>CM042476.1:93468583-94933583 GCA_023621385.1 Quercus gilva | reverse complement strand
TTCTTGGACTCATCCGGAATCAAGTAAGGAGCAAAGCGAGAGAGCTCAACAAACTTCGCAACATACTCCTCCACTATCATAGCCCCCTGAACCAAATCAGAAAATTCTCTTGCCTTATTGTCCCTCTCTACATCGAGGAAGTATGTCCTATTGAAAATTTCCTTAAACTTCTCCCAAGTAATGGGAGTGTCCCTTCCCAACTCTGTCTTTAACAATTGCTCAGTGCTTGACCACCATCTATCAGTAGAACCCTAAAGAGCAAAAGTGGCATACAACACCTTCTGAGCATCAGTGCATTCAAAGGCTCTCAATAATTTTTCTATCTTTAGCAGCCAATTCTCTGCTGCCATAGGATCAGGTCCCCCATCAAAAGTTGGAGGGTTTTGCTTATGGAACTCCCCAAAAGTGCAACCCTCCCTCCTACGTTCACCACCCTGGACTGCTCTAGCAATCCTATCATAAATCCTATCTGCCACTACCACCTCATCAATCTCACCACCATCAGGAGTGACAAATCTCTCACGCTCTTGGCGTTGCCTATGGCCATGCATTGGAGCTGTAACCTCATCCACATGCCTTACTTTACGTGCTTTCTTTTTAGGAGGCGTAGTGTACCAAGGTACTTATACCTATACCCAAGAAACAAGCAAGTAAATCACAAGGCAACATAGAAGGTTAGCATAGAAAAGATAGATAAGGATAAAGGAATAGCAGGTGCAAGCTGAAACAAAGGTACAAAATAAAGAATTTATCAAACCCCTAATGCTCTAACTTAGATCAAAATCAATTCCTATTTCCAAAGTCTATAGAATCATAACCTAAGCTCTGATACCATAACTGTCACACCCCAAACCCCAAAGGGTCCAAAGCGTGAGAAAGATGTCTCAAAGTACCTGTAGATTTTTCCTTTTTGACAATCAAATCCACAAAAATCTTATCAAGTACCAACATCATGAATTATCATAATAATTCCATTGAATATACTCTCAAAGTAAGTCAGAGCTCTAAGCAATAATTACAAGTACCATTGGCCACAAAAGAATAGAGGTCTGAATAATTAATTACATATCATCAGCTTGTCCCATCAGTGGGAATAATGTCACAACCACTATAACATACAAAAAATGAGTCAAGCCTATTCTAAGATGTACATCATCCAATATCTCAATTACAAAAGTTCAGCCTCCATCAGTAGTTAATCTAACTACTGTTAGCCACCAAAAAGAGCTGTCTCAAAAGATTATTGCCTACTCTAAAAAATTCATAAATAATGGAATGAGACAAAACCCAGTAAGTAGCATAATTAATGGAGGTGGGGGAAATGTAAATTTCATTATAATGAACATTTTGCGAAACATGTTATAATTTGAGAATTTCCATTTAATTTATGCAAAAACAATTTCATTAACCACATGACAAGAATGATAGGAATAGTTTAATACCAAGCTTCCAAAAATAATCATGAAACTACATTCCATTCACTGTGAGCAATATAAATATCCAATACCATTTCAAAATTAGAAAACCTCACCCAAGATGCCACAAGGACCAACAAGGATGAAGATATCACCCAGACATCATACCCCCACAAACAAGTTAGAGCCCAAACACACTAGCATGATATGTACCTCTTTTGGCATGTGGTCTATTGGCCCTGCCAAGCCTGACCCACACCCTCAAGGATTTACCCATCCCCTTCATGGGCAACAGGGGATAACACGTCATATGGTACCTCTTTTGCATGTGGTCTCTTGGCCCTGCCTAGCCTCACCCACACACTCAAGGATTTACCTCTTCCCCCCATGGGCAGTAGGAAATGACCAACATCATAGCACAAGGACAAAGCCACATGAAAAGCTCACAAGATCAATGTATTCAAAATACATAGTTTACTTCCAAGTAGTTTCATAAGGTATTACAACAACCAATTATCCACAATATTCTTAAAAGTATTTCTTGTCAAAAATGTTTTGCATCAATATTTCCCAAATAAAACAAGACAGGATAAATAAGCACCTTTAAGTTTCCAATATACCATAAAGTTCATGAATTCCTTATCATAGGATTAATTCAAGGATGCTCATGTTTTCCATGTCAGCAGTCCATGCATTTCCCCATTTGCAATACCAAATATGATGCATTTTTATATATAATAATATATAATAGGGTCACAACACAACACTTTTAAGAAAACATAGATCCATATATAATTATCCAAAATGTGTTTGACCCAAAAACAACATTTATGCAACATGATTATTTTCTAAAAATCCCATTAAAAAGCTACTTACCTTGCAACCTATAAAAAGGCCTAATTTTCCGAGGTCCAAATAAGATTAGCTAATACCTAAACAATACCAAGCAAACCTATCATAATAAGCATAAAACTTGAAATTGTATCTAGTTACACATTAGGAATTGCCAAATAAGCACTAAATTAGGCAAGCCTAGATTTAGCCTCACAAATAATATTTTCCACTTCCAAAGTTTCTCAACCAATTACTTTACAAGGCATAGACTCCCATTATACTTATGAATCATTCAAGGCATTATCTCTAACATCAAAACCTCAATAATTTATGATTAGTTTCCACAAGATTTTTACAACATCATCAAGAGACCCATGACACCAAAATCACAAAATCCTTCAAAACAAACAATTTAAATCTTTACTAGCTCCAAATAAACCATAAAAATTATATTCACCATTTATTTCACATGATATACCTCAAAACCCCTAAATTTTCACCATTCATAAACCTTAGTTAGCCACCACTTGTAAAACCATGAACCTAGTCATCAAATTCGTCCACCAAATCAAAAATCTATATACAAAATTACAAGAATATCACCCAAGAAGCTCATAAATCTCAAGAACATCATTATTAAAGCTTGGGTAAAATAACCTCAAACAAGAACATAATACCCATCAAAGGCGATTAGAACTTTTACCTCAAATAACTTATGTGAAGGTGTGATGTTCTTAAGGCTTTTTCGATGATCTTGCCGGAAAAATGGTGGAGGTGATGATGAGGAGTGTACCACTAGGAGGGAGAGGAGCGTGTGTATGTGTGTTGTGTTGAGTGAAAATGGAAAAGAAAAGAAGAACAAGAATGAGAGTGCCGGCCAAATAGAGAAAAGAGAGAAATGTGAGATTTGTGGTGGGGGAGGATGGGTTAGGTGGGGAACGTGTGGGCCTAAAAATCTTACCCTTTTTTTTTTTTTTTCTATTGGGCTGGGCTGTTACAGACTCACTCAACAAGAGAGAGAGAGAGAGAGAGAGAGAGAGAGAGAGAGAGAGAGAGGGGCTCCTGTTTAGAGTCTCTTTTCCCTCCTTAAAACCTTAGCAATTACCATCTTAAAACCCTAATGTGGCGTTTGGTACGGGGTAATATTTTAGGAATCTTTGGAATATTTAAATATTCCCATGTTTAGTTGCAAATCACACTCGGGAATCAAATGACAGGGCAATCTGGATTCCCTCTTTAGCTCCCTTTTAGTAGGAATGTGAATTCCTTTTAAAACAAGTGGGTATCCAAATTCCCAAACTTAAATGAAATTGTATTTTTTTATAAATTGAAATTTTTAACTATTTTTCCTTATGATTTAAGCAATTAAGATATAATATAAAACAACACAAACATGATAGACAACTCTGCTGATATATTCTTTAACAAAGTTCTATTTAGGTTTCACGTGTGGAAAATAAAAAGTTTGAAGGGGACCTTCCATTATTGCCAAGTATTCACTGTTGATGAACTACTTTTATTTTTATTACTACTTCTATGGTCTTATAGACCTAAACGTTGTCAAGTTTTTTTGTTATTGATTAAGCTCCTTTAAAAATTATTATTAAGAATAAAACATTTGAGAATTTAAATAGTTATTTTTGTATTGTACTTGTTATTTTGAAATGTTAGACTACAGTTTTAATAAATTTGTCATAATTTAAAGTTTATATTTTGTTTTTCATTATTTATTTAGAGGAAGATTTTTTTTGGGACTTGGTAGTTCACTTTCAAATCTAAGGATAGAATGGGAAAAATAAATCATTCATTTAAGATTCTTAGAAATAAACTAAACATTATCATCTCACATTCCTAGAAATCTTATTAGATTCACAATTAAACCAAACATAAGAATAGTTACATTCCTAGGCATCCAAATTGCAAGGAATCACATTCCAAGAAATCTGGATGCCAGGCGTAATGTGCATTCCCCTGTACCAAATGCAACAAAAACTTAACTTCACTTTAGGATTAAAAAAAAAAAAAAAAAAAGGCAAGCAATTTGATTCGACTTTCTTCTTTAATTAATGAATTTTATGTCTAATATTTATATTGTTATTATTAATAAAATTTCAATTCAACATATGTGGATATTTGTTTATATTGTTATTAATGAATTTCATCTTTTATGTCGAATTTTTATTTGCTTTCATATATTCCTGAGATTTTCTCTCTATCTTGTTCTTTTGTTATGTTTAGAATTGATTTTCTATTGAGTATTTGAGTTAATCTCCATATTTATATTGACATCGTTTTTATGGGTTTGGTTTTTGGGTTGAAATTTCTACTAATTATTTTTTTTTATTGTACATGGCAGATAAAGCATCTCTATTTTTTTGGAGAAAAATCAAAGCTACAACCAATGTCTTCCAGCCTAGGGAACAATAAATTTTTATTTGGTATGCTATATATAAATTTGTTGAATTTGGTTTGATTTTGAAGTAGAATTTAGCGATTCTATAAATTTTGAAGTTTTAAGTCTTAGGGTTTTTTGATATTTACGTCTCAGTAGGTTGATCTTAATTTTTCACCTTAAATGCTTTTTATTTAGGTTCATGGGATTTTTTGTTTTCTCATTAAAAGCTATGATTTCTGGTTGATTAATTATTTGTTTGGATTCAACATAAGAGATAATGGAATTAGGTATTACAATTTTGATATTGTTCCATGTTTTGAATTGTTTATATTGTTATTACTACGAGAAAGTCATGTTGTTACTCAAATTTGAAACTTGGTGTGTCTTCCTCAAATCATGATCTTTGTTTATATATTTGCAGTTTATATTAGTTTTGAGTGTGTGTGTGTGTGTGTGTGTGTGTGTGTATAACTATTAAGAGTTTTACTTTATTAATTTAAGAATTGTAAATTACTTTGTAGGTTTCTATAACTATGCACTTACAACTCAATAATGTTCAATATTAGACAACACTTCTAAACTATGGAAAAATATAGAAGTTAAATATTTCATCATTTTTTTTTTCAGAGTCAATAGCTTTTCCGTGCATCGAACGGGTTAGCGACTAATTATTATTATTTTGATAGATACAATAGTATTTTAAATCTATAACAAGAACTATTAATTGAGCTTTGGTGTTAAAAGGAGTGGAACCACTAATATCTTATTCGATGACAAAAGACTAATAAAGTTTCATGAAACCTACTTCATTTTATTAATCAAAGACAAAATTGGACAACTCGATAAAAATATCTTTAATTCTCACGTAAATACAAAATAGAACCACTCTCCAGTTGGTTTTTAAACTGAGTATTCAATAAATTGCTTCAAGCCTCCAACTCTCCTATATTTCTTCGATCACTCCACATTTTCACTTTTTTTTTCTTTTCCCTTTTATCAAAGCTTACCCCTTTGTGCGCGTGTGTGTGTGTTTTTTTTTTTTTTTTTTTTTTGAATTTGTGGTTTCCCTTGCTCCCTAATCTCATATCTGTTTTTTAAACTAGCACAGTTCAGGTACTAGTTTCCAATTTCCATTAGGCAAGGCTGTTTTTGTGACAGTAAACAACATTGTTTTTTCAGCGCAAAGAAATATATATGGTTATAACTTATATTAAGGCAAATTCAATAGATCTTTATATGCTGTTACTTTTAGCATCCCATATTGCATACAAAGCATTTTCGAAAACAACAGTACAATATAGGTACTGTGAAATGTGAGTTTCACTGGCTGGATTGTGAATACAAATTTATTAAGTTAGAAACGGCATATTCAGTATTCATTGGCTGGATTGGGCTGATTAAGCTTGATTTTGAAGATTAAGCTGGGTCAAACTTCAGTGTAGGTAGTGGATTATGAAATACATCTTGGAATGGAATTTAATGTAGATGGATTTTGAAAACAAATTGTCTGATGGGCTTATATGACGGACTTGTGTTTGGGTTCGATATGATATCCAAAAGCCGACGCTATGTTCCAGCAGTTACTATACTTTCCAATATCATTCGTTTTTCATGATTTGTGAGTTTTTTTTTTTTTTTTTTTTTATTAATTTTTTTTTATACCATTCTATTTATTAAGCTATTTGTTCTAATGCATATCTCTATACTCCCTCTGTTGCTTGCACGTATACATGGAAGCTTTAAAAATCACGGTTCAATATATTCTTTTGTGCCACATTCTCTGTCTTAAGTATGAATGCCACAAGAGGTCAAACTATACCAAAGCATACTCTCATTGGCTTATTGGTGATCAAGAATAAATTAACCACTAGAGGTAGGCTGTCCCAATGGGGTTACACAAGTGACCCACTTAGTGTGCTATGCAGGGGTTGTGTTGAAAGCATGAGCCATTTCTTTATTTAGTGATCTTTCCGGACGCATGTTTATGGGGATTGGGCTGTTAGGAACCTCAAAGGGAAGGGCCTTACAGCATCCATATGTAAGACTGGATGGTGGGCGGCTATATATTATATTTGGATCCAAAGGAAGGCTATCATCCATAATGGCCCAATCTTAACTAAGGAGCAAATCCTGTCAAAAAATAAAGAAAGATGTTAGAGGCAAGCTTGAGTTCAAAGCAAAATTCCCTAATTCCACTCTAAACAGGATTCTTTGCTGACTTTGGGGCTTAAACAATTCTATTTTGATCTCCATGGCTCAATGATCTTTAATTTCTGCAGTAAATTGTGGAATTTGTTTGGATTTTGAGTTATAATGGAGCCGCTTGTTGGATAAATGGAAAACGGCAAAGGTTTTGATTTTGTTTGTGGTAGTAGGATGCTGTACAAACTATGGCTGATTATATTGCACTATTTTTAATCACTTTGCTTGGGTTATGAGTTGCATTTGAGCAGTTTACTGAAGTCAGCTGTTTGCTTTTCCCTTGCAAGTAAATGCAGCTAGAGGTGCAAAAACAGACTCTGGATTCTGCAGATTGTTGCTGCTATTGATTGCCAATTAGCTACTAAGGCTATTGCTGTGTGCTAGACTGTTTGCTGTGTGCTTGGAAGGTTGATTGATTAAACAAGTGTTCTCCTGTTCATAGTTCACAGATGTTTGTTTAGCTTGTGCTATTAATGCACAGGTTAACTTTGTATTTTGGTTTGTTTTGTTGGTTGAGTGGGCTTCTTTTAGGCTTAGTAATTTTGATAGCTGAATGAGCTTTTGTTCTTTGAATAGATTGTATTCTTTGTTTCTTTTTCAATAAAACATATATTCGAACCTGAATCCTTGAAGAATTAATTCTAGGAAGTGAAGGGTGATTGTTCTTGTGTTTGTTTAAAGTCTTATATAATAAATTGAAACTTAGATTGATTGTTATACTCTCTAAAGCCACAAGATACTGTAATCTAAAACAGTCCGTTTGGATACAGCTGAAAACTGAAAACTGTAAACTGAAAACTGAAAAACACTGTAGCAAATAATTTTTAAATGTGTAAATAGTACCGTGGGACCCATTTTTAATAAAAAAGTTGCTGAAAAGTAAAATTTGTGGGTCTATGAACAGTAAAATTTGTGTTAAAAAATCAAACTTTGCGGCTACTATTCAATGGACAGTAGCCGCAACAGTGCTACTACAGTAAAATTTAGCTGGAAACGCCTGGAAAAAAAAAATAAAAAGTTGAAAACGCAAACGCTAGACGCAACGCGCAAACCAAACGTACACTAAGTTTAAAGGGAAATTAAACAAAAGATCCACTTTTATTTGTACACTAGAATAATGCCATATATCTTTGATGCATTCCCTTCCTATAAAAGGCTTTTAGGAATTGAGTTGATTAATAGTACAAACACAGTCACACATTATAGTAGTAGAACAAAGCATAGTACATGAAGAACACTTCTACACCAGAAGAGAAAGAAAATCACGACTCCAACACTAGAAGTGAAAAAAAATCATCCATTGATCCTTTCAAAAAGGGATATTAAACTAGCATAATATTATAACAGATCAGGTAGAAATGCCTAATCCCATGCTTAATCCAAGCATTATTAAAGACATTTAGTTTCTTCTATTTGTTTCATGTCTCTGCAATTCACACAAAAAAAGAAAATTCGTTAGCTCACCATTTAAAACCTTGATAACATAAGAAAAGTGATAGGAATTATTTCAAGAAGGTTGTGGGTTTTAATAAGATGACAATTTCTGTTTAGTTTTTTGATCATGAATGAGAAATGAAAATCCAATTTTACAATCAGCTATGATAATCTACTCAAATTTTTTTTTTTTTTTTAAAAAAGGTCAACTAAAATATCCATGTTTTTTTAATAGAAGTGTTTGGGGACTAAATGAAATCAAAGTAAATGAATAGGACACACTACTTAATGTAGTCTTATAATCAAAACTAAATACCCCTTACTTAAGCTCTACTTGGTCTGCCTCTGCGGATCCCCAAACTAATGAAAGCACTTTTTATCAATCGCAGTTCCTTAATGACTTCCTCCATACTCATTCTCTCTTTTGGGGATTCCGATGAACATAAGATTCCAATGTTAAGAATTGAGAGTAATTCAGTCCCACCGGGAGCAATGATCGTATTAAGCTGGAACTACCGGGGGCTTGGGAACCAATGCATAGTCAACGTTCTCTCTCACTTGGTGAGGGAAAAAGCTCCCACCATTTTGTTTCTAATGGAGACAAAATAGACCACTGATATGGAAGGAAAATGGTAAGCATGAATTCTCAGTAAAGTCGGCCTATCATGTCGCTCTCCGACTAAATAAACAGGAGGTACCGGAACATTCACAGGCAGGGGAGGATGGGAAGCTGTGGAGAACTCAACGTCCCACCGAAAGTCCGAACCTTTTTGTGGCGAGCTTGTGCGAATATTCTGCCAATCCGTGACAATCTGCACCAGCGAAAAGTGGATGTGGATAGAAATTGTGAATTCTGCTGCCAACAACCTGAAACGGGAGCACACCTGCTGTGGGAGTGTCCATTTGCTCGCAATGTTTGGTCCTTGACTAGTGGGAAAGTGCAGAAATGCAGCAACGAAGTGGGCGAATTTTTCCAGCTCTACTGAGGGATGACGGAGAAACTGACAATGAAGGAGCTTGAATAGTGGGCTACCACAACGTGGGCAATTTGGAACGCACGGAATAGAGCTTATTTTGACAAGGTACAGACACAACCTCAAGCGATTTTGGATGGTTCTATAGCTCTACTGAATGCATATCACACACCCTCAGCCACTCAAGAAAACTCATGATATGGAGACATGGGTTCCACAGGGTATATACGGGGGTTCATGCCTCCCTCTGGTATAAGGAACATGTAGTCTGGGACAAGTGTGCCCATTTTCCCTTTACTTTGTACACAAATGATATTACAATCAATAAAATATTTCTATCAATTATCTCATTAAAAAAAAAAAAAAAAAAAAAAATTTGAGAGAAAGCACTTTAGCATGTCAACATCAATATGCCATCATTACCGTAGTTGCAACTCCCAATTCTTCAATTTCTCTTGGCAAAAGCATTGGGTCAATAACTTGAGCAAGTCTTTTTTGGTAATGCCATCTTAACAAAATTATGGAGATTCAAACCATCTTTAAATATATCATTAGTGGGCATCCTTCCTGTAACATTTCCAACACAAGAACTCCGTAGCTATATACATCCCCCTTAGTTGACGCCTCACCACCCATGCCATACTCTACAACTCGTGGAATGGAAGAAAATTAGGCAATTTCTACCTATAATGAAACGGATTAAGGTCCACAAAATGCAAATTCAAAGAAAATGAAATGAATTTATATGGAAAAATAATATGACATATGATATTACTTCCGCAATGGAAGGAAAATGTACGAAAAATTTGCCCCAGGGGGCCAAATTACTTTTTTTTTTTTGCATGTTCAATTTGGTTGAAATATATGCATACAAAGAAGATATGAAGCTTAGCCAAAGGACGAAATGTCCATCACCAAATTAATTTAGACATATCTCAAAGTATGAATCTTATTTTTGCTATTAATTATTTTATTTTAAATTTAATGTAAAATTAATTATGTGCTTGTATGTACTCATGTGAATATTTGTTATAAGAGACAAAGAAATAGTAAGCAAGAGAGTATGTTAATATGTTTATACTAATTTTACGAATATTAAAAAGCTTATATGCTAAAAAATACAAGTAGTTAATTCTTATCTTTTGATAAATTGACAAAGAGAAAAGCAACATATTACAGGATTGTTAAGAATTTAAAACTAAATAAGAGATGATGTTACTTAGAAATCAGTGGATTGAAAGTCTCCGGACTTTGGCGACCTTGAAAGTTAAATCCTGAAAAAAGTAAACACAATCAGGGAGAAAGACCGGTGGAGGCCGGTCTATGGTCCTCCGATGATCAAGTCAGTCACTTGGAAGAAAGATCTTTTTAAGGCTTCTTTTTTTAGAGAAAAGTCTGAATGAATTACCTCTTCGTAGGAAAGTGCTTATATAGTTCGCATGGAGCGGTTATTCATTCTGAAAACCGTTCCTATTGTTGAGGGAACTATCAGAGCATATAATAACTTCCATAACTTCCATGGAAGTTATTTTATCTAGAGCGATGCTTCAAAGGAGGTATTGGTTCGTGAGTAGAAACCCATTTCCCTGTAATCCCAAATTTAGCCGTCTCTATCATTTGCCTCGTCTGTCACTGGGGACGGACGAGGCTATGCTCGTCCTTCATTAATGATGGACGAGCCTTTGACAGGATGCTTTCAAGTAGTTCATTCCTCAGGGACGAATCACATGGACGATGCTTTGGAGGTACTTAATATCATCATCAGTTGCCCCCTTGTCCATGGGTCGTCCAGAGAGAAAAAAAAATAAAAAATGTCAGAGGCGTATTAATGGTAAGTCGGAGAGTGCCATGTGTCGTGATCTCATTGGCTAAAAATCACGTCGTTTGGTTTAATCGAGGGACGTGCCACGTGGCATCTGGTGATTGGTCACGTCATTCTAGATGCCAGAGGTTATTCCCTATAAATAGTGGAATGCCCCCATTACCCCTCTTACTTTTGAAATTTCCTTCTTGATCCTTCCTCGTCCTAGATTCTCGTCTAGAAGCTTCCTTCGTCTTAGATCCAGGTAATTCTCTCTTCCTCGTCCTTAGTTTTTCATTTGAGATGGCTGTTGTAGTTTCCTCGTCTAGTGATAGTTTAGATAAGGCCATAGACGAGTACAACGACGAGAGTAGTTACTACACCTCTAGTAGTTCTGGTGATAGTAGCGAAGGGAACACCACGGACGAGTATGTCTCTGGAGTTCCTGGAGTTCCTTTAGAGGTAGTACAGGAAGAGCTTAGAAAGGCCTCAGGGTCTCAAGCTGGCACCTCGTCCACTGCCCCTCCATCTGGTCCTTTGGACGAAGAGGAGGTTACTGTTTACAGTTGTGCAGTGGATATCCCTTCTAGGACGGACGAGGTAAGACTCCAAAATCTTAGGGAATGGTATCAAATTCCAAATGAGTTTAACCCTAGGATTCCCGTCCGAGGAGAGTGGTGTTGCAACCCTCGTTTTGGGATAGGCGTCTATGAGGCATATCTTTTGGGGGGTTTGAGATTTCCTTTAAACACCTTTACTAGGGAGTTGCTTTTTAGATTAGGTTTAGGAGTATGCCAATTTAACCCAAATGCGTGGAGACTAATCATCTCAATGCAAATTTTGTGGGGTGAAGTGTTTGGAAGGGACCGTCCTATTACCGTGGACGAGTTCCTCTATTGCTACAAACCTTCAGAGATACACCAGTCCCCTGGTTTTCACCAATTTACAGCCAGGGGTAAAGATTGTAGATTAATCAAGTCTTTGGCCTCGTCTGACAGAAAATGGAAGACGGAATTTTTCTTCGTCTCCGGCTTCTGGGCTGGGAGCCCTATAGACGTTGGCCGGGACACTTTTGGTCGTTACACTGGGGACCTAGGAAACCTTCGTCCTGAGGGTAAGTTGTTCCCCTTTTTCCTTTAATAACCCCTTTTTCTTTTAACATTTATGATCAATTTATAGTGATGTTTTTTACTTGGTTTGTTTCAGCTATCAAACGTCCGTCCTTAAGCAAATTCTCCCGTGACCGCGTCCACAGGGCTCGTCTATACGCGGATAGAGACTTCCACTCCTTGGTTTCACTTAGGCGACTTGCCAAGTGGGGATTGGGCCCTAACCCATCAGACGAAGCAATCGCGCACGAGGTCACAGTGAGAAAAAGTAAGTTTTAAGTTTCAAACGTCCTTGCATATTGTTTATTTTGTTTTTCAATCTAAAAGTTTCTCTTTTCTCTTTTTTTTTTTTTTTTTTTTTTTTTTTTTAAGGAATGGCAACGATGAAAGGAAACAAAGGGAAGGACGTGGCTGTTGAGGGGGAGCATCCTGAGGTTGAACCTCAGGCTCGTCCTGTGATTGGGGAGAAAAGGAAGACTTTACCTAAAAACTTGGATCTAGCAAATCTCCCCAGTCGCAGAGGCAAAAAAGCTAAGAGCACCTCGTCTCAGGTAGTCAAGCCTACCCTTTCCTCGTCCCAGCAGCCTGTGCCAATAGTGGACGTCGACTTGTCAATTCCAGCTGAGAGTACTCCGTCTAAGTCCACTCCGTCCAAGATTGTGTCAACCCCTCAGACTTCTCGAGCGGTCCCCTCCAACATTATTGAGAATGAGGACTTAGCGTGGGAACGTTTCAAGACGGCTGTAACGGACGAGGACATAAACGTCTGTTATGACATGTCCCTTAAAGATTTTGAACACTCTGGTGTTCACGACCTTTTTAAGGTAAAAACTATTTCTCGTCTTGAGTAAGGATTTTATTTTCCCTTTTTTTTTTTTTTTTTTTTTTTTTTTTTTTTTTTTTTTTTTTTTAACTTTTGTTTGCTTTCTTTTTTTTTTGTAGGGCATGTCAAAGTTCATAGCAGCGTCCAGGCAGGCCACAGGATTGGACAGGACGAGGATTTTGCTGGAGACGAGGGTACAGGAGTTGAAGAATGAAGCTAAACAATGGGCGGAGGTAGCTTCTAATTCTACAGAAGAGCTGAAAGCAATGAAGTCTTTAGTTGAGGAGCTGAAAACCAGTGCTGCGGAGAAGGACGCTCGTCTTGAGGTCCTGAAGAAGAAGGACGAAGAGAACAAGATTCTTCTCTCCAAAGCAAGGGAAGATGCAGTGGCTGAATTCAAGGTGTCCAAACAATATACTGATGTTTTGGACACCAATTATGCAGCTGGGTTTGAAGACTTCAGGATGGAGGCTGTGGAGAAATTTCCAAGTGTGGACTTCAGCTCCATAGTCCTAAATCTTAATGCTGCTGCCACTAGCTCTCTCCTTCATACTGGCTCCGAGGATGCTAACGTAGAGGACGATGCTACTACCTTTCCCCCTCAGGACGCCTCCCAAGCCAATGCTCCTTCGTCTTAGGAAATGCTTCACTGATAAAAGTTTTTGATGTAATTTTATTTTTATTTTTATTTTATTTTTTTTTTGCCTTTGATGTAATTCCAATACATTTATCTCGTCCAAAGTTCAAGGACGAGGTATTGAACAACCATTTTAATATATCAAGGGGTTTTTGGATGTAGGATATCCACCCTTGATTTAATGTCATTTTCACTTTGCATGTGTATGGACGAGCATGTTTAATTTTTATGAATGGTTTTCTTTTACTCGTCTATGTTTCATATACATAGAACCATTTTTTATGGAAGTTTTACTTGTATTTCGTTCGCGAGGGATAGTCAGTAAAAACCTCTCTTGAAATGGTTAAGTGTAAGCATCACTCGTCCATAGACTTGTCTGTGCTTTTTCCTCGTCTCTAGACTTGTCCTTGCATTTCACTCGTCCAATGGACAGTCTTTTGGCGGACGGCTCAAGTTCAAAACATATATTTTTCCTCGTCCATAGAATGGTTGAGTATTATGTTTTACTTGGCCCATATTGTGGACGAGTATGCCTTGGACTAATTTTCCTTGAGCGTGGAATTTACCTCGTCCTTTCCTTTGGACGGACGAGGATGTTTAGTATTTTGGTTTTAGGCATGAGATTTTTCTCGTCTTTTCCTTGGACGGACAAGCATGCCTTTGTTTTTACTTTCTAGGAAAGCTTGAGATTACATCTCCAGATCCAGAGAATTTTCTCGTCTTGAGCTTTTCAACCTTTTCAGAGTAAATTTAAAAAAACGTAGCATGGAAAACATGAATTATACAACATTATGTACATTTCACAAATATTATTCATAAGTATTGTTCATAGACGAGGCATACATCTGATGCCTTTATTTAAACAACACAAATTATAATGTCGTCCACAATTTTAACATAATAATAATAATAAAGCCACACATAATAAAGCCACACAAACAATAATAGTAATGAAGCCACACATAATAATAAAACCATTAACCCCTGATCTCGTCCAGAGTAATGTTTCTCTAGACTAGTACTTCACTGATAGTATTTCCTCAAATGCTCCACATTCCAAGGATGCTCTAGCTTCCTCCCGTCAAGAGCTTCTAAGTAATAGGATCCTTGCCTTTTGCAGTTGACAACTCTGTAGGGGCCTTCCCAATTTGGTCCCAGCTTCCCATGGGCTGGGTTCTTTGTTGCTAAGGAAACCCTTTTTAGGACGAGGTCTCCTATGTTGAATCGTCTTGGCTTGACCATTGCATCATACCGCCTTGCCATAAGGTTTTTATACCTTGCCATCCTTTGCTCAGCCTCCATCCTTACCTCGTCTATTAAATCGAGGTTCAGACGGAGTTGTTCCTGGTTAGCTTCATCCTGGTAGGTTGTTACCCTATGATTAGCCATGTGTACTTCCGCGGGTATAACTGCTTCAGCTCCATATGCTAGCTTGAAAGGAGTCTCTCCTGTAGGAGTCCTCACTGTTGTTCTGTAAGCCCATAAAACGCCTGGTAACTCATCTGGCCACACACCTTTTGCCCCCTCAAGCCGAGTCTTGATGATTTTCAACAAGGATCGGTTTGCTACTTCCGCTTGTCCATTAGCTTGAGGGTGGGCTGGTGAAGAGTAGTGATTTCGAATCCCGAAATGCACGCAGAAATCTTTGAAAACGGCGTTGTCAAATTGTCGTCCGTTGTCTGACACTAGCACCCTGGGTATTCCGAATCTGCAAACAATGTTTTTCCAGACGAAGTTCTTGACATTTTGTTGTGTGATATTGGCCAAAGGCTCTGCTTCTACCCATTTGGTGAAATAATCGATACCCACCACGAGGAATTTCATTTGCCTTACCCCCAGCGGAAAAGGACCCAGAATGTCTAGTCCCCATTGTGCAAAAGGCCATGGGGCTGTCATTGGAGTCAAATATTCTGATGGTTGTCTGAGGATATTGCTAAATCTTTGGCATTGATTACAGACTTTGACGTACGCCTTGGCATCAGCTTGCATGTTTGGCCAATAGTATCCTGCACGGACGGCTTTGTGGACGAGCGACCTGGCTCCTGAGTGATTGCCACATGCTCCTTCGTGAATCTCTCGTAGAATGTAGTTCGCTTCGTCCGGGGCCAAACATCTGAGATAAGGTTGGGAAAAACCTCTTTTGTAGAGAGTTTCATCCATGAGAATGTATTTGGCTGCTCTGACCTTCAACTTCTTCGCCTCTTCTTTTACCTCTGGAAGTCGTCCATCCCTCAGGTATGATATAATTGGAGCCATCCAATTTTCCCTGCTTTCTACTTGCTGTATCTCGGGGATATCTATGCTTGGTATGTATTGGATCTCGTCAAGCTCATGTACGGCTTCATTTGCGGAGGCTTCTTTGGCTAAGGTATCAGCTTCCATGTTCTCTTCCCTTGGGATTTGAACGAAGCTAATTTCCACAAATTTTTTCGCAAGTCTCATTACTCTGCCAAGGTACTTCTTCATTCGTTCTTCTTTGGCCTCATACATCCCATTCACTTGGCCCATAATTAGCTGAGAATCTCCCAGGACGAGTATTGATTTTGCTTCGACGGACTTGGCTAACTTTAGCCCTTTGATAAGAGCTTCATACTCAACCTCATTATTGGTTGCTTGATACTGCATGCGAACTTTGTATTTCAGTTTATCCCCCTCTGGGGATTGCAAAACTACACCTATGCCTCCACCATGCTGTGTAGACGATCCATCTACATGGACGATCCACTTCTGGTTGCCCTCCATTTTACTTACATCGTCTTGACTAGGAGTAAACTCTGCAATAAAGTCTGCCAGAGCTTGACCTTTTATGGCATGTCTAGGTTGGTACTTTATGTCGAACTCACTAAGCTCGACAGCCCATTGAACCAGTCGTCCTGCAGCCTCTAATTTGTTCATTGCCTTTCTGAGTGGATGATCTGTCATAACATTGATGACGTGGGCCTGGAAGTAATGCCTTAGTTTTCTGGAGGCTGTTACCAGTGCGAAAGCCAATTTCTCCATTAAGGGATACCGTCCTTCCGCTCCCCTCAGTGCTCTACTTGTGTAGTATACCGGCTTTTGAATCTTTCCTTCTTCTCTTATCAGTGCTGAGCTTACGGCGTGTGGGGTTACTGCCAGGTATAAAAACAGCTCCTCTCCTGCTACGGATGGACTCAGCAACGGAGCGGTAACAAGATATGCTTTCAAGTCTTGAAAGGCTTCCTGACACTCGTCCGTCCACTCAAATGCTTTCTTCAGAACTTTGAAAAACGGCAAACACTTGTCAGTAGCTTTTGAAACAAACCTGTTGAGGGCGGCAACTCGTCCGGTGAGAGATTGAACTTCTTTGACATTGCATGGAGGCTTCATGCCCAATATTGCTTGAATCTTATCCGGGTTCGCCTCAATTCCTCTATGGGAGACCATGAACCCAAGGAATTTTCCTGACGATACCCCAAAAGCACATTTGTTAGGGTTCAACTTCATGCGATACCGCCTCAACGTGTTGAACGTCTCCCTCAGGTCATCCAGATGTCCTTCCTCGATCTGACTCTTTACCAGCATGTCGTCTACATAGACCTCCACATTCCGCCCAATCTGCGGACGAAACATGTGGTTAACCAGTCGTTGGTATGTTGCTCCAGCATTTTTCAAGCCAAAGGGCATTACTTCATAACAAAATAGTCCCTGACTGGTGACGAAGGAAGTCTTCTCCTGGTCTGCTTCGTCCATCCTTATTTGGTTGTATCCCGAGAAAGCATCCATGAAACTTAGAAGTCTGTGACCTGCAGTGGAATCTACCAGTTGGTCAATTCGTGGCAGTGGATAACTGTCTTTGGGGCAAGCCTTGTTTAAGTCTGTAAAATCCACACACATTCTCCACTTGCCGTTCGCTTTTTTCACCATTACCACATTGGCTAACCACTGGGGGTAATACACTTCTCGTATAAACTTTGCGGCCAACAATTTCTGTACCTCCTCCTTAATAGCAGCGTCTCTCTCTGGAGCGAACACCCTTTTCTTCTGTCGTACTGGCTTAAAGGAAGGGTCTACGTTCAAACAGTGAGTAATGACAGTGGGATCTATGCCTGGCATGTCTTCACTACTCCAAGCAAACAGATCAACATTTATCTTCAAAAAATGGACGAGGTCCTTCTTAACTTCGTCTCTAAGGTCTGCCCCAACCCTGGTACACCTTTCGGGGTAATTGTCGTCTAGGGAAACATTTTCCAACATTTCAACAGGTTCTGCCACAATTCTCTTTTCTTCAATGTTCATGGATTGGATTTGCTCGTCCATGGCTAACATGGCTAGATAACATTCTCTTGCTGCTAACTGGTCTCCCTGTACTTGCCCCACCCCGTGCTCTGTTGGGAATTTCACTGACAAGTGGTAGGTTGATGTAACCGCCTTCCAACTGTTCAAAGTCGGTCTTCCAACTATGGCATTGTAGGAAGATGAGCAATCTACCACAAGGAAGTTTACATCTTTGGTGATTTGCTGCGGGTACGTCCCCACTGTCACTGGTAAAAGAATAGTGCCTACGGGTTGTACCTTCATTCCACCGAATCCCACTAGAGGAGAACTTGCAAGACGAAGCTGATCTCGTCCCAGCCTCATTTGCTGAAAGGCAGGATAATACAAAATGTCTGCCGAGCTCCCATTGTCTACTAGCACTCTTCTAGTTTTGTAATCCGCAATAAGGAGGGTAATGACAATGGCATCGTCATGAGGGTGATGTATTCTTTCTGCATCCTCCTCTGTGAAAGTGACTACTTGTTCACCCGCAGTCCCTGCTCTTGGTGATCGTCCAGAAAGTTGGACGCTCTGCACTGCTTTTAAGTACGTCTTCTTGGACTTGGACGACTGTCCTGTTGAATCTCCCCCTATAATGACTCTTATTTCTCCAAGCGGTGGTCGTGACGGTTCCTCTACTTTACCCTTCAGCTTCTCGTCCTTCTGGTCCCGTCCAAGGAAATTTCTCAACTTTCCTTGCCTGATGAGATTTTCAATCTGTTGCTTCAAATCAAAGCACTCGTCGGTGTCATGGCCATGGTCTCTATGAAAGCGACAATACTTGTTCCTGTTTCGCTTGTTAGGGTCCCCTTTCAACTTCTCTGGCCACTTCAGGGAAGGCTCGTCCTTGATTTGCATAAGGACTTGTTCAAGCGGTACATTCAATGGAGTGTATTGCTGGTTGCGTGCTGAGGAACCTGCCTTTTTGTCCCGGTCTCTTCTGTCGTCCGTACGCCCCTTCTTTGGACGAGGGGCTTGTTCGGGGTGACGGCTTATCTCCATTTTCTCTGTCCTCTTTCTTTTCTTAGCTATAATAGCATCCTCCGCATTCATGAAGTTTTGAGCTGAATGGACGAGCTCGGCCATGGTCTGGGGCTCTTGCTCATAGAGCTTGTGGATGAACAAATCTGAATGAACTCCGTTATGAAAAGCTGCCAACAGTAATTTGTCATCCATTTCGTCCACTGTCAGGGCTTCCCTATTGAATCGAGTAATAAACGACCGCAAACTCTCGTTTTCCCCCTGTTCTATCGTCAACAGACTAGAAGTAGAACGTTTGTGGCGTTGACCCCCTATGAAGTTATTAACAAACAACTTACTTAATTCTTCAAAAGAACTTACCGAATTTGGGGGTAACTTGCTAAACCACACTCTGGCCGGACCCTTGAGGGTGGTGGGAAAAGCTCTACACATTATTTCGTCTGGAACTCCTTGGAGATGCATAGTAGTCTTAAAGGTGGCAATGTGGTCAAAAGGATCTCGATTCCCATCGTATGAATCCAAAGAGGGCATTTTAAACTTCGGTGGCAAGGGGTGGCCATTGATGGAAGCCGTAAAGGGAGAGTCAGTTCTGTGAACTAAATCTTCTACTGGATTTGCCCTCCTCATATTCTCCTTCAATTCGTCCATGGCTTTCTTCATCTGATCCAACTCTTGTTCCAAATGGGGTACCCTTCGCGGGGTGGTTCCCTTTGATTGACTTCCATGTTGAAAATTCTCTCTGCCCTCCAGGCTTCGAGTTTGCTCCTCTTCATGCTCTGCACGTGTCTGCCTTAGACTGATCTCTCTCCGTAGTTCTTGATTCTGGCGAGTTAACTCCGCCATCGCTGCCGCCATGGAATGCATATGTTGGACAGAAGATGCCTGCATAACTGGTGCAGATTGACGATCGCGATGAGGATTACTTGATGCGTCTCTACTATGTTGGGGGCCTGGGCTAGTTGCCCTCGACCTTGTCCGAACCATTTCAACCCTTTATGGGAGAAAGAAAACGCAGAACTCAACAAGTTCAAGAGCGACAAATATTCTTCCCCACAGACGGCGCCAACTGATGTTACTTAGAAATCAGTGGATTGAAAGTCTCCGGACTTTGGCGACCTTGAAAGTTAAATCCTGAAAAAAGTAAACACAATCAGGGAGAAAGACCGGTGGAGGCCGGTCTATGGTCCTCCGATGATCAAGTCAGTCACTTGGAAGAAAGATCTTTTTAAGGCTTCTTTTTTTTAGAGAAAAGTCTGAATGAATTACCTCTTCGTAGGAAAGTGCTTATATAGTTCGCATGGAGCGGTTATTCATTCTGAAAACCGTTCCTATTGTTGAGGGAACTATCAGAGCATATAATAACTTCCATAACTTCCATGGAAGTTATTTTATCTAGAGCGATGCTTCAAAGGAGGTATTGGTTCGTGAGTAGAAACCCATTTCCCTGTAATCCCAAATTTAGCCGTCTCTATCATTTGCCTCGTCTGTCACTGGGGACGGACGAGGCTATGCTCGTCCTTCATTAATGATGGACGAGCCTTTGACAGGATGCTTTCAAGTAGTTCATTCCTCAGGGACGAATCACATGGACGATGCTTTGGAGGTACTTAATATCATCATCAAGAGAGGTTATACCTGAAGCAACATAGCCAATAGATCCTTTTAACCCAATTGTACTAGTACACTTCTGGGAAGAATCATTCGTGCTTGTGAGGAGTCTTGCTAAACCAAAGTCGCTTGCATGAGCAACCATCTCACTATCGAGAAGAATATTGCTTGGCTCTAAATCACAATGTATGATTTGTTGCTGACAATGATTGTGCATATAATTTAATGCAGAAGCCACATCAATTGCAATAATTATTCTTTGAAGAAAGCTCAAATTGTTTGATTGATTTTTGCAATCTGTCATTGGATGTAGCCACATATCTAAGCTCCCATTTGTCATGAATTCAAATACAAGAGCTTTAAATTCATCGCCATTATAATTGATATTGGACCATCATGTTAAGATCTTAACAAGATTTAGGTGTCGAACATTTCTTAAGACATTGCATTCTGATAATAGCTTAATTTTGCATATTTATATCATTATTAGAAAAGCATTATCATACTAATTTTGAGTTAATTCATGCATTTTATAGTTGATTTTGGAATAATGCTAAATAATCAATTTTGTGCTTAATTGAGTTTTAATGAATGAATTTGTCTTTTGTAGGATAATGAAATTAAATAAGTGGCTTTGTGCAAAAAAGAAAGCTAATGTACTTTAATTATACAAGGGCCATGATGAAGTCAAAGAAGGCCAACCCAATTAAATTCAAGTTCAATTGGAGTAAGGAATCAAAGGAAATTTGTATCTAATCCAAGTCCAATTTGGATTAGGATTCCAGCTTGCACACCAGTTAGTATTTGGAGCATAACTTTCGGCTCAGATGTCCAATCGAAATGATTCAAGTTGGGCTGGAAAGCTAACTTAAAGGGCTACAACTTTGTAGTTTTCCTTCATAATTCGGACTTTTGGTAAACTACAAAGTTGTCGCCCTTTAAGTTAGCTTTCCAGCCCAACTTGAATCATTCCGATTGGACATCTGAGCCCAAAGTTATGCTCCAAATACTAACTGGTGTGCAAGCTAGAATCCTAATCCGAATTGGACTTGGATTAGATACAAATTTCCTTTGATTCCTTACTCCAATTAAACTTGAATTTAATTGGGTTGGCCTTCTTTGACTTCATCATGGCCCTTGTAAAATTAAAGTTCATTAGCTTTCTTCTTTGCACAAATCCACATATTTAATTTCATTATCCTACAAAAGACAAATTCATGCATTAAAATTTAATTAAGCACAAAATTGATTATTCAACATTATTCCAAAATCAACTATAAAATGCATGAATTAACTCAAAATAAGTATGATAATGCTTTTCTAATAATGATATAAATATGCAAAATTAAGCTATTATCACATTCCACCACAAAACTTTTGGTAGCTCCTTTAGTTTGAAGGTTTAGGACTTTTACTACAACTAACATTTCTTCTTGATTAAGAATTCCTTTGTAAACTAATCCAAAACTACCAGATCCAATCAAATTATTGAGAGAAAATCCATTAGTTGCTTGATGAAGCATTTTGTACGATATTGTTGGAAGGAGATCCATCTTTAAGACTATAGAAGATGATTTCTTTTTATATTTTTTCCTCCAATAAAAAACATGAAATGATGAAACTAGAAGGAGACATGCAAGTGCAATCACACAAAAAATTGTGATTATTGTTCTAGAAGCAAGAGACTTTCTTGATTTTGTAACTTTGGGGCATTTTGTGTAGTTGTAATTGTGGAATACACAAAGCTTATTGTTTCCAATAATTGATATTGCATCTACATTTCTGAAAACTCCAATAGTTGGTAATGGGCCCTCAATATCATTGAACGAAATGTTCAAGTATTTTAAAAATAAAAGTTTCTCTAGACCCCTTGGAATAAATCCAGATAAGTTGTTTCATGAAACATCCAAAAGTTCAAGGCCTTTCAAATAAGACATGGATGAAGGTATGATTCCTTCAAAGGAATTCCCTTGCAAGTGGAGGTTTTCTAAATTCAATAAAGGCATAAATGCACTTTTAGTCCCTACATTTTGATTTTTTTACATTTTGGTCCCTACATTTTAATTTTACCACTTTTAGTCCCTAAACCAATTAGCACATGTCATATCAGTCCTTGCCGTCAGCCAACTAATAGAAAAAGCTAACGTGGCTGACGGCACTATTAAAATAATATTAGAAAAACCTAAAATACAATTTAATTAAAATTATTTCTTAAATAACAAAAATCATTATCTTTTTAATTCTTATTCTTTTTTTTTTTTTCTTTAACGTGTTAGTCATCAAATTTTTAAAAAACCCTAACCAACTTTATCTATCTCTAATTCTCTCTTTCTCCCTCTCCCTTTCTCTCTTCGGCCTCCATGGACAGAATCTCCCTCTAATCTCAAAATTCTCTCCACTGTAACTCCATGGCCGGAGCTCACAAGGTTGGCCTTCTTCTCCACCACGCATCGCCGATCTGACCTAAGCTTTCTCTAGTCTAAATATCTCATCTCCACTCAAAACCTTACACCCAATCTCAACCAACGGCGAGCAAATCAAGGGCTGATCTTCGAGGTTTTGATTATGGAGACCATGGGGTCTTGATGCGGAGAAAATAATGGGAAAATTTTGGAGTCTTGCTAGTGGGTGTTGTGAACTCCAAGCGGTGGTGGTTGTGAATTGGTTTGGTTTCATTGGTTGTGGTGGGTTTGTTGTTGGTGTGGGTCGATTGGTTTGTTTGTTTTGGTCTTCCTTTGGTCAATTGGGTCCATTGATGATTTTGGCTTGAGTTGATGATAGTGGGTTTTTTCTAAGATTGGTGGTTGTGGCGTTGTGAAACCCAGGCAGTGGTGGTTGTTGATTGGTTTGGATTCGTTGGCTATGGTGGGTTTGATGATTTTTCTGGGTTGGAGGTTTGATGATTTTTCTGGGTTGGTTTTTTAATGTGGGTTTGATGATTTTTTTATGTTAGAGGTTTTGGTGGAGGATAGGGATTTTGTACAAATTTTTGCATGATTATTTGATAAGAAAATACAAGAAAAGAAAAGAAAATCTTAGATTATTTTAATTTTCTGGGCAACCCAAAGTACATAAAGAACATGTTACCCATTTTTCTTCCGAAAATAATGAAAATTTTTTTATTTAGTTAAAATTAATAAATTAATTTTTTTTTAATTTAGATGCTAATGTGGCATTTTTAATGCCAAAATAAATTTTTTATTATTATTTTAATAGTGCCGTCAGTCACGTCAGCTTTTTCTGTTAGTTGGCTGACGGTAAGGACTGATATGACGTGCTAATTGGTTTAGAGACTAAAAGTGGTAAAACTAAAATGTAAGGACCAAAATAGAAAAAAGTCAAAATGTAGAGATTAAAAGTGCATTTACGTCTTCAATAAATTTCCAATTGTTATGGGAATTTTACCGGAGTTGTTTTCAGAGACATCTAGAAAATAAATATTTTTCAAATTGCCAACTTCAACAGGTAATTTGTCACTAAATGAGTTGTAGGATAAATTGAGTAATAGTGACAAAGAGAAAAGAGAAAAAATCTGCTAAGGTATGACTCCACTAAGGTAATTCTGTGAAACATCCAATTGTTGCAAACTTCGGCAATTACCAATAGTTGGAGGTATGCTTCCTTCTAAATTGTTTTGAGAAAAGTCCAATTCAACCAATTGAGTGAGGTTGCTAGTGGAGCTTGGGATTTTCCTTGACAAATTGTTCCCCCATAAATACAATCCTTGCATCTTTTGAAACTTCTCAAAATTAGGTATCACACCTGTGAAAATATTCAAATTCATGCCCAAGCCAATTAAGTTGATAAGATTTTGCAACACTGCAGGAATTGTTCGTGATATTTTGTTGCTCCTAAATACAATTCAGTAAGTTGTGTTGACAAGTTGCCAATAGAATTGGGCAAAACACCTTCGAATTGGTTTCCTTCAATTTCCAGCGATTCCATTTTGCTACAGTTTCTTAAAGACGTTAAGAAGTCCAAATCCCTTCCTAATTTATTGTCAGTTAGACTTAGGTATTCAAGATATAGTAGATATCCCAAATTAGTCAGAACTGATCCCACCAAGTTGTTAAACCTTAGGGCAATTATTTGAAGCTTAGATGCATTGCATAAAGAACTAGGGATTGGCCCAAAGAATTTATTGTAACCAAGTTCGAATAATTTGAGATTAGGGAGAGTGAGGCCTATGTTTGCTGGAAGAGTTCCAGTAAGTTGGTTATATGAAAGTCCTAATATGCTAATAGATGACAAATTATAAAGAGAGAAAGGGACCATACTGGTTAGTTTATTGACTCCAACTGGGAAAACTGATAAGCTTTTCAAACAACCTATGCTCTCTGGAATATTTCCCTCTAAATTATTAGAGGCTACCGAAAAATGTACGAGCAACAAAAGATTTCCTAAGGAAGGTGAGATTCGTCCTGTCAATGTGTTTTCTGGAACCCGAAAATAAAGAAGCTTTGACAGAGAGCCAAGCTCCATTGGGATTTTCCCAATAAGTTTGTTCCACGCTAAGTACATTACCTCGAGTTCGGAGCAGTTTGTCAAACTGGCTAGAATTTCACCTCCTAGCGTGTTATTTGAAAGATCGAGATGTCGCAGTCGAGACAAATGACCAACTTCCTTTGGAATTTCGCCATAAAAGTTGTTGTTTCGAAGGTTGATGGCCCAAAGAAATGTGAGGTTTCCAATGTAAGGTGTTATGATTCCAAGCAATTTATGCCCCTGCAGTGCAATCGCCGTGACTCTTTGATGGTGGCAGCCACATGTAACTCCATACCAATTGCAAAACTGAATAGAATGATTCCATGAGTTCAAGACTCCAGTTGGGTCTTAGGAATGGATTCTTTGAATTTGAGCAAAGCCAAATGATCAGTCTTGCTTGTTGGAGTGGCAGAAGAAGTCGCAGGATGCAAGCATAGTAAGGTAATTATGGTAAAGTGTAGAATCATATGAAGGAATGAAGAGCATAATGTAGGAAAATTGGGGTTGTGAAGCTTCATTGGTTTGGAAAAGTAGGAAATTAGTGAAATTTTGCAAGGCAGAGTTAGTTATACAAGTTTGTAATATATATATATATATATATATATGTGGGCTCTTATAGTTATGGTGTAGACGTAAATTGTACGCTTTTAAAATGATGACATTCCCAAACATGTTCCTGCCTTAGTTGACGGTCAAGCAAGTGAAAGTTTTGGTTGCTCCTAATTATTTTGCTTTTAAAATGATAACATACACCAACATTTTCCATTATGATTAATTATTCTACTTTCACTTTCTTGGGAGTAAATTCATAATTTTGTAATACTAAATCATGGAAAAAGCTTACCAATTGAAAAATAGCATTAATGCACTACTAGAGGGTAGAGAAGCCAGAGCAGAGTTTAGCTGCTCTACACTCTTGTAGTGCATTAATGCTATTTTTCAATTGGTAAATTTTTTCTAGGATTTAATATTAATAAATTATGAATGCACTCCTAAGAATGTGAAAGCAGAATATGTACGTCTTTAGACCCCTGTAAACTAGATTGTTTAACCTAATTAATTAACCAAGTGAATACTTAGGTTTATTATTCAGATCTAGGTTAAAAAAAAAAAAAACAATCATATCATGTAAAGCAGCGGAAAAGTAAATAACACAACAATATGATGACCCAGGAAAACCAAACCAGTAAAAAACATGGAAAGAATTTAACCTAGCTATTCTCAAGGTAAAAAGCAAATTCACTATGAAAGAATTGAAGTTTGTACAGTAGAACTTAGACTACTAACATTCTATTGCTACCTTGAGTAGAAAACTTACTACCATGATCCCATGATAGCTCTGAGTCCACGAACTACTTCTTTCCTAGGCCTTTGTAACAAGCACCTACACTTGTAATACAAAAACACAAATTCTCCTATTTGTGACTCCAAGACCACCCTTAAAGGTTTAGATCATCAGCACCTTTGATGACTAGAGAAGGCAGCAACTTCTATAACACTGGATCTTGAGATTCTTCAAGATCCTTTGTAATACAAGCACCTACACTTGTAATAAAAAACACAAACTCTCCTATTTGTGACTCTAAGACCACCCTTAAAGGTTTAGATCATCAGCACCTTTGATGACTAAAAAAGGCAGCAACTTCTACAACACCAGATCTTGAGATTCTTCAAAAAATAACACCGGTAGAACATATGAGAGAGCTTTTTTGGTACAAAACCCTATATACAAAAGAGGCACACACTTCTCTCTCTGAAAAACCTTATAAAAATGTGCTTAGGGTTTCTTTTATATACTAGGAGAAGCAGATCTAAAACCCTAATCCTTAATCGGCTTGAATTGCTGTTTGGGCTTAATTAGAATTCTGCAAATACGACTCTTGATCGGTCAAGCCTTACTTTTGATCGATCGAGCTTTGCAATTTTGCACAGTAAGTTTCTGCACTCAGCTCGATTCAAACTATAACAAATAATTAATCATAATGGAAATTTAGAAAACAAACCTCAGTTAAGGTGGGTGGAGCATATTGACTCCTTTCATTTTATCCCTTATTTTTCTATTCTATTCTAATTTGTATTTTATCACTAAGAATATATTTTGTTGAACAAACTACCCAAATTACTTACTGGTATAATAAAATTTTAATTATAAATTATAAATAAACTTAATAGTTAATGGATTTAGTTAATATTACATTGAACTTTATATATATATATAAAAAAGCATTAAAGATTTTTAAGCCTAAACTTTCCCTAATATGTGTGACGCAAGGGAAACATTGTATGAATGCATAATATGCCTAGAAATAGTAAAATGATAATATAATCTAATATACTATTTTCTTAAGTTGAGAGAAACTTTGTGAAAAAAGTTTGGGAGCGTATCACGTCAATAGCAACTGCTATTAGTTTCATATGGTTGAAATTGTGTGGAAAGAAACAATGCTGAATAGGTATTGTCATAAACTATTTGGTGATTACGAACTATATATAAAATCGTTTTGAGTACAATGTTTTATTGACAAACATTCATTTTCCTAAAATTTTGAATTAAGTCTCGTGATAATCTGTGGCTCAGTGTGATTGTCAATTTCCTGGATTTGTTGTTTAATGCATACTTCTCAAGCTATTATAAGTAATATAGTCAATGTTTTAGGGATGGATTATTGGTTTAGGCTTTACTTCATTCATGAAATGATTTCTTGAATTAATATTTGTACATATTTAACACAGGCAATTGCTTTTTCCTTTTTGAAAATAATTTGTATTTTAATTTAAAACTGCTTATTCAATTTCTTTACATTCTTTCCTAGGATTCATCTCTTATTTTTAGGTTTAAGCTTACAGTAATGAACACAAAAAATAGGTGATTAGATGTACGAAATATCAATCGTAATTTTAATTAGAATAAATTTTTATAAAATGCTCTAATGTAGAAAAATATCAATTTTCAAAAGCTTACGTAGTAACGTTAGAAAAAATTAATAAACACCAAAAGTTTTCATTTTATATTATACTAGTCGCTAACCCGTGTGATGCATAGGAAAATTAATAACTCTTAAAACACTATACCAATATGAGAAATTCAATTGCTGTGTTCTACCTAAGTACAAAGTTAAAAACAACATCTAACTTTGTATTACTTATTTGTACCTTTAGTTAACAACCTTAAACTACTAGTAGGCATCCTACATCTATTATCAATTGCATCCTTTCTTTCATGAAATTTAAGGTCTTTATCATTTTTTTTTAAACATAATCCCTTCTATTATTCAGTCTGTCCGCAAAATCCTAGTAATCCTAGTTGTTTATTCCTTGTTCTTGTCATCATCAATGTGCTTAAAAAATCACATTTAGGAGTATCATTTGAAAAGTCATATATGGTGCAATTAATAAACAGTAGAAAGGGAGCACAACATGCAAACACAAGAATGCTTTACATATCTTTAAATAAACTACATCCATTTAAATAAATAAAAAAACATATTAAAAGAAAAACATTAAGGACCTTGAACTTTGTGAAATAAGGTTAAAATGTTATTACATATAAAGTTATTCATCAGCCCTGTCTCAGTCTTGTGTGCACTGCAAGCAAGAGCTGGAGCATTTGAATCAACTGCAGTCTTTTCTTTTCAAGGCAACACTTGCAGCTGTACCCCACATTCCATCTTGCCTTTGGATGGTTGTCCTTAGAGGTTGCTATTAGAGATATTTGAAAACATGACAGCAGCCATAGCCTATTAAGGTTACAGAGATAGAGAGAGGGGGAGTGCATTATCGGGTTCAAAGTAGTTCAAAGTTCAAACTAAGTAAAATATTAACTAAAATACTGTGCTAAAAATAAAAATTAAAAATATTGTTGAGGTGTAAAATTGTGAAGACTCCAAAGCTGAGGTGGCACACTCTTAAGAGGCCAGCTTTTTATTAACATTTGAATTTACCTTGCAACCTTCTATTAACATGAAGCAAACAAACACAACCTATGTTAATATTTCTCACTAAGTGCTTTTTTAAGAATCTGCCAATAACTTCCAAAACATCCTGGACTTTGCATCAATTCCTAGTACAATGCCAACAATTACCAATTATCACAATACAACTAACACTAAGTACAATAGAAGCATAATGCATATTAGCATGTACAACAACAGCAACAAAAATTCACAAACAGCAGCACCAGGCCTTAGTATAGTAGCACACAGCAGCAATAATGTTAGTTTGAATACTGGAAAATGAAGATTAGCCTTATGCCCATAGGAGCAACATAGAAAGCCTATTGACTAAAACCTTATCTTCTTTCCTTTTTTTGGGGTAAGTGAAAAACTTTATCTTCTTTCTAAATCATTTTATTTCAAATTACTGAAGCTCACCCTTCCAAGGGTTCAAAAGAAGGGATAATTACACTTTGCCCACCTGTGGTTTGCCTTTAATTTTATGTGCCTACCCGTGGTTTAAATTTTGACACTTTGCCCACCTGTGATTCTGACCGTGAGTGTTCTGTAACCCACCTCAATGTTATCCGTTACTCTAACACCAAATAAGTAAAAAACACATCCCAAAAACAGATCAAAACTCACTCTCACTCCCAAAACTCACTCACTCCTATCCAACCCAACGAAGATCCTACACAATGCAATGCGCTTCGCTTGAGACTCTAGACCGAGAATCATCTGGGCTTTGATCGTGCAAGTAACCCGAGGAAGAAGGGGCTTTGATTCTGGGTTCATCTGAAGCTTGGGTGAGTTCGGGTTAGTTTATTGTGGGAATGGTAGAGTTGCAGAAGCATATAAATTAGATAATAAAACATAAGTTGCACTACAACGTGGCTCTAAATAAAAAATGTGTTTTGCAGCTCTTTCAGCCACATCTATGTTTGAGTGCATCCTAGAAGCACTAAGCAAAGCTAGCCATACCGTGTAATTTGCTTTTATGGGCATGTCATTTATTAGTTCTTTTGCTTCTTCCAACTTGCCACATCGACCTAAAACATCAACCATACATGCATAGTGCTCAAGCGTCACCATGGATTTATCTTGACTGAAATATTTGAAAAAAGCATCTCCCTTTTTCTAACATCCCAGAATGGCTACAAGCAGAAAGCAACACAGTAAATGTGATTTCATCTGGATCTACCCTTGCACGTATCATTTTGCTAAACAGAGTCAAAGTCCACAAGCCACACCCATGTTGTGCACATCCAACAATGATAGAGTTCCATGAAACAATATTCTTCTCAGTAATATGTTTGAATATAGCTATGCCATCACTTATATTTCCACATTTCATATACATGGCAATAAGAGTATTACCCACAAAGACATCGGTTTCCAAACCTAAATTAATACCTACAGAATGGATCTCTTTGCCCCTATCTAGAGCCTCTAATCCACAACATGAATTTAAAGCACTAGTCAAAGAAGATTGATTTGGCAGGACGCCTATCTTTATCATAACCCCAAAAACCTTCAATGCATCCTCATGCTTACAATTTGAACCATATCCCGTTATCAGAGCTGTCCATACTACTACATTTTTATGCATTCTCTCATGGAAAACCTTGCAAGCATTCTCTATTTGCTTGCAATATGCATAAAACGTTATAAGTGAAACAGATATAAATTCATCAAAATGGTACCCCATTTTAACTATCTGTCCATGAATCTGAACACCTACATGAAATTCTAATATATTTGCACAAGCTGTCAATACACAAACCAATGCGGTTGAAGTGGGCTCCACACCAGAACCCACCATTTTCCCAAAAAGAAACAAAGCCTCATCGCTCTTCCCATTCTGGTCAAGCCCACCAATCATCGAAGTCCACGAAATCACATTCCAACGAGGCATCTCCTCAAACAACTTTATCACATCTTCAACTCTACCATTCCCACAATACCCATGAATCATCGAATTCCATGCCACCACATCCCTCACCAGCATCCAAGCAACAGATGAACCCAGAATCAAGAGAAAACAAACGGATCAATTACAAAAAATTTACTGCACAATGAACTCACCCGAACTCACCCAAGCTTCAGATGAACCCAGAATCAAAGCTCCTTCTTCCTCGGGTTACTTGCACGATCAAAGCCCAGATGATTCTCGGTCTAGAGTCTCAAGTGAAGTGCATTGCATTGTGTAGGATCTTCGTTGGGTTGGATGGAAGTGAGTGAGTTTTGGGAGTGAGAGTGAGTTTTGATCCGTTTTGGAAGTGTTTTTTACTTATTTGGTTTTAGAGTAACAGAAAACATTGAGGTGGGTTACGGAGCACTCATGGTCAGAATCACAGGTGGGCAAAGTGTCAAAATTTAAACCACGGGTGGGCACATAGAATTAGAGGCAAACCACAGGTGGGCAAAGTGTAATTATCCCTCAAAAAAATGATGACAATGAAGCATAAGCAACTGTGAACAGTTGTCGGCCTAATTAAACCATCAACACAATAATTAGACTACAAATATGAGTTATATTGATAATTATTTTTAACAAAATTAAATCTAAAAAAAAAAAAACTAACAAATAACAAAACCTAAATAATATTTAACACAAATTTTTGTTGTTAAAAATACCTTTACTGATAGTGGTTCTTGTAGTATATGAAGGTGTCAAGAGGCAAGGTTGAAGGTGGGTGATGATTTGACATGGGTAGCAGTTTGATAGTCCTAGAATTCCTCTCTCAATCTCTCTCCATCTATCTCTGTGTGCACATTTACAATTACCTTTATCGGCTACGAAATCATAATAAGAAATTATATTAAAAAATTAATGAGATGGAAACAAACAAACAAACCCAATTAATTGAACAAATTCTAAGGTGTGATTAGACTATTATAATCCAAATCGACTTTGAAACCAACAATACTCAAACTAAAAGCAATTCAAATATAAACAATTAGTAAAACTAAATAAAAGTTAAAACGATTCAAGAATATCTGATGCTATTTGTACTAAAATGGATTTAGTCGCAGAGAGAGAGAGTGACCTTCTTGGAGGAGTTTGCCAATTCCGTCGTCAGGGAAGAGAAAGGCTCAAACGGGAGTGGAGACTGAGTATTGAGGAGACGGAAAGAACAGCAACTCTGACTCTTACTTGTACACCGCTTACTCTCCGATATCCTTATAATGTGTGTAAGAAGAATAAAAACAACTGTTGCGACAATCGGAAGAGGTTAAGAAGTTTAAATCAGTTTTGGCCATTCATTGTATCTTTTGGATTGTGTCAAAGATGGGTATAATTTGATAAATAAATTATAAAATGAGAGAAGAGATCTAACCTTTGGAAATAAAGTACAAAGAGAGGTAGTGAGAGGGAGGAGAACAAATAGAAAGAGAGGGAGAAGAAATAAATGGTTTTTTTTTTTTTTTCCGGGGTTTTTGTGGGAAGAACTATGCAACTTGAGAAGTTTAAAAGACACGTTAGAGTCTAAAATAATATGCGCTTCACTTAATCCCAAAATGAAAAGACACCGTTGTTTTATGTTATGTAAATATAGATATAGATCTCATAAAAAATAAAAAATAAAAATAAAAAGAAGATATAGATATTGATTAATTTATGTAGCCACATGAGCGGTTAATAAAAAGTTAAAAAGTGTCTATTGACCGAAAAAGTGCCTATTGAATGAAAACATGCTTATTAACCGAAAAGGTGCCTATTGGAAAATGAAAAGTTGCATTTGTTCGGTTTTTTTAAATGTGTACATGTCATTAATTTATGTAGCCATGTGGTGCAACGAGGAATGGTCAACAAAAAATCAAACGTTTCGGCTATTAGTTATTACTAGTCGCTAACCCATGTGATATACGGGAAAATTATTTTGTATAAAGATGAAACATTAAATTACTTAATAAAAAATAAAAATCAAACTTAAGTTTAAAATAAAATGAAGAATTAAATCTTAAATATCCTTAACTATCCATAAAATGTATGAAACATAAAATCTTAAGGCAGTTATTCATTGCCTTACCATATACTGTCGTGTATGTACTACAATGACCAATCACCACTTACCAAGTGATGCAAATAAAACATCGGCTTTGACTTCATCACCAAATTGCAGAAAAAGAGCAGCACAGTACGAACACACTACAGAGTCTAAATAATGCCCAATCAAGCAAGAAACCGTAAGAGACAAAAAGGCTTAATATCATATAATATATTTTAAGCCAACTATATTTCAAAACCAAACAATGCAGCGCAGGCACAATACGCACAGACCAGCAAATATATAGACCAATGCTCAGTCAAACAAAGATTCAAGAAGACAAATATCTTAATATAATATAATTTAATTAATCCCACTACTACTGTCAAGCATCCAAACAACTTTATACAATGGTTGGAAAATATCTCAGACATAGAGCAAACACAGCAAATATGACAAAGGCGAAACACTTTATCGGCAATTGGTTTACTTTGCACTAAATTTTCTCAAACACATGGGTGCACAAAATATTTCAATGCCTTAGTTATAAATGTTTGTTATTATAAAAATTAAAAATTAAAAATAGAAAACAATAGCATGATTGTGAAGAAAAGAATTACTGATAGCAGTAGCGTCAAGGGCATTTTGTTTTTTGTCCACAACCTTCGTTGGGTTTGTTCTCGCAAAGGGAAAAAAAAAAAAAAAAATAGAAAACGGAAAAACGGAAAGAAGAAAACAAAAAGTAAACAGCGTATATAAACAATAATAAGTAGTTACCCATTGAAACTAAATAAGCAAACCGCCAAAAAGATACAATTGTTTAGTGTTTTAAAGTGAATGTGTCAGCAATTTACATAGCCATGTAGTGGAATGAGGAGTGGTCAATGAATAGTCAAATGTTTCAGCTATTAGTTATTAATATAGATATCTGTATATAAACAATAATAAGTAGTTACCCACTGAAACTAAATAAGCAAACCACCAAAAAAATACAATTGTTTAGTGTTTTAAAGTGAATGTGTCAACAATATATGTAGTCATGTGACGAAATGAGGAGTGGTCAATGAATAGTCAAACGTTTTAGCTATTAGTTATTAATATAGATATAGATATAGATATACAAGGGTAGTTATGTGACTTTCCAATATTATTTATACGAAATCCCATTTTTAGATGACTCCTTTGTTAATTATATAACCTAATACTGAACTTTTTCTTTTTTTTTGAGAAACAGATACACACACAATGGAGAGAGAAATTGATTCTCACACAGACTTAATACTTGATCTTAATTTATTTAAATTTTAAGTTTTAAAATATGCTTAAGCTTTTTTTTTTTTTTTCCAATTTTATTTAAGCATAATTTATTAGCCAATATAGACAAGTTCTTTTTCTTAAAAAAAAAAAAAATTGAGTTCCAAAATGAATTTAAATATGGTTTTAAAATTAAAACGGACCACAAAATTGGAAAAAAGATTCCATTTCCAGTTTTTACCGATTGAACCGGCTGATTTGATCCAATTTTTAGAACATATTCTATAAAAAAATAAATTAAAAAAAGGAAAAAAAAAAAAAAAAAAAAAAAAAAAAAAAAAAAAAGCCCATAAATCACTTTAATAAAAATAAAATAAAAAAAAGCCCATAAACCCTTATCTCTAACAAAACTTTTCACTCACATTCCCCAACCGTACCTCACTCTTCTACTCTTCATCTCCTTGAAGAGGTGCAAGGAGCTCTCCCATTCTTCTTCTTCCATTCCCTTTTGTTTGGTTGCTTAGAAAAAAGGGGAATATTAGCCACGAAAAAAGGGGAATATTAGCCAAGTTATTGGTACACTCAGAACTAGGAGAGTGGTAGAGAATTCAATAGAGAAATTTCAATGCTGGGTATGAAATTTGAAGTCTAGGCCTTTAATTCTTGCTTTGGTCATAGTGTTTATAGGAGCATTTTTAATGGGTTTATGGTGGAATCAGAATTTGGTTTTGTTATAAGGTGGGTCGTAGGAATTTTTGGCAGGATAATGTTGATGTTATAAAAGTTTGTAGCTTTATTTTATGGGGGTTATTTAATTTTGTTCCAGGTTTAAGCTTGATATTGTAGCATAGAGAAACCTACATTTTTTTGACATTGACATTGCCAAAAAATGAAGCTAAGCATCATACGTGGATGTTTTCCTTCTAATTTATCAATCTTTGTTAAACCCTCTATAAGTACCAAACTTCTTCGATCCGTTTGCTTTTCTTCAATATCAACCCCACCCACTTCTTTGAAGCCTCAAATTCCTCTCTTTCTAAGATCACCACTGCACTCAGCTTCTGTTTCTGACCTCCGGAAATGGCATGATTGGGCCAAAAACCTTGCTTCTTCAGTTGGGACAACCTTTCTAGACTCCGACAATGGTCCAGACTCGGACCTATTGTGCAGGGAGCTTAAGTGGCTCATGGAAGATGCAATTGAGGATCACACAGTGTTTTCCCAAATGGGTATTGAAAACAATCAAACAAATGTAAGATTAAGGATGGGCATAGAAGAGCTTTACAATCTGTGGAAGCAGAGGATTGAAGAGAGGAGGCCTTTTCAGTATCTAGTTGGGTGTGAACATTGGAGGGACTTGGTGTTGAGTGTCCAAGATGGGGTTTTGATTCCGAGACCTGAGACCGAACTCATTGTTGACTTGGTGGCTGATGTGGTTTCAAATAATGAAGGATTAAGAGAGGGACTGTGGGCAGATTTAGGAACTGGAAGTGGGGCACTTGCTATTGGAATTGGGAGGATTTTGGGGAGTTGTGGGAGGGTCATTGCAACAGATTTAAGCCCTGTCGCACTGTCTGTGGCAGCTTTTAATGTGCAGAAATATGGTCTTCAGGTTAGTGAAGTTATCATTGTAATCTAATGGTTCCAATTTCAATAATTTCACATGAAAACTCACTAACAAGGATAGTGTTCATCCTATAATCCATATATTGGACCAAGTTCCATGTTGAAATGAAATGCAGGGAGTTTTTAATTTGCTTCTAGTAAATCATTTATTCAACATAGAAAGTGATAGATGGTCTCCAATTTTAGATCATCTATTTATTCAACATATGAGGGGATCTTTTTATAATAGAGTGGTTAAATTTTCACTTCCTGTGTACTAGGGCATCCCTTTTTTGATATCAATAAATCTTATCACTTATCCAAAAAAAAAAAAAAAAATTTACTTTAGCCAGCAACTTACCACATCTCTCCTTTTTCCGGGCTTGGGATTGGCTATGAACGAAATAAATGTGGCCAACTTTGACTAGTTTGTTAAGTTTATATAGCTGACCCCAAAATTTTAGGACTAAGGTCTGATTGTTGTTGTTATTCAACATACAAGTCCTCCATTTTTGCTCGTGAATGTACTGCTACTATATCTAATGAAATTTACTGAAAGATTATGTTTAATAAGATGGCCAAAGCCTTTACAGCATTCTTGATTCCCTTTTTAACCAAACCCTAGCCACTTATATGCCTCCTATAGTAAACTGTAGCCCCATTTATCATGCCTGTAGTAATTGTGTCCTGTGTTCTTGCGGTATTAGAGGGTTCAATATCAGGAATGCAAGGGAAATCTTTGTTGATTACTTAATAGGTTTTCTTTAAATTAAATTTACTAACATGCACAACTCTCCTCATTATTTATAATCTTCAATTGCATTAACAAGTCATCATCTAAGGTTCCTAACGCAAATGCACTTATACAATGGCTAAACACAGTCATTGTCCTGGCAAGGACTTTCAAAAAAATCTTGTATTTTATCAGTAATAATTTTAACTACCAGACACCTTTTGGATAGTTTTTTTTAAGACATCAATTTCCAAATTATTTGGACTTCAAAAAAATGGGAATAATTTTCCTTTAGTAGTTATCAAATTTGCTTTTCTTTTTCTTCCTTTTCTCCATTTCTTAGAAGGCATTCAGATGTTATAAATGAAAGTTCAAAGAATACTAAATTATTTTTCATTGGGGGGGATGAGGTAAATCTGTGATGTTTATTGTTAAAACAACACTACAAATAGTAAACTGGATATGCAATGAATGCTAAGATCAAAATTTCCTCTAATGTAGCTCAAAGTTCCAAATAACACACTGCAGCTCTAAGTGCTCTCAAATTAAGAGGCATGAGAAGAAGAAAAGGCTGAAAAGAGCTTTGGCATATTTTTTCTTCTCTGGGATTGGTGGCACATTGATGCAATAATTTGCTCTTGGTTTGACAGCAATTGGAATTATAGGGAGGCTTTTGAAAATTTAAGTAACATTAAGGGATTGATTGCTCAGTTTTAAAATTTAGTGGGACAATGCAGCTCAGTTGATATGGTAAATATTTGTAATTAGCCTTTTATTTTACTATGAGAAATTGAAGCATATTAATTTTTTAGGTTTCTTACTTTTCACCCTCATCTTTTTCCCCTCTTCCTTCCAGCAAAATAGAATATCTCTGATATCTTTTCTTTCTTCTTCTGCACTTTATTACAAACCACTCAGGATGTAATTGAATTAAGGCAAGGATCATGGTTCAAACCATTGAAGGATGTGGAAGGAAAACTTGCAGGTATTGTTAGTAATCCACCGTACATACCGAGTGACAATATCCCTGGGCTACAAGCTGAGGTTGGTAGACATGAACCGAGACTTGCATTAGATGGTGGTCTAAATGGCATGGATGATCTTCTCCATCTTTGCAATGGGGCTGCTTTGATGTTAAGACCAGGTGGATTTTTCATTTTTGAGGTATTGATCTTTTAATACCTAGAAGCTGGAGTTCAAAATTTTAAATGATCATACTACCTAATTTATATTATTTTTCAACATTTTCTCAATGGTAATGTTATAGAAATAATTGAAATTGCAATATCAGCAAGGTTGTTTTATCTTCTGTGTGTTAAAATAAAAGAATTTATACTAGATTTTACTTTGAGGTTAGATTTGTAAATTACAAGAGGTTGAGCCTTAGTGCGATGACAAGTGTCTTCCACCAAAAGCAATAGGTTGTGGGTTCAAGTATGGGAATTAGCCCCTCCTAACAAATTTAGGGGTAAGGCTATCTACCATGACCTCTTTTAGACCCCAAAAAAGCAGGAGTTATGTGCATTGGGTACAACCTTTTTTTGGATTTGTAAATTATAAATGTTAAATTCCAGTGCTTGGATTAGCATGAGAAGGGATTTCTATCAAATTTGGGGGTAAGACTACCTACTATGACCTCTTTTAGACCCCACAAATGTAGGAGTTATGTGCATTGGTACAACTTTTTTTTTGGATTTGTAAATTATGAATGTTAAATTGCAGTGCTTGGATTAGCATAAGAAGGAATTTCAACAATCCCCAAGGAACCTGAACACATCAATTCATAGTATCAAAGTCCCAAGTATGGACTCCATCATCAACTGTTGTAGAAATTGTACTTGTGAGAAAATGGGTGCTGCTACACATGGATTGTACATGCATTAGTGTGGGTAAAGGAATGAGATGGGAGCCTGATGCATCTATTGTTGAATGCATACCATCAGATAAGTTTAACAAAGAAATGAAGCACTCTGGTGAGTTAGGAATGGTCAAATTTGATCCATAAGCACAGGAAGGTTTTCGAATGGGAAGCGCCTTCCCAACCTTGGTTGTAGAGACTAAAACCCTCTGATACATGTCAAGAATTAGCAGACCTGATTGTAGGCTGTCATGCCAGGTGGTCACCAAAGATGATACAAGAAAAAAAATGACCTGGGTAAGGTTCTAACTTGGCTCTCTGCAAATGATACTGTCAATGTCTATATGACTTGTTGGTGAAAAGGACAAGAACTTGATAGGAGACTAGGAAAGAAATAGAACTTGAGATGTTGATATGGGGATAATGTGAAGTTTAATGGGTCTGGAATCAAGATGATTGGATGTGCTATTAGGATTCTTATATGGCTAATGCTGTTCTAAAAATACTACTAACAATGGTGTTATTTTAGTGACTTTAATATCTAGTTTGGATGAGTTCTGCTGTTTTGGAACTTGACACCTTTGCCTTGAACCAACCCCCAAATTTAATTTGGTTGTGTCTTTATAGACCATATTGGAGTCCTTAATTGGGTCAAAATGGTTCAGAAACCATGTTTTTCTTTGTAATTGCTAGGTGTGCACATACCTCAACCCTTGTCCCTATTGCATGGCTTCTAGTGGTTTCGTTTATGAGGAAGTCTAAATGTTTTTCTTTTTCCTGTTGCATGGCTTCTAGTGGTTTTGTATGCGAGGAAGTCTCAATGTCATTTTATGCTTTTTCTTTTTTGGGTGGTTTGTGTCTCTCCTTTTTGTCTATTAATGTTACATTTTCAATATCTAGGGGACACAAATTATTTAATTTTACATTCTCCCATGTTATGCCATATGGTTTATGCTAAAGTATTTCATACTCCTTTACAATACCTGCGTTTTTTGAGCTCATTAATCACAATTTATATTTTACCCCTACTTTGGATTTCTTTTTTCGTTAAGTAATGTCAATTTAATGAAAACAGAAAGTGTATACAGGAAGTATACAGTAAAAATAAATAAATAAAATGAAAAACGCCAATGAAAAATAGACACAAAGAGGAGAGAAAGATACAAGCAAAGAAATTAATGGCGAATAAGAAAAGAATCCAAAAATTCCATCAAAGAATATGCCTAGAGAGTATAGGATTTCGAACTCCATTCATAAAGGGTCTTCAAAAACATTAACTTAAAATTAGGCAAAGTTAACTCCTTTCCCATAAATGTAGGCTGACTCTTCTCTGTCCAAGTGCACAGCATAAGATAGGCAAGAATGGAACCCCACACTTTCTTGAATCTACAGAATTTCAAGGCTCCTTTCCAAGACTTTAACATTGGCATAACATAACTTGGCAATTTGGCATGACCCAAGTGATCCTAGGCAATATAAAAAACCCACGGGTCACAAGCAATAGGACAATGTAACAGGAGATGACTTGCTGACTCACCATCAGATTTGCACAGGCAGCACCAGTCTGCCGTGATAAAAGCCCTCTTTCAAAGATTATCCGTCACCTATATATTCCCAAGAGCCATCTCCCAAACAAAGAATGCAATACTAGGCAGGATTAGCGTTTTCCATATGCATTTCCGAGGAAATTGGATAGGATTTAATTTACAGCCCTTCTTGAAACACTCTATAATTACTTTTAACCTGGAATCCAGTCTTAGGTGATAGAAGTGAAACCAATCTACTGGGACTTGTAGGGGTTACCTTCGCTGCATACAGATCATTTAAAAATTGGGCCATAGAATCTAACTCCCAGTCTTGTGCCTCTAAGATGAAGACAGGTTTCCAATGCACCTGACCATTGACCCAATCAAAATAGTCTGAAACCAAAGCCTCTTTGTCTCTGGAAAACCTGAACAGCTAGGGTATCTATCCTGGAAAGTTTCATTGCTATCCCAGTGATACTTCCAAGTGAGTGTATGAAGAAAACTTCTCCCAACCCTTACTAATATTTTTCCATGGGCCTACCCCATAAGGACCTTTTACCATTCCAGAGTACCTCTGACATCAAGTAGTATTGTACTTGTTCTATCAATAACCTTTTGCTGTTTTGCCACAATGACTTCTGTTCCAAACCATACCTCCACAGTCATTTCCCAAGCAAAACTAGGTTAAAAATCAGCAGCTTTTGAATGCCCGGTACCCCTTGGATTGAATTGCACATAGTAGACTAATAAACAGAATGGAATTTATGCTCCCCATGAAGCCCGCTCCACAGGAAATCTATTTTTTCCAGCTTGTTGGCTACACTAACAGGAATGGGGATTAGGAACAAGGAATAGGTAGGGAGACTTGAAAGTGTACTCTTGATTAAAGTTTGGCTAATAGGCTTCCTCTAGATTATTTCCTCTCATTTCATTTACATTTGCTTTCACTTTTTCCTACAATGGGTGGAATATGAAATGATAATAGAATGTATTAACTTTAAATACTCTTATTATTCTCACAGTATCATTTAGTACATATAGATACATATTGAATAGATAAAAAAAATTTATAGCAATTACTTATATAAAAAATAATAATAAAATAAATTAAAATAAATAAATAAATAAAATAGTAATAAACATCTTATAGCATTATATGCGGAATAGACTTCTACTTGGTACAGTTTTGACAACATTGATTAACAGGGAATTCTTAAATTAAATTCTTTGTAAAAAAAAAAGGGGCAAACCATGGGTGCTTATAAGAAAGACTTTGCTTCTAAAATGAAAAAATGGTGCACCCAGTGCACAAGACTCATTTTGTGGTCTAGTAGTTGGTAGGTAACCTTATCCCCAATTTCAGAGAGGTTAATTCCTAGACTCATAACTCATGATACATCGCTTGGGGTAGATGGCACTTACCACTGCATCAAGGTTTGACATCTCTTGCTTCTTATCATAAAATGAGCTATAAATCACACCATGTTTAATCAAAGAACCAACTGTTTTGCTATGATAATTCTTTCAAGTAGGATGAGTACATGAAAAGACAAAAATTCTGATACAAAGTTGATTTCCTTTTCTTTTTTTGGGTCTTGTTCTCTTCCTTTGAGTCAGTAAACTTGATGTTTTTTTTATCATTGATTTCCATATACTGCACATATAATTCATACCGTTGCCTTTTCCTATGGATTATGCAGGCATAGAAGTAATAAAGAATTTGAAGTAAAGACTGTCGTGAGGAAAGAATACAGTTCTCCATTTCAACTACCCCTCCCCCCCAAAGCCCAAAACATTGCACAAGCAGAAAATATGAACTCTTAAATATTTTAGTTGGAGATGACTAAGTAACACTGTAATGAACATTTTACAATGTTTATGTGCCTGTGTCTGTATATATATATACATATATTGTCAACATATAATTTATAAAACTCATACCTATAATATGGCTGTGACTTAACCATCCGCCCTTATTTCTGAGGAAAGACACCATTTGATCCAAAGATTATTGGTATTGCATCCTTATATTTATTTCATTACATTCATATCTTATGCAAAGCCAGATGTGACAATCTTTTCTCCTGGATTCTTGACTTGTTTTACCCTACTCAATATCGGGTATTTCTAGGCTTTTGACCCCAACATAATTAAATCAGATGTGAAGTCACCAATTTTTTACTTAATTCTTGCTCTTAGAAGTGCTTTGCATTGGATTCCTGTTATAAAAATTCATGGTTATTCTTGATCTAATCTATTACTTGTATTTATTTTCATTCTTTTCCATCTCTGTAGACAAATGGTGAGAAGCAGTGCAAGTGTCTTGCAAAGTACATTGAAAATGACATTAGAGGGAGCTTCCACAATTTGGACATAGTATCTGATTTTGCTGGCATTCAAAGATTTCTAACTGGATTCCATCAATGACCAATTTGATATTGTGCATGATCTTGTATATGAGCCACCAACTAGCAAACAAGGAGAGAAGGAAAGAAATCCTGGAAGCTCTACCATTGATTTTCGGCTATTGTGTTTAAGGCTTTATTTGTTGGGGAGGGGGTGGAATTTTTTGTTGAAACTCTAACAAGTGACCAAAAAAAGGAAAACATAAATGTTGTATCCTTGGGCATTGACTCGGGTGGTATAGAGGTAGATAAATATGCTTTGTTGATTAGCAATGTGATATCATATTTTAGTTTCTTGATCTTCTTGAGGCAGTTTTATGTGAAGTATGTTGATGAACTGCATTCTAGGAGAAATAAGATTCAGTTAAGCTTGTTGGACTTGTGTTTATGCTACTTTTCTATTGTCCAAGTAAAACCATCCATGTAGGAATGCTGAAGGATTAGATTGGGTTGTACCGACCAAATATATAAGATGCTCTACGATTTCTCTAAATGATCATCCTTGTTATAAGGCCTTGGCTGAAACAAAAAAATAAGGCCACTTACAAAGCTGGCTGCTATTGCAATATTTGTCCACTGTTACTGGTCATCCCGATTATTCAGAATTTTAGTGAATTGTAAAAGATTCCAAGCATAATCAATATTTTTAAGATTGTGTACAAAGTTTTTGACAATGGAAAGTTTGGTTTTGGCCCTTGTGCATGTTTGAGATGTTGGTTGTTGATGCTAAAGTGAATGATTGAAGAGGAATGATAAAAATTCCATACTCTTATTTGCAAAGAAGGCCTTGGATAAAATACTGCAGACAAGTATTCATCTTGCTGATTGATCCTAAATGATTCGTCCTTCTTTGACACTTTTCGTCCCTCCTTTATATCATTTCAGAATGAGATTGATCCTTAATTAATGTAATTCAAGCACTTCAATAATCCATAGCTCCTTATGAACTTGTTGTTGTGATTACGTCTTTGCAGACTCTCATAAACCAATAGATTTTCAATCAAAGAACATGTATACATAACTTGAATTTGTTGACATGAATTAGCCACTTCGGAGGTCCTTTTGACTTCTATATTTCCTGTCTCACTAATTGAAATCAAGAAACTTATCCATTCCAAACATTTCTGTTTTGGATGAATGCGTTAGATATACAGAAGCACAATCACAAAACATGCAGCATTCAAATGCAAATACAATCTTAACCAAATCAACTAAACAGCTCATAAAAGCATATTCAATAAAAAGGTCATGGTTTAGGATAGAATTACTGGTATTAACATGTTCCTCAGTTATTAATATAATCCAGTTGGAACTAAACACCCAACTGGATTATATCATCACATCTCCTTACATCCAGCTACAACCACTTCCACTAATTATTTCACGTGGGTATGGGAATTGATGAGGGAAATGTTATAAATCATCCCACAAGTTGAATCCTAGAGCGAAAATATAACCAGCTTGGGCTTGTAAACAACGCTGAATTTTATGCTACTTATTATATACATGAACGGAAAATAAGGCCTGTTTGTTTAGCTGACATGGCTAGGGAAATGCATATATTGACTAATTTTCCCCGAGTCTTTTCTAATGCAGTTTTCTTTATTTTAGTGATAACTGATAAGGACCACAGCATGAAAAAGCAAATAATTGTATTTGATAGTAGACATAACCAAAAACAAAATGTAATAGAACTCAGGTAGTAAAAGAAATGATGAATATCTATAAACCTAAATAGCATTCAAAATGTAAGTACAAAACCTCAATCCACTTGTATTTATAAAAAATTACTAGAGAACCCATCTTAAATTCACTTCACTCAACCTATAGGTTCCCTAAACTGAAATCAAATCAAGAGCTCGCATATTTCTCAGTCCAAGCTCGAGCAGTAGTCTCATACTTGGCTTTGTCGGTCTTGTACATATGAGCAATCTCAGGGACAAGAGGATCATCCGGGTTTGGATCTGTCAGTAGTGAGCATATCGACAACAGCACCTGCAACCAATTATTGTATTGATCAAACAATTTTTATCTTGAGTGAGGCACTAACTTATGCTTATATTTTTATTACTTTTAACAAAGTGAATGACCAAGACCACTCACAAAAGTTAAAGAACTAATGAATTACATTAAAATGATACCTTAGATATTGTAAGGGCAGGGCTCCATTGTTCTTTAAGAATGTCAAGGCAAATGCTTCCATTGTTGTTGATGTTAGGGTGGAAAACTTTTGTTATGAATGAAACCTGCCAAATCACAATTAGGTTTGCCAATTGAAATGTATCCCCTTGACTAGAACTGAAAGAAAAGTCTGTAATTTCAATAAACAATGCAACTTGAGCAAACCTTTTAAATTCAAGGTATATAATATTTATATGTCAATTCATGGAGACAATTTTAGTAATTTGTTTTTTCATTCTTTTTTTCTCTTTTGAAATGGACATCTCCATGAAAGCACATACATATGTATATTTCTGTGTAACAGCTTTTTCATAAAGTCTTCATTTTCAACCAGTTTTAATTGGAAAGCATATTCACAAATAAACTGGGAGAACTAAAGGGTGGAAGATGTCTTAGAAAAACAAAAGAGAAAAACCATGAATTCAGACTGTTCACATTGTATTTTGACCTCTTGGTAGTATCAATGAGACAATGACCATGGTGTCAACACAATTAAAGGAATACCACATATCTAATCATAACATTCTAAATTGACAATTATAGTTCTATTGTGTTCTATCAATGAACAGATAAAAAGCTTGATTACAGGAAGGATAAAGATTATGCTCTACCTGATCTATCTCTTATCATAATTAATTTACATATTTCATAGTAAAGTTACAATTAACTAGTTCAAAGGTTAAGGTACATACAAACAAGAAGACACACGAATTGACAGGGACAGATACATCTTAAGAATTCTACAAGCATACAAAAAGATTTAGTCATTACCTTTGGTGGCTTAAATGGGTAATCTGGTGGGAAGTGTATGTTAACCAAAAACACACCCCCATCATAAGGACTGTCTTGTGGACCAATTATTGTTGCTTGCCAATGAAACAAGTCTTCTCCAATGGGACCTATAAACATGTGAAGCTTAGATCTTGTAAATCAAAAACATTATAATTATTTGTTAAATTTATAAGAGTCCTTCAATGTAACTAAGTCAGCTTCTTTTTGTGTAAAAAAAGTCAACTTTGCTGGCTTTTTGGCATGCATTCACAATATGCTTAACACTGACAGTGATGAAAATAGAAGCGTGGAGCCTCAACATTTTACCACAAACCAAGAAAATATTTGAGTACTCCATTAAGTAGATTAACAGATAAATTCCTTCAGAACTTGGAGAGAAAAAGTGGCAATCAAAGTAGTTCTGTAATGCAAATCTAACCAATATTTGACTTCTAAAAATTTTCCACTAAGGCTACATAAGAAGGTGGAGTGTTATAAATCCAAAAAGAAGTAACATTATTGACAATGTATAACTAACACTGTATATGCAGATAAATCTTGAGAAATATAATTACAGACAACGCAAAGACAGTTTTATAACAAGGATATTATTAAAGTTATACATTGTACGTCAAGTGTATAACATATGGTAACATAGTAAGATAGAATGTCCTAAGGAAAAACAATGAGAAAGTTTGGCAACATACCAGCACTGCAAGAAACTGGAGGATCCCTCTTCAAATCCTTTAATTCCTTAAGAATACGTTTTGTAGCCATCACAGAATCTGTATATTTAAACACATAACAGCATGACAAGTTGACAACATGAGTAAAATATGTTACCAATTCTCATAAGATTACTCAATAAATGGAGAAAAATAAAACCAGAAGTAAAAGGATCGGATAATGGAAATATATAGAACATGTTCTCAAATGGTTAGGTGTAAAATCAGCAAGACTATTATAAGCATATAAAACCAAAATCATTAACAAAGGTGAAAGCTGGGCACAATTACACTGAGTAATATCTTTTGACAAAGAACAGAAATATGAAGTGAACTTCGATAGGTAAAAATCAAATGATTATCTATTGTTATAAGATATAGTGGATGCATTAATTTTATTGAAATATGTATATATTCCTTCCAGATTTCCTTTTTTATTAATGTCATTATCTCACCCCAATAGTGCTAATGAGCTATATTATTACAACAAAGAAGGTCTCAATTGAGCTATATCCTATAGCTACTACCTAGCTTTAAAGACATTCTACATATATCTTCTACGGTAATATTTTATGTACCAAACTTATATAAAGTGGTATTGTTTCCAATTTCAATTGATTTTCTATCATACATAAGAACGCCTGTGGAATCTAACTCAGCACGTCATCATTAAAAACTGAAAAAAAATCCTAATAAAAACACCAATGCATCTGTTAAAGTACAGAAATCTTCAAAGGAAATCAGAAAATAAATTTCCTGGTCTAGAATCTGAAGGTTACATGCATACAAATTTGACCTAAACAAATATACTGAACTCCCTATATATCCGTGCCTATTGCCCCCAAGCAATCAATTCCACACTCAAAATTATTAACATATATTCAAGTGCATATATAAAACCACATAAACTGTGCAAATCAAACTTCAAATTTGTTGGGCCAATAATCAATGACATTCTTATCAGACAATTAGATTGAACAGAAGTTAAAACACCATGACCCTCAAATTTTGATCACATAAAAAACCAGAACCTGCACTACAGCTAAACCCTGGACATAAAAAAAAAATCACAAGCAATCACTAAGACACCAATACAAGATTGCCACATTCAATGTTAAACACTCTTTACAATTTCAAGACAACCCACTAAACTCAAAAGTAAGGATTTTTTTTTTTTTTTTTTGGGTACAACCAAAGTTAATTTAGTACCTCAACATACTCGCATATAATTAATCCTATGTATATATCATAAACAACAATACTTTTTTCGAAATTAGGAACCAAAACTTTGTGAACATAGTTCCGAGGATTAAAAAAGGTCCCCTAAAAGAGAATAGCACCAGTGAAAAATAAACAAACAAACAATTCATGGAAGAAAGAAGAAGTTTTCTAAGAACTTGTAGAGAAAATATTTGAAGTCAAAACAAACAGAAGACAAATTACGAAGTGTCAAGAAGTAAATCTTTAACATCAAGTTCAAGGTCCACCCAGTAAACCTATGGCCGTATAGTAAAAGAAAAAGGCCATGAATACGTATAAAAGCAACCAAACAGCTAACCCCATAAACCCTAATAGTCTAAACGAAACAAGTATATGCAGAGAATATGGAGAAAGACTGTAGACAGAGAATGTAAAAGTGGGTAAATACATACATTGGGACTTGAATCCTTGAACTGAATGAGTGTGAGAGTTTGTGCCAAGGAAGATCTGATACGAAGCTCAAAGTTATGGAGTTCTAGGGTTTGGACCAACGTGCTTTTATAGACTTCATAATTCCTAGTAGTACTAGTAGTATTAGAGGTCGGCTTGGAAGGACGAATATAACCCCAAGAATTCTAGAAGTTACTAGTTTTTTTCTTTTTTCCACTCTATTTTTAAAAGTTCCTTATGGCTTTTAATTATGTGAGGAGGTTGATTTGGTTTGAATGTAATTAATTAATTATTATTGGCTAAATTGCAAATTTTACTCCTAAAATTTAAAGGCATTTGGATTTTATACTATGGAAGAATTTTGATTTCACCTTCTTAGGTTAGAATAATGTTAGACATACAAATTATTTAACAAAAATTCTACAAACTGCTGATGTGGTGAGTAATTATTGATAAATGAAAAAGTGATATTAATGGTGAATCTAAATAAAAATCAATAAAAAGTTGGCCACATCAACATTCTGTAAAAATGTTGTAAAATAGTATATGACTGTAGCATTACTCCTTATGTTATATTTCATTTGCATAAGTGGTCTTTTCATCTATATTTTCCACTAAATGTTATATAGGCTTGCAACACATGTTTAATTCATCTAATAAAATGATGTCTTGACATTTTTGTTTCCTAAAAATTATAAATATACTTTAAATAAAATGACATGGCATCATTTTATTAGACTAATTAAACACACACGGAAAACTTACGTGGCACTTAACAAAAATTATGATTGGAGGGGCCGTTAAATGTTAATGTAAATGAAATATAATTTTAGAGGGTAAAATTTAAATTCTGAAATTTTAAGGTGTAAAATCCAAACAACTCCAAATTTTAGTGATATAATTTGCAATTTACTTTTGATTATTTCTCCTTGCCGATGCCTCGGTAAAGAGAGCTAGATTTTGTTATTCTTTAATTGTTTGAAAGAAGTCTATTGATAAATATACATGACTACACACATATTCTCATTCTATAATTGCTCCCACACGCACACTACTAAAACCTCACATTCTTCAAGCAAAAACAGTGATTCTTCACCACCACAGCATATACATTCTTTACTTTTACATACATGGAATTCACACATTTTCTGCGGAATTATACATAGAATTCACTTGCCCACACATGTTTCAGCACAAACCCAAACCCTGTGACTGTGTGTATATAATTATATATCAACAAAACATAACTGATTCATTCAAGACATATCCAATGCCTTTTCATACGGACTCACACAGAAACTCACTGAAAAAGCAATGGATTTAAAATCGTTTCATATAAATTAAACACACACACATACTTATCAGACACAGACTGTGGCAACTGGAACTTGATCGATCTAGGAAAGTCAAGTTCCTAGCTCTTTTCTTACATCAGTTTTTAGCTTATTAAGTCGAAAATTTTGGACACTGAAAATCCGACCTTTTTAGACAACTTTACAGCTTAGGATGAAGCCGGGCCCTTTAGACAAGCTTGGGTTTGCAATTTTTGCTTTATTTTTTCAGGCCCAATCATCATCCTAATATTATGTTTTAATTTGGTTTCTAGATTTACAAATAACGATAAAATATGTTCAGGCACATTTGATATACTGTAATGATTATTACATGGGAATAGGAATAAGTATTACAAGGAATACATTAAGTTGAAATATAATAAATATTACTATTCATTAGTTTGGTGACCATTTAAAAATAGAATCCTAAATATGCATCTACAATTTAGTAGATTAAAAAAAATTATAAAAAAAATGTGTAATTAAATCATTTTTAAGTCAAATTTCCTAAAATACACTTATTTTAGGGTGTTCAAAATAGAGCTAATAATTAACAAGAAGGAAAATTTATTTTCTTTCCTTTTGAAGATGTGGCAATTAATGGCTTTTTAAGAAATTTAAAAAAAAAAAAATTATTACATATGGTGAAGGAATAGATATTCAGTACTTTTGATAATGAATAGTTATTCCTCATTTTGAAGAATAGCTATTCATAAGAAATAACTATTCATTATAATAAAAACATAACCAAACAACCAAATAGTTATACCATAGGAATATCTATTACATTACAATATCTATTACAGTCTACTAAACGTGCCCTTAAGCTATGTAAAATTCACCATCTTTTTTTATAGAACTACCCAAACAACAATCAAATCTTTGATTAAATTTCTTGAAACAAAATCTAATTAAATTGATATTTTATTTCTATAAATTCTCTAATTCGAATTATTATTTATTAATATTTACTAATTAAATAAGTATACTAAGAAATTCTACAATATCTCTTGCTATCCCTTGTTATAACAGATCACCAAAAAATCACATTTGATGATTATAACTCTACATTGGGCAATACAAACATCGCATATAACTGTACCATATCACATTCAGTGCTTTATTTATTTTGTAAGTCACATTTGACGATTCTAACTTCTAACTTCACATTGGGCAGTATTAACATTACATATGACTCATAAATGGATCACATTTGACAATAGAAACATTACATATGACCATACCATTCACATTTATTGGATCACTAATTAGTTACATTAGTCAATACCAATTTCACATTTTGTGGTTTAGTTATTTATTTATTTTTAATCTCATTGAATGGTACCATTGTAATATTGATTAGTACTATCCAATAAGATTAAAAATTGACATAGCTAACGGTTAAAAAAAATATGGTTTTTATGCCGCTTAGTATGTCAAGTATATTGCTAGGTGACTTAAACAAATATCTCAAAGTTTTGCATATACATACACAAAAAATATGGGTTTTAGTTAGCTCAATTGGTAAATTTTTTTGTCGCCAAATAGGAGATCAGGGTTTCAATCATTGCTTACAAGTATCTTGATTTGATAATAGAAAACAATTATCAAGAGCAAACACCATAAGTTAAAATTATCTTTTAAAAAAAAAAAAAACATACACAAAAAATAAATTCCAACATTCCACCCTTTTACTAATTCAAACACATGCACTTGACACAAAATTGGATAAAAAAATCACATTCACATCATCACATGTTGAAAATAACACAAGCATAAAATTTCATACCCAAACACCACATGCCTAAAACACCACATGCCCCCATAACACCTCTTGCAACAATATCACATTCTCAATCCCACTAACCAAAATAGGTTTCATTTATTATGTTCCATTCTCAAAGTCATACACAATATAATATACTCACAAAATCATACAAGATAATGATGGCGGTAATGAGAGGACCAAACAATGGTGGCGGCGACGAAAAGACCAAATTGTGATTGCTTCAACAAGAGGACCAAATGGTAGATGCAACAATTGTTGCGGTGGTGAGAGGAAAAATTGTGGTTTGTTGCAGCGGTTGTTGTGGCAACTAAATGGCTAATCTCTCTCTCAAATACTATGAAATCAAATGAGTCCAAGAAAGAGAATAAAATTAAATTAATTAAATCGGTACAATTTAATTTTGTGTATTGGCATTAGATCTGTCATTGTTAGCTATGGTTAACAATGTTAGGCTGGATCCCTTCAGAAACATTTGAATAAGTGGTCTCAATGACTTAAATGACATGTTATAAGTTCAAAAGTCCCAAATTTCATCCATCATACTTGCGGTTCACGGGATTTTCGAGGAATTTCATCAGCAATGAATGAAATAATCTAACTAAAGATTAGGATAACACTTTATATATATATATATATATATATATAAACAATTAATGAAAAGAATATGGTTCTAATGTGTCTCAAATATAAAATTGTAGGTTTTTTTTTTTAATTTTTTTTTTTTTAAGAATCTCCCTAAGAATTTTAGAGATAACCGTGTTTAGAGGGAAACTCTTCAAACTTCTTATATATCTTTTTTGGGTGTGAATTTTGAAAATTTAACTGTTGAATTTCATATTCTTTATATTGTTAACATGCATATCAAATTTTGTTCAAATTGGATGTTAAATACTATTCGATTAATAAAGTTATTTTTTTACACAATTTTAAATAACAAGAACTTAAAATTTTAATATTTCAAGAATGAATATAATAAGAATATTCAATCCAACAGTCAGATTTTCAAAATTTACAATCAATCTAAAAGATATCTTATGTGTTTGAGGGATTTCTCTCCAAAAACTTTGTTCCAATTTTTGGTACATTTTATTTTATTTATTATTTTTTTTAAAGCCAAACCGGCAACCAATAGAAGATCCTTTCTAGTTGTTCTTTATTCCTGACCTATATCTTTGTTCTAAACTTGAACAAATCCACCTTATGTGCATTGAAATAGTCTCACCCAAACAGTCCCCTGAATGAAAGGTATAAAAAACAATTTAATATTTACCAGTACGAGACAACAGCAGTCTTGCAAACTAGCAGCTACTGTAGATGCTTCCCACACCAGTTTCACATCACACAAACGCTCTCACTGAAAACTGACTCCATAAGTGTCTAAAAGCCACACTCTTTTACTCTTATGGTCTCTGAGTAGATGGCTTCGACCATTCTAACAAGGTCTCTCTTGACTCACCGTTTTATTCACTCTTCCTTCTCTATCAGTACTCACAAGCCCAGACTTTTGTCTTCCCTATTCAATGTAAGTATGGCTTTTTGTGTTGAAAATATTGTCTGGGTTTGTATTGAATGTCCAAAATATTGATGGGTTTTGGTTATTTTGGCCTAATTTGTGATTGTGTTTGTGTAATTCTTGTTCTAATGCTTGATTTGATCGGTTTTGCCATCTGGGTATTTCGTTTTTATGGTCCTTTGTATATAGAGATTGAAACTTTCTTTAATGGGGCTTTGAATTTGGTTATTGGTGTTGAGTGTGAGTGATGGGGTTTTGCATTTATCAGTGCTTTTTACAGATCATGGGATTCATTGGTAAAAGTCGTGGACTTTGTTCTGAATTCTGATATAGTTTTCATTGTTGGTTTTTGTATGTGGTCTCTATTTTTGATTATGTGCTTCAATTTAAGTGGTATTGTTTAGTTTATAGCAATTGTTTTTGTACTCTGTATTCAAACAAAACAGAAAAGGAACTGTTTTGGACTCTATGAGTGTGTTATTTTCTCTCTTTTTTCTGATTGTCGTTATGGTTGAAGCATCTAATATGGATTTAGTTCAAAATATTTCAACCAGCGGTGTATGTTATGTATAAAATCTATGCACTGAAAGCATTGACACTTGTGTAGTTCTTTTGGGGTGCATTTAAAGCTTTTCCTGTACACATTCATGTAGTGATATCATTACAAATCCTATAATGAAAAGTATGTTTTTCATGCTTTTGCTATATATCCCTTGGCTTAAACTGAATTGGGAAATTTTTAAAGTATTCTTGATTTGTGCCCCCATAGTACATCCCCAATGTACTTGGCTTGGCAATCTTTTTATTATTAATAATATTCTTACGTTATTTATCAAAAAAAAAAAAAAGTATTTTTGATCGTGGGATTTTTTAGCAATTATTTGTATAGATGTTGTATCTTCTAGCATATTTTCTTAAGATTTTAGTTTGATACCGAAAACCTATTTGTTTAAGTGTTCTTAGTGAGTTGAAGCTACCTCTCCAACTGTATTATTGTCTTTAAGACAAGATCATATGATATGTTATTCATGTTACTTGCAGAAGAGACAGTTTCACTTTCAATCAAGTCCCTCTTATATAGCATATAAAGCATCTTCTCGGGTTCCTTGTGTTATGGCGTCCTCAGTGGTTGGAAGAAGAGCTAATTTTTCAACACAAACTTTATCTACAAATGAGCCTGTTGTTTCTGTTGATTGGCTCCATGCTAACCTCAAGGAACCTGATCTCAAGGTACCTGCTTGGGCTTGTTCCTACTGCCCCTCTGCCCCTCTTTTCTTGCCTTTGGTTGAATATTGACAAAAACTGAATTTGGGAATTATGTAATACTTCATGTTCTTTAATTTAGTCGTCTGTTTGAGAGTTCTTTTGCTTGATTTTACATTTCACATGTTCTTATCTATGTGTATGTAAGCACACATCCATTCCAGGCTTTCCAGCATACATGCACAGATACACAAGAATCCCTCTCTCTCTCTCTCTCTCTCTCTATATATATATATATATATATGTATATATATAATCCATGAGAAGTGTTGTTAAATTTAAAAGCACGCTTTAGGTACACTTAAGCTCAACACTCAAAGCCCCAAGATCTCAATGCCTCACTAGGCCAAAAAAAATCTGATTTAATGAAGTGCTCTTTAGGCATGCTTTTTAGGAGCTTTTTGAAGAAGCATAAAGCACACCTAGGCATGCTTTTTTATTCTGTTGCTAAAAAAGATATGGATCATCAAAATTAATTGCTTAGTCTTGAAAGAAATGACATGGACCAGTGGTTTACTACACAACCACTATCCTTAGGGTGTTGTATTGCACAGATTTTTTTAATTTTATTTACATGTCATAAGAAACAAACAAGGTTAATTAACAATTCTTGTGCTCTTTGGCCTTTGACTTTTTTTTTTTTTTTTTTATAGGTAATAAAAATTTATATTCAAGAACACCACCTTATGCAGAAAAACATAAGGCAGAGAGAAAAATACAAAAGGAAGAGAAAGAGAGTAATAGGGAAAGAAAGAAAAGAAACTAAATACACAAGAGAGAGCTAAGAAACATAGGGAGAGAATTACTAGAGGTGAGTTTCCAAGCCCTAGACCAGTCAAACAAAGTGCCACTGAAAGAGGCTAAAGGCTAATCATCCGAACTATCCATGTCCTCAAACATCCTCCTGTTTCGCTCCTTCCAAAGACACCACATCAAGCATAAAGGAGCTAAATTCCAAATGCTAGATAAATGCTTTCCAGGCCAATTCCACCAACCGAATAGAGTATCCACAACTGATCTTGGCAAGACCCAAGAAAACCCAAAATATCTAAACACCAAACTCCATAACCGATAAGCCTTACCACAATGAAGTAACAGATGATCCACCGTCTCCCCATTATTGTGGCACATGATACACTAGTCAACAAAATCCCATCTACCCCTCAAATTATCACCAGTAAAGATCCTATCCCATACAACAGTCCACACAAAGAAGGAGACACGCCGAGGAGCCTTAACCTTCCAAACACCTTTCCAAGGGAAAGTAATGGGCAAAGGACTTCTTAACTTATTGTAGAACATTCGAATATCAAAGTCCCCATTCTTTGTCAGCTTCCATCGAATACGATCTCCGTTTTCAGAAGGAGGTAGATTTAAGCCCAAGGTACGGGGAAAATCATCCACCTCACCCATTTCCCAATCATTAGGTCTCTGAGTAAAATGAACATCCCAACTTCTACGCTCCTCAATCCCCAACCGTTCGAGAGAAGAGGCCACTGATGCCGCTTTATTAGAGGCAATCCCATACACCCTCGGATAAGTCAACAAAAGTGGAGAATCCCCACACCATTGATCCGTCTAAAGCTTCACTCTATCCCCCACCCCTACCTCAAAGCGAATATTCTTGCTAAAATACCCCCATCCCATACGGATACTTCTCCACAATCCACACTCATGAACCTCTCTACCTAGCTTGGAAGTCTATACCCCCCAGTCTTCCCTAAACTTGAGGGCTACAACCCTTCTCCAAAGCCTTGTCTCCTCGTTTTCAAACCTCCATAACCACTTCCCAAGTAAAGCTTTATTGAAAGTAGTTAATTTCCTTACTCCTAACCCATCATTTTGCAAAGGTGCACACCTTGTCCCATCCCACTAAGTGTAACTTGGAGTCCCCCCACAAGAAATCCCTTTGTAACCTCTCAATTTTATTGGCCACATGCGAAGGAATGGTGAAAAGAGACAAATAATAAGTGAGGAGACTAGATAATGTGCTTTTAAGCAACGTTAGTCTTCCACCTTTTGACAAATACAACTTCTTCCAACCAGCCAACTTACGCTTAAATTTCTCCAAGACAGGATTCCAAACAGTAGGGGACTTGTGAGATGCCCCCAAAGGCATACCAAGATAGGTCATAGGCAAAGTCCCAATCCGGCAACCCAAAATCTCTGCCAATACATGGACATTAGGAACCTCCCCAATAGGAACCATCTCACTCTTCTGCACATTAACCTTTAAACCTGTCATTGCTTGGAAACAAAGAAGAAGCATCCGAACGTGTAGAATCTACTCCTCATCAGCGTCGCAAAACAGAATCGTATCATCCGCAAACAAAAGATGTAAGACACATACCCCTCCACCCCGTCTACCGTCCGCCCTAAAGCCACGAAACAAACCCAACCCTTCAACTCTTTTCATCATCTTACTAAAGACTTCCATCATAATCAGAAACAACATGGGGGATAGCGGGTCCCCTTGTCTCAATCCCCTCGAGCTCTCAAAGAAATCAGCTAGAGACCCATTAAACAAGACTGAGAAATGGGCTGTAGAAATACAAGTGCAGATCCACCTATACCACCTCACCCCAAAACCCATTCTCTTCAACAAATTAAGAAGAGCCCCCCAGTTCACATGATCGTAAGCTTTCTCAATATCTAATTTACAAATAACCCCCGAAATCTTACTCTTCACTCTACTATCAACACACTCATTGGCAATAAGGACTGAATCAAGTATCTGTCTACCATCCACAAAACTGTTCTGAGACTCCGATATCAGCTGATCCAAAACCTCTTTTACGCGATTTGCCAACACCTTAGCCAAAATCTTATAAACACTCCCCACCAAACTAATAGGTCTAAAATCTCAAATATTCGAAGCACCATTCTTCTTAGGGATTAAGGCTATGAAAGTCGCATTAAGAGATTTTTCAAACTTACTGTGTTGATAAAACTCTTCAAACACGGCTAAGACATCTCTTTCCACAACTTTCCAGCAATGGTGATAGAAAGCCAAAGAAAAACCATCACGACCTGGAGCTTTATCTCCTTCCATCTCTTTGACAACTCGAAAAACCTCCTCCCGTTCAAACCTCCGTTCAAGCCAGTCCCTTTCCAACCCCTCTATCTGATCAAACTCCAAACCTTCTACACAAGGCCTCCACTCCTCAGTCTTCGTGTACAATTTTTTATAAAACTGAACAGCTTGGTTGGCCATCTCGGATTCGTCCTCGTAGATAACTCCATCCACCTCCAACATGCTAATATGGTTATGCCTTCTTTGAGAATTGGCCATCTTGTGGAAAAATTTGGTATTGCTGTCGCCTTCCTTAATGCAAAGCATCCTCGACTTCTGTCTCCATGAGACTTCTTCCAAAGAGAGAAGGTTCTGAATCTGAGATCTCAACACCGCCCTCTCACCTAATTCCACTTCAAAAAGGCCATGCTCTCCTTCCTTAACATCCAATAATTTTAGAGCCTCCAGCAATTCTTTTTTCTGACTCTCTACATTTCCAAACTCATTTCGGTTCCACTGAACAATATCTTCCTTTAATGCCTTCAGCTTCTTGGCAAGTACGAAACTAGGGGTACCTGTGAAAGAATAACGATTCCACCAAGAATGAACCCTATCTTTGAACCCGTCCGACTTTAGCCACGTGTTCTCGAACCTAAAAGGGCTTTTTCCCCTTAAAATCCCTCCTGCCTCCACTAATATGGGGAAGTGGTCGGAAATAGGACGAGGTAGGACCCATTGGGTCACATCTGGATAGTGGTCCTCCCAATCATGAGACACCAGAGCCCTATCTATCCTAGACATCGAATGCTGGTCCGAACAACTCGATCAAGTATAACTCCCTCCTTTCAAAGGCAAATCTATCAAGCTAAGCTCCTCAATAAACTCAGAAAAATTCTCCATAGCCGGGGTAAGTCGTGATCCCCCTAACACTTCACTTGGGAACCGAACAATGTATATTGATTGAACCATATATATTATTTGATCATAACTATCATGGTTATGTACTTTTATAAAGCACAAGAGAATTATATAAAATATTATGTTTAAACTTTCTATAACTAGAGTATTATGATATTGACCATTGATAATTGTTTTCAATTTACTAAATAAAAATTAAAAAAATTAAAAAAACTTAGGTAAAATTTGAATTTACAAACATTATACAATTGTACTTACCCAATAGGTAAAATATACAAATTTTGAGTTATTATTATTTTTTTATTATATGTTACTAATATTTCTATTTGAAGTTATGAGATATTATATTGGAAAACAGTGCGCTTTACTTCAATCAGACGCGTGCTTGCCCTTTGCACCTAGGCTCCAAGAGGCCTATGTGCTTGAGTGCGCTTGGCGCTTTTGTTCATGAGCTCACCATTTGTTCCATGTGACAAAAAAATTTAGACATGTTCTCTAAACCTCCTGTGTAATTCCTGTCTGATCAAATGAATATTATTCTTATTTTAAATTTTGCAGTAAGATTTTTGAACCTAGGTCTCTGTATGCTAGTTAGATACATATTTATTCCTTTTTAAGTTTTTATAGTAGGTAGGCCCAATAAGAAGAGATCAACTATACTAAGAGACAATATCTTTACAGTGATCCCTTCTCTTTTTCAACCCATTTTAACCAACTATTATTTATTATATACGCTGCATGTGGATCCAAGGAATTACAATTTTCTTTTTTTCAAACACAAATGGCCCAATTGATTTCTTTGACTATGCTTCCCCATTATAAATTAACTAGGAACTAAAGGTCTGTTTGAATACTGCTTATTTGCTGAAAACACTGTAGCAAAATAATTTTTAAAAGTGTGAATAGTGCTATGGGACCCAAAAATGCACAAGTATGCGCGTTTTTGTTGAGTTTGGTGGTCCCATGAACAATGCTGTGGGACCCCAAAAAATGCCAAACGCAGCTGAAATATAATTTCAATGCTAGGCAAACGCACACTAAGTGATTGTTTGGATGGCGTGTCCACAGCCAAAGTCTAGCGTCCAACGTTTTTTTGGTGGGTCTCGTGCTCTGTTCACGGGACCTGCAAGCAATTTTTTTTCACAAAAACAACTTTAAAACTAGGTCCTACGGTACTATTCATACATTTAAAAATTATTTTGCTACAGTATTTTCAGTTTTCAACAATAAGCGGTATCCAAATAGACCCTAAATAGTTAATTGATCATTTCACTTCTCTTCGTGCCATTTTTATTTGGGACTCAAAAGTCTATGGGGTTGGAGAAAATACAGTAATAAAAAAGTTCCAACAAAGCTTGATTAGGGTTGATGAATAACAATGCGTAATATACAAGCATACATACCATTGGTGCCTTTGCATTATTTTCCAACCAAATTATGCAAAAAATATCTATGAAGGCACAAAAGATTTAGGTGGAGTTTATTATCATCTTAAATGCTGAGTTTTCTGTCAGACATCAGATTTAGACACTTCTCTCAATTTCTTCTCTACTGATACATTTTTCAACAACCATTGGATTACTAGAAGTTGCTTTGAGATGCATCTTAGTTCCCAATACTGTGAGAGGCTGACACAACTTTGGGAATTTGTGATGTTAATTGCCAAGAGCCTTGTAGTTCAACCGGCACCTATTGTTGCTCCTTTTTCTTTTTTATTGTGAAATCTTTGATATTTTATGGGATCAAATTTAGAAATTGTTTGTAGTTCCATAATATCCAGTAATATGCATGTTGTAAATCCTAGAAATCCACAACTTAGTAGATTTTTTTGATCTGTGATTCAAATTGGGTTCTGATTATTGCTCACGAGATCAATTTTGGATATAATTTATGTATATGTATATTTGACCATATTTTAGTTACTAAGGAAAATGTGCATCACACCTTTTCCAGTCTGTTGGCTTCTCTATCCCTTTTAATACCTTTTGAGGTGATTATAGTCCCACATTCATATTGAGAAAATTTTGAATGCTTCTTGGTTGCTATTGGCCCAATAGGTCATTAGCATGAACATACTTAAAGTTCATTTGAATCGATTTGTTAGCAGTCATATATACTGTGTAGTTAAGCATGAACTCTTTAAGGTGAAAATTGATCAACCATTGTCCTTAATGATTCTAAAGGCGGCAATACTAAAAGAAATTATTATTTACATAAATTATTACCTCACTTATAAAATGTTAATGTAAATAACATTTCTTTAATTAGGCTCCATGTGCAAATCACTTACTCTAATACTAGTTACAATGAACATTTGTTGATCTCTGAAACCAGTCAGATATTAGTAGCATTTTGTGTGTATATTTCCTGCAAGCATTAAGCTCTGCATTTACAGCTCATTAATCTTGACACACCCACATTCAAGCCCCAGAAATGAGTCAAGTACTACACGCATGTTACTCCCTTAAGATCCTAACAGTTGGTTAATATTATATTTTTTATATTCAGGTGTTGGATGCATCCTGGTACATGCCAGATGAGCAGAGGAATCCAATTCAAGAGTATCAAGTAATTACTATGATTATGTTGAAATCTCATTCTCGATTTTCTTTCATAAATTTTCTTTATCCTAAATTCAGAACAATTTGGGTATATGGTATCCTTGAGATATGCGCTGTAAGTGTGTTTTGTAAGATTTTCAGCTCTGATTCATTTTCATCTATTATTCCCTCCAACAGGTTGCTCACATCCCTGGTGCCTTGTTTTTTGATGTAGATGGAATATCTGACCGAACTTCAAATGTGAGATGGTTTCTTCATTTGCTATATATATATATATATGTGTGTGTGTGTGTGTGTGTGTGTGCATTTGCCCTTATATATACACAAGTACATATGTACGTACATGTATACACACACACACATTTGGGTTGGGATCATGCACCACTTTTTTTTATATGTATTTTATGCATTTTTTTTGCCCTCTATTTATAATATAGAATTGATGACTTGTTTCAGTTGCCGCACATGTTGCCGTCAGAGGATGCTTTTGCTGCTGCTGCTTCTGCTCTTGGAATAGATAACAAAGATGGGTTGGTTGTTTATGATGGGAAGGGGATTTTTAGTGCAGCTCGTGTCTGGTGGTGAGTTGTGTTGATAATAAATGTTCTTATTCACTAGAATTCATGTTTGAAGCATAAACTAATATAGTTCATTCCTTATTCAAATAATAAGGATGTTTCGAGTATTTGGGCATGACAGAGTTTGGGTATTAGATGGAGGCCTGCCAAGATGGCGTGCATCTGGATATGATGTTGAATCTAGTGCTTCTGGCGATGCTATTTTGAAAGCTAGTGCTGCCAGTGAGGCGATTGAGAAAGTATATCAGGGACAGGCAGTAAGTTCGTTATTCATTCAGCTAGTTTTTAATTTTCCTCTTTCTGGTTCCTTTTTGTGGGATAGAAAATTAAATATTGAAATCTGCAGTATTTTAGGTTTTTTATTCACCATGCTCAGTGCATTGAATTGCTTTGTAAATCATATATTCTTATAATAAAATATTTAACCTAAATATTTAATAAAAAAATTCTCTATATGCCATAGGGTTTCATATTGACATTGAGTTCTTAGGAGCTACTTTATACATCTATCTGCCTCTTAAGTTCATGCATTTGACAATTGAGCTAAACTTGTCTTTAAGATAACATCATCTTCAATTGAGATTTGCTTTTGGAGAAGACTTTTATTATTTGATTACCTGAACTGGGGAAAATATAAAGGTTAGGATTTCAAAGTCAAATGTTGGAGGAAATTAGGGGCTAAAGTATGGTACTATTGCATTGTCACTTTGCTAAAATGGTAGGCCTGTTATGCCATTCTGTTTTCAATTGGTCACGCCAAAGGGAGCTGAAGATCTCTTTCTTTTGCATACATTTATAGCATGGATCAAAGTAGAAAAAAGAAATGATATAATGTTTGTGCTATTCTGTTTCATAACTTAATGCAGTTAATATATTTTAGTAAGAAATATGTTGGAAATTTGATATAGAGTTTGATATATTCATCTAAGGTGCAGACCTTAAACAATGTTGTTTTTCTATGCCTTTTTCTGGCTTTGACATACACCAAACTATGTGCCCAGTAATTTGATTATTCTCTCCCCACCTCCCCCTCAATATTGCTGTTTGAATTTTACTTTTGAAAACTTATGATTTGTTCCAATCCCATGCACTATTCTTCTGCAGGTTGGGCCAGTCACATTTCAGACCAAATTTCAGCCACATCTTGTCTGGACCCTTGATCAGGTTGGGTTGCTCTCATCTTAATCCTTTTTTTGATAAATACGCTTATCTTAATCCATGCTTACAGTAATAAAATTAATATCTATGCCTCATTTTTCAGTTCTGAAAGTGATAACCAGACTATCATTAAATTTTCCAAGTGGACACATATTATGATAAATAATGCAATGTATATCTGTGGTTTAGTACTGATGATACATGAGCATGGACCTGTAATGTGCTTGCTAGTGAATTTTTTGTATGTGATGTACAAATTAATGCGTTCTAGTGGGTCAGTTGCTTCTGGTAGTAAAAATTCCTTTAAGCCTGACTAGAATATACAATATATACTTAGTATTTATCAATTAAAAAAATATATATACAATATATACTTACTAAAATAATGAGAATATTAAATAGCAAAATTATTTCTGATTGACATTATACGTGTTTTATTCGAGTAAATAGAGGTTTTACAAGCATAGAAGTTAGTTACCTTTTTTCTAGTGCAAGTATGGGCAAAAGTTTCCCATGTAACTTAGGCTATGATTCAAGTATTCTAATTATATATATCTTTTCTGTGTATTTTCCAGGTTAAAAAGAACATTGAGGACAGGACTCATCAACAAATAGATGCCCGATCAAAGGCCAGGTATCCACTGTTTTTCTTTTTCTGTATTTCTGCTGAATATATGAATGTGATATCTTCACCTAGATATGGTAATATAGTTGAAAATTTACAGAATATTGCCAGTGATTCTTGTACTGTTGGTTTAAAAACCTTGTGTTTAGTTTTCAGCATTTAGTTATTGTTGCTATCTTGATTAAGCACAAGTAGTATCCACTGAAAGGTGTTCTTATAGGCAAAGGGTTTGAAAAACTTGTGTTTAGTTTTCAGCATTCTTGCATCACCTATGGTTTTATGCTAGGGCGATTTATTACAGAAGCTATTTTCTTGCTTAGATGCCTAATGGAAAAATATAGAGAGGCAGGTAGAGTTAATGTGAATGTAAGTTCAGCAAAAGTAGAAGTAGAGATGAAAGGGTTGTAAGATTTGATGGTCAAGAGATACCAGGGAGTGAGAGCTTTCGATATATTGGATCAATAATTCATAGAGAAGCATATTAGGAGCATTGTGTGATCATATAATTCCTATTAACTTAATTTTTTTTAAGATTGCTATAAATTCTATTTTTCTCTATGACAGGAATGTTGGGCTATTAATAAGTAAGATATTCATAAAATGAGTATAGATAAAATGAGAAGGCTAAGATGGATAAAACAAAATACACAGAAAGATAGGGTTCAAAATGGGGAATGTTAAAGGTTGTCCCTTGTTGATGAAAGATGAGAGAGCTGTTTGAGATTGTTTGGTTGTGTTTAGAGGAGAGAGGAGAGCAATTAATGCACCTAAAATTGTGAATTGATTTAAGTTGAGGGAATGAAAAAAGTTGTGGAAGACAAGACTTCAGTTAAGGAAGTAATAGAAAGTATGACTTTGAATAAAATAAAATAAAATATTTGTGTTCTTGATTGTATTGATCCCCAGCTGTATATGTCAGGTATGCTTGGCTGTCTCTCTTTTTTAATGTTTGAATAAATTTTTTTATTACTTATCAAAAAATGACTTTGAATAAAATTGTATAGCAAACAAGAATACGTGTGGCCGATCCTAACGAATTTGTTGAGGATCTAATCAATACTTGAACCCAAAAAACTTGGGACTAATCTATTGAGGAACCATAGCCCACCCGTAAAATTTTTTTGTTGTTGCTCAAATGTTCTCAGTTCAGTTTGTTCATTGTTTCCTTTCTTTTTTCTTACAAATTACCCATCCTTGTCCTCATGTTTTCTTTTAGTAATTTCATATTTGTTACCACTAAAATGATAATAAGCTTGATAACAAATTGATTAGAAGATCTTGCTCTGCTAAGCTTATCAAGTTCTATGTAAAACAGAATAGACAAAGTCATACTCACTCCACAAAGCTCCCACTTTTTTGCGGGGCCTTAGAGAGGTGATTGATAGGCAGTCCTGCTCGCATTTTTTTCTTAGAGAGGCTGATACCCAGACTTGAACCCATGACCTATAGCTTTTGGTGGAAGGCATCACTCCATGGCCTGATCTCTATGCAAATAGAATATAACAAATAAAATTGCGTAGAGAGGTCCAACATGCCTTGAATCGGTATAGCATATAATTGGGAGTGTCAACTAACAAAAATATATTTGAACATTTTGTTCTCCTAACATGCAGTAATTATATAACCAATAGTTCCAGTTTATAGTCTGTGCAATCCAGACCTTGGATATTTCTCATAAGAGTTCTGCTTAATGAAGTTGGTTGTTGGGCCAGGTTGAATGACCACAGAAATGACCAGGTGAATTATTGCATGATTTTAGATCAGAAAGTTTACAAACATGATAGAATGTAAGCTTGCCTGCATCTGTTTAATTTTCCTTGACATAGCTTGGTTGATTCTAATTGCTAAACCCGAGGAAGATCTGGAAGTCTGGATATGATTGGATATGTCCAACTCACTAGCCCATGATTTTTGTAGTCTATATTGTTTTTCCTTAAGCGAATGTAGAGGGATGAGAAAGAATGGTCCAGGTCAAAAGGTCGCTTTTATTTAGTAATTTTGATTGTTTTCCAGAGTGCCTGTTTTTAGTGCAAAATTCTTGGAGTTGATGGAGATTGAATACTTTTTCAGGTTCGATGGAACTGCAGCAGAGCCTCGAAAGGGTATTAAAAGTGGTCATGTACCTGGCAGCAAGTGCATTCCTTTTCCCCAGGTGAATGATCAAATGTTATATGGTTTCTGTTGTGTTTTGATGACCTGATAGCTTTTCCATCTGTTATATTGAATCCACTTCTTTCCCAGGTTGGATTTTGATGTCAAATTTAAGTTCTAAATGCTAAGCGTCATTTTAGATGCTCTTAGATTCATGGTTTTTGTGTAGTAATTTCTGTCTGCAAATTTTGCCTGCCTTAAATGTCTAAATTAATTTCTCCAACTCTTAGTAGAAACAGTGGATTGGATTTAGCAATAGTGTATATATAGGATTTAGCAATGTACAAAGTGATTGCATTCCTGGAGTTCTGTATAAGCTAGACCTGGAGAAAGCTTATAAACATATTTATAATAAAGCCTCTGTATTTGTTTCTAGTACATTTTGTTCATCATCATAAACATGACGTACTTTTTTTAATGAAGATATCTATTACCTATCCAAAAATATATATACATATATATATAATAAAGCCTTTATATATAAATTATTGCTAAATCCTTTCCAAGAAGGACTAGGGCTCCTAAATAACTTTTTTCCTAGAAAGACTAGGAGTCTTAGACTACTAATAACAAAGAAAAAGTACTTAAGAATTTCTAAACCATATAGAAAAAGAACTTAACAAGTCCTTTACAGCCCCTTCTAGAAAATTTTGAAACTACCAGATTTTCCTGATTTTAGTAAAACTTAATTAAAACTGAATCAACAACTTGTAAAATGACTCAATAATAACTAAATTAGCCTACGAAGGTTGCCAAGAAGACCCCACATCAAAATTAGACCACAATTCTTGAATCATTTGGTATCTGAACTTGGTTTTCCTTGAACTCTTTATTATCTGCATTAAAAAAATAATAAAATAATAAATAATAAAAAATAAAAAAAATCTTGAAAGTGCCCAATTATGGTGATGTGATCTGCAAAACAAAAAAAAAAGGGGGGGGGGGGGGGGTGGGGGGGATAAAAGTGCTTAAAAGCTATTTAACTTCTGAAGAAGAGTCTAGTTTATGGTACAGTTGCGCGATATGGGTTTTTTTGGCGATAAAAGTAGTGATTTGGTTATCTTTAATATGTAAGGACAGGAGAGTCTAAAGCTGGTTCTTGCATGATTTCATTTCAGGGATCTTTTAAATTTCAAGAGTTCGACATGACAATGTTTTTTGATTTATGACTGAGAGTCATCTTAGTTGTTTCTACAGTGTTGTGGAAGCAGTAGATGAGGAAACAAAAAAATTGATTTATGACTGAGAGTCATCTTAGTTGTTTCTATAGTGTTGTGGAAGTAGCGGATGAGGATACAAAAAATCCTTTGAAAGCTATGCCTCATAAACAATTTATTTATCAACTTGTGATGTGTCTTTGCAGGTGTTGGATGCTTCACAGTCACTTTTGCCTGCAGATGAACTAAAGAAACGATTTGAAGAAGAAGGTAAGGAACACCCCCCCCCCCCTTCCCCGATTCTCTCTTAATATCAGTCATATTCTTGTGAATCATTCTATTCCTTCAGTACTGGGTTTGTTAATATCTTGTTGAACTATGGCAGTTGAGAACTAATTGTTATTTATATATTAATACTATGTGGATCTGATCTGAAAATTTTTGGATCAATACAAATACAAATAAAAATGAAATTGTCAACATTAGTCATGTGACACAGTTTTAACCCATAGTTTTTAAAGTCAAGTCATATAGGAGTTTAGGGTTAAAATAGTTTGTGTTTATTTTGCAAGTTATGGTTAGTTTTGTGGTGAGGGTCAGATCTGTAATTTTCAGAAACTCCTACAAATTAAGGCTATTTTGAAAACATAGTCAATTCTTGAACTTTTTGGAAGTTTTATTTTCTCAGTGTCCAAATTAGACTTTGATAATTCAATAGTTACAACAGAGGAGAGAGAATTTGAACATTGGATATGTCTGTCAGAAACATTAGGAGGTGCCAACCAGTAGAGCTACAAGACTCTTGGCAATCTCCAAATTAGTCTTTGTAACTTTATTAGTTAACAGTGAACTAATATGTAAACAGTTCTCTCTAAATCTATCCTATGTCAGGTTAACAATTAAATGAAAAAGAAAATGTTTATCATGCAAAAATTTTTAATTAAAAAAGTTTGTGCCTTTTGGCAAGATAACATAGAAGAAAAAAAAAGTAAGTTTATTAATGGCAGCCTTGGCAATGACTCCCTAGCCCTCCCTCCTTCCGTCCTCTCTCTCTCTCTCTCTATGACACACACATTTCTACCATCACTTGGACTCCAATAAGGGATAAAAATAACTGATGAAAATGACTAATGTTATGATGTCAAGCAAAAAGTGTAAAAGAGAGAAGACGTTGTCATGAAGCAAGTATAAAATCATTTCCTGATGGCTTTTTCATTTGTTCATATGGAAATTTGCTTCAATTGGACATTACACATGGACCCCATAAGAGATATCTTGAATGATAAAATTGCACTGTAGCAGATTGATTGATGTTCCATGACTGCATCATAAGTGAGGATATAGTAAATTACCAACAATAGATATGCAGATATAAATTATAGCAGAGGTTTAAATAAGGTCTATGTAGGAGGTTGTGTGTTGTTTTATTGAAACATTAATAGGAAAGTCAAGTCATGCTTGGCAATTGCTATCTTATTGTTTTAGGCCAGAGAGTTTAAAGGTCTGCATTCCATGTATTTGTTTCCATGGTAGCATGTGGGTAATTTTGCTATGAGCAAAACTTAGGTATAGTTCCTTTGTTGCAGTATGTTAGGTTTTACCCTTTTGCCATTGCTATCTTATACTGAACTTGATCTTGTTACTTTACAATCTTAATCCCAAATTCTTCTGCAGGCATATCTTTGGAAAAGCCTGTTGTAACTTCGTGTGGCACTGGTGTAACTGCATGTGTCCTTGCATTGGTACCCCTCTCTCTCTATCCCTCTCTCTCTCTCTCTCTCTCATTTTGTATTGTTTTGATATTTAGATGGGTGGGTAGTTGGAAGGGAAATGGAGGGATTGGCATATTTCTTGTTTGGTTGGACAGAAATAGAGAAGAGGAAAAGGGGAAGAGGTCCCTTTTTGGGCATTGGGATAGATAATATCTAATTATCATCTTGTTTTACATTCCAATGGTAGAAAACAGTTCAAAATGAATCATTATACTTTAGAATGAATCATTACATTCCACAAAGATGATCACATGCCTATAAAGCTAGTTTTCTGCTGGGAAATGATAATATTGGCAGTAGATTAACTTTGAAAGAAAGTATTGGGAGGATTTATGGTGTGGGGATTGCTCTCTTAAAGAAGTATTTCCTGAGTTGTATAGGATTAGTTAGGCAAGGGAGTCTTTTGTGTCGGAAGTCATGTGTTTCTCTGGTGGGAGGATTCATTGGGACATCCAGTTCTATCGTCCAGTGCAGGATTGGGAGGTGGAACCATTGGCCATGTTTTTGGATATGCTTTATTCCACAGATGTACGGGGCTATGGTGCTAACAAGGTTTGTTGGAAGCTAGCAATGAGGAAAAGGTTTCGGGGTTCAAGGTTTTTATCACTCTCCATCTCCTTTTGCCATCTCATTTCCTTGGAAAAGGTGTGGCAATCAAAGGTTCCTCCTAGAGTAGCGTTCTTTCCTTGGACTGCTGCTTTAGGTAAGATTTTAATTACAGATAATTTTCAGAATAGGCATATTGTAGTGCTTGATTGGTGCAAAAGATGTGGGGAATCAGTGGAGCATCTTGTCGGATAGCATATGTGTTGTGGTCTATGGTATTCTGTCTGTATGGTATTCATTGGGTTATGCTGTATAAATTTATTGAGTTGTTAGATTTTTGGCAGGGAAAGTTTGAAAGACATAGAAATATAGATTTCTGGAGGTTTGTCCTATATTGTTTGTTTTGGTGTTTTTGGCGGGCACAGAATGGTAGATGCTTTGAGGACTCTGAACAGTCAATACTTGATTAAAGTCATTTGTCTTCCACTCTTCTTGAATGGAGTTTAGTTTTGCCTTCATATTCTTCCTTGTCTCTCCTTGTTCTAGTTGATCTTTGTAATCTGGGTTCTTAATTTTTTGCCACTGCAGTACATCCTGTGTACTTTAATTTTTAATAAAAAGTTCTGAAGATATATATATATTAAAAAAAGAACAATCTTGAAAGAAAGGTCTCATGCTTCTGTTTTTTCAGGGTCTCCACCGACTTGGGAAGTCCGATGTTGTAGTCTATGATGGATCTTGGACTGAATGGGGAGCACATCCTGACACACCTGTTGAGACTTCATAAATGTTCATGCATCATTATTGGAAGCGTTCCGGCAACATGTGCAGCATGAGGTTTGTCAGTCAGTAGTGACGAAAGAGGTTGTATCTAAAACGGTTAAATATCACCAAGCCTTAAAACTCTAATAAATATTGAATTACAGTTTGTGTTTGTTATTAAACTCTCATTACGCAAACAAAGCAGGTGGAAGAGCATCAGGGATACGGGGGTAGTGGGTTGGGATCTAAGGTTTCACATTTTGTTGATGATGAAAAATAAATAATTAGCAGCATGATTCTTCTCTAAGTTCTCTTTAACTTATCTAGTTGCTATTGTAAAGATGAATTCGCACGTGCCATATAAACAGCTCCCCCTTACTGCCCTTGGTAGTGAGACATTGCCATGATATGACATGGCAGCATTGACTACATGTGATTTGTCTCCCTCACACATGATATTATCCTCTTAGTGTTCGATGGATTTTGATGAAAGTCAATTATATGTTTCACTAGAGTTGATAAATTGATTTCCTTTAATGAGCTTCTGCCAAATTGCTTTGTATATGTAATGTTGACAAGGTATACATAATGTTTTGAAAGTCACATTCTCTCTCTTATTACTTTCTGAGAAAAGGTGGTGAAGTTATAGACTTATAGGAATTTAATTTTTGAGCTCGATTTTGTATCTAAGATTTAAGATATTATGTTTGGGAAGACCGTATGAAAGAAGATTGAAATGGAGGAATTACTATGGTTTTCAGTTATTCCTCTTTGGAGATGATTGTCAAAGAAAAGATGCTTTGGGAGGAAGGAATGGGGTGGAATGAATATAAAGGTATTGTCAAGAAATATTCCATTCCATTCCCTCATAACTGAGAAGAACATTCATTACATTCATGAAATGGAGGTGAAATCTCAATTCCTCAATTCTATCCTTATCCTGAGAAAAGACAAATGTAAAAGGAAAAATAGTATTATTATTATTATTAGTATCTTATCCTAAAAAAAAAAGCCTTTATTATTATTTTAAATTCCATCTATTCCTTTATAAACTTGCAAACAGAATAGAGAAAATACAACATATTCATTTCCATTTCATTCCATTATTTAATCCTGTGCTCATTGCAATACTGTATAAAGTCCCAAATATAATATGTTGAAGGAAAGAAAGTGAGGCTTCTTGTTATTTATACTACTGCATTTTCCAGCTGAACAAACATATATTCTGCACCAATTTTTTGGATGAGAAACTTTCAGGTGGAAAAATATTAGCCATCAGATGAAATGGAAAAGTACTTTGCACGAAAATTATTTACAAAAAGCAACACTATATACAACTAAATCACATAAGAGTAACATATTTTTCACTTGCTTGGCCTTCTTGTCAACCCTTTGATTTGGCCAGGCGATTGTGATCATTAGAAATTGAAGGTTTAGATAGAATGTCATGACGCTCTTTCACACACAATTTGGAAAGCTCCTTTGGGACCAAGCACTTATCCTCCAAATATAGCTTCTCTTGAACTCTTGGAGATGCAAGGATGACTTCCATTTCTGTGGGACCGGCTGCATATGTTTCCTGTACAAAATAATTCTCACTTCTTTCAAACTAAGTAATAAATAACTTTGGTGGTAATGACACCCAAAAAAAAAAAAAAAAAACTAACTAACTAACTAATTTAGCCTTGTCGAATTGTGTTGTATAGTTTTGATATTCACCAATTGTTCTTTAAAATTTGGCACGATTTGAGGTTGATTATAGATTCTCGAAATGAACCTGACCAAGATTTGGATAAAAAGTTTAGCTACACCAACCTCAGAAATTTATGGGCCACTTTTGTGTGCATACTAGTTTGGGCCGAAAGTTTGATATTAATAAAAGAATCAGAGAAAAAATGGGCTGAATTTTGATAGATAAAAGTGATACAAACATTTAGTTGTAGGTCACAATTAGTAAAGTTTATTGTGATTGAATAAGAGGCCTATATTTTATCTCGTATAGGAAAAAAAAAAAAAAATCACTCTCGCACAACTATATTAGTCATTCACCAGGGAATATGACCAGACCATTAAGCAGCTCTCCTAATATCGTCTGACAATAGCAAAATGAAAATTATGGCCTAACATAGTATGGACAAATATTACTGCATAGATCTCAAAGAGTAACATGAAAAATTAATCTATTACTGCATAGATCTCAAAGACTTTCACCATTTCAAGGTAAAACAAAAACAGAAATGAAAACACAAGTGATGAGGTGAAGCTATGTTTTTTTGAGTACATACGTTTTCCTTTTATTTCAATAGTGGGTTAAACCTCTCAAAAATAGTGGGTTAAGGTTTCATTAAAAAAAATTTAAAATAAAAGAATAATTGGCTAATGAAAGCATGTGTATCATTGGATGATCATTAGCTCTCTGAGTCTCTCCTACTTTCATGCACGTCTCTCAACTTCCTCCTAAAGTCTCTCATGCGTGTATATCGCTTTAACTTCTTACGTTCTTCTTTCCCTTCTAACTGTCTCCTAAACTCTCTCGTGAACCATTCTTATGAGGATTGTTTCTACTTCTTGGCATCTTCTGGATCATACTATTATTAGCCCTTATTGGGTTAATTACATTAAATGCCGAGAGCAATGTCCTTCTAGTTATAGACTTTCTCAATTGCATAAGTTGGAGCATTTACAGCAAGGTTCTCAAAAAATATAGTTTTTAGCAATTTTATCTTTTTTAACAACTCACTTTATAATACATCAAACATCAAAGGTTTTATTTCTTCAAAAAAAAAAAATCAAAAGTTTTATTTTAACAAACAACACATAAAAATAATAAAAACAAACAAATATAATAAACACTACACATGGAGAGAGAGAGAGAGAAACTAATTTAATAATGAAAGAAGAAAGAGAAAATAATTTAATATTTGTAGTAACTTGCTACAGTGAGCTGTTACTACTAACAGCTCACTGTAGTAAGTTGGTAAAATATTTTAAGTTTAGCAACATTGCTGTGGAGTATTTTTTTTTGTTTGAAGTTATAAAATAACTAAAAATTATTTTAAGAGCATTGCTGTGGATGCTATTAGGTTTTTAACATTAAATCTGATAAGTAAAAAAAGTAAATATTATATACCAATAATTAAAATAATAAAGGAAAAGGCAAAGGAGAAGAAGCTTTAGTACATATATAGTTGGGAGTTTTAATCCTTTATAGTCATAGACAGCAAACCAAACAGTGCAGCATGTATTGAAACTTTGGCCATGCATTATCATTAAAAGATATATAAAAATCCACTTAAATTCTCAAGTTAAATATACTTTTTTCTTTCTTTTTCTTTTGACGAGCAGTTAAATATACTTTGTAGTCTTAAAATCTATTCCATTTATTTTGGAATATAATTAATAAATGATTAGATTTTGTTATAATCTAATTTAAATAACATATATTGACTAACACTGTTTAAATTATTGATAATATGACAAAAATTAATACATTCATTTTAAAAATAGTTGGAAATGATTTTAAGACCGTGGAGATCTCAAAAATTAAGACCGTGGATAATATGACAAAAATTAATGCATTCATTTCTAGAAAGGTCACACAAATTAGCCAATATGAAGTGAACTCAAATTAGACACCAAAAAAATCACTCAGCAGAAGCTAATTAAATGGAAAATGTCAAAGAAATTATTAAATGTACTATTAAAAAAAGCTTAAAAATTGACATGTCAATTAATATAACCAGCCTATGGTATGATATACTAAATAAAATTTTTTTTAATTATATTTTATTTTGTGTTAAAAAATTAACACATCAATTTATAAATAAAATTGTATTGAAATTTATAATATCTCTAACTTGAAAATTACCTGAAATGAACCCATGAGTTCAAGAATCCCAACTTGTGCTTGCAAGTACTTGACGTACTTGGAAGCAGCTTGAAGCATCTCAGCTGTGTTCATTTTAGAGCAACCCGGAATCAACCTCCCTAGCTCTTGAGTCTTCTCAGTGATCTTCCTTCTCCTTTCTCGAGCCGCAATGCTCTGTGCCGACACACTTCTTTCATTCATTTTCTTTGAACTCTCTACATTTTGAGTGCAATCAACCTGTGGAATACCATACTCAGGCAGTTGAGAGAAGAGTTCAGGCAAAACATCGGCCACCATACAAGGATTTGGAACAAGCCCATCAAAGAAATTTGGTGTAAAATCCAAGCTAAATTGATTTTCATGGCATCTTTGGCGTTTTGGGAATGAGTAGGGTTCAAAATCTGGTGGGGGTGTTAGCATTTCAGAGAGGGAAATGAAAGGTTCACAAGAAGATGATAAGTATGGAAGCAAATGGGTGTAACATTCTTCAGGGTGTAGGAAACTTTCTTGGTCATACAGTGGATGAAGCAAAGTGTTTTGAAGTTCAAAGTTGTTGGCATAGCTTAGGAGCTCTCCTGCTAGCTCTGCTTGTCTTTGTTGGCAACTAATCTGTGTGCTAAGGTTTTGAAGTGTTCCCAACTCTGTATATGTACTCAAGGCCATGATGGCAAAACCTGCAGAAGAGAAACAATGTATATATTATCATTTAAACTTTGAACAATTACATGGCAAGCTAATTAACACAAAGTGAAAAATTTTAGTGCTTAGTGGGTGCAATTCCTCTCTGTTCAAAATAATTTGTGAAGTGCCAAAAAAATAAACGAGTCTTTATAAAATTAGCAAGAGAGAACAAAAGTGGTAGCAGAATAAAATAGTAGCAAAAGGGTTGTGTAAAGTGTAGTATATTAAGAAGAACTTAGATATAAAAGTAAGAAATGAGCATGACCCAGCAGGTATTAGAAGTGAAAAAACTGAAACATAGCTAGAGAGAGAGAGAGAGATACTGTGTAAGGGAGTAGATGCTGTTTGTTGAAGCAGACACCAGAGCAGAACTGAGAAGACCTTAATTTATTTGCAAGTACAAAACTAGATAAACTGAGTAACTGACATTAACTTCACTGCCTCAGTGTGTTAATTATTGTACATTTGTACTCTGTGAGAGAGAGAGAGAGAGAGAGAGAGAAAAGTGGGTAATGGGTTGGGTTGTGGGTGGGTTGAGATAAATCCGGAAGTTGAGGTTTGGAGCAGTTAACTACTTGCGAGGAAAGCTAGGCCTTTGCTGCTTCATCTAAAACCGCCATGTGTTTAGTTTTCACCTTGGTATCCTGTCCTGGGTGTTTTTTTTCTTTTAATTATTATTTTTAATTTTAATGCTTTTAAAAATATTCTCTATTTAAATATATACAATTAGGCATTACTTTGGTATAAATCCCAAATCTAAAACTCTTGGATATAAAAAGAAAACATAATCCAATGATGTATTTGTCAAAATTCACATTGAATAAAAAAAATATTGATAAGAGTTGTAAAATTCACATTCAACCAAATATTTAGCCAAACTTTTTGCGATCTAACATTCTTGATCTTACATTGTTTTTACTTATTTGAGTTGATTATTCAGGATTAATTGTTCTTGTTTTTGGCATTTTTGGCAAGTCCTAATTTTTGAAACTTTTTTTTTCAATCCCAAACTTGCAGGATGGTCTTTATTTATTTTTTATATTTCTTTTTATCCAATTTTTAATTTTTTTTTTCATTTGTTTTAACGGTTCAATTAGGAGGCATACCCTAACAAGTAACACCATGGAATTTTTCTTACATCTAAAATTCATACAACAAATGTTTTTGGTTAAATTTATGGTTTACAGAAGTTAAGCAAAAATAGTAAAATTAAATAACAAAAAGCTAACTAATGAAATCTATATAGTTAGGAATACAAGAAAATTCATTTATCATAGACTATAATCTCAATGTTATAGTTAGTGATTTGTCCATTTTATTTCCGTTTGTGTTGAAATTGTCAAAATTGCAAATATCCTAGACAAGGTTTTTTTTATTAAAAAAAAAAATTGTATTATGCCAATTAATTTCTAGCCAAGTTCGTTCAAAATAAATATTGTCCTTAGGTATGGAAGATTCTCTATTTTTATTTGAGCGAGGATGCATTTATGGTGTCCAAACCTGAATTTTCAGTCCACATTATTTGCAAATTATAATAATAATTAACAAAAATAAACCTTACATTATGTTCCCGAATTCTTAGAGCTCTGAGGATTTTCCCTTCATATGTCCAAATTCTAATTTTTTTGGAATCACATTTACTTTTTTCTTTTTTTGATAGAAGGCATCAAATTTGATATCAATATCATTAAAATTATAAATCTATTTGTACAAATAATACATTTTTTTTTTGTGAAAAATGTAAAAATTTTAAATAATTACGGAGTCTAGATAGTTCAATTAGTAAATAACAATATTAAGTTGCAAAAGTGATATTGTTGTAAAGATATTGATGATTTTTTCAAACTCAAAAATGTAACCATTAACTAGGTCTCACTTTTTATACCAAACAAAGGAAGAGAGAAAACATAGGAGGCAAAAAGGGAGAGGTTTGAGGTCTGTGTTCTTCCACTCTATTCGTCTCTACATTTATCTATCCCATATATATATTCCAAGTACTTTCTTCTTTTTCTCATTTCATTGCCATAATTACTAGGAATTAAACTCTTGAATTCAATCAAACAAACTTCAAAATGGCAACAATTACTGAGACCGATGGAAAACATGTAGAGAAAAATTTATCTAAGGATGTTGAAAACAAAGATGTCAGAGTGGAAAATGTGAAAGTTGTAGAAGAAAATGGAGAACCAAAGAAAGAGGATGTGCAAAAAAACGATGGGGTGGTGACTGAGAATACAAAGAATGTAGCTGAAGAAGTGAAAGAGGTGGTGAAGAAGGAGGAAAATGGAGCTGAAAAAGGTGATGTTTCACCATCTCCTAATGTTGAGAGGAATTCTTCTAAGAAAGAGAGCAACTTCCTCTCTCATTTGAAAGTGCATGAGAAGAAGGCTTTGGTCAAGCTGAGAATGAAGATTGAGGAAGTTATTCGTGGGAAGGCAGGGACTGAGAATACAAAGAAAGATTATGAAAGATTGGAGAAGACAGATGAAGCTGAAAAAAAAGCTATTTCATCACCACCTCCTACAATTGAGAAGAGTTCTTCATTCAGAGAAGAGAGCAACTTCTCTTCTGATTTGAAAGAGAGTGAGAAGAATGCATTGTCTCAGCTGAGAATGAAGGTTGAGGAAGCAATTCATGGGAATACTTTATTGAAGGGGAAGAAAGAGAAAATTGAATCACAAGCAAATGCAACATCATTGGAAAAAGAGAGCAAAGATAAAGAGAAACAAGAAGAAGAGAGTGACAATAATGTCAAAGAAGAAAAAGCTGAGAACAATGATGCCAAAGAGAGCAAAGAGTCAAAGCAAGAAACTGAAGAAAAGAAGAAACTCACAGAAGAGGCCGCAAAGGAAAGCAACCATGTGGCTGTTGAGGAAGAAAAGGTTATTGTTGATGAGGATATTGCTCTTTGGGGTGTACCATTATTGCCTAGCAAAGCAGACACTGCCACTGATGTAATACTATTGAAGTTCTTGAGGGCTAGAGAGTTCAAGGTCAATGAGGCATTTGAAATGTTAAGGAATACACTTCAATGGAGGAAGGAAAACAATATCGATTCGATCTTGAATGAGAATTTTGATGCTGATTTTGAATCCCTTGCTTACATTAATGGTGTGGATCGCCAAGGCCACCCAGTGTGCTACAACAATTTTGGGTTGCTTGGAGATCATGAGATGTACAACAAGATACTTGGGACCCAAGAAAAGCGTGAAAAGTTTTTGAGGTGGAGGATTCAGTTGATGGAGAAGGGGATTCAAAAGCTTGATTTCAAACCTGGGGGTGTGTGCTCAATGCTCCAAATCATTGATCTTAAGGACTCTCCAGGTCCCTCAAGGAAGGAGTTTAGGTTTGCTGCCAGACAAGTGATTGTGACCCTCCAAGACAACTATCCTGAATTTGCTGCAAAAAATGTAAGGTTTTCTTCACAATCATTAGTTTCATTCATGGTGATTTATGTTTCACAAGTCTGCGAACTAAATGCTTGTGAAGACCTAACAAGATAATTTGCATGCATATATTCTTCATAATTTTGTTTATAATAAATACATAAGGGTGATTGATCTTAAAAATTCTACTGAGTAGATTTTTCAAATTGATATGTCAATTTTTAAACTCTTAAAAAAATAATTAAAAATTTATTTATTATGTCATTGATATGAAACCAATTAAATTCATTATTACTTCAGTTTGTAATATTTATTCTAGTAAAATTATTAATAAGTTTAGCATTGAATATATACACCTATGTATATATGTATGAATATTTCATTCGTCTTTGGTCTGTTTGGATTGCCATACCTATCTATATCTAAAGATAGACATGCTCAATTCTTTGGATTTTGCTAGAACTTATTTATTCATGTATAACCCCACAAATTTTTCTTTGCCAACTATATGTTATTATATTAAACATACACATTTTCTAAAAGTTTTCCAAGAATTTTCAACTTTTGGTTTGACTTCCAAATTCTAACGAGGCCGTTTAAGTTTATCCTCATATTAGATCTGCTGAGTTGCATCTAGATAGTTTGTAATTCTTTTACAAAGCTGAATTTGCATATCTCAATTTACTCTCAATGCTACTAATGATGAACCACTTATCTTTGTCATAGGTGTTTATCAATGTCCCTTTCTGGTATTACGCCTTTAGTGCTCTCCTCTCACCCTTCTTAACCCAAAGAACCAAGAGCAAGTTTGTCTTCGCTCGCCCGGCTAGAGTTTCAGAAACCTTATTGAAGTAAGAACCCTACAAGGTCTCTAATATCTAAGCTAACTTATAGGTGGGTCTATTTAGAAATATTGGAATTAACTAAATGCTTCATTGCAGGTACATTACTGCTGAGGAAGTTTTTGTCCATAATGGTGGGCTTAAGCGGGAAAATGAATCTGAGTTCTCAGCTGAAGATCCTGTTAGGGAAGTTTTCGTCAAGGCAGGATCAAAAGAAAATATTGAGATCCCAGTATTAGAGGTACACACTGAGACATTTCTCTTTTCTATTTGGAAGCCATGAAATATGAATGCCTGAACCTAATATATTACTAGGTAGAGTCATGTTTATTACATACACCTTAATGCACACGCTTTTACAAACGACTGAAAAAGAAATTGAAATTGAAATTCTGACTTAAAGTCATAATTGTGCAACAATATTTATCCTACTCTATATCCATTAGATGCACCCAGATTCTCAACTCTATAACATACTTTTGCTCAAGTTAGACAAAGCATTAGAAACAACTTTGTTAGTTTTTTCATAAGATCAATTCTATGACTTAGCAAGTAATTGTCCAACTTTGATAAAGTTTATTGTTTGGTGGTATTAACAGGCTGGAACTACTTTAATCTGGGACGTGGTTATCTTGGGCTGGGAAGTGAATTACAGGGAGGAATTTTTACCAAGCGATGAGGGATCATATGGCCTTATCATTCAAAGAGACAGGAAGCTGGGTGTACAAGAGGGTTCAATTCGCAACTCTTTCAAGAACAACGAACCAGGAAAAGTTGTGATCATTGTTGAGAATTCGTCACTCAAGAAAAAACGTGTTCTCTACCGATACAAGATCAAGAATAGCTCCTCTTGAACTTACTATTCTCGATGAAGTTAAAGTGAAAATACTATGTACTTTATTATCATCACTATTATTATTATTATTATTTTGCTTCGTTTAGTATATTTCTCAAAGATGAGATAAGAATATTTGGTATTAAGTTTGAGGCTTGATATTGCGACTCTTGTATACTATTTTACATGTATAATATATAAATTATGATGTGATGAAAGGGAGGCTTTTTCTCTAGATTTAACCATCTTAGATCACTAATATACCTCTGTGACAGATCTACTAGTTGAGAACTTTTTTTGGCTCCTCAATGTCAAATATGACCAGGGTGTAATATGTGTGTATTAGCTACTACATGTGTTAAAAAAAAAAAGTCTTGTAAATGAGCATTTTGATTTTATATACATACATATATATATATATATATAAAAGGCTTCTAACCTATTTAAGAGACTGGTAGATTGAACATGTGACTTGTGACACAAAATATTGTTCAAAGAAGTAGAACGATGGTAAAAATCATTAAAAAAGGGAGAGGAATTCTAGTAAGATAGGACACTACAAAAATGAATTCCAAGACCCTAGCTGTAATGTATGACAATATTAAGAAGTAAATTAAGATAAGAGAGGGAAAAAATAATAATATAAAACCTTATTCCTATTGGGCTTTAACAGCTTACATCTATAATCTAAAATGGAAAGTTCAATTGACTACATCTCTACTAATTTGGCTATTATATAAGACCTATTATGGTAACTAGCCTCATCACACGTGCTTTGTGCGTGTAATGAGGCTTTTTTTTTTTTTTCCCCTCTATATCATAGTTTTTCATTCATTCTAATTTAAGGTTTATACGTTTTCTCATTAATATTGCGTATTTAGAATTTATAAGTGGATAAAGTAATTTGAAAATTAATAAGAGAGTGACCCTATTTTTTAGGCAATATTTTAGTGAGAGTTAAAGTTTTATTTTTACTGGATTGTTCTTTAGTTTTTTGTTTTCACTTAAACATAAGAGTATAGGGGTATTTTTGAACCAAAAAAATAAGAATCCCAAATAAGGAAAACCCCTTAAATAGTAGTACAGATAAACCAACAATTATGTTTAGGTTTTCCAAATACCATCCAAATAAGACAAATTTAAGCTTTGTTTAGTTGGGGATGGAAAAATTGGAGAATAGCATTCTAGTAAGTTCGAGGAAAAAACACTAAGCCCCACCAGTTTTCCTTAAAATATGGTTGTTAACCTAAAAATATAGATTTTTCAATCTCCTCATTTGGCAATTCATAACAAAACCACAATATATTAAATCATAATAAAAACCTTATTGGAGGTTGACTGGCTGAAGAATTGGTTTACTAGTTTAATCATCATTGGTTGAATTGTAGGTTTAATAATTAATTAAATAATATATTTTATAATTATAAAAAGAGATTAAAAATAAAATAAAAATACTCCATTTAGAAAAATTGATCAATTATAACAATAACAAATTAAATCATATGACATAAAGTTAGAGAATAAAAAATAAAAAATAAACACATCATTCACATAAAATCATCCAACAACCAAGTTATATAGTTCACAAGTCTTGAAATAACATATCTCATAAAAAATAAAAATAAATTTTTAGCTTAATCATTAAACCCTAGAGATTACACATTTGTGAGATGTTGGAATTTTTTAGCTTAATCATCAAACTATGTAGTCTTATAAATTTTGACTTTTTTAGCATAGAAGATTATACATTTTTGTCTCTTAACTTTTTTTTTCTTTTTTCTTTTTTTAGGTTCATCACTTTATCACTTGCATATTTAATTTTATCAATATCTGTTTATCTCTTTAGGTCTCAAACTCTCATCAGTATCTTTTATTGTCTTTAATATCAACTCTCATCTCGGAATAGGAGTCTTGGCTTATGCGTTTGAGTTTGAGCTAGAAGACGAGTCAAAGAAGTCAAAAAAGCAGGAAGAGGCATAATAACTGGCAGTTATTGACTTTTACTTTATCTCTTTAGTATTTTAGTCTTTAATGTTTATCACTATATGTCTTTATCAGATTATCTTTTTAATCTTCAGTAGTTTAGTAACTACACACAGTATTTTTTTTTGGTTTATCGGGTTAAAAAGATTAACCCATGCAATCTTTCGGTTTACTAGGTTTGATAATGAGTTATTGCATATTTGGTATTTTATACCAAACCATTCCAAATAATGCTTTGGTTCACATTTTAACCGGTGGTTTGGTACAGTTTTTATAATTATGCATTAATGAATTAAATACACCAGAAAAAAAAAATACACATTTTTAAAATCAACCCAACCAAACACGCCAAAATATTATTTTTTCTCTATCTCTCCCTACTAAAATGTAAAATCCGGGCAACCAAATCAACCCTTAAGCTTTCTCACTTGTTTAGTCCAAGAAAATAAATAAATATATTTATATATATATGAGAAATGATTTGTTCACAATATTTTTACAACACATCTTAAATGGCAAGTTGTTACCGGTTATTATTGTTGAAACAAAAAAATAATCTTAGTGTTAGGTTCAAATTTGAACCAATAACAACTAACCATCTATGATTTATTGTGAAAATGTTGTGCATGTATCACCTCTCATAGATATGTGTGTGTGTGTATATATATATAGACGGTTTATGGTTTCAAATACATAGTGAAAATTGCAGCTTATAACCATATGATCGCGTGGCCTAATGGATAAGGCGCTCGCCTCCGGAGCGGGAGATTGTGGGTTCGAGTCCCATCGCGATCGAATTTTTTGTTTTCCACTTTTCGTCTTTTGTTCAGTGTCAATTATGGACTCCTCCTTTTCTATCTAGGAAAGCCCAACCCAACCACTGATTCTTTATTATTGTTTTATACCAAAATTAAATATATTTATTGCATATTCATTGAATATAATCAAAAAAAAAAAAAATTCTAGCATTACTCAGTATGCACACCCATAATAAATTAATAAAATCATGAGATTGGTTTTGTTCTTATTTGGTAAAATAGTTTACTATTAACTTCATAATTGCTATTCACACCAACATTTACATTTTTATCAAATAGTATCTCTCCAGATGTCAAAGATTCAAATATTTGTAGAGAAAAGAAATGGGTAACAATATCTATTTGAAGCTATTGTCATGTAGTATTAGAGTCATTATTTTATTTTTATTATTCATAACCAGTCTCTATAAATAAGTTATTATATAAAATAATTTTGCTAGCCTTACAAACGTACCACATAGAGTATTTCATCTCATATCCTACGCAATATATTTCATAACATCGAAAACGTTGTGTGCATAACGCAAAACAAAACATAAGAAAATTTTGGTACACTGTTGGTAATAAGAGTAGTCTTAATCAGGATGTTATCATGATTAATATGAGTTTACCTTAACCAAGGTCCTGACTGGCTGATTAGGAGTTGGTATCACTGTTTGGGTCGTGACAATTTTAGTTTCTTATTTGAAGATGAAGTATTCACTTCAATAATTTATTTAGATAAAAGGTAAGACTTTTGTCCAGTGCATTGGACAAAATACAAGATCGTTACATGTCATGTCCATGTCACGTCTAATGCTCTAGTGCATTGAATACAAGCCAAACCTTTGAATTGATTAAAAGAAAAAAAAATTTTATATTCTGTTTAAATGACTTGAATAGAATATGAAATGATAACTCTTTCCTATAGATGAAATTTTATGAATAAATTTGAGCATTGTAAATAAATGGATTTGAAATGAGTAGATGTAATATATTATTTCAAAACAATATTGTTACAAGTCTTTGTTTGAAAAAAAAATTTTCCAAAACTCAAATTATTATGTGTCATTAAATTTATATCTAGCTATTTAACTACTTTTTTTTGTGTAGATAATTCGATAATTGGGAGAGGGATTTGAACCTAAATGTCTCCCTTAAAAACGCAAGAGATGCCAACCAAGTGAATTATAAGACTTTTGACATATCTAGCTATTTAACTAGAAATTGTTTTTCAAATCCCTTAGATTTTAAATGCATCCCAAGTGCACTTAACATCCATTGACTAAGAAAGATTTACATGTTGACCAATATTTCAAGTTGATATGAAGTTATTATAAACTGAAGAAAATATCAGGGATGAGAGAAGTATTGTGATTCAATTGATTGTACAATATTTACATAAAATGAGAGCCTGTAGGAAAGGTTAAGTACAAAAATCCTTACAACTGCGAAAACAAAATGACTCATCTTTTGAATAAGAGAACAAGTATGGGAGCCCATGGTCGGTTTAACATCTGGAACTTGCAGCAGACCCAATTGTTAACTGGCAATTTAGAAGCAAAAGTGTGTACAGTCTCAGATTCTGCCCTGGATAGCAAAAACCCAATATATATATATATATATATATCTATTAATGCATATTCAACCATTAAAATTCTAATAAGTTCATAAGCACCAAAGTCCCTTATTGGAGGGGAAAAAGAAGGAAAAATTGCCTAAATAATAAACAACATCAAATATTAATCATTATACATTTATATGGCTCATGTGGAGAGAACCTATGATAGGATAATACCGAATCAATCTTCATGTATCCTCACTCATTTTACCTATATATTGATTAAAGTTTATAACAATGAAACTTTCACCAAAATCATACTGATCTAAGGGACCTTAAATAGAAAGGCAAACCACTAAGTTGGAACTTTGAAGGTTGCGGATGGAGTGCCAGAAATTTGTTTCTTTGGAATTCGTGCTTAAACTTAATACTCAATTTGGCTAATAAAAAAAAAGGAAAAAAAAAAAAAAAAATCAACCATAAAGGAAATTATCTGAACATACAGCCTGTGCAAATTCAATTATATCACCCTAAAATAATATCTAATATTTGATCAAATCAAATTGTCCATGTAAACGACAAATCAAACCTTTCAAGTATGGTTTGTTACTCAGATGACTGTTTATGTCTTAACAAAGTAACTTTGAATTGTTCATTCTGCTAATTGGAAGCAAAATTACGCATGAGCTTTAAAATTTGGCCTTGACTGACCACATTAGCATGTTACAAGCTTCAGTCAACCAGCTTATGATAGGTGAGCCAGATAAAGCACAGATCATTCATTGAAAACAAGCATAGTGAGCAAAAGAAAATTAATAACCATAAGAATCAACAAGAGAAGAAGTATCACCAGCCGCCAGGATGCCCCACATAAACCACCAAGCTGATAAGCCCTCCTGGCATTAGGATTCCCTTTGCAGCTTCCAGTGCAAGTAGTGTTGTTTCTGGCTTTGTAATTATTGTTTTGTCACCACCAGGAAGGTAACCTAAATTGAATGCAACAAGCCTAAAAGCACCCAGGTCATCAATTTTTTCCTGGTCAGAATGCATGTGTTGTGGTTCTTGATAAAATATAGCAATATGATTTACAAATTACAATATTGCCTGATGTTATATGAATCCATAAAGGGTTACAAAATAATTATAATAACTAAAATTAAATATAATAGCATAAATACAAAAATGGAACCAATTTTATCGTCTCCTTGCTTGTAGAATAGATACCAAAGTTCTTTTTTTTCTTTATTCTTTTTTGATAGGAAATAAATACCACAGTTAATTGCTATAGATGATTGGACGTCTTCTTTCTAGATAATTTTTTAACTATATGATCATAAATGCAGTCACTACTTATTTATTTAATATTTCCCAGCTGATGTAAATATTTCCACTGCAAACACGGAATTAAATGACCAAGTGAACATGCTGTACCTATATATATATATATATATATATACATATCAGGGACGCTATTTGTGGCAGCTACTCTTGCTAGTTGTACCAATATTTATACCATGTTATAGCATTTTTATGTGTTCCCTACAAATCTTGGTTCTAAGCACTGTCTTAAAAGCTTGGATGTGAAAAGTTCATTTACTGAAGCATAAAAGTATCTTACAGACCTCCACTATGAGTTGGATCAGAAAAGAATAAAAAAGGAAAGCCAAGAAGATGTGCTGGGGAAAAGGAGGGGGAAAAAAAGGAACTAGCATGTTTACTCACTAATATAAAAATACCCATTTTGGACCACTGCCTTTAAAACAAAGTGAAAGTGCTATGGACTGTAAACACATGGTGTGTGTGCACGTGTGTGTGTGTGTGTAGAGAGAGAGAGAGAGAGAGAGTTGAGTTTAAGTTACACCTAGTGTAACTCTAAGCAATGTTACACCACCTAATAACTTGTTAATGAATTTATATTTTGAAAATTTCACCATTGGATTAAATGTTCTATATGTTCTAAACATGCATACCAATTTTCATATCAATCAGATATTATTTACCATTTGATCCATAAACTCATCTTTAATGCATTATTTTAAACTACAAAAACTCGAATTTATACAATTAATAGATGACATGACTATTGATCTTTGATCACTTTGAAATTTTGCAAACATGGAGAATATACAAAGATAATGTAATCCAATAGTTGATTTGTCAAAATTCATAACCAATTAAAAAATATTGATTGGTGTAACATTGCTTAGAGTTACACCAGGTGTAAGTTGAACTCAACTCATATATATATATATATACACACACACACACACACTGAAGCATCAACTATTAATTTCCCTTTAATAACTCCATCATAACTCTTCAATTTTGAGAAGCCACCTCTAAAGCCTAATGATGCAAGTGAGATGGCCTGAAGTTTGAAACCATATGTAAATTCTTCTCCCTCATATTGTTTCAATTATTGTGTCTACTAAAGTTGGAGTATCTCATATTTTCAAATAATTGAGTATTCTTTTGAGGTCCTTGTGAAAGTAAAGATTGTAACAAAGTTTCAGTCGGAAAAGGTAAAAGCAAACAGAAAGTAAATTTGTATTTAATCAATTGAAAAACTTAATAATTTACATCATTTCATTGCTTATAAACACAGAACATTTAAATAAAGATTGTAAGAAACTTGAGTCATAGTAAGTACCTCACAGAGGCCTCTGGAACAACTTTGTCCATTTTACTGTGGCACATGGGCAAGAGTTTAACAAGCTCTTTCTGCACATATTTGCAACCCATAAGCAATTGCACTACTACTTATAAAATTACAAATGCAATTACTTCCTAAGAATATACAACATGTCTCCAATTCCTAAAGACCAGTAAACTATATCATATGGTATAAATGGTGCAATTATGATACATTTAGCAACAGTTAAACAGTTTAATCAACAATATGTATGCAAGCTTTGTTGTTCATAATTACATATTTGACACATGAGATGCATAAAAAAATAAAAAGAAATCTCAAATAAACAATTTTAAGTTCTAGATTAGATGTCTAAGTACTCCCTCAGGATCATCTGATGAAATAGGAAGGATATAAATTTGTTTGCATCTATATTAGCAATTCCACTTTTTTTCCTCTCTCTTTTTGGATATCTAAAAACCTTATCTTCAATTTCCTACTCAACTAGAAAGAGTTCACATTTCACAACTCTTACCTGATCTGATTTTGAGAGAGATGACAAGTGAAAATAAAAAGGTGACACACAAAGGCCATATTCTATTCTTGTTCTCCAGTGAACTCCATAATTAAAAAATAAACGGGAGATCAAGGCCAACCGGTACTGTTGTCACACTATCTCTTTTTTTATAAGTAAAAAAGTATTTTATTAAACAAGACTACTTCGTGTACATGAAAGTGAACACAAAGAAGTCTAAAGGATTAGAAAGGTCATGCACAAAAAGACAATTATTCTAAAAACTCAAGAATGTAGTTACTATGAGTAAAGCCCCACACATGAGACCAATCAAACAACGATCTAGCAAATAGCTCTATTGATTTTATCCATGAAATTTTTTATATCCTCAAATGTATGACAATTTAGTTCCCACCACAAAGTCCACATCAAATATAACGGAACCAGACAGGAGTTGGGGTGGGGGGGGAGTGGTTGCTAAGTTCCACATCTCTGATTAAACTCAAGTAGAACAGTTGCAAGAGTCAGGAGGCTGTTAAAAAATTCTTAGAGCTCCCAAGACAGGTAATTTTATCCTTTTTTCAGAGAATTTACTTCCCACCAAATGGCTATTGACAAATGAAATTATACAAATAAAGAATTTTAATATATCCAATCGATATTTAGTAGAATAATATATCTAGTCAGCATACTACATCAGGCCTTGTAACAGAACACGCAGTCTTCCAACATGTGAACTAAGGTTAACACATAAAAGAACAGATCTTGGTAATCTCCTTCATTACTAAATATACTGAATGCCTCATCAACAAGAAAATTGAAATTTCTAAAAACACTGAAAGTAAGTTTAGTGGCCCATCAGAGCATTATTACATTTGGTATCCCCTTCAGGTACAGGTAATAAAATTGACTTCTGCGATTATTCACCAAAACAAGCTGCATACATATATACGTACTTAGCACACTAAAAGATGCTTATGTGCTATGGAATCAGAAAAATTCCAGCTCTGGCACTCATGCACTATGGTCTATGGATTAACATTAGACAGTGGTAGTAATGTAATTTAGAACTGAAGTTCCATAAATGTTAACTGAAAACAAATTACTTCCAAAAATTAAAAAAAGTTGTGAGATAATGGCACCTCATTTGGATTAAGTGACTCTTCTAGCAAAGAAGAAGCATTTTCCAAAGCATCATTCTGAATATCCATGGCAAAAACACATCCCCTGGCTGATTCATCAGCGACCATTTTGACCATTGCTAAAGTATCATAACCATTGCCACAAGTGGCATCAATGACCGTATCCCCTTTTTGGACAACATGTTTCCAAACCCTGGTAAACATAGGCAATAGAAAATATTTGATGCCTGGTCACAGTTTCCTGAAATAATATGCAAAATACAAATGTAAATGCCCCAATCTAGAAATGGCACAGAACAAATTGGACAATATTTAATTCAGTTATCAGTCACAAACGAATATTGCTCAGAGACTAAATATCAATGGGGTTTTTTAATAGCTCAAGCCCGAGCCCAACTTGAAAAAGGCTCATCTGGAGCTTGTAGAAGCTCATTGTAAACAGAGTCAAACAAAGTACATAAAACAAGCTTATTTCATGGACCCACCAAAGCACAAGTGGCATTCAGCTCATAAAATTAAGTATAAAGACATTTTAATTGCAAAAGAGTTCTGCAATCATCTGTGCCAGTGTATAAAAAGATATTTTAAAGTTCACCACTAAATCTAGAATGTGGTATTATTTCCTAGAAAGGGGCAGTTAGTCATAAATGACAGCATGATCAGGTGCAACTTAATCTCCTTGTAAAGGATGAGCAAATCACTTCCAAGATAGGAAGTGAAGTAAGCATGGAATATGCATGGCAAGCATCTCATCATTGAGTATGCCATTAATTATTCAATAAAAGATATATTGGGACCTTAAAAAATGGCTTCCACAAATTGTTGATTATCAGAAAGATAAGAAACTTGTAGAGAGTAAGCCAACAAACCTAATGTTCCTATTCATGCTTACATGAAACAAAAATTCATAAAAAACTTTACACACACATGCACATGCAAGCACACACAACCCCAAAAGCTAAAACTCACATCAGGTGCTTTGCATTCAATTTGGTACAGAAAAGAGATTCTTACAGAATGAAGGTATTTATCATTGTAAAAATTTTATTTTCTCCGGTATTTATAGTGCACTTATATATTTATTTCAGTTTGTTGTCTTCTATAGGGTTTCCACTACAACACTAATAATTAATCAATCCGCAATTTTGCACTTAGTCAGGTTTGGTATTTTGAACATAAAAAATGAAACTTTACCACATTGGTCAATGTAATTCTCTTACCATGACATATAATATCCCATCAAGTGATAATATATTAACATAAGCTCATCCATTAAGAATGTTACCACTATTTATATCCAACAGAAAAACTGCAGACTAAACATCACAAAAGAAAGTCTTTTAACCATAGATTGTTGTGGCCAAAGTCATTACACTGTAGCAGTAAAGAACCCATTTCAATTTTTCAAAAAAAAAAAAGTCATATAAGTTTCAAATCAAGTACAAATTTATCCAAACTAATAAGGGTTTTTATTTATTTAATTATTTTTTTGAGTAAAGAATCAAAACAGAAAACCAAATATACAACTAAATAAAAATCAATATTTCAAGGAATCCAGTGTATAGGTACTTACATGTGAGCAACTTCTGTTGCCTTCTTCTTCCCAAATACATAGTTCCCAAGAACTTCCTCCATTCCTACATCACAGATTTTTCACATTACAATTACTATATGCCTACAGTTTTATAACCATTACTCATCTTTTTACAAAAAAAATTACCAAACTTACTACAAAACCCAGATTTTATAACTACAGTTTCATGCAAAAATCCATCAACACAGAAGCAAATATTTAATTTTAGCACAAAACCCAAATGGCCAACCACCATTAATATTCTGTTTTGTCCTTGAAAAATTGAAACAACAAAAAAAAAAAAAAAAAAAAAACCATTTTTGTCATATTTGAAAATTTTTCTCCATTAGAGTCACTATCGCAAAACACAGAAGGAAGTAAAAGAGGGAAAAGGGGTACCAGAAAGAGGAGAATCATGTGGAGTATGAATTTGAGAAGAAGTGAGTCCATTCGGCTCAGTGGGCCGCTTAACACAGAAGCAGAGGTTTCTGGTGCTACTCTGCGAAACGTTTCTTCGAGAAGAAAGCGAGAGTTTCTCCGCGAAACCAATAAGGGGTTTCGAAATTTCAAGCGAATGTGAACAACAAAGTCTAAGCGAAAACATCTCTCTCTCTCCGTCTCTGACAGATTCCACTACTTTGGACTGACTAAGTGATAATTTGAAGCTGGCGCGTTTCTACTTTGACAACTGCTGAACTTTAAGCACTCCTGATAATTGCTATTTATTATCAGCTCAAGACATTAATCAATTTTTTTTTTTGGTATAGGCGGGAATTGAACCCCAGATCTCTTATACAACCATCAGAGATTTTACCAGTTGAGCTAACTGGAACCCACACTTACTGTTGAATTAACTTGAAGCAATATTGTTATCAATACCTTACTATTGAATTCTTATTTTAAAAATTTTATTATTGAATTATATGTTCTTATCATTAATGTCAATTTTTATATTAATTAGATATTATTTATCATTTTATCCATAAATTCATTTTTTATGCATTATTTTAAACTACACAAACTTGAATTTAAAAAATTGATTGATGACATGGCTGTTAATTTTTTATTACCTTGAAATTTTGCAAACATAGAGAATATAAGTAAATAATATAATCTAACAGTAAATTTGTCAAAATTCGCATCTAGTGAGCGTTTGGATTCAGATTATTCTCCTGCGTTTGCTTTTTTTTTTTTTTTTTTTTTTTTGAACCAGTGCCTCTTGCCCTGTTCATGGGACATGAACAGTGCATTTAGGCCAATAAACAGTAACCCGCATGTGAACAATAAATTTTTTATTATTTTTTTATTGTTTTCACTTTTCAGTTTTCAGCAAAATAAGCGATATCTAAATGAAACTCTAATTAAAAAATATTAATTGGTATAACATTACTTAAAGTTACACTAGGTGCAGGAACGGAACAGGATTTGAACTTAAGGGGGGCCAAAGCATGAATCAAAAAAATTTCAAGTGACATGGTTTATTAAAAAAAAAAAAAAAAATCATGGTAGACAAAATAATTGCACTTTATTACCATAAATATTTAAGTCAAGAAAGAAATAATATGAACCAAAAAAGTTGAAAGTTACAATATGATATTCTAACCTTTTCGAAGAAGAATAAAAAAAGAAGAGGACTTCGGATCTCTAAATTTTAGATAATTGGAATTAATATGTTAATTTTATCACGTTGACCAAGTCACCAATATGACAAACTCATACTTTTGGATGCAACTAAAAATCACACTAATGAAGTTTTAAAAACTTTGTTTGAGGATTTTAAAAAATTGGAATATTAATATTAAGAGTTGACAGTGCTACATCATCAATATTGGCTTCTAAAAGAATTTTGCATTTTATCTTTTGAAAAAAATTTAAATATTGTAATTGACTTTCCCATATTTATAAATCAATTAAAAAGTCATATAAATTATTGTCACCCCCGTAAGGGAATTTTGTTTTCTATGAGATTTTTTTGGTTATGAGTTATTGAATTATGATATTGGTGATTTATGGATTTTTTTGTTGTGTTGTATTTGGACTATGAAAGGGCCATGAGTCCAAAGAAAGAGTTAAGTGATTCGTTTCTTTTGGGCTATTTGGACCAATCCAAAAATTTGAGGGGGACCAACTATAAACTCTAAAATATGAGTCATTTAATATACTACTTAAATTTTTCAAAGAAACGGTGTGTTTGGGGGGGGGGGGGGGGGTGGGCTTTAACCAAACTCATATATAAATATATATTAGTAATCATGGTCCAAATTCAATACAAAGTACAAACATTACTATGGCATGTTTGGTTGACTGTAATGGTAATTACATAGGAATATGAATATGCATTACAAGAAATATAAGACGTTGTAATGTAATGCTTATTATTATTCATTTGTTTGGCGACAACACAATAATAGAATCTTGAAGACAATGGAATGAAAGTATTTTAAATCAAACGTAAAAAATATTTTAAGAAATATCTTACTCATTTAATTATATTTCTTAAAAAATAATGTATTTTTTAAATTTGAAAGAGAGATTAGTTATTTTTTATGATTTTTTATTTTCAAAATTGTTATGTGCAAATGGAAAGTTTGTTTATTTGGAAATATAGTAATTTTAGAAATTAATATACAAACTAAGAAATAGCTATTACACCCTTTTAGAGAAGAATAGTTATTCCACATTTTAAAGAATAGTTATTCATAAATAATTATTATTCCTTGTAATAAAAACATAATCAAACTACTGAATAACTAAATCATAAGAACAACTATTACATTATAGTGTTTATTACAATCTACCAAACTTATAGTATTTTGGTTGAGCATTAGCATTGGAAGTGTAAAATCCCCCAAGTTGCTACTTTAGCAACCTATCTGCTCAAAGTGAGCTTCATCAGTAGTGAGTTACTAAAATTTTAAGCAACCATGAATAGTAAGGTTGCATATATACAACCTACTTTTCATGGTTGCTATACATGAAAGTACAAAAAAGATGAAAGAGAGAGATGGGAGAGAAAAGAAAGAATAAGTTAATAGGGTAGTTTATATTATTTTATTGAGTTGTATGTAAAAATAAAAACTGAGATGTTTGGTGTATTGCTAGATAGGTTGATAAAATTAATAAAGTAGTGTTTGAGGATGTAAAATAGGTATTTTTTTTACATCCCAATTGCTAGTGCTCTAAACTTTATAAAAAACTTGATTTTTATCCGTAAACTTTAGGAAGTTTATTTTTTATCCCTAAAAGATTAACAATGTCTTACTTTTATCCTTATAACTTAAAAAAAATATATTAATAAACTATTAAAAAATGTTCTTTATTCATATTTTTGTCCTAAACTATTAAAAAAAACTATTTACAAAGCCTAAGGATGAACAAAGAACTTTCTAAGTATGAAAAACAAACTTTTGATAAAGTTTAGGGACTAAAATAGTATTTTACCCTATGTAAAAGTGATTTTCCACTACTCATACTCGACCAATTCATCAAGCATTCCTAGTAGGTTGAAACTATTTCTAAAAAAAATCTTTATTTTATTTATTTATTTATTTATTGTTTTTTAAAGACAAAAACATGCGCTCACACACACAATGAAGATAAATGAGGTTCTAACACAAGCACAATTATTTAAGTGAATGCATTGCTCATAATATAATCATAGTTGTCGGGTGATAAAGTTCTCAATGGTAAACAATAAACTGGTGTCAATGAGCTCACATAAGATTCAATAATAATTTACCAACTCAATAGTTGTAGACCAATATTTTGTGCGTAATATTAGAGACATTGCTCACATTCTTTTAGAGGTATGAGTGATTTCTATAAAAAGTTTTGAAATCAAAATTTTCAACTTTCAACCGACAGTTTGGTTTGATTGTGAAGAATTTTATGGCGTGGTAGTGTCTGTACTTTTTTCAATTCGAAAAATCTGAAGTTTCAAAATTTTAATCTGTACAGTTTCAATGGGTAAATGGAAACAAGATTAAGGTCATAACATTTCAAAATTCCATAAACTAATTTTTAAGAAAGGGTAGTATTTCAAATCTAGTGCATCCATTCCATAATAATTGTTCTTTATCATCAAGTCAAAACATCAATTAGATTTTACTATAGGCGATGATTGAACCATATATCTATTATTTAACAACAAAATATTTTATCGGTTGAGTTAGCTAAAACCCACAAAATATTTTACCAGTTGGATGTGCATTATTGCGGCTGAATTGAATTCTATGTAACATGTTATCTTCTTGCAGATGCATCCATAATGAAGGATGAATGCATATACTTTGTAGGCAAACGTTGCAAGCGGAATCTGGTGTGACATTTGGGCACATTCACAAGGTAATCTTCTTTGAGATTACTATTTTAGCTGCATATATAATGGAAGACAATATCAATACTTGTAAAATTTTCAATTTGTCAAGGTATCATCCACTTCCAATGAACTGTGACTTGTCATTCATGAAGTAATAATGATCTCCTAATAACAAATAAATTTTAAAATCAGATCGGGAGAGATGTAAACCAACTTTGAACTTATAAATTAATCCATTCCTATTCAAGAATAATAGTAGCAAAAGTATAGTGATGATATATATATATATATATATATATTTTTTTTTTTTTTTCAAATGGTAATTAGTTTAAGCTTTGTTAGATCCTGTAAACTAGATTGTTTAACCTAATTAATTAATCAAGTGAATACTTAGGTTTATTATTCAGATCTAGGTTAAATAAAACAATCATATCATGCAAAGTAGTGGGAAAAATAAATAACACAACGATAAGATGGCCCAGGAAATCCAAACTGGTAAAAAACCTGGGGAGGATTTAACTTAGCTATTCTCAAGGTAAAAACCAAATCTACTATGAAAGAATTGAAGTTTGTATAATAGAACTTAGACTATTAACATCCTATTGCTACCTCAAGTAGAAAACTTACTACCACGACCACATTATAGCTTTGAGTCCACGGACTACTTCTTTATTTGGCCTTTGCAACACAAACACCCACACTTGTGATAAAAAACACAAACTCTCCTGTTTGTAACTCTAAGACCACCCTTAAAGGTTTAGATTATCAGCACCTTTGATGACTAGAGAAGGTAGCAACTTCTACAATACCGGATCTTGAGATTCTTCAAGGAATAACACCGGTAGAAGATATGGGAGAGTTTTTTGGGTACAAAACTCTAAATACAAAGGAGACACAATCTTCTCTCTCTGAAAAGTTTTATAAAAATGTGCTTAGGATTTCCTTTATATACTAATAGTGTTTTACTTGAAACTCAATACGTTTAAGTAGAGTTTGGATTGAAATAGAATTCTGCAGATACGTGTTTCGATCGGTTGAACCTGTTATTTGATCGATCGAACCAGGCAAATTTCGAATTCTCTTTTCTACAGTTTGCTTGTTCTTGGATCTTGACTTGTATTACCTTAAGCATTGTCTAATAATACCTATAGATTCTAAGATCTATATCTAGATAAGTTTGTGTTCACGATTTGCCAATTATTCTAAACTTTTACAGGGAGTCAAGCTTTAGAATAATAGAATTGTCAAATTGAGAAATGAAGACATTAAAAATTTATTACACCATAAGAAGTTTTACTTGTTCTTCATTTAAATTACACTCTGCTAAATTCTACTGAGCAAGTGAGCACAGAGATATGACATCAAAAGAACAAATTTTAAAGTGCCAAACATATTCTTTGCAAGGTATTTCTATTACCTTTATATTTGATTATTCTTTGGAAGTGTACTTAGCATTTCTTATATCAATGTTTTCAGGAACCTTGGTGACATTGCTTCTTTGTTTGTATGATGATCTCTAATAAGCTTGACTAGATACTATTGTAACGTCATCATGTTGTAGACCTTTTAGAAGTCAACATGAATCATTACTGTTTGGTTCTGAATCTGTTGACGAAAGTTTTATTAGAGTTCTTTCTTTTTGCCAATAGAATGTTCAGATTTCAAATCAAAAGTAGGTAAAACTTCCAAAGAAATGAAAATGATATTGTTTATTGCTTAAGCAGTCTTATGTTGTTAAATCACCATAACCATGAATCACCCGCTGGTTTTAAGGAATTTGCTGGCAGAATATTTTGATTTTCCTGCAGAATGTTGTGGCCCTTGAAGCACTGCCTTTCCTTTTCACTTGCTGTTTTTTTTTTTTTTTTTTTTTTTTTTTTTTTTTTGCCTATTTTTAAAGAAAGATTAGCAGGATTTATATTCTATGCTTAAGGCAAGCTTAAATACTATTCAGCAAAAAAAAAAAAAAAAAAAAAGAAGAAGAAAAAAAGAAAAAAAAAGGCAAGCTTAAATACTGTCTTTATTTGTAATATCACAAAAGATCTTTTTTGTTCTGTAAGGCATGAAGCGAACTGTAGATAAGAAAGTTTGGTAGTTATAGGGAAAAATTCCTATCATGGAATGGGATTCATTTTGCACGAATATGCGGTAAAAACATAAAGCATTTGGCACCCAGCAATTAAAAGCAAATTTATTATTAAAAAAAAAAAATGGCTTCCACGCTGCTTGGGTCCTTGTCCCCTATAGGCTTTGTAAACTAATTAGAGAAAATATAAAGAAAAATGCTTAGTTACCGTCAACTTTATAACCAAAAAAAAAAACTCACAAATTGATGTAATAATGAATATGATTAACCACATTAATAAAAAAAAAATGCTAGAATTACTGTAAATTTTATTACATGTCTTACAATATGATTGATTGACTTCAGGGGCAAAATAAATGAATGTCACAATACTTTTATTTAATTGATGTCATATCAATTTGTAAAACTTCTATAATTGTAGCATTGCTAGCATTGCACATAATTAAATGCCTGAATTAGTTTTTTGTGATTTATGATACACTGTTTGTAAGCTTATACAAAAAAGTGATATTGGAGATACTACAAATTTTATTACATGAGCCTTTAACCTGGTGTGTTTATTATATTGTTGAAGTAATACCAATGGCATTCATTACCATGTCAATTATTAAACCTTTGTAGTAAAATTAATAATAAATTCAGTATTTTCCTATACTTTAAATATAGAAACAGTTATCACTAGAGGTTTTAACTCAATCTAAAGTTTATGAGGTTTAAGGATAACGGGAAGACCATTAACTGGAATGGATGATAGTCGGTAAGTAATCTTTTCATCTGGAATTGCTTTTTCCCACTTGAATCTTGTCACCACATTATGCATATACACTAGTGTTTGTAAACGAGCATACTCCCTTCCAGCGCACATTCGAGGTCCTCCTCCAAATGGTACAAAAGTGTAAGGTGCTGGGCCATTCCCTTCAAATCTTGTTGGATCAAATTTCTCAGGATCTGGAAAGTATTTGGGATTTTTGTGTGTCGAATGTACAGTCCAAAATGTCTACAAAAATATGGATTCAAAACTCTAAGCATTACCATTAAAATATGGATTCAGATCTCATAACACTAAGTATAATTTGGCTTAGGTATTGTTAATGAAACATACCTTCCACCCTTTAGGGATCGTAAAACCTTTGTAAGTAAAGTCATGTATAACCTCTCTGAATGCTCCTTGAGCAGGCGATAATAGCCTCATCGACTCACATGCTACATTCCAAGAGTACTTCATCTTTTTAATGTCATCCCAATTCAACAAATCCTTTGGACCTTTGGATCTTGCAATCTCCACTTGCTCTGCTTAACAATATACCCCGCTTTTTCATTAGATTAATCTTTCCAAATAGCACCATGTGTCGCTTGTGCGAAGAGCTACATGCAGCATACTAAATAAAGTTTTTGAATTTCTTATTATTAGCTATATATGGCCACTAAAAGATTGGGGCATTATAGTTGATTAACCTCACCCAGCAATTATAAGGCATCTGTGATGAAGTCAAGATTTTTGTTTGGAGACAAACTATGAATTAAAAAATCCTTAATTACAAACTTAAAACACAAACAGACACATTGAAACGCATACTTTTTGCTTGTTAAAGGTATTAGGTTTATGTGTGTAGGCCCAAGAAGCCCAATTCTATTGTAAGCCCATGTATACCTAACCCAAACCATCTCTCCCTATATAAACTAGGGGTGGCAAAATTGAACAAAACCTGCGAACCCGTCATAACACGAAATTAGCAAGTTATGGGTTGAGGCTTAATGGGTTCATGTTGTATTTGGATTGACATGATTGACCCGTTTAATAAACGGGTTGGATTAGTGTCCATCATATGGAACCCGTTTGACCCGTTTAATTAAATAACATTTTACCAATATACTCACCCTAGGTATATAAACTTATTAGTTGTTATGGTTTTTTTTTTTTTGGACATATTTTGATTGATTATTTGAAATATTTATATATGTTTTAATTTTGAATGATTATTTGTGATATAGTTACTCATTCGTTCTAAATTTTATATTAAAAATATTTATATTTAGTTTTTCATAATTTATATCATTTTGGTTCATACTAAAATTTGTTTTTTTCTTTTTGTTTTGATTAAATCTGATAAACAGGTAAATGAGTCGTGTTAGGGTTGAAGAATCTTGACCCGTTTAATAAACATGTCAGGTTAGTGATGACTCATATAGTCGGATACTTATTAGTCGACACGACACACGAATATGAATGGCCACCCCTAATATAAACCCCTACTTAAGTAAACTGAAAAATCTAGCATTTGACTATTCACATAAATATTAAATCATATGAGTTATTAAATTATTTAAACAAGGAATGTGATGTATTAAACTGGTCACGTGACTTCCTCTAAAAAAATTGGCCATATGACAAAATACATATAAATGATCATTTGAATTGTCATGTTGTGGGTTTGAGGGTAAACAATAGAGTTTGAAGGTAAACTCTATTATTTTATCCATATACCTTCCGTGCTTGCAAAATTTCAAGATTATTAGAATTAATAATTATCCATAAAATATGTGTTATGAATCAAATAATAAATAAAATATAATTAGTACAAAATTTAGGACTTATGTTTTAAGAAGATCTAGAAAGTTTAATCTAGGTTGCGTTTGGGAACAAATTATAAAGCCAGCTTATTTTATTATTTAGCTTTTTTTTTTTGCTACTATTCATAGGTCTCACTGTACTTTTTCAGCTAGCTTTTACCTTTATTTATAGTACTTTCAGCAAAAAGTTTTTAATTTCAACTAAATAAGTTGTTCCTAAAACAGTTGTGAAAATTTTAAAATATTAATCTAATACCAAAATTATTGAATAAAGTAACATTAACATTATTTTTTAGTAAAGCTAAATAAAAGTAACATTATTTAGCTTTTATTTTTACTACTATTCATAAGTCTCATTGTACTTTTTCAGCTAGCTTTTACCTTTATTTACAGTGCTTTCAGCAAAATGTTTTTAATTTCAACTAAATAAGCTATTCCTAAAACAGTTGTGAAAATTTTAAAATATTAATCTAATAAAAAAATTATTGAGTAAAGTAACGTTAACAAAGTGCTGCACCAGTGTCACTTCGTATATATTTCTGTAATAAATGGTTAAGTGGTAGAGATAGCTAGCCATAGCAATTGTAGATAGCATGTTTAGAAGAAGTACCTTGCAAGACCAGATTGTAAACATGAGGGAACTCTGCTAGATACTTCAACACGCATGTGATAGCAGAACTAGTGGTATCATGGCTAGCAATAAGTAAGCCCAAAATGTTTCCAGCAATTGCCATCTCGTCCAAAGCTCTACCGTTCTCATCTGATGCAAGGAGTGTATGAGTCAATAAGTCATGAGCAACTGTCCCTTTATTCTCTGCTAGCTCTTTCTTCCTCTCTTTGATGAGCGCTAAAATCTCTTGGCGAATAACTTTGCCTCCTTTTAAGGCACGATTGTAGGCTGTACCTGGAATATTTATAGGCACAGACACTGTACCAGCTTTGACAAGGTTAAAGGGATCAGTAAATGTTGTCACATGGTTAGGATCTGTGATACTCATAAACAATCTACAAGCCAATGCAAAGGTATACTTCAATGACAGTGACAAAATCTTGACTTGTTTGCAAGGACACCAATCTGTCTCCAAGTGTTCCTTTGCCATGGAGTCCATGATAGGTATGAAATGTTGAAGAGCTTCTGGCTTTAGAAATTCAACCACGAGGCTACGTAATTTGGTAGAATCCTGGTTGTTATAGCTTTCTTCAGATTCAAACACTACTTTCTGTATGCATCGTGGCCACCAAGCAGTGACATTTTTTTTCTCGTTGGAGAACAAAAACTTGTTTCCAGAAGCACCACACAACACAGCCAAATTCTCCCCAAACAGTGAGGTTTGAAAGAGATCCTCTGAGTATTTTCTCATTCTTTCCTTAATGAACATCTCTGGGGTTCCCCTTTGTCCAGCCGTACCAAATTCCAATGTTTCCCCAATGATCGGCCAACCCTTTTTACCAGGTGGTAACTTGGAATGAGTGGACTTTTGTCTAAATATGAGGAAGACAAGGCAGAATGAAATAGAAAGGACCGCAACGTGAAGCAGGTTTGGAAGGATATCCATTGCAACTTTAACAATTACACCAATGAGCAAGACTAGAAAATAAGGTGAACAAAGCACTAGAAACTAGAAAGTATAGTTGGGATGCATACATATAGAGGGAGTGGCAAAGCCTAAAATTTTGTCATCGAGGCCAAACCTGCACATATTTTCAAATTTTTGTGAGAATAACACGAATTAGTTTCTTGTATACATTTTCAAAGGTCTATTTGCTTCTATAGAGTGAATGTGCACATGAACATGCTTTGTGAACTACTATTTTGTGCAGTACTTTGCAGTCCATTGTTGAATTAAATTTTAGTTTTGACGCTGATGAGCATGCGAGGTATAATATCTTATTTGTTACTTTAGGTTTAGGAAATTTCACATGGTCAAAACATTTAAAGCGGTTGTCATAAGTTTAAAAACTTATTTGATACATTAAGGAAAATCAAACTCAGTCAGCTAATCTAGTCAGTGGCAGAGGAGATGAGCTAAATGTATTTCCTCTAGAGGAGTCAAGCTAAATGTATTATTATATTTCGGTATCATTAACTCTCGATATCTTTAACTTTTTTAATAAAAATGCGTATTACTTTATTTTTTAGAAAAAAAAAAATGCTAAAGAGATGTATTTATATATTTTTATAAACTTATGCTTTAAATACTCCTAAAATGAATGTCTTCTACATGACAAAAAAGTCACCATTAAACAAAAATAAATTAAAAATATTTAAATATATTTATTAAATGAAGGGGGCATTACCTAAAATTTAACATTTACTTAAATTTGAAACTTAACACTCATTTTGGTATCAAGATTTTTTTGATTTCTTAAAGCAAGACCAATACTATTTACCAAACAAATGGACGGTAGAAAACAAAGTATTCAAACATTAAACATATTTACGGAATTACAGTCCATTTTTTTTTCTTCAAAGTTTTATGCTATTAGGAGTTTGTTTAGGAAGAACTTAATTAGTTGAAAACTTTTTGCTGAAAATACTATAGATAAAAGTAAAAATTAATTGAAATACTACAGTAAAAACAATAAATACTATCAAAAAGTGCAGTGAGACTTATGAATAATAGTAAAAATAAGCTAAATATATAATAACAAAAATAAGCTAAGTGTCCCGTGCGTTTGGCGCCAAATTAAAAATCCAGCTTATTTTACTATTCAATTTATTTTTACTACTATTTATAGGTCTTACTACATGCTATTCAGAGGTCTACTGCATACTATTCATAGGGCTCACGTTAATATTTTAGTTAATTTTTAGTTTTTTACTTTTATTTATACTTCTTTCGGTAAAAAATTTTTAATCTCAGCAAAATAAAGGCGTGTTTGAATACTGTTTATTTTGCTGAAACTGAAAACTTATTGCTGAAAGTCATATAGATTAAAATAAAAATTAACTGAAATAGAATATCGAGACCGAATAATGAGACCCGTGAATAAAAAATAAAAAATAAAAAAGTAATAAACCCGTAAATAATAGAAAAATAAACTGAATAATAAACTGAATAGTAAATTAATTTTAATTTTCCCTCTCAATCCAAACATATACTAGCACTAAGCAGATCCCATACGGACCCAAATAGTAAAATAAGGTGATTTTAAACTCAGCTCCCAAAGGCAACCTAAATGTTAGAACCGGAGTGGTTGCAACAAAATTTTAAAAACATAACCAAGCAATGTGAGAGAGAAAAGATACATCGGAATACCTTGCAGTCTTGTCATTGTTGCGGCTCATGACCCATTTTCCCTAAAAAGAAGAATAGCTTTAAGCACCGTTTAAGGTTTTTGGTTGCAGTAGATATTGCTAATGTAACCCAAATATCCATAACAAATCCAAATCTAACACACAGACAAAAAAAAAAAAACAAAAACAAAAACAAAAAAAAAGAAACAACTTAAATACAAATCATTCCAAAAAACTTAACAAAAAATAAATAAATTATTAAAAAGTTTACCAGTTATGGTTCCGGTGGCAAAATGGTGGTGGAAGGCCGAGCAGATGGCAGTGAGACCCTGAAAATTTTCTCTCTCTACACTACGGTTCTTGAAATTTTACTGTTTTTAAATTTTATTTGAAGGAAAAGAACCAAAGAAAATCATTACTGGTGTTGATGATAATAAAAAATTAAAAAAAAAATAAAAAAAATAAAAAGGAGCTGGGATTTTTCAATGAAATTCAAATAATGAAATCGTTGGACAAGCAAAATAAAAGAAGAGAGAGAGAGAGAGAGTCAGGTTTGGGTTGAGTTGGTAGGGTCAAGAGTAATGATATGACATGACATGGCACGTAGGAAGGGTATAGAAATGTTTGTAAATAGATTTTTTATTTATTTATTCAAGTAACAGCTTATTTAGTGGGGGTTAAAAATTTTTGTTACAAATGTAAAAAAAAAAAAAAAAAAAAAAAAAAAAAAAAAAAAAAAAAGAAAGAAAGAAGAGTATAATGTGATTTAGGAATAGTATTAAAAAAATATATAATAAAATTTATAAATAATAGTAAAAATAAATTAAAACATATAGTCCGTCGATAAAAATAAAATAACATAAAATAAAAAAAAAAAGGAAGAGGAGGAGTCTGCCTACGTGTGAACTGAGGCTGAAAATGTAAAAGAACAGATACAGATAATCTCCTTCGTTCGTTATCAAGAATAGTGAATGCCCCGTCAACGCGCAAATTGGCATTTCATTTTGATAAACTAGTAGATCAAAAATCTCAAGTTATCCGGTGAAGTGATGTATTGATGTCATGGGCGGAAAACGTGTAGCATATACGTGATGTGAAATGAAGATGAGGTGGGGCTAGTTGGCTAATGTGTAGCATAATTATTATGGAAGGAAAATGTAGCATATGTCAGATAGTCAAGTATTTATTTTTTTAAAAATATAATTTTTTTTAACCTTGTAGTGGATGCCAACTTTACATGTTCTTTGACCCAAAAAAAAAAAAAAAAAAACCTTTACATGTTTTTTTTTTTTCTTTTTATTTATTTTATTAATTGATATTTACTAACTTAAGGATCTGTGATTAGGGCTGTACATAGTACAGTGTGACCGGTTACGGTGGGATTTTTGCACTGCACCTATAGGGTGCGATTTTTCTCATGTTTAACCACACCTCACATGTAGAGGGGCAAGAACCGGTCTACTTCAATTTCGGTTCACCCTAGCAGTGCAGGGCAGTTAGTTTGGTGCAAAAATAAAACAAACATATAAATTTAAAAAAAAAAAAAAAAAAAAAAAACAAATCAATCCTCAAACAAGCCACACAGAATTATCAAACAACCCAAATGTTCAAAAAAAAAAAACATGTTTTATATATATATATATATATATATCTAATTTCCACACAAAATTTTCAAACAAATTCCCAATATTTATAGAAGCATAGCAAGGAGCCAAGGAGAGGTAGCCTAGGTATTGAGCATTATACAAATTCACATACCTGTTATTGAGCATCAAAACATACTCTAGAAACTTCTATATAATAGCCATGATAGAGGAGAGAAGAGAGAGGAAAACTTGTAGAACATTGCCATCAAGCTGTAGAAGTCGTTGTTGGTGAGTGGTGGCAAGCGGCGAAGGTAGGTGAGAGAGAGAGAGAGAGAGAAGAGGCGGATGAGAGAAAGTGAGGAGAGGTCGTCTTCATCTAAGTGTCTAACTAAAGATTTTTCAAATTTAACCTAACCTTTAAATAAAACGACGTCGTTCCTGGCATTCCTTTTTTTTTTTTTTTTTTTTTTTTTTTTTTTTTTTTTTTTTTTTTTTAATTCTGACACTAAAACGATGCCGTTTTGAACTTGATAGTAAAATTTTAAAATGGGTCAAAAATGGCGTCGTTTTGAATCAAATTTTTTTAAAAAAAAATTAAATGAAACGGCGTCGTTCTAACTAACTTAACCTAAACCCTATTTTTCCTTCTTCTTCCTTTGCTTCTCTCAGTTTCACGATAAACTGGTACTCTCTCTCTCAATTTCTTTTATTTTAAAACTGATGAATGATTATATGTTATATATGTATAAGTTAAATATATATATATATATATATGTATATATATCGGTTCGGTTCGATTTCTCTTTGGTTTGCAGATCTTGCTGCTGACCACCACACCGGCTGACTTCAGTAACGGAAAAAGCCTACCGATCACTGCGCTGGGAACCTTCGGTGGAGCTTTCAGCGGTCGGATCAGTGCGATTTTAGGCAGTTTTGTCGGCGCCGGTGAATTCTTGAATAAGCCTATCTGTGATCCACTTTCCTCCACTTCCATAATTTATTTATTTTTTTAGTATATATTTTAAGAGTGATATATACAATAATTATTAATTTATTTTATAATAATAATTATTAATTGATATATTTATTATTACATGAAAAAAAATGTTTAGCAATGTAGAGAAAATATAAATAAAAATATATTTAATAATTAATTAGTAAACTTATTCTGTTGCACTTATGTCCTTTTTTTTATAAAGAAAAATTGTCTTGTCATCGTATTGCATCTATGTCCATATCCGTGTAGGTGCTTCCTAGCCTAAAGCCCATCAAATATTTATTTGTATTAGATGAAAGAGCTACTATAATTACTCTGGGGTCCCCTTATGTCCTCTCCTATTTTTCACTTCAAAAACTAATCAATTTTTTTAAAAAAAATATATTTTAAACCCTATGATTTTAAAGGTGTAACAAATTAATAATATCATTTCAAAAATAACAAATTAAACTTAAAATCTTTTAACAAATTAAACCTAATAGTCTTAAAAGTAACAAATTAAATTGCAATATCTCAATTGTTTGTCAATATCTAAACTTATGATCATCTTTATGCTTATGATGGACCTACCATTCATGCATTTGTGTTCAAAAAAAAAAAAAAACTTGCGATTTGAAGGCATCATAAACAATTTGGTCCAACTTGTTGTGAATTTCTTAATTCACTGTAGGAGCATAAAAATAGGCACTTGACAACTGCCGCACTTTTATAAAGTAAGCACCCTACAAATATGCAAGACCTTCTTAGCAATTGAAATTTATCCTCAAAAATTAAATCAAATAAATCCAAAATACCTTAACAATCTCTTTATGAATAGATCTCCAATAATGTAAAAGGAACAAAATTCAACCTCATGTACATAATGCCAATTGGCCAATAAATATAAAACTATTAGAAGACCATCAAATCCCAAAATCACTAAGCTTCTTTTCTGCTTCCAACATAACATTAAAACTCTCAAAACTTGCTATTTTTTATAATCTGAAACTGGAGGGAAAAAATGGAATAAGTTGACAACTCAATAAGTAACTAAAGTCCTAATAAGTTCTATTAAGTAATAGATTTGCAAAGTAATAAGATAAAATACGAGCCTTCAAAAGTTGTAATATACTATGGGTTTTCAAAAAATAACTAAAGAAATTTCATAGTCTTAAAATAATAAGTTGCAAATAGATCACATACTTTAATCTGACAAATATATCATAGATGGTTTAGGAAGTAGTTAGTTTTCCATATATCAAGCTATAACTTCTAATATGTTCCAAAAAATACATAAGTAGTTTTAATGGCTCAAAATAGTTCAAATGCTAAAACATTTCCAAAATTACATATGTAGTTTTAAGGACTCAAAATAATTCAAATATTTAAACGTAATTCACATTCTTAACTATCTTGTGACTATAGTCACGCTATATTCCCGTGATTGGGCATCAGAGTACTAATGAATAACCCTCATTGGCTAGATATCAAAGTACCAATGAATAACCCCCATTGGATTGAGTATCAGAATACCAATGAATAACCTCCATTGGTTGGGTATCAGAGTACCAATGAATAACCCCCATTGGTTTGGGTATCAAAATCAATTCATAGTCAAATTGTCCATAATCATATATATGAAATCATACTTTCTAACAAAAATATATCAAATTCAAATATATATATATATATATAATCATATAATCAATATTCAAATCTATTTGTGATATTTCTATATTATTTACTTTAAATCAATATAGCTATAAACAATTAAATAAAATAAATCTTATATTCAATGCTCATATGTCTTTGTGAAAATTCTTTATTCTTTACTTTGAATCAATATAGCTAAAAACAGTTAAATAAAATACATCATATATTCAGTAATCAAATATATTTGTGATAATTCTTTTCTTGAAATCAGTAATACAATAGAAATAAAATTGTAATAACTATAAACAATTTTCAATAGTTAAATTACACAAAATAAAACCAATTAGGATAAACTTACTTACCTCAGCTAGCTCACCACAAAGAACTTCTCCCTAACACTTTCTCTAAAATCCTTAGATCTCATCTAACAATTTATAAGCACAATTTACTCAATAATCAAATAATTCAAGAAAGACTTATAATGGTACCCGACCAAAAAAAGACTATTAAAAATATCATATAATTGTCTGCTTATCTCACACCAAAAATTCCACCTAATCATAATATTATATATATATATATGTCAAAAATATGTCTGATAAAGTGATTCTTGGTTTGCCTTTTATAAATGTTTTGTATCCTTTTCTTGTTGAACATGATAGGATTACTACTGATCCTTTTGGACAAAAAGTCAAATTCAAATTTGCTTCAAAGTTTGAGATTGATAATGATGATGCTTTAAATCTGATACATGCTAAAATCAAACATATTCACTTCCTTTAGCAAGAAGTTAGATACAAGAAAATTACTGAACAACTTTCTGATTTATTGTTACTAAAGAGGAAAAATTATGCATGACAAAGCTATCTGGACGGAGGTGGCATGAACAGACGTGGCATGTGCGGACCGAACGGCCACGTGGCATCCAGCCCATTATTATGCGGTCTCCAAGGAACCTTAAATGGAAAATACTTGCGACACACGATTAGCCTTGGTTTGTAGAGTCCCAACATGAGTAGAATTCTAGAATATACATGCATTAATGAGTATCTTCCTCATAAGGAAAAGACTTGTTCCACAAGCAAAGGAGTCTGGCCCTACGCTACTATAAAAAACCCAAAGACCCTCAAGAAAAAGGTACACACAATTTCTCTAAAACTCATACTCTCTAGCATTGCTGGAGCTCTCTTTTGACTCAACCTTCAGAGGGTCTTTGGCCGGTACCACACCGATACTCTCTGTAAGGTTTTCTTCTTTTTTTGTGTTGGGCAGGTCTGGTATCGAGCGAGTTGGAACCGTGTGGCTCATTCGTGATTTTTTCGGCATCATCAGTTGGCGCCGTCTGTGGGAAATACGAGTAATCAGTCATTGCTTTATCCATGTGTTTTGTGTTGAAAAACAAGTATTTTAGTGCTTTCGCATCCATTTAGTGACTTGGTGTGACCTAGGTCCAATTTACGAGCTCAAAAGTATTTGATCACTTGAAAGATAATGATTTGGTGGCCTATTGGTGACCTACAGGTAACTTGGTCGTGTTCTAGAAAAATTTTGTTTTTAAAAAGTGATACAAAAACATGTTTTTCACTTCTATTTTGTCTCCTTTTTGTTCCAAGTCCCCCAAGCTTGATATTTTTTTATTTCTAATCACTCATATATCATTCCTAACATCATTTTAAAGTATTTCTAATCTCTCTTTTTCTTTTTAATTTATAGGTTTCATTTTAAAGAGTTAGAGTTCATTTTTTGAGATGTTGGGTTTCTTGGTTTAAAACTTTGTATTCACGGTAAACCTTTTGATTTGTTTGGTATGTTATTGTTGGATTTGAGTTGTTTTTGGCCTTTTGAGATATCTTTGCATGTATTTAGGCATAGTTTGCATGTGTTTCCCCATTGTTCATATGTTGGTTTATACTCTATGTATACCAAATGTTTGATAAAATTCTCAAGTGAGTGTTTTTTCATATATATGGAATCGTGAGTCAGATAGTGGGATCGCATAATAGGACCGTTATGCCACATCGATCCTAAGCAATTTGAATTTGTAGGACTGTGACCTTTTTCTTTTATAATTTGTTGTTGGGCCTTTAATTTTGAGCCAAAAATGTTAATGTCTAATGTCTTTATTTTACTAAATCAACCTAAAGACCCAAACCCATAAAATGAAACCCCAAAAAATAGAATATTTTCTTTCAACATTATTATTGCCCTAATAACTCAGCAGCCCCAAATAGAGAGAGAGAACTCACCGCTAGCTACATCAAAAGCATACTAGGTTTGATTATAAAAAATTATTATAAAAAAACAAAAGAATTTCCTTGAAAATAGATAGAATATAATTATGGATTTTGCAAGTGAAACTAACCCTTATAAATGGGTTGGAATAATTGCTAGATCTTTATGACCATAATGTACCCAAATTCCAAGTTTGTTCTTCTAGTTTATATGATTATTTTATTGGAAAATAGGGTCAAAAACTCATAGGAGTCCACAAAGAAGAACAATTGACAAATTTTAGTAATTTTGAGTAAAAGAGTTGAAATCAAGCTGAATCAAATTCAACAAAACAATAAATTAGAGGTATTCATAGAGACATCAAGTTGTAAGCTAAAACAAATTCATCAATTGGTCCCAAATAATTAGAAAACCATTGAATGCAAAAAGAAAACATTCATACTAGTTATATAACAACAAGAAATAGACCAAACGGTATATCGATATTGGCCGGTATCGAAATATATCGTTTTACTTGTCAAACCTGTACAGCCTCCTGTACGAAGCTAACTCCCTTGATGTCACCACCAACATAGCTAGATATTATCAAATTAGATGGAAATGAGTTAATGCACCAATCAATTTGCTTTAAAAGATCACAACCATATTTAACAACTTTTCTAAAGAGCTCAACTTTGCTAACAACCAAATAATATATTTGCACAAAAAATCTAAAATTGTTGCATATGTGAATGAAATCTAAAAGAACTCATTTCCAAAAAAGCATGGTCTTGCTATATCAATAACATCATAAACAAAACAAAATAAAATAAAAGTCCTAAATTTTTGCATCTCTGAATTAATCTTGAAGAACCCATTTATGAAAATGTCATGTTCAAAAAAATTACACCAAACCCATTTTGTGAAAAGCACTAACACAAACAAATTCACAAACAACAAACTCAACTGTTTGATAGCTCTCTTCTCTCTTATTTACAATCAAAACAAAGTAATAAGACCAAACAAAGCACAAAATTTGAGATATATCTATACATAGCCACAAAATATTGACAAACTAAAATCAAATAATAAAAAAAAAAAAATAAAGAGAAAAAAATCAAGGCTCGTATGCTTTCGACGTAGCTATTGGTTAGTTCTCTCACTGTTAACTCTCCTCTCTCCTATTCACAATCAAAATAGAGCAACAAGACCAAACAAACCACAAAATTTGAGATACATCTATACATAGCCACAAAATCTTGACAAATTAAAATCAAATAATAATAAAAAATTAAAGAGAAAAAAAAATCAAACCTTGTATGCTTTCGGCGTAGCTAGCAGTGAGTTTTCTCTGTCTCTCTCTCTTTGTTTGGGGCAGCTGAGTTATTAGGGCAATAATAAATAACGTTGAAAGCAAATATTTTTTTTGTTTTTGTTTTCTTGGGTTTTATTTAATGGATTTGGGCCTTTGGGCTTACTTCGTAAAATAATGACATTGGGCACTAACATTTTGGGCTCAAAATTAAAGCCCAATAACAAATAATTAATTGTTTGTGAGTTGTTTAGTCTTATATTTACTTGTTGAGTAAAGTACCTTATATGTCTCTCTCACACACATTTGTTACTCTTCTTCTTACAAAGTCAATGTCCAATGAATGAAGTAGGTGATACACCGTATCTCTCTAATAAATCTTTTTAAGCAATGCTCAAAAATACAAAAATTTTTAAGAGCATAAAATTATGTGTGCTTAAAGGAAAATGTTTGTCAAAGATATCTATCTTGTATGCACTTATATCTTGAATGTGCTTCAACTTCTATATATGCAAAAAATTCTACTTCAATATGTATCTCTCTTTCTTGTTCTAACTTTTTCAAGTGTCTGTGTGAGAGTTAGATACTCTTTACTTTGCATTATTGTTGGAGATTGTCTACTTCATTGATCATCTTTGTATGAATTAAATGAATGAGTGTTTGATCTAACCATTCATCTTTTGATGGTCTTATCTAAATTTGCACTCACACACAACATACAAGTTCATAATTCTTGTAGTGCATTATCTCATTTGTTTGATTGTACTTGATTAAATGTATTGTGATTGTTGTTGATCTTATCTTGGAGAAATCAAAAAGTTTTAAGTCTTGTTTTAATGTTTTTAAAGTGCCCTTGAATGTTTGTTCAAAATTTGTTTTCAAACCATGTGTTTTGTGTTGAAAAACAAGTATTTTAGTGTTTTCGTGTCCATTTTATGACTTGGTGTAACCTAGGTCCAATTTACGAGCTCAAAAGTATTTGATCACTTGAAAGATAATGAGTTGGTGGCCTATTGGTGACCTGGTTATATTCTAGAAAAATTAGTTTTTAAAAAGTGACACAAAAACATGTTTTTCACTTCTATTTTGTCTCCTTTTTTGTTCCAAGTCCCCTAAGCTTGATATATTTTTATTTTTTATTTTTAATCACTCATATATCATTCATCGTTTTAAAGTATTTCTAATCTCTCTTTTTCTTTTTAATTTATGGGTTTCATTTTAAAGAGTTAGAGTTCATTGTTTGAGATGTTTGGATTTTTGGGTTGAAAACTTCAAGTTCATGTTAAATTGTTTGATTTGTTTGGTGTGTTATTGTTGGATTTGAGTTGTTTTTGGCTCTTTGAGAAATCTGTGCATGTATTTAGGCATGTTTTGCATGTGTTTCCCTATTGTTCATATGTTAGTTTATACTCTATGTATGCCAAATGTTTGATAAAAATTCTCAAGTGAGTGTTTTGTCTTTGTTTGAGCTCCGATGAGCACCAAAATTTGGGGTTAGGCATTTTTAGGGTTGTTCATCATTTTGGTAACATTGATCATTAATTTTCTTTTACTTGATCTTATGTCCTTTTATCATGTCCATTGCTCATGGCATAGTCTTGCATTTTTACATGTGCATTTTTTTTGGTTTGTATGTTTGTACTCATCCTTGCATATCTTGATTAGCTTGTTCATGCATATCATACATTCATTTCCATATTGGTCTTGTTCTCCTTCTTCTTCATCCCTTTGTCATTTGTGACAAAAAGTGAGAGACATCTTTAGGCAACTCTTATCATTTATTCTATTGCAGGGGAGCTGCATATTTTTAGGTGAGGTGCATATACAAGGGAGAGAAGATATCTTGACACTTGTTGTTTGTCTTTCGTATATATATTTTTACTTGTATGGTGCTTTGGATTATCTTTTGGTATCTATGTTTTCTATGTCTCATTTGCATTGTATTTGTATTTGTATTTGTTTGAACATACATCTTATCCATAGTTGGTATACTTAATTGCTTGCATATTTGGATGATCATTACTTATTGTTTTGATCATTGTAGCCATATTCTTTATGGTTGTTGGTTGTTTGATCAAGTTGCTTTCACGCATATCTTTTCATATCTACTTGATTGCATTCTACTTGTTTCTTATTTCCTACTTTTATACTTGCTTTAAACTGTACGGTCTAACATATCTTGCGCAAGTGTTTCAGGTGCTTAGTTCTAAGTTCAAGTTTGGTCTCAATCTTTAGAGGTTAATTGTGAGTCTTTTGTTGGTCATAGGTTTCTAATTCACAGTTAAATCTGAAGTATGTATTAGGGATGTTTTGTCACATAATTAGCAAAATGGGAGATTGTAAAATCCATGTTTTTGTTGGCTTGATTTTGTGCCAAATTTATTTTTAATAATTCTTTCATTTTAATGTATCTTTTTGGGACTTTAATGTAATTTAGGGACTTGAACCTCTCCTTAACATTGGAAATCTGCATCAATCAGAGATTTGCAACCTGGAGGTGACAGACACAGCCCACGAGTGACACGTGGCAAAAGATTTAGAGAGACTGCTGACGTGACCATCTTGCGACCAAAAAGCTTGTGATAAGGCTACAAAATGTCTGCTGGCAGTTTGCTTTGTTCATATCCTGATCTTCCTTTTAGCTCACATCATACAAGCCAAAACTTACACCCTTTGCATGTGTGAACAGGAAATAAGTGTGTGAGCTAAGCTTATAAAAATAAAAAAGAGCATTTTTTCATCCTAACCCTTTTGTCTGTGAGAGAGTGCCTTAGCCTAAAGAAACAAATTTATTTCCTCTCTTATCCTTTTCTCTCTCAAATGATATATCCTTGAGAGAAATTTGTAACCTTCACCTCCATCACCAAACCTTGAGTGTTGTGAGTTTGTTGAAGGGCTAGAAACTTAGTGAAACCAAATCAAATCCAAATCCTTTGGTGACTTTCCGTTGGCAACTCAACGATAGTGACTCTAGTAAATTAGATGAAGAAAAGACTTGATGAAGTTGGTTGCTAGTTGGAGCTTAGAGGGCTCAATCACATAGGGAGATATAGGCTTGGAGGATTTATAGTCACCCATGTATTGCAACTATTCATGTTGGTGAAGTTTTTTGACGGGTGGTTGACGAAGAGGTTTCTCTCTCTCTCTCTCTCTCTCTCTCTCTCTCTCTCGGGTGATTAGGTTTTCCTCTTTGAAAACACATCTTGGTGTTTTCGTGTGGTTTGTTTTATTTTCCGCATTTTCATATTGTTCTTTACTTGCTTTAGATTGTTCTTTATCTTGCTTGCAATATGAAACTTGGCTAAACAAGTATATTGAAACTAAGTTGTTAGTTTAGTATTCAAAGTGATTAAGCCGTAAAACTTTTTTTAAGTGTTCTAAAATCTTGCTAGGGTTAAAATAACATATTTCAAAAAGTCTTAATCTTGCAAATTCGAATTGTTTAGGATTGATGTGGGATAATGGTCCTATGTGATCACATGATCCGGCTCACGATTCCATACTTACAAAAAAACCCACATTTTAAGTCCCAAAATGAAAAAGGGTTTAAAAATAAAAAATAAAAGTAAAGAATTGAAATTTTATAAAATTATGGCACGAGAATTATACTTAGAAGTTAAAACGATAACTTTGTGGGTCACTAACCGAAAAAATTATATATATATATATATATATATATATTTATATAGTAACTCCAAAATTTCTAATATAATATTTATCCTTTGGTAAATAATAAGAATAAGATTATTAAATAAACCTACAATAAATTTTATCAATCGTAGTTGAGCATGCTACAAGTCAAATGGGATGCATTTTCAAATCGTGATAGGTGTAACTTATATTGGAAAATCAAGATTGGATATATAAAAACTCTCGGGAGAATTGCTTTTAATTGCACTCCTAAATTTAATTAATCATAGACATCATATTAAATCTCCCAATTAATTCTCAAAAAAAAAAAAAATATTAAATCTCCCAATCCAAAGTTTAGACCTATAATTAGGTATGTTAAATTTTTATATATGGACCTTTAATTCAACATCAAAATGGGAAGAAACTCTTTAAAGAGCATCATTAGGAGTGAACATCATAGGTTGAAACTCTTTAAAAAAAGGGTAGATACTAAAATAATTTTGTAAATGGGAAGAAACTCTCTAAAGAGCATCATTAGAAATAGACGTCATAGGTTGAAACTCTCTAAAAAAAAGGATAGATACTAAAATAATTCTGTCAATAATGGTGATAGTTACACCATGTATGTACCAGACATAGAGCTAAAATCGTGTTTTCTAAAAACTCTATTAAGATAAAATTGTGTTTTCAAAACATGATTTTATAAGCTATGTATATTGAAATGTGTAATAAGCTGTGTGCAACAATAATTAGCCTTTTGTAAAATTCTTCGAGGGCTTAATTTGTGCTCTAATTGCTCTTCTAGTCAAACCACAAGCTAGCCACCAACTAGTATCTATCCATTAAGCTAGCTAACATTGAACTGTGTTAAGGGCTCTTTTCAATTTTCAGGACAAGTGGCTCAATTTAATGAATTTTTTAGGCACCCCAAATTACATCAGCAAAAATACAGCCAAAAATTTTAAGAAAAAAAATTTATTGGACCATGGGCCGAACTAGTTTAAGGGTCCGTTTGGATACCGCTGAAAATTGAAAACTGAAAACTAAAAACTGAAAACACTGTAGCAAAATAATATTTAAATGTGTGAATAGTACCGTGGGACCCAGTTTTAATGAAAAAGTTCCTGAAAAGTGAAAATTGTGGGTCCGTGAATAGTAAAAGTTGTGGGAAAAAGTCACATGTAGCCGCACAGTGACAGTGAACAGTAGAAAATCAGCCTTTACTCTCCGGGAATGCTGAAAAGTAAAAAAAAGAAAAAAAGATAAAAACGCAAACACGTTTGGGAAGCGCAAAACGTGCTTCCCAAACGCACACTAAGTCCCAAAAAAGTCCTAGCCTTAGGGACTTTTACATTTTTGAAAAAAATAAAAGTCAATTGTTTTTTATTACTTAAGACATATTTAATCGATTGTAATAGACATTGTAATTTAGTAGTTATTCTTATAGTTTAGCTATTTAGTATTTTGATTATGTTTTTATTACAAGTAATAGTTATTCTTTAAGAATAGTGTCAAAGACGTTTTTGCGGCAAGGGCAAAAAAAGCGAGAATGACTCAAATCTCCCCTTGGGTTCTTTAGAAGTGATTATTTATGGAGAATTAAGCCCAAAATTCCAAATGTTTAATGAACAAAAGTTAATGGTGCTTTAACAAGAGAGAAATCAAAATGCCATAATTGAAATAAAGAAAATGTAGAAAAAGTACATAGGTCCGAAACTTCGACTCATAATCAGCGAGAAGAAAAAATTAAGAGAGGTTGTGAGGAAGAGAGGGAGGGTTTCCCTCTATCCATATTTCTATCCCCTGACTTCAAAAATATGAGAATGTTAGTTAGCTGAATGGGCTTTTGCTCTAAAGTTTTGGCTCTAAGAGTAGAACGTGGTTGGTCCATTTTGAATCTAATTAAGACTTTTTGTATTAAATTTAGGGTGTTCTAACTGATTGGTTTTTGATCAATAACAATAAAAGAGGCTTTGAACCCCAAGGTCTCAATCAAAGAGGTTATAGTTAGATTTGCTTTAATTGGGTAAGAGTGCTGACTTGCTTTTTGCATAATTAGGGAAATAAAGTGGCCTAAATTCATAGGCTAATGTTTCCTAGACATGGCAAACTCTTGGTGTCTGTATTTGGTTGAGACAAGCTGGCCTAAATAAAATAATATTTCTTCTAATGTTATATCTTACAACCAAATTTATATTATTTTATTACAACACATTTTATTCCTAATAATAAATTCTATGTTCCGTGAGAATAAAATCCTGAAGATTAATACTACACAAAATAGGCTTAGAAGCCCAATCATTCTCTACAGCACAAATATCTACTAGCTTCCAGGTTGGGCTTGAAATGCCAATATATTCTTCACCACACGAATTAAGGCTTAAAGCCCACAGCACTCCCTATCGAAGTTAAAGGCCCACCTCACAACTTTACTTCAAAATAAAAGCTTTATTTACACAAAAAAATAGCCATTGAGGGAAAAAACAAAAAAGAAAAAAAAGAAAACCTTGAATCACAGGCTATTTAAAAAATAAAAAACGGTAAGACGACGTCTTTTACTTTAACATAACTCAGAACCTCTCTCTCTCGCCTCTCAGCCGCCGTATCACCGCCTGCCGGTCCGCCGTTACACCGCCGGTAAGCCTCTCTCTCTTCTCTAATTCTACGGGTGCTTACACCTGTTGGGCCTGTTGTTCTGTTTTGATTGTAAATAAGAGAGGGGAGAGCTATGAAGAGTTGGGTTTGTTGTTTATGATTATGTTTTTGATATAACTTTTCACAAAATGGGTTTAGTGTAATTTGTTTGAACATGGCTTTTTCTGAAATGGGTTCTTCTAGATTAATTCACAGAGGCATAAATTTAGGATTTTATTTTGTTTTGTTTTGTTTATGTGATGTTACTGATATAGCAAGACCATTTTTTTTTTTTTTTTTGGGAAATGGGTTCTTTTAGATTTCATTAATAGATGCAAAAATTTCTGATTCTTCATGCAAATACATATGAGTTGCTTGTTAACAAAGTTGAGTTCTTAGGAAAATTTGTTGAATATGGTTGTGATCTTTTAAAGCAAATTGATTGGTGTATTAGCTCATTACAATCTAATTTGGTAATATCTAGCTATGTTAGTGGTGGCACGATGAGGGCGATAGTTTTGGTCTATTTCTTGTTGTTATATAACTAGTATGAATGCTTTCGTTTTTGCATAATGGTTTTCTAATTGTTTGGGACCATTTGATGAATTTGTTTTAGCTTATAACTTGATGTCTCTCTGAATGCGTCTAATTTATTGTTTTGCTGAATTTTGATTCAGCTTGATATCAACTCTTTTACTCTTAAATTTACTAGAATTTGTCAATTGTTCTCCTCCATGGATCCCTTTGAGTTTTAGAACTTTTTTCCCAATAAAATAAGTATGTAGACTAGAAAAACAAACTTAGAATTTGGCTACATTGTGGCCATGAAGATCTAGCAAATATTCCAACCCATTTATAAGGGTTAGTTTCACTTGCAATGTCCAGAATTATATTCTATCTATCGTCAATGGAGTTCTTTTGTATTTTTATAATTTTTTTGTGCATAAAGAACTAAAAGAAATTGTAATCTGTGATATAAAATATTTCTGTATAAATTAGCTGTGCAGGAGATACAATTGATTCTTTTACAGTTGATTTTTGTCATGTGATTTTAATTTTGTATTATTATAAGCATATGTGATTAAATTGCGAAGCCATACTTGATCTGTACAGATTTATTTTCTTGTTTTTGTCCTTCTTGTCCTTAACCTAAAAGTACTTACTTTTTATAAAATTTTATTGTTACAATCACCAGCCATGGCAGAGGAAGCAGGTATGTTTGTGGTTCCCCAAACCGTTGGCACTGTTTTATGTTGCAAATGCGGTATTCCAATGGCACCGAATGCTGCCAATATGTGTGTAAAGTGTTTGCGCTCTGAAGTTGACATCACAGAAGGTCTACAGAAGCATGTGATCATAATGCATTGCCCTGAGTGCAACAGCTACTTGCAGCCACCAAGAACTTGGATCAAAGCCCAATTGGAATCAAAAGAGCTGTTGACATTCTGTGTGAAGAGGCTGAAGAATTTGAACAAGGTAAGATTGGTACATGCGGAATTCATTTGGACCGAACCCCATTCAAAGAGGATCAAGGTCAAATTGAAAGTTCAGAAAGAGGTTCTTAATGGAGCAATACTTGAACAATCGTATGTGGTTGAATATGTTCAGCAGGAGCACATGTGTGAATCCTGTTCAAGAGTTCAGGCCAATCCTGACCAGTGGGTTGCAGCAGTGCAACTGCGCCAGCATGTTTCTCACAGGCGTACTTTCTTTTATTTGGAGCAGCTAATTCTGAAGCACAGTGCCGCTGCTTCTGCCATAAAGATTAAGCAGATGGAACAAGGCATCGACTTCTTTTTCTCTAACCGGAGTCATGGTGTGAAATTTGTGGAATTCATTGGTAAGGTTGCTCCAATGAAGAGTCGCAATGACAAACAGCTTGTTTCCCATGATATAAAGAGTAATAACTATAATTACAAGTATACTTTCTCAGTTGAAATCTGCCCAATATGTCGTGAGGATTTGATCTGTTTGCCGCTCAAAGTTGCCGCTAGTTTGGGAAATCTTGGCCCATTGGTGATTTGCACAAAAGTGACCAACAGCATTGCTTTGCTTGACCCGTTGACCTTAAGGATTTCTTACTTGGATGCTGATCAGTATTGGAGGTTACCGTTTAAGTCTCTACTCACGAGCAGGCAGCTGGTGGAGTATATTGTGTTGGATGTGGAGATAATTTCTTCTGAAGTTAATGTTGGTGGCTCCAAGTATGTTTTAGCTGATGCACAAGTGGCCCGTGTATCAGATTTTGGAAGAAATGATACAATTTTCAACATAAGAACACATCTAGGCCATCTTTTGAACCCTGGAGATTATGCCCTTGGTTATGACTTATATGGGGCTAACAGTAATGATATTGAGATAGAGAAGCACAAAGGTCTGGTCATCCCCGAAGTGATTCTTATAAGGAAAAGCTATGAAGAGAAGCGTCAGAAGAAGCGTGGGAAGCCTCGTGCCTGGAAGCTTAAATCCCTTAACATGGAAGTTGATGATAAGAATAGAACTGATCAAGAAAAGATTAACACAGAGTATGAACAGTTCTTGAAAGATCTGGAGGAGAACCCTGAATTGAGGTTCAATATATCATTGTACCGTAATAAAGACTACCAGCCATCAGAGATGACATCTGTGGTTGACGGAGATGACGTACCTTCTATTCCGTTGGATGAGTTGCTTGCTGATCTTGATCTAAGAGAAGCAGAAGCAGAAGCAGAAGCAGAAGATGAAGATGATGATATGAAAGAGTGATGATCAGAACCTTTTGATCCATTGTCTAACTTTCTCATTGTCCCTTCACAAGTTCACCACCGCCCTTCTTCCTTCGTATTTTAAGCACAATGGTTCAAGCATTTTTGTTGATGATTTTGTATGAATATATCTGGGTTGCTCTTGGCTCTATTAAATATGCCGGTTGCTGCTGAATAATTTATCACATGGCCAAAATAGAAAGTATCATACGTGTGCTTTTTTGTTGAGATAGTAGCTTCTGTGATTTTGAAGCCTTTTTATGTTTGAACTTTGCTTTAAATTTTTCCAATTCCAGTTTTGTTTTTATTGGGTTAATAAATCATTGAAGTTTTTGTTACATAATTTGCTTAATTGGGTAGTCAGTATGCTGCATGTTGTGATTCTGATCATTTGGTTAAAATTCTTGTGGGCTTGTCTTCTTTGCACTTATTTTGATTTACACATGCTATTGCTTAATTGGCTTGCAACCCTCATAATCTAATAAAATAAAGTTCCAAAATTACAGTAAATAGTTAAACGAAAATATTTAGTTGAAACGGTTACATAAATGACACGCACAAGCACAGTCACAGAGAGCGAAGAAGCAAGAAGAAAGAGAAGAGATGGTGAAATGCAAGAAGAGAAGGAAGAAGCTAAATGCTCATTGTTACTGGTCAGCACTGCCAATTCCTATTTCTCTGAGAAAAGTTTTGTTTTCTCACTCTCCAAAAAGGTCAGAATTCCAATTCACCCCATCTGTATTTCCTTCAAATTCTCTGCCAAGTTTGAACTACATTTCCAGAAATCCCTGTAAATTTTTCTGGTTTTAGCTTCTTCAATTTCAATATAAGAGTGAGTGTTTTGCTTTGCTTGCATTGAGGTTTCTTCTTCATCAACTTATTTGTGTGAATTTTGTAGCTTCAAACTGTAATTATTATGGCTAGGGACACTTTGGTTTCTCTTTGTTGAATTGGGGAATTCAAAAAATTATCTTTTTTGTGAAAATTGATAATTTTGGAGGGAAAATTCAAATCTTTGAGATAAGATGTATTTGAATTGTGAATTTGCTTTGATGGGTTTTGTTCAAGTTGAAGATATGTGTCTTTTAGGAATTTAAATAAATGGGTTTTTGGATATGGAGTGAAAAGTGAAAACTCCAAAACGTTTTTAGGGTTCAAAGGAAGTGGAAGTTGGTGGGTTTGGAATTTTTGAGTTTTAGAGGCCATTGTGTATGGATTCTATTTGATGAGAAATGCAACCACCATCACATTAGAATTCACGGATCAATCTAGCAGATTTAAAAGCTCAGTCAGTTACGGGACTTGGGTGAGGAAGGTTGAAGAAATATTTTTATCATTTGAGCAGATTGTTGAGTTTGAAGCTAAGCAAGGTGGAGTTTAATAAGCATTGTTTTTAAATCTTAGGGCGAGAAAATGTTCTGATTCGTAATAAATTTATATGTTTGATTTTTAAAATTGCTTGTCATGCAAAAGTTCCACCACCACCATGTCCTAAGAGGGAAGTTCCAGCAGGTATGAGTGATGGGTATCGGCAAAGTAGGCTGTGTCCTTTACGAATGGGGCTGTTTTGCCAACCTCAACGCTGAAGGCACAGTCAGAAATTCTTGTTGGGTCAGTCGGGAAGGTGGGTTTTGCTACCAACCAATTGTCAGTTACGGGTGATAATGTAATATTAGAAAATGGGGATTGTGATATGCAGAAGCTGGTGCAGCATCATCAAAGACTCACAGAAAATGCTGAGTGTGATGGAGAGGTGTTGCTTTCGAACCCTGCTAAATCAACACAAATAAAGGGATCAACTGGTAGTTTAGTTTCTATACAAAGTAAAGATAAGAAAGAAATATTAGTTGTAGAAGATGGAAAAGAAGTACTCGGTAGAAGTACACTCCAGGCTTCACCTGGGATACCATTTAGCTTTGTTAGTGTGGGTGGGGCATGCAGGGCTTTTCCTTTAGCAAGGACTGATAGTACTGGCTCATCTGATAGGGTGGATTGCTTGATACTGATGTGCTAATGGAACGGATGCAGCTCATTGCTATATCACAGGGCCTTGAGGGGGTGTCAATGGAATGTGCCAATTTGTTGATTAATGGGTTGGATGCTTACTTGAAAAAGTTGATCTAGTCCTCCGTCAAATTGGTAGGGGCAAGATGTGGACGTGACTTGTTGAAGAATAATAGTTACAAGCACCAGTTTGATGAGAAGCATTTCCCAATTTCATTGCTAGATTTCAAGGTGGCAATGGAGCTTAACCCACAGCAGCTTGGGGAAGACTGGGCGTTGCTGTTGGAGAAAATATGTATACATGTATTTGATGAATTACATTTCTGGAGCAACTCTTGGTCTCTAATATGTGATTGATTTAATTACTGACTGGTTTGAATGGTCATAGAGGCTTGACAGCTTTGCTTTGGTACTGATGATGCGGTAATTCTCATGATAACATTATGCCCCATACAAGTTCACTCAAATCAGGATATTTCCTGCTTTAAACCTCGTTCTTGATCCCAACAACCCCTTCTATTAGCAACCAGTCTGAATGGTGTTGAATGAAGAATCTTATGTTTGATTGCCTTGTTGTAACTTAGCTTAGTTTTGCTCTTTCTACTTTTTTTTTTTCTTTTTCTTTTTTTCTCTTTTGTTGTTGTTGTTGTTGTTGTTGTTGTTGTAATTTACAGGCATTGAGAATAGAATTTTAGATCAGTTTTGCGAGAATAATATGTAATAGTCTAGCTCAATAGGTAGGTAAAACTGCATGATGTAAAAGCTCTTGTGTATGTATTAAACTTTGTTGGATTCTTGATATTAACAATACTTTCTCACAAGATTCTTCTTTATGTGTTTACTTTCAAATGTTGAATTGAGTGGCATTTCATTTTAAATAGTTTCTTCTAAACAACTGTGCACTTAAATTATAAATTCTTTTGAAGTTTCTCCTGTAAGGTAACTTCTTTTGAAGTTTCTCCTTGGTTTTAAAATGTATGATTGTTTCTTGTTTGAGGCATAAGAAGCCCGGTTTTATGCAAGATCTCTCACAACCTTCATTACAGGCTCCCATCTATGCAAAGAATAGATTACATTTTTGTACTATTCAATCTTGGTCATAAGATTTTGATTTCATTTTATTGATTTTTTAAATTTGAGGACTCGTGAAGACAAAGATTTCATATTTGGTTCATTAACAAACACCCAAGTTTTACAAACTGCCATACTGGTTCAAGTACAAAAAATTACCGCATAGGCAGTTTAAAGTGTTACTGTCACCACAATAAACATTTATTTATAATGAGTGCTATTGACACAATTCCTATATTTTAATTTGTCTGTACATCCCTTGCCTTTTGAATTTTCTGATCGTGATTCTTTGCAGCCTTGACCTTCTCTTGAATTATTAATATTTTTCCTTCATGTTTAAATCCATTTTCTCTGTATTCCACAAGCTTGCAATGGAATACACAGTTCCCACAGAGTCTTATCTTAGATGCTGTTCTCCTAAAGTTTTGGCTTTATGCAGATATGCTGTGTAGATATTGCTGGTGAACATACTCTTCCAATGGATTATGCTGGGAAAACTATTTACTGAAATTACCTTTTGCATTGGTCATGGTTCGGCCATTTTGTTATTCTTAAGTAATAATGGGATTATCTAGTTCTGAGGTTTAAAATTTAAATGCTTTATTAAGTAGTTTCTTTGGCATGCACACATTAAAGTTTGAAAAAAAAATATAAGTCCCTTGTATGGACCAAAGTGATTCAAGTTGCACGTGTATGATTCTCTTCTCATTATTGAAGTGGTGCATTGGCTTTGGGGCCCAAACATTGACATCTCAATCACCGTAAAAACAAATTGTAATGATCTTTGTCTTGTTAGATGGTAACTATCTCTTTCATCAACATTTATGTTGATGTTAGACTGATCTATATGCTATGAAATTATGATGACAAATGTAAAACTTGGGAGTTGTTGGGAGACTTTTACAGGTGTTTTGTTAGCACATGATAATCACCTAACATTTCTGCTAAGGTGATGACCACTATTTTAGTATATTTTTGGTATTTTAAATTCACTTCCCTTTTTTCTTGATGAGATAAATTGAAACATTTATTTAAGAACTAGTTAAAATAGATAGGGGATGCCATAATTTGGATGGTTTTGTTTCTTAGTCAAAAGTTAGATAGAAAATGAATTTAGAATTATGAAATGGGATATTTCCATGTATGTTTCCTGTGGATGTGCTCTTATCAAAGCTTGGAAAATTTCTTCATAATGAACTAGTGTAAGGTATTTATTAACTCAGCATAGCCGGCTGATTTGGGATTGTCTTTTGTTGAATTTTTAATAATCCAAAATAAAATATTAGTTTATTATGCAATTGATTTCTATGTCTATCTATCCCTCACCCTTCTGTGACTGAATTATCACATGTATGAAAATCCATGGACATCTTTAATATTCAATGCTTGTATCCTTGTTAAGGTCTCTACGAAGTCAGGCTTAAGCTGGTGAATTGAATAACTGGGAGCCAAGAGTAGCTGGTAAAAGTATCCCCTTTAGGTGAAGAAAATGGAAGTACAATTTTGATTGTGACTGTAGCACGTGGTCATCTTTATAAAATATTTTGGTGAATTTATATTTTGGATTATCATTAAGTGAATTAGAATGCTTAGATATACTTGAGTTTTCTAAGTAGAGACATAAATGGATAAAAATGGCTTCCATAGGCTGCTAAAGTGGATTTGGTTGGATGGGATTCTTGTTGACTTCAAGATTAAGGAAATGAACACGACTGTAGCAGTCTTGCTGGGTTCATTTGGACCCATTGTCTTACCAGCTATATCGGATTTATTGTGATACATAGGAACAATCCCTTTGGACTTGCAAATCATGCTGTCTTATGTATGATATTTCTTTCAAGCATTGCACATACCAAAACTTGTGATTTATCTCCTGGAATTTTTAAAATATGCAGTGCTCTCCAGATTTAAATCACAGCAGATTTACAGAATGTGTTCAATTTTTGAACTGCCAATGATCATTATTTTCATTGTCCGATTAACATACAGTTGACACTCTGCCAACGATTTTAGTATAACTAGCAAAGTATGGTAATTAATTTTTTCAATTCCCTTGCTGCATATATATTAAATTATGATCACATTCTTTCCATTTATAATGTTTTTGTCCACTAATCGATTGCATGCTTTTGCTGTAAGTACACTATTAATCAGTAAAACTGCTCCCTGATAAGCTAGTTCCAAATTAGTTAACTGTGGATATCTACAAAAATTATTATTAAAATATTTACAAACAACTTTGTGATTCGGTGGCATTTTTGTTTTTAACTCAATAAAGGTGCCCTACCAAAAAAAAAAAAAAAAAACTCAATAAAGGTGCACCTGATACATGTTTCATATTACACTGATCTGGTGACACTTGCAATAACTATGTACCATTCCACTGCAATGTCGGCAATTTGGTTGCAAAAAGAGGGTGCCATGTTATGTCGCAGGACATTAGCAACATATTATTGTAATTATAATTATTACTATCATTATAGCATGAAACTTTGAGTGATGTTGTTGTCTTAAGCATGATTTGCAGAGAAGGATGAGGCTGCATTATGGGTAGACCACAGAAAAAACCTCCAAAAGGGCCTTTGCTTGCGCTTTGGAGGGTGACTTATCAGCTCTGATTCTGATCTTCTCAGCATTTCCCACATCACCTGGACATCCTGATATCCACACGTCTGTACGTCATTGTGAAGCTTCAAAAGTCCAGCACCTGCACCGCAAAACAATGCCACATCTTGTAAGTGATAAGCTTTTATTTAACATACCATTAGATGTTAGAACTGCTATTTAAATGAATCCCAGATAGTCATAGTTGATTGGTGCGTGATAAAAGTAGTGTTGATGTTACTCAATCACAACATGTCATATCGGCAACTGTGAACAAAATTGTCACTAACATTACTCCTTTTTTTTTTTTAAAAAAAGATGCCCCAAAGGGTGGACAAATCAAATTTGAGTTAGAATATGAATATGGAGAAAGATTCGTCTCTGTTGTAAACTATTGAAGCGTTTATTCTTTGATGCTCCAAGTGGTGGTCCTGTACCAAAGATCATCCGAGTCCCAAAACCTTTTTTTGGGCTTTTTTTGTGCAAAAAGTTGTAGTTCATAGAATACTTTATTGCAATGTTGTTGTCAGGCCATTGCTAAAGTGACTAGGCATAAAGTTTCACTGAAAAAAATGTTGATCCTATCCTAATTCCTAATAAGGCACGCTTGTCTTTCGGCCGTGACGACCAATAAAAGTATTGGTTGCCACTTACCACTTAAAAGGAGTGATGACATAGAAAAATTAGAAATAGGAAAGTGTAGGTAGATTCATCAATCTAGAATGTAGACCACTTTATAAGAGGAATGGTGACATAGAAAAATTAGAAATTGGTAAGTGTAGGTTAGAAGGTCCATCATTTTAGAGTATAGCAATCTTGACTAGTTTAAACTCTAGAATACAACAGTCTTGTATAGTTCAATTGATGACAGAGAGTCTTGTATGGTTGAATTGATACTTCTTGATATTCCCGACACAAACATTCAAGAATTGAATTCTTCAGGCTTTCAATCCCATCTATGGAATTGTCTGAAAAAAACTAGAAGTGGATTCATTTAACTAGTGGAGGTAGCCCACCACTAGTAGAATATTTAATTCTTTTTCAGACGTGAGAATTTTTGCAATCCATAGGGAGGACAACCTCCAAACCAACCAATAAAAAAAATAAATTTTTTTTTGTTTTGTGACCCTATCAATTCATATAGAACTCACAATACTTTATTTTTTATTTCTTGGGAGGACCATGTGTATTGTCCAACCAGATGCTTGAATAATTTCTCGAGTCATGTGCCCTTGATAATTGATCTACTATGCATATGGATAATGTAGATGACATTGTGAGGTTCATAGTTAATTTTTGGGATACAATCATACAACACTTTTATTTTAATTAAATAGTTCATTTCATTTAAAAAAAAATGAAAAACCATATTTGAAGATCATCTTTCAATTATTACATTTTTTGTACCCTCCATTTTCTGTTGATGATATAAATTATTGGTGGTGGTCCTGGTTGAGAATTGAGATCACTATATTATTTTATGAAACCATATTTGATTTTGATTGCTTCGTACGAATACACATTTTCTAAGCCTTGTGGGATCCCCTCATAGTTGGAGTTCCTCAGGCAGTATTTTTTATTTATTTTATTTATTTATTATTTTTAGACATAGTATATATAATATGTTTTCACAAACAGGGTTTTAATGTGATGTTGTATGGAAATTACATATCAGGTTGGATCAATTGGGTCCCACACCATTAGAATCAAAAGAAAGTTCAAAATTTTGGGTTTGCTCCAAATGACAATTATTTTGGGTTCACTCAAAAGAAAAGGCAAAATCAAGTGCTTGATAAGGTTGAAAATTTATCATTTATCACATGATAGATTTCTACAACACCCATGTTAAAGTCTTTTCTTCATTTATTAACTTTCTAAATGTATTTTTTTTTCTAACAATGATACCCAAAATAGTATAATGGTCTTTTCCCACTTAAATAAGGGAAAATATTCTAGTGGAAATTCTCAACCTACCACAGACTTTCCATTTGACATTCCGTGTGACAGATAAACTCATAAAAAGTACAAAATGTTGAAAATCATGCTAATTAGTGCTAAAAATGGGAGGTATAGCCAAACCAGAAATTTTCAATTTTGAGAAGAGAAAAAAGGACACCCATTGAATGAAAGAAACATTGGGTATGCTCCTATGCATTGAATCCGTTGGATTTATAAGACATGTTTACTTCTGGCTACATGTCATGATTTAGACTAGTCCTATGTACAAAAGTATTGGATCAAAGTTAAGTCTCTAAATGAATGGGGCCATGTTGGGCAGGAATAGAAGAGCCTAGTTATAGGCTTATAGATATGGCTCATTAATTAGTATGAAAATCAGGCAAATAAACTAAAATTCAAGGGGCACTTAAATTTTTTTAAATTAAAAATTAAAAATTGTTGATAGTGCATAATACAAATTCAATAATTTTTTTTTTAATTACCCTCTTAACAAATTATAAAAAGTACTATGTCCTCAACTTGCTCCAAAAAAATAGATAGAATGACATCAAAAATAGATAGAAGTACAATATTACTATTAGACTTCTATTTTAAAATAAAGGGTTTAATATATAGGGGTATTTTGGGAGTTTTAGTAAAAAAATCATTAAATCTAATTCTATTTCCTCACATTCCTCCTAATTTTGGGGAGGGAATGAAAATTTGAGGTTTTAAGGGAATAGAGAGGAATGAGTGTTCCCTTCTATCCATTCTATTTCCTCTCACTTAAACTCCCAAACAAGGGATATGATTTTCCATTCTCTCTATTAAAACTCCCAAACAAGAGAAAGGAAGAATATTATAAAATTATTCTTTTTATTCTATTCTATTCCCTCCCAAGCGGAGCCTTAACGTGAGCAGAAACAGCAAACCAAACACGTCTGACAGGGACTTGGTACCATACAGGCACTCTTGTTGTTTGGCACAGACTACATGTTTACTTGGAAGTTCACCTAAGCCAAGTTTCCAACGATTGGCAACTATCATTTCTCTGGTAATACAGATTCCAGAGGATTTTGTTTATTTATGGGAACACAAAATCTTGTTGACAATGAAAGTAACATGGAATATTATTGCGGGACAACAAATTCAGGCTGTGTATCATAACAAAATCTCTTTTTAGCTAAACAATATATAGTATAAACAATAGCACAGTTGAATGTTCCAGTTGGATCTTTTACTGGGTTGAGTCCAATAGTTCTAACGTAAGTGTGGCACTCGAGTCAATTTCAACAAATCATTTTTTTTTTTTTTAAATTTTGGTGATCAAGTGCTGTGTAATCTTTAATGTATTTAATGAAAACCTTGATTTAAAATATTTAAATAATATTAATTGTAATTAATACAATTTAAAGGATAATTACAAATGACTTAATGAATGAAATACTTATCTTGAATTATATAAATTTTCTTGATAAATTAATTTTTGTATATGCAAAAATAATATATATATAATAAATCATATTAAAGATGTGTTTTAGAAATAGAATTCATATATGTGTGTGCTATTTTGTGAATTATAAAAATTTATTGATATAATTATATTGGACCTCTGAAAAAAATTTATGTCTTTGCCACTGAGTGACAAAGTTAATATCATTCATTAAGAGAGAGAGAGAAAAAAAAAAAAAAAAAAGAAGGAAAAAAGGCTACTATTATATGTAACCTTATTACTATGAGGGGTACCATACTAAAAAAAGAATTGTGTAGTTAAATTTTCGTAAATCAATGTGTGTGTGTTTTTGTTTTGTTTTGTTTTTTTTTGAGAAACTGTGAAAAATTAATGTGTGTTTGTTCTTCACAAATTTGGCCAAAATATGCACTTGGTATTGGTAATGCGATGAACAACAAGGTACAAGACTTAGGCGATAAATCTAAATCTATTTATTTCAAGAAACTCTGGTATTGCTAAATATGTGTATATCCATGTTTTGGGACTAGTAGTTATTTTTATTTAATCAACAATAAGCATAAATATGAAGATGGAGACTCAAAATATAAGCAAATGCCAAAGATTTTACCTGTTTTGCTTAAAAAATATTATGAATTGACGTGAAATAAATGTAATAGTGTTATTCTAACCTCATATTAATCGAATTTATGTCGGTTTTTGTTAGCTCGACTGATAAAGTTTTTGTCATTGAATAAGAGATTTGAAATTCAAACCCCGTCTACACTAAAAACCATTTGGTATTTGAAATTCAAGGCTTTAGGGTAACTCTACTATAGAATTCTTTCCATTCATCTAGAAATGAGTAAATTGGATTTTACCTTATCATCAACATTCAAAAAAATGTTGAGTATCATAATTTTATTATCTAATTTAAATATTGATAACGTGATAAAATATAATAACTCATTTCAAAAGAATGAGTAGAATTTTAGAAACTTCACAGTCAAGTTCTTTAAAACTCTAGAGGATCATAATTCGGTAAAGCTTTGCAAGGTCCTAAATCATAGGTAGAAGTTTTTCCAGGATCAAAGAGTGAAGGGTCTTGATGAAAGCATTGCACAAAAGGTGTACATTGTACGTGTTTTGATTTGCTTCAAATAAATGATAGATGGTTGATCCGATAGCCTACACTACTTGGATTTGTGCCTGTGGATGATTTCTATGATAATGTACAGTGGATTGTGTACTGTGAAAAGATGTGTGTGACGAAAACATGTAGAGAAAAAAATGATAAAAGTCATGGTTAGGGATGTGGCTGCGTAAACTAGCTCTAAAGACTCACTAATATACTGTAAACAAAAATTTGGACCTCTTTTCAGTTGAGATACTTCATGCATTTATAGACATATCTATTTTCCTTATTTTTAAGGCTATGAGGTCAAGAATTGGGTGGAATTACTAGAGTGGTGGTTGGCTAGTTGAGACTCACTTTTAATTTTAATTTTTTTCTTCTAAATTTTACTTATTTTTTATGAGAAAATTCACTCTTTTTAGCAAATTCAGACTCTCTCATGATTGTGTTTTTCCATCATTCATACTAATTCATTAATTTAAATAAATGCGTCATTTGATAATATAAATGCAAAAATTTTAAAATTAATAAAAATATAATATTATTGATATGAAATTTTTTATTACTTGCAGGTCTACAATAATTAAAATTATGAAACAATAGGATCTTATATCTTTCAATTAAAATATCAATTAATCATTTTGTGGACCAATTAAAATTAACATAGGATAAGCCTTTGTACGCATTTGTATAATATGATCATCGATTAACCAATCACATTTAAGCATTCATGAAACAATTGTTATGGCTATGTTTCAATTTTGAAATGGACCAATTTACTCTTTATTTATCTATGACCACTTAGAATATGAATTTTACGATCAGGGACATTTACTATATTTTCACTGACATAAAAGTTCCACATTAGGACTTGTGCTAAGAAAGGGTAGCAAAATATGGTATTAACAGGTGTAACCCTATGATACCAACCACAAATCAAGTGAACTCGTTAGAGAACTATGAGGTTGGAGAACCAGATTGAAACCCATTTGAGAGATAGAGTTTTATAAAAATGACATGTAGTCACTACAAAAAACACAGGCTATAGCCGCGTTTTTGTTTAGCCACATTTACAAAAAATGCGACTATAGCTAACCTATAGTTGTGTTTTTAAGAAATGCAGCTTAAACTCTTACCTATAGCCACGTTTTAAAGACGTGGCTATAGGTCTAGCCAAACAATTTTTTTTTAAAGAGGACCTATAGCTGCGCTTAAAAAACGCGGCTATAGCTAACTTATGATTGTGTTGTTAAAATGCGGCTACAGGTTAAGCCTATAGCCACATTTTTAAACATGGCTATAGGTCCATTTGGTCTATAACTACGTTTTAAGATGTGACCTATACGCTATGAGTATAGGTCCGACAGGTCTATAGTTGCGTTTTTATAAACGCGGCTATAGGAGCTATTTTAGCTGTGTTTTTAAAACGCAGCTGTAGGGTTTACATTGGCTGCATTTGACAAATGCGGCTAAAGGTCCTCCTTTATAAAAAAAAATGCTACCTTTTGAGTGAGAAAATTAAAATAATTTTTTTTGATGAGATAAAAAATGTATGTCATACAAAGTTAATCTCATTTATATAAGAATTTTGATCACATATAAAGTTATGGTAACTATTTAATATATTAATATTTATTTGACTATAATGGTTTCTTAGTGCTTATTTGCTAAATACAATATCCACTCACTAAAAACTTCTACAAGAATGATAACGAATATCATCATTTTCCAACAATAAGCAATTGAGTTTTGCTCAAACCTTGTTAGGATATTTAAATTTTCGCAATGAATGATGCCATATGCTACAATTGAAAACTCTTCATCAAATACCTTCAACCATACACAATGAAAATTTTGTCATTCATACTTTCTTCTTTATCATTCTACATGAGTTTAGGTGCAATCTTTAACTTAATTAGTTTTTAATGAACACCCATTTTAGGCATGAAAGAAAGAAAGAGAAAAAAAAGATAACAAAATGCATGTGTCATCGAATTTTCCATTAGATAAATTATAAGTTTCAAAGATATAAACATAGAAAATCAATACTCTTCAAGTAACAAATACAACACCCTTATATTACTATTCCAACTTTCTAGGCATTACTACCATTTACAACTCAAAATACGTGAAGAAAAGTTTTGGGATGCTAAAATTTAGTGGAGAATTTTAGACATTCAAGAATTAAATATTTTAAGAATTATAAGCTTTTATTAGGGTTTAATTGAGAAAATAACAATATGACATATTTGCTTTTTTTAAAAATATTAAGGGAGAAATTGCTTGATTTTAAAGTTTAAGGAGGAATTGTGAACTACACCAAACGTAAAGGATGAAAATTGTTTTAATCATAAGTGTAAGGACTCAAATTGGATTGGACCCAAAGAAAGGATGTGTTTTTATCCCAACAAGCCCAAACAATAAAATTTCTAGAGAACGGGTGTAAGAGCTAATTCCAGTAGGTGGAAAAAGACATGATTATTGTGCAGCAAAGGAAGCTTCAAATTAACTAAACGATATCGACTCTCCTCGGCTAGGTTTCAGGGTATATCTTTCTGGATTCTCTCTTCTTTTTTCTTTCTTTTTCCAAAAGTCCCCTCTAATGTCCTTTGATTTCCTGTTATATACTGCGTTCTTTACCCTGTTTTCACCATACACGTGTAGGTGCTACTCTGGGAACTTCTTTCTGTTCCATCCAGCACTTCCTGGAACCTTCGCTCAGTGGCCATAAGGCTGCTTGGTTACTGTTCAGGTATCACCTCCACATTAATGCGGCCAGAGAGTTAGCTGGGAAGCATTTAATGTGGAGATAGCAGCTTTAGAAGATATTTGCTACCTTTCTCGGTTCCTTCTTTGTTCAATATTCATTTTTCAATTCATATGCAACTTTGTGAAGTTCCTTGAATACTAAAATAGTTACATCCACCTCGGACGTTGGTATCAGAGGTAAATCTTATCCTCGGACGTGGTTTGGGCCACTGTACACGACTTACGTCTCTTTGTCTTGTGTTATTCTCAAAATCCCCCTTTTAAACCATTCTCGGATGAGTGAATGTCCTCAGACTGGGCCACTGGGCCATAAGCCCATTTCTTATGATCTATGTCATCTTTTTGGACAACTGACCCCACAATAAGCTTTTGTTTTTGTTTTCTTTTGTGTGTGTGTGTAAAACTATGTGTTTTTACTTAAAATGATGCATTAAAAAAATATATATACAAATATTCAACCCAAAAAAATTGCATGTGAAACAATGAATTTTGACTCAGCAAAAATTGACTAATAAAAAAACATTTTTACAAACACAAAGAATGACACAACATTTTCATAATACCTTTTCAACTTTGTTATATTTTCCTTTGACTTGTAAAGAATTGATACCTTAACAATTGTGAAAATATTGTGACGACAACAAAATATCTTAATATTTTCACAAGAGAAATGCTATATCCACAACATTTTTATTACAAGTCATAAGAAGTAGGTTGTTTTGGGTTGTTATTAGTGAGCAAAAAAATAATTTCATTGGTAAGTTTAAATTAGAATAACAATTTACCATCTAAGATTTGTTATAAAAATGTTGTGGATGTAGTACTTTTTTTTCACAATACCTTTATTTTTAGTTATGGTTGGTTCCAGTATGATATTTTATTATTTTATTTTAACATATAAGGAATTAACACCTTAATAATTGTGAAAATATTGCAACAATTTGTTGTGTTAATATTTTATTATCTATTCTATTAATAATAGGATTCCCAATTTGGTTTTCAACTTTTTTGCGTACTATAATACCATTACACAAATTCTTAAATTCTCTAAAATAACTCTATCATTTAGTTAAATAATTTTAAATTAAAAAAACAAACAGGTTAAAAGAGCAATTTATTTTTCCTAAGTTTAAGGTTTTTTTTCCAATCTTTTCTATTTAAATATCACTTTTAAACATTATAACACTAAAAAAAAAAAAAAAGAAAAAAAAAGAAAATTATTGCATGTGCAAAGTGCGTGTGTTGGGTCTAGTTATTATATAAGCAAGTTCAACAGACGATATTAGCACACCCCAAAAAAAGGAGGCAAATGTAACCGTGGGAATTGAACAAACCAAAAGTACTTTAGTGGTGTACTCATTGGCTCTTTTTATCTATAGTCTAGTTTGGGGGGCACATGCAAGGCACGTGCTATCTCTTGAGTGAGAAAATTAAAATATAATTTCTATTTGAAGAAGTATAAAACTATATACATAAAAAATGTATGTCATAAAAAGTTAATCTCATTCGTATGAAAATTTTGATCACGCACAAAAATTAGCATAGCTATTTAACATATGAATATCTATTTTGCTATAATAGTTTCTTATTATTTATTTGCTAAAGGTAATATAGCCATTCATGCACTTTGATAAATGTTGTGGATATAACACTTATTTTTTCACAATACCTTTATTTTTAGTTATGGTTGGTTTCAGTATGATATTTTATTATTTTATTTTGACCTAAAAAAAATTAACACTTTAACAATTGTAAAAATATTGTGATAGGTAATAGCTCATAATCATATGTATATAAAAAAAAAAAAAAAAGTGAGTTAAACAGTGATATCTACCAAAAAAAAAAAAAGTAAAAGAAAAAGCAGCCAACGACAGTGCGACACGATGCAAACAGAGTAAACTTAAAACACTGTAGCTTTACTACTATAGCTTTGCTCATTCCCTCTTTTTATATATAGATGTTGTTGAAGTGACATAATTTACATTTATTGTCATATTTTTAAAGTTTTATTATAAAATTGGTGGTAGATTTTTACCATTTTCCTATATAAATTTGTGTCACCAAAGGTTTGTAGCAATTTAATATTTATCATTATGTATGAAGTATTGAAGAGTTTCTGGCTTGAGATATTGAACTATGGTCCTTACTTAAATAGAATCTTCGGGGACAAAGTTTTCAATGGATTCAGGAGAGAGTGCAACTTGATCCACGGAACGTGGCCACCAAGTGATGACACATTTTTTCTCATTCGAGAATAGAAACTTGTGTCTTGAAGCACCACAACACACAACCATGTTCTCCCTAAACATTGAGGTTTTGAAGAGATCCTGAGAGTATTTTCTCACTTTGTCCTTAATGAACATCTCTGGAGATCCCTTTTGCCTTATCCTGGCAAATTCCAGTGTTTCCCCAATGATAGGCCATCCTTTTTTACTTGGTGGCAACTTGGCAGAAGTCGATTTTCGTTTATATATGAGGAAGATGAGAGAGAATGAAATACTAAAGACTACAAGGTGAAGCATGATTTGGAATAAATCCATAACAACTCCCAAAATTATACCAATGAGTGAGATCATATATGAAAAGGTGATGTTTTCTATTACAAGATTGCAAACCTTGGCAGTGTATTTATATTGAGATTGCACCATTAGTTTTCCCTTATAACTACAAGCCAAGACTCAAAATGGCAATTATACATCCTTTAATTCCGAATTCCTAAAGGTTTTCCTGAATTAAGACTTGCTATTGGGATGGCATTTTTATTGAATTCACAAAACAATTCTGTGGTTTTCAACATATCCCAATTTCCTCCCTTCTAGCTCACAATATCACCACAGACATGAAGATAGTACCATGATTTGGAAGTTAGTAATAGCTCAACCAAATTTGGGGCCTAAGATGAAAACTTTAAAAATTAATTAAGAAATCACATCATTGCATGATTTGCTATTGTATGCCTTCAATTTGTGTTATAATTTGTTGAAGAAACCATTGCTTGAACGTGCAGTGGCTTATTCAAAATTTCAGATATTAAAACTTTTGAAAGACTAAAAAAATTAAAGAATCAGATGATACACTGCTTAAAAATTATTGAAACAAAACAAAATATGTATGACTAAACAATAGAGAAATATAAGAGAAAGATAAGAGAAAGATAAGTTACATTCAAAAGAATAATCTATAAATATAACTATTGAAAGGAATTAAAAGATTCAGAACCTAAAAATTAAAGATAATATATATATATATATATGTGTGTGTGTGTGTGTGTGTGTGTGACCACACAATGGAGAAATATAAGAGAAAGATGTACCATCAAAAGAATAATTCAAATGTTAAAACTTTTGAAAGACTAAAAAATATTAAAGAATCATAAGATTTAATTCCTATAAATTTTTGAAACAAAACAAAATGTATATAATTATACAATAGAGAAATATAATATAAAAATTGATTACCTTCAAAAGAATAATACATGGTATAGTCATTAAAATCAGCTAAACATATTCAAATATTGCAAAAACTAACACAAATTTATATGTTAAAACTTCCAAAATGCCAAAAAAGATATATAATTAAAGAATAAGTTATTGAAACAATTCAAAAAATATATGATTATTCAAAAGAGAAATATAAGGAAAAGAAAAAAGTACATGAACCCATAAAACAATAAGTTTTAAATTTTAACGGGTTTAAAATTTAAACGATGAAAAAAAAATCATCAATTCTATAATTATTTAAACAATAAAATTGTAATCTTGAAAGAAAAAAAAATTACAATAATACCCATCACACTTCGCAAGGTCCTTTTTATTTTAATTTTTTTCAACCTTTTTTAATTGGCCGACTCAATATTTGTCAAATAATTCAAATTATATAAAAACAAAAAAGTCAAAAACAACAAAAGTATTGGAAAAATAATTACTCTACGTGGCCAAGAAGTACACCGCTTTTCCTCTTGTGTACATAGTTTATTCATCGGAAAAGAGGAAGACAAAACTCCTACTCCTATAAGAACTCTATTTTGATTCTGTACTGACTCTACCATAAAATATATTTTTTTAACAAAGTAGATGAGAAGAAAATAATATAAGAAGAGCTTATACCTCTACTCAGCTTTTAAAAAAAAAATATTGGGGTTTGCTTTGCTTTTATAGTGTTCATGATTAACCTTGCAAATTTGGAGATAAATTATCAATGTTTGAGTTTGAGTTTAAGTTGGACTTGTTAGAGAGATAATTAAACGAAAATAATTTTGTTTAAAAAAAAATGATAATGATGAGTTTGAGTTTAAGGTGGACTTGTTAGAGTGATAGTGTTTTATTCCTTGTTAAGTTTGGACTAAACAAAAATAATTTTATCTAAATATTGTGATAACGTGAAAAATTGTGGAATCTCCAGAGGTTTCGGCTATATATATATATATATATATAGATGATTTTATTAACGAAGGAGAAGCATTGGAAATGTGGAGAATAATAAAAGGCAAAGGAAATCTAGCGATAAGGTATAACTCTAAACGGGTCGATCAAAGCAGATAACGAAGAAATTAAGGATAATGTGTAGGGTGCAGTAGTGTAAATAAGTTTGAGTCTTTGAGAGAAAATTAATAAACTTAAAAAAAACCGAATAAAAGGAGAGAAAGCTAACAACAAAAGTAGAGAAAACCAACAATGACAAAAGAGTGAGTCTATACTCTATGCAACTAAAGGAAGCATAGCAACAAGATAATAAGATGAAGAAAAAAGAGAGAGGGGGAGTATATAAAAGCTAATGTGAAGATCAAAGCAGTATTGTCTCCCTTGCATATATCAACAACAAAGATTGCTTAATAATAATAATAATAATAATAATAATAATAATCAAGATGGAGAACGGTATGATGAGCAGTGAGTAAAAAAAAGATTTAATTTCTTTAAGGATTGACATTTTAAAATTTATACCCTTGGATTAAACATTCTTGTTCTTCCTAACATGCATGCCAAATTTCATATTTTAGCCAATATTATTTACTATTCGATTTATAGCTTTTTGTAGATAATTTTATTATACAAAAACTTGAAATTTAAACATTTTATAAATGAGATAATTATTGATCGTGAAAGATCTTGAATATATATATATATATATATTTTATAACTATATCTTGAGATTAAATGTAACAAAGTAAACATCAAAATAATCACGGCAGTGGATAATTGAGATTTTGCAAACTATACATAGAACTGACTTTTTGGGTTAATCCCACATTTGAAAATGAGTGTGAGTTAAAGAGGTTTAAAGTCTGTGTTATGTATTCAAGAGTTAGACACTTTTAGATATACACTATTATAAGTTTCTTCAAAAACATTCTCTCCTCTCCGCGTGTGTGTTACAAATACTTAGTATTCGACTTTTCTTATTTGATTAGTCCCGCATCTTCAATTGCACCTATACAACAAGATAGATTTGCATTATTGATCTAATTCGTTACTTTTTCAGTTATATCCAATTAAAGTATAATGATTTCAAATGCAATCTAAGAAAATACTAGTGCAATCCTTAACTTTTTCCTTTTCTTGTGGTGTATAACTAATAATTTCTTTATAAAATTTTGTTAAATTTAATTGAGAAAGTAACAAATTAGGAGTATTTGCTAATTTTTCAAACATAGAGGAGGAAATTTATTGGTTTCAAAGATAAAGGGGGAATTGTGAAATACTATATATATGAATGGGAGGAAATGCTTTTTCCCTTTAAAAAAACAAAAAGGGTTGTAATAGACTTCTGAGGTGCCGAGTTTGGTAACGTAGGCTTGTAACCTGCTAAGGGAATTAAAGTGGTTGAATGTATGGTCTAATTGCTAGGGTGGGTGGACTAAGAGGCTAATTGTTGGTTTGTCCACATTTTGTAGAGATCATTAGGGTGCCACTTGTCCCTTGGATGATATAAGAGGCTGTTTGGCCAGCTTTTTTTGGTCACTCAATTTTCGTCACTCATCACTCATCACTTATCACTCAATTCTCATCACTCATCACCCATTACCCATCACTCAATACCCGTTTGGCACATCACTGAAATGCAATCACTCAACATTTTTCACACTATTTTGTGGGCCCAGCTCTGTCACCCATTGCAGCTTTTTTTTTTTTTTTTTTTTTTTTTTTTTTTTTTTAACTGGGTTCTGTGAGTTTCCCAGTGAATAAAAATAAAAAAGAGGAAGAAACCCAGGGACGGTGAACCCAGGTGGAAAAAAAAAAAAAAAGAAAAAAAAAAGGAAGAAACCCAGGGACCGTGAACCCAGGTGGAAAAAAAAAAAAAGAAGAAGAAGAAGAAGAAGAAGAAGAAGGAAGAATAGGGACGATGAACCCAGGTGAAAAAAAAAAAAAAAAAAAAAAAGAGGAAGAAAAGGGACGGTGAACCCAGGTGAAAAAAAGAAGAAGAAGAAGAAGAAGAAGAAGAAGAAGGAAGAGCAGGGACGGTGAACCCAGGTGAAAAAAAAGAAAAAGAAAGAAGGAAGAACCCAGTGAAAGAACAAAAAAAAAAAAAAAAAAAAAAAAAAAAAACCCAGCCAACGGAAACTGTGAAAGAAGAAGAAAAAAGGACCAAACCCAGAAAGTGAAAATAGAAGAAAAGAAGAAAAAAAAAGAAAAAGAACCAGACCCAAAAAGTGAAAAGAAAAGAAAAGAAAAGAAAAGAAGAAAAAAAAAGAAGAAGAAGAAGGAGAAGAAGAGGAGTAGACACCCAGACCCGTGAAAGACAAAAAGAAAAGAAAAAAAAAAAAAGAGAAAAGGAGATAAAGAGGGAGCAAAAATCTGACTGTGGGCCCGGTTATGTGATGTTATTTACAAGTTTGCCATTGAAAACTGAAAACTGAAAACTGAAAACAGCCAAAAGTTGTTTTCAGTTTCCATAACTCATAACTCAAAAAGTAGAGAATTGAGTGATGGAAACAGAGTTATGGAAACAAAGTTATTGTTTGCCAAACAACCTTTTTGCTATGGGTCTCACCAGTTTTGAGAATTGAGTTATGGAAACAGAGAATTGAGTTACGGAAACAGGCCAACCAAACAGCCTCTAAGTCACCAATCTATGGAAATTGTATAATCTCAGCAACACTCTAAACAATATAAGTCTTTCACACCTAGAATATACTAGTTTCTAGTTGAAACATGTTCCACCATAAGTAACAGAGCCTTGCAAAACAAAAATGAACCGTTTATCATTCAATAAGATACTTACAGCTCAGAATAAATTGATCCCAAATGCATAACACCATTTTAAAAAAATCAACCTCTTTTTAATCACTCAAACGAGATGAATATTCCAAATAAAACACAATTGAGTAAAAAACAACAACATTGTTTTCAACAAAAGAATGTTTCAAAATGCACCAATCAATAAGATTAGAATAAAACGGCTTTGACCCACTAAGTCTAATCTTACTTAAACCAGATCAAACCCATTAAAAAGCACAAAAATGATGAGATACGCACATAGAAATACAGACACTTATTCTTGTGAAGGTTGATAGTGTGCTCTCTGGTGACAACCTCTTCCTTTGCTGCCCTTGTCTACCATTTTTGCAGCTTTTCAATTTTTTTTATTTTTTATTATGCAAAATACAATAAAAACATTAGCCTTAAAAAAAAAAAAAAACACCTGTATAATTCTAGCCATTAAAAAATATGAATGAAGACAATTTAAACTCATGGCTAATAAATAATTTAAGCAAAAATATTCTTGTCTGAAATCAGAAAATTTCTAGCTCTGGCACTCATGAACTATGGATTAGATAGCACTAGGAATTCAGTTTAGAACACACATCCCCATCAACCACCCAGTGCGGCACAACCACAAACCACAATTGACCCCATGGCCATGACAGTAACCGATCTCATTGATCATACCACTTGCTCATTGAAACCTGACCTGGTGAGTGTGAGCAAATCCTATTCTAAAACCCCCACCCCCCCTCCCTCCCAAGACCAATAGTTTACAAGACTCCATAGTGTGGCCTTTCTCTAACTCGGGAGAGTACCAAGTGAAACAAGTCTACCAATTAATACATGTTCTGTCCCAGGAGAAAAGGAATGAAGACAATGCAGCCAAAATCGTCTCCAAGGATACATGGAACCAAATTTGGTAGATTAAATTTCCCCAGAAAATCCAAACCTTTATGTGGAACATTTTCCATGAGGCCTTCCCAATTAGAACAATCCTCTGTCAAAGAGGACTACAGATCCCAAGCCTTAGTCCTTTTGCCATGAGGGGGAGGAAATTATATCACATAGCTTTCTGTATTGCAACTTTGCTAGGGCAGTATCCCAAGCCATAGTCCTTTTACTTTATTTCCATATTGCTTTATATTTGATATGCCTTGTTTAGCCTAGCTCTTGGTTCATGGAAATTAGTTAATCACTTACACTTGAACTAATCTTATTAGTTTTGCTTCAAAGTGATTTAGCAATAAAAGCATAATTAAGGGTTCTAAATGTTTGCTAAGGTTGCTATAGTATCTTTCAAGAATCATCCATAAATACTTCTGAGCTTCAGCAAAATCCTCTAAAACAATGGCTGCAAAATTGCATTCTGTCCAAACAGATAATGATTGAGGACATGATGCACTTCATTCAAGTGGTCTTTACAACTCAGTGGAGCCTCTGGCTCCAACAAAACCAAATAATCCATGAAGGTAAAGAGGCAAGCCCAATTGAAGCCTTACTAACCTCAAAACATTTGATATGCAGGTACCAAATAGCATATGTAACAGAACAAGGGGAAAAACCAAATAGGCCCATCAACACATTAGTGTGCAGGCCTGGCAACTCCATATCAAAGCAGATGGAGTCAGACATAAACGGTGTACAAGAAGCGGAATTTCCTTTGAAGCCATAAGCAGGAAGGGAAGTAGAATTTTGGAAGCCTATGACACCACTAAAACCTGGTCCACATTCATAGCCAAGCAGATTGACATACAAAGTGCAGTCATAAAAGCTACACAGTTGGGGTTCACAAGCATTATCATCATCACTCAAAGTGAAGGAAGAGAACAGAGGTGGAAGCAAAACAAGGAATTCCATTGGTATAGCAGGGCACTATTTGCAGACATCCAACACTTAAGCCAGCAAGGAATAAAACTCATAGTCCAAGCTGTTCCTGGCCACATTTTGCAGGGAACTACCTCAAGATCAAGACGTGCATCAAGTCCCCCATACATTCTCTTTGGTTGGACCAAATCTTTTGTAATAGCTGTATTAGCTAAAGACTTCCTGTGTTTGGTACATTCCCGACCTGGTATCAAAAAAAAAAAAAAAAAACTAGAAGGAATTCAGTATAGAACTAAAGATCCATATATGTTAAAGGGCACCTCGTTGGGATCAAACAACTCTTCTAGCAAAAAAGCATTCCTAAGGCATTATTCTGAATATACATTGCATAAACACAGTCCTGGCTAATCATCAGCAAGCATATTGACCACTGCTAAAGTATCATAACCATAGCCACAACTGGCACCAATCAGTGTATCCCCTTTCAGAACAACATGTTTCCAAACCCTGGTAAAAATAGTCAATATCCACTATTTGACATCTGGATACATTTTCCTGAAATAATTGGCAAAATAGGAACAAAAATGTCTCAATCTAGAGATGGATTTGGGCAAAAAAATGCATTAACAGGAGCCTGTAGTAGGTCATTCCAATATAGCATCAAACAAGGTCCATAAAACAATGTCATTTCGTTGACCCACCAAGCAAAAGTTGCATCCAGCTCATAAACTTAAGTACCAATATGTGTGTGTGTGTGTGTGTTTATGGTTAATTATGAAAGAGTTTGGCGATCATCTGCCCCAATGTATAAAAAGGCATTTTAAAGATCACCAAAAAATCTAGATTGTTGTATAGTTTCCTAGAAAGGAGCAGTTAATCATAAATGGTAGAGTGATCTGGTGCAATTCATTCTGTTTAAGGATGAGCAGATCACTTGCAAGATAGGAAGTGAAGTAAGCATGGAATATGTATAGCAAGCATATTTTCATTGAGTATGCCGTTGAAGTGTCAATAAAAGACATCTTGGGACCTTAAATCAATTGCTGATTGATTAAAAAGATGAGAAAATTGTAGAGAGTAATCCAACATGCCTAGTGTTCCAATTTGTACATATCAAACAAACATTTATAAAAAACTTTATCCACACATGGACATACAAGCACACAAAACCCCAAAAACTAAAACTTGCATCGGGTGCTTCAATTGTTCTAAGAACTTATTCTCTGCTGTAGAGTGCATTTTCAAATTTTAGTTTGTTTTCTTCTATTGTTCCCACTATATATAATGCCAAAAGACATGGTGAAGCGAATTTTTCTGTTGCCTTCTAATCCGAAGTAGCAAAGATTAAAATCATTGTAAAGAATCAAAATAGCAAACCAAATAAACAACTACATAAAATCAATATTTCAAGGAATCCAGTCTCCAAGTACTTACAAGTTAGCAAATTCTGTTTTCTTCTTCCCAAAGACATATCTCGAAAGAAAATCCTACATTCCTACATCACAGCATTCATATTACAAATATTCAAAACATATATATATACCTATATACATACATTCGAAGAAATCAGAAGATCTAGAGTGAACTGATTCATCAAATTCTTCGCCTAGTCTTAGCACATGTACTGTAGAGGGGAAGAAACAAAAATCAGAATAGTTCCTTTCATACTTAACACAACTAAATTTAGATTAAATTAAATCGAATCTAATGTAATCATACATACCAGCAAATAACAAATTGAGTTTATAGAAATTAACCTACAAGTTTAAAGCAACAAAGCTTTAGTTTAATGAAAAGGTTTCAAATTTACAACAAAGCCCAGATTTTTGTGAATATAGTTTCTCAAAGAAATCCATCAGCATAGAAGCAAAGATTGAATTTTAGCATAAAACCCAAATGGCCAACCACTACTAGTACTCTGTTTTCTTATGTCGGGCAAGGAAAAAGAAAATAAATTTATAAGGAGTGAAAGACGGAAAAGGGGTACCAAAAAGAGGAGAATCAACTGGAATAAGATTTTCAGAAGGAGCGAGAGTCCATTTGGCTCAATGGATTTCACGCAGAAGTGAGTCCATTCTCTAGAGTTACAAAGGAATGTGAAGAAGAACAAAGTCTAAGCGTAACATGTTCAGGAAAATAGAGGAAAAAAAAAAAAAACAGTAACACTTGAAATAAATAACAAACACAATCCTAAAATATCCCACATCGATAAAATATAAGTAAATTGTTTTATTTATATATTGTTGCTATAACCTTGCCAATTGCCGAGCTTAGTAACGTAAGCTTGTAACCAAGTCGGGGCATTAAAATGGTTGGATGTATGCTTAGATTTGACTAGGTGGGATGTGGTTAATATGTTGATTTGTCCAATATATGGAGTCAATATTCTGCATACCCCTTGCCCTTGGGTTAAAGGGCACCCCCATCCACAATGGATAGGTAGCCCACATCTCAAATTGAATTGTTTGTCAAGGATTGGGGTATCCCCACAAATCAACACACAACAACCCCTCCCAGCATGCTATCTAGTTCTTCTCCATACAAACAACCACTTTTTTTAATTTTTAATTTTTTACATTTATTTCTTGTCAATCTGTGTAAAAATCCATATTTTTTAGATGAGCTTTACCAATCTATTTTCATTTTTTTATAGAATTATTTTCTTGTCAATCTTGGTATTTATTAATAATTTGAACGGCCATTCAAACAACCACTTTTACCTTTTACTAATATAAGAAAAAAAAAATCATTTTTAAAAAAAAAAAAAAAAATGACCATTATCAATCTGTTTTCAATTTTTTTCCCTTGTTAAGTACTTTCCTATCTAATCTTGAAAAAAAAAAAATATATATATATATATATATATTTTTTTTTCTATAACGTGATAAAATCTAATCACCCATTTCAAAAGAGTGAATAGTATTTTAGAAACTCTATAGTTTAGTTCCTTATACCTCTAGAGGATCATAATTTGGTAAAGCTTTACAAGGTCCTAAATCATAAGTAGAAGTTTTTTCAGGATCAGAGAGTGAAGGTTCTTGATGAGAGCATTGCACACAAGGTTTATATTGTAAGTGTATTGGTTTGATTAAAATAAAGGATAGATGGTTGATACTATGCAATAACCTAAACAACTTGGATTTGCGGTTGTGGATAATTCGTATGATAATATACAGTGGATTGTGTACTGTGAAAAGATGTGTGTGATGAAAATATGTAGAGAAAAAAATGACCCATGGCTAGGGATGTGGCTGAGTAAATTAGTGCTCTAAAGGCTCTCTAATATATCGTAAACAAAAATTTGGACCTCTTTCCTGTTGAGACTTGAGACATTTCTTGCATTTATAAAGATAGCTATTTTCCTCATTTTTAAGGCTACGAGGCCAAAAATTGGGTGGAATTACTAGTGTAGTAGTGTTCATTCGGTGCTGCACTCTTCTGGCGCAGCTGTTCTTCCAAGTCAAGGTTTCGTTTAGTGAGGCGTTCCACGACGGCAGCAAGAGTTCGAACTTGTCTCTCGAGGGCAGTCGTGGGTGGTTCCTCTCCTTGAACGTCGTTAGTGGTTGCCATCGAGTGAGTGAGTACCATGCAACCCTTTGGTCCGGGAAACAAATAGTATGGCTTGTGAATCTTAACTAAGACAAGGTTTCCCCACAGACGGCGCCAACTGATGATGTCAAGTATTTCACCAGTGAGCCACACGATACCTGCGCGCTCGAATGTAAACCTGCACAATAAAGAGAAGAAAAAGCCTTGCGAAGAGCACCGGTGTGGTGCCGGCCGAATACCCTCCGAAGGTTAAGTCAGAAATATTCTCGCAACTCTAGAGTGATAGAGAGGGTAAATTATGCGTACCTTAGTTCTTGAGGGTATTGGAGCTTTTATAGTAGTAAAAGGTTGACCTCTCATCCTTGGCGCGGAAGTCTATTCCTTATAGGACTCTTCTTATATAATCTTAAACTTGATGGACGAGGTTTTTCCTTGTAGAGAGGACTCATTAATGAGCGTATCTTCTAGAACTTTACTTGTGCTAGAATTTCGTTTATGTGCTTTGTGGATATCGGACCCATTCGGCCTCGACCCACAAGTGATGGCCCGTCAGGAGGACGGCCCGTCAGGCCCAAATTTATGGAGATTTTTCCCTCTTCAGTTGCTCCCTCACCCTATGAGTCCGTCAGTCTTTATAGGGTACATGGGGTGACGATTAATGAGCAAGGTATGACGGGTCAGAGGCTTGTGGTTTTGACGGTTCCATTCCAGGGCATAATTTCCAACGGACATTATGACATGTGTTGCACTACTACTGGATGTTGTCTTGGATCGAGGCGTCGCCTCTTCTCCCGTGTAATTTCCTTATAAATACCAAGCCTTCATCTCTCATTTTTCCATTTTGCACAGAAATACACTGGTCAGAGCGCAATCCGTCATCCTTGTCAGACTACATTGTCTACTCACTAGCATCCGTCACCATCATATTTTCTCCGTTCACATACACACTGACTGGTAAGTGCTTTTTTTTTTTCAGTCCTTTCATTCCGCCGTCAGATTAATTTTTATACCTCAACTTCATACATCCTTTTCCCTCTCCATAGACCTGTCATAGTCTTTAGGTTTCGTCATCATTGTAGGCAATGTCTAGTGCGTCCAGTAATCAATAATTTGTCCGTGACGGGGCAGACTATAAGGAGGTATACCTGTCAGGTCACAAAGACCAGGACAGTCCAAGCGACGATAGGAGTCCGTCTGCCTCTTCTTCGTCCTCAACAAATGAGGATATGGAATTGGTCGAACCAGAGTTAGGGTCTGATGACGATGAAGAGCAACAAATAGGACCTGTCGTAGGGGCTGATGGACCAAGGGAGTTCATCATGCTTCCAGAGTGGACGGTCAATGATTTTACATCAACTATCAAGGATACCCACTTTAAAACTCTTAGGGCTAACTATCAGATTCCGGATAACATTCCCATCCGTCTGCCTTACAAATCAGAGAAGTGTTATTATGAAGGGGTAGACGGTGTTGGAGTGTACGAGCAAATGTTGAAGGCAGGATTCAGATTTCCACTGAGCTCCCTTCATCATGAACTGCTTAAGTATCTGGGTTTGTCCGTTAACCAAATATCCCTAACGTCTAGAGGGTCTTCATAGCAATGGAGATTCTATATGGTGCTTGGTCGGACGGGGCCAGGAGGTTGACGGTGCGAGAGTTTCTTCATTGCTACCATCCGGATGAGATTGACAAGTTTAGGGGTATATACAGTTTTGTACCTAGGAGTTCATTGTTAAAGGTCATATACGAAACCCCAGACTCCAACAGAGACTGGAAGAGTCGTTATTTTTTCTTAGAGGGTGACGGATGGATGTGTCGTCCAGAGGATAAGGACCATATGCTTGTTGACACAACATGGGGCATATTGTCTGAGAATGGTATGTGTCCGTCCTAATGTGATAGGATTTTTCTCAACCGTTTAATTTACTTCAAATGCCTTACTAACCGTCCTTCCTTCTCCTATGCAGTCCGACGGCGTCCACAGATTAGCATTGAGGAGTTCAGTTTTCTTGAAGGTATTTTCAAAAAGACTACACCCGAGGAAAGGACTTGGGCTAAGTTGGTAAATCTTGATACTATTTGTTGGTATTGTGACGGACCTATACCAACATCAGCAGCAATTAAATACCAAGCAAGGATCCGTCAGCGTAAGTCCGTCGTTCCTATCTTGCTTGAATGATTGATTCTTTGTCTTAGGAAGCTAACTTCATCTGTTCATTCTTACAAAAATGGACGCTGCCAAGAGAAGGTCATTAATAAAATCCAATGCTGCAAAAAACAGGGAGGCCAATGCTACTGACCTAAAGGATACGACGGTCGCTGCAAAGAGAAAGCAGCCGTCCAAGGGAGACCGTCTCCCAAAGAAGCCGAAGGTCTCCTTGGAACCCGTCGTGGGGCTCATGGCTGAAGGTGCCAAGACGACCACCCCACCAAAACATGGGGCTGGTAAAGGCCTTATGAAGGGTTTGTCTTCAAACCCTAAGAAGCCACCTCCACTTCTCCGAGACGACCCCAAATGTGCTTTGGAACAGCTTTCCTCCATCATCACCTCCGAGGATTATGAAGACTTGGGTAATCACTCGACGAAGGCTATGGGTGAGACGAGCCTGTTCAGCATAGCTCAGGTAAACTTCGTCTGATTTACCTCCATTCATCCTTCATCCGTTTTACTACTTGTTTCCCAACTTTTAGACCATGGTCATGGTGAAGGGCTTGATGGGGCAGTGCCTCAATCACGAGACGACCTTAGGCCGTTTACGGGACAAAGCCAAGATGACGAAGGAAGAGCTCATCAAGCTGAAGGCATCGAAGGTCGTTTAGGAGAAGAAACTAAAAGTGGCAGAGACGGAGAGGGACGAGTATTACAAGCTGACGGAGGAGCTGAGGAAGGTACTTGTAGATAAAGAAAAAGAGCTCCGTCTGGCTAAGGATGCGGCCATACAAGAGTACCGCGACTCCGATGCCCTTTTGTCTGAGCTTGGAGAGTCTTAGGGTGACGGTTTTGATGAAGCTGTCCGTCAAGTGAAGGCGTTATATCCTGACCTTGATTTGTCATCCGTCAATATTAACGCTCCTGAACTTTCGGTCGTCCGTCCTGCTAATTCTGAGGACACTGATGAGCTGTTTGGCGAGAACCCACCCGTCAATACAAATGGAGACCAGCAAACTATTGAAGGTGATCCTAAGGATGGTCAGAGTGCTCCTGTAGATCAGCAAGCTACAGAAAACGAACCTAAGGGTGACCAAGCCCATCTTAGTGAAGAGAAGGAGGCCCCCTAATTTAGATTGAATTTCGTTTTATCTTATTATTGTATTTATATTTTAAAATGTAAGGGTATTTAGAGAACAATTCATGACTCCGTCATGTTTTTATTGTAAACATTTCTTTTTTATGGGAACTTAATCCGTCACCTTATTCGCTTGGTTTATTTATTCTGTTGTTTATAATTCACCCGTTGACTTTATTAAACTTGGTTAATGATTTATACCGTTCGCCTTTGGGCCCATCGGACTAAGGTAAACACCGTCCTATTTGATTTGAGGCGTTTTGTTTGCTTAGTCCGTCTATTTTGGATTTTAGCTGTACTAGGGGGATCTGTCCACCCTATGATCTTTGTTTTAATCCTCTTTGAGGAGATCCGTCTACTTTGTGGACTAGACTTTAACCTTCCTGAGGTTATCCGTCCACCTTGTGGATTTTAGATTTTAACCTTCCTGGGGTGATCCGTCCACCTTGTGGATTTTGGACTTTAACCCTCCTAAGGTGTTCCGTCCACCTTGTGGACTTAGTTTTTAACCCTCCTAGGGTGATCCGTCCATCTTGTGGACTTTAGACTTTAGCCTTCCTGAGGTTATCCGTCCACCTTGTGGACTTTAGATTTTAACCTTCTTAAGGTGATCTGTCCACCTTGTGGACTTAGTTTTTAACCCTCCTAGGGTGATCCGTCCATCTTGTGGACATTAGTTTTTATCTGTCCTCTATGGGACTTTGGTTTTTCATCCTCTTGGGATGACCCGTCCGTTATGTGGACTAAATTTTTATCCGTCCTCTATGAGACTTAGGATTTTCATCCTCTTGGGATGACCCGTCCGTTATGTCGACTAAGTTTTTATCCGTCCCCTATGGGACTTAGGTTTTTCATCCTCTTGGGATGACCCGTCCGTTATGTGGACTAAATTTTTATCCGTCCTCTATGGGACTTAGTAGATTAATCAGGAAAAATACAGTAGTCTGAATATTTTCTCTTATTGAAAGAAACCATGTAGGAAAAATGGTGCCTGCCCCCCTTGGGCTTAAAAAAGCACTTGTAGAAAGATTTGTTCAAAGCAAAACAAAATAATAGAAATAGGTGTTTGAAGTAAAAACTAATGAAAACTCAGAAATAAACTGGAAATTGGGGAAGTGATGATGATGCTCTTTATGTCGCCTCTGCTAGTAGTATCTCCGTAGATGCTCTGTATTCCATGGGTGTTGCAGCTTCTATCCGTCCAAAGTTTCAAGGTGGTAGGTCCCTTTTCTTTGCCATGACGAGATTCTGTATGGTCCTTCCCAGTTGGGGTCGAGCTTTCCTTGCGAAGGATCTCTAGCTGCTCCCATTACTTTTCGTAGCACAAGATCCCCGATCTGAAAGTCTCTATGTCTGACATTGGAGTTGTAATATTTTGCCATGAGGTTCTGGTATCGTGCCAACCTCTACTCTGCTGTAGCCCGTACCTCGTCCACCAAGTCTAGTTGGAGTTGCAAGGCCTCTTCGTTCTTATCCTCGCTGTAATTCTCCACGCGGTAGCTCGTAAGCCCTACCTCCGCTGGGATGACAGCATCTGTCCCATATGCCAGCCGAAACGGCGTTTCTCCAGTAGGTACTCTTACTGTTGTACGATATGCCCACAAGACGCTTGGTAGTTCGTCAGGCCAAATGCCCTTTGCTCCCTCGAGCCGGGCCTTGATTATCTTGAGCAGGGTTCGATTTGTAACCTTGACCTGTCCGTTGGCCTGTGGGTGTGTGGGCGAGGAGTAATGATTCTTGATACCCAACTCCGAACAGAAGTTCCTAAATGCGTTGTTGTCGAACTTTTTTCCATTGTCGGAGACAAGCACTCTTAGTATCCCGTATCTGCAGATAATATTCCTCCAAACAAAGTTTCAAATGTTTTTCTCCGTGATAGTGGCCAGGGCCTCCGCTTCCACCCACTTGGTGAAGTAGTCGATACCAACTACCAGAAATTTTAGTTGCCTTACCGCTGTCGGGAAGGGGCCCATGATGTCTAGTCCCCATTGGGCAAATGACCAAGGGGTCGTCATGGGTGTCAGCTCCTCGGTTGGTTGCCTGATCAAATTACTGAACCTCTGGCATTTGTCACAAGTCTTGACATAACCTTGCCCGTCCTTTTGCATTGTAGGCCAGTAGTACCCTGCTCGGATCAATTTGTGTACTAAGGATCGTGCCCCCGAATGGTTTCCACAGATGCCCTTATGGACTTCTCTCATTATGTAGTTTGCCTCCTCGTGATCCAAGCACCTTAGGTATGGTCGTGAGAATCCCCTTTTGTATAAAACGTTGTTGATTAATACAAATCGTAAGGCTTAGACTTTAAGTTTTCTAGCTGCCTCTTTCCCGTCTGGTAGTATGCCTGTCCTCAGGTAGGCTAATAATAGCGTGGTCCAATCGTTCTCAGAACCCACCTCATGCACTTTTGTTCCGTCGTCGATAATTGAGGAAGTTTGGACAAATGACAATACTTGATCAAGGACTAGCATGGATTCTACTGAGGCTGCTTTTGCCAGACGATCGGCACATTCATTCTCCTCCCTTGGGATTTGAATGAATCTCACTTTGAGTCCGTCGATCCAATTCCTGACTTTTTCTAGGTACTTCTTCATCCTTTCGTTTTTGCATTCGTAGATGCCGTTAATCTGACTTGTTATTACCTGGGAGTCGCAATGTACGACCATGATTTCAGCACCTGCTGCCATTGCGAGGTCCAATCCTGCCACCAATGCTTCATACTTGGCCTCGTTGTTTGTCGTTGTGTAATCCAATCGAATCATGCATTCGATTTTATCTCCGTCTGGGGTTTGGTTTACCACTCCAGCTCCTCTAGCTTGCTTGTTTGAAGATCCGTCTGTGTAGATTCTCCACTCTCTGGGGGTGTCTGCCCCCTTGTCTTCTAATGGGGTATACTCAGCGATGAAGTCTGCCACAGCTTGTCCCTTTATTGCAGTTCAGGGGCAATACTGTATATCAAACTCACTTAGTTCTATTGCACATAAAGCCATTCGTCCGACGGCTTCTAGGCTGCTCATGGCTCTCTTTAGAGGTTGATTCGTCAAGACTATGATGGCATGGGCCTGGAAGTATGGCTTGATCTTTTGGGCTGCCGTTATCAGTGCGAGGGCCAACTTCTCCACCTGAGGGTATCTTTCTTCGGCCCCCTAGAAACCCCTACTTATGAAATAGACGGGTAGTTGAGTTCCTTGCTTTTCCCTTACTAAGGCCGCGCTGATCGCTGCTTGCGAAACCGCTAAGTAAAGGTAAAGTTCTTCCCCTGGTTTGGACGGACTGAGCAACGGTGGGGAGGCAAGGTATTTCTTTAGTTCCTCAAATGCTTTTTGACACTCGTCTGTCCACTTGAAAGATTTTCTCAAGGTGTGGAAGAATGGTAGACATCTGTCCGTTGCTTTAGAGATGAACCTGTTCAAGGCTGCAATTTTGCCATTCAAGCTTTGCACCTCTTTCACCGTCCCTGGTGGTTTTAACTCCATGATGGCCCGTATTTTCTCCGGGTTGACCTCTATGCCTCTTTGGGATACCATGAATCCCAAAAACTTCCCCGCCATTACCCTAAATACGCACTTGTTTGGATTCAATTTCATATTATACGACCGGAGAGTGTCGAAGGTCTCTTGTAGGTCTCTTAGGTGGTCCTGTTCCAGAAGGCTCTTTACAAGCATGTTGTCGACGTACACTTGTACATTCCTCCCAATCTGGTGTGCGAACATTTTGTTCATTAGTCTTTGGTACGTTGCTCCCGCATTCTTGAGCCCAAACGACATTACTTTGTAGCAAAACAGCCCCTGGCTTGTGATAAAAGAGGTCTTCTCCTGGTTGGCTTCGTCCATCTTAATTTGGTTGTAGCTAGAGAAGGCATCCATGAAGCTCAAGAGTTGGTGTCTCGCCGTTGAATCTACCAGCGTATCAATCCGAGGTAACGGTAACTGTCTTTTGGGCATGCTTTGTTGAGGTCCGTGAAGTCGATGCACATTCGTCACTTCCCGTTAGCTTTTTTGACCATCACTACGTTTGCTAACCAGTCGGGGTAATATACTTCCCGGATGAAGTCCGCCTTGAGTAGTTTTCTGACTTCCTCTACTATTGCTTTGTCTTGCTCTTGAGCAAATACTTGCTTTTTCTGTCTTACGGGCAAAATTGTGGGGTTCACATTCAGCTTGTGAACTATGACTGAGCGATTAATCCCGAGCATGTCCTCGTGGCTCCAGGCGAAAACGTCCTGATTCATCCTGAGGAACGCTTTGAGGGCCTGCCGTATGGGATGGCTGGCCAATGTCCCCATCCTAGTTGTTCGTTCAGGTTTTGACTCATCTAGAGCTACTTCTTCTAGTTCCTCGACTGGTTCTGCTGTGACTCGCTGTTCTTCTATGCACATTGTTTGCTGGTGGTCCTGCATCTCCAACATGGCTATGTAGCACTCACGAGTGGCCACCTGATTCCCTCGTAACTCCCCGATCCCATACTCCGTGGAGAACTTAATCATCAGGTGGTATGTTGAGGTTGCTGCCTTCCATGTGTTAAGAGTAGGTCGTCCAAGGATAGCGATGTACACTGACGAGTAGTCAACTACGAGGAATGTCACGTCTCAAGTGATCTGCTGAGGAGAATCTCCTACCGTCACCGAAAGTGTGATTGCACCCAACGAGAATACTTTCGTTCCTCCAAACCCCACCAGCGGGGCGTTCGTTGGTATCAGCTGTTCCTTATTAATCATCATTTGCTGGAACGCGGGATAATATAGGATGTCCGCTGAACTGCCATTGTCGACCAACACTCGGTGCATGTTATACTTCTCCACTTGTAGGGTGACGACCAGTGCATCGTCATGCGGATGATGAAGACGTCGTGTATCTTCTTCTGAGAATCCAATTATTGGGCTATCCCTTCGCGCTATCTTCGGAACCGAGCCCATCAGCTGGACGTTCTGAACCATTTGGAGGTAAGTTTTTCGGGCTTTCTTGGACGAGCCGGTTGTTGCTGTTCCCCCTACGATCATCCTTATGTCTCTGATTGGGGGTCTAGGACGCTTATTTTCCCTTTGGGGCTGCTGCTTTTGGGGTGGAGGATCTATCTTTTCTTTTCTGATAAACTTTTGCAATTTTCCTTGTCTGATGAGGACTTCAATCTGCTGCTTCAAATCGTAGCAATCAGACGTATCATGACCGTGGTCGTGGTGGAAGCGGCAGTACCTGTCTCTGGACCGCTTGCTCGGATCACTCTTGAGTTTTCCTGGAAATGTTAGAGCCCCTTCGTCCTTAATCTGCATTAGGACTTGGTCTATTGGGGTATTCAATGGGGTGAAGCTTGTAAACCTTCTTCCTAGGGGCTTAGGGCGCTGGTCGTCCCTTCGGTCTCCTGTTTTGAGTCTCTTTCGTTCTTGGTCCTGCCGAGTGTCTTCCTGTCGTTCTCTCTTCCATGGCTTGTCGTCTCGGGCCAGCAATGCGTCTTCCGCATTCATGTACTTGGTGGCCCTGTAAAGAACCTCCGTCATGGTTTTCGGGTCATTTTTGTATAGAGAGAACAAAAATTTACCATTTCGCAACCCATTTGTGAAGGCTGCTACCAGTATCTTATCATCGGCCTCATCGATTGAAAGCGCTTCCTTATTGAAGCAGGTTATGTAGGATCTCAGCGTCTCGTCCTCTCGCTGTCTGATGCTCATCAGGCATGCCGTGGATTTCTTGTACCTATGTCCCCCGATAAAGTGAGACGTGAACTGGGCGCTTAATTCCTTGAAAGTGCTGATGGAATTTGGTGTCAACCGACTGGACCAAATCCTTGCGGCTCCCTTTAGCGTGGTGGGGAAAGCCCTGCACATTATCTCATTTGCGACCCCTTGAAGGTGCATCAAGGTTTTGAACGTCTTTAGGTGATCCAGAGGGTCTTTTATTTTGTCATAACTGTTGATCTGTGGCATTCGAAACTTGTGTGGTAGGGGGAAGGAGTTCACGGCCGCAGTGAAAGGCAAATCGGTGCGGTTGACTAGATCGTCAAGGTCACTGGAAACTCGCCCCTTGAGTGCGTTCATCATAACATCCATTTGTTCTCTCATCGTTTGCATCTCTGCGACACTGTGTGGCGGAGTCGCATCCGTGAGGGATGGCATGCTCAAGTTCTGCCTCTCTGGTCTGCTTGGGGCGTGGCTGCCTTCAGGTTTCTCCTGGTTTTTTCTTGCAGCGCTGGTCCCTTCTTGGTCTTCTTGTTGGTCATTCGGTGCTGCACTCTTCTGGCGCAGCTGTTCTTCCAAGTCGACGTTTCGTTTAGTGAGGCATTCCATGGTGGCAGCAAGAGTTCGAACTTGTCTCTCGAGGGCAGTCGTGGGTGGTTCCTCTCCTTGAACGTCGTTAGTGGTTGCCATCAAGCAAGTGAGTACCATGCAACCCTTTGGTCCGGGAAACAAATAGTATGGCTTGTGAATCTTAACTAAGACAAGGTTTCCCCACAGACGGCGCCAACTGATGATGTCAAGTATAAGATTTGTCATTCTCATTAGTTATCAAATAGCAGGCAAAAACTTATTAAAAAAGTTCAGTGTATTGGGAAAGATACGAGACCAATACATATCGTGTCCATATTGTGTCCAAAGCCCCAATAAACTTGACACAAGACAAACCCTTGAATAGATTTAAAGAGAAGAATTTGTATTTTATTTAAATGACTTGAATAAAGTATTAAGTGACAATTTTTTCTTGTTGATGAAATTTTTTGAATAAATCTAAGCATCATTAATAAATGGATTTGAAATGATTAGATTTACAATATAATTTTGAATCGATAATGTTACAAGTACTTTTGTTTGAACAAAATCTCTAAAACATAAATTATCATGTGTCATTAAATTCATATCTGGTATTTTAACTAGAAATAATTTTTCAAATCCCTTGATTTTTAAATGCATCCCAGGCGAAGTAATATCGATTGGCTAAGAAAAATTTACATTTTGACCAATTTTTTCAAGTTGATATAAACTGAAGAAAATATCAGGAAAAGGATGAGAGAAGTATTGTGATTCCACTGAATCTAAAATATTTTCATAAATAACAATCAAAGTCTGTAGGTGTAGGCAATGGTTAGAGTAAAAAAATTCTTACAACCTGGAAAACAAAAATGACTATCTTTTGAATTAGAGAACAAGTAATGACTACCTGTGCAAGTAGTGTTACTTCTGCCTTTTTAATTATATTTTTGTCACCACCAGGAAGGCAACCTAAGTTGAAAACAAGAAGCCTAAAAGCACCAGATCATCAATTTTTGCCTTGTTAAGATGCATGTGTTGTGGTTCTTGATAAAGTGCAGTAGTATAATTTTCAACATTACCTGATGTTATATGAATCCAAAAAAAGTCACAAACAAATTTTAATAAATATAATGAAATATGAAGCATAAATACAAAAACGAAACCAATTTTATCGTCTCCCTGCTAGTAGAATAGATACCACAGCTAACTGCTATAGATATTTGGAATTCTTCTTTCTAGACAATTGTTTTATTATATGATCATAAATTCAGACACTATTTATTTATTTTATATTGCCTAGCTGATGATGACCAAGTGAGCATGCAATACCAATATAAATATCAGGGACTGTACCCCAAGTTAGTTATGCACTAGCTGTACCAATATTTATACGACGTTAGGGCATCTTTTTATGCATTTTCTACAAATCTTAGTTCTAAGCACTGTCTTAAGAACTTAGATTTGAAAAGTTAATTTGTTGAAGCATAAAAGTATCTTACTGGCTTCCAGCATAAGTTGGAACAGAAGAGAATTAAAAGGAAAGCCAAGAAGATCTGCTGGGGAAAAGGAGAGAGAAAAGGTACTAGATTGTTTTACTCGTTAATATGAAAACACCTATTTTTGAACATTGCCTTAAGGAAATAATTATGTTCTAGTATCATAATATGAAAACAAACTGCTATGCACTGCAGAAAGCAAGAAACATGGTATAATAACATCAACTAGCATATTACAATCTCCAATCATAGTATTCCAGATCTTGCTATTAGTACACGTTCAATTGGTTATTTAATTTGCATATTAATCATGATTTATGATGGATTGTGAAAAAATTTAATATGAACTGGAAATATGAGAAAACTACTTTTTCAAACCATATGTAAGGTCTAAAGAACTTGGACTAAGGTATTGAGGAAATGAATAATGGTATATGATTTGTCGAGAATGTGGCACTTGAAAGAGCTCAAATGTGGACTTCTGTAGCCAAATTCTTAGTTTTCAGGACCTGAGAATTAAGACTTTACATAGTTGTTCAATATTTATGTGATAACTAACACCAAATAACTCAATTGAAACAAAATTAGAAGTTGATCTAGAGTGGAAAACCAAAACAATAGCCATGTCCTCTAAAAGTTGCAGTATCTCACATTTTCAAATAGGTAAGTACTCTTTTGAGGTCCTTATGACAATAAAGATATTTTAATTAAGTTTCAGTAGGAGGGAGGGGGAAGAAAGCAACCAAACTAAATCCAAAAGTAAATAAGATCCATTTTAATTTGAACATGGGAATAATGCTGCATAAAAAACATCTAAAGTTCTAAACTAATTTGACATCTTTGATTTATTCAAAAGTGTAATTTAAAAATTGAAAAATAGGCTTAATAATTTACATCATTTCACCGATCCTAAAGACACAACATTTAAATGAAGATTTTCAATAAACTAGAGGCATAGCAAGTACCTTAAAGATTCCTTGGAAACATAGACAAGAGCTTAACATGCTCTTTCTGTGCAAATTTGGAACTCATAAGCAATTGCACTACGTGTAAAATTAGTCTTAAAAATATATAACATATCTCCGATTCCAAAAGAACATATCATAAAAAATGGTTTAATTTAAATACATTAGCAACCAACCAAAATATTGGTTTGATCAACATGCGTATATAAGCTTTGTTGTTCATTATTACAAATTTGACATGTGAGATACTACAGAAAAATAAAGAAATCTCAAATCAACAATTCTACATTCTAGAATAGTCAAAGAAGTCCCTTCAGGGGCATCCAACGGAATTGGAATGATATCTAACTAAGGGGAATTCTATCCATGTTTACATCTATACTAGCAATTCCAGTTTTTTGTTTTTTTTTTTGAGGGGTGGGGTGTGGGGATAGGATAACTAAAATCCTTCACTTCACTTTCCTACTAAAACAGAAAAGTAGTTCACATTAAACAACTCTGACCTGATATTGAGGGAAATGACAAGTGAAAAAAGAAAAGGATAACACAAAAAGATTGAATCCTATATTTGTTCTCCAGTGAACGTGCAGTCTGCCAACATGTGAACGAAGGTTGAACATGTAAAAGAACAGGTCTAGAAGATCTCCACCATTTCCAAGAATAGTGAATGCCTCATTATTCATCAACAATCAAATTGGCATTTCTAAAAGCACTGAAAGTAAGTCAAGTGGTCCATAAGTTTTATCACATTTGGTGTCCCCTTCAGCTACAAGTAATAAAATTGACTTTTGAGTATATACACTAAATAAGAAATTCATGCATACATGATTAGCACACTAAAAGAATCTTAGGCAATTTGGAATCAGAAAATTTCCAGCTCTGGCACTCATGCACCATGAATTAACATCAGAGAGCACTAGGAATTTAGTTTAGAACTGAAGATCCATATATGTTAATACTGAAAATGGATTCCTTCATAAGCTTCATTATCCAAAATTAGTAGGGTGACATCCAAAAAATAACAAAAAAAATGGCATAATGTTTTGTTTTCCAAAGAAGATAAAAAGTGCAAACAGAAAAAAAATATGAATGAGGATGATTTAAACTCATGGCTAATAAATAATTTGAGCAAAAATATTCTGATCTGAAATCAGAAAATTTCCAGCTCTGGCACTCATGCACTATGGATTAAAGTTAGACAGTACTAGGACTTCAGTTTAGAACACACATCCCCATCAACCACCCAGCGTGGCACAACCACAAACCATAATTGACCCCATGGCCATAACAGTAACTGATCTCATTGATCATACCACTTGCTCATTGAAACAATACATGCATCAAGTCCTTCATACATTCTCTTTGGTTGGACCAAATCTTTTGTAATAGCCGTATTAGCTAAAGACTTCCTGTGTTTGGTACATTCCCGACCTGGTATTAAAAAAAAAATAAAACTAAAAGGAATTCAGTGTAGAACTAAAGATCCATATATGTTAAAGGGCACCTCATTGGGATCAACCAACTCTTCCAGCAAAGAAGTATTCTCTAAAGCATCATTCTGAATATACATTGCATAAACACAGTCCTGGCCAAGTCATCAGCAACCATATTGACCATTGCTAAAGTATCATAACCATAGCTACAACTGGAACAAAACACTGTATCCCCTTTCAGAACAACACGTTTCCAAACCATGGTAAAATAGTCAATATCAACTATTTGATGCCTGGATACATTTGCCTGAAATAATTGGCAAAATAGGAACAAAAATGTCTCAATCTAGAGATGGAATTGGACAAAAAAATGCATTAACAGGAGCCTGTAGTAGCTCATTCCAATATAGCATCAAACAAGGTCCATAAAACAAAGTCATTTCGTTGACCCACCAAGCAAAAGTAGCATTCAGCTCATAAACTTAGAACCCAGATGTGTGTGTTTGTGTGTTTATGGGTTAATTATGAAAGAGTTCAGCAATTATCTGCACCAAAGTATAAAAAGGCATTTTAAAGGTCACCAAAAAATCTAGATTCTGGTATAGTTTCCTAGAATAAGCATAAATGGCAGAGTGATATGGTGCAATTCATTCTGTTTAAGGATGAGCAGATCACTTGCAAGATAGGAAGTGAAGAAAGCATGGAATATGTATAGCAAGCATATTATCATTGACTATGCCATTGAAGTGTCAATAAAAGACATCTTGGGACCTTAAATCAATTGCTGATTGATCAAAAAGATGAGAAAATTGTAGAGAGTAATCCAACATGCCTAGTGTTCCAATTTGTACATATCAAACAAAGATTTATAAAAACTTTATCCACACATGCACATGCAAGCACACAAAACCCCAAAAACTAAAACTTGCATCAGGTGCTTCAATTGTTCTAAGAGCTTATTCTCTGCTGTAGGGTGCATTTTCAAATTTTAATTTGTTTTCACCTATTTGTTCCCACTATATATAATACCAAAAGACGTGGTGAAGCGAATTTTTCTGTTGCCTTCTAATCCGAACTATCAAAGATGAAAATCTTTGTAAAGAATCAAAATAGCAAACCAAATAAACAAGTAACCAAATTCTGTTGTTTTCTTCCTCCCAAAGACATATCTCGAAAAAAAATCCTCCATTCCTACATCACAGCATTCATATTACAAATATTCAAAACATACATATATACCTATATACATACATTCGAAGAAATCAGAAGAACTAGAGTGAACTGATTCATCAAATTCTTTGCCTAGTCTTAGCAAATGCACTGTAGAGGTGAAGAAGCAAAACTCAGAATAGTTCCTTTCATACTTAACACAACTAAATTTGGATTAAATTAAATCGAATCTAATGTAATCATACATACCAGCAAATAACAAATTAAGTTTATAGAAATTAACTACAAGTTTAAAGCAATTAAGCTTCAGTTCAATGAAAAGGGGTACCAAAGAGAGGAGAATCAAGTGGAATAAGATTTTCAGAAGAAGCGAGAGTCCATTTGGCTCAATGGCTTTCACGCAGAAGTGAGTCCATTCTCTAGAGTTACAAAGGAATGTGAAGAAGAACAAAGTCTAAGCGTAACATGTTCGAGAAAATATAGGTAAAAAAAAAAAAACAGCTAACACTAGAAATAAATAACACACAATCCTAAAGTAATCCCACATCGATAAAATACAAGTAAATTGTTTTATTTATAAATTGTTGCAACAACCTTGGCAATTGCCGAGCTTAGTAACGTTAGCATGTAACCGAGTTGGGGCATTAAAATGGTTGGGTGTATGCCGAGATTGCCTAGGTGGGATGTGGTTAATATGTTGATTTGTCCAATATGGAGTCTAATATTCAGCATGCCCCTTGCCCTTGGGTTAAAGGGCACCTCCATCCACAATGGATGGGTAGCCCACATCTCATATTGATTGTTTGTTAAGGATTGGGGTATCCCCACAAATCAACACACAACCCTTCCTGGCATGCTATCTAGTTCTTCTCCATACAAACAAACACTTTTTTTAATTTTTAATTTTTACATTTATTTCTTGTCAATATGTGTAAAAATCAATATTTTTTAGATGAGCTTTACCAATCTATTTTCATTTTTTATGCAATTATTTTCTTATCAATCTTGGTATTTTTTAATAAGTTGAACGGCCATTCAAACAACCACTTCTTGCCTTTACTAATATAAGAAAATATATATATATATATATATATGTATAAGAAAAAAAAATTCGTTTTTTTTTATTTATTTTTAAATGATCATTATCAATCTGTTTTCAATTTTTTTTTTTTCCTTTTTAAGTACTTTCCTATCTAATCTTGAAAAAAATATTGTTTTTTTTTTCTTTTTTATATGTTAAAATTAAAAAAAAAAAGAAGCCAAACAGGACTAGAATTGATAACTTGCTATATATACCCTTCATTGGGCTGATTATAAAAGATGGAGTTTAATAGAAATTCAAAGTCGTTAAGACTTTGAAGGAGAATTGTTGTTATAGGATTGAAATCTTTTGTGGAACAGTTGTTTAATCTTTATCTAATGGGGAGAAAAGGGATAAGATGATCAATAATTTGACAAGCCTAATGTGAACAAAGAGGTTGGCTAATGTGAACAATTGTTTATAGTGCGCACAATTGTTGTTAATGATGCTTCCAATATGATAACCAAAGCCCATATCAAGATCATCAAGGCTTTAGAGTAACTCAACTATAGAGTTCTTTCCATTCATCTTGAAATGAGTAAATTGGATTTTACCCTATCATCAACATTTTAAAAAATGTTGAGTATCATACTTTTATTCTTTATTTTAAATATTGATAACGTGATAAAATCCAATCACTCATTTCAAAAGAGTGAATAGTATTTTAAAGAAACTCTATAGTTTAGTTCCTTAAACCTCTAGAGGACCATAATTTGGTAAAGCTTTAGAAGGTCCTAAATCATAAGTAGAAGTTTTTTCAGGATCAGAGAGTGAAGGTTCTTGATGAGAGCATTGCACACAATGTGTATATTGTAAGTGTTTTGGTCTGATTAAAATAAAGGATATATAGATGGTTAATGTTATGCAATAACCTAAACAACTTGGATTTGAGGCTGTGGATGATTCCTATGATAATACAGTGGATTGTGTACTGTGAAAAGATGTGTGTGATGAAAATATGTAGAGAAAAAAGAATCATGGCTTGGGATGTGGCTGAGTAAATTAGTGCTCTAAAGGCTCTCTAATATACCGTAAACAAAAATTTGGACCTCTTTTCTGTTGAGACTTGAGACACTTCTTGCATTTATAGAGATAGCTATTTTCCATATTTTTAAGGCTATGATGCCAAAAATTGGGTGGAATTACTAGTGTTTATACTTCCGATATGTTCTAAATTAATTATACTTATTTTTAAGAGATAATTCAGCCTTTTTAGCAAATTCGGACTCTCTCATGATTCTTTTATTCCATCATTCAAACCTTAATTCATTAATTTAAATAAATGCATTATTTGATAATAAAAATACAAAATTTTTAAAATTAATAAAAAATATAATATTATTGATATGAAATTTTTGATTGCTTGCAAGTCTACCATAGTTAAAATTATGAAACAATAGGATCTTATATCAATTAATCATTTTATGGACCAATTAAAATTAATCTAGGATAATCCTATGTACGCATTTGTATAATATGATCATGAATCAACCAATCAGATTTAAGCATTCAATAAAAATGGTTAGGGCAATGTTTCACATAGAAAAATACCAATTTACTCTTAATTCCTCTATAACCACTTAGGATCAGGGTCATTTACGAAATTTTCTCTTACATAAGACTATCACATTACAACTTGTTCTAATAAAGGGTAGCAAAATATGGTGTTAACAATTGTAACCCTATGGACCAGCCACAAATCATGAGAACTCATTAGGAAACTATGAACAGATTGAAACTCATTTGAGAGAGTTTTATAAAAAATAACAACATAGTGATTTGGGGGGGGGGGGGGGGGGAGAGAGAGAGAGAGAGAGAGAGTATTTTTTACTCTCGAAAAATAATATTGCATTTAGAGTTTTAGGAATTTAATCATCTATGTAACGAAATCATCTTAGCATGCGTGATGCCAGGCAAAAACTTAGGTTTGGCTTACTTCCAGTACTTTTTTAATTGGAAGTGTCCTTTTGTTTTAAATACACAATAGCAAGCAGTTGTGAGTTTTAATCTCCACCTTTTATTTAGTTAGTGGGTGATGTGGCAGTTTCTCATTAAAACAAATGGAGATTCCTGTTAAAAAAGTACTGGAGGTAAGCCAAATCTCAAAAAATTGAGTACGGTAGAATCTCCCATAAAATCAATGTTTGTTTTTTCTTCCCAAATTCGGTCAAATATACAAGGTCATGTAATGAACAACAGGGTACAAGACTTGGATAAATCGAATTTTATTTATTCCAAAATACTCTAATATTGCTAAATTTGTGGAGTTCAAATCTTCTGTCTCACTTTTCTTGCTCCACTCTATAATCCATAAATAAATGCTTGCCACGTGTTCACCTAATTAATTAAACACTGCTTTTAATTAATAACTGTAGTATTAATAAGTCAATAATGATAGTATTTAATTAATTTGGTGAACAAGTGGTAAATATTTATTGGTGGAGTATAGCGTGGAGCAAGAAAAGTGGGATAGAAGATATGTGTACATCTAAGTTTTGTAACTAGTAGTTATTTTTATTGAATCAACAATAATCATAAATATGCCGTTCCGAAATAAATAAATATATCATAAAATAAAAGGAACGTAGACTCATAAATATAAGAAAATGCTAAAGTTAATACCAATTTTATTAGACAAAATTGCAAACTACACCTCTAAAGTTTGGGGTATTTGGATTTCATATCCTAAAGTTTTAGAATTTGGATTTTGCCCCTTAAAGTTTTATTCCATAAGCATCAACAACTTTCCATCCATATTTTCCATTAAGTGTCACATAAGCTTACCACATGTGTATAGATGTTTAGTCCAATAAAATGATGCCAAGTCATTTTTATCATGCCATGTCATTTTTAATTTTTTTAGGCTTAAAAAAATGATGTGACATCATTTTATTGGAAAAACTAAACACGTGTGGTATGTTTATATGACACTTAATGGAAAATAGGGACAGAGGGGTGGTCGATGCAAATAAAATAGAACTTTAGGAAGAAAAATCTAAATTCTGAAACTTCATGGTATAAAATCCAAACACTCCAAACATTAGGAGTATAATTTGCTATTTAGCCATTTTATTCTAAAGACTTATAAACTAATATTGCAATGAATGGGATAGAGCTATTTTAAAAACATAATAATCAAATGTTTGAATTAATATTTTTATGATTGGAGACATATAAATCAGCAAGTTTATATCTTTTTTTAAAAAAATGGTAAGCTTATACATACTAAGAACATTTCGAAATTTATTACTTGAGTGATTGGTCTTAAAAGTTGATATATCACTAATAATATATTAGTATTCAAACATTCATTTATTATGTTATTGAAGTAACGCCACTTAAATTCATTGTCATATATTTTTTAAGTTTTTACAATAAAATTGGCAGTAGATTTACCGTTTTCCTATATAAAATTTGTGTCACCAAGGGTTTTAAGAAATTTAATATTTATGATTATGAGGCTTAAGGTAGACTGGTAAACCGTCAACTAGAATGGGTGACGGGGGGGAATGGGCAGAGTAGCGGTGGGTGGGAGAAGAAAATAGTAAGTTAGACAGCGTTGGTAAGAATTAAGGAAAATAGCATCTCGAGTGTTAGAAACTCGAGATCCATATTAAAAATCGAGTCTCAAAGACTCGCTTTGCCGAAAATGCCACACAAATCTCGAGTTTTAAAAACTCGAGTTCTATGCAAAAAAAAATTTTGTGTGATCACCCCTATAGTGGCGTTTTTAAGTCCTATAGTGACATTTTAAATCCCTATAGCGGCGTTTTTCTGCAAAAAATTTTTTATAAGTGTCCATACAGATTCAGGTGGCCCTATAGTGGCGTTTTTAAGCTCTACAGTGACGTTTTAAAGCTCTATAGCGGCGTTTCCTGCAAAATTTTTTCATAACTGTCATACATGAGTCCTATAGTGACGTTTTTAGGCCCTATAGCGGCGTTTTTAGGAACTCGAGTGTTTAAAACTCGATTTTCACATGGATTTTTTTCCAAATCGGACCCATCCGCTTACAAATCGAGACTTAAAAACTCGAGTTTTATCTTGGAACTCGAGTTTTAAAAACTCGAGATGCTACTTTTCAAAATTCTTCTCAAAAATGACAACTAACTAAATTTTTTTATATTTATTGTTAAATAGAAAAAAAATTCGGGTGACGGCTTATAAGTAATCTTTTCATCTGGAATTACTTTCTCCCACTTGAACCTTGTCACCACATTATGTATAAACACTAGTATTTCTAATCGAGCGTACTCCCTCCCCAAGCAAATCCAATCGAGGTCCTCCTCCAAATGGCACAAAAGTGTAAGGTGCTAGGTTACTCCCTTCAAATCTTAAAGGATCAAATTTCTCAGGATCTGGAAAGTGTTTGGGATTTTTGTGTGTTGAATATGGAGACCACAGTATCTGCAAAAAAAAAAAAAAAAGGATTTAGAACACTAGGAACCACCATTAAACACAGTGAAGATGTATATTTTAGCTAATGTACTGGTAAGTGTCACATACCTTCCACCCTTTAGGAATAGTAAAGCCTGCGTAAGTGAAGTTATTTATAGACTCTCTAAATGTTCCTGCTATAGGCGGTGTTAGCCTCATGGTCTCACAAGCCACATTCCAAGAGTACTTCATCTTCTTAATGTCATCTCAATTCAATAAATCATTCGGACCTTTGGATCTTGCCATTTCCATTTGCTCTGTTTAACAATATGACCCACTTTTTCATTAATTTTTCAAAATCATATTTATTAGATATGTCATATGTGTCAAGAGATACATATAACATACTTAGAGTTCATTTGGGAACATCTTATTTAGCGGAAACTGAAGATTCATCAATCAAAAGATCCACTATTGCCTCCTCTGATGATTCAATAATCGGTGAAGAGATTGGGGTGGGGTGTTTTCAAGGAATCCAGTGGTGTTTCCAAATATTTGCGGATTTTCCATTGCCTATCTGCCAACAAGAACCACGAGCTATGACATCTGGGCCAAGAAGAATACTTTTCCATGTGTAAGAACTTGTTCTAGAATCTTTCGCCTCCATTATAAAGAAATTTGGAAAGAAACGAGCTCTAAAAATCTGATAAAAGAGGGAATGTTTATCATGCAACAAACACCAAGCTTGTTTTGCAAGGAGAGAATCATTGAACAAAGCTAAATCCTGGAAACCCATACCATGAACCATTGTCATTTTGTCATCTCATCCCACCTCAGCCAGTGAATTTTTCTTTGATCCCCTCATTCTTCCCACCAAAACTTCTTAATTAGAACCTCAATCTCATGACATAGATTTAGGGGGATTTTAAAGCAACCCATGGCGCACGTTGGAATTGCCTGAATTATGGACTTTATAAGGACTTCCTGCCCAGCTTGAGATAGCAGCTTCCTCTCCAAACCTTGTAATTTCCTCCATACCCGCTCCTTAATGTAATCTTATTGCTATTAGGTCACACAAATGATTGTGACCTTTTATATTTATTTAGAAGCATAGATGCATATATATATTTTTTTTTTCATGCCACACCGTTTGATTGCAAACCTTAGGAGTGAATACCTAGGTCGCACCCCTTTTTTCCTTATAATTATCCAAGATACGTATAGAAATTGAAAAGAATAGGAGGGAATTTTTACTCTCCCTATCCATATTATTCTACCTCAAGACATAATAAACAACATGTATATTTTTTTTTTCAACTTTCAAACATCCAAATTAAAAACAAAGGAGGTTATATAAGTTTTCCTTTAAAACATTCAAGCAAGATAGAGATAAATATTCATTTCCATTCTTTTCTATTATGTTTTACGGTTTGAGCCTCCTAAACTACTCAAAAAAAAAAAAAAAAAAAGTTACGTATTTGGAGTATGATAAGAGTTGTTTTTTGCATAATTATTTGAAATTATAAAAAGAATTAATAATTTTCTGTGTATGCCAAATAAATGAAAATATTTTTTAATTTAGTTTTAGGACTGCAACCAAACACAAAAAATATGGTTTTTAAAAAATAAAACTTTCCATGATAACGAACAAAACATAAGTGCAATATATGAAAGGAATATCCACGAAATTCCCAGATCTGTGAGATGCAAAAATAGAGAAAGTATGTGCCAAAGAAAAACAACAATCACACAAAATGTGGTTTAGCAACTTGCTTACGTCCATGGAATTGTAGGGATTTCACTATTCTCAGAGAAAAAAAAAAAAAAAAATACAAGATGAGGTAGTACAATTTTTCTCTCTCTAAAAACCAACACACAAAACTCTAATCCCCAAAACGACAGTTTTCTATCCTGCGCACAGGATTCACAATAGGTTACAAAACAGGCGTACTGGCCCAAGCTTTCGCTCCATCGACTAAGCTTTAGAAAGTCTCCCATTAAAAACGGTAGTAATATTATTTTGGGTTAGGTCATAATTTGGATCAAACGCAACTAGGCTCCACAAAGCCCAACAATATAATGATAACTAACATCAAGAGGTGAATATTCTCCATCATGTAATCGTTAATAAACACACCAAGAAGTGTCAACAAATTGAACTAATAAGCTCTTGAAAATGTATATGATAGTGTTATATTAACAACATAAGAATCAAATGTGTAAATCATTTTATTTAGAAATAAATAACTCCACAATCCTCAATATCCCACATCGATAAAATACAAGTAAATTATTTCATTTATAAAGTGTTGTGATAACTTAACTTAGTGCCGAGTTTAGTAACGTAAGCTTGTAACCAAGTTGGGGTATTAAAGTGGTTGGATGTATACTGAGATTGCCTAGGTGGGATGTGGTTAATATGTTGATTTGTCCACTATAGAGTCAATATTCAGCATGCCCCTTGCCCTTGGGTTAAAGGGCACCCCCACCCACAATGGATGGGTAGCCCACATCTCAAATTGAATGGTTAAGGATTGGGGTCTCCCCACAGATCAGCACACAAAAACCCCTCCCAGCATGCTACCTAGTTCTCCTCTATACAAACAACTACTTTTTACTCCTTTTTTATTTATTTATTTTTAATTAAAAAAATATTGTCAATCTAGGTATGTTTTATTTTCAATTACCTTTATCAATCTTATACCTTTCCTCGCTTGGCCCATTGGATAAAAAAATTTAAAGAACTCATAAGGTAAGGCATCTAAAAAACTTAACTAATTAAATTTTATTTCTGTATTGATAACAAAATCATAATACTTGGTACCATACAGGCACTCTTGTTTATCACAGACTACATGTTTACTTGGAACTTGGAAGTTCATCTAAGCCAAGTTTCCAACTATTGGCAATTATCATTTCTCTGGTAATACAAATTCTAGAGGTTTTTATTTATTTATGGGAACACAAAATCTTGTTGACAAAGAAAGTAACAAAATCTTTTTTTAGCTAAACAATATATAGCATAAACAATAGCACAAGTTGAATGTTCCAGTTGGATCTTTTACTGGGTTGAGTCCAATGGCCTCTTATACTATAGCTTCCTACATGCTGTAAGAAGTATATTCTAACTTAAAGTGTGGTACTCGAGTCAATTTCAACAAATCCCCCCCCCCCCCCTCCCCCCCCCCCCCTTTTTTTCAACAAATTTTGGTGAGCAACATTATTGATCTAGTACTGTGTAATCTTTAATGTATTTAAATAATATTAATTATGATTAATACAATTTAAAGGATAATTACAAATGACTTAATTATGAATGAAATACTTGTCTTGAAGGATATAAATTTTCTTGATGAATTAGTTTTTGTATACGCAAAAATAATATATATAATAAATCATATTGAAGATATGTTTTAGACAGAATTCATGTATGTGTGTGCTATTTTGTGAACTAAAAAATTTATTGATATAATTATATTGGATCTCTGAAAAAAATTTATTCCTTTGCCACTGAGTGATACAATGAAGGCATTGCAGCCCAAATCGCATTCAAGGAGACATGGAACCAAATTTGGAAGGTTAAATTTCCCCAGAAAATCCAAACCTTTATGTGGAACATTTTCCATAATGCCTTCCCAAATAGAACAATCCTCTGTCAATGAGGACTACAGATCCCAAGACTTAGTCCTTTTTGCCCTGAGGGGGAGGAAATTATATCACATTTCTTTCTGTACTGCAACTTTGCTAGGGCAGTATGGCTAAGATCAGAATTATCCATAAATGCTTCTGAGCTTCAGCAACAACCTCTAAAACAATGGCTGCGAAATTGCATTCTGTCCAAGCAGATAATGATTGAGGACAAGATGCACTTCATGCAACTGGTCTTTACAACTCTGTGGACCCTCTGGCTCCACCAAAACCAACTAATCCATGAAGGGAAAGAGCCAAGCCCAATTGAAGCCTAACTAACCTCAAAAAATTTGATATGCAGGTACCAAATAGCATATGTAACAGGACAAGGGGAAAAACCAAATAGGCCCACCAACACATAAGGGTGCAGGCCTGGCAACTCCATATCAAAGAAGATAAACGGAGTACAAGAAGTGGAATTGCATTTGAAGCCATAAGCAGGGAGGGAGGAAGAATTTTGGAAGTCTATGACACCACTAAAACCTAGTCCACATTTATAGCCAAGCAGATTGACATACAAAATGCAGTCATGAAAGCTACGCAGTTGGGGGTTCACAAGCATTATCATCCTCACTCACCTGTGAAGGAAGAGAACAGATGTGGAAGCAAAACAAGGAATTCCATTGGTATAGCAGGGCATCCTTTGCAGACATCCAACACTTAAGCCAGCAAGGAATCAAGCTCATATTCCAAGCTGTTCCTGGCCTCATTTCGCAGGGAATTACCTCAAGTTCAAGATGTGTATCAAGTCTCCCATACATTGTCTCTGGTTGGACCAAATCTTTTGCAATAGCCGTATTAGCTAAAGACTTCCTGTGTTTTGTACCTTCCATACCTGGAATAAAAAAAAAGAAAACTAAAAGGAATTCAATTTAGAACTAAGTATACATATATGTTAAAAGTGAAAATGGATTACCTTAGAAGCTTCATTATCCAAAATTAGTAGGTGACATCCCAAAAATAACAACTGTGTAGTTTTCTGCTTTCCTTAGCAGACATAGTTAAAATAATAAATGGAACTGTGAGAAAAGGGCACCTCGTTTGGGTTGAGCAACTCTTCTAGCAAAGATGTATTCTGTAAAGCATCATTCTGAATATCCATTGCATAAATACAACCCTGGCTAATTCATCAGCAAGCATATTGACCATTACTAAGGTATCATAACCATTGCCACAAGTGTCATCAATCACTGTTTCCCCTTTCTGGACAACATGTTTCCTAACCCTGGTAAAAATGGTCAATACAACCATTTGATGTCTGGATACATCTGCCTGAAATAATAGGCAGGAACGTAAATGTCTCAATCTAGAGATGGAATTGAAAAAAAAAAATGCCTTAACAGGAGACTGTAGGTCATTCCAATATAGCATTAAACAAGGCCCATAAAACAAACTCATTTTGTTGACCCACCAAGCAAAAGTAGCATTCAGCTCATAAACATAAGTACCAAGATGAGTGTGTTTGTGTGTGTGTTTATGGTTAATTATGAAAGAGTTTGGCAATCATTTGCACCAATGTATAAAAAGGTATATTAAAGATCACCACCAAATCTTAGATTGTGATACAATTTCCTATAAAGGAGCAGTTAATCATAAATGGCAGCATGATCTAGTGCAATTCATTCTGTTTAAGGATGAGCAGATCACTTGCAAGATAGGAAGTGCAGTAAGCATGGAATATGTATGGCAAGCATGTTATCATTGCGTATGCCATTGAAGTGTCAATAAAAGACTTCTTGGGACCTTAAATCAATTGCTGATTGATCAAAAAGGTAAGAAAATTATAGTGAGTAATCCAACATGCCTAGGGTTCCAATTTGTGCTCATTTCAAACAAAGATTTATAAAAACTTTATCCACACGTGCACATGCAAGTACACAAAACCCCGAAAACTAAAACTTACATCAGGTGCTTCAACTTCACTCAGAGAAAAATTCTTATATAAAGTCCCAATATATTGTTCTAAGAACTTATTATTTGCTTTAGAGTGCATTTCCATATTTTACTTTGTTTTCTTCTATTGTTCCCACTATATATAATGCCAAAAGACGTGGTGAAGTGAATTTTTATGTTGCCTTCTAATCCGAACTAGCAAAGATTAAAATCTTTGTAAAGAATCAAAATAGCAAACCAAATAAACAACTACATAAAATCAATATTTCAAGGAATCCAGTCTTTAAGTACTTACAAGTAACCAAATTCTGTTGTCTTCTTCCTCCCAAAGACATATCTTGTAAGAACATCCTCCATTCCTACATCACAACATTCATATTCAAAACATACATATATAACTATATACATACATTCGAAGAAATCAGAAGAACTAGAGTTGAACTTATTCATCAAATTCTTCGCCTAGTCTTAGCACATGTATTGTGGAGGGGAAGAAGCAAAACTCAGAATAGTTCCTTTCATGCTTAACACAACTAAATTTGGATTAAATTAAATCGAATCTAATGTAATCATACATAGCAGCAAATAACAAATTAAGTTCATAGAAATTAACCTACAAGTTTAAAGCAATTAAGCTTCAGTTTAATGAAAAGGTATCAAATTCACAACAAAACCCAGATTTTTGTAAGTATAGTTTCTCAAAGAAATCCATCAGCATAGAACCAAATATTGAATTTTAGCATAAAAACCAAATGGCCAACCACTACTAGTACTCTGTTTTCTTATGTCAGACAAGGAAAAAGAAAATAAATTTATAAGAAGTGAAAGAGGGAAAAGGGGCACCAAAAAGAGGAGAATCAAGTGGAATAAGATTTTCAGAAGAAGCGAGAGTCCATTTGGCTCAATGGCTTTCACGCAGAAGTGAGTCCATTCTCTAGAGTTACAAAGGAATGTGAAGAAGAACAAAGTCTAAGCGTAACATGTTCGAGAAAATATAGGTAAAAAAAAAAAAAAACAGCTAACACTTGAAATAAATAACACACAATCCTAAAGTAATCCCACATCGATAAAATACAAGTAAATTGTTTTATTTATAAATTGTTGCAACAACCTTGGCAATTGCCGAGCTTAGTAACGTAAGCTTGTAACCGAGTTGGGGCATTAAAATGGTTGGATGTATGCCGAGAATGCTTAGGTGGGATGTGGTTAATATGTTGATTTGTCCAATATGGAGTCTAATATTCAGCATGCCCCTTGCCCTTGGGTTAAAGGGCACCCCCATCCACAATGGATGGGTAGCCCACATCTCGTATTGAATTGTTTGTTAAGGATTGGGGTATCCCCACAAATCAACACACAACCCCTCCTGGCATGCTATCTAGTTCTTCTCCATACAAACAACCACTTTTTTTAATTTTTAATTTTTTACATTTATATCTTGTCAATCTGTGTAAAAATCCATATTTTTTAGATGAGCTTTAGCAATCTATTTTCATTTTTTTATGCAATTATTTTCTTGTCAATCTTGGTATTTTTTAATAATTTGAACGACCATTCAAACAACCACTTTTTACCTTAACTAATTTAAGAAAAAAAAATTCGTTTTTTTTTTTTTTTAAATGACCATTATCAATCTATTATCAAATTTTTCCCCTTGTAAGTACTTTCCTATCTAATCTTGAAAAATATATATATATATATATATATTTTTTTTTTCTATAGCGTGATAAAATCTACTCACTCGTTTCAAAAGAGTGAATAGTATTTAAGAAACTCTATAGTTTAGTTCTTTAAACCTCTAGAGGATCATAATTTGGTAAAGCTTTACAAGGTCCTAAATCATAAGTAGAAGTTTTTTCAGGATTAAAGAGTGAAGGTTCTTGATGAGAGCATTGTAAGTGTATTGGTTTGATTAAAATAAAGGATAGATGGTTGATGCTATGCAATAACCTAAACAACTTTGATTTGCAGTTGTGGATGATTCCTATGATAATATACAGTGGATTGTGTACTGTGAAAAGATGTGTGTGATGAAAATATGTAAAGAAAAAAATGACCCATGGCTAGGGATGTGGCTGAGTAAATTAGTGCTCTAAAGGCTCTCTAATATACCGTAAACAAAAATTTGGACCTCTTTTCTGTTGAGACTTGAGACACTTCTTGCATTTATAAAGATAGCTATTTTCCTTATTTTTAAGGCTACGAGGCCAAAAATTGGGTGGAATTACTAGTGTAGTAATGTTCATACTTTCCAATTTGTTCTAAATTATTTTGACTTATTTTTAAGAGATAATTCAGCCTTTTTAGCAAATTCGGACTCTCATGATTCTTTTATTCCATCATTCAAACCTTAATTCATTAATTTAAATAAATGCATTATTTGATATTAAAAATACAAAATTTTTAAAATTAATAAAAAATATAATATTATTGATATGGAATTTTTGATTGTTTGCAAGTCTACCATAGTTAAAATTATGAAACAATAGGATCTTATATCAATTAATCATTTTATGGACCAATTAAAATTAATCTAGGATAATCCTATGTACCCATTTGTATAATATGATCATGAATAAACTAAATAGATTTAAGCATTCAATAAAAATGGTTAGGGCAATGTTTCACATAGAAAAATACCAATTTACTCTTAATTTCTCTATAACCACTTAGGATTAGGGTCATTTACGAAATTTTCTCTTACATAAAACTATCACATTACAACTTGTTCTAAAAAAGGGTAGCAAAATATGGCGTTAACAATTGTAACCCTATGAAACCAGCCACAAATCATGAGAACTCATTAGGGAACTATGAACAAATTGAAATTCATTTGAGAGAGTTTTATAAAAAAAACAACATAGTGATTTGGGGGGAGAGAGAGAGAGTATTTTTTTACTCTCGAAAAATAATATTGCATTTAGAGTTTTAGGAATTTAATCATCTATGTAACAAAATCGTCTTAGCATGCGTGATGTGAGGCAAAAACTTGGGTTTGGTTTACTTCCAGTATTTTTTTAATTGGAAGTGTCCTTTTGTTTTAAATGCACAATAGCAAATGGTAGTAGGTTTTAATCTCCAAATTTTATTTAGTTAGTGGGTGTTGAGGTACAAATTTTCGAGCCATAATTTCTTTAGCCCACTCACCAAAAAATATTCACACAAGCCCATAAGCTAGCCCGCATAAATATTCCCCACTTACTACTCAAATGTTTTCCATATTATTGGGCTCCCACAAATACTCTTTATACAAGCCTCATAAATTACCTTAGGCCCATTCACAAATATTACCCACATATTATCCAACTTGGGTTTTCACAAAAACACTCATCACATTACTACCAAAATTGGGCCCCAAAATTATACTTCCTCCACAAAAAAGCCCAAAATCATTTACCTTGTGGGAAAGATCCAGAAGGCCCAACAAAACTCTCTCTAAAAAGCTTATTGCTACAGGGCACCTCTAAAACCTATTGCTACACCATACTTCTTAAAAGCCTGTTGCTACATGACATCTCTAAAGCTCGTCTCTAAAGCCCGTTGCTACATGACACCTTTTAAAAGCCCATTGCTACATGGCACCTCTTAAAGCCCGTTGCTACACGGCAATATTTTTAAAAAATCTTACAAAGCCCAAATACTAATTTGGCACCTATTTTACAAAGCCCAAATACTAATTTGACACCTATTTTATAAAACTCAAATATTATTTTGGCACTACTTTACAAAGCCCAAATCTATTAAAAAGAATTCAATTTAAAACTAAGGATCCATATATGTGAAATGTGTAAATGGATTACTTTAGAAGCTTCATTATCAAAATTGGTAGGCGACATCCCAAAAATAAAAACTGTATAGTTTTCTGCTTCCCTTAGCAGACATAGTTAATGATATGCATGAAATATATACAATAAAGTACTCACATTTCTACATATTTAGCCCTACTTTTATGTTATTTTGTGACTGATTATATAATATCTTTGTATTGCAGGTAACAAGGGTTTTACATGCAAAGTGGGGCTAAGCCAATTGAATCAAGCCAACTTACATCCAGCCAGGCATGAATATTAAATTTTAAGTCCAATTGGAGTAAGGAGTCAAAGGAAATTTGCACCAAATCCAAGTCCAATTCGGATTAGGATTCCAGCCTGCACATCAGTTAGTATTTTTGGCATAACTTTCGGCTCAGATGTTCAATCGAGATGATTCAAGTTGGGCTGGAAAGTTAACTTAAAGGGCTACAACTTTGTAGTTTACCAGGAGCCCGAATTCTGAAGTTAAATGGGCCGAAATCGTCGGTTAAGTGAAGCCTAAAAATCTGGGATTTTCTCCAAACGGGAATTCAACTTGTAATAGGATTCCTTGACCTATTTAAAGGCTTTTTAGGGCAAAATTTAGGGAGGCTAGTGCTAGGGCTGAGATGCAAAACAGAAAATTGGAGCAAGAGGCAGTGCCGCATGTGGCTTCTCTGTAGCTTTTCTCCATGATAGCATTGTGACTATTTCTTTCTCTATTTTATTTGTCTAGTTTAATGTTTAGTATTTTATTCTTTTGTTTTATTTCAATTACCATGAGTAGCTAAATTTATAATTAGGGTTGAGGATGAAACCTTGTTAAGGATTATCAATAATATTTATGTGATTTGATTTTTCCCACAATAGTTGTTCTTTAATGATTTAAATTGTTCTTGCTTCATATCAATTGACTAAGATGGGATTCTAGATATGAGTTCAATCATGTTTTTCTCATGATTTAGGATTTGTCTTAATTAATTGAATGCTTGGTTTATTAATTCTTGATTATAAAATTGGATATCATTTGTGATTTGTCTGTCAATGGATACAAGTTATGATTTGATTTTTAGAATTGGATATATCTTGTGATTTGTTTGGCTACAGATACAATTGATGATTTGGTTTTATACTTAAGAAGCGAAGAAGAACATGCTTTTGATTTTTAAAATAAGGATTTTAATGAGGATATTTTCCATGATAGCAAGATTGATTTCTAGATTATCATGTAGTGAGTTGGGAAAAATTAATGATCATAAATATATGCTGGTATGACTTACAAGGCGGATTCTAAAACCTTAATTCCTTTCCCTTGATTGTTTACATCTTTTTATTGCTTTATATTATATCTTTGCTTAGTTTAATTATTTTCTTAATATTTTTAATTGCAAACAACCAATTTTTATTAAACTATATTAGGATTAATTTGGTTAAGGTTTAATTAATTTTCCTACGTTCATTCAAGTCCCTGTGGGTTCGACCTCGTTCTTGTCAAACTATACTTCGGTACGGTTCGTACACTTGCGAGTATTTTAAAATTTAACAACAGTTAAAAAAATAAATGGAACTGTGAGAAAAGGGCACCTCGTTTCATTCGAGCAACTCTTCTAGCAAAGAAGTATTCTCTAAAGCATCATTCTGAATATCCATTGCATAAATACAACCCTGGCTAATTCATCAGCAAGCATATTAACCATTACTAAAGTATCATAACCATTGCCACAAGTGGCATCAATCACTGTATCCCCTTTTTGGACAACATGTTTCCTAACCCTGGTAAAAATAGTCAATACAACTATTTGATGCCTGGATACAACTGCCTAAATAATTGGCAGGAACGTGAATTTCTCAATCTAGAGATGGAATTGGACAAAAAAATGCCTTAATAGTAGACGTTGCAAAACGGGCAGGTCGGGTCAGGTCAATCAGGTTTGCGGGTCAAACAGGTCATTTTTAAACGGGTCAATCAGGGTTATGGGTCGGATTTACCCATATTTTTCAAACAATTTTTTTTTTCAATTACAAAAACAAATCAATGACAACTTGTTTAGAGAGAATGAATAAAATCAATTAAGCAAATGAATTGCACTTAATGCCACTTGTTAATATCATTCAAATTCTGATAGTTTTGAGCATGACAAAAATTATTTATGGTCATAAATTCATGATGGAAAAAGTCTTCAATTTTAATAGTTCACTATCATAACTACAAGGTGAGAGAGAATGAAATACTAAAGACTACAAGGTGAAGCATGATTTGGAAGAAATCCATAACAACTCCCAATATTCTACCAATGAGTGAGACTATAGGTATATTTGGGTACCGCTTATTTGTTGAAAACTGAAAGCTGAAAATTTAAAAATATGAATAGTGTTGGGGACCCAAAAATGCATTGGTATGCGCGCTTTTGTGTTTTTGACTGGGTCGAGAACAGTGCTATGGTACCTAGCTAAAAATGCAAACGCTGAATTGCAAGCTAGTAACGTGCAATCCAAATGCACCCCAAATTCCATATATGAAAATGTGATATTTTCTATTACAAGATTGAAAACTTTGGCAGTGAATTTCTACTAGGATTGCACCATTAGTTTTCCCATATGACTACAAGCCAAGACGCAAAATGACAATAAATTATTTCCCATGTGAGAGTAATTCACTTAAATTTGGGACCTAGCTATACATTTGCCAAGGGGGGCAGCCATGCCACCCCCCCTAACCTCAATAATATTTAATAAATTGTATGCATTTTTTTTAATCAAAGTTAAAAGCTTTAAGAATTTGGCGTCCAAAATAAGAATTTGGTTTGCTTGCTGTGTGGGTTTGTTGGAAGAGAGAGAAAAAGAGGAAGAGAGGAAAGAGAGACGTGGGAGAGAAGAGAGAAATGAGTCATTTATATTATTTAATTGGGTAGTTTTCATTATTTTAATGAGTTGTATGTTTAAATAAAAGTTGAGATGTCTATTTTATTGTTAAATGAGATGTTAAAATAGATAAAATAACTTTTTTATGTTTTGAAATAAATTTTTTTCTTAGAATCTCGGATGCTAATGCTCTAATAGTATTGTGAGCGGTACATGAGTTATTTTATTTGAAATTTAAATTCAAATGTTTAAGAGTTTAAAGTTTCAATAAAGTAAAAAATATCTCATAATTAATGAATAAGATAAAAATATATTACAGATGCCATATGAATGCTTAATTTAAATTTACTTTTTATATAAAACATATCTCTAATTAAGAATTATTATGTGATTTTAATATAGTTATATATAACAAAATATAAAAATTTTGCTAATATTTTCAAGCAAAATAAAAATGTATACATAATTTTTTTAATAATTTTTTTGAGGGATTGATCACAATGATAGTTTCTAGAAATAATTATAAATTAGTGTTTTCCAAACACATACATAGTCACGTGTGAGCATGTAGATATACAATCCTCAAAAGTGTCATTTAAATACCATTATTGGTCTTACAATAAGTGGATGCACAATCATAAAAGATGACATAGTATAATTTGAATCACAATATCATAGACTGAGTACAAATATTAAGTTTTCACAATAATTTGTACAAAACATTAAACATATTAAGAACCTATGCGTGTGCATTTAAACAACATTTTGAAGGAGAATATAATGTATAAGATTTGTCATTCTCATTAGTTATTCAAATAGCACGCAAAAACTTATTAAAAAGTCTAGTGTATTGGGAAAGATACGAGACCAATACATGTCATGTTCATATTGCGTCCAAAGCGACTTGACACAAGACAAACCCTTGAATAGATTTAAAGAGAAGAATTTGTATTTTATTTAAATGACTTGAATAAAGTGTTAAGTGAAAATTTTTCTTGTTGATGAAATTTTATGAATAAATCTAAGCATCATTAATAAATGGATTTGAAATGATTAGATTTACAATATAATTTTGAATCGATAATGTTACAAGTACTTTTGTTTGAACAAAATCTCTAAAACATAAATTATCTTGTGTCATTAAATTCATATCTGGTATTTTAACTAGAAATAATTTTTAAAATCCCTCGATTAGTATTAGTATATGTTACTATTAGTATATGTTCAATTGGTTATTTAATTTGCATATTAATCATGATTTATGATGGATTGTGAAAAAATTTAATATGAACTGGAAATATGAGATAACAACTTTTTCAAACCATATGTAAGATCTAAAGAACTTGGACTTGAGGTATTGAGGAAATGAATAATGGTATATGATTTGTCGAGAATGTGGTACTTGAAAGACCTCAAATGTGGACTTCTGTAGCCAAATTCCAAGTTTTCAGGACCTGAGAATTAAGACTTTACATAGTTGTTCAATATTTATGCGATAACTAACACCAAATAACCCAATTGTAGCAAAATTAGAAGTTGATGTAGAGTGGAAAACCAAAACAATAGCCATGTCCTCTAAAAGTTCCAGTATCTCACATTTTCAAATAGATAAGTACTCTTTTGAGGTCCTTATGAGAATAAAGACATCTTGGGACCTTAAATCAATTGCTGATTGATCAAAAAGATAAGAAAATTGTAGAGAGTAATCCAACATGCCTAGTGTTCCAATTTGTGCTCATATCAAACAAAGATTTATAAAAACTCTATCCACACATGTACATGCAAGCACACAAAATCCCAAAAACTAAAACTTGCATCAGGTGCTTCAATTGTTCTAAGAACTTATTCTCTGCTGTAGAGTGCATTTTCAAATTTTACTTTGTTCTCTTCTATTGTTCCCACTATATATAATGCCAAAAGACATGGTGAAGCGAATTTTTCTATTGCCTTCAAATCCGAACTAGCAAAGATTAAAAACTTTGTAAAGAATCAAAATAGCAAACCAAATAAACAACTACATAAAATCAATATTTCAAGGAATCCAGTCTTCAAGTACTTACAAGTAACCAAATTCTGTTGTCTTCTTCTTCCCAAAGACATATCTCGAAAGAAAATCCTCCATTCCTACATCACAGCATTCATATTACAAATATTCAAAAGCATAAATATATAACTATATACATACATTCGAAGAAATCAAAGGAACTAGAGTGAACTGATTCATCAGAATAGTTCCTTTCATACTTAACTAAATTTGGATTAAATTAAATCGAATCTAATGTAATCATACATACCAGCAAATAACAAATTAAGTTTATAGAAATTAACCTATAAGTTTAAAGCAATTTAGCTTCAGTTTAATGAAAAGGTTTCAAATTTACAACAAAACCCAGATTTTTGTAAGTATAGTTTCTCAAAGAAATCCATTAGCATAGAACCAAATATTGAATTTTAGCATAAAACCCAAATGGCCAACCACTACTAGTACTCTGTTTTCTTATGTCGGACAAGGAAAAAGAAAATAATTTTATAAGAAGTGAGAGAGGGAAAAGAGGTACCAAAAAGAGGAGAATCAAGTGGAATAAGATTTTCAGAAGAAGCGAGAGTCCATTTGGCTCAATGGCTTTCACGCAGAAGTGAGTCCATTCTCTAGAGTTACAAAGGAATGTGAAGAAGAACAAAGTCTAATCGTAACATCTTCGAGAAAATATTGGTAAAAAAAAAAAAAAAACAGCTAACACTTGAAATAAATAACACACAATCCTAAAGTAATCCCACATCGATAAAATACAAGTAAATTGTTTTATTTATAAATTGTTGCAAAAACCTTGGCAATTGTCGAGCTTAGTAACGTAAGCTTGTAATCGAGTTGGGGCATTAAAATGGTTGGATGTATTAAAATGGTTGGATGTATGCCGAGATTGCCTAGGTGGGATGTGGTTAATATGTTGATTTGTCCAATATGGAGTCTAATATTCAGCATGCCCCTTGCCCTTGGGTTAAAGGGCACCCCCATTCACAATGGATGGGTAGCCCACATCTCATATTGAATTGTTTGTTGAGGATTGGGGTATCCCCACAAATCAACACACAACCCCTCCCAGCATGCTATCTAGTTCTTCTCCATACAAACAACCACTTTTTTTAATTTTTAATTTTTTACGTTTATTTCTTATCAATCTATGTAAAAATCAAAATTTTTTAGATGAGCTTTACCAATCTATTTTCATTTTTTATACAATTATTTTCTTATCAATCTTGGTATTTTTTAATAAGTGGAACGGCCATTCAAACAACCACTTCTTGCCTTTATTAATATAAGAATATATATATATATATATAGGAAAAAAAATTCTTTTTTTTTTAAATGATCATTATCAATCTGTTTTTAATTTTTTTTTCCCTTTTAAGTACTTTCCTGTCTAATCTTGAAAAAATAATTGTTTTTTTTTTCTTTTTAATATGTTAAAATTAAATAAATAAAAAAAAGCCAAACAGGACTAGAATTGATAACTTGCTATATATACCCTTCATTGGGTTGATTATAAAAGATGGAGTTTAATAGAAATTCAAAGTCGTTAAGACTTTGATGGAGAATTGTTGTTATAGGATTGAAATCTTTTGTGGAACAGTTGTTTAATCTTTATCTAATGGGGAGAAAAGGGATAAGATGATCAATAATTTGACAAGCCTAATGTGAACAAAGAGGTTGGCTAATGTGAACAATTGTTTATAGTGCACACAATTGTTGTTAATGATGCTCCCAATATGATAACCAAAGCCCATATCAAGATCATCAAGGCTTTAGAGTAACTCAACTATAGAGTTCTTTCCATTCATCTTGAAATGAGTAAATTGGATTTTACCCTATCATCAACATTTTAAAAAATGTTGAGTATCATACTTTTATTCTTTATTTTAAATATTGATAACGTGATAAAATCCAATCACTCATTTCGAAAGAGTGAATAGTATTTTAGAGGCTGTTTGGATCACTTTTTTTCATCACTCAATTTCCGTCATTCATTACTTATCACTTATCACTAATCACTTTAAAATACCACACCCGTTTGGCACTATCAGTCACTTGTCATCACTCAATATTTTTCATACTGTTTGTGGGTCCCATACTTGTCACTCGATGCAGCTTTTTTTTTTTTTTTCCCTAGTACCCAAATCACCCGAACCTAGTGAAAGAAGAAAGGAAAAAAAAGAAAAAAAAGAAACCCAGATCACCAAACCCAGTGAAAGAAGAAGAAGAAAAAAAAAAAAAAAAGGAGCTGAAACCTAGAAACTCGAACCCAGTGAAAGAAGAAAGGGAAAAAAGAAAAAAGAAAAATGAAACCCAGGTCACCCGAATCCAGTGAAAGAAGAAAGGAAAAAAAGAAAAAGAAAAAAAGAAACCCAGATCACTGAACCCAGTGAAAGAAGAAGAAGAAAGAAAAAAAAAAAGAAATCCAGAAACCCGAACCCAGTGAAAGAAGAAGGAAAAAAGAAAAAGAAATAGGAAGAACTGAAGAAGACAAGCTGATCAGAAAAAAGGAAAAAAAAAGGTAGCTTAGTCAAAAGGTGCGGCTGAGTTATGACTAGTGGGTCCCCATGAGTGTTTAATTACAAAAATGCCATTGAGTTATGAGTTATGGAAACTGAAAACACCTAAAATGTGTTTTTAGTTTTCATAACACATAACTCAAAAATTAGAGAATTGAGTGATGGAAACAAAAAACTGGAAACAGAGTTATGGTGCTCCCAAACGGACTTCTCGCTATGGGTCCCACCATTTTTGAGTTATGAGTTATGGAAATTGATGATCCAAACAGCCCCTTAGAAACTCTATAGTTTAGTTCCTTCAACCTCTAGAGGATCATAATTTGATAAAGCTTTACAAGGTCCTAAATCATAAGTAGAGGTTTTTTCAAGATCAGAGAGTGAAGTTTCTTGATGAGAGCATTGCACACAAGGTGTATATTGTAAGTTTTTTGGTCTGATTAAAATAAAGGATATATAGATGGTTAATGCTATGGAATAACCTAAACAACTTGGATTTGAGGCTGTAGATGATTCCTATGATAATACAACAGATTGTGTATTGTGGAAAGATGTGTGTGATGAAAATATGTAGAGAAAAAAAATGAATCATGGCTAGGGATGTGGCTGAGTAAATTAGTGCTCTAAAGGCTCTCTAATATAAACAAAAATTTGGACCTCTTTTCAGTTGAGACTTGAGACACTTCTTGCATTTATAGAGATAGCTATTTTCCTTATTTTTAAGACTATGAGGCCAAAAATTGGGTGGAATTACTAGTGTAGTAGTGTTCATACTTCCGATTTGTTCTAAATTATTTTTACTTATTTTTAAGAGATAATTCAGCCTTTTTAGCAAATTCGGACTCTCATGATTCTTTTATTCTATCATTCAAACCTTAATTCATTAATTTAAATAAATGCATTATTTGATATTAAAAATACAAAATTTTTAAAATTAATAAAAAATATAATATTATTGATATGAAATTTTTGATTGCTTGCAAGTCTACCATAGTTAAAATTATGAAATAATAGGATCTTATATCAATTAATCATTTTATGGACCAATTAAAATTAATCTAGGGTAATCCTATGTACGCATTTGTATAATATGATCATGAATCAATCAATCAGATTTAAGCATTCAATAGAAATGGTTAGGGTAATGTTTCACATAGAAAAATACCAATTTACTCTTAATTGCTCTATAGCCACTTAGGTTCAGGGTCATTTACGAAATTTTCTCTTACATAAAACTATCACATTACAACTTGTTCTAATAAAGTGTAGCAAAATATGGTGTTAACAATTGTAACCCTATGAAACCAGCCACAAATCATGAGAACTCATTAGGGAACTATGAACAGATTGAAACTCATTTGAGAGAGTTTTATAAAAAATCAACAACATAGTGATTTTGGGGGGGGGGGGGGGGGAGAGAGAGAGAGAGAGAGTATTTTTTTACTCTCGAAAAATAATGTCGCATTTAGAGTTTTAGGAATTTAATCATCTATGTAACAAAATTGTCTTAGCATGCGTGATGTGAGGCAAAAACTTGGGTTTGGCTTATCTCCAGTACTTTTTTAATTGGAAGTGTCTTTTTGTTTTAAATACACAATAAAAAGTAGTAGTGAGTTTTAATCTCCACATTTTATTTAGTTAGTGGATGTTGAGATACAAATTTTCGGGCCCTAATTTCATTAGCCCATTCACCAAAAATACTCACACAAGCCCATAAGCTATTTTGAGCCCACATAAATATTCCCCACATACTACTCAAATGTTCTACATATTATTGGGCTCCCACAAATACTCTCTATACAAGCCCCATAAATTACCTTGGGTCCATTCACAAATATTATCCACATATTGTCCAACTTGGGTTTTCACAAAAATACACATCACATTACTACCAAAATTAGGCCCCAAAATTATACTTCCTACACAAAAAAGCCCAAAATCATTTACCTTGTGGGAAAGATCCAGAAGGCCCAACAAAACTCACGGCACCTCTAAAAGCCATTGCTACACGGCACTTCTTAAAAGCCCATTGTTGCACGGCGTCTCTAAAGCCCGTCTCTAAAGCTCGTTGCTACACAGCAATATTTTTACAAAATCTTACAAAGCTCAAATATTAATTTGGCACCTATTTTACAAAGTCCAAATACTAATTAAAACCCAAATACTAATTTGGCACTTATTTTATAAAACCCAAATATTATTTTGGTACTACTTTACAAAGCCCAAATCTATTAAAAGGGATTCAATTTAAAACTAAGGATACATATAAGTTAAAAGTGAAAATGGATTACTTTAGAAGCTTCATTATAAAAATTGGTAGGCGACATCCCAAAAATAAAAACTGTATAATTTTCTGCTTTCCTTAGCAGACATAGTTAAAAAAATAAATGGAACGTGATGCCTAGATACCACTGCTTGTATAGTATCATAACCATTGCCACAAGTGGCATCAATCACTGTATCCCCTTTCTGGACAACATGTTTCCTAACCCTGGTAAAAATAGTCAGTACAACTATTTGATGCCTGGATACAACTGCCTAAATAATTGGCAGGAACGTGAATGTCTCAATCTAGAGATGGAATTGGACAAAAAAATGCCTTAACAGGAGACTGTAGAAGGTCATTCCAATATAGCATTAAACAAGGTCCATAAAACAAACACATTTCGTAGACCCACCAAGAAAAAGTAGCATTCAACTCATAAACTTAAGTACCAAGATGAGTGTGTGTGTGTGTGTTTATGGTTAATTATGAAATAGTTTGGCAATCATCTGCACCAATGTATAAAATGGTATTTTAAAGATCGCCACCAAATCTTAGATTGTGATACAATTTCCTAGAAAGGAGCAGTTAATCATAAATGGCAGCATGATCTGGTGCAATTCATTCTGTTTAAGGATGAGCAAATCACTTGCAAGATAGGAAGTGAAGTAAGCATGGAATATGTATGGCAAGCATGTTATCATTGCGTATGCCATTGAAGTGTCAATGAAAGACTTCTATGGATCTTAGTTCAATTGCTGGTCGATCAAAAAGATAAGAAAATTATAGTGAGTAATCCAACATGCCCAGTGTTCCAATTTGTGCTCATATCAAACAAAGATTTATTAAAACTTTATCCACACATGCACATGCAACTTGCAAGCACACAAAACCTCAAAAACTAAAACTTGCATCAGGTGCTTCAATTTCACTCAGAGAAAAATTCTTACATAAAGTCCCAATATATTGTTCTAAGAACTTATTCTCTGCTTTAGAGTGCGTTTTCATATTTTACTTTGTTTTCTTCTATTGTTCCCACTATATAATGCCAAAAAACGTGGTGAGGCAAATTTTTCTGTTGCCTTCTAATCCAAACTAGCAAAGATTAAAATATTTGTAAAGAATCAAAATAGCAAACCAAATAAAGAATGATATAAAAAATCAATATTTCACGGAATCAAATCTTTAAGTGCTTACAAGTAAGCAAATTATGTTGTCTTCTTCTTCCCAAAGACATATCTCGTCAGAACATCCTCCATTCCTACATCACAGCATTGACATTACAAATATTCAAAACATACATATATACCTATATACATACATTCAAAGAAATCAGAAGAACTAGAGTGAACTGATTCATCAAATTCTTTGCCTAGTCTTAGCACATGTACTGTAGAGGGGGAAGAAGCAAAAATTAGAATAGTTACTTTCATACTTACACAATTACATTTGGATTAAATTAAATCGAATCTAATGTAATCACATACATACTTGCAAATAACAAATTAAGTTTATAGAAGTTAACCTACAAGTTTAAACAATTAAGCTTCAGTTTAATGAAAAGGTATCGAATTTACAACAAAACCCAGATTTTTTTAAGTATAGTTTCACAAAGAAATCCATCAGCATAGAAGCAAATATTGAATTTTAGCATAAAACCCAAATGGAGAACCGCTACTAGTGCTTTGTTTTGTTATGTAGGACAAAGAAAAAGAAAATAATTTTTATCATATGGGACACTTCAAAATTTAAAGCTTCCACTTAATTAGACTCCAAAAACTTCATTGCCTATTTGAAATTCTTCTTCACTACCATTAAATTATCTTATACATAATGATTCTCAAAAAAAAAAAAAAAAAAAAAAAAAAAAAATCTTATACTGTTGTACATAACAAACACGCACACAAATACATAGGAAGTGAAAGAGGCAAAAGGGGTACCAGAAAGAGGAGAATCTCGTGGGATATGATTATCAGAAGTAGTGAAGTCCATTTGGCTCATTGGGCTTCACGAAATTACAAACAAATGTGAACAAAAAAATAAAAAAAAATCTAAGCGACAACCCGTTAGAGAAAATAGAGGGAAAAAAAAAGGCATTGTAAATCCATAACACTTGAAATAAATAACACCACAATCGTCAATATCCCACATTGATAAATTATTTATTTATAAAGAGTTACAATAACCTAACTCAGTGCCGAGCTTAGTAACGTAAGCTTGTAACCAAGTTGGGGCATTAAAGTAGTTGGATGTATGTTAGGATTGCCTAGGTGGGATGTGGTGTTAATATGTTGATTTGTCCACTATGTGGAGTCAATATTCAGCATGCCCTTTGCCCTTGGGTTAAAGGGCACCCCCACCCACAATGGATGGGTAGCCCACACATCTCAAATTGAATGGTTAAGCATTGGGGGTATCCCCCACAAATCAACACACAACAACCCCTCCCAGCATGCTATCTAGCTCTTCTTCATACAAACAACCACTTCTTACTCCCTTTTTTTTTTAAATTAAAAAAATATTGTCAATCTTGGTAATTTTTTTTTTCAATTACCTTTATCAATCTTATACCTTTCCTCGCTTGGCCCATTGGATAAAAAAAATTTAAAGAACTCATGAGGTAGGGCATCTAAAAAAGTTAACTAATTAAATTTTATTTCTGTATTGAAAACAAAATCATAATACTTGGTATCAAACAGGCACTCTTATTGTTTGGCACAGACTACTTGGAACTTGGAAATTCATCTGGAGTGAGTCCAAATCTTCTATCCCGCTAAGGCAATTATCATTACTCTGGCAATACAAATTCTATAGGTTTTTATTTATTTATGTAAACACAAAATCTTTTTGACTATGAAAGTAACATGGATTGTTACTGCGGGACAATAATTTCAGGCTGTGTACCATAACACAAGTTTTATTTTTTTTAGCTAGACAATATATAGCATAAACAATAGCACAAGTTGAATGTTCCGGTTGGATCTTTTACTGGGTTGAGCCCAATGGCCTCTTTTACTATAGCTTCCTACATGCTGTAAGAAGTATATTCTAACGTAAGTGTGGTACTCGAGTCAATTTCAACAAATCCTTTTTTTTTTTTTTTTTTCCAAATTTTGGTGAGCAACAATAGCTCGGTACCATTATTGATCTAGTACTGTGTAATCTTTAATTATTTAATGAAAAACCTTGATTTAAAATATTTGAATAATATTAATTGTAATTAATACAATTTAAAGGATAATTACTAAATGACTTAATGAATGAAAAACTTGTCTTGAAGCATATAAATTTTCTTGATAAATTAATTTTTGTATATGCAAAAATAATATATATATATAATAAATCATATTAAAGATGTGTTTAAGAAATAGAATTCATATTTGTGTGTGCTATTTTGTGAATTATAAAAATTTATTGATATAATTATATTGGACCTCTGAAAAAAAATTTATGTCTTTGCCACTGAGTGACAAAGTTACTATCATTCATTAAGAGGAAAAAAAAAAAAAAAAAGGAAAAAAACTACTATTATATGTAACCTTATTACTATGAGAGCTACCACACTAAAAAAAAAAAAAATGAGTAGTAAAGTTTCCATAAATCAATGTGTTTTTTTTTTTTTTTTTTTTTTTTTTTTTTTTTTCTTTTTTTGGGTTAAGAAACTATAATTCTAACACTACAAGGGAAAGGGAAAGCTATGTAAACTGTAAAGCCTTTAAAGCAATTACATAACTCCAAAAAGCACTACAAAAGTGCCTAACTCTTGTAGTAATAGATGTGGATACGAAGTACCACATCGGTAGTGTTTGAGTCAAAATCAATGTGTGTTTGTTCTTCACAAATTTGGCCAAAATATGCACTGGTATTGGTAATGCGATGAGCAACAAGGTACAAGACCTAGGCGATAAATCTAAATCTATTTATTTCAAGAAACTCTAGTATTGCTAAATATGTGTACATACATGTTTTGGGACTAGTAGTTATTTTTATTTAATCAACAATAAGCATAAATATGAAAATGGAGACTCAAAATATAAGCAAATGCCAAAGATTTTACCTGTTTTGTTTAAAAAAATATTATGAATTGATGTGAAAATAAATGTAATGGTGTTATTCAAATCTCATATTAATCGAATTTATGTGGGTTTTTGTTAGCTCAACTGATAAAGTTTTTGTCATTGAATAAGAGATTTGAAATTCAAACCCCACCTCTGCTAAAAACCATTTGGTATATGAAATTCACGGCTTTAGGGTAACTCTACTATAGAATTCTTTCCATTCATCTTCAAATGAGTAAATTGGATTTTACTTTATCATCAACATTCAAAAAAATATCGAGTATCATAATTTTATTATCTAATTTAAATATTGATAACGTGATAAAATATAATTACTCATTTCAAAAGAATGAGTAGAATTTTAGAAACTTCACAGTCAATTTGTTTAAAACTCTAGAGGATCATATATAATTCAGTAAAGCTTTACAAGGTCCTAAATCATAGGTAGAAGTTTTTCTAGGATCAAAGAGTGAAGGGTCTTGATGAAAGCATTGCACAAAAGGTGTACATTGTACGTGTTTTGATTTGCTTCAAATAAATGATAGATGGTTGATGCAATAGCTTACACTACTTGGATTTGTGCCCGTGGATGATTTCTATGATAATGTACAGTGGATTGTGTACTGTGAAAAGATATGTGTGACGAAAATATGTAGAGAAAAAAATGATAAAAATCATGGCTAGGGATGTGGCTGAGTAAACTAGCTCTAAAGGCTCACTAATATACTGTAAACAAAAATTTGGACCTCTTTTCAGTTGAGATACTTCTTGCATTTATAGAGATATCTATTTTCCTTATTTTTAAGGCTATGAGGTCAAGAATTGGGTGGAATTACTAGAGTGTTGATTGGCTAGGTGAGACTCGCTTTTAGTATTTTTTTTTTCGACTTTCTAAATTTTACTTATTTTTTATGAGAAAATTCACTCTTTTTAGCAAATTCAGACTCTCTCATGATTGTGTTTTTCCATCATTCAAACCCTAATTCATTAATTTAAATAGGACAAAGTTTAGCTACAAAATCGATTGTAGCCTTAGGCTACAAACTCACTCAATATCTTTTTGTTGGAGATGAATTTTGACAAATCCACCATTAGATTGTATCTTCTTCTTATATCCTTCATGTTTGCAAAATTTCAAAAAAATTAAAGATCAATAGTTATGTCATCGATAAATTTTTAAATTGCAAGTTTTTGTAATTTAAAATTATGCATAAAATATAAAATTATAGATTATATAGTAAATGATATCCGAATGACACAAAAATTGACATATGCATTAAGAATGTAAAGAACATGTAATTCAACGGTTAGATTTTCAAAATATGCAGTAATATTTATTTTATTAAGTGAGTTTGTAGCCTAAGGCTACAACCAATTTTGTAGCTAAACTTTGTCCATTTAAATAAATGCGTCATTTGGTAATATAAATGCAAAAATTTTAAAATTAATAAAAATATAATATTATTGATATGGAACTTTTTATTGCTTGCAGGTCTACCATAATTAAAATTTTGAAACAATAGGATCTTAATTATATCTTTCAATTAAAATATCTATTAATCATTTTGTGGACCAATTAAAATTAACATAGGATAATCCTATGTACGCATTTGTATAATATGATCATGGATCAACCAATCAGATTTAAGCATTCATAAAACAATTATTAGGGTAATCAGGCAATGTTTCAATATTGGAAAAGACCAATTTACTCTTTATTTCTCTATGACCACTTAGAATATGAATTTTAGGATCAGGGACGACATTTACTATATTTTCACTTCCATAAAATTTCCTCATTACGACTTGTGCTAAGAAAGGGTGGCAAAATATGGTATTAACAGTTGTAACCCTATGAAACCAACCACAAATCAAGTGAACTCGTTAGAGATCTATGAAGTTGGAGCAATAGATTGAAACCCATCTGAGAGAGTTTTATAAAAACTACAACATAGTGGTTGTGAGAGAGAGAGAGAGAGAGAGTATTTTTTACTCTCGAATAGGCACCTTTGTATCCAATATGGGGTTCGTATAGGAGAATCTTGGGGCTCAAAAGCCTTTGGGCACTAAAGTTTGAATTTTAAAATGAACAAAGTTTAGTTACAAAATTGGTTGTACCTTAAGGTTACAACTTTACTCAATAAAATAAATATTACTTCATATTTTGCAAATTCCATTGTTGAATTTGCATGTTCTTTACAGTTTTAATATACATGTCAAATTTTGTGTCATACTTAATAAAATAAATATTACTACATATTTTGAAAATCTAACAATTGAATTTCATGTTTTTTATGCTCTTAATACACATGTCAAATTTTGTGTCAATCGGATTTTATTTACTATATAATTTATAAGCTTATATTTTATGCATAATTTTGAATTACGAAAACATGCAATTTAAGCGATTTATTGATGACATAGTTATTAATTTTTAATTTTTTAGAAATTTTGCAAACATGGAAGATATAAGAAGAAGATATAATCCAATAGTTGATTTGTCAAAATTCACATCCAATAAAAAGATATTAAGTAAGGTTATAGCCTTAGGTTACAACCAATTTTGTAGCTAAACTTTGTTATTTGAAAATTAAGCCGATGTTATAAATTTACTCACCGGAGAGTGATTAGTGATGTTCATGATGCCTGAACGTTATCAAAAATGATTTCTATTGGTTTTTTGTATTTGATGGGATTTCTGGCTGGTGGCCTAGGGAATTAATTCACTAGTTGTCTTTGTCTATATAGGTTGCTACATGGAGACAAGTTAAGCTGAAGCAGGATGAATGGTTTAAGTGGATAATATACACTTGGTTATGCAATGAACAACAAGGTACAAAACTTGGATGATATAAGAAAATGGTAATCATAAATATTAAATTGCTTCAAACCTTTGGTGACACAAATTTTATATAAGAAAATGGTAAAAATCTACTTCCAAAGGTTTGAAGGTTTGAAGGTTTAATATTTATGATTATATAAAATTTGTGTCACCAAAGGTTTGAAGCAATTTGATATTTATGATTATGGGACTTAAGGTAAACCTGTAGACCCTCAGCTGGATTAGGTGCTGGCTTGTAATTAATCTTTTCATCTGGAATTACTTTCTCCCACTTGAATCTTGTCACCACATTATGTATAAACACTAGAATTTCTAATCGAGCGTACTCCCTTCCAGGCAGATCCGTGGTCCTCCTCCAAATGGCACAAAAGTATTAGGTGTTGGGCCATTCCCTTCAAATCTTAAAGGATCAAATTTCTCAGGATCTGGAAAGTATTCATGGTTTTTGTGTGTGGAATATGGAGACCATAATATCTGCAAAAATATGGATTTAGAACAGTAAGAATCATCATTAAAACATAGTGAAGATGTACATTTTGGCTAATGTGATGGTATAAGTGTCACATACCTTCCACTCTTTGGGAATATTAAAGCCTGTGTAAGTGAAGTCATTTATAGCCTTTCTAAATGTTCCTGCTATAGGCGGTGTTAGTCTCAGGGTCTCACAAGCCACATTCCAAGAGTACTTTCATCCCAATTCAATAAATTATTCGGACCTTTGGATCTTGCAATCTCCATTTGCTCTGTTATATAATATTTCAAAATCACATTTATAAAATATGTCATATGTGTGAAGAGCTACATATAGCATGCTAAGTTTAAAAATGAAAGAAGCATTACATAATATTCATTTAATGGAAAGAAGCCATAATCCCATAGCATGTTGAGAAGAAATACCTTTGAAGACCTCACTATAAACCTGAGGATACTCTGCCAGATACTTAATCACGAATGTGATAGTAGCAGTAGTGGTTTCATGGCCGCCAATAATTAAGGCCATAATGTTGGTAGCAATCAACATATCATCCATAAACCTACCGTTCTCATTTAATGCGAGGAGCGTGTTAGTTAAAAAGTCACGAGAAACTTTCTCTGTATTCTCTGATAGCTCCTTCTTCCTCTGTTTGATGACTTGTAAAAACTCCTGGTGAATAACATGGCCTACTTTTATGGCACGGTTGTATGCTGTGCCTGGGATATTTACAGGCATACACAGTAAACCACTTATGATAAGGGCAAAGATATCAGAAAGCCTTGCCACATGGTTGGGATCTGTGACACTCAAAAACGACCTACAAGCCAAACAAAATGTATACTTCATGGTGAGTGGCAAAACCTTCACTTGTTTATTAGGGGACCAATCTGCCTCCAAGTGTTCCTTTGCCATGGAGTCCATGATAGGTATGAAGTATTGAAGAGCTTCTGGCTTGAGATATTGAACTATGGCCCTCCTTACTTTAATAGAATCTTCGGGGACAAAGTTTTCAGTAGATTCAGGGGAAAGCGCAACTTTATCCACGGAACGTGGCCACCAAGTGACAACACATTTTTTCTCATTCGAGAATAGAAACTTGTGTCCTGTAGCACCACAACACGCAACCATGTTCTCCCCAAACATTGAGGTTTTGAAGAGATCCTAAGAGTATTTTCTCATTCTGTCCTTAATGAACATCTCTGGAGTTCCCTTTTGCCCTATCCGGCAGATTCCAATGTTTCCCTGATGATAGGCGATCCTTTTTTACCTGGTGGCAACTTGTCACGAGTCAATTTTTGTTTATATATGGGGAAGATGAGAGAGAATGAAATACTAAAGACTACAAGGTGAAGCATGATTTGGAAGAAATCCAGAACAACTCCCAATATTATACCAATGAGTGACATTATGGGTGTGTTTGGATATCGCTTATTTGCTGAAAACTGAAAACTTATTCCTGAAAGCATTGTAGTAAAATAATTTTTATAAGTGTGAATAGTGTCGTAGGACCCAAAAATGCATTAGTATGCGCTTTTTTGCGTTTTTAATTGTGTCATGAACAGTGCTGTGGGACCTAGCCAAAAATGTAAACGCTGAATTGCACGCTGGAAACGTGCAATCCAAACGCACACCAAATTCCATATATGAAAAGGTGATATTTTCTATTACAAGATTGCAAACCTTGGCAGTGAATTTATACTGAGATTGCACCATTAGTTTTCCCATATGACTACAAGCCAAGATGCAAAATGGCAATAAATTATTTCCCATGTGAGAGTAATTCACTTAAATTTGGGACCTAGCTATATATTTGCCGAGTGCCACCCCCCCCCCCCTCCTTAACGTCAATAATATTTAATAAATTGTATGCATTTTTTTAATCAAAGTTAAAAGCTTTAAGAATTTGGCGTCCAAAATAAGAATTTGGTTTGCTGGCTATGTGGGTTTGTTGGAAGAGAGAGACAAAGAGAAAGAGAGGAAAGAGAGACGTGGGAGAGGAGAGAAACGAGTCATTTATATTATTTAATTGGGTAGTTTACATTATTTTAATGAGTTGTATGTTCAAATAAAAGTTGAGATGTCTATTGTATTGTTAAATGAGATGTTAAAATAGATAAAGTAACTTTTTTATGTTTTGAAATAATTTTTTTTTAGAATCTCGGATGCTAATGCTCTAATAGTATTGTGAGTGGCAAATGAAGTTGTTTTATTTGAAATTTAAATTCAAATGTTTAAGAGTTTAAAAGTTTCAATAAAGTAAAAAATATCTCATAATTAATGAATAAGATAAAAATATATTACAGATGCCATATGAATGCTTAATTTAAATTTAATTTTTATATAAAACATATCTCTAATTAAGAATTATTATGTGATTCTAATATTATATCTAACAAAATATAAAAATTTCGCTAATATTTTCAAGCAAAATAAAAATGTATACATTATTTTTTTAAATAATTTTTTTGAGGGATTGATCACAATGATAGTTTCTAAAAATAATTATAAATTAGTGTTTTCCAAACACATACATAATCACGTGTGACCGTGTGAGCATGTAGATATACAATCCTCAAAAGTGCCATTTAAATACCATTATTGGTCTTACGATAAGTGGATACACAATCATAAAAGATGAAATAGTATAATTTGAAACACAATATCATAGACTAAGTACAAATATTAAGTATTCACAATAATTTGTACAAAACATTAAAAATATTAAGAAACTATGCGTGTGCTAAACAACATTTTGAAGGAGAATATAATGTATAAGATTTGTCATTCTCATTAGTTATTCAAATAGGGCAAAAACTTATTAAAAAGTCCAGTGTATTGGGAAAAATACAAGACCAATACATGTCATCTCCATATTGTGTCCAAAGCCCCAATAAACTTGACACAAGACAAACCCTTGAATAGATTTAAAGAGAAGAATTTTTATTTTATTTAAATGACTTGAATAAACTATTGAGTGACAATTTTTTCTTGTTGATTAAATTTTATGAATAAATCTAAGCATCATTAATAAATGGATTTGAAATGATTAGATTTACAATATAATTTTGAATTGATAATGTTACAAGTACTTTTGTTTGAACAAAATCTCTATAACATAAATTATCATGTGTCTTTAATTTCATATCTGGTATTTTAACTAGAAATAATTTTTCAAATCCCTTGATTTTTAAATGCATCCCAGGCGAAGTAATATCGATTTGCTAAGAAAAATTTACATTTTGACCAATTTTTCAAGTTGATATAAACTGAAGAAAATATCAGGAAAAGGATGAGAGAAGTATTGTGATTCCACTGAATCTAAAATATTTTCATAAATAACAATCAAAGTCTGTAGGTGTAGGCAACGGTTAGAGTACAAAAATTCTTACAACCTGGAAAACAAAAATGACTATCTTTTGAATTAGAGAACAAGTAATGACTACCTGTGCAAGTAGTGTTACTTCTGGCTTTGTAATTATATTTTTGTCACCACCAGGAAGACAACCTAAGTTAAAAACAAGCAGCCTAAAAGCACCTAGGTCATCAATTTTTGCCTTGTTAAGATGCATGTGTTGTGGTTCTTGATAAAGTGCAGTAGTATAATTTTCAACATTAACTGATGTTATATGAATCCAAAAAAAGTCACAAACAAATTTTAATAAATATAATGAAATATGAAGCATAAATACAAAAACGAAACCAATTTTATCGTCTCCCTGCTTGTAGAATAGATACCACAGCTTAACTGCTATAGATATTTGGAATTCTTCTTTCTAGATAATTGTTTGTTCATTTATATATTTTATTATATGATCATAAATGCAGACACTATTTCCAAGGCATCTTTTTATGCGTTTTCTACAAATCTTAGTTCTAAGCACTGTCTTAAGAACTTAGATTTGAAAATTTTATTTGTTGAAGCATAAAAGTATCTTACTCGCTTCCAGCATAAGTTGGAACAAAAGAGAATTAAAAGGAAAGCCAAGAAGATCTGCTGGGGAAAAGGTACTAGATTGTTTTACTCGTTAATATGAAAACACCTATTTTTGAACATTGCCTTAAGGAAATAATCATGTTCTAGTACCATGAAATGAAAACATACTGCTATGCACTGCAGAAAGCCAGAAACATGGTATAATAACATCAACTAGCATATTACAATCTCCAATCATAGTATTCCAGATCTTACTATTAGTACACGTTCAATTGGTAATTTAATTTGCATATTAATCATGATTTATGATGGATTGTGAAAAAATTTAAAATGAACTGGAAATATGAGATAACAACTTTTTCAAACCATATGTAAGATCTAAAGAACTTGGACTCTGAGGTATTGAGGAAATGAATAATGGTATATGATTTGTCGAGAATGTGGCACTTGAAAGAGCTCAAATGTGGACTTCTATAGCCAAATTCCAAGTTTTCAGGACCTGAGAATTAAGACATTACATAGTTGTTCAATATTTATGCGATAACTAACACCAAATAACTCAATTGAAGCAAAATTAGAAGTTGATCAAGAGTGGAAAACCAAAACAATAGCCATGTCCTCTAAAAGTTGCAGTATCTCACATTTTCAAATAGGTAAGTACTCTTTTGAGGTCCTCATGACAATAAAGATATTTTAATTAAGTTTCAGTAGGAGGGAGGGGGAAGAAAACAACCAAACTAAATCCGAAAGTAAAAGAGTATTTTAAATTAGAAGTTGATCAAGAGTGGAAAACCAAAACAATAGCCATGTCCTATAAAAGTTGTAGTATCTCACATTTTCAAATGGGTAAGTACTCTTTTGAGGTCCTTATGACAATAAAGATATTTTAATTAAGTTTCAGTAGGAGCGAAGAAAACAACCAAACTAAATCTGAAAGTAAAAGTGTATTTTAAATTTTGTTTTTTTTGATAAGTATTTAAAAATGGAAATGGAAAACATAAGATCCATTTTAATTTGAACATGAAGATAACGCTGCATAAAAAACATCTAAAGTTCTAAACTAATTTGACATCTTTGATACATTCAAAAGTGTATTTGAAAAATTGAAAAATAGCCTTAATAATTTACATCATTTCACCGATCCTAAAGACAGAACATTTAAATTACGATTTTCAATAAACTAGGGGCACAGTAAATACCTTACAGAGGCCTTGGAAACATAGACAAGAGCTTAACATGCTCTTTCTGTGCATATTTGGAACTCATAAGCAATTGCACTACGTGTAAAATTAGTCTTAAAAATATATAACATATCTCCGATTCCAAAAGAACATATCATAAAAAATGGTTTAATTTAAATACATTAGCAACCAACCAAAATATTGGTATATAAGCTTTGTTGTTCATTATTACAAATTTGACATGTGAGATACTACAGAAAAATAAAGAAATCTCCAATCAACAATTCTACATTCTAGAATAGTAAAGAAGTCCCTTCAGGGGCATCCAACGGAATTGGAATGATATCTAACTAAGGGGAATTCTATCCATGTTTACATCTATACTAGCAATTCCAATTTTTTGTTTTTGTTTAGAGGGGTGGCGTGTGGGAATAGGATAACTAAAATCCTTCACTTCACTTTCCTACTAAAACAGAAAAGTAGTTCACATTAAACAACTCTGACCTGATATTGAGGGAGATGACAAGTGAAAAAAGAAAAGGATAACACAAAAAGATTGAATCCTATATTTGTTCTCCAGTGAACGTGCAGTCTGCCAACATGTGAACGAAGGTTGAACATGTAAAAGAACAGGTCTAGAAGATCTCAACCATTTCCAAGAATAGTGAATGCCTCATTATTCATCAACAATCAAATTGGCATTTCTAAAAGCACTGAAAGTAAGTCAAGTGGTCCATAAGTTTTATCACATTTGGTGTCCCCTTCAGCAACAAGTAATAAGATTGACTTTTGAGTTGATACACTAAATAAGAAATTCATGCATACATGATTAGCACAATAAAAGAATCTTAGGCAATTTGGAATCAGAAAATTTCCAGCTCTGGCACTCATGCACCATGAATTAACATCAGAGAGCACTAGGAATTTAGTTTAGAACTGAAGATCCATATATGTTAATACTGAAAATGGATTCCTTCATAAGCTTCATTATCCAAAATTAGTAGGGTGACATCCAAAAAATAACAAAAAAAATGGCATAATGTTTTGTTTTCCATAGAAGATAAAAAGTGCAAACAGAAAAAAAAAATATGAATGAGGATGATTTAAACTCATGGCTAATAAATAATTTGAGCAAAAATATTCTGATCTGAAATCAGAAAATTTCCAGCTCTGGCACTCATGCACTATGGATTAAAGTTAGACAGTACTAGGAATTCAGTTTAGAACACACATCCCCATCAACCACTGAGCGTGGCACAACCACGAACCATAATTGACCCCATGGCCATAACAGTAACTGATCTCATTGATCATACCACTTGCTCATTGAAACAATACATGCATCAAGTCCTTCATACATTCTCTTTGGTTGGACCAAATCTTTTGTAATAGCCGTATTAGCTAAAGACTTCCTGTGTTTGGTACATTCCCGACCTGGTATAAAAAAAAATAAAACTAAAAGGAATTCAGTATAGAACTAAAGATCCATATATGTTAAAGGGCACCTCATTGGGATCAACCAACTATTCCAGCAAAGAAGTATTCTCTAAAGCATCATTCTGAATATACACTGCATAAACACAGTCCTGGATAAGTCATCAGCAACCATATTGACCATTGCTAAAGTATCATAACCATAGCTACAACTGGAACAAAACACTGTATCCCCTTTCAGAACAACATGTTTCCAAACCCTGGTAAAATAGTCAATATCAACTATTTGATGCCTGGATACATTTTCCTGAAATAATTGGCAAAATAGGAACAAAAATATTTCAATCTAGAGATGGAATTGGACAAAAAAATGCATTAACAGGAGCCTGTAGTAGGTCATTCCAATATAGCATCAAACAAGGTCCATAAAACAAAGTCATTTCGTTGACCCACCAAGCAAAAGTAGCATTCAGCTCATAAACTTAGTGCCCAGATGTGTGTGTGTGTGTGTTTATGGGTTAATTATAAAAAAGTTCGGCAATTATCTGCACCAAAGTATAAAAAGGCATTTTAAAGATCATCAAAAAATCTAGATTCTGGTATAGTTTCCTAGAATAAGCATAAATGGCAGAGTGATCTGGTGCAATTCATTCTGTTTAAGGATGAGCAGATCACTTGCTAGATAGGAAGTGAAGTAAGCATGGAATATGTATAGCAAGCATATTATCATTGAGTATGCCATTGAAGTGTCAATAAAAGACATCTTGGGACCTTAAATCAATTGCTGATTGATCAAAAAGATAAGAAAATTGTAGAGAGTAATCCAACATGCCTAGTGTTCCAATTTGTGCTCATATCAAACAAAGATCTATAAAAACTTTATCCACACATGCCCATGCAAGCACACAAAACCCCAAAAACTAAAACTTGCATCAGGTGCTTCAATTGTTCTAAGAACTTATTCTCTGCTGTAGGGTGCATTTTCAAATTTTACTTTGTTTTCTCCTATTGTTCCCACTATATATAATGCCAAAAGACGTGGTGAAGCAAATTTTTATGTTGCCTTCTAATCCGAATTAGGAAATATTAAAATCTTTGTAAAGAATCAAAATAGAAAACCAAATAAACAACGACATAAAATCAATATTTCAAGGAATCCAGTCTTTAAGTACTTACAAGTAACCAAATTCTTCCTCCCAAAGACATATCTCGTAAGAACATCCTCCATTCCTACATCACAGCATTCATATTCAAAACATACATATATAACTATATACATACATTCGAAGAAATCAGAAGAACTAGAGTTGAACTGATTCATCAAATTCTTCGCCTAGTCTTAGCACATGTACTGTGGAGGGGAAGAAGCAAAACTCAGAATAGTTCCTTTCATACTTAACACAACTAAATTTGGATTAAATTAAATTGAATATAATGTAATCATACATACCAGCAAATAACAAATTAAGTTTATAGAAATTAACTACAAGTTTAAAGCAATTAAGCTTCAGTTCAATGAAAAGGTATAAAATTTACAACAAAACCCAGATTTTTGTAAGTATGGTTTCTCAAAGAAATCCATCAACATAGAAGCAAATATTGAAGAAGAAAAAGAAAATAATTTTATAAGAAGTGAAAGAGGGAAAAGGGGTACCAAAAAGAGGAGAATCAAGTGGAATAAGATTTTCAGAAGAAGCGAGAGTCCGTTTGGCTCAACAGCTTTAACGTAGAAGTGAGTTCATTCTCTAGAGTTACAAAGGAATGTGAAGAAGAAAAAAGTCTAAGCATAACATGTTCGAGAAAATAGAGGGGAAAAAAAAAAAACAGTAACACTTGAAATAAATAACAAACACAATCCTAAAATATCCCACATTGATAAAATACAAGTAAATTATTTTATTTATAAATTGTTGCTAGAACCTTACCAATTGCCGAGCTTAGTAATGTAAGCTTGTAACCAAGTTGGGGCATTAAAATGGTTGGATGTATGCCGAGGTTGCCTAGGTGGGATGTGGATAATTTGTTGATTTGTCCAATATGGAGTCTAATATTCAGCATGCCCCTTGCCCTTGGGTTAAAGGGCACCCCCATCCACAATGGATGGGTAGCCCACATCTCATATTGAATTGTTTGTTAAGGATTGGGGTATCCCCACAAATCAACACACAACAACCCCTCCCAGCATGCTATCTAGTTCTTCTCCAGACAAACAACCATTTTTTTTTTAATTTTTTACATTTATTTGTTGTCAATCTGTGTAAAAATCCATATTTTTTAGATGAGCTTTAGCAATCTATTTTCATTTTTTTATGCAATTATTTTCTTGTCAATCTTGGTATTTTTTAATAATTTGAACGGCCATTCAAACAACCACTTTTTACCTTAACTAATTTAAGAAAAAAAAATTCGTTTTTTTTTTTTTTTTTTTTTTTTAATGACCATTATCGATCTATTATCAATTTTTTTTTTCCCCTAACTTTCCTATCTAATCTTGAATTTTTTTTTTTCTATAACGTGATAAAATCTACTCACTCGTTTCAAAAGAGTGAATAGTATTTTAGAAACTCTATAGTTTAGTTCTTTAAACCTCTAGAGGATCATAATTTGGTAAAGCTTTCCAAGGTCCTAAATCATAAGTAGAAGTTTTTTCAGGATCAGAGAGTGAAGGTTCTTGATGAGAGCATTGTAAGTGTATTGGTTTGATTGAAATAAAGGATAGATGGTTGATGCTATGCAATAACCTAAACAACTTGGATTTGCGGTTGTGGATGATTCCTATGATAATATACAGTGGATTGTGTATTGTGAAGAGATGTGTGTGATGAAAATATGTAAAGAAAAAAATGACCCATGGCTAGGGATGTGGCTGAGTAAATTAGTGCTCTAAAGGCTCTCTAATATACCGTAAACAAAAATTTGGACCTCTTTTCTGTTGAGACTTGAGACACTTCTTGCATTTATAGAGATAGCTATTTTCCTTATTTTTAAGGCTACGATGCCAAAAATTGGGTGGAATTACTAGTGTTCATACTTCCGATTTGTTCTAAATTAATTTTACTTATTTTTAAGAGATAATTCAGCCTTTTTAGCAAATTCGGACTCTCATGATTCTTTTATTCCATCATTCAAACCTTAATTCATTAATTTAAATAAATGCATTATTTGATATTAAAAATACAAAATTTTTAAAATTAATAAAACATATAATATTATTGATATGGAATTTTTAATTGTTTGCAAGTCTACCACAGTTAAAATTATGAAACAATAGGATCTTATATCAATTAATCATTTTATGGACCAATTAAAATTAATCTAGGATAATCTTATGTACCCATTTGTATAATATGATCATGAATCAACCAATCAGATTTAAGCATTCAATAAAAATGGTTAGGGCAATGTTTCACATAGAAAAATACCAATTTACTCTTAATTGCTCTATAACCACTTAGGATTAGGGTCATTTACGAAATTTTCTCTTACATAAAACTATCACATTACAACTTGTTCTAAAAAAGGGTAGCAAAATATGGCGTTAACAATTGTAACCCTATGAAACCAGCCACAAATCATGAGAACTCATTAGGGAACTATGAACAAATTGAAATTCATTTGAGAGAGTTTTATAAAAAAAACAACAACATAGTGATTGGGAGAGAGAGAGAGAGAGAGAGAGAGAGAGAGAGAGAGAGAGAGAGAGTATTTTTTTACTCTCGAAAAATAATGTTGCATTTAGAGTTTTAGGAATTTAATCATCTATGTAACAAAATCATCTTAGCATGCGTGATGTGTGGCAAAAACTTGGGTTTGGCTTACTTCCTGTATTTTTTTAATTGGAAGTGTCTTTTTGTTTTAAATGCACAATAGCAAATGGTAGTGGGTTTTAATCTCCAAATTTTATTTAGTTAGTGAGTGTTGAGGTACAAATTTTCGAGCTCTAATTTCATTAGCCTACTCACCAAAAAATATTCACACAAGCCCATAAGCTATTTTGAGCCCACATTAATATTTCCCACTTACTACTCAAATGTTTTCCATATTATTGGGCTCCCACAAATACTCTCTGTACAAGCCCCATAAATTATCTTGGGCCCATTCACAAATATTACCCACATATTATCCAACTTGGGTTTTCACAAAAATACTCATCACATTACTACCAAAATTGGGCCCCAAAATTATACTTCTTCCACAAAAAAACCCAAAATCATTTACCTTGTGGGAAAGATCCAGAAGGCCAAACAAAACTCTCTCTAAAAAGCTTATTGCTACACGGCACCTCTAAAACCTATTGCTACACCGTACTTCTTAAAAGCCCGTTGCTACATGACATCTCTAAAGCTCGTCTCTAAAGCCCGTTGCTACACGGCACCTTTTAAAAGCCCATTGCTACATGGTACCTCTTAAAACCCGTTGCTACACAACAATATTTTTAAAAAATCTTATAAAGCCCAAATACTAATTCGGCACCTATTTTACAAAGCCCAAATACTAATTTGACACCTATTTTATAAAACCCAAATATTATTTTGGCACTACTTTACAAAGCCCAAATCTATTATAAGGAATTCAATTTAAAACTAAGGATACATATATGTGAAATGTGAAAATGGATTACTTTAGAAGCTTCATTATCAAAATTGGTAGGCAACATCCCAAAAATAAAAATTGTATTGTTTTCTGCTTCCCTGAGCAGACATAGTTAAAAAAATAAATGGAACTGTGAGAAAAGGGCACCTCGTTTGGTTCGAGCAACTCTTCTAGCAAAGAAGTATTCTCTAAAGCATCATTCTGAATATCCATTGCATAAATACAACCCTGGCTAATTCATCAGCAAGCATATTAACCATTACTAAAGTATCATAACCATTGCCACAAGTGGCATCAATCATTGTATCCCTTTTTTGGACAACATGTTTCCTAACCCTGGTAAAAATAGTCAATACAACTATTTGATGCCTGGATACAATTGCCTAAATAATTGGCAGGAATGTGAATGTCTCAAGCATATTAACCATTACTAAAGTATCATAACCATTGCCACAAGTGGCATCAATCATTGTATCCCTTTTTTGGACAACATGTTTCCTAACCCTGGTAAAAATAGTCAATACAACTATTTGATGCTTGGATACAATTGCCTAAATAATTGGCAGGAATGTGAATGTCTCAATCTAGAGATGGAATTGGACAAAAAAATGCCTTAATAGTAGACATTGCAAAATGGGCGGGTCGGGTCGGGTCGGGTCGGGTCGGGTCAATCGGGTTTACAGGTCATTTTTAAATGGGTCAATCGGGGTTATGGGTCGAGTTTACCCGTATTTTTCAAACAATTTTTTTTTTTCAATTGCAAAAACAAATCAATGACAACTTGTTTAGAGAGAATGAATAAAATCAATTAAGCAAATGAATTGCACTTAATGCCACTTGTTAATATCCTTCCAATTCTGATAGTTTTGAGCATGACAAAAATTATTTATAGTCATAAATTCATGATGGAAAAACTTCAATTTTAATAGTTCACTGTCAAAATGAATATAATTACAAGTTTACATCTTCAAAAAGATATAGATCTTAAAACAAACAAAACAAGTAAGCCAGCAAAGTTGCAAGTTATCGGTCTTCTTAAGTGCACATGTTCCTGTTGCATTTAAAATAATAGTAAAGTTAGATTACTTAAAAAGATAAACTAAACAAAAAAAGATTTAAAAATAAACATAACATATTAAGTAAAGAAGAATAAGTAAATATTTTATAAGAATTACACCTCAATTTCAATCTACTCAATGTTGGTAGCAGATTCAGCACTGCAAACATTCATACTTGCAAATTGTAGCTCAAGTTGGCCAATTTCGTTAGCATCTTCATCTACAATACAATATTTTAATATAACTTAATGTATCATGAAAGCAAATCAATAAAGAATTAAAATTGTATAATTAAGACTATAAAAAAAATAAATTACCTTATAATCCATATAGCCAACTTTTAGTATACAACATAACTTCCACATTCTCAGGTAAAAGACGTGATCGATACGGAGTAAGAATTTGTTTCCTAGTACTAAAACTTGATTTAGAAGCAATAGTGGTTATCAAAATGCTTATGAGATCCCGTGCCATTAAAGAGAGCTCTAGAAACCGATTGTAATGCTCTTTCCACCAAAAGAGAAATTCGAACTTTGAATTTAGCTTTTTGTTAAGTCTAGGCTCTTCTAAATACAAGTCCAGCTAAGTTTTTTTTTTTTTGTTTTGGCACCACGACCACTTTCATAATGATCAAATTCCTAATCATTAAAAAAAAATTGCTATGAAAAATAATACCACACAACATTACAATCTTTATTATTAAAAAAACATAGCACAACCTATACCAAACTGAATGAGATATTTGGTCCTTTGGAGTTTGGAAAATGGACTACAGCTCAGCTAAATGATATATATATATATATATTTTAATGGCTGTCTTGATTGATGACTCTTGACAACCTTGGCCCTTGTGTAATGTGTTGTAGGCAATTGGCAAGCACTAAAGCTAGGCCAGCTAGCTCTTATTGGTTTTGATGAATTTTATTTATTATTTTTTTTGAGAAACAGTTTTGATGAATTAAATAGTCATTCTTTATAATATATTTATTATTAGTTTTGGTACTTTGTGCTTTATGCACTTAGTATCAAGATGTAATTAAAATATTTTTTAAGCGAATTTTTTTAACGCGTCGGGTCATAGGTTATTTGGGTCAGATCGGGTTGACCCGTGAAAAAATCGGGTCTAGTCACAGGTCAACCCATTTTTGCTTCGAGTAAAAAAAATCGGGTTTGGGTTGAGTCATCAGGTAAGAAAATTCTAACCCGTATTGCCATGTCTACTTAACAGGAGACTGTAGAAGGTCATTCCAATATAGCATTAAACAAGGTCCACAAAACAAACACATTTCGTTGACCCACCAAGCAAAAGTAGCATTCAGCTCATAAACTTAAGTACCAAGATGTGTGTGTGTGTGTGTTTGTGGTTAATTATGAAAGAGTTTGGCAATCATCTGCACCAATGTAAAAAAAGGTATTTTAAAGATCACCACCGAATCAAGACAGCGATACAATTTCCTAGAAAGGAGCTGTTAATCAAAAATGGCAGCATGATCTGGTGCAATTCATTCTGTTTAAGGATGAGCAAACCACTTGCAAGATAGGAAGTGAAGTAAGCATGGAATATGTATGGCAAGAATGTTATCATTGCGAATGCCATTGAAAGTTAATAAAAGACTTCTATGGATCTTAGATCAATTGCTAGTTGATCAAAATGATAAGAAAATTATAGCGAGTAATCCAACATGCCTAGTGTTCCAATTTGTGCTCATATCAAACAAAGATTTATTAAAACTTTATCCACACATACATATGCAACTTGCAAGTACACAAAACCCCAAAAACTAAAACTTGCATTAGGTGCTTCAATTTCACTCAGAGAAAAATTCTTATATAAAGTCCCAATATATTGTTCTAAGAACTTATTCTTTGCTTTAGAGTGCGTTTTCATATTTTACTTTGTTTTCTTCTATTGTTCCCACTATATAATGCCAAAAAACGTGGTGAGGCGAATTTTTCTGTTGCCTTCTAATCCGAACTAGCAAAGATTAAAATATTTGTAAAGAATCAAAATAGCAAACCAAATAAAGAACGATATAAAAAATCAATATTTCACGGAATCCAATCTTTAAGTGCTTACAAGTAAGCAAATTATGCTGTCTTCTTCTTTCCAAAGATATATCTCGTCAAAACATCCTCCATTCCTACATCACCGCATTGACATTACAAATATGCAAAACATACATATATACCTGTATGTTTTGCATAACAAACACGCACACAAATACATAGGAAGTGAAAGAGGGAAAAGGGGTACCAGAAAGAGGAGAATCTCGTGGGATATGATTATCAGAAGTAGTGAAGTCCATTTGGCTCATTGGGCTTCACGAAATTACAAACAAATGTGAACAAAAAAAAAAAAAAAAAAAAATCTAAGCGACAACTTGTTAGAGAAAATAGAGGGGGAAAAAAAAGGCATTGTAAATCCATAACACTTGAAATAAATAACACCACAGTCGTCAATATCCCACATTGATAAAATACTAATAAATTATTTTATTTATAAAGCGTTACAGTAACCTAACTCAGTGCCGAGCTTAGTAACATAAGCTTGTAACCAAGTTGGGGCATTAAAGTAGTTGGATGTATGTTAGGATTGCCTAGGTGGGATGTGGTGTTAATATGTTGATTTGTCCACTTTGTGGAGTCAATATTCAGCATGCCCCTTGCCCTTGGGTTAAAGGGCACCCCCACCCACAATGGATGGGTAGCCCACACATCTCAAATTGAATGGTTAAGCATTGGGGGTATCCCCACAAGTCAACACACAACAACCCCTCCCAGCATGCTATCTAGCTCTTCTCCATACAAACAACCACTTTTTACCCCCTTTTTTTTTAAATTAAAAAAAAAAAAATTGTCAATCCTGGTAAATTTTTTTTTCAATTACCTTTATCAATCTTATACCTTTCCTCGCTTGGCCCATTGGATAAAAAAATTTAAAGAAAATTTAAAGAACTCATAAGGTAGGGCATCTAAAAAAGTTAACTAATTAAATTTTATTTCTGTATTGAAAACAAAATCATAATACTTGGTATCATACAGGCACTCTTATTGTTTGGCACATACTACTTGGAACTTGGAAATTCATCTGAGCCAAGTTTCCAACGATGACAAACCGCTAAGGCAATTATCATTACTCTGGCAATACAAATTCTATAGGTTTTTATTTATTTATGGGAACACAAAATCTTTTTGACTATGAAAGTAGCATGGATTGTTATTGCGGGACAATAATTTCAGGCTGTGTACCATAACACAAGTTTTATGTTTTTTAGCTGGACAATATATGGCATAAACAATAGCACAAGTTGAATGTTCCAGTTGGATCTTTTACTGGGTTGAGCCCAATGGCCTCTTTTTCTATAGCTTCCTACATGTTGTAAGAAGTATATTCTAACGTAAGTGTGGTACTCGAGTCAATTTCAACAAATCCTTTTTTTTTTTTTTTCCAAATTTTGGTGAGCAACAAGCTCGGTACCATTATTGATCAAGTACTGTGTAATCTTTAATTATTTAATGAAAAACCTTGATTTAAAATATTTGAATAATATTAATTGCAATTAATACAATTTAAAGGATAATTACAAAAGACTTAATGAATGAAATACTTGTCTTGAAGCATATAAATTTTCATGATAAATTAATTTTTGTATATGCAAAAATAATATATATATAACAAATCTTATTAAAGATGTGTTTAAGAAATAGAATTCATATTTGTGTGTGCTATTTTGTGAATTATAAAAATTTATTGATATAATTATATTGGACCTCTGAAAAAAAATTTATGTCTTTGCCACTGAGTGACAAAGTTACTATCATTCATTAAGAGGAAACAAAAAAAAAAAAAAAAAGGGAAAAAAACTACTATTATATGTAACCTTATTACCATGAGAGGTACCATACTAAAATAATAAAAAATAGTAATAAAAAAATAAAAAAATTGTGTAGTAAATTTTCCATAAATCAATGTGTATTTTTTTTTTTTTGGTTGAGAAACAATAATTCTAACACTACAGGGGAAGGGGAAAGCTATGTAAACTGTAAAGCCTTTAAAGCAATTACATAACCCCCAAAAGCACTACAAAAGTGCCAAACTCTTGTAGTGATAGATGTGGATATGAAGTACCACATCGGTAGTGTTTGAGTCAAAATCAATGTGTGTTTGTTCTTCACAAATTTGGCCAAAATATGCACTTGGTATTGGTAATGCGATGAACAACAAGGTACAAGACCTAGGCGATAAATCTAAATCTATTTATTTCAAGAAACTCTAGTATTGCTAAATATGTGTACATCCATGTTTTGGGACTAGTAGTTATTTTTATTTAATCAACAATAAGCATAAATATGAAAATGGAGACTCAAAATATAAGCAAATGCCAAAGATTTGACTTTTTGTTTAAAAAAAAATTATGAATTGATGTGAAAATAAATGTAATAGTGTTATTCAAACCTCATATTAATTGAATTTATGTGGGTTTTTATTAGCTCGACTGATAAAGTTTTTGTCATTGAATAAGAGATCTGAAATTCAAACCCCCCTCCACTAAGAACATTTGGTATATGAAATTCACTGCTTTAGGGTAACTCTACTATAGAATTCTTTCCATTCATCTTGAAATGAGTAAATTGGATTTTACCTTATCATCAACATTCAAAAAAATATCGAGTATCATAATTTTATTATCTAATTTAAATATTGACAACATGATATTGAACTATGACCCTCCTTACTTTGATAGAATCTTCGGGGATAAAGTTTTCAATAGATTTAGGAGAAAGCACAACTTGATCCACGGAACGTGGCCACCAAGTGACGACACATTTTTTCTCATTCGAGAATAGAAACTAGTGTCTTGAAGCACCATAACACAACCATGTTCTCCCCAAACATTGTGGTTTTGAAGAGATCCTGAGAGTATTTTCTCATTCTGTCCTTAACAAACATCTTTGGAGTTCACTTTTGCCCTATCCCAACAAATTCCAATGTTTCCCCAATGATAGGCCATCCTTTTTTACCTGGTGGCAACTTGTCATGAGTCGATTTTTGTTTATATATGAGGAAGATGAGAGAGAATGAAATACTAAAGACTACAAGGTGAAGCATGATTTGGAAGAAATCCAAAACAACTCCCAATATTCTACCAATGAGTGAGACCATGGATATGTTTGGGTACCGCTTATTTGTTGAAAACTGAAAGCTGAAAATTTATTACTGGAAGCACTGTAACAAAATAATTTTTAAAAGTGTGAATAGTGTCGGTAACCCAAAAATGCATTGGTATGCGCATTTTTGTGTTTTTGACTGGGTCGAGAACAGTGCTGTGGTACCTAGCCAAAAATGCAAACGCTGAATTGCACGCTGGTAACGTGCAATCCAAATGCACACCAAATTCCATATATGAAAAGGTGATATTTTCTATTACAAGATTGAAAACCTTGGCAGTGAATTTATACTGGGATTGCACCATTAGTTTTCCCATATGACTCCAAGCCAAGACACAAAGTGACAATAAATTATTTCCCATGTTAGAGTAATTCACTTAAATTTGGGACCTAGCTATATATTTGCTAAGGGGGGTGGCCATGCCACCCCCCCCTAACCTCAATAATATTTAATAAATTGTATGCATTTTTTTTAATCAAAGTTAAAAGCTTTAAGAATTTGGTGTCCAAAATAAGAATTTGGTTTGCTTGCTATGTGGGTTTGTTGGAAGAGAGAGACAAAGAGGAAGAGAGGAAAGAGAGACGTGGGAGAGAAGAGAGAAATGAGTCATTTATATTATTTAATTGGGTAGTTTACATTATTTTAATGAGTTGTATGTTTAAATAAAAGTTGAGATGTCTATTTTATTGTTAAATGAGATGTTAAAATAGATAAAATAACTTTTTTATGTTTTGAAATAAATTTTTTTCTTAGAATCTCGGATGCTAATGCTCTAATAGTATTGTGAGTAGTAAATGAGTTATTTTATTTGAAATTTAAATTCAAATGTTTAAGAGTTTAAAAGTTTCAATAAAGTAAAAAATATCTCACAATTAATGAATAAGATAAAAATATATTACAGATGCCATATGAATGCTTAATTTAAATTTACTTTTTATATAAAACATATCTCTAATTAAGAATTATTATGTGATTTTAATATAGTTATATATAACAAAATATAAAAATTTCGCTAATATTTTCAAGCAAAATAAAAATGTATACATAATTTTTTTAATAATTTTTTTGAGGGATTGATCACAATGATAGTTTCTAAAAATAATTATAAATTAGTGTTTTCCAAACACATACATAGTCACGTGTGAGCATGTAGATATACAATCCTCAAAAGTGTCATTCAAATACCATTATTGGTCTTACAATAAGTGGATACACAATCATAAAAGATGACATAGTATAATTTGAATCACAATATCATAGACTGAGTACAAATATTAAGTCCTCACAATAATTTGTACAAAACATTAAACATATTAAGAACCTATGTGTGTGCATTTAAACAACATTTTGAAGGAGAATATAATGTATAAGATTTGTCATTCTCATTAGTTATTCAAATAGCACGCAAAAACTTATTAAAAAGTCCAGTGTATTGGGAAAGATACGAGACCAATACATGTCATGTTCATATTGCGTCCAAAGCCCCAATAAACTTGACACAAGCCAAACCCTTGAATAGATTTAAAGAGAAGAATTTGTATTGAAAGCTCGAAAATGTGTTGAAAAACACAAGAGCTGTTTAGACCCCCAAATAAAAATTACGGCTCGATAGATTTTACACAACTTTAATACAAAGTGCGGAATAGTGTAAAAGCGAGCGGATGAACAAGTAAGCTACTTTAATCCATAAACTAAGCAACACAGCAGTATAATGGAATTAAACAAGAGTAGGGAAGAAGGATGCAAACACAGAAAACACCAAGACGTGTTCTCGAAGAGGAAACCGAAGAACTCGGCGAAAAACCTCTCCGCCGCCCTCCAAGCGAAAATCGATCCACTAGACAATCAGTTGGGATACATGGGTTAGCAAAAGACCCTCCAAGCCTAGTCTACCCGCTGTACCTAAGCCCTCCAAGCTCCTACTCCAACAAGGCTTCTCGGAACCGTGTCTTGTCCTAGTTATCCGGATCTCGCAACAAGCTCCATGTTGCATCTGCCATTCAAGGCTTTTTCCAATGCTTCCCAGCAGCACCAAAACGTCACACAGCACTCACAAGGTGTGGTAAGTGTTTGGGCTATCAACCTCTCAAAGATATGGATAATGGAGAGGGAAGGGTTGAGGAAATACCACAAGCAAATGTATAGAGAAAGGTGGGGAAGACAATCTCTAATTACCAATGTGTTTGGCTAGGGTTTTCTCTCTGAAGCATCCCTCAACAATTGTGGGTAAAGATGGTATATATAGGAGAGGTGCAAAAGGTGTGACTCAAAAAGTACAGGCTGGCAGAACAGCTAGTCTCGCGGGTGTCTCGCGGGAAGGCCTTACCCGCGAGATACTCGCGAGACATAGTTGTCTCCACCTAGCCTGACTCTTCGCATTCCAGCATGTGCCTGGCACATGGTTTACTTCGCAGGATGCTTGGTCGCGAGATACCCGCGAGAATCCTTCAGTTCTTCAAATGCTTGAGTCTTCAAACACACTCTCTATCACATAACCCTTACAACAAGTCCCACAACAAATACAGGGTTTTAAACGATTGAACATAATTACAATCAAATTTGGCACGGAATAAAAGCCAACAAAAACACAGTTGTAAATCACAACTTTACAATCTCCCCCTTTGGCTATTCCATGACAAAACCCTAAAACAGACTCTAGACTTAAACGTGAGTTTGGGAACAAAGGCAAAACTCACTCACACCTAATTCTAGATTCTGAAGTGCTCTTGAAACATATGAACAAGTAACTCCTGAAACACAACAACACAATAACATCATTGTATGCAGAAAACTTGAAAACATATGGAGCAATAATAGCATGATCGAGCAAAACGAAATAGAAACACTGGATCATGGCAAGATCAAACAAGTAATCACTATACAGAAGCAATTACTATGCTCATTCACACATGGAACGAACATCCGGATTTGCAAGAAGATACGCTCAATTGAAGAGAGTCACTTGCAACTCCAACACTCAACCAATGCGAAATACACGAAGTATTTGCATCTAGGAACAATCCTACTAGGGCACACGAGTGTTCATCACTCAACCAATGCATAGAACGTGTATGCATCTAGGAACAATCCTACATGGGCACAAGAGTGATGTACTTGAAGTAGAATGCATGACATTGAACAACAAGCAAACATGCATGAAGGTTGCATAGGCAAGATATTGCAAATGCATGGCACAAACCACAAATACCTACAAAACAATGCATGAAACAAACCCTTAAAGCTTACATAAGCAACATGGGTACATACTAAAAGTGCCACATAGCATATATGCCACAAAGCATAGAAATTAAACACAAACTACTGAAATTATACTGAATATACTGAAATTAATACTGAGGTTAAAGCATAAGTGTCAGAACTATAATCCAAAAAAAACAGTAAGATAGTAATCATAAAAAAACAGTAAGACAGTAATCATAAACCAAAAAAAACTAAAAGAAACCCGTCTGTAAAACCAATAACCAATATCAACTATAGCTATGTGTCTAGGCTATGCTCCCCCTAAGGCTGTGCAAGCTCTTGTTCAGCAGCTCCCCCTCAAAATTTTCTCCCCCTTTTTGACCGGAATGGCCAAAGGACTAGAACTGATCGGAGTCGGAGTCTGACCCATGTGTAGGAGATAGGCTCTGAATCTGGGCTGACAATGTGGTGATCTGCTCCTGGAGGTATGCAAACTGATCCGCTGTGTGCTGTACATGAGTGTCAAGCACTGTGGACATGTGATCCATCTTAGCTAGGATCTGATCAAGCTTGCTGAGACCTGGTGTTTGTGTTGAAGATGATGGCTGTGCAGTCTCTGGATGTGCAGTCTCTGGAGCAGAAGTAAACCTGTCAATCTCCTCCTCTGTATCCCCACCCTCATCTGGTGCATCCTGAGGCACGACCCGAGGTGGTGGAATAAGATGGGCACCAGTCTTGGGGCCTTTAATGTGTGCAGTGCTCCGAGTCAGAGTGTTTGCACCAATGGGTAATCCCTCTGAACAACCGTAAGGCCACTAGGGAACTTCAGTTTCGTCTTGGCAATGAACCCCATGATCAGTGAAGGAAAAGGCATTATGGTTCGGGAATTTTGCTTTGTAATGCTCTTTTTCAGGATATGGAAGATGTGGCTGCAGATATCGATTTCCTTGTGAGTGAAGAGATCGTAGAGAAACCTCGTCCTTGGAGCTGATAAGGTGGTGAGGTTGGTGACCGGGTACAGGTTATGGATCATAACGTAGCTCAAAGTCCTCATTTCTGGAGAGAACTTAAGAGTATCCATTGAGGATTTCTTTGGAACCCCACCAAGAGTGGATATCATCTCCGTGATAGACCCCAATCTCTCATCATATTGAACCGTCATCGGCTGTGAGGTAGGACGGATCTCCAGAAGATCTTGAATGCTATCCCTTGTTATCTCAAATTCTTTGTGCCTCACCCAGCAGATTATTTTGTCCTCTTCTACAGCAGCATTGGAGAAGAACTCTCTGATTATTTCCGAGTATACTGTCCCAATTGGATTCAGCAATTTGGTCCATGTTCTTTCTTTGAGTGCATCTGGAATGCATGTGTGCTCAAGTTCCTCCAATTGGACCACCCTTTCCATTACAATGGTTGCTTTCTTGTAGCAATCATTGTACTTCATATCTGCTTCCGCGGATTTGAAGTGATCGGATTCAGTGCGAGCACGCTTAGGGGCCTTCTTCTTTGAGGCAGCATGCTTGGTGGGAGACATCTGCACAGGTAGACATAACACACATAGCACAAGTGCACAAAATATAAGAGCAATGACTTGATTAGGTTCAAGTGAGTTTGCACCTATTGAAATAATCCCAAAACAGAGTAGGTTGCAAAAAAAAAAACAGAGTAAGACCAATTCACACAAGCATGCTTCAATACATACAGCACTTAATCAAAAACAAGAATGCATGAAAGCAATACATTATGCATGACATTAAATAACTGTGGAAGTGTGTGTGTCTGTGTGTATGCATGTGTGTGCAACAAGTGATGCATGAGGATGTGCCTAGGAGTTTGGTTGTGTGCCAAGTAGCAACATATTCAAAATGCAATATAAACTAGATCAAAGATCGATTCTAGACCAAACCATGTTAAGACTCATGCAAACCTAGAAATTGGGACTCATTTGAGACCAATTATGCACATCAATATCACTTAGACATATAATCAAACACTTAGTATGCATAAGAACATTTTAAGTGTGAGCAATGCATGAACATGGTAAAATAATGCCTAAATACATGATAAAATGCCACACGGGGCCAACACAAATGCATCAAGATCAAAAGAAACAAAACCCAATAAAAAATTGAACGAAAATTTCACCCAATTTTGAAAACCAATCAAAGTTTCGAAAATTCCCAATTTTGAAAGCCCTAACACAAAATTCTGCATAATCTAAGTAAAAACTTAAAAAGAAATGGTTAACAAACATACCTTGAAGAAGAAAATGCAGAAAAAATCTTGATTTGGAAAGGGATTTGATGGAATAGTGTTTTGGGTTGAGAGAGGTTTGAAGAACAATGAGGGAGGGAGTTTTTGTGCTTTTGAAAAACTGTCACATCAGCCCTTTAAAAACTGAAAACACGCGTTTTTCGCGGGATAGGGAGTAGCGAACCAGTCGCGACACAGTCGCGAGAAATGCCACTGAAGAAAAAACTTTTCGCGAGAAGCGCTAAGTCGCGACACAGTCGCGAGATTCTCTATCTGATTTTGAAAAATTCCAGTTTTTGCCAAACAGCATTTCGCGAGAAGCTGTTGGTCGCGAGACAGTCGCGAGACAGTCGCGAAATTCTCTGTGTGACAGGATGAAAAAAAATTTTCCCTCAAATCTTTTCGCGGGAAGCAGCTTAGTCGCGAGCTTCTCGCGAAAGAACCTCTGAACTAGTTTTTCGATGAAAAACACACAGAAGGCATTTTGACCAAAAAGAAACACAAGAAAGTATAAAATCACTTTCAAAAACTAATAAAACTCACAAAAATCTTTTTGGATTTGATCAACAAGTTCATGGGCATTCGCATCACATTTGGACATATACAATCACACAAATGAGATAGGCATTGATAGAATCAACAACTTGTGTGTTGTGTGTGAGTATCAAATGTGAAATAGTCCTTAGACCAGAGTGAAGCTTCAATGATCAATTCACACGAGTCATACACAACTGATACGAAATCATGTGGACTATCTCCATTATAAAAATGAGTATATATGACCTCCCACACATTGGAAACACAACATAGAAGCTTTTCATTTGGCTTCTTATAACTCATAACAATTGGTCCATTTTCATTTTGATTGGACAAATACATCTCATTTTGAGGAAGGTGCTTGAAATTTATGATATTTCAACATTGATGAGAAGCCTTTGGCTTTTTGAGCACCATAACATTTACTTTAAAAAGAGTTGCTTTCCCTTTTTCCTAGTCAAATACTAGTGTGTGCGACAGGCTTTTGCAGCTCAATATCTCTTTTCATTTGGAGATTTACAATTTGAGAGCTCTTTTTGCAAAAACATAAAAATAAAGTGGGAAGAGATATAGACACAAGTCTATGCAAGTATCAAGACCAACAAGACTATTGACCAATCATTCATGACAGGTGTGAAGATCTATTTACAACAGTCACACATAGTTTTCAGGGTTTCTTCCACACAGAAAAGAGTGCATACGAACAAGCGAAGATCGTAAATGCACTATGCCATAAGTACGAAGGTACTAGGCCAAACTCACATGAGATATGCACAAAACAAGTGATCAAACTTTTTGAGATTTTTCAATTTTTATGGGTTTTTGAATTTTTGAAACACACCCAAAAACAGAACAAGGAAAGTAAGATCAACAAAAATAGGTTTAAACCATAACAAATAAAAATGAAATTAATGCATGAAATGATGCAACTACAAATGTCCCTACATATGGAAAGAATTGATGCATGGACATATTACAATGCTTATGCATGAGTACCCCTCTTCACCCACACGTCACGTGCGTTTGGGGTGATATCCTTGACGGATTGGGTACGAGAGTTGGGACTTTCAAACCTCCTTGTGAAACTCTCCATGCAAGTGGTGAAGGCACCTATCATCTTCATCATGTCTGTCACTCCGGGATCACGATTTTGGCTTCTTGAGACCTCACCACCCCAAGCTCTACTGTCATTCCTTCTTCCTCGTGACCGCGGTGCGCTTGCATTGTTGTCTGCTCTCAGCTTTTGGCAGTTTGGTCTGGTATGTCCTCGCAGTCCGCAGTAGTGACACACATAATCTGTTCTAGGACCCCACCGAGGTCTTGAAAGAGATCTTGCTCTGTTTTCATGTCTTCCTACGGGTTGATTTCGGGGCTTATTCACCATCCGTTGCTCAATTACATTCTTCTTTTCAACCTTAACATTCTCAGGAACGACCTCCTCTATAATTTGTTCTACGGCCTTCACAAATTTTACTTCTTTGGTAGCTTTGACTGATGAGCTACTCACTCCGGTATATCCCAATCCGGACTTGTCTGAGGAGTGTTTTTGGGATGAGATAACATCATTCAATTTTCTGGAGGAGACCCTATCTATCTTGGCTTGCGCTTGAACCACCTCTTGTTCAAGAAATCTGATCTTTAAGTAAGCTTCTGACAGCTCACCATTCATCTTTTCTATTTCGCATTTTGCCTCCCTATGTCTGACCATGAGGCTCCGGTAATCTTCCTCAGCCTTCTTCATTTTTCTGACGGCCGCCTTGGCTACCCTTGCATATTCTCCCGACTTCTCAAGGAGTAATGAGTAGTTTTCTTGAAGATTAGCTGCACTATCATCCTTTTCTTCATCTGATTCTTCTACAATTCCAATGGACTCTGAATCAGAATGCTCACCAAGTTCCTTCACAAGTGCATCCAAGTCATCCGAGGAGTCTACATGATCAATTGTCATGAATGCGGAGTAGTTTCCCTCACCGTCACAGCTCTCTTCCGAGTCAGTATCAGAAGAGTCGGAATCACTGAGCGTTGAAGCATAAGCTTTCCCTTTTCCCCTCAAAAAATTCGGACACTCCTTCTTCAAATGTCCATGGCCATTGCACTCATAGCACACAATGTCTGAAGAAGGTTGATAATCCTTCCCTTCTTTTCCTTTAAACTCTTTCTTGTCACCTCTTGATGGAGAGAACTTTCCTCTGTTGAACGGTTTTCCACTGTTCTTCATTTTCAGAAACTTGCGGAAGTTCTTTGCAAGATATGCTACTTCCTTCTCCACACCATCTTCTTCGGAGGAATCATTTATTCTTTCGGTGATGGTTTTAAGAGCAAGCGATTTGCTCGTTTTATGAGAAGGCAGTCCCAGCTCATACGTTTGGAGAGACCCAATCAACTCTTGAATCTTAATCTCATCCAAGTCTTTGCTTTCTTCTATGGCTGTAACCTTTGCTCTAAAACTTTCAGGTAGGGACCTCAAAATTTTTCTCACCACCTTGGTGTCTTCAATCTTCTCCCCAAGATTGAGTTTAGCAATGACAATTTCATTGAGCTTCCCATAGAATGAATCAAATGGTTCATCATCACCCATTTTAAGTTCTTCAAATTTGGTGGTAAGCATTTGAAGCTTCGTGTCCTTAACTTTCTTTGTACCCTCATAGGTAGTCTCCAAAATCTCCCAAGCTTCCTTGGCTACCGTCATATGAGAAATCCTGTGGAATTCATCAGGGGACACACCACAAAAAATAGCATTTAAGGCCTTACTATTAGCATTGGCCGCTGCTAGAGCAGCCTTATCCCAAGTGGACTTAGGAGCCTCCGGCTTAGTCCAACCTATCTCAACCGCATCCCAAACGGTATCATCAATAGAGCATAAAAATGCTCTCATTCTGACTTTCCAGAATGCATAATTATTTCCATCAAAAAATGGTGGAACATTGAGCGATTGAGACCGGTCCATCTCAACAAAGGTCAAGGATCACACTTAGGTAATTAAACCTCAGTAAGTGTACCCGCTCTGATACCAATTGAAAGCTCGAAAATGTGTTGAAAAACACAAGAGCTATTTAGACCCCCAAATAAAAATTACGGCTCGATAGATTTTACACAACTTTAATACAAAGTGCGGAATAGTGTAAAAGCGAGCGGATGAACAAGTAAGCTACTCTAATCCATAAACTAAGCAACACAGCAGTATAATGGAATTAAACAAGAGTAGGGAAGAAGGATGCAAACACAGAAAACACCAAGACGTGTTCTCGAAGAGGAAACTGAAGAACTCGGCGAAAAACCTCTCCGCCGCCCTCCAAGCGGAAATCGATCCACTAGACAATCAGTTGGGATACATGGGTTAGCAAAAGACCCTCCAAGCCTAGTCTACCCGCTGTACCTAAGCCCTCCAAGCTCCTACTCCAACAAGGCTTCTCGGAACCGTGTCTTGTCCTAGTTATCCGGATCCCGCAACAAGCTCCATGTTGCATCTGCCATTCAAGGCTTCTTCCAATGCTTCCCAGCAGCACCAAAACGTCACACAGCACTCACAAGGTGTGGTAAGTGTTTGGGCTATCAACCTTTCAAAGATATGGATAATGGAGAGGGAAGGGTTGAGGAAATACCACAAGCAAATGTATAGAGAAAGGTGGGGAAGACAATCTCTAATTACCAATGTGTTTGGCTAGGGTTTTCTCTCTGAAGCATCCCTCAACAATTGTGGGTAAAGATGGTATATATAGGAGAGGTGCAAAAGGTGTGACTCAAAAAGTACAAGCTGGCAGAACAGCTAGTCTCGCGGGTGTCTCGCGGGAAGGCCTTACCCGCGAGATACTTGCGAGACACAGTTGTCTCCACCTGGCCTGACTCTTCGCATTCCAGCATGTGCCTGGCACATGGTTTACTTCGCAGGATGCTTGGTCGCGAGATACCCGCGAGAATCCTTCAGTTCTTCAAATGCTTGAGTCTTCAAACACACTCTCTATCACACAACCCTTACAACAAGTCCCACAACAAATACAGGGTTTTAAACGATTGAACATAATTACAATCAAATTTGGCACGGAATAAAAGCCAACAAAAACACAGTTGTAAATCACAACTTTACATGTATTTTATTTAAATGACTTGAATAAAGTGTTAAGTGAAAATTTTTCTTGTTGATGAAATTTTATGAATAAATCTAAGCATCATTAATAAATGGATTTGAAATGATTAGATTTACAATATAATTTTGAATCGATAATGTTACAAGTACTTTTGTTTGAACAAAATCTCTAAAACATAAATTATCATGTGTCATTAAATTCATATATGGTATTTTAACTAGAAATAATTTTTCAAATCCTCCGATTAGTATTAGTATATGTTCAATTGGTTATTTAATTTGCATATTAATCATGATTTATGATGGATTGTGAAAAAATTTAATATGAACTGGAAATATGAGATAACAACTTTTTCAAACCATATGTAAGATCTAAAGAACTTGGACTCTGAGGTATTGAGGAAATGAATAATGGTATATGATTTGTCGAGAATGTGGCACTTGAAAGAGCTCAAATGTGGACTTCTGTAGCCAAATTCCAAGTTTTCAGGACCTGAGAATTAAGACTTTACATAGTTGTTCAATATTTATGCGATAACTAACACCAAATAACCCAATTGAAGCAAAATTAGAAGTTGATCTAGAGTGGAAAACCAAAACAATAGCCATGTCCTCTAAAAGTTGCAGTATCTCACATTTTCAAATTGGTAAGTACTCTTTTGAGGTCCTTATGACAGTAAAGACATCTTGGGACCTTAAATCAATTGCTGATTGATCAAAAAGATAAGAAAATTGTAGAGAGTAATCCAACATGCCTAGTGTTCCAATTTGTGCTCATATCAAACAAAGATTTATAAAAACTCTATCCACACATGTACATGCAAGCACACAAAACCCCAAAAACTAAAACTTGCATCAGGTGCTTCAATTGTTCTAAGAACTTATTCTCTGTTGTAGGGTGCATTTTCAAATTTTACTTTGTTTTCTTCTATTGTTCCCACTACATATAATGCCAAAAGACATGGTGAAGCGAATTTTTCTATTGCCTTCAAATCCGAACTAGCAAAGATTAAAAACTTTGTAAAGAATCAAAATAGCAAACCAAATAAACAACTACATAAAATCAATATTTCAAGGAATCCAGTCTTCAACTACTTACAAGTAACGAAATTCTGTTGTCTTCTTCTTCCCAAAGACATATCTCGAAAGAAAATCTCCATTCCTACATCACAGCATTCATATTACAAATATTCAAAAACATAAATATATAACTATATACATACATTCGAAGAAATTAAAAGAACTAGAGTGAACTGATTCATCAGAATAGTTCCTTTCATACTTAACTAAATTTGGATTAAATTAAATCAAATCTAATGTAATCATACATACCAGCAAATAACAAATTAAGTTTATAGAAATTAACCTATAAGTTTAAAGCAATTAAGCTTCAATTTAATGAAAAGGTTTCAAATTTACAACAAAACCCAGATTTTTGTAAGTATAGTTTCTCAAAGAAATCCATCAGCATAAAACCAAATATTGAATTTTTGCATAAAACCCAAATGGCCAACCACTACTAGTACTCTGTTTTCTTATGTCGACAAAGAAAAAGAAAATAATTTTATAAGAAGTGAAAGAGGGAAGAGGGGTACCAAAAAGAGGAGAATCAAGTGGAATAAGATTTTCAGAATAAGCGAGAGTCCATTTGGTTCAATGGCTTTCACGCAGAAGTGCGTCCATTCTCTAGAGTTACAAAGGAATGTGAAGAAGAACAAAGTCTAAGCGTAACATGTTCGAGAAAATATAGGTAAAAAAAAAACAGCTAACACTTGAAATAAATAACACACAATCCTAAAGTAATCCCACATCGATAAAATACAAGTAAATTGTTTTATTTATAAATTGTTGCAACAACCTTGGCAATTGCTGAGCTTAGTAACGTAAGCTTGTAACCGAGTTGGGGCATTAAAATGGTTGGATGTATGCCGAGATTGCCTAGGTGGGATGTGGTTAATATGTTGATTTGTCCAATATGGAGTCTAATATTCAGCATGCCCCTTGTCCTTGGGTTAAAGGGCACCCCCATCCACAATGGATGGGTAGCCCACATCTCATATTGAATTGTTTGTTAAGGATTGGGGTATCCCCACAAATCGCATGCTATCTAGTTCTTCTCCATACAAACAACCACTTTTTTTAATTTTTAATTTTTTACATTTATTTCTTGTCAATCTGTGTAAAAATCAAAATTTTTTAGATGAGCTTTACCAATCTATTTTCATTTTTTATACAATTATTTTCTTATCATTCTTGGTATATTTTAATAAGTTGAACGGCCATTCAAACAACCACTTCTTACCTTTACTAATATAAGAATATATATATATATATATATAAGAAAAAAATTCGTTTTTTTTTTTTAAATGATCATTATCAATCTGTTTTTAATTTTTTTTCCCTTTTAAGTACTTTCCTATCTAATCTTGAAAAAAATATTGTTTTTTTTTTCTTTTTAATATGTTAAAATTAAATAAATAAAAAAATGCCAAACAGGACTAGAATTGATAACTTGCTATTATACCCTTCATTGGGCTGATTATAAAAGATGGAGTTTAATAGAAATTCAAAGTCGTTAAGACTTTGATGGAGAATTGTTGTTATAGGATTGAAATCCTTTGTGGAACAGTTGTTTAATCTTTATCTAATGGGGAGAAAAGGGATAAGATGATCAGTAATTTGACAAGCCTAATGTGAACAAAGAGGTTGGCTAATGTGAACAATTGTTTATAGTGCGCACAATTGTTGTTAATGATGCTCCCAATATGATAACTAAAGCCCATATCAAGATCATCAAGGCTTTAGAGTAACTCAACTATAGAGTTCTTTCCATTCATCTTGAAATGAGTAAATTGGATTTTACCCTATCATCAACATTTAAAAAAATGTTGAGTATTGTACTTTTATTCTTTATTTTAAATATTGATAACGTGATAAAATCCAATCACTCATTTCGAAAGAGTGAATAGTATTTTAGAGGCTGTTTGGATTACTTTTTTTTCATTACTCAATTTCCGTCACTCATTACTTATCACTTATCACTCATCACTTTAAAATACCACACCCGTTTGGCACTATCACTCGCCATCACTCAATATTTTTCACACTGTTTGTGGGTCCCATACTTGTCACTCGATGCAGCTTCCCCCCCCCCCCCCCCCCCCAGTACCTAGATCACCCGAACCCAATGAAAGAAAAAAAGAAAAAAAAAGGAAGAAACCCAGATCACCAAACCCGGTGAAAGAAGAAGAAGAAGAAAAAAAAGAAAAGAAAAGGAGCTAAAACCCAGAAACTCGAACCCAGTGAAAGAAGAAAGAGAAAAAAGAAAAAAGAAAAATGAAACCCAGGTCACCTGAATCTAGTGAAAGAAGAAAGGAAAAAAAAGAAAAAAAGAAACCCAGATCATCGAACCCAGTGAAAGAAGAAGAAGAAGAAAAAAGAAAAAAAAGAAAAAAAAAAAAAGAAACCCAGAAACTTGAACCCACTGAAAGAAGAAGGAAAAAAGAAAAAGAAAAAGGAAGAACTGAAGAAGACAAGCTGATCAGAAGAAAGGAAAAAAAAAAGGTAGCTTAGTCAAAAGGTGTGGTTGAGTTATGACTAGTGGGTCCCCATGAGTGTTTAATTACAGAAATGCCATTGAGTTATGAGTTATGGAAACTGAAAACACCTAAAATGTGTTTTCAGTTTCCATAACTCATAACTCAAAAATTAGAGAATTGAGTGATGAAAACAAAAAACTGGAAACAGAGTTATGGTGCTCCCAAACGGACTTCTCGCTATGGGTCCCACCATTTTTGAGTTATGAGTTATGGAAATTGATGATCCAAACAGCCCCTTAGAAACTCTATAGTTTAGTTCCTTAAACCTTTAGAGGATCATAATTTGATAAAGTTTTACAAGGTCCTAAATCATAAGTAGAAGTTTTTTCAGGATCAGAGAGTGAAGGTTCTTGGTGAGAGCATTGCACACAAGGTGTATATTGTAAGTTTTTTGGTCTAATTAAAATAAAGGATCTATAGATGGTTAATGCTATGCAATAACCTAAACAACTTGGATTTGAGGCTGTAGATGATTCCTATGATAATACAACAGATTGTGTATTGTGAAAAGATGTGTGTGATGAAAATATGTAGAGAAAAAAAATGAATCATGGCTAGGGATGTGGCTGAGTAAATTAGTGCTCTAAAGGCTCTCTAATATACTGTAAACAAAAATTTGGACCTCTTTTTTGTTGAGACTTGAGACACTTCTTGCATTTATAGAGATAGCTATTTTCCTTATTTTTAAGGCTACAAGGCCAAAAATTGGGTGGAATTACTAGTGTAGTAGTGTTCATAATATTCCCCACATAAATATTCCCCACATACTACTCAAATGTTCTTCATATTATTGGGCTCCCACAAATACTCTCTATACAAGCCACATAAATTACCTTGGGCCCATTAACAAATATTATCCACATATTATCCAACTTGGGTTTTCACAAAAATACTCATCACATCACTACCAAAATTAGGCCCCAAAATTATACTTCCTCCACAAAAAAGCCCAAAATCATTTTCCTTGTGGGAAAGATCCAGAAGGCCTAACAAAACTCTCTCTAAAAATTTCGTTGCTACACGGCACCTCTAAAAGCCATTGCTACACGGCACTTCTTAAAAGCTCGTTGCTGCACGGCATCTCTAAAGCCCGTTGTTTCACAGCAATATTTTTACAAAGTCTTACAAAGCCCAAATATTAATTTGGCACCTATTTTACAAAGTCCAAATACTAATTAAAGCCCAAATACTAGTTTGGCACTTATTTTATAAAACCCAAATATTATTTTGGTACTACTTTACAAAGCCCAAATCTATTAAAAGGGATTCAATTTAAAACTAAGGATACATATATGTTAAAAGTGAAAATGGATTACTTTAGAAGCTTCATTATCAAAATTGGTAGGCGACATCCCAAAAATAAAAACTGTATAGTTTTCTACTTTCCTTAGCAGACATAGTTAAAAAAATAAATGGAACTGTGAGAAAAGGGCACCTCGTTTGGATCGAGCAACTCTTCTAGCAAAGAAGTATTCTCTAAAGCATCATTCTGAACATCCATTGCATAAATACAACCCTGGCTAATTCATCAGCAAGCATTTTGACCATTACTAAAGTATCATAACCATTGCCACAAGTGGCATCAATCACTGTATCCCCTTTCTGGACAACATGTTTCCTAACCCTGGTAAAAATAGTCAATACAACTATTTGATGCCTGGATACAACTGCCTAAATAATTGGCAGGAACGTGAATGTCTCAATCTAGAGATGGAATTGGACAAAAAAATGCCTTAACAGGAGACTGTAGAAGGTCATTCCAATATAGCATTAAACAAGGTCCATAAAACAAACACATTTCGTTGACCCACCAAGCAAAAGTAGCATTCAGCTCATAAACTTAAGTAACAAGATGAGTGTGTGTGTGTGCGCGCGCGTGTGTGTGTTTGTGGTTAATTATGAAAGAGTTTGGCAATCATCTGCAACAATGTATAAAAAGGTATTTTAAAGATCACCACCAAATCTAGACTATGATACAATTTCCTAGAAAGGAGCAGTTAATCATAAATGGCAACATGATCTGGTGCAATTCATTCTATTTAAGGATGAGCAAATCACTTGCAAGATAGGAAGTGAAGTAAGCATGGAATATGTATGGCAAGCATGTTATCATTGCGTATGCCATTGAAGTGTCAATAAAAGACATTTATGGATCTTAGTTCAATTGCTGGTTGATCAAAAAGATAAGAAAATTATAGTGAGTAATCCAACATGCCTAGTGTTCCAATTTGTGCTCATATCAAACAAAGATTTATTAAAACTTTATCCACAAATGCGCGTGCAACTTGCAAGCACACAAAACCGCAAAAACTAAAACTTGCATCAGGTGCTTCAATTTCACTCAGAGAAAAATTCTTACATAAAGTCCCAATATATTGTTCTAAGAACTTATTCTCTGCTTTATAGTGCGTTGTCATATTTTACTTTGTTTTCTTCTATTGTTCCCACTATATAATGCCAAAAAACGTGGTGAAGCGAATTTTTCTGTTGCCTTCTAATTCGAACCAGCAAAGATTAAAATATTTGTAAAGAATCAAAATAGCAAACCAAATAAAGAACGATATAAAAAATCAGTATTTCACGGAATCCAGTCTTTAAGTGCTTACAAGTAAGCAAATTATGCTGTCTTCTTCTTCCCAAAGACATATCTCGTCAGAACATCCTCCATTCCTAAATCACAGCATTGACATTACAAATATTCAAAACATACATATATACCTATATACATACATTCAAAGAAATCAGAAGAACTAGAGTGAACTGATTCATCAAATTCTTTGCCTAGTTTTAGCACATGTACTTTAGAGGGGGAAGAAGAAAAAATCAGAATAGTTACATTCATACTTACACAATTACATTTGGATTAAATTAAATCGAATCTAATGTAATCACATACATACTTGCAAATAACAATTTAAGTTTATAGAAGTTAACCTACAAGTTTAAACAATTAAGCTTCAGTTTAATGAAAAGGTATCGAATTTACAACAAAACCCACAGTTTTTTAAGTATAGTTTCACAAAGAAATCCATCAGCATAGAAGCAAATATTGAATTTTAGCATAAAACCCAAATGGAGAATCGCTACTAGTGCTCTGTTTTGTTATGTAGGACAAAGAAAAAGAAAATAATTTTTATCATATGGGACACTTCAAAATTTAAAGCTTCCACTTAATTATACTCCAAAAACTTCATTGCCTATTTGAAATTCTTCTTCACTACCATTAAATTATCTTATACATAACGATTCTCAAAAAAAAAAAAAAAAAAAAATCTTATACTGTTGTACATAACAAACTCGCACACAAATACATAGGAAGTGAAAGAGGGAAAAGGGGTACCAGAGAGAGGAGAATCTCGTGGGATATGATTATCAGAAGTAGTGAAGTCCATTTGGCTCATTGGGCTTCACGAAATTACAAACAAATGTGAACCAAAAAATAAAAAAAAAATCTAAGCGACAACCTGTTAGAGAAAATAGAGGGGAAAAAAAAAAGGCATTGTAAATCCATAACACTTGAAATAAATAAACCACAATCGTCAATATCCCACATCGATAAATTATTTATTTATAAAGAGTTACAATAACCTAACTCAGTGCCGAGCTTAGTAACTTAAGCTTGTAACCAAGTTGGGGCATTAAAGTAGTTGGATGTATGTTAGGATTGCCTAGGTGGGATGTGGTGTTAATATGTTGATTTGTCCACTATGTGGAGTCAATATTCAGCATGCCCTTTGCCCTTGGGTTAAAGGGCACCCCCACCCACAATGGATGGGTAGCCCACACATCTCAAATTGAATGGTTAAGCATTGGGGGTATCCCCACAAATCAACACACAACAACCCCTCCCAGCATGCTATCTAGCTCTTCTCCATACAAACAACCACTTTTTACTCCCTTTTTTTTTTAAATTAAAAAAATATTGTCAATCTTGGTAAATTTTTTTTTTTTCAATTACCTTTATCAATCTTATACCTTTCCTCGCTTGGCCCATTGGATAAAAAAAATTTAAAGAACTCATAAGGTAGGGCATCTAAAAAAGTTAACTAATTAATTTTTTTTTTCCTGTATTGAAAACAAAATCATAATACTTGGTATCATACAGGCACTCTTATTGTTTGGCATAGACTACTTGGAACTTGGAAATTCATCCGGAGTGAGTCCAAATCTTCTATTCCACTTTTTTTGTTCTACTTTATACTCCACCAATAAAAACTTGCCACATGTTCACCTAATTAATTAAATACTACTATTATTAATTAATGATAATATTTAATTAATTAGGTGAACATGTGGCAAGTTTTTATTTGTGGAATATAGAGTGGAGCAGGAAAAGAGAGACAGAAGATTTGGACTCATTCATCTGAGCCAAGTTTCCAACGATGACAAACCACTAAGGCAATTATCATTACTCAGGCAATGCAAATTCCATAGGTTTTTATTTATTTATGTAAACACAAAATCTTTTTGACTATGAAAGTAACATGGATTGTTACTGCGGGACAATAATTTCAGGCTGTGTACTATAACACAAGTTTTATTTTTTTTAGCTAGACAATATATAGCATAAACAATAGCACAAGTTGAATGTTCCAGTTGGATCTTTTACTGGGTTGAGCCCAATGGCCTCTTTTACTATAGCTTCCTACATGCTGTAAGAAGTATATTCTAACGTAAGTGTGGTACTCGAGTCAATTTCAACAAATCCTTTTTTTTTTTTTTTTCCAAATTTTGGTGAGTAACAAGCTCGGTACCATTATTGATCAAGTACTGTGTAATCTTTAATTATTTAATGAAAAACCTTGATTTAAAATATTTGAATAATATTAATTGTAATTAATACAATTTAAAGGATAATTACTAAATGAGTAAATGAATGAAATACTTGTCTTGAAGCATATAAATTTTCATGATAAATTAATTTTTGTATATGCAAAAATAATATATATATAATAAATCATATTAAAGATGTGTTTAAGAAATAGAATTCATATTTGTGTGTGCTATTTTGTGAATTATAAAAATTTATTGATATAATTATATTGGACCTCTGAAAAAAATTTTATGTCTTTGCCACTGAGTGACAAAGTTACTATCATTCATTAAGAGGAAAAAAAAAAAAAAAAAAAAAGGAAAAAAACTACTATTATATGTAACCTTATTACTATGAGAGGTACCACACTAAAAAAAAAAAATGTGCAGTAAATTTCCATAAATCAATGTGTTTTTTTTTTCTTTTGGTTAAGAAACTATAATTCTAGCACTACAGGGGAAGGGGAAAGCTATGTAAACTGTAAAGCCTTTAAAGCAATTACATAACTCCAAAAAGCACTACAAAAGTGCCTAACTCTTGTAGTCATAGATGTGGATACGAAGCACCACATCGGTAGTGTTTGAGTCAAAATCAATGTGTGTTTGTTCTTCACAAATTTGGCCAAAATATGCACTTGGTATTGGTAATGCGATGAGCAACAAGGTACAAGACCTAGGCGATAAATCTAAATCTATTTATTTCAAGAAACTCTAGAATTGCTAAATATGTGTACATACATGTTTTGGGACTAGTAGTTATTTTTATTTAATCAACAATAAGCATAAATACGAAAATGGAGACTCAAAATATAAGCAAATGCCAAAGATATACCTGTTTTGTTTAAAAAAATATTATGAATTGATGTGAAAATAAATGTAATGGTGTTATTCAAACCTCATATTAATCGAATTTATGTGGGTTTTTGTTAGCTCGACTGATAAAGTTTTTGTCATTAAATAAGGGATCTGAAATTCAAACCCCACCTCTGCTGAAAACCATTTGGTATATGAAATTCATGGCTTTAGGGTAACTCTACTGTAGAATTCTTTCCATTCATCTTGAAATGAGTAAATTGGATTTTACCTTATCATCAACATTCAAAAAAATATCGAGTATCATAATTTTATTTTCTAATTTAAATATTGATAACATGATAAAATATAATTACTCATTTCAAAAGAATGAGTAGAATTTTAGAAACTTCACAGTCAATTTCTTTAAACTCTAGAGGATCATAATTCAGTAAAGCTTTAAGGTCCTAAATAATTGGTAGAAGTTTTTCTAGGATCAAAGAGTGAAGGGTCTTGATGAAAGCATTGCACAAAAGGTGTTCATTGTACGTGTTTTGATTTGCTTCAAATAAATGATAGATGGTTGATGTAATAGCCTACACTACTTGGATTTGTGCCTGTGGATGATTTTTATGATAATGTACAGTGGATTGTGTACTGTGAAAAGATGTGTGTGACAAAAATATGTAGAGAAAAAAAATGATAAAAATCATGGCTAGGGATGTGGCTGAGTAAACTAGCTCTAAAGGCTCACTAATATACTGTAAACAAAAATTTGGACCTCTTTTCAATTGAGATACTTCTTGCATTTATAGAGATATCTATTTTCCTTATTTTTAAGGCTATGAGGTCAAGAATTGGGTGGAATTACTAAAGTGTTGATTGGCTAGGTGAGACTCACTTTTAGTATTTTTTTTTTTCGACTTTCTAAATTTTACTTATTTTTTATGAGAAAATTCACTCTTTTTAGCAAATTCAGACTCTCTCATGATTGTGTTTTTCCATCATTCAAACCCTAATTCATTAATTTAAATAAATGTGTCATTTGATAATATAAATGCAAAAATTTTAAAATTAATAAAAATATAATGTTATTGATATGGAACTTTTTATTGCTTGCAGGTCTACCATAATTAAAATTTTGAAACAATAGGATCTTAATTATATCTTTCAATTAAAATATCTATTAATCATTTTGTGGACCAATTAAAATTAACATAGGATAATCCTATGTACGCATTTGTATAATATGATCATGGATCAACCAATCACATTTAAGCATTCATAAAACAATTATTAGGGCAATCAGGCAACGTTTCAATATATATATATATATATATTTTGAGAAAAGGTAAATGCTATTTTATTGAAGATAACTCATTGGTCATTCCGGAATACATCATCCAGATCACTAGGTAACTCTTCTACCTATACATCTGTGTTTGCAGTTAAAACTGCTCTACGTGCTAGAGAGTGTGCTAATGAATTACCCTCTCTAAAAACATGGTAAAAAGAACAAGATTGCAATGTGGCACCTAATCTTCGCGCATCCTCAATCACATGCCCATACAACGTAAGACTTCTACCTGAGGCTTGTAAAGCTTGAATCACCCTTTTACAATCACCTTCCACCATCACCCTTAGAAAACTCATCTCTGTAGTTAGTTGTACTGCCCTTTTGGCTGCCAAAGCCTCTGCCATCTCCACAGACTGGGGCAACGCCACCTTTTGGCTAAGAGTTGCCAACACATTCCCTTTATAGTCCCTTACAATCACACCCAGCCCCGCGCAACCCAGGTGATCGAACAGGGCAGCATCAAAGTTGAATTTGAACAGGTCTTTCAACGGTGGGATCCAACGAACATAGGCCGGTCTTGGAGTCACCAATAACTTCGGTTTATGGGCTTCAAAATACTCTTCCACCATTGCTTTTGCTCTCCTTTCGATCTCAAATAGCGGCCATGTGTTTTGGCACTCATGGATTCGATTCCGTCGTTGCCATAAGCTCCAAGCTATGGTTGCAAACCATGCCGTTCGAAAGGTGGACCTCTCCTTATTCACCATCTCAAATAAATCCATAAAGGATTGGTGTTGTTTCATATAGAGAGCCGCGAAACTCCTCTCAGCTTTCCAAACCGTTTGGGCTTGCTCACAGTACCATAGAGAGTGCATGACCGTCTCTTTCCCATCCTCACAGAGAGAGCAAACTTCGTCCACCATGATATTCCTAGTCCGTAAGTTTGGCTTAGTGGGAAGTGAATCTCTGAGTGCACGCCACACAAAGTGCCTGATCTTTCTAGGAGCATGGATTTGCCACACTCCCTTCCATATCGTTGCAGCAGCATCTGAAGAAGAAGAACTTGGGTTTTCTTGAGACACTCCATTTTCCAATAGTCTATAAGCAGACTGTACAGAGTACTCACCATCAGGAGTTAGGGGCCAGACAAGTGTATCATTATCCTCCACATCGCTGACAATAGTTCTAGCAATCATTGAAGCTTCCCACGGGTAGAACATAGCTTCGATAAGGTCCACATTCCAAACCTTTGAGTTAGGCAAGAATAAGTCACAGACTTTATTGATCTCTGCATCAACTCTTGGAGACACCTCCTTCCCATAAGTTAAATCCGGAAGCCATCTTTGGTCCCAAATATCAATCCCTTTCCCATCTCCAACCCGCCAAACAGCTCATTTATGAATAACTTCCCGCGCCTGCAAAATGCTCTTCAACACATAAGAGCATTTAGGATGGATGGGAGCATCCATAATATTGCCATGTGGAAAATATTTGGCACTAAAAACCTTGAACAGTAGCGTATCCCTACAATGGAAGAGGCGCCAAACCTGCTTTGCCAACATAGCCATATTGAACTTTTGAATGTCACGAAACCCCATACCTCCCACCGATTTTGAAGCACACATAGTTTTCCAATTCACCCAATGAATCTTTTTATTCTTTCCTTGCCCCCACCAGAATTTACGAATCATGGCTTCTATATCCTTGCAAAGGCTTGTTGGCAATCGAAACACATTCATAGAGTAAGTAGGGATAGATTGGATGACCGCCTTTATCATAATCTCTTTCCCAGCTTGTGAGAGGAGTTTCTCTTTCCACCATTGCATCTTAGACCAAATCCTTTCTTTTATTTGAGTAAAGCTTGCTTTTTTGGACCTCCCAATAAAAGAAGGTAATCCCAAGTATTTCTCATAATGTTGGATGGCAGGCACATTTAAGGAGTTTTTTATAGCTTCTTGGAATTGCTCACTTGTATTCTTGCTAAAAAAGAGAGTAGTCTTCTCCTTGTTTACTACTTGGCCCGTTGCCTCCTCATAATAGGCAAGAATCTGTTGGATCTTCTCACACTCCTCCAAGGTGGATCTACAAAATAGCAGACAATCATCTGCAAAGAATAGATGGGTGAGTTTTGGTCCATTCCTACAAATAGAGAATCCATGTATTTCCCCACTTTCACTAGCTTGGTTGAGTAAAGCATTCAATCCCTCTGCACAAAAGAGAAAAAGGTATGGCGATAGTGGATCACCCTGCCTTAAGCCCCTTGTGGGAGTGATTAAACCCTTTGGTTCCCCGTTAACCAAGATAGAGTAGGTCACTGTGGAAATGCACTCTATAATCAGAGCAACCCAAGACTCTTGAAAACCCATCTTCAACAGAATTTTTTCCAAGAAACACCACTCCACCCTATCATAGGCTTTACTCATATCTAGTTTAAGCGCCATAAAACCTGTCCTCCCTGTACAATTAGTCTTCATATGATGCAAAGACTCAAAAGCAATAAGGACATTATCAGTAATAAGCCTATTAGCTATAAAAGCACTCTATGACTCTGATATGATCTCATTAAGAATAGGCTTAAGACGGTTAGCAATGACCTTACTAATAATCTTGTAAATAACATTACAAAGACTTATAGGTCTAAAATCAGACACTCTTTCCGAGTTTTTTACTTTTGGGATAAGGGTGATAAAAGTATGATTTATGGATTTAAGTAAAGAACCAGAATTCAAACATGAAAGAACAGCCTGGGAAATGTCCATACCAATATCTGACCAATATGTGTGATAGAATAGGGGAGCCATTCCATCTGGTCCTAGAGCCTTCAACGAAGTCATATCTTTGATTGCCTTCTCTACCTCACCAACTGTGTATGCTTGTGCCAACTTGGTTCTCATACTATCTGTCACCACTTCTTGTACTCCATTCAGTATCCGCTCCATAATCTGAGGATTTGAAGTAGCAAACAACTTCTCATAGAAACCAACCAACAATCCCGAAAAAATGTGCTCATCATTTTGCACTCACCCTCCTCATCCCTCAACCCTCTAATGAAATTTTGCCTCTTCCTTTGAGTAGCCACCCCATGAAAAAATTTCGTATTCTTATCCCCATTCTCAAGCCATTGCACCTGTGATCTCTGTTGCCACATCTTCTCTTCCTTCTCTCATAATTGGTTCAGCTATTTTCTAATAGTTTCTACTTCCTGGTGAGCCCCACTTCTTGCTGGTGACTCTTCAGCCGCCCACAATCTCTCCCTTGTCTCCTTTATCCTTTTCTTAACATTTCCAAACGATTCTCTGCTCCACTTCTTCAGTTTCATCTTACACTTCTTCATTTTAGTTGTGGCAGTAAACATAGGATTCCCCACCACTGGTTCAGCCCAAGCTTCACTAATTACCACTTTGCAACCCGGATCGGTCACCCACATATATTCAAATCTAAACGGTTTTCTTCTCCATCTTTGCTTTTCTCCATTCCCAATCAAAGATAACAAAATCGGTCTATGGTCTGATGTGAAACAGTGTAGGTGCTGAATCCTAGCAGTAGGGAAGCGTGAAACCCAATCATAGTTAGCCACCCCACGGTCTAACCTCTCCCATATCAGCTCTCCTCTTCTCCACCCATGCCAAGTGAAGTCCGGCCCTGAATATCCAAGGTCCACAAAGCCACAATGATCCAACACATCCCTAAACATCTGCATCTGTGAATGGGATCGTAGTGCACCACCTCTTTTATCACATACCTCCAAAAGCTCATTGAAATCACCAACACAGCACCATGGAAGCTTTGGTTTTGAGCTCAACATCCTCAACATGTCCCACCCCTCACTTCGACGACTATGATTTGGTTCTCCATAAAATCCCGTCATTCTCCACGCACTCTCCAAACCACCATTTACAATAGCATCAATATGATATTTTGAAAAACTATCCACCCACACCCTATCTCTTCCTTTCCACATAAGAGCTAACCCACCGCCCCACCCATCACTAGGGATAGTGAAACAACCATCAAAATTAGACTTAATCTTTAACCTCTCCATCTGTGACTTGCTTGACCATGTTTTCGAGAGAAACACAATCATAGGATCTTGAGCTTGTAAAATTTCCCCAAGCTCTCTTTCTGCCCGGCGGTTCCCAAGCCCCCGGCAATTCCACACTAAGCGATTCATTGCATCTGGCGGGGCTGGGAACCAGCCTCCACCGATATCTCATTGTTTGTTTCGGTCCTCTTCTTTTTGCAGCTCATTGCATGGTCCTCTTCGTCTAAATACTTACGTAAATTTCTTTTCAGCTTCATGGGCTCTTTTTTCATCCCACTACTCCCTTCAATAGAAATTCCTTGGGCCCATTTTCTATCTTCATTACCCTCATGCCCATCCTGATCAATCTTGGGATTAAGGGGCCTCACAGGACCACCTAGTTGGCCTATTTAACCAAGCCCATCAACTTCTAATACTTGCTTGCTATCCGGTCCCACCTCTGCTGATCCTTCAGCGGTTTCAAATTTTTCCAGCTCCTTATCTATTTCCTCCAATTGAGCCTGAAAAGTTGTATCTGAATCAGTGCTAATAGCTGTCATCCCATTTACTTCCCTTGAGATGTTGACGTCCGTGATTTCCGCACCTGCCATAATCATTTGCTCTGAATTCGGCCTTTCCTGAAAAAGATCCTTCCGGTCAACTCTCCTCCCCGGATTACTACCACGAATGCTCCGCCGGTCCTCCTCGCATTCAACACCCATCATCGTGGCACCACTAGTTGTTTCACTCCCCAACTCATTCACGTTACCCCCTGTGCCATCCACCCTATCGTCCACTCTATCTTCCTCATACCCTTCAACACGAATCACAGACTTTTTTGATGGATGCGGGGTCGATGCATGAAGCCAAGATCCAAATTGCTTATCACTTGCATTCTGTGCTCCTCTCGGTTTAGGCCCCAACGTACAATCTCTATCACTATGAGTCAGCTTTCCACATTCATAGCAGATGATAGGAAGACGTTCATACCTGAAGCTAACCCACCCATCGACGCCTCTCGTCGTTGTGATTCTCCGCCCCCTGCATAGAGGTTTCGTTATATCAATGGAAACCCGGATTCGCATAAACGTGTATTTGTCTTGCTGCCCCTCATTCGCATAAATTGGAAAAGACCAATTTACTCTTTATTTCTCTATGACCACTTAGAATATGAATTTTAGGATCAGGGACGACATTTACTATACTTTCACTTCCATAAAATTTCCTCATTAGGACTTGTGCTAAGAAAGGGTGACGAAATATGGTATTAACAGTTGTAACCCTATGAAACCAACCACAAATCAAGTGAACTCGTAAGAGATCTATGAAGTTGGAGGAACAGATTGAAACCCATCTGAGAGAGTTTTATAAAAACTGCAACAAAGTGGTTGTGAGAGAGAGAGAGAGAGAGAGAGAGAGAGAGAGAGAGTATTTTTTACTCTCGAATAGGCACCTTTGTATCCAATATGGGGTTCATATAGGAGAATCTTGGGGCTCAAAAGACTTTAGGAACTAAAGTTTGAATTTTAAAATGGATAAAGTTTAGTTACAAAATTGGTTGTACCTTAAGGTTACAACCTTACTCAATAAAATAAATATTACTTTATATTTTGCAAATTCAATCGTTGAATTTACATGTTCTTCATAGTTTTAATATACATGTCAAATTTTGTGTCATACTCAATAAAATAAATATTACTACATATTTTGAAAATCCAACCGTTGAATTTCATGTTCTTTACGCTCTTAATACATATGTCAAATTTTGTGTAAATCGGATTTTATTTACTATATAATTTATAAGCTTATATTTTATGCATAATTTTAAACTACAAAAACATGCAATTTAAGTGATTTATTGATGACATAGTTATTAATCTTTAATTTTTTAGAAATTTTGCAAACATGGAAGATATAAGAAGAAGATATAATCCAATAGTTGATTTGTCAAAATTCACATCCAATAAAAAGATATTGAGTAAGGTTATAGCCTTAGGTTACAACTAATTTTGTAGCTAAACTTTGTCATTTGAAAATTAAGCCGATATTATAAATTTACTCACCGGAGAGTGATTAGTGATGTTCATGATGCCTGAACGTTATCAAAAATGATTTCTATTGGTTTTTTGTATTTGATGGGATTTCTGGCTGGTGGCCTAGGGAATTAATTCACTAGTTGTCTTTGTCTATATAAGTTGCTACATGGAGAGAAGTTAAGGTGAAGCTGGATGAATGGTTTAAGTGGATAATATACACTTGGATATGCAATGAACAACAAGGTATAAGACTTGGATGATATAAGAAAATGGTAATCATAAATATTAAATTGCTTCAAACCTTTGGTGACACAAATTTTATATAAGAAAATGGTAAAAATCTACTTCCAAAGGTTTGAAGGTTTGAAGGTTTAATATTTATGACTATATAAAATTTCTGTCACCAAAGGTTTGAAGCAATTTAATATTTATGATTATGTGACTTAAGGTAAACCGGTAGACCCTCAGCTGGATTAGGTGTTGGCTCGTAATTAATCTTTTCATCTGGAATTACTTTCTCCCACTTGAATCTTGTCACCACATTATGTATAAACGCTAGAATTTCTAATCGAGCGTACTCCCTCCAGGGCAGATCCGTGGTCCTTCTCCAAATGGCACAAAAGTATAAGGTGCTGGGCCATTCCCTTCAAATCTTAAAGGATCAAATTTCTCAGGATCTGGAAAGTATTCGGAGTTTTTGTGTGTGGAATATGGAGACCATAATATCTGAAAAAATATGGATTTAGAACAGTAAGAATCACCATTAAAACATAGTGAAGATGTACATTTTGGCTAATGTGATGGTATAAGTGTCATACCTTCCACTCTTTGGGAATATTAAAGCCTGTGTAAGTGAAGTCATTTATAGCCTTTCTAAATGTTTCTGCTATAGGCGGTGTTAGTCTCAAGGTCTCACAAGCCACATTCCAAGAGTACTTCATCTTCTTAATGTCATCCCAATTCAATAAATCATTCGGACCTTTGGATCTTGCAATCTCCATTCGCTCTGTTATTTAATATTTCAAAATCACATTTATAAAATATGTCATGTGTGTGAAGAGCTACATATAGCATACTAAGTTCAAATATGAAAGAAGCATGACATAATATTCATTTAATGGAAAGAAGCCATAATCCCATAGCATGTTGAGAAGAAATACCTTTGAAGACCTCACTATAAACCTGAGGATACTCTGCCAGATACTTCATCACGAATGTGATAGTAGTAGTATTGGTTTCATGGCCGCCAATAATTAAGGCCATAACGTTGGTAGCAATCAACATATCATCCATAAACCTACCGTTCTTATTTAATGCGAGGAGCGTGTTAGTTAAAAAGTCACAAGAAACTTTCTCTGTATTCTCTGATAACTCCTTCTTCCTCTGTTTGATGACTTGTAAAAACTCCTGGCGAATAACTTTGCCTGCTTTAATGGCACGGTTGTATGCTGTGCCTGGGATATTGACAGGCACACACAATAAACCATTTATGATAAGGGCAAAGATATCAGAAAGCCTTGCCACATGGTTGGGATCTGTGACACTCAAAAACAACCTACAAGCCAAAGAAAATGTATACTTCATGGTGAGTGGCATAACCTTCACTTGTTTATTAGGAGACCAATCTGCCTCCAAGTGTTCCTTTGCCATGGAGTCCATGATAGGTATGAAGTATTGAAGAGCTTCTGGCTTGAGATATTGAACTATGGCCCTCCTTACCTTAATAGAATCTTCGGGGACAAAGTTTTCAATAGATTCAGGGGAAAGTGCAACTTTATCCATGGAACGTGGCCACCAAGTGACTACACATTTTTTCTCATTCGAGAATAGAAACTTGTGTCCTGAAGCACCACAACACGCAACAATGTTCTCCCCAAACATTGAGGTTTTGAAGAGATTCTGAGAGTATTTTCTCATTCTGTCCTTAATGAACATCTCTGGAGTTCCCTTTTGCCCTATCCCGGCAAATTCCAATGTTTCTCCAATGATAGGCCATTCTTTTTTCCTTGGTGGCATCTTGTCACGAGTCGATTTTTGTTTATATATGAGGATGATGAGAGAGAATGAAATACTAAAGACTACAAGGTGAAGCATGATTTGGAAGAAATCTATAACAACTCCTAATATTATACCAATGAGTGAGACTGTAGGTGTGTTTGGATATTGCTTATTTGCTGAAAATTGAAAACTTATTACTGAAAGCATTGTAGCAAAATAATTTTTATAAGTGTGAATAGTACCGTGGGACCCAAAAATGCATTAGTATGAGCATTTTTACGTTTTTGGTTGGGTTGTGAACAATGCTGTGGGACCCAGCCAAAAATGCAAACGCTGAATTGCACACTGGAAACATGCAATCCAAACGCACACCATATTCCATATATGAAAAGGTGATATTTTCTATTACAAGATTGCAAACCTTGGCAGTGAATTTATACTGAGATTGCACCATTAGTTTTCCCATATGACTACAAGCCAAGACACAAAATGGCAATAAATTATTTCCCATGTGAGAGTAGTTCACTTAAATTTGGGACCTAGCTATATATTTGCCAAGGGGGGCGGCCATGCCACCCCCCCCTAACCTCAATAATATTTAATAAATTGTATGCATTTTTTTTAATCAAAGTTAAAAGCGCTTTAAGAATTTGGTGTCCAAAATAAGAATTTGGTTTGCTGGCTATGTGGGTTTGTTGGAAGAGAAAGACAAAGAGGAAGAGAGGAAAGAGAGACGTGGGAGAGAAGAGAGAAATGAGTCATTTATATTATTTAATTGGGTAGTTTACATTATTTTAATGAGTTGTATGTTTAAATAAAAGTTGAGATGTCTATTGTATTGTTAAATGAGATGTTAAAATAGATAAAGTAACTTTTTTATATTTTGAAATAAATTTTTTTTCTAAGAATCTCGGATGCTAATGCTCTAATAATATTGTGAGTGGTAAATAAGTTATTTTATTTGAAATTTAAATTCAAATGTTTAAGAGTTTAAAAGTTTCAATAAAGTAAAAAATATCTCATAATTAATGAATAAGATAAAAATATATTACAGATGCCATATGAATGCTTAATTTAAATTTAATTTTTATATAAAACATATCTCTAATTAAGAATTATTATGTGATTTTAATATAGTTATATCTAACAAAATATAAAAATTTCACTAATATTTTCAAGCAAAATAAAAATGTATACATAATTTTTTTTAATTATTTTTTTGAGGGATTGATCACAATGATAGTTTCTAAAAATAATTATAAATTAGTGCTTTCCAAACACATACATAATTATATGTGAGCATGTAGATATACAATCCTCAAAAGAGTCATTTAAATACCATTATTGGTCTTACGATAAGTGGATACACAATCATAAAAGATGACATAGTATAATTTGAATCACAATATCATAGACTAAGTACAAATATTAAGTCTTCATAGTAATTTGTAAAAAACATTAAACATATTAAGAAACTATGCGTGTGCATTTAAACAACATTTTGAAGGAGAATATAATGTATAAGATTTGTCATTCTCATTAGTTATTCGAATGGCAGGCAAAAACTTATTAAAAAGTCCAGTGTATTGGGAAAGATACGAGATCAATACATGTTGTGTCCATATTGCGTCCAAAGCCCCAATAAACTTGACACAAGACAAACCCTTGAATAGATTTAAAGAGAAGAATTTGTATTTCATTTAAATGACTTGAATAACAATTTTTTCTTGTTGATGAAATTTTATGAATAAATCTAAGCATCATTAATAAATGGATTTGAAATGATTAGATTTACAATATAATTTTGATTCGATAATGTTACAAGTACTTTTGTTTGAACAAAATCTCTAAAACATAAATTATCATGTGTCATTAAATTCATATCTAATATTTTAACTAGAAATAAATTTTCAAATCCCTCGATTTTTAAATGCATCCCAGGTGAAGTAATATTGATTGGCTAAGAAAAATTTACAGTTTGACCAATTTTTCAAGTTGATTCAAACTGAAGAAAATATCAGGAAAAGGATGAGAGAAGTAATGTGATTCCACTGAATCTAAAATATTTTCATAAATAACAATCAAAGTCTGTAGGTGTAGGCAATGGTTAGAGTACAAAAATTCTTATAACCTGGAAAACAAAAATGACTATCTTTTGAATTAGAGAACAAGTAATGACTACCTGTGCAAGTAGTGTTACTTCTGGCTTTGTAATTATATTTTTGTCACCACCAGGAAGGCAACCTAAGTTGAAAACAAGAAGCCTAAAAGCACCCAGGTCAACAATTTTTGCCTTGTTAAGATGCATGTGTTGTGGTTCTTGATAAAGTGCAGAAGTATAATTTTCAACATTACCTGATGTTATATGAATCCAAAAAAAGTCACAAACAAATTTTAATAAATATAATGAAATATGAAGCATAAATACAAAAGCGAAACGAATTTTATAGTCTCCCTGCTTGTAGAATAGATACCACAGCTAACTGCTATAGATATTTGGAATTCTTCTTTCTAGATAATTGTTTGTTCATTTATATATTTTATTATATGATCATAAATGCAGAAACTATTTATTTATTTCATATTACCTAGCTGATGATGGCCAAGTGAGCATGCAATACCAATATAAATATCAGGGACTGTACACCAAGTTAGTTATGCACTAGCTGTACCAATATTTATAGGATGTTAGGGCATCTTTTTATGCGTTTTCTACAAATCTTAGTTCTAAGCACTGTCTTAAGAACTTAGATTTGAAAAGTTTATTTGTTGAAGCATAAAAGTATCTTACTGGCTTCCAGCATAAGTTGGAACAGAAGAGAATTAAAAGGAAAGCCAAGAAGATCTGCTGGGGAAAAGGAGAGGGAAAAGGTACTAGATTGTTTTACTCATTAATATGAAAACACCTATTTTTGAAAATTGCCTTAAGGAAATAATCATGTTTAGTACCATAAAATGAAAACAAACTGCTATGCACTGCAGAAAGCCAGAAACATGGTATAATAACATCAACTAGCATATTACAATCTCCAATCATAGTATTCCAGATCTTACTATTAGTACATGTTCAGTTGGTTATTTAATTTGCATATTAATCATGATTTATGATGGATTGTGAAAAAATTTAAAATGAACTGGAAATATGAGATAACAACTTTTTCAAACCATATGTAAGATCTAAAGAACTTGGACTCTGAGGTATTGAGGAAATGAATAATGGTTTATGATTTGTCGAGAATGTGCACTTGAAAGAGCTCAAATGTGGACTTCTGTAGCCAAATTCCAAGTTTTCAGGACCTGGGAATTAAGACTTTACATAGTTGTTCAATATTTATGTGTTAAAAAAACACCAAATAACTCAATTGAAGCAAAATTAGAAGTTGATCTAGAGTGGAAAACCAAAACAATAGCCATGTCCTCTAAAAGTTGCAGTATCTAAAATTTTCAAATAGGTAAGTACTCTTTTGAGGTCCTTCTGACAATAAAGATATTTTAATTAAATTTCAGTAGGAGGGAGGGGGAAGAAAACAACCAAACTAAATCCGAAAGTAAAAGTGTATTTAAATTTTTTTTTTTTTTATTAGTATTTAAAAATGGAAATGGAAAACATAAGATCCATTTTAATTCGAACATGAGAATAATGCTGCATAAAAAACATCTAAAGTTCTAAACTAATTTGACATCTTTGATACATTCAAAAGTGTATTTGAAAAATTGAAAAATAGCCTTAATAATTTACATCATTTCACCGATCCTAAAGACAGAACATTTAAATGAAGATTTTCAATAAACTGGGGGCATAGTAAGTACCTTACAGAGGCCTTGGAAACATAGACAAGAGCTTAACATGCTCTTTTTGTGCATATTTGGAACTCAAAAGCAATTGCATTACGTGTAAAATTAGTCTTAAAAAAATATAACATATCTCCGATTCCAAAAGAACATAACATAAAAAATGGTTTAATTTAAATACATTAGCAACCAACCAAAATATTGGTTTGATCAACATGCGTATATAAGCTTTGTTGTTCATTATTACATATTTGACATGTGAGATACCACAGAAAAATAAAGAAATCTCAAATCAACAATTCTACATTCTAGAATAGTATAGAAGTCCCTTTAGGGGCATCCAACGGAATTGGAATGATATCTAACTAAGGGGAATTCTATCCATGTTTACATCTATACTAGCAATTCCAATTTTTTGTTTTTGTTTTGAGGGGTGGGGTGTGGGGATAGTATAACTAAAATTCTTCACTTCACTTTCCTACTAAAACAGAAAAGTAGTTCACATTAAACAACTCTGACCTGATATTGAGGGAAATGACAAGTGAAAAAAGAAAAGGATAACACAAAAAGATTGAATCCCATATTTGTTCTCCAGTGAACGTGCAGCCTGCCAACATGTGAACGAAGGTTGAACATGTAAAAGAACAGGCCTAGAAGATCTCCACCATTTTCCAAGAATAGTGAATGCCTCATTATTCATCAACAATCAAATTGGCATTTCTAAAAGCACTGAAAGTAAGTCAAGTGGTCCATAAGTTTTAGAACATTTGGTGTCCCGTTCAGCTACAGGTAATAAAATTGACTTTTGATTTTATACACTAAATAAGAAATTCATACATACATGATTAGCACACTAAAAGAATTTTAGGAAATTTGGAATCAGAAAATTTCCAGCTCTGGCACTCATGCACCATGAATTAACATCAGAGAGCACTAGGAATTTAGTTTAGAACTGAAGATCCATATATGTTAATACTGAAAATGGATTCCTTCATAAGCTTCATTATCCAAAATTAGTAAGGTGACATCCCCAAAGAAAAAATGGCATAATGTTTTGTTTTCCATGGAAGATAAAAAGTGCAAAGAGGAAAAAGAAAAAGAAAAATGGAAACTGTGAGATAAGGGCACCTTGTGTGGATTGAGTGAATCTTCTATCAAAGAAGAAGTATTCTCTAAAGCATCATTCTGAATATCCATTTTGCAGTTTTCCTTGATGAGGGAGAATCAGTCACATAACAACTCACTAGTCACACAGAAAAGTTCATGTATACCTCCAATTTTCAACAGATAAAAAACCTTCAAAGATTGAGGGTTTTTCAATGAATGATATAAGACACCAATCTATGGAAATTATATAATCTCTGCAACACTCTAAACAATATAAGTCTTTCACACCTAGAATATACCGTTTCTAGTTGAAACATGTTCCACCATAATTAACAGAGCCTTGCAAAAGAAAAAAAAAAAAAAGAACTGTTTATCATTCAAATAAGATACTTAGCTCAGAATACATTGATCCCAAATGCATAACACCATTTTTAAAAATCAACCTCTTTTTAATCACTCAAATGAAATGAAAATTCCAAATAAAACACAATTGAGTCAAAACAAACAACATTGTTTTCAAGAATAGAATGTTTCAAAATGCACCAATCAATAAGATTAGAATAAAACGGCTTTGACCCACTGAATCTAATCTTACTTAAACCAGATCAAACCCATTAGCAAGAACAAAAATGATGAGACACATGCATAGAAATACAGACACTTATTCTTGTGAAGGTTGATAGTGTACTCTCTGGTGACAACCTCTTCTTTTGCAGCTTTTCAATTTTATTTTTGTTTTTATTATGCAAAACACAATATAAACATTAGCCTTTTTTTTTTTTTTTTTTTTTTTTTTTTTTTTTTTTTAACTTGTATAATTCTGGCCATTAAAAAAATATGAATGAGGATGATTTAAACTCATGGCTAATAAATAATTTGAGCAAAAATATTCTGATCTGAAATCAGAAAGTTTCCAACTCTGGCACTCATGCACTATGGATTAAAGTTAGACAGCACTAGTAATTCAGTTTAGAACACACATCCCCATCAACCACCCAGCGTGGCACAACCACAAACCACAATTGACCCCATGGCCATAACAGTAACTGATCTCATTGATCATACCACTTGCTCATTGAAACAAGACATGCATCAAGTCCTTCATACATAATCTTTGGTTGGACCAAATCTTTTGTAATAGCCGTATTAGCTAAAGACTTCCTGTGTTTGGTACATTCCCGACCTTCTATCAAAAAAAAAAAAAAAAAACTAAAAGGAATTCAGTATAGAACTAAAGATCCATATATGTTAAAGGGCACCTCGTTGGGATCAAACAACTCTTCTAGCAAAGAAGTATTCCCAAGGCATCTTTCTGAATATACATTGCATAAACACAGTCCTGGCTAATTCATCAGCCAGCATATTGACCATTACTAAAGTATCATAACCATAGCCACAACAGGCACCAATCACTGTATCCCCTTTCAGAACAACATGTTTCCAAACCCTGGTAAAAATAGTCAATATCAACTATTTGATGCCTGGATACATTTGCCTGAAATAATTGGCAAAATAGGAACAAAAATGTCTCAATCTAGAGATGGAATTGGGCAAAAAAATGCATTAACAGGAGCCTGTAGTAGGTCATTCCAATATAGCATCAAACAAGGTCCATAAAACAAAGTCATTTTGTTGACCCACCAAGCAAAAGTAGCATTCAGCTCATAAACTGAAGTACCAAGATGTGTGTGTGTGTGTGTTTATGGTTAATTATGAAAGAGTTCGGCGATCATCTGCACCAATGTATAAAAAGGCATTTTAAAGATCACCAAAAAATCTAGATTGTGGTATGGTTTCCTAGAAAGGAGCAGTTAATCATAAATGGTAGAGTGATCTGGTGCAATTCATTCTGTTAAATGATGAGCAGATCACTTGCAATATAGGAAGTGAAGTAAGCATGGGATATGTATAGCAAGCATATTATCATTGAGTATGCCATTGAAGTGGCAATAAAAGACATCTTGGGACCTTAAAATCAATTGCTAATTGATCAAAAAGATAGGAAAATTGTATAGAGTAATCCAACATGCCTAGTGTTCCAATTTGTGCTCATATCAAACAAAGATTTATAAAAACTTTATCCACACATGCACATGCAAGCACACAGAACCCCAAAAACTAAAACTTGCATCAGGTGCTTCAATTGTTCTAAGAACTTATTCTCTGCTGTAGAGTGCATTTTCAAATTTTACTTTGTTTCTCCTATTGTTCCCACTATATATAATGCCAAAAGACTTGGTGAAGCGAATTTTTCTGTTGCCTTCTAATCCGAAATAGCAAAGATTAAAATCTTTGTAAAGAATCAAAATAGCAAAACAAATAAACAACTACATAAAATCAATATTTCAAGGAATCCAGTCTTTAAGGACTTACAAGTAACCAAATTCTGCTGTTTTCTTCCTCCCAAAGAGATATCTCGTAAGAACATCCTCCATTCCTACATCACAGCATTCATATTCAAAACATACATATATAACTATATACATACATTTGAAGAAATCAGAAGAACTAGAGTTGAACTGATTCATCAAATTCTTCGCCTAGTCACATGTAATGTAGAGGGGAAGAAGCAAAACTCAGAATAGTTCCTTTCATACTTAACACAATTAAATCGAATCTAATGTGATCATACATACCAGCAAATAACAAATTAAGTTTATATAAATTAATTTATAAGTTTAAAGCAATTAAGCTTCAGTTTAATGAAAAGGTTTCAAATTTACAACAAAACCCAGATTTTTGTGAGTATAGTTTCTCAAAGAAATCCATCAGCATAGAAGCAAATGTTGAATTTTAGCATAAAACCCAAATGGCCAACCACTACTAGTACTCTGTTTTCTTATGTGGGACAAGGAAAAAGAAAATAATTTTAAAAGAAGTGAAAGAGGGAAAAGGGGTACCAAAAAGAGGAGAATCAAGTGGAATAAGATTTTCAGAAGAAGCGAGAGTCCATTTGGCTCAATGGCTTTCACGCAGAAGTGAGTCCATTCTCTAGAGTTACAAAGGAGCGTGAAGAAGAACCAAGTCTAAGCGTAACATGTACGAGAAAATATAGGTTAAAAAAATAAACAGTAACACTTGAAATAAATAACATACAATCCTAAAGTAATCCCACATCGATAAAATACAAGTAAATTGTTTTATTTATAAATTTTTGCAACAACCTTGGCAATTGCTGAGCTTAGTAACACAAACTTGTAACCAAGTTGGGCCATTAAAATAGTTGAATGTATGCCGAGATTGCCTAGGTGGGATGTGGTTAATATGTTGATTTGTTCAATATGGAGTCTAATATTCAGCATGCCCCTTGCCCTTGGGTTAAAGGGCACCTCCATCCACAATGGATGGGTAGCCCACTTCTCATATTGAATTGTTTCTTAAGGATTTGTATCTCCACAAATCAACACACAACAACAAAATTTTTTTAAATTTATTTGTTGTCAATGTGTGTAAAAATCCATAATTTTTAGATGAGCTTTACCAATATATTTTCATTTTTTTTATACAATTATTTTCTTGTCAATCCTGGTATTTTTTCATAAGTTGAACGGCCAATCAAACAACCACTTTTTACCTTTACTAATATAAGAAAAAAAATCGTTTTTCTTTTTTTTTAGATGACCATTATCAATCTGTTTTCAATTTTTTTCCCTCTTAAGTACTTTCCTATCTAATCTTGAAAAAAATATTGATTTTTTTTTCTTTTTAATATGTTAAAATTTATAATAATAATAATAATAATAATAAAAAGCCAAACAGGACTAGAATTGATAACTTGCTATATATACCCTTCATTGGGCTGATTATAAAAGATGGAGTTTAATAGAAATTCAAAGTCGTTAAGACTTTGATGGAGAATTGTTGTTATAGTATTGAAATCCTTTGTGGAACAATTGTTTAATCTTTATCTAATGGGGAGGAAAGGGATAAGATGATCAATAATTTGACAAGCCTAATATGAACAAAGAGGTTGGCTAATGTGAACAATTGTTTATAGTATGCACAATTCTTGTTAATGATGCTCCCAGTATGATAAACAAAGCCCATATCAAGATCATCAAGGCTTTAGAGTAACTCAATTATGGAGTTCTTTCCATCCATCTTCACAAGAGTAAATTGAATTTTACCCTATCATCAACATTTAAAAAAATGTTAAGTATCATGATTTTATTCTTTATTTTAAATATTGATAACGTGATAAAATCTAATCACTCATTTTAAAAGAGTGAATAGTATTTGAGAAATTCTATAGTTTAATTCCTTAAACTTCTAGAGGATCATAATTTGGTAAAGCTTTGCAGTGGATTGTGTACCGTGAAAAGATGTGCGTGATGAAAATATGTAAAGAAAAAAAATGAACCATGGTTAGGGATGTGGCTGTGTAAATTAGTGCTCTAAAGGCTCTTTAATATACTGTAAACAAAAATTTGGACCTCTTTTCTGTTGAGACTTGAGACACATCTTGCATTTATAGAGATAGCTATTTTTCTTGTTTTTAAGGCTATGAGCCCAAGATTTGGGTGGAATTACTAGTGTTCATACGTCCGATTTGTTCTAAATTAATTTTACTTATTTTTATGAGATAATTCAGCCTTTTTAGCAAATTCGGACTCTCTCATGATTCTTTTATTCCATCATTCATTAATTTAAATAAATGCATTATTTGATAATAAAAATACAAAAATTTTAAAATTAATAAAAAATATAATATTATTGATATGGAATTTTTGATTGCTTGCAAGTCTACCCATAGTTAAAATTATGAAACAAGAGGATCTTATATCAATTAATCATTTTACGGACCAATTAAAGGATAATCCTATGTACGCATTTGTATAATATGATCATGAATCTACCAATCAGATTTAAGCATTCAATAAAGCCTGCGTAAGTGAAGTTATTTATAAACTCTCTAAATGTTTCTACTATAGGCGGTGTTAGCCTCATGGTCTCACAAGCCACATTCCAAGAGTACTTCATCTTCTTAATGTCATCCCAATTCAACAAATCATTCGGACCTTTGGATCTTGCAATTTCCATTTGCTCTGTTTAACAATATGACCCACTTTTTCATTAAATTTTCAAAATCATATTTATAAGATATGTCATATGTAGGTCATTCCAATATAGCATTAAACAAGGTCAATAAAACAAACACATTTCGTTGACCCACCAAGCAAAAGTAGCATTCAGCTCATAAACTTTAGTACCAAGATGAGTGTGTGGGTTCTTATGGTTAATTATGAAAGAGTTCGGCAATCATCTGCACCAATGTATAAAAAGGTATTTTAAAGATCACCACCAAATCTTAGATTGTGAAACAATTTCCTAGAAAGGAGCAGTTAATCATAAATGGTAGCATGAACTGGTGCAATTCATTCTGTTTAAGGATGAGCAGATCACTTGCAAGATGGGAAGTGCAGTAAGCATGGAATATGTACGGCAAGCATGTTATCATAGGAAGTGAAAGAGGGAGAAGGGGTACCAGAGAGAGGAGAATCTCGTGGGATATGATTTTTAGAAGTAGTGAAGTCCATTTGGCTCATTGGGCTTCACAAAATTACAAACAAATGTGAACAAAAAAATCTAAGTGACAACCTGTTAGAGAAAATAGAGGGGAAAAAAAAGGTATTGTAAATCCATAACACTCAGAAATAAATAACACCACAATCATCAATATCCCACATCGATAAAATACAAATAAATTATTTTATTTATAAAGTGTTACAATAATCTAACTTAGTGCCGAGCTTAGTAACGTAAGCTTGTAACCAAGTTGGGGCATTAAAGTGGTTGAATGTATGTTTGGATTGCTTAGGTGGGATGTGGTGTTAATATGTTGATTTGTCCACTATGTGGAGTCAATATTCAGCATGCCCCTAGCCCTTGGGTTAAAGGGCACCCCCACCCACAATGGATGGGTAGCCCACACATCTCAAATTGAATGGTTAAGCATTGGGGGTATCCCCACAAATCAACGCACAACAACCCCTCCCAGCATGCTATCTAGCTCTTCTCCGTACAAACAACCACTTTTTACTCCTTTTTTTTTTTTTTTTTTTTTTTTTTTTAAATTAAAAAAATATTGTCAATCTTGGTAAATTTTTTTTTTTCTTTTTCAATTACCTTTATCAATCTTATTCCTTTCCTCGCTTGGCCCATTGGATAAAAAAAATTTAAAGAACACATAAGGTAGGGCATCTAAAAAAGTTAACTAATTAAATTTTATTTCTGTATTGAAAACAAAATCATAATTCTTTGTATCATACAGGCAGTCTTATTGTTTGGCACAGACTGCTTGGAACTTGAAAATTCATCTGAGCCAAGTTTCCAACGATGACAAACCGCCAAGGCAATTATCATTACTGTGGCAATACAAATTCTATAGGTTTTTATTTATTTATGGGAACACAAAATCTTTTTGACTATGAAAGTAACATGGATTGTTATTGCGGGACAATAATTTCAGGCTGTGTACCAGAACACAATTTTTATTTTTTTAGCTAGACAATATATAGCATAAACAATAGCACAAGTTGAATGTTCCAGTTGGATCTTTTACTGGGTTGAGTCCAATGGCCTCTTTTACTATGGCGTCCTACATGCTGTAAGAAGTATATTCTAACGTAAGTGTGGTACTCGAGTCAATTTCAACAAATCATTTTTTTTTTTTTTTTTTCCAAATTTTGGTGAGCAAAAAGGTCGGTACCATTATTGATCAAGTACTGTGTAATCTTTAATGTATTTAATGAAAAACCTTGATTTAAAATATTTGAATAATATTAATTGTAATTAACACAATCTAAAGGATAATTACAAATGACTTAATGAATGAAATACTTGTCTTGAAGAATATAAATTTTCTTGATAAATTAATTTTTGTATATGCAAAAATAATTATTAAAGATGTGTTTAAGAAATAGAATTCATATTTGTGTGTGCTATTTTGTGAATTATAAAAATTTATTGATATAATTATATTGGACCTCTGAAAAAAATTTATGTCTTTGCCACTGAGTGACAAAGTTACTATCATTCATTAAGAGGAAAAAAAAAAAAAAAAAAAAAAAAGGAAAAAAACTACTATTATATGTAACCTTATTACTATGAGAGGTACCATACTTAAAATAAAAAAATAAAAAATTTGTGTAGTAAATTTTCCATAAATCAAATTTTTTTTTCCTTCGGTTGAGAAACTATAATTCTAACACTATAGGGGAAGGGAAAAGCTATGTAAACTGTAAAGCCTTTAAAGCAATTACATAACCCAAAAAGCACTACAAAAGTGCCTAACTCTTGTAGTGATAGATGTGGATACGAAGTACCACATCGGTAGTGTTTGAGTCAAAATCAATGTGTGTTTGTTCTTCACAAATTTGGCCAAAATATGCACTTGGTATTGGTAATGCGATGAACAACAAGGTACAAGACCTAGGCGATAAATCTAAACCTATTTAGGACATGAATTTCCTCCAAATATGTTTGCAACAACTCATGCAAACAGGGACAGGTGTCAAAATTTATTTCAAGAAACTCTAGTATTGCTAAATATGTGTACATCCATGTTTTAGGACTAGTAGTTATTTTTATTTAATCAACAATAAGCATAAATATGAAAATGGAGACTCAAAATATATGCAAATGCCAAAGATTTTACCTGTTTTGTTTTAAAAATATTATGAATTGATGTGAAAATAAATGTGATAGTGTTATTCAAACCTCATATTAATCGAATTTATGTAGGTTTTTGTTAGCTCAACTGATAAAGTTTTTGTCATTGAATAAGAGATCTGAAATTCAAACCCCACCTCCACTAAAAACCATTTGGTATATGAAATTCACGGCTTTAGGGTAACTCTACTATAAAATTCTTTCCATTCATCTTGAAATGAGTAAGTTGGATTTTGCCTTATCATCAACATTCAAAAAAATATCGAGTATCATAATTTTATTATCTAATTTAAATATTGATAACATGATAAAATATAATAACTCATTTCAAAAGAATGAGTAAAATTTTAAAAATTTCACAGTCAAGTTCTTTAAAACTCTAGAGGATCATAATTCGGTAAATCTTTACAAGGTCCTAAATCATAGGTAGAAGTTTTTCCAGGATCAAAGAGTGAAGGGTCTTGATGAAAGCATTGCACAAAAGGTGTACATTGTACCTGTTTTGATTTGCTTCAAATAAATAATAGATGGTTGATGCAATAGCCTACACTACTTGGATTTGTGAGGGTGGATGATTTCTATGATAATGTACATTGGATTGTGTACTGTGAGAAGATGTGTGTGATGAAAATATGTAGAGAAAAAAATGATAAAAATCATGGCTAGGGATGTGGCTGAGTAAACTAGCTCTAAAGGCTCACTAATATACTGTAAACAAAAATTTGGACCTCTTTTCAGTTGAGATACTTCTTGCATTTATAGAGATATCTATTTTCCTTATTTTTAAGGCTATGAGGTCAAGAATTGGGTGGAATTACTAGTGTTGATTGGCTAGGTGAGACTCACTTTTAGGTTTTTTTTTTTTTTTTTTTTTTTTTCTAAATTTTACTTATTTTTTATGAGAAATTTCACTCTTTTTAGAAAATTCAGACTCTCTCATGATTGTATTTTTCCATCATTCTAACCCTAATTCATTAGTTTAAATAAATGTGTCATTTGATAATATAAAAGCAAAAATTTTAAAATTAATAAAAATATAATGTTATTGATATGAATTTTTTTATCGCTTGCAGGTCTACCATAATTAAATTTTTTTTTTTTTTTAGAGAGTTTCAACTTATGGCATCCGCTCCTAATAATTGCTCTTTATTATCAGACCAAGACACCAATCAGTTTTTGGTATAGGCAGGGATTGAACCTCAGATCTCTTATACAACCATCAAAGACTTTACCAGTTGAGCTAACTGGAACCCATCTACCATAATTAAAATTTTGAAACAATAGGATCTTAATTATATCTTTCAATTAAAATATCTATTAATCATTTTGTGGACCAATTAAAATTAACATAGGATAATCCTATATATATACGCATTTGTATAATATGATCATGGATCAACCAATCACATTTAAGCATTCATAAAACAATTATTAGGGCAATGTTTCAATATTGAAAAAGACCAATTCACTCTTTATTTCTCTATGACCACTTAGAATATGAATTTTAGGATCAGGGATGACATTTACTATATCTTCACTTCCATAAAATTTCCTCATTACGACTTGTGCTGAGAAAGGGTAGCAAAATATGGTATTAACAGTTGTAACCCTATGAAACCAACCACAAATCAAGTGAACTCGTTAGAGATCTATGAAGTTGGAGGAACAGATTAAACCCATCTGAGAGAGTTTTATAAAAACTACAACATAGTGGTTGTGAGAGAGAGAGTATTTTTTACTCTCGAATAGGCACCTTTGTATCCAATATGGGGTTCGTATAGGAGAATCTTGGGGCTCAAAAGCCTTGGGACACTAAAGTTTGAATTTCAAAATAGACAAAGTTTAGTTACAAAATTGGTTGTATCTTAAGATTACAACTTTACTCAATAAAATAAATATTACTTTATATTTTGAAAATTCAATCATTGAATTGCATGTTCTTTACAGTTTTAATACAAATGTCATATTTTGTGTCATAGTTAATAAAATAAATATTACTACATATTTTGAAAATCCAACCGTTAAATTGCATGTTCTTTACACTCTTAATACACATATCAAATTTTGTGCCAATCGGATTTTACTTACTATATAATTTATAAGCTTATATTTTATGCATAATTTTAAACTACAAAAACATGCAATTTAAGCGATTTATTGATGACATAGTTATTGATCTATCATTTTCTAGAAATTTTGCAAACATGGAAGATATAAGAAGAAGATGTAATCCAATAGTTAATTTGTCAAAATTCACATCCAATAAAAAGATATTGAGTAAGGTTATAGCCTTAAACTACAACCAATTTTGTAGCTAAACTTTGTCATTTGAAAATTAAGCTAACGTCATAAATTTACTTGCCGGAGAGTGATTAGTGATGTTCATGATGCCTGAACGTTATCAAAAATTATTTCTATTGTTTTTTGCATTTGATGGGATTTCTGGCTGGTGGCCTAGGGAATGAATTCACTTGTTGTCTTTGTCTATATAGGTTGCTACATGGAGAGAAGTTAAGCTGAAGCAGGATGAATGGTTTAAGTGGATAATATACACTTGGTTATGCAATGAACAACAAGGTACAAGACTTGGATGATATAAGAAAATGGTAATCATAAATATTAAATTGCTTCAAACCTTTGGTGACACAAATTTTATATAAGAAAATCGTAAAAATCTACTTCCAAAGGTTTGAAGGTTTGAAGGTTTAATATTTATGATTATATAAATTTTGTGTCACCAAAGGTTTGAAGCAATTTGATATTTATGATTATGTGACTTAAGGTAAACCGGTAGACCCTTAGCTGGATTAGGTGCTGGCTTGTAATTAATCTTTTCATCTGGAATTACTTTCTCCCGCTTGAATCTTGTCACCACATTATGTATAAACACTAGAATTTCTAATCGAGCGTACTCCCTCCCAGGGCAGATGCGTGGTCCTCCCCCAAATGGCACAAAAGTATAAGGTGTTGGGCCATTCCCTTCAAATCTTAAAAGATCAAATTTCTCAGGATCTAGAAAGTATTCAGGGTTTTTGTGTGTGGAATATGGAGACCATAATATCTGAAAAAATATGGATTTAGAACAGTAAGAATCACCATTAAAACATAGTGAAGATGTACATTTTGGCTAATGTGATGGTATAAGTGTCACATACCTTCCACTCTTTGGGAATATTAAAGCCTGTGTAAGTGAAGTCATTTATAGCCTTTCTAAATGTCCCTGCTATAGGCGGTGTTAGTCTCAAGGTCTCACAAGCCACATTCCAAGAGTACTTCATTTTCTTAATGTCATCCCAATTCAATAAATGATTTGGACCTTTGGATCTTGCAATCTCCATTTGCTCTGTTATATAATATTTCAAAATCACATTTATAAAATATGTCATATGTGTGAAGAGCTACATATAGCATACTAAGTTCAAAAATGAAAGAAGCATTACATAATATTCATTTAATGGAAAGAAGCCATAATCCCATAGCATGTTGAGAAGAAATACCTTTGAAGACCTCGCTATAAACCTGAGGATACTCTGCCAGATACTTCATCAAGATTGTGATAATTAGTAGTAGTGGTTTCATGGCCGCCAATAATTAAGGCCATAATGTTGGTAGCAATCAACATATCATCCATAAATCTACCATTCTCATCTAATGCGAGGAACGTGTTAGTTAAAAAAGTCACGAGAAACTTTCTCAGTATTCTCTGATAGCTCCTTCTTCCTCTGTTTGATGACTAGTAAAAACTCCTGGCGAATAACATTGCCTGCTTTTATGGCACGGTTGTATGCTGTGCCTGGGATATTTACAGGCACACACAGTAAACCACTTATGACAAGGGCAAAGATATCAGAAAGCCTTGCCACATGGTTGGGATCTGTGACACTCAAAAACAACCTACAAGCCAAAGAAAATGTATACTTCACTCACTTGTTTGTTTGGAGACCAATCTGCCTCCAAGTGTTCCTTTGCCATGGAGTCCATGATAGGTACGAAGATTGAAGAGCTTCTGGCTTGAGATATTGAACTATGGCCCTCCTTACTTAAATAGAATCTTCGGGGACAAAGTTTTCAATGGCTTCAGGAGAGAGCGCAACTTGATCCACGGAACATGGACTTTCCTTTTGACGGCCGTTCATATTTGTCATTGGGTGTATTGAAGCACATTTTTGCCACCAAGTGACGACACTTTTTTCTCATTCGAGAATAGAAACTTGTGTCTTGAAGCACCACAACACACAACTATATTCTCCCCAAACATTGAGGTTTTGAAGAGATCCTGAGAGTATTTTCTCATTCTGTCCTTAATGAACATCTCTGGAGATCCCTTTTGCCCTATCCCGGCAAATTCCAGTGTTTCCCCAATGATAGGCCATCCATTTTTACCTGGTGGCAACTTGGCAGGAGTCGATTTTCGTTTATATATGAGGAAGATGAGAGAGAATGAAATACTAAAGATTACAAGGTGAAGCATGATTTGGAAGAAATCCATAACAACTCTCAAAATTATACCAATGAGTGAGACCATATGTGAAAAGGTGATGTTTTCTATTACAAGATTGCAAACCTTGGCAGTCTATTTATACTGAGATTGCACCATTAGTTTGCCCTTATAACTACAAGCCAAGACTCAAAATGGCAATAAATTATTTCCCTTGTGGAGTAGTTCGCTTAAATTTGGGACCTAGCTATATATTTGCCAAGGGGGCCATGCCACCCCCCCTAACCTCAATAATATTTAATAAATTTTATGCATTTTTTTAAAATCAAAATTAAAAGCTTTAAGAATTTGGCGTCTAAAAAAATTGCTCCCCCCTCCCCCCCCCCCCCCCCCCCCCCCCCAACAAAAACAAAAATCCAAAGTATAATATCTATTTAGTATGAGCTATATAAATATTGTTGAAGGAGTTTTAAGCTTTATTAATTTAATTTCAACAGTGCACTTTTCGGATTATGTGTTCAATATGCTTAGTTTTAATAATTTCCTTAACTAATCAAATATTTTTTTCCCTTCAATTTATTGTTCAAGTATTTAGTTTGTTGATCTTTAAGACAAGAAAGAGCGCAGAGTCAAATGAGATATTATTAAAAAAAAAAAGTCAAGTTTTTTAAGAGATTGATTGGTACAATAGTTTCTTAAAATGATTCTTGATTGGTGTATTGGCTATTACTTTAATATTTGTGGGTCAAATAATGGTTATATATGCTTGGGATTTAGTGTGTTGCATAAGCTTGTTAGAGCATTAGCATTGGGAGTTTTAAAACTCCCAAAATGATGTCTTAGAACCCCAAAACTCCAAAATGCCACAACATCTAGTTCTTATAGCTAAAAAAATTTAGAACTTTGCTACAATAGCTTCTTACTTTTAGAACTTATATAGTAGCTACCTGTTAAATTTATATACTCTTATTTTATTTTCCTCTCTGTTCTCCCTTAGTCATTCTTTCTCTCTAAATCTCTCTTGCTCTTATCTCTCTCTCTCTCTCTCTCTCACGCACACATTGCGCGCGTGCGCACACTCACAAAATTTTGGATGGCAGTTTGGGTGGCTATGGATTAGCAGTTGTACTGTGTATTAGCGTTTGGAATGGTTAGCTGTGATTGGATTGATCTGAGCTCCGGTTGTGGTTGCCTTGATCTAAGTTTCAATGTTGGTTGGTATTTTGGTTTTCAGTGGTGGTGGTTGGTATTTTAGTTTTCAATTTTAGTTTAGGGTTTCAATGGTGGTAGTAGTTTGGTGTTTTAGTGGTGGTGGTATCGGCTGAGTTTCAGTGGTAGGTGGTTGTTGGCGGTGGTGGGCTTGCAGGATTTCATAGTTTGCTGGCTATGTGGGTTTGTTGGAAGAGAGAGACAAAGAGGAAGAGAGGAAAGAGACGTGGGAGAGAATAGAGAGAAATGGGTTGTTTATATTATTTGATTGGGTAGTTTATATTATTATAATGAGTTGTACGTTAAAATAAAAGTTGAGATGTCCATTGTATTGTTAAATGAGATGTTAAAATAGATAAAGTAACTTTTTTAATTATGTTTTGAAATGAATTTTTATTTTATTTTATTTTATTTTTATTTAAGAATCTCGGATGCTAATGCTCTAACAGTATTGTGAGTGGTAAATGAAGTTATTTTATTTGAAATTTAAATTCAAATTTTTAGGAGTTTAAAAGTTTCATAATTAATGAACAAGATAAAAATATATTACAGATGCCATATAAATACTTAATTTAAATTTAAATTTTATATAAAACATATCTTTAATTAATAATTATTATGTGATTTAATATAGTTATATCTAACAAAATGTAAAAAATTTCGCTAATATCTTCAAGCAAAATAAAAATGTATACATAATTTTTTAATAAATTTTTTGAGGGATTTGTCACAATGATAGTTTCTTAAAATAATTATACATCAATGTTTACCAAACACATACATAACATGTAGACATACGATCTTCAAAAGTGTCATTTAAATACCATTATTGGTCTTATGATAAGTGGATACACAACCATAAAAGATGACTTAAAGATGACATAGTATAGTTTGAATCACAATATCATAGACTAAGTACAAATATTAAGTCTTCACTGTACAACAATTTGTACAAAACATTAAACATATTAAGAAACTATGCGTGTACATTTAAACAATAACTAATAATGTTATTATTGAGAGTTGTCTTCTTAAACGAACACTACTTTTGTTTAATTATTTTAAAATGAATGAAAAGACACCCCCGCACACCCTTGGTGCGATAGTCACTCCACAAGTATAAGTGCTTGTAGGGTGTGGGGGGGAAAGGCCGGGGTTCAAGTCTCTAGGAAAGAGCTTCACACAAATATACACACAGGTTAGGCTAGAGTAGAATTTCTATCATGTATAAAAAGAAGAAAAAAAGAAAAAGAAAAGATTGGTCTGGAGGAGCTTGGGCTCCATATTGTTGCGTCTTCTTAGGATGCTTTCAGAGGTTGTCTTTTAGGTAGATAATTAATGGAATAAGACGAGGTGGTAAAGGTATATTTCTTTTAGTCATTTTTTTTATTGTGTGGTTTGATATTTATTTTTTTATTTTTTTTATTTTAAGTTTAATTACAAAATTGGTCGTAGCCTTAGGCAACAATTTTACTCAATAAAATAAACATTAATGCATATTTTGAAAATCTAACTATTAAATTAATTGAATGTTATTTACGCTGTTAATACACATGTCAAATTTTATGTCAATCAGATATTATTTATTATATGATCTATAAGTTTATATTTGTACATAATTTTAAACTACAAAAACTTGCAATTTAAATAATTTATTGATGACATAGCTATTGTTCTTTAATTTTCTACAACTTTTCAACAATCCTACATTCTTACATGTTAAAATTATAGAAATTAAAAATGAATTAAAAAAAAAATGGTTTGAAGAGTTTACAATTAAAATGATAGGTAACTTCAAGGCTGGGGACCAAATCAAAAATTTGGAGAAAATGGGCAAATGCCCTTTTCGCGCAAATTATGTAGCGTTTTGTCCCATTTCCTAAATTAATTAGGGAAATGCCCTTCTTTTGAAACTCGATTTGAGATAAATTGAGTTAAGCCCTATAGTAACGTTTTTAAAGAGCCTATAGTGACGTTTTAAAGACCTATAGTAGCGTTTTGTAACTCGACCTCCATGAACTCGAGTTATAGGTAAAAAAAAAAAAAAAAAAATTGCCTATAACTCGAGTTCATGAAAGTTAAGTTACAAAACGCCACTATAGGTCCTTAAAACGTTACTATAGGCTCCTTAAAACGACACTATAGGGCTCCATAATTTTTTTTTTTAAAACTTGATTTATCTCAAATTGAGTTACAAAAGAGGGGCATTTCCCTGATTAGTTTGAGACACGGGGCAAAATGCTACAATTTTTTCCTCAAAAATTTTAAACTTTAGACAGAAAAATCAAAATCACCCCAAAATTGTAATGGCATTTATTCGTAATATATTCTCTTGATTTATCTCAAATTGAGTTACAAAAGAGGGGCATTTCCCTAATTAGTTTGGGACAGGGGGCAAAACGCTACAATTTTTTCCTCAAAAATTTTAAACTTTAGACAGAAAAATCAAAATCACCCTAAAATTGTAATGGCATTTCTGCAAGGCTTCTTTATCAAAGTGTCATATCATCATGGAAATTCTTCAAGCTTATGAAACTGCATCTGGGTAGAAGATAAATAGTGATAAAAGCTCTATTTTCTTTAGTACTAATACACCTCATTCATTACAGGAGGAGAACAAGGGGCTCTTCAATGCTGATTCCAATGTGCCTTTGGAAAAATACCTTGGTTTACCTCCTATAATTGGCAAAGGTAAGAAGTAAGCTTTTAATGACATCAGGAGTGAAGTTCAATTCAAACTTGAGGGTTGGAAGGGTAAACTATTGTCACAGGCCAGTAAGGAGGTTCTTATAAAATCAATGGCACAAGCCATCCCAGTTTATGCTATGAACTGTTTCCTCCTTTCATTGGGGCTGTGTGATGAAATTAATTCCATGATGGGGAAGTTTTGGTGGGGGCAGAAAAGTGAGGAAACAAAAATACATTGGCTAAGTTGGAAGCACATGTGTCTAGCAAGGAAGGATGGAGGTTTGGGGTTTCGAGATCTTAAATGTTTCAACTTAGCTTTACTAGCTAAACAGTGCTAGCAGCTCCTTTACAACCAAGATTCTGTGCTCTATAAAATTTACAAAGACATGTATTTTCCTAATAATTCCTTTCTTGAAGCTACTGTTTTGAGTCACTCTTCTTATGCTTGGAGAAGCATTACTCATGGGCGAGAACTTATCAAACAAGGAAGTCGTTGGAGGGTTGGTAATGGTTCCTTGATCAACATCTGGGCTGACAGGTGGCTGCCATCTGATGCTAATCAAAGAGTCCTTTCTCCTCGTACAATTTTACCACCTGAAGTAAGAGTTGCAAATCTCATGGAGTTTTCATCATTCCAACCTAGATGGAGAACCACGCTCATTGATACTATTTTTTATCCGTTTGAAGCCTTAATCACAAAAGCCATCCCTCTAAGGCCACGAAGACCCGATGATTCTTTAATTTGGACTAGAAACAAATCCGGGACATTCTCTGTCAGAAGTGCATACTTTTTACAACTTGAGATTGAAAGAAAGTCCACTGGCAATGATGCTTCATCTTCCAACCCAGCTCAGCTTCATTCATTCTGGAATGGTATTTGGTCTACTCAGGTTCCTCCTAAGATCAAAACATTCATCTGGAGAGCATGTAATGACAGTTTACCGACTCGCACGAAGCTGTTTGAAAGGAAAGTGTTGCATTCTTTCTCTTGTGTGCTCTGTAATGAGGAAGTTGAAACTTGTGATCATCTCTTCTTGGAGTGCTCATTTGCTCAAGCCGTTTGGCTGCAATCTTCTCTATTGAATGATTACAGGTTCTTTCCGAAGATGAAATTCATTGATGCAATGAATGCTGCCCTTAAGAAATTATCTACTAATCTCTTTGATACATTGTGCATAGCTTGTTGGATGATTTGGAAATGCAGGAATAAAGTTGTTTTTAATAACAAGGCTCCTTCTTCTAATGGGTTATGGAACTGGGCTGACCTATACAGAATAGAGTTTGTGGAAGTGCAGCAAAAAAACACGCAGGAAGGCAGTTTGAAGGTAGCAAGGTGGACTCTCCCTCAGTCAGATAGTATTTATAAACTTAATGTGGCTTTTGCTCAATCAAAACATTCACCTTCAGTGGGTATTGGTCTCATTATACGAAATAATGGTGGAGAAGTGGTAGCTGCTGCTTGTGACAAAGGTGTAAAGGAGTTGAATCCACTGTGTACAGCCGCTTGTGTGTTAAGGAAAGCTATATTGTTCTGTCAAAATACCAGCTTTTCCCATGTGTAGGTGGAGTGTAATTTTGCAGAATTGGTGGATTTGCTGAACTCTGACCGAATATGTTCCCTGGAGGTAGCGTGGATTTTGGAAGATATTGCTATTATTAAGGATAGTTTTAATTTTATTTCTTTCTCTAGTATACCTTTAAGATGTAATCGAGCTGCATTAGCTTTAGCTAATGCTGCAAAAGAGAAAGAGGAAGTCATTGTTTGGTTAGAAGAATGCCCCTCTTTTCTCTTCTCCATTGTACAAAGTGATAAACATCAATAAAGTCTGCTATCGTTTCTGTTCAAAAAAAAAAAAAAAAAAAAAAACATAATAATAGTTTCACATGGAAGTAGAGATTAGCTATATGCATATACACACTATATATATATATATATACACACACACACGGTAGGCAACAGAGTCCGCTGACAGGCGCAAGCAAAGTATGGCGCGAATCACATGGATATATAAAATTTTCAAAATAATGCATAAGATTTTTAAAATTAATGGCCCTTTTATGGAACTCCAATGCTTTTGGGGAATGATACCCATCGTAGTGTAATTGTTCAAAATTCAAATTGGCATGTGAGCTACAAGTGAACGACTGAACGTTACTAGCTTGAGGATGCACCCTCTATACTGATGAACTCTTTGCGCCAGGATGTATCTCTTTACCTAATTATTGCAATATCTTTTATTTTATTAAAAAAGAAGAAGATAATTTGGCATATATAAAAGGTTTTGTGTTCAACCATTGAATCATTGCATTGCCATCAAAACGCATTCCATCATTTAGTTTTTTTTCTTTTTTTACTAAATTACAAATTACACCCTTAATTTTTAGGGCAATTTTGATTTTCTCCCATAAATTTCAAAACTTTAATTTGCTTTCCTAACATTACATATTATTTTGATTGGTAGTTTATTGGTTCATGCTCGTTTTTAGGTGGCCGTAATGTGTTACATTAGCTCCAAATAATGTAGTTTTTTTGCAATTAAATTAACTTTTTTTTTCATCCATATCAATAAAAAAAAAAATTTAATATTTTATTTAATTTTTTAAATTAATTTTCAGTTTTTTTCTATAAATTTTTCATTCTCTCTTTAATTTTATTAGGAAACAAAAACACAACAATCTTCTTACCTTTTTCTTATTGTGAAATAGTAGAGTTTATCATCAAGATTATTATTATTTTGTTTTTGTGAATGTCATCAAGATTAATTAGAACCCTATTCTGTAGCTCCAAAATTTCGGGTCTCTATCGATATTAAATTGCCGCATAATAGCATATTTATAACATGCTGGGTCTGCTAGGGTTGAAATTGCTGCACATATATTTAAGTCGGCGAGAGTGAAGTCCTAATATTGTAGAGTTACTTTTAATGTAATTGTAACCTTATTGGTTTATTTTATTTTTTTTTTCATTTTTAATAATCATGCAATCTTATTAGTTATTACTACTATTAGAGATAACATGCATAAAATATAAATGTGAGTACGAACAAGGTACAAAACTTAAATGATAAATCAAAATTTATTTATTCTAAATATTGTAGCATTTATGGCTAAATATGTTTACATCCATTTTGTGTGACATAGCTATTGATCTTCAATTTTTTAGAAATTTTGCAAGTATGGAGGATATAAGAAGAAAATGCAATCCAATGGTGGATTTGTCAAAATTCACCTCCTATAAAAAAATATTGAGTAAGGTTGTAACTTAAGACTACAACAAATTTTGTAATTAAACTTTGTTCTTTCAAATTTCATAACAATCAGATGTTATTTACCATTCTATCCATAAATTTATTTTTTATTTATAACTTCATAGTACAAAACTCGAAATTTAAACATTTAATTGATGTCATTACTATTGACCTTTGGTCTTCTTCAAGTTTTGCAAACTTGGAGGATATAAGAAAAAAAAGGTAATCTAATGATAGATTTATCAAAATTCACATTCAATAAAAAAAAGTATTTGGTAAAGTTATAGATTTAGTCTACAACCAAGTTTGTTTCCAAATTTTGTCCAAAGTTTTATTATGTTGGGCCTAAAAAAATTTAGAGTGGTCACAAGTTCTTTTAAAGGTAAAAGAATCATAAGATTTTTAAAATTTATATATAATAATTATTTTTTTTCCAATTTAGGGTAGTTTTGTGACCACCCTTACTCCAATGTGGAGCCACCCTTATTTTCAATGGCAGACCATCCGTAGGACCAAGGGGGGCCTTGGCCCCCCAAAAATTTTCAAAAAAAATTAAGGATTTTTTTTGGGAATTATCCTAAATAATTTGAAATTTTTTAAAAGAACCTTTGGCCCCCCATGCACGGTAATATATATATATATATATATTTAAGAAAGTCTAAAAATAAGCATAACTTTCATTTAAATAGAGGAATAATGCTAGATATACAGATTATTTTACAAAAAATATTACAAATTACTGATGTGGTAAGTGATTATTGATAAATGAAAAAGTGATATTAATGGTGGGCCTAGATGAAAGTCAATAAGAGGTTGGTCACATTAACATTTTGTAAAAATATTGTAAAATAGAATACAACCCTTAAAATATATGTCAAAATATTACAATAATTAAACATTTAGCATCTTTAAAATGAATACATAGGTATTTTAACAATTACCTCAAAAAATAAAAGGGAAAAAAATTCTAAGTTTCATACCAACAAATCTAGGGCTTACTTGTACCACAACAGCAGAAAAATTGAAAGGTTAGCAGCTTTGTTGATTTGTCACACCACCAAGTCCCCCACACAATTGCAAAAAATTTTGCTAATAGTGTTCTCACAGGTGACTATCTCTCTCTCTCTCCTCGTTGGCATTTGCCTTATTTATTTATTTTTTTATCTTTTCAGTTCTTTCACTTTCCCATTGTTGCTGCAGTTTTGTGTTTACAATATAAAAGTAAAAGTTCTGTGTGACTAGACTAGACAAGAAAGAGTGAAAGATAAGCTTGAAGCTTCCGTTGACAGCTCAACCCTGTACAGTGCTCTTGTGTTACTTTACTTTTCATTTGCTTCCTTTTGATTTCTTTACTTTACTTTTCATTTGTTTTCTTTTTTATTTTCCTTATAATATATTATAATAATCAATATATTATATACCATATGGCTTTATAATTTATAAATGTACTTGATTAGTTTGATTAAAATATACAGTATATACTACTATATTAACCTGTGTTTATCACTTAAAAAAAAAAAAAAAAAACATGTATTTAGTTGTTGTTTATAGCACATATTGAGTTATGAAGTATTGTACATTACTATTTTAGATTTCATACACACAAATTTTTTTTATATATGGCCCCCCAAAGAAATTCCTAGCTCTGCCACTGCCTATTTGCATGTAGTGAACGATTTGTCCTCGCATCTAAGAGACTTGGTCATAGCCTCATGGTCATCCTCTAGTATGGTAGAGGAGAAACCACAATCACTAGCAAATCTAAGAGCTTGAACAACCACCATGCATTCCACAATATTGAGCAAAGAAGGGAGAGCAAACTTGTCAGACATAGAGGCGAGAAGAAGTCCGAAGTGGTTTCTGATAACTACCCTAACACCTACTTCATTCGAGTCTTGAAAGAAAGCATCGTCATTGTAAGGTTCATGTGTTTTGGTACTGTTAAACAATGCCAAATTATTTGTCTTTTATTGAGTTTTAATGTGTCTTAAAATTGTAATTGAGGATCACGTTGAAAACACAAAGTTTGCTCAAGAAAAACTCAAGAAAAGTGCATTTTCAGCATGTGCATTGATAGCAACCTTGATACCTTTTCAATCTATCGAGACCCTTCTTGGTACCACCTCGATCTATTGAGTCCCTTTAGGCCACTTTTGTTTCCTCGATAGTTGGCTCGATACTTCTCGATCTATCAAGCTTTGCGTTTCAGCAAAAATCAGCAATGTAAAAAAGCTTATAACTTGTTCATTTGAATTGCAACTCAAATTGAGATCCGTTTGAACCGGTATTTAAAGGACATTATAAGTCATCTTATAGAGGCTTTTAGAGAGAAAAACACTCTGTTTTGTGTGGCTAGGTCGTTTAAGGTTGAATTTGTTGCATATATATGTAAATCCGCTAGAGTGAAGTCCTAATATTGTAGAGCTACTATCAATGTAACCATATTATTAAAAATTGATTGGTATCTTGGTTTGATGATAAAGAGATATCGTCAAGAGCGGATGCCATAGGTTGAAACTCTCTAAAAAAAATTACTACTGATATTATGTTTCTTTTGATTTTTAAAGAAGAATGTGTCTCTTGATTAAATTGCCACGTAATAGCATCTAATCTAATCTAATACTATATATAATAGCAGGAGCTTTTAAGAAGGTGCTGCCACATTAGGAAAAAAGGCTATCTAAAATTCAGACACGTATGACTTAAAAAAACGATACATTATATTGTTTAGTAATGCTACAACACCGTTTAAAAGCCTCACATTATAAATAACCAAAAAAACCGGTTAAAATTAAAAGTACATGGAAATAGAAATAGAGAGGCGATTAGGACACGAAGAGAAGAGAGAGAGGTGATGAAATAGAGAGAGGATGAGGTCTGGGACAAAGAGAAAGAAACAGAGAAAGAGGCAAAATAGTGAACAATGCATCGATTGGCCAACGGGTCTGTTATAACTGGAGACATCAAGGATTCCAATCTTCCATACTCTATTATAACTATCAAATTAAAAACAAGCAAACAAACTTCAAAACTTGTGGTACTATTAGAAGACTCTAATCCTAATAATGTTGCAATGGGTCTTTGGTTAGTGTTCATAAAATAAATTTAGACATTGAAAGTAATGGCCACATGGTCCCACTATTGACTAACGTGACTTTTGAACTACATAATTGTATAGTGATATACAACTACTCTTATCAGGTTATTAATTCTCTAAATTCATTCAAACTTCAAAACTTGTGTTATTGGGGAATATACTTCAAAACCTGTGCCAAGATTCTTGAAGCTCAATTACTTGACACTCCTGGTGTCTCTAGGTTTCAAATCCTCCCTCCTTTACTGTAACTATCGAATTATCCAAAAGACTTCAAAACATGTGGTTTTGTTAGAAGACTTTAATCCTAATTACATTGAATAAGTCTCTAGTTAGTGTTCAAAAATTCAATTTAGACTTGGAAAGTAATGGCATCATGGTCCAGCTATTAACTAGCATGATTTTTGGACAATATAACTATTTGCTAAAGATTCGTGCTAGATTGAACTAGGAGATTTTTTTTTTTTTTTTTGGCGGCAATATAGTCCATTTTTTTTTTTTGTTTTATTTGAGTAAAATGTAATGGATGATGTAAAACGGACCTGAATATCGTGATTGCTACAGGTTTGATAATTGTCATGCACTTAGGGTTTGTTTGTTAGGTGTTTTGGGAGCTTAAAAGAACGCTCTTAATTAGCCAAGTTTTCCTCTAGTTCAAATGATATTTGAAGTTGATGACTCATATTGTCCAAGAAGTAAAAAAAAACATTTAATTTGAGTCTTCTAGGAAATACTACAGCCTTTACGTTTTCACTTCCAAGGCAAACAAGTCTTTAACTATTTTTACTAGTTTCTATAAGTTTGCTCTGAGTTTTCGGTCTTAAAAATATAATTATTTTCAATAATATTTACAAATCATGAAAAGTAAATAATCTTGGAAGATATCGTTAAGACGTTAACATAAATTCCAAGGGCCTTTTTATTTAATATGAATTTTGTCCTGTTTTAGTTGTCTTTTTGTTAAATAGTGCATACGCACATCTGGAAGTTGTGAAAATCATAGATGTTAGCCTCTTATTATATAAGCACAAAGTTTAGGCCACAATACGAATCTTGTTCAAGACTTGACTTGCGATAGGGGTAGGACCACTTGGGAAAGGGTTTAAAAGAAGATGACAACATTTCAAAGTTTTTTTTTTTTTTTTTTTTTGATGAAAGACGATTTCAATAAAAAACTAAGAAACTACAAGCGGGGCAGGACACAGCCTGTTCATAAAGACTCCATTACAGTCATTCTCAAGAGCACCTAAGACATCTAGAGGTGGACAAGCAAAAGCAATACAATCAGCTTCTTGGCTGTAACTCATCCTAGCTAATATGTCTGCTACTCGATTCCCTTCGCGATAGCAATGTTGAAATTGGATCCGACTGAAGCAGGTGCTGAGTACTCTACAGTCATCCAAGATAGGAGATATAACATTGTTCACATACTGAGCATTACTAAGAGCATCCACAACAGCTCTAGCATCAAGTTCAACAATTAGCGATGCTATGTTAAGATTGGAACACATAATAAGACCCTCCCTAAGACCCCACATCTCAGCAATAAAACTGTTGGTAATTCCTATCTGCTTTGTGAAACCCGAAATCCAATTTCCACAGTCATCCCTTATCACTCCTCCACAACCAGCTACTCCTATATTGCCAAGCACTGATCCGTCTGTATTGAGTTTCATCCACCCAACAGGAGGTTTTTCCCATCTAATCCTTTTAACACATCTTTGCATCATCAATTTAGGGGAAGCTATACAGTGCATGTATTCAGCTACTTGGTTCAGAACTTCAATGTGAAGCTGCTGGTGCAGACTTTTCCTTTGAAAAATGAAGTTGTTCCTGCTCTTCCAAATGTTCCAAACAACGAAAGGGAACAAGACTTCCCACGGAGGCTTTGTAGTAGCTGATGTGCTTTTTCTATTTCCATTCCTGCTAAGCCAATCCAGCAGTTCGCTACTCCAAAACATATGGTCAACTTCAAGCCTTTCAAACCGATTCCACACCGCTTTAGCCCAAGGACAGTCACGAAGAGCATGTACAATTGATTCCTCAGCTTCTTGACAAATAGGACACACAGCTTCTACACCCACACCTCTCCTCATCAAGCAGCTCTTGACCCCAATACTATTGTGAGCACACATCCAAAGAAAAGTTTTAATTCTTGGAAGGGTGTTAGCTTTCCATATCCAGCTAGCACTGAATTTTGAACTTTCTTCATGCCCCATCGCAAACCTATAGGCACTTTTCAGGTTGAAAGTGCCTTGAGGGGAGTCAGCCCATGTAATTTTATCACAACCTCTACTTGTCATGGCAATAGGAGTGGCTTTTATCAACATTTTGATGTCCAAAGGAAGCTCAAAGGAAAGTCCATTCCAATCCCAGCCCGTATCTTTCATGAAGTCCTTAATTTCCAACTTATTTGCTTCCCGAGACAGAGGACCTTGAATTAGACTTCGAAGGGGGCCCTTGTTCAACCAGCTGCTATACCACAAGCTCAACTTACTTTCCTTACCAACTGACCACCTACTGCCCTTATCAAAAGTGCCCATTCCTTTCTTCATTGCTGCCTAGACAGATGAGCAAGGAAGACTAATGGGGTTTGTAGCATTCAATCTTCTACCCGAACAATACTTCTTACTTAGAGCTTGCACCCAAGGCACATCTCCTTCGGTGTGAAACCTCCAATTGAGTTTTGCAAGTAGAGCAAGATTCCTTCCTTTAGCAGTCTACAATCCAAGCCCCCCTTCTTCCTTCAATTTAGTTACCTTCTGCCACCCAACCCAATGGATTTTCTTTACAGATTCCCAAGACCCCCAAAGGAAGTTTCGATTTACTCTATCTATTCCATCCAAGATTCTGCCAGGAAGGTAGGAGCACTGCATTACATAAGCTGGTATAGTTGCCGATGACGCTTGAATGAGAACTTGGCGCCCGGCCAAGGATAACATACTCGCTTTCCACCCTGAAAGTTTTTGTTTTACTCTGTCAAGAACAAAATTAAAATCCTGAGAAGACGAGCCAGGATGCTTCAAAGGAATCCCCAAATATCTACCAAGAGCAGGGGTGGATGTAAACCCAAGAATATCACTTAATGATTCCCTTGTGTCTCTATCCACATTAGGAGAAAAATAAACTCTCGACTTAGCTTCACTAACAGTTTGCCCCGAAATATTACAAAAGTTTTCAAGCACATCTCTAATTGCTGAACAATTAATGTAGTCCGCTTTTGCGAAAAGCAAGAGATCATCCGCAAAAAATAGATGGGAGAAAGCCGGACTACTTTGAGAAGCCTTGACTGGCTGCCACAGTTTAGCATCACACTTCTCTTCTATTAGCTGTCCAAGGAAATCCATGCACAATATGAACAAATACGGGGACAAGGGATCCCCTTGCCTTATCCCTCGAGAGGGGTAAATAGGATCAAGAGCTTCTCCATTGAATAAAATTGAGGTTGACACCGTGGAAACACAGCTCATAATGATGTCCCTAAGATCTGTTGGAAAGTTTGCTCTAACAAGCATCTCTCTAACAAAACTCCATTCAATCTTATCGTATGCCTTTTCCAAATCTATTTTTATGGCCATGTACCCAACTTTCCCCTTCTTTTTGCTTAAGGAATGGATAAGCTCCTGGGCAATGATCACATTATCAATGCCCTTTCTTCCTGGCACAAAAGCCGTTTGGAGAGGAGAAATCAGTTTACCCAAATAAGGTCTTAATCTGGCCACAATGATCTTCGTCAACACTTTATACACAGTATTGCACAAGCTTATGGGCCTATAATTACCCAGAGTCTCCGGACCTTGAATTTTTGGAATTAAAGCAATGTGAGTGCTATTCAGGTAACCAGGAACTCTCTTTTCAGAAAAAATCAGCTTAATCTCCTCCATCACTGAATTTCCCACCACAAGCCAAAATCTCTGGAAGAAACCTGCATGTAACCCATCCGGGCCCGGGGCTTTAAAAGGTTTAAGGGACCACAAGGCTGCCTTTATTTCCTCTTCCGTGACCCCCCCACTAATACTTAGCTTCTCGTCCTCCGAGAGTCTTGACTGCCACTGGTAGTTAGTATTATAAGTGACAGGGGCACTAGCTAAAGATGTTGAATAAATACTGGCAAAACCATTTCTAATGTACTCCTTAATTGCACTTTCCTCATAAATCCAATCCCTACAAGCATCTTTAATTGCCATGATTTGGTTTCTTTTCCTCCTGACTAGAGTTGAAACATGGTAAAAGGAGGTGTTTCTGTCTCCCTGAATCATCCAGTTAACCCGGGATTTTAAAGCCCACAACTCCTCCTCCTGGCTGAGCACACTATCCAACTCCTTCAACAGCTCATTTTCAAGGTTACACAGAAAAGAAGAAGGCCTAATAGCAATTGATCTCTGAATACCATTAAGTCTAGCCATTAAATTCTTTTTCCGAGTGAAGATGTTACCAAATTGAGTCTTATTCCACACCTTAGCCTCCTTAGTAAAGGTGTTAACGGCATCTACCAACCTGGGACAATGTCCCCAAGCTTGAGAAACAACCTTTGGAAAGGAGACATCAGAAAGCCAGCAGGACTGAAACTTAAAAGGCCTTTCTCTTCTGTTAAAAACCCTTGGCTGCATTTCTAACAAGACGGGGCAGTGATCCGAATGGCATCTTGTGAGATGAACCACCTTGGCTTCTGGAAACAGAACACACCAACTCGGATTTACAAAAAATCTATCTATTCTTTCTTGAATTAGAGCTTGCACTTCTCTTCTATTGGACCAAGTGAACCGAGGACCAGAAAACCCAATATCGATCATATTACATTTGTCTAAGCACTCTTTGAACAATAATGACCTGCTGACACTAACTGCTCTCCCCCCAAATTTATCCTCCTCCACAAGAGGCTCATTAAAATCCCCTGCTATTACCCACGTCATGTTTTGAATCTCAGCAACTCTCATGAGATTGTTCCACAAAATCTTCCTTTCAGCACTCCTAGGACTAGCATATATAGTAGAAAATAACCAGCTAGAATTCAAGGAACGTACCTTAACCACAATGTGAATCTCCTGCTCAATGTTAGCTAAGGAAGAGACCTCCACCTTGTCTGTATTCCATAAAACCCATAATCCACCAGCATACCCAATAGTATCAGTGTGAATGGCTCCATCAAAGGGGAGATTGTCAGTTATCTCCCTTGCTCTTTCCCCACCAACTCTGGTTTCCATCACTACAAAAATTGCTGGATCATGGCTTTGGACCAATTCTCTAACATGCTTCTGAAAGGAGGGCTTACGCACACCTCTACAATTCCACACAATAATATTCATTAGGAATATCAGATATAGGACGAGACAACCAATTTCAACAGGCTGGGTCAGCTTCACCTCCTCCCTCAAAATCCATTCGGACCGTTGGATCATCTTCCTTGATATTTGTGGAAAAATTTCCCTCACAAACTTCAACTCCTCTGTTAATGTCGACGCATCCGCCAACATTTCCCACAACAGGTTTCTCATCACCCTCCAAATTGTGATTGACAAGGTTAGCCATCTGCCCTTCACACCCATCGCTGACCACGGCAAACTGCACTTCCATGCTTTCCTCATGTTGGTGTTTAAAAACCCCATGTTGCGGTATCGATTTGCTCAGAACACCACTTGAACTCTCTCCTAAATCACCACGGCCACGCCTCTCAAACTGGTAGTCACCCTCTGCCCCGCTAGCATTACCGAACTGGAAATTGGAGTCAGGTTGCGAGCTTGAATCTCCACCACTCAACTTCTTGGAATTTGAAGCTTGCACAGGGCGATACCGTAACTGCACAAAAGAGGAGCTCTGAGCTATAACTTTACCATCAGCGCTCTTGATTTGCGATTGTGAATCCCTAAGGCGAGCCAAAGCTCTTTTGCCTTTCACTGAAGAGTGCCGTGTGGGCTTTAATGAGCTGTGGACAGAATTGGGCCCATTGTCCACCTTAACAGTTTCAATTGGGCTTACACTTTGGCTTGAAGGGGACTGAGCCTGTCCCACAGGCTTTTTACTAATGCTTTGGATGACATTAACAAACTGGGCTTTCTCTACTACCCTTAAAGGTGACCGTTCCCTTTTGGACTCCCTGATTTGCCCAATAACAGAATCGGCTCTTCCCAGTACAAAGCTTTTCCTAGCATCCACTTCATGTCTACCATTCCCTTTTAACTCTTGTGCAATTGGCTGTCCCACAGTACTGAATGCTCTTGTCCCATTTTTTTTACGTGCTACCACCACCCAAGGACCATATGTACAATCCTGCACATCCTTTGGCATGTCCTTCTGCACCACCTCGGGCCCCACATCTACATTTGTCTTACTTTGCTCACGCTCATTGCATGCATGCTCGTCATCCTTTTCGTCCACCCCGGTCTCCGCTTCCCTCATCGATGAATTTTGTCGGATAGAATATGGGCAAGCTTCACGTCGATGACCCAACCTCCCTCATCCAAAACATAACTTCTGAATTCCCTCATAAGAAACTGGTTGTTTAGCTTTCCCAAGAAGTATGGCTGTAACCAGAGGTTTCTCAACATCGATTTGAATGCACAATCTAGCAAATCTACCTCTAGTCTCAGAGGCCGTGAAATTATCTACCCGTAGCACCTTGCCAATGGAGTTGCCAATCTGCTGTAATGCCTCAGCATTATAATACTCTATTGGAAGCTCATTTAGCCTTACCCAAACTGCAACTGAGGATACATTTGCCGATGAGGGTCTAAAATCTGGTTCCCATGGCCGGAGAGACAGAAAATGCCCACCAATGAACCAAGGACCTTTCTTTAGAACATTTTCAAAGTCTTCCTTTAAGGACAGCCTCACAAGGAAAAATCCATTACCCAAGTGCACACAATCCATCTTTCCCGCTGGTTTCCACATTGAGAGCAGCTTACTTTGGAGAAAATGGAATCCCACTGACTTCCCATAAACCTTAACTATTAGAGCTCTAGCCCAAGGACCCCGGATATGTTTCTTAAAATCCTTAGAGAACTTGACAGCCACTAGCCCCTGCCTAAGCATCTCTACCTCCTCATCCGACTCAACATCATCCTCCATTAGATCCCCAAAGTTAAAAGCTTGGATATAGGCACCTGGAATCTCCCCAACAAGTTTGTCTTTGAAAGACATACTTTGGTTCCAAGGACCAAGACCTTTAACAGGTGACGAGGGGCCCGACACATTCCCTTCACTGAATCCTGCATGTTTCACATCCTTAACTTTCTTCTTACTCCGAGCTAACTCCTCTTGTTCTTCCCTTGAGAGCGAGAGAGCCATTTTTCGCAACGCTTTTTTTTTATCGTTTTCCATTTCAAAGTTCAACCTCATGTTCTCTGCCCGTCGTTTTTAGGAGAGAGGTCCATTATTGATGACACAAATCACACAGTAGAGTAGTTTTCCCAATGGTCTTTGTCCAAGGTAGTACTGGGTCTTTCTACGAAGCATGCACGCTAACAATTTTTAATTTTTTTTATTATTTATTTTAAGTTTTAGAACCAACGCTATCAATATATTGATAATGTACCTAGACATAACTCTAAAAAGTAGTCAAAATAACCACACACACACACACACACACACACACACACACACAAAATTCAAACAATAACAAGATTAGACTAAACAAAACAAACAAACAAACAAAATAATTCAAAATAATTCAATAAAAAAAATGAAAAAAAAAAAACTTATTATTCAAATTCGTAATTCATTCAATCTATTCTTTAAAAATAATTTGTAATTACATTTTTCCTAAAAAAAATTATATGAAAAGAGATACTACTACGGCAGTGACTTCTCTTAGGCTTTATAGTTGCCATTGCAGCAACTTTAATTTGCTCTCCATGGTGGCTTGGCTTGCAGTGTCAACAGTGATCATTCGTGGTGGCTTGGCTTGCAGTTCTGCCTTTCTCGACTGATCGAGAATTAGGCTCGACCGATCGAAAAATGCAGGCATAGTTTTTGCAGAATTTTTAAATAGGCCCAAAACGTAATTAAGGTTTTTGTTTATATATTAGAAGTGTTTCACTTGAAACCCAAAACGTTTAAGCAGATTTTGGGCTAAAATAAAATTCTGCAAAAATTTCAAGTTTGCAATAACAATAACTAGATTAGACTATACAAAACAAACAAACAAAATATTCAAAATAATTCAAAAACAAAAAAATGAAAAAAAAAAAAAAAAACTTATTACTCAAATTCGTAATTCATTCAATCTATTCTTTAAAAATAATTTGTAATTCCATTTTTCCTTAAAAAATTATACGAAAAGAGATACTTCTATGGCAGTAACTTCTCTTAGGCTTTATAGTTGCTGTTGTAGCAACTTTAATTTGCTCTCCATGGTGGCTTGGCTTGCAGTGTCAACAGTGATCATTCGTGGTGGCTTGGCTTGTAGTTCTTGTAACGCCCAAAAATCATAAGCAATAAAAGTCTATATAATCTGAATAATCCAAAAAATATTAATTAAATAAAAGAAACCAACAGCCTAAAATCTCATTACAAATGTCAGAGCTCTAACCCACCAGAGACAAAACATCCTCAAAATAATTCTCCAATACAATGTTTAATGCCATAAAATAAAAATAAAATCCTCAATTTCCACAAGATAATTCATAACTGCTGTCTCCCAAGAATCTCTACTCTAATAATCCCTCTAATGTATCTGTAAGGGGAAAATAAAAGGGGGGGGGGGGGGGTGAGATAACTCAATAAGTGGAATTCACTAAGATTTGGGTGAGGGAACAAACTTTTCACATAAATAATTTTACAACAATTTCATAACTTGTAACTCATCAATATTTCATCATCAAATATTTCATATATAGAAAGAAAATATCTTTATATTGTGAGCCATCATAATACATATATCAATACCATCATATAAACAATTTTCCAGACTTTTCTCGTGGTCAACACTTACGCCCTGTTGACGGGGTTGTGCTATCCTCTTTCTGGAACTAGAACCTCCTTTTCAATATGCTCACAAAAATAATCCATCCATAATTCTCTAAATATAAAGATATATTCACACATACAAGTTTAAATAAATTTAGGTTGTCCCACAAGTTTTTCATAAAATGAATAGTCAATGTGCATATCAAGCATTTATAAAATATCAATTTATATATATAATATCAACATATTTCTTTAATATAAAATAGTTTAATAACCAACACTGTTTGAGAAAACCCCCAAAATTAGTAAACACCACTTACCTCTTAGTTGCAAAATAAAGGAAATCAACCTCCCTTGAATGACAACAATTCAGTAGAATTTGAACCTAGCAACACCAAAAATAGGTTCATCAATACACAATTTTCCACTTAAAAATCTATTTTCAAACTTAAATGGTTTTATCCTAGACAATATTGATATATCCAAAATCCTCCATTTATTCACTTAACTATCCAATTCACTTTCAGCTTTGATCAGATTTTTGGACTTAAAGATATTGCTGCCTAATCAGATTTTTCCATTAACGTCATCATAGGTATTCATGAAACTTCAATAGGGCCGAATAATGAATATCTAACCAACCTGAATGTAACAGCCATATTATTTATTCATATCCATTCACTCTAACATTACATCTATCCAATCTAATATTGGAAGTCACGTATTGCCTTAATTTGTTGCTTAGCATTCCCTCTTGATGCCACTGGATGTCCATTGACTCTAACATTATATATATATATATATATATTCAACTTAACATTGAGAGCCACATGATAGCTTTAATCTATCAATCTAGTGCTAGTATGCTCTCTTGATGCCGCTAGACTAGGATTTAGACAATAATAACAGGTGATGGTTAATCGGTCAACAATTGAGGCTATGTGTGAATGCATATTAACCAAAAGCACTCTTTTCCCTTTAGCATGGTGACAAAGTCCAAGCCTATTACTCTATTTGGTTCAATTTCAAAGTCTGTGGCCCTTCCTGACATAATGACCATCCTTATCTAATATAATAAAATTATATGAGCCATTTTCTATTAGTATAATAATACTCTAGGTTCAAGTCAATTGCTAGCTATTGACTATTCAAACTTCTTAAATCTAGAGCATGAGAAAATCATACTTGTAGACTCCAACTCCAACTCAATGCCACAATGAAGAATGGCAAAGTTCAATAGTCGGCTAAAGCAAAAGGAAGCCCTATCAGTAAAATATATGTGTGACTAAAGAGGAAGAAGGCTAGGGTTTCATTTTATTTTTTTATTTTTTGAAGCCGTTTCATTTTATTTTTTAAAGCTTATCAAGGCCCATATATTTATTTATGTCATTTCACTTGGGCTTCATATTTCATAGTATTTATCTTATTTTTAATATCTTAGACCCAATTCAATTTAATCCATTTAATTGTAGGCCTCCTTATAATTTACGTATAATAATTAAATTGGTGTCAAAATTATAGGGTGTTACATCCTCCCCCCCTTAAAAAAATTTTGTCCTTGAAATTGTATATACCTTCATTAACGAACAACTCTGGATAATTTGATTTCATCTCATCTTCTCTCTCCCAAGATGCCTCCTCCACTGTGTGATTCTTCCACAGGACCTTAACCAATGATATGGTCTTGGTGCATAGCACTTGATCCTTGCAGTCAAGAATTTGGATTGGAACTTCCTCATAAGTCAAGTTGTCTTTGATCTTGAGTGACTCATAGTTCAAGACATGTGAAGGATCCGGGATGTACTTTCTCAGCATGGAAACATGAAACACATTATGCACTCCTGCAAGTGTAGGCGATAAGGCCAACTCATAATCAACTTTACCAATGCGTTTTAGGATCTCAAATGGACCAACAAATCTGGGACTAAACTTCCCCTTCTTCCCAAATCTCATCTCGCCCTTCATTGGGGCAACTTTCAAAAATACCATATCCCTAACCTCAAATTCAACTTTACTTCTCGAGTTGTCATAATAACTCTTCTGTTGACTTTGTGCTGTTTGCAGTCTTTTACGAATCAGATTAATCTTCTCAGATGTCATCTGAATGATTTCTGGTCCCAACAATTTTCTCTCACCAACCTCTTCCCAACACAATGGGGACCTGCATTTTCTACCATACGAAGCCTCATAGGGAGACATCTCAGTACTAGAGTGGTAGCTATTATTAAAGGCAAATTCCACTAAGGACAAGTATTTTTCCCAACTCCCTTTGAAATCCAATACACAAGCCTTTAACATATCCTCCAAAGTACAAATAGTCCTTTCTGATAGACCATCTGTTTGCGGGTGGAAGGCTGTACTAAAACTAAGATTAGTACTCAAAGATTTATGTAGGCTTTCCCAAAACTTTGAGGTGAATCTTGGGTCTTGATTAGACACAATTGATGCTGGAACTCCATGAAGACTCACAATCTCATCAACATATATTTGTGCTAGCTGATCAAGTGAGTAAGTCATCTTAACTGGAATAAAATGTGTTGTTTTTGTCATCCTATCCACAATTACCCAAATGGCCTTATGTCCCTTAGTAGATCTTGGCAAACCAGTCACAAAATCCATACATATACGCTCCCACTCCCACTCAGGAATGGGAAGGGGTTGCAGCAATCCTGAAGGTTTTTGTTGTAGTGCCTTAATTTGTTGACAAGTCAAGCATTGCTCCACAAACTGAGCTATCTCTCTCTTCATGTTATTCCACTAATAAGTTTCTTGAATGTCACGATACATTTTAGTGCTACCAGGGTACACTTAGTATGGGATACGATGGGCTTCTTCCATAATCTCCTTCTTTAATGCGGTCATTTGGCACAAAAAGTCTTTTTTCAAACCTCAAGACACCATCATTAGACACATTAAATTTTGGTCTCTTCCCTTCTTGCACTTCTTTTATAATCTTTACAATTTGTGCATCATCAACCTGTGAACTCTTAATCTTCTCAATCAAAGTGGGTTGTATTGTCAAACTGGCCATAAAGACTTGGGAATCACCTATGACAATTTCAATTCCCATCCTCTCCAAGTCCTTAATAATCTCCTTTTGAGTAGTTAACAAGGTAGCTAAGAAACCAGAAGACTTCCGACTAAGTGCATCAGCTACCACATTAGCCTTGCCTGGATGGTAATTGATTGAGCAATCATAATCTTTAATCAACTTAAGCCACCTTCGTTGTCTCATATTCAATTCTTTCTGAGTAAAGAAGTACTTCAAGCTTTTATGATCTGTATAAATCTCACATCTTTCACCATACAAATAATGTCTCCAAATCTTCAATGCAAACACCATTGCAGCCAACTCCAAATCATGAGTGGGATAATTTTGTTCATAATTCTTTAATTGGTAGGAAACATAAGCTATGACTTTACCATGCTGCATCAACACACAACCAAGCCCTTTTTTCGAAGCATCACTATAAATGACAAAGCCTCCCAAGTTGCTAGGGATGGTTAGTATTGGTGCAGTGACCAACCTTTGCTTAAGTTCTTGAAAATTCTTTTCACATTCTTCTGTCCACACAAACTTGGTATTCTTACGAGTTAGTTGAGTCATTGGGGCTGCAATACGAGAAAATCCCTCCACAAACCTCCTATAATAGCCAGTAAGGCCCAAAAAGCTTCTAACCTCACTCACATTCGTTGGTCTTGCCCAATCAACCACAGCTTCAACCTTACTAAGGTCTATAGAAATCCCTGCCTTAGATATCACATGCCCTAGGAACACCACTTAGTCAAGCCAAAATTCACACTTCTTAAACTTTGCATATAGCTTCTTCTCCCTCAAAATTTGAAAAACAATTCTCAAGTGCTCTTCATGTTCTTCCATGCTTTTGGAGAAGATTAGAATGTTATCAATAAAGACAATAACAAAGCAGTCTAAGTACTCATGAAACACCCTATTCATCAAGTCCATAAATGCAGCAGGAGAATTGGTCAATCCAAAAGGCAATACCAAGAATTCATAGTGCCTATACCTAGTCCTGAAAGCTGTCTTAGGTATGCCTTCACCCTTGATTTTCAACTGGTGATACCCAAAATGAAGGTCAATCTTAGAGAAGACTTGTACCCCTTGCAATTGATCAAATAGGTCATCAATACAAGGGAGAGGGTATTTGTTTCTCACAGTAACACGGTTTAACTCACGGTATTCAATACACAACCTCATAGTCCCATCTTTCTTCTTCACAAATAAAACTGGTGCACCCCAAGGAGATGCACTTGGTCTAATGAACCCCTTATCAAGGAGTTTTTGTAACTGTTCCTTGAGTTCCTTAAGTTCAGTTGGTGCCATCTGATATGGTGCTTTCGAAATAGGAGAAGTTCCAAGGAGCAAATCAATGGAGAATTCAATCTCCCTATCTATAGGTATCCCTGGTAGGTCTTCAAGAAAGACATCAGGAAACTCCCTAACAACAAGGATATCATCCAACTTCAATACCTCTTTCCTAGTGTCCATCACATGAGCTAGGTACACTTGGCATCCTTTCCGTAATAAACGCTTAGCTTAAAGGGCTGATATCACCCTAGGTAAAGCATGCATCTTAGAGCCCTTAAACCGAAATTCAAGTTCTCCTAGAGGTCGAAACACCACCTCTTTTCCAAAACAATCTACACTAGCATGATAAGCCGCCAACCAATCCATCCCCAAAATTACATCATAGTCATACATGTCCATCAAAATCAAGTTTACTAACATTTCCTTATCCTCAATTTGGATGACACAAGACTTAAGCATAGAATTACACACCAAAGAATCACCCATAGGTGTGGCCACAAGCAAGTCATAATCCAGGTCCAGGTTTCTTATCACATAACTTAGCATATCGAGAGGAGATGAAAGAGTGTATAGATCTAGAATCAAATAGATTTTTAGCAAAGTTTGAGAATAATGGGAGGATATCTGTAACCACAGTATCCGAAGCTTGAACGTCTTGTGGTATGAGTGCAAAAACTCTCCCTTGTGCTTTCCTCCTCTGATCATTCTTTCCAAGTTGTGCCATTGAGTTTTGTTAAGGAGATGTACAGCTTCTAGTTAAGTGTCCTGTCTTCCCACAATTATAACTAGCCTTTCCTTCAAAGAAATACGACTTATCTCCATGAAACCTTCCACATGTAGGGCAAGCATTTGAACTTCTACCTTAAGCATTCTAGGGTGGATTCTTATTTTCTGGCTCATTTGATAATGAATTACTCCCAGACCTCCCAAAAGAGCCTTTCTTGTTCTAATGACCTTGAGCATTGCCTTGTCGAAATCCTGTCTGTCTAGTTTTTCTAGGTGGGTTCTCCTTCCTAACATTGTTCTTGAAATCTTCCTCCAGTCTCATAGCTCTCTTAACCTACTCTGCATAATTATCAACCCTTGATGCAATTAGATGGTGTCGAAGTCTCTCATTCAACCCCTTTTGAAATCTGTTTGCTTTCTTTGCCTCAGTAAGGATTAAGTGGGGTCCAAAGCGAGATAATTTGATGAATTTAGCTGCATACTACTCAACAGTCATACTTCCTTACACCAAATCAGCAAATTCCCTATCTTTTCGTTCTCGAACCACCTCAGGGAAGTAGTTATCATGGAAAACCCCTTTAAATTTCTCCCAAGTGATGGGATTTCTCTCAGTCTCCATTCCCTCCAAAATGGCTTTAGTGGATCTCCACCAACGCTCAGCTTCTTCAATCAACTTGAAAGTTGCAAACCGCACCTTCTGAGAGTTAGTGCAATCTAAAGCTTCTAACAATTTCTCCATTTGCAATAACTAGTTCTCAAGTTCTAAAGGATTTGGCTTCCCATCAAAGGAAGGGGAATTCTACTTCATAAAAGTCTCAAAAGAGCAACCAGCCTTTGCCTTTACTCTACCTGCACCTCTACTAGCAACATGGGCCAACCTGTCCAATAGTCGGGTAACAACTTCATCAAAAGGATCAATGTGTGTCACCCTAGGAAATTCATTATTTCTCACGTCTTGAGTGACTTCAGCCTCAGTATCAACCCTTGCTTTGGTTGGCCTTCGCAAATTAACAATAGGTTCCTCGCTATTGGAATTAGCTACTCTCTTCTTTTTAGGTGGCATGATACCTAGTTAACAAGGAAATCAAGAAATATAGACGGTGCAACAATTATTATTACTAAACATAAGAAGTAATATCGCCAAAATTATTTAAAATATCTCATCAAACATAACCTAAATACCAAAAGCTCTGACAAAAAAAATCAATATCATAACCTAGTTTCAAGTTTCTACAGGATCATGACCTAGTCTTTCAAGTGTCTACAGAATCATATCCTAAGCTTTGATACCACAATTGTAACACCTAAAAGTCATAAGCAATAAAAGTCTATTTAATCTGAATAATCCATAAAAATATTAAATAAAAGAAACCAACAACCTAAAATCTCATTACAAATGTCAGAGCTCTAATCCACCAAAGACAAAACATCCTCAAAATAATTCTCCAATACAATGTTTAATGCCATAAAATAATAATAAAATCCTCAATTTCCACAAGATAATTCATAACTACTGTCTCCCAAGAATCTCTACTCTAATAATCCCTCTAATGTATCTGTAAGGGGAAAATAAAGGGGGGTGAGATAACTTAATAAATGGAATTCACTAACATTTGGGTGTGGGAACAAACCTTTCAAATAAATAATTTTACAACAATTTCATAACTTGTAACTCATCAATATTTCATCATCAAATAGTTCATATATAAAAAGAAAATATCTTTATATTGTGAGCCATCATAATACATATATCAATACCATCATATAAACAATTTCCTAGGCTTTTCTTGTGGTCAATGTTTACGCCCCGTTGACAGGGTTGTGTTGTCCCCTTTTTGGAATTAGAACCTCTTTTTCATCCCCTTTCTTAAGGATGGCTCATTCAGAACCTAAAGGTGCACTCCCTTACTAAGGAGCTTCCTTTTTGGATCCTCAATAGTATACTCCCTTACTAAGGAGCTATCAAGTGTGCATTATCCCCTTTTCTGGGACCGTCCCTTGCTAAGGACTAGCTACAGTATGATGGTCTCTTGCTAAGGACTAAATACAATATCGAGCTTTTAATCACGACTTGCCATAGGTTTTCAAAACACATTTCAATATGCTCACAAAAATAATCCATTCATAATTCTCAAAATATAAAGATATATTCACACATACAAGTTTAAATAAATTTAGGTTGTCCCACAAGTTTTTCATAAAATGAATAGTCAATGTGCATATCAATCATTTATAAAATATCAATTTATATATATAATATCAACATATTTCTTTAATATAAAATAGTTTAATAACCAACACTGTTTGAGAAAACCCCCAAAATTAGTAAACACCACTTACCTCTTAGTTGCCAAATAAAGGAAATCAACCTCCTTTGAATTACAACAATTCAGTAGAATTTGAACCTGGCAACACCAAAAATAGGTTCATCAATACACAATTTTCCACTTAAAAATCTATTTTCAAACTTAAATGGTTTTATCCTAGACAATATTGATATATCCAAAATCCTCCATTTATTCACTTAACTATCCAATTCACTTTCAGCTTTGATCAGATTTTTGGACTTAAAGATATTGCTGCCTAATCAGATTTTTCCATTAACGTCATCATAGGTATTCATGAAACTTCAATAGGGCCGAATAATGAATATCTAACCAACCTGAATGTAACAACCATATTATTTATTCATATCCATTCACTCTAACATTAAATCTATCCAATCTAATATTGGAAGTCACATATTGCCTTAATTTGTTGCATAGCATTCCCTCTCAATGCCACTGGATGTCCATTGACTCTAACGTTATATATATATATATATATATATTCAACTTAACATTGAAAGCCACGTGATAGCTTTAATCTATCAATCTAGTGCTAGTATGCTCTCTTGACGCTGTTGGACTAGGATTTAGACAATAATAACAGGTGATGGTTAATCGGTCAACAATTGAGGCTATGTGTGAATGCATATTAACCACAAGCACTCTTTTCGCTTTAGCACGGTGACAAAGTCCAAGTCTATTACTCTATTTGGTTCAATTTCAAAGTCTGTGGCCCTTCCTGACATAATGACCATCATTATCTAATATAATAAAATTATAGGAGCCCTTTTCTATTAGTATAATGATACTCTAGGTTCAAGACAATTGCCAGCTATTGACTATTCAAACTTCTTAAATCTAGAGCATGAGAAAATCATACCTGTATACTCTAACTCCAACTCAACGCCACAGTGAAGAAAGGCAAAGTTCAATAGTCGGCTAAAGCAAAAGGAAGCCCTATCAGTAAAATACACATGTGACTAAAGAGGAAGTAGGCTAGGGTTTTATTTTATTTTATTTTTTAAAGCTTATCAAGGTCCATATATTTACTTATGCCACTTCACTTCGGCTTTATATTCCATAGTTTTTATCTTATTTTTAATATCTTAGGCCCAATTCAATTTAATCTATTTAATTGTAGGCCTCCTTATAATTTACGTATAATAATTAAATTGGTGTCAAAATTATGGGGTGTTATAGTTCTGCCTTTCTCGACTGATCGAGAATTAGGCTTGACCAATCGAAAATTGCAGGCATAGTTTTTGCAGAATTTTTAAACAAGCCCAAAACGTAATTAAGGTTTTTGTTTATATATTAGAAGTGTTTCACTTTAAACCCAAAACGTTTAAGCAGATTTTGGGCTAAAATAAAATTCTGTAGAAATTTCATGTTTGCAATCCCCTAATTTTTTTTTAAAAAAAATAATATAATTATATAACTATATATTTAGGTACTAATTTTAGCAATTTCGTTCAATAAAATTACATTTTGTCTCCCTTATTGATCATTATAAGAGAAATGCTACAGCTACAAACTTTTTTACAACATTTTTACAGACTATTGAAGTAGCAAATTCTTACTGGTTTGCATCTGGATCCACCACTTACATTACTTTTTTGCTTACTAATAACCACTAATCACAACAAAAATTTGTAAAAAAATTTGTAGATCTAGTATTTTCCTCCTTTTTTAAAGTCCATAAAAGAAATTTATAGATCTAAAATCTAAAAAAAAAACAATATACAAGCCCAAAATATTATCCCAACAACAAAAATTACCAATAGGCAATAGCAAAGCTAAAAAAAAAAAATTTGAGACTAATCAACTAATTTTACCAAAAACAAACAACTTAACCCTTTAAAAATTTTTAAACAAAATAATTTTGTCCTTACCAACAAAAGACACACTCTACACACACACAAAAAAAAAAAAAAATAATAATAATAATAAAAGAAAACCTTTGACGACTAAGTAATAGAGCTGAAAGCCGAAACTACTACATATAGCTAACAATAAAACTGCCCCTCCTAACTCCAAGTTCTGGCTTTGTCCCTGGCCTTGAGCATTGTCTAATAAACTCTATAGATCTAGGAATATATATCTAGACAAGTTTGTACTCACCGTTTGCTAATTTTTCTAAACTTTTAGAACCTAACACTGTGGCTCCGCCCCTAAATGTGAATTAGATATCAAAATTATTGCAAATCATAAGCATTCACAAATGGATTGTAATTTGTAAAATGAATTGAACGTAATCTTTGTCAAGCATAATGTCCAAAAAAAAAAATTATGAAAAAAACAAATTAAACATTGTGATGTCAGTTAAAATTAAAACGACAAAAACACCCAAATCTAGCGAGTTCTACTGAGAGCTCTACTCTCTAACAACCATGCAACACATACGTTGATTCTAATCTACCTAGCCAACACATTAAATCCTAATCAAATTAAATGGGAATCAAATTATTAGTCAAGTCCTCAACTCCTTGATGTAAAATGGCTATCAACATTTGTTATTTTGAAAGAGAAAAGATGACACTTGACAGTTGACAGAGCCAAAATACGAGTCTCTTTTCTTTTTTCTTTTTTTTCTTTTTTGAAGAACCCTTTGAAGGTGGGGTGCGCCAGGCCCGTGCAATAGTGCAACGCATGGGCGACGCTTGAGAGCTCCAATAGCAAGCTATTGTGGTGGGCTCTCCCCCTGAAGAATAAATTTAATATCGTGTGGGCCGATGACCCGCATGTCAGATATTAAACTGATAAGAACAGATACTACACTTGATCTTATCCAAAAGGCCGAGAAAGGTATAATATCTAATTCTTTTCTTGCAATTAACATATCTAATTCTGGAAATGACAATCTCCAAGATAGGACCATCTTGAATTTGCCAAAAGGTGTTCATGTACTATGGTTCTAGAACATATAAAATACATATTTAATAACCATTATCATTTTAAAATTCTCTTATTAGTCATTTTTTACATTTTTCATTTTGTTAGTAAACAGAAATTGTAAAATTTCAAGTGCTTATAAGTTTTTTATTATTTTTATGTTGATATATTCACGTTCTTTTTTTAATAGATTTTGTATAATTTAAGTTTTTTAATAACTATTCTAAAAAAAACTCCTAAAGCTGTTGCTATAAATAATAAAACTTTGATAATGACGACAATGCCAATTTAGATCTTGAAATCATTCAAATTTATAAGCACTCACAAAAGATTGCAAATTTTAAAATGAATTTGAACGTAATCTTTGTCAAGCATAATATCCAACAAAAATTTACATACAGAACAAATTAAACGTTGGGATGTAACTTAAAAAAAAAAAAGAAAAAAAGAAAAAAAAAAAGACAAAAATACCGAAATCTAGAGGTCAAGTTCTCATGAGTGCGCACTATCTAATAAAAGTCATGCAACACATACGTTGATTCTAAACCACAAGAATTTATAAGATCCCACATGGTAGACAAGTAATGTGGTCTACCATTCCACTAAAAAACTTTCATCTGTTTAAAATTGTTAGTTAGAAATTTTTTTTAAAAAGAAATTAATTACTAACTAAGCAATTTTAAACAAGTAGAAGTTTTTTAGTGGAATGGCGAGTAAGTGACATGATCCACCAAAAGACTATAATTTCTCCTACACCACATAGCCAACACATCAAATCCTAATTAAATGGGAATCAAATTATTAGTCAAGTCCTCAACTGCTTGACGTAAACTAGTTTTCAAAATTTATTAATTTGAAAGAGAAAATATGACACTTAACAGAGCCACAATACGAATCTCTTGTTCTAGTGTCAAAATGGGCGAATGCCCATTTCACACAAAAAATCCAGTATTTTGCCCATTTTTCCAAACTAATTAGGGAAATGCTCCTATTTTGAAACTCGATTTTCTAAAAATCGAGTTCAAATGTATAACTTCATTTTTGGAACATCGAGTTATAGCGAACGTGGACTTAGAATTTTTTTTTTTTTTTTGGGAACTCAAGTACCATGTAAAGTACTCGAGTTCATGGAACTCGAGTTCCACTTGAATTTTTTCAAGGAACTCGAGTTCCATAAACTAGAGTTCTAGATTTTTTTTTTTTTTTTTTTTAAATTTTCAGTTTGTTATAACTTGATCGTCTAAAAATCGAGTTTTAAATTGAAACTCGAGTTTTAGAAAATCAAGTTTTTAAATAGGAGCATTTTCTTAATTAGTTTGGGAAAGGGGGAAAAATGCTGGATTTAAAAAAAAAAAATTGGCAAAAGCCCATTTTCTCCAATTATAAGGGAAAACTAATGGGGCAATCTCAGTATAAATACACTGCCAAGTTTTGCAATCTTGTAATAAAAAACATCACCTTTTCATATATGGTCTCACTCATTTGTATAATTTTGGGAGTTGTTATGGATTTTTTCCAAATCATGCTTCACCTTGTAGTCTTTAGTATTTCATTCTCTCTCATCTTTCTTGTATATAAACAAAAATCGACTTGTGCCAAGTTACCACCAGGTAAAAAAGGATGGCCTATCATTGGGGAAACATTGGAATTTGCCGGGATAGGGCAAAAGGGAACTCCAGAGATGTTCATCAAGGACCGAATGAGAAAATACTCGCAGGATCTCTTCAAAACCTCAATGTTTGGGGAGAACATGGTTGTGTGTTGTGGTGCTTCAGGACACAAGTTTCTATTCTCGAATGAGAAAATATTATCCCAAAAACAAAAATTACCAATAGGCAATAGCAAAGCTAAAAAAAAAAAATTTTGAGACTAATCAACTAATTTTATCAAAAACAAACAACTTAACCCTTTAAAAATTTTTAAACAAAATAATTTTGTCCTTACCAACAAAAGACACACTCTACACACACAAAATAATAATAATAATAATAATAAAAGAAATCCTTTGCCGGCTAAGTAATAGAGCTGAAAGCCGAAACCACTACATATAGCTAACAATAAAACTGTCCCTCCTAACTCCAAGTTCTGGCTTTGTCCCTAGCCTTGAGCATTGTCTAATAAACTCTATAGATTTAGGAATATATATCTAGACAAGTTTGTACTCACCGTTTGCTAATTTTTCTAAACTTTTAGAACCTAACACTGTGGCCCCACCCCTAAATGTGAATTAGATATCAAAATTATTGCAAATCATAAGCATTCACAAAGGATTGTAATTTGTAAAATGAATTGAACGTAATCTTTGTCAAGCATAATGTCCAACAAAAAAAATTATGAAAAAAACAAATTAAACATTGTGATATCAGTTAAAATTAAAACTACAAAAACACCCAAATCTAGCGAGTGCTGCTGAGAGCTCTACTCTCTAACAACCATGCAACACATACATCGATTCTAAACTACCTAGCCAACACATTAAATCCTAATCAAATTATTAGTCAAGTCCTCAACTCCTTGATGTAAAATGGCTATCAACATTTGTTATTTTGAAAGAGAAAAGATGACACTTGACAGTTGACAGAGCCAAAATACGAGTCTTTTTTTTTTTTTTTTTTGAAGGTGGGGGTGCGCCAGGCCCGTTCAATAATGCAACGCATGGGCGACGCTTGAGAGCTCCAATAGCAAGCTATTGTGGTGGGCTCTCCCCCTGAAGAATAAATTTAATATCGTGTGGGCCGATGACCCGCATGTCAGATATTAAACTGATAAGAGCAGATACTACACTTGATCTTATCCAAAAGGCCGAGAAAGGTATAATATCTAATTCTTTTCTTGCAATTAACATATCTAATTCTGGAAATGACAATCTCCAAGATAGGACCATCTTGAATTTGCCAAAAGGTGTTCATGTACTATGGTTCTAGAACATATAAAATACATATTTAATAACCATTATCATTTTAAAATTCTCTTATTAGTCATTTTTTACATTTTTCATTTTGTTAGTAAACAGAAATTGTAAAATTTCAAGTGCTTATAAGTTTTTTATTATTTTTATGTTGATATATTCAAGTTCTTTTTTTAATAGATTTTGTATAATTTAAGTTTTTTAATAACTATTCTAAAAAAAACTCCTAAAGCTGTTGCTATAAATAATAAAACTTTGATAATGACGACAATGCCAATTTAGATCTTGAAATCATTCAAATTTATAAGCACTCACAAAAGATTGTAAATTTTAAAATGAATTTGAACGTAATCTTTGTCAAGCATAATGTAACTTAAAAAAAAAAGAAAAAAAAAAGAAAAAAAAGAAAGAAAAAAATACCGAAATCTAGAGGTCAAGTTCTCATGAGTGCACACTATCTAATAAAAGCCATGCAACACATACGTTGATTCTAAACCACAAGAATTTATAAGATCCCACATGGTAGACAAGTGATGTGGTCCACCATTCCACTAAAAAACTTTCATCTGTTTAAAATTGTTAGTTAGAAAATTTTTTTAAAAAGAAATTAATTACTAACTAAGCAATTTTAAACAAGTAGAAGTTTTTTAGTGGAATGGCAGGTAAGTGACATGATCCACCAAAAGACTCTATAATTTCTCCTAAACCACATAGCCAACACATCAAATCCTAATTCAATGGGAATCAAATTATTAGTCAAGTCCTCAACTGCTTGACGTAAACTAGTTTTCAAAATTTATTAATTTGAAAGAGAAAATATGACACTTAACAGAGCCACAATACGAATCTCTTGTTCTAGGGTCAAAATGGGCGAATGCCCATTTCACACAAAAAATCCAGCATTTTGCCCCATTTTTCAAACTAATTAGGGAAATGCTCCTATTTTGAAACTCGATTTTCTAAAAATCGAGTTCAAATGTATAACTTCATTTTTGGAACATCGAGTTATAGCGAACGTGGACTTAGAATATATATATATATATTTTTGGGAACTCAAGTACCATGTAAAGTACTCGAGTTCATGGAACTCGAGTTCCACTTGAATTTTTTCAAGGAACTCCAGTTCCGTAAACTAGAGTTCTAGATATTTTTTTTTTTTTTTTTTTTAAATTTTCAGTTTGTTATAACTTGATTGTCTAAAAATCAAGTTTTAAATTGAAACTCGAGTTTTAGAAAATCAAGTTTTAAAACAGGAGCATTTTCTTAATTAGTTTGGGAAAGGGGGAAAAATGCTGGATTTAAAAAAAAAAATGGCAAAAGCCCATTTTCTCCAATTATAAGGGAAAACTAATGGGGCAATCTCAGTATAAATACACTGCCAAGTTTTGCAATCTTGTAATAAAAAACATCACCTTTTCATATATGGTCTCACTCATTTGTATAATTTTGGGAGTTGTTATGGATTTTTTCCAAATCATGCTTCACCTTGTAGTCTTTAGTATTTCATTCTCTCTCATCTTTCTCGTATATAAACAAAAATCGACTTGTGCCAAGTTGCCACCAGGTAAAAAAGGATGGCCTATCATTGGGGAAACATTGGAATTTGCCGGGATAGGGCAAAAGGGAACTCCAGAGATGTTCATCAAGGACCGAATGAGAAAATACTCGCAGGATCTCTTCAAAACCTCAATGTTTGGGGAGAACATGGTTGTGTGTTGTGGTGCTTCAGGACACAAGTTTCTATTCTCGAATGAGAAAATATTATCCCAAAAACAAAAATTACCAATAGGCAATAGCAAAGCTAAAAAAAAAATTTTGAGACTAATCAACTAATTTTATCAAAAACAAACAACTTAACCCTTTAAAAAGTTTTAAACAAAATAATTTTGTCCTTACCAACAAAAGACACACTCTACACACACAAAATAATAATAATAATAATAATAAAAGAAATCCTTTGCCGGCTAAGTAATAGAGCTGAAAGCCGAAACCACTACATATAGCTAACAATAAAACTGTCCCTCCTAACTCCAAGTTCTGGCTTTGTCCCTAGCCTTGAGCATTGTCTAATAAACTCTATAGATTTAGGAATATATATCTAGACAAGTTTGTACTCACCGTTTGCTAATTTTTCTAAACTTTTAGAACCTAACACTGTGGCTCCGCCCCTAAATGTGAATTAGATATCAAAATTATTGCAAATCATAAGCATTCACAAAGGATTGTAATTTGTAAAATGAATTGAACGTAATCTTTGTCAAGCATAATGTCCAACAAAAAAAATTATGAAAAAAACAAATTAAACATTGTGATATCAGTTAAAATTAAAACTACAAAAACACCCAAATCTAGCGAGTGCTGCTGAGAGCTCTACTCTCTAACAACCATGCAACACATACATCGATTCTAAACTACCTAGCCAACACATTAAATCCTAATCAAATTATTAGTCAAGTCCTCAACTCCTTGATGTAAAATGGCTATCAACATTTGTTATTTTGAAAGAGAAAAGATGACACTTGACAGTTGACAGAGCCAAAATACGAGTCTTTTTTTTTTTTTTTGTTGAAGGTGGGGGTGCGCCAGGCCCGTTCAATAATGCAACGCATGGGCGACGCTTGAGAGCTCCAATAGCAAGCTATTGTGGTGGGCTCTCCCCCTGAAGAATAAATTTAATATCGTGTGGGCCGATGACCCGCATGTCAGATATTAAACTGATAAGAACAGATACTACACTTGATCTTATCCAAAAGGCCGAGAAAGGTATAATATCTAATTCTTTACTTGCAATTAACATATCTAATTCTGGAAATGACAATCTCCAAGGTAGGACCATCTTGAATTTGCCAAAAGGTGTTCATGTACTATGGTTCTAGAACATATAAAATACATATTTTATAACCATTATCATTTTAATATTCTCTTATTAGTCATTTTTTACATTTTTCATTTTGTTAGTAAACAGAAATTGTAACATTTCAAGTGTTTATAAGTTTTTTATTTTTTATATGTTGATATATTCAAGTTCTTTTTTTAATAGATTTTGTATAATTTAAGTTTTTTTAATAACTATTCTAAAAAAACTCCTAAAGCTGTTGCTATAAATAATAAAACTTCAATAATGACGACAATGCCAATTTAGATCTTGAAATCATTCAAATTTATAAGCACTCACAAAAGATTGCAAATTGTAAAATGAATTTGAACGTAATCTTTGTCAAGCATAATATCCAACAAAAATTTACGTACAAAACAAATTAAACGTTGGGATGTAAAAAAAAAAAAAAAAGCCGAAATCTAGCGGTCAAGTTCTCATGAGTGAGCACTATCTAATAAAAGCATGCAACACATACGTTGATTCTAAACCACGAGAAATTATAATATTCACATGGTAGACAAGTGATATGGGCTACTATTCCACTAAAAAACTTCTATCTGTTTAAAATTGTTAGTTAGAAAATTTTTTTAAAAAGAAATTAATTACTAACTCAACAATTTTAAACAAGTAGAAGTTTTTTAGTAAAATGGTGGACAAGTAACATGGTCCACCAAAGGACTCTATAATTTCTCCTAAACCACATAGCCAACGCATCAAATCCTAATTAAATGGGAATCAAATTATTAGTCAAGTCCTCAACTGCTTGATCTAAACTAGTTTTCAAAATTTATTATTTTGCAAGAGAAAATATGACACTTGACAGAGCCACAATATGAATTTCTTGTTCTAGGGTCAAAATGGGCGAATGCCCATTTCACACAAAAAATCCAGCATTTTGCCCCACTTCCCAAACTAATTAGGGAAATGTTCCTATTTTAAAACTTGATTTTCTAAAAATCGAGTTCAAATGTATAACTCAATTTTTGGAACATTGAGTTATAGCGAACGTGGACTTAAATTTTTTTTTTTTTTTGGAACTCAAGTTCCATGAACTCGAGTATCATGTAAAGTACTCGAGTTCATGGAACTCAAGTTCCACTTGAATTTTTTCAAGGAACTCGAGTTCCATGAACTCGAGTACTTCACATGGAACTCGAGTTCCATGTTCCTTGAATGGAACTCAAGTTCCATAAACTAGAGTTCTAGAATTTTTTTTTTTTTAATTTAAATTTTCAGTTTGTTATAACTCGATTGTCTAAAAATCGAGTTTTAAATTGAAACTCGAGTTTTAGAAAATCAAGTTTCAAAACAGGGGCATTTTCCTAATTAGTTTGGGAAATGGGACAAAATGCTAGATTTAAAAAAAAAAATGGCAAAAGCCCATTTTCTCCAGTTATAAGGGAAAACTAATGGGGCAATGTCAGTATAAATACACTGCCAAGTTTTGCAATCTTGTAATAGAAAACATCACCTTTTCATATATGGTCTCGCTCATTGGTATAATTTTGGGAGTTGTTATGGATTTTTTCCAAATCATGCTTCACCTTGTAGTCTTTAGTATTTCATTCTCTCTCATCTTTCTCATATATAAACAAAAATCGACTCGTGCCAAGTTGCCACCAGGTAAAAAAGGATGGCCTATCATTGGGGAAACATTGGAATTTGCTGGGATGGGGCAAAAGGGAACTCCAGAGATGTTCATCAAGGACAGAATGAGAAAATACTCGGAGGATCTCTTCAAAACCTCAATGTTTGGGGAGAACATGGTTGTGTGTTGTGGTGCTTCAGGACACAAGTTTCTATTCTCGAATGAGAAAAAATGTGTCGTCACTTGGTGGCCACGTTCCGTGGATAAAGTTGCACTTTCCCCTGAGTCTATTGAAAACTTTGTCCCCGAAGATTCTATTAAAGTAAGGAGGGCCATAGTTCAATATCTCAAGCCAGAAGCTCTTCAATACTTCATACCTATCATGGACACCATGGCAAAGGAACACTTGGGGGCAGATTGGTCTCCAAACAAACAAGTGAAGGTTTTTCCACTCACCATGAAGTATACATTTTCTTTGGCTTGTAGGTTGTTTTTGAGTGTCACAGATCCCAACCATGTGGCAAGGCTTTCTGATATCTTTGCCCTTATCGTAAATGGTTTACTGTGTGTGCCTGTAAATATCCCAGGCACATCATACAACCGTGCCATTAAAGCAGGCAAAGTTATTCGCCAGGAGTTTTTACAAGTCATCAAACAGAGGAAGAAGGAGCTATCAGAGGATACAGAGAAAGTTTCTCGTGACTTTTTAACTAGCACGCTCCTCGCATTAGATGAGAACGGTAGATTTATGGATGATATGTTGATTGCTACCAACATTATGGCCTTAATTATTGGCGGCCATGAAACCACGACTACTACTATCACATTCGTGATGAAGTATCTGGCAGAGTATCCTCATGTTTATAGCGAGGTCTTCAAAGGTACTTCTTCTCAACATGCTAAAGGATTATGGCTTCTTTCCATTAAATGAATATTATGTAATGCTTCTTTCATTAGTGTGCTATATGTAGCCCTTCACACATATGACATTTTTTAAAAATGTGATTTGGAAATGTTATTTAACAGAGCAAATGGAGATTGCAAGATTCAAAGGTCCGAATGATTTGTTGAATTGGGATGACATTAAGAAGATGAAGTACTCTTGGAATGTGGCTTGTGAGACCTTGAGACTAATACCGCCTTTAGCAGGAACATTTAGAAAGGCTATAGATGACTGCACTTACGCAGGTTTTACTATTCCTAAAGGGTGGAAGGTATGTGACATTTATCATCACATTAGCCAAAATGTACATCTTCACTATGTTTTAATGGTAATTCTTAGTGTTCTAAATCCATATTTTTGCAGATATTATGGTCTCCCTATTCCACACATAAAAACCCCAAATACTTTCCAGATCCTGAGAAATTTGATCCTTTAAGATTTGAAGGGAATGGCCCAGCACCTTACACTTTTGTGCCATTTGGAGGAGGACCACGGATCTGCCCTGGAAGGGAGTATGCTCGATTAGAAGTTCTAGTGTTTATACATAATGTGGTGACAAGATTCAAGTGGGAGAAAGTAATTCCAGATGAAAAGATTAATTACAATCCAGCACCTAATCCAGCTGAGGGTCTACCGGTTTACCTTAAGCCACATAATCATAAATATTAAATTTCTTCAAACCTTTGGTGACACAAATTTTATATAAGAAATTGGTAAAAATCTACTACCAATTTTATAATAAAACTTTTTAAAATATGACAATAAATGTAAATTGTGTCACTTCAACAACATAATAAATAAATGTTTGAATCGCTTTTATATATATATATATATATTATTGGTGACATATGAGTTTATAGGCCTCACCACTCATGTAATAAATTTGAAATATCCTTAGTATGTTTAAGCTTCCCACTTTTTTTTTTCCCTTTCTGAAGGTCATATTTATGTTTATTGATGTTTCTATAAAAATCAGAACATGGATGGACACATATTTAGCAATACCGGAGTTTCTTGGAATAAATAAAGTTTGCTTTATCATCCAAGTCTTGTACCTTGTTTTTTTTTTTTTTTTTTGGTAAGTCTTGTACCTTGTTGTTCATTGCAATACCGGAGTTTCTTGGAATAAATAAAGTTTATATATTATCCACTTAAGCCATTCGTCCTGCTTCTGCTTAACTTCTCTGACTCTATAGTATTGCTAAAAAATATAAAGAAAATTTTGGCATAAATAATAGTCATCATATTCAACCATTGCATGCCTTCAAAGCCCCCTCCTCTACTACGTTTTTAAAAAAGAAATTGCAAATTACGCTATTAAATTTTAGAATAATTTTAGTTTTACCTCCTAAATTTCAAATTTTTTATTCGCTCTCCTAACATGTTGTTTTGATTGGGAGTTCTTCTAGCCAAGCTCACGCTGAGATGGACATTAAGTGCCACTATATTCCTAAAAAATATACTTTTTCATCTCGATTAAAATAACTTTGTTTTGTCCATGTTAATAAAAAAAAATTATTTAATACTTTTTCTACTTTTTTTATTATATTTTTCCAGTTACTTTTTCTATCAATTATTCATTTTCTATTTGTTTTCTTAATAAACAAACATAAAACAACAATCTTTCCAGCTTTCTCTTGTTATCCAAACAGAAATCCAACAATCTTACTCTTGCATACTGTTTTTTAATAATTCATTTTCCATTAATCTTACATGTAAAAAATTCATAAATAAAATTATTCAAATCAAAAGGGAATTTTTTCGGCATACAAACAAAAATTCATGAGAGAGAGAGAGTTTGCTTTTTTGGTTGGTAAAGCTTGATTTATTTTTAGACATTAAAGAATTTGTTTTAGTTTTTGAATTTTTTTATGATATATGATTGGCTTGGCATATTTAATTGACGTATCAAGATTTCATTGGTCCTACTAGTATATATGACAGACTTGAACGTCACTTAACAGACACATCAACAAAGGCATGGTTGGAAGGGTTCTCAATTAAAATGATAGGTAACATTAGGGGATTATGTTGGGTTTATTTAACCCTAAAAGATTAAATCAATAATTTTAAACTTTGGCAAGAAAAATTAAAATCACACCAAATTTTAAAGGTCTAGTTACGCTTCTTCTTCTCACATTTTTTTTTTTTTTTACAACAAACAATAATAGGGTCATGTGGTTATTTAACATGCCCCCTTACCCTTGGGTTGAAAAGCACCCCCACCCACCATGGGTGGGCATCCAGTTATGAACACTTAACGTGACCATTAATAAACACGGTACCATTTTTAGCATGCTACCTGGTTATTCTCCACACAAACAACCACTTGTTACTTTTTTTTTTTTTTATAACTTTTTTGAAAAATTAATTTGTTGTCAATCTTGGTTAAAATTTGTTTTGCTTTTACTTTGTTGAATAATTGTTTAATTTTTATCTAATAGGCCAATGGAAGAAAGGGAAGAAATTATCAATAATTATACTGGCCTAAGTCTGAAGTAAATAAAGAGATTGACTTATGAATTTCATTGAATTTCAATTGTGTTATACAAAATAAAATAAAATAATAATAATAATAATAATAATAATAATAATAATAATAAATAAATAAATAAATAAAAAACCCCACCTTGTATTTACTTTTCTTTTTTGGTAGTGCTACATGCCTATCCTAAATGACAAATATATATATATATATATATATATTGAAAGAAAACAAGGGATCATATGACATAGAAAAATTTACCATCTGATTTGACATAGATACGATCTTATACGACCAAATCACAATATAATATGAAAAAAAAAATTAAAATTCTCTGAAATATTGCTAATTAGGGATAAAGGGAGGGGGCTATCACCCTTGGCTTTACCAATCTCTGCCCCTCCTCTTTCTTTTAGATAAAAATTTTAAATAAGGTATAAGTTAAAGGGTACCCCCGTAGCTCTTGCCCTTGAGTTAAAGAATTGTGTTTTTTTTTTTTTTTTTTTTTGGGTCATTTGGTACAAACTTGATAAGTTTATTTACTCTATTATTTTTTCAACATGTAAAAATTAAAAAGTTGAATAAGAAAAGCATTGATGACTATATATAGTATATACCCTTCAATTGGTTGATAGTGAAAGCCAGAGCTTTAATAGTTGGTATGTAGCCGTCAAGATCTTAAGGCCGCCGATCTAGTAATGCCTTTTGTCAATCTTGGTCCAAATTTGTTGAGGTGGATTTGCTTTAAGTCAAATGAAAGTTGCTTTCATTGGGCTGGTTAATCTTTTCAAGTACTTTCCTTTTTTAGACTGATCGAATTTTGGGTTTGTTAGAACACTGGATAGGTACAGGGCTCGCTAATGTATTGCGAGGTTTAAAGCGACTATTTAAGTGGGCCTATTCTTATATTTTGAATTAATAAAATATTTAATTAACTTTTAATTTATTTATTTATTTAAAATTTATTTTTTAGATGCAAAATTACAAATTAAAATGAATCAATTGTATTACTTAATGATTATACAACTAAAATAAACATCATTTGTTGAGTGGAGCAACTAAATACTAAAAAATTATGATTGAAAATTTTAATACAATTATATATTTGATTTCTCTAAATAAAATTTGATTATATATTTATTTACAAGTGGGAAATTAATAAGTTCTTTTAATATTTGTGTGTAAAAGATTAATGAGTTCTACACTCTAAAACTGAGAAAATTGAGCAATCTTTGCTACATCCATTGAAAATATTTTTCTTTAACTGGTTTTTCTTTGAAAAAAAATTACTTTTTAATTATTGGTAAATATTTTGTGCTTAATTGATACATGAATATCTTCATTGGTAAAATTTTGGGGCCTTTTTTTTCATTGGGGGCCTTAGGTGGTTGCCTCTTTGGCTCACATATTGAGCTGGCACTAAATAGGTGGAACATTTAGAGTGAGAATAGGGATAGACCCAGGAATTCAAGCTAGTGGGGCCAGAGATAAGCGAAAAGAAAAATTCAAATTCACATCCATATAGTATTAAAAAACTATCAACCAAGACAAATATACAAAAATCATTGTTTCTTAATATATTAAGATGCAATCATTTATCATCCAAAACAAAAGACATAAAACACTATTGTCTCGTAATACATTATCAATGAAAAGGGAACTCAACACTCTTTTAAATCTTCAAAATCATGTATGACTAAATCTAAATTAAACTAAATGTCAAAAGTTATATCCTTTTCAATGTATAACATCAGAGAGTGTCAAAAAATCAATTTTCATTTTGTTACAAATGTTAGTTTTGACAACTTTCATTGCTGAAAATGCTCGCTCTGTAGTTGCAGTAGAAACCAGAAGAGTAAGCACAAGTCTCACCATTCTATAGATAAGTTTGTAGTGTTCTGAATTTCTAGTTCTCACTAACCATTAACACAACTCGGATAAACTTTTCAATTTTTTGAACTTTGGATCCTGGACTACATTATGCTCATAATGATAAAGGTCTTCCAACACTTGTTTGTCATAATCTGTGAAATCTTGTGGATAGAACTTCATTACCAACAAACAAAGATCACTAATTCTAAAAGAGTTTAATGCCTCTTGAGGTTCTAAAGCTGAGCTAAGCCTAAGTAACTCTATTGCATCCTCATTAAACCGATGATTTAGTTTCTGTAGTTGAGAATTTTTTGTAGCATAAAAAATATTAACACGATAATGATGCTCAATTGTAAAGTCATCTTGTTGTTTATGAGCTCAACCTCACCTCCCAACATAACAAGCATTCATATCTAGGATATCAATGCAATGCTTCTTACAAAATGATATCACAAAGGCAAGTAAGCCATCCCATCCATCATTTCTAAATTTTTGGATAAGTGGTTTAGTAGATGAAACTAAATGCATGGTGAATGTTCAAAATGTGTATAAAACACCCTTAAACATTTAGACCCCAAATTACAAATTATCAATTCAAGCTTATTATCAAACAATAAATGTGCGGAACACGAACATAAGCTAAAACAGAATTGATAAACAATCTAAACCATAAATAATCATAACCATAGTAGTAATTAATTGGTAAAGATAAAAGGAAAAGAGATGTAAACACAAGGACAACACTTGATGTGTTATCGAAGAGAAAACCAAAACCCTCGGCATAAAACCTCTCCACCGCCCTCAAAACGGTCAATAATCCACTAAAAAATGTAGTTTGGATACATGAACAGCAATAGACCCTCCAAGCCTAATCTACCCAGTGTATCTAAGCCCTCCAAGTTTCTTGCTCCAACGAGGTTGCGCCGAACCTTTTCCCTTTCTAGCTTACCAGATTCTGCTATAGCCCATAGTATCAACCAATATGAATTGGTCCCTTCCTAACTGCTTCTTAAAGCATTAAAAAGCCTTCTCACAAATATGGGTATGGTGAGAAAATGATTTGGATAAGATCCTCTCAAGGATGTAACAATGGAGAGGGTGAGAGTAGAGGAATTTGAAGAGTCTCTTAGGTGAAGATTGTGGATGAATCAATCTTGTTTTTCTCTAAGGTTTCTCTCTCAAAATTCTCTCTAGAAGCTCTCTACATTTCGTGGGTATAAGGGTCTATATATAGTGGTGTGTGTTTGGAATGCGAAAAGTCAGTTTTTCCAAAACAATGCTAGCTGGAGGCTTGGCCTCACAACTTGACTAAGTCGCTAGTTCAAGCCGCGAGGTAACTGCATTGCCAGTCTGGACTTTTTGTCCTATAGTGCAACAGCTAGCATAATGCTTCAACTTCCCGCATGCTTGACACGTGACCTTCTTCTGGCGGCTTGCCAGTCGCGAGCCACTCGCGAGTTCCAGTTGCGAGTTCCTGCTTCTTTGCACAATGTTGAACATTTCTTCACACTCTCTCATAGACTACCCTTACATGATTCCCACCTAAATACAGGGTTACTAAATGCTGAATTATAAGAAAATTTGGCACGGAATAGAGCCAACAAAATGGTTGATTAAATTCAACCTTACAATCTCCCCCCTTTGGCTATTCCGTGACAAAACCCCACAACAAACTCTAGACTTAGCACGTGAGTTGGGAACAGTTGAGCAAAACTCACTCACACCTAACTTTAGAATCTGTGAAGCTCTTGAACCATAAGAACAAGTATCTCCTGAAACACAACAACACAATAAAATCATTGTATGCAGAAAACATGTAATGCATATGGAGCAAGCACAATGCGATCAAGCAAAAATGAACTTAGGTAGTAAAACATGGCTTGACCAAAAACAAACAATCACTATGAATAGTGATCACAATGTTCATTCACTCATGGAATGAACATTCGGACATGCAAGCTAATAACCTCATTTGCAAAGTATCATTTGCATGTTCAACACTCAACTAATGTAACAACATTAGGTAATTGCATTAAGGATAAAAATCCAACATATGGCACAAGAATGATGTACTTAAAGAAAATGTATGACATTTAGCAACAAGTACTTAAACTACAAAGCATGGGTACAAAAAACTAAAAGCATACAAAAGCAAACGGTTACACAAGTAAATACTGAATATAATACTTAAACAATATAAACTAAAAGTGCTTAAAGTTTCTCCCCTTCAAAATGATGAGAAGCTGTGATGCACTTGGAACATATATACTTGTAACCTGAAAGACTTGCACAAAACACATTAAACCCTCAAGGTAAAGTAAGTAATAAAAGGACAAGTATAATGTAACAAGTAAATTGCGATCAAGTAAACAAGATGTGAAACATGTGAGTAACTTGATCATACACCAAAACAGTCATATAGAAATGACTATAATGATCACATATCAAAGCAATTGATCGTCCGAACATTCATTCAATGAAACACAATAGCATAAGGATGTATGCATGTTCAACACATAAACACGATGCAATACAAGAAAACAAACATAGAGAGAAACAAACAAAACAAAGTTTTCTTATTAACTCAATATCTTCTCCCCCTTGGTATATGCATCTCCCCTATAGAATATCTCTCCCCCTACAAATGTGTACAAGAAATAGAATTTCTCCTCCTAAGAATGTGCACAAGGGTCATATAGAAATGACAAAATCTCTCTGGTATACTCTCTAGAGTGTACTCTCCCCCTTTTTGTCAGGAATAGGCAAAGGGTTAAGAAGAAATGAGGGCAAGAGATGAAGGTATGAACAAGGATAATGATGCATCAGTGGTGCGAGATGAAAGAGAAAATGAAGCTCAAACCTAAGATAAAACAAAATGCTACAAAACATAAGATAAACATGACATGCTAGGATGAAGAAACAAGGTATAGACCAAAGTATGAAAAGGGTAGCAAGGTGTGTGCAAGAGGTAGTAAAGTGCAATGCATGACCAATGCATGGAAAATGCACATATGGGGCAAGGTGTGTTAAATACACAACCAATGAACCAAACATATTCCTAATGAGGAAATATGAGAAACCCCAAAGTTTGATACTCATCGGAGTCCAAACATGCGAGAAAATGCCTAAGAGACATTTTATCAAACACCTATGAACAAGTTTTCTTTGGATTTCATGAACAATACATTTTATCAAACACCTAGCATGCACACTATGAACAACAATGTGAAATAATGCATGAACATCATGAAATCCATCCTTAATACATGCTCTTTTTGCCACAAGGGGCCAACATCCAAAGAAAATCATCAAAAGAAACCAATCCCATACAAAAATTTGACAAAAAATAAAGTTTCCCCAACCCCTATGATGAAAATCTCAACCAAGAGCACAAAACTCACCAAAACATAATCTAAGGATCCAAATCAATGAAAAGAGTTTAAAATTTCCTTAGAGATGTTAATGGAATGAAAAACATTCAAATTGATTGGGTTTTGATGTAAAAATATTGAAAGAGGGTTTAAAAGAGGATGGGAGAGATTAAAAATAGGCTTCCCACAAAAAAACCATTTAAAAAGCTGTTTCTGGACATTTCGCGATTGGGAGAGTCGCCAAAATTTTCTTGGGTCGTGAAAGTTTTCTGGATGAACTCACGACTGGAGTTAGCAACTGGTAAGCGAGTCGCGAGTGAGTCGCAAAAAACTCTGACATCTGTTTTTCAACACAAAACATGTTTAAACACTGAAAAACAATGTAAGCATTAAGCATGAACACAAAGAGTGATAAAAATCACTTCCAAATACATATAAAATTATCAAAAAAAATTTTGGATTGATCCATATATAGTTAATCACACACACATCACATTTAAACAAGTACAATCGAACAAATGAATAAGGCATTCATTGAACATTAGGCATGTATGTTGTGTGTGTGTGTATTAAATGTGGAATAGTCCTTAGTATAGAGTGATGGTTCAATGATCAATTCAATCAAGTCATACACAACTAGTACTAAGACAAGTGGTCTATCTCAATTATAGAAATGAACATATATGACCTCCCACAAGAAAATGATTATATATCTTTGAAGTTTTTCATTTGGTTTCTTTACAATTCATAACATTTGATCATTTTTTGATCTTTACATCTCATTTTGAGATCAATGCCTGAAATTTTTTATATTTCAAGTTGATGAATAAGTCTTTGGCTTTTTGGGCATCATACATTTTTATAAAAGTTGCTTTCCCTTTTTCCTAATCAAATACTAGTATATGAGACAGCTTTTGCAGCTTATTATCTCTTTTTATTTTGAGATTTACATTTGTTAAACTCTTTAAGCAAAAATTTAAAAGAGTGGGAAGATATATAGACACAAGTCTATGCATATATCAAAACCAACATGACTATTGACTAATCATTCATGACAAGCTTGAAGATTGATTTACAACAATCACACAAAGATGTCAAGATTTTTCCCACAAAAATATAAGTGCTTAAAGAACAAGCTAAGCTCGTAAATGTATAAAGCTATTTGTACGAAGGTACAAGGCAAAACTCACATGTGTTATATACTCAAACATATACGATCAAACTTTTTGAATTTTTCACTTTTTATGTGGTTTTGGATTTTTACTCTCACAAAAATAAAACAAAAAGGTAAGATCAAAACAAAAACAATGCATACAAATAAATACAAGATGCACTTAAGCATAAAGATATGGCATCTAATGCATGAAGGGTTCAAAAAAGATCAAAAGAATTAGATCAAGGACCAAAAGAGAAAATGCTCAACCATAGGAACATTTCCTCATCCAAACAAAACGATTGTTTGGAATGAGTGTCTCAAAAGAAATGAGACGAGGGTTGGAAGAATGAGAACCGGAGATGCACATAGTCAAGGACTTAAGAGCATTAAACACTTTCTTCAACAACATGCTATTTTCACTCAAATCCGGCTTACCCTTTTTAGCATAACTTTCAAGAAGCTCAAGTTTTTCTTTTCTTTTGATTCTTTTAAGAGCATGAAATTTAGAACAATGAGGTCTTAGATGACCAAAAGCACAACAATGGTGACACACAATGTGTTTAGGTCTACTAAGCTTTTTAGTAAGGGATCTAGCAACATGGTTTTGTTTTCTCTTCAACTTATAACATTGAGGTCTTATATGACCAATCACATCACAATGGTGGCAAGTTGGAACAAACTTAGATCGATCCAAAGCCTTAGGTTGAGACCTAAATGAAAGTTTTGACTTAACAGCTTTTCTCTCCACCTTTTGATTTCTTTTATGTGGAGGAATGTATACTGATTTGTCCTTTAAGGTAGAACACACAATAGGCACAAAATTAGGTACCACAACATGAATACAACAAATATTTTCATCATTTTTAAAAATAGGTTCATCAATCAAACACTTGGCATGCATCTTAAGCGATTCATTTTCACATTTTAGCTCATCAACAAGTTTGTTAGACAAAACAAGTCTAGCATCCAAGTTTATATTCAAACATTCAAACTCTTTCAGCTTTTCAAAAGAATTTTCAGCAAGTTTTTTATATTTTTCAACCAATTTGTTTGCTTCATTGAGCTTAGCAATCAAATCATCATTTTCACAAAATAACTTGCTCAAATTCTTTTGAAACTTCTTAACATTTTTCTTCAAAGGTTTGATGTTAGGAATATCAACAACATCCAAAGATTCATGTAACATAGCATTACAATCATGAAGATTATCACTCATAGAGGCATTTTCATAAACACGTGGCATGTTACATTTATCATTAACCAAATCATACAAAGAGGCATATAAAGCACAATCCATGGCAAATAAACACAAAGGGTCAAGGATCACACTTAGGATTTAAACCACAACAAGTGTACCCACTCTGATACCAATTAAATGTTCAAAATGTGTATAAAACACTCTTGAACGTTTAGATCCCAAATTATATATTTTCAATTTAAGCTTATTATCAAACAATATATGTGCGAAACATAAACATAAGCTAAAACAGAATTGATAAACAATCTAAACCATAAATAATCACAACCACAATAGTAATTAAATGGTAAAGATAAATGGAAGAGAGATGCAAACACAAGGACAACACTCGATGTGTTATCTAAGAGGAAACTGAAGCCCTCGACGTAAAACCTCTCCGCCGCTCTCTAAACGGTCAATAATCCACTACAAAATATAGTTGGGATACATGAACATCAATAGACCCTCCAAGCCTAATCTACCTAGTGTACCTAAGCCCTCCAACCTTCTTGCTCCAACGAAGTTGCGCCGAACCTTTTTCTTTTCTAGCTTACTGGATTCCGCTATAGCCCATAGCATCAACCAATATGAATTGGTCCCTTTCTAATTGCTTCCCAAAGCACCAAAAAGCCTTCTCACATATATGGGTATAGTGACAAAAATATTTGAATAAGAACCTCTCAAGGATGTAACAATGAAGAGGGTGAGAGTAGAGGAATTTGAAGAGTCTCTTAGGTGAAAATTATGGATGAATCAATCTTGTTTTTCTCTAGGGTTTCTCTCTCAAAATTCTCTTTAGAAGCTCTCTACATTTTGTGGGTATAAGAGTCTATATATAGTGGTGTGTATTTGGAATGCAAAGAGTCAGTTTTTTCAAAACAGAGTTAGCTGGTGGCTTGGACTTGCAACTTGACTGAGTAGCGAGTTCAAGCCATGAGGTAACTGCATTGCCAATCTAAACTTTTTGTCCTATAGTGCAATAATTGGCATAACGCTTCAACTTCTCACACGCTTGACACGTGACCTTCTGGCGGCTTGCCAGTCACGAGCCACCCGCGAGTTCCAATCGCGAGTGCCTGCTTCTTTGCACAATGTTGAATATTTCTTCACACTCTCTCACACACTACCCTTACATGATTCCCACCTAAATATAGAGTTACTAAATGCTGAACTACAAGCAAATTTGGCTCGAAATAAAGCCAGCAAAATGATTGATTAAATATAACCTTACATATGGCATTTAAAATGTCTTGAGATTGGCTTTGCAAAGCTAGACAAAATTTATCAGTGATCTCCATAGTTTCCTTCTCAAGATGCAAGATGAAGACAAATTCAAATGAATTTAAACAATCATAAGCTAACTCTGCTTCTACTCGATGTTCACCATCACTTGCATCATCAATTATATTTATTAAAACTTCACATGTTGGAGTAAACATCCTTAATAAGCTAGAAACTGATTTAAAACGTGAACTCCAATGTGTTTTTACAAGTCGTTGTAAAGTGCCAATTTGATTAAGTCCACTTCCAATCTCAAGCCCTTTAAGATCAATCAAACATACTATTTTATTAGCAATGGCAACTTTCAATTGCTCATTATGCTTGCATGAAGCATTAACAGTTTTGATCACCAAAATTAATTTTAGAAAAAACCCACTAATGGGGACAACTTGTTTTGATACTTTTACTAATGTCAATTGTAAGCAATGTGCAAAACAATGAACGTAGTAAGCATATGAGCAATCATTCAAGTTTAAAGATTGTAATCCATTCTACATACCTCGCATGTTGCTTGCCCCATCATATTCTTGCCCTAGAATATTTTGTATATCTAAACAATGTTGAGATAACAAAGAATATATCCACTTCTTTAGAGTCAAAGCTGCAATGTCAACAACGTGAATAAGTCCAAAAAAACATTCTTTCACAAAGCCTTTTGTATCAACATATCTAAAAACCACAACCATTTGCTCTTTCATGGGCTCATCACGAGCTTCATCAACCATTATGCAAAACTTTGCATCACCAATTTCTTCACGAATTGCCTTCTTCACTTTGGCCAAGTAAACATGTAGAATTTCCTTTTGAATCCTAGGTGATGTGTAGGTTGCATTTTTGGGAGCTTTTTCTATTATTTCAGCAACCTTCTTATTCAAAAAGTCACAATATCTAATGTTTCAAGAAACTTCCCACGATTAGATGAACTAAAGCTTTCATCTTAACCTCTAAAAGATATAGCTTGAAAGGCAAGATGTCGGGCAACATAAATTGAGGCCTTCAATTGCAACTGATTATTTGCAATTTTTTCTTTAGTGAAATGATCAATCCCCTTTTGTAAATGCTGCGATTGGTTCATCAAATCTTTACACATTTGCTCTACAACACATTGAGCCAAGTTAGGATCTTTCCCTATATGACTTTAAAAATAACAATTTTTGCCCTAAACTTTTTTCCAATTTCTCAATTCACCAACGGTGAATGTATTTTGTCCCAAAAGCCCATTTGGCTTATGAAAGATAAAGCAGAGTAGACAATAATCTGCATCTTTTGTTGCAAAATATTCAAGCCATGTTGAATGGTATTCAAACCAAGAAGCTTGAAAGTTATGATTTTGTTCTCTGCTTTTTCTGTGTGTATCTAAACGAGGTTGGTGCGGACCATTTTTAATGTAAGCCCATCGAATGTTGTCACGTTGATTAACATGATATTTCCATATTTCTTTACATGTACCGAGATCATAATCCAAAGAATCAAGATCAACCTTTTGAATTTTTTTTTGAGGGATATGGTCATTTTCTGGAATTGGGATATCAACGTTTTCTGAAATTGGAACTTCAACAATTTCCGAAATCGAGGAATGAATATTTTCTATAATTGGAACATTGGCATTTTCTGGAATTGGAATAGCAACATTAGTTGTTGGCAATACAACATTGACTTCCGAAGAATTTGAATCTTTTCTTTTGAAAAAATCAAACATTGTAGTTGATTTTCTCATGATCTACAAATAAAATAAGAATTATAGATATTATCTCACAAACAGACTAATTGTTGTTACTAAGTGAAGAATAATACTAGAATCTAAATAATATGTGCGATGCATTTAATTATAAATTTGGTATTTCTCATTGCTTTTCATTTTATAAATTTATCTAATTTCAAATTACTAATTATAACATTATGAGTTAACAATAAGTGCAAGTGAATCACTGTTATTTTAATAAATTTGTGTGACAATTTATTATATTATATGATTTAACTTTTTCTTTTGCCTTTTGTCTTTTGTCTTTGCCTTTATCTTAATTTTCTGTCACTCACACAGTCCCACTACCGACACTATGAATTTATTATGCACTACCAACAAACACTTTACCATTTTTATTCCTTGAAAGTTGAATCATTTTTTCTATTTCTATGACTTGTCCCTATTTTATTGCCCAGCTACCACACAACAAACAGCCAAACACTGATATTTTCTCTAATCTCTAGAGACTCTACTCTCTCTCTCTCTCTCTCTCTCTCTCTCTCTCTATATATATATATATATATATATAATATAAGAGAGATAGTCACAAACACATAGTCACAAAGACACAAACACAGAGTCACAAAGCCAAAAAGCCACAAAAAAAAAAAAAAAAAAAAAAAAACACAAGCACATATTCACTCATCAATAAAAACACAAACACAACAAGCACAGATTTTGAGATTTTGAAGGATAGATTAAATACTTGAGTGTGAAGGCTAGAGCAGATCAAACCAGCAGTGGTGTCACGATGAGATGGGTGTCGTGTGGTGGGTGTCACGTGGGTCTGCGAGTTAGGTCTCGCATGGTGGTAGCGTCACGGCATGGGTAGCAACAAGATTTCAAGCTCTCACCTCTAAGTTTCTCTCTATCGCGTTTTGGCGACTTCACGACGAGCGGCAAGGTCTCTCTCAATCTCTTGCCTCTCACTCTCTCTGTCTTGCCTCTTACTTTTTCTTTTCTTTTTTTCTTTGGTATTTCCGTTTGGAGTCTAAAGTCTTCGGACTGCTGGATTTACATTTTTGGATTTACCATTTATTTTTTCAGATTTACGTGTGGGCTGGCCAGCTGGGTTACTGGTTCACAATTTTGGAGGGGGCCCAAGTCCTTTTTTATTATTATTATTTATTTATTTTGGAAATTAACTTACTAAAAAAAAATTTTTGGGCTAAAGAGGGGCCCCAAGGCCCTCACCTGTGTCCGTCCCTGTGTGAGAATGAAGATAGAGAATCGTGATAATTTCCTATCTTCTCTATTTATTGGTGGCAAGATATAGTTTTTTTATTTTTTATTTTTATGTAATATAATTATTATCTTTATTAAGAAGAGGCAAAGAATATTCTATTTCTTGCATGGTACACTCTTGTGCTCCTATATATATCCTAACTGAACTTGCTAGTTCTTGTCCATCACCTTTTCTCTTCTTGCTCATTCGTATTATTGTGAAGGTGATATGGATTTCTTCCCAAACCTGTTTCACCTTGTAGTCCTTCGTATTTCGTTCTCACTCATCTTCCTCATATTTAAACAAAAATCAACTCGTGCCAAGTTGCCACCTGGTAAAACAGGATGGCCTGTCATTGGGGAAACATTGGAATTTGCCAAGGCTGGAACCCCAGAGATGTTCATTAAGGACAGAATGAGCAAATACTCGCGGTATCTCTTCAAAACCTCAATGTTTGGGGAGAACATGGCTGTGTTTTGTGGAGCTTCCGGAAACAAGTTTCTGTTCACCAACGAGCAAAAATATGTCATCTCTTGGTGGCCACGTTCCGTGGAAAAAGTTATGTTTTCTCCTGAAACTCTTGAAAACTTTGTCCCAAAAGATTATATTACAATATGGAGAGCCATAGTTTTATTTCTCAAGCTAGAAGCTCTTCAACATTTCATACCTATCATGGACTCCATGGCAAAGGAACACTTGGAGACAAATTGGTCTCCTTACGGACAAGTCAAGGTTTTGCCGCTTTCAATGAAGTATACCTTTGCATTGGGTTGTAGGTTGTTTATGAGTATTATAGATCGCAACTAAGTGACAACATTGGCTGATCCCTTTGCCCATATCAAAGATGGTTTAATGTCTCTGCCTATAAATATCCCTGGCACATCCTTTAACCACGCATTTAAAGCAGGCAAAGTTATTCATCAGAAGCTTTTAGAAGTCATCGATGGAGATCAGAGAATAATGTGACAGTTGCTCTTGACTTTATAACTCACGTGCTTCTTGAATTAGATGAGAACAGTAGATTAGTTATGAACGACATTTTGGTTGCTAGCAACATTATGGGCTTACTTTTTGCTAGCCATGATACCACTAGTTCTGCTATTACATTCGTGTTAAAGTATCTAGCAGAGTTCCCTAATGTTTACAATGAAGTCTTAAAAGGTATTTCTTCTCAACAGTACTATGTGTAAAGTTGTGATTTACAACTGTGTTTTTGTTGACTTTTATTCCGTGCCAAATTTGATTGTAATTATGTTCAATCGTTTAAAACCCTGTATTTGTTGTGGGACTTGTTGTAAGGGTTGTGTGATAGAGAGTGTGTTTGAAGACTCAAGCATTTGAAGAACTGAAGGATTCTCGCGGGTATCTCGCGACCAAGCATCCCGCGAAGTAAACCATGTGCCAGGCACATGCTGGAATGCGAAGAGTCAGGCCAGGTGGAGACAACTGTGTCTCGCGAGTATCTCGCGGGTAAGGCCTTTCCGCGAGACACCCGCGAGACTAGCTGTTCTGCCAGCCTGTACTTTTTGAGTCACACCTTTTGCACCTCTCCTATATATACCATCTTTACCCACAATTGTTGAGGAATGCTTTAGAGAGAAAACCCTAGCCAAACACATTGGTAATTAGAGATTGTCTTCCCCACCTTTCTCTATACATTTGCTTGTGGTATTTCCTCAACCCTTCCCTCTCCATTATCCATATCTTTGAGAGGTTGATAGCCCAAACACTTACCACACCTTGTGAGTGCTGTGTGACGTTTTGGTGCTGCTGGGAAGCATTGGAAGAAGCCTTGAATGACAGATGCAACATGGAGCTTGTTGCGGGATCCGGATAACTAGGACAAGACACGGTTCCGAGAAGCCTTGTTGGAGTAGGAGCTTGGAGGGCTTAGGTACAGCGGGTAGACTAGGCTTGGAGGGTCTTTTGCTAACCCATGTATCCCAACTGATTGTCTAGTGGATCGATTTCCGCTTGGAGGGCGGCGGAGAGGTTTTTCGCCGAGTTCTTCGGTTTCCTCTTCGAGAACACGTCTTGGTGTTTTCTGTGTTTGCATCCTTCTTCCCTACTCTTGTTTAATTCCATTATACTGCTGTGTTGCTTAGTTTATGGATTAGAGTAGCTTACTTGTTCATCCGCTCGCTTTTACACTATTCCGCACTTTGTATTAAAGTTGTGTAAAATCTATCGAGCCGTAATTTTTATTTGGGGGTCTAAACAGCTCTTGTGTTTTTCAACACATTTTCGAGCTTTCAATTGGTATCAGAGCGGGTACACTTACTGAGGTTTAATTACCTAAGTGTGATCCTTGACCCTTGTTGAGATGGACCGGTCTCAATCGCTCAATGTTCCACCATTTTTTGATGGAAATAATTATGCATTCTGGAAAGTCAGAATGAGAGCATTTTTATGCTCTATTGATGATACCGTTTGGGATGCGGTTGAGATAGGTTGGACTAAGCCGGAGGCTCCTAAGTCCACTTGGGATAAGGCTGCTCTAGCAGCGGCCAATGCTAATAGTAAGGCCTTAAATGCTATTTTTTGTGGTGTGTCCCTTGATGAATTCCACAGGATTTCTCATATGACGGTAGCCAAGGAAGCTTGGGAGATTTTGGAGACTACCTATGAGGGTACAAAGAAAGTTAAGGACACGAAGCTTCAAATGCTTACCACCAAATTTGAAGAACTTAAAATGGGTGATGATGAACCATTTGATTCATTCTATGGGAAGCTCAATGAAATTGTCATTGCCAAACTCAATCTTGGGGAGAAGATTGAAGACACCAAGGTGGTGAGAAAAATTTTGAGGTCCCTACCTGAAAGTTTTAGAGCAAAGGTTACAGCCATAGAAGAAAGCAAAGACTTGGATGAGATTAAGATTCAAGAGTTGATTGGGTCTCTCCAAACGTATGAGCTGGGACTGCCTTCTCATAAAACGAGCAAATCGCTTGCTCTTAAAACCATCACCGAAAGAATAAATGATTCCTCCGAAGAAGATGGTGTGGAGAAGGAAGTAGCATATCTTGCAAAGAACTTCCGCAAGTTTCTGAAAATGAAGAACAGTGGAAAACCGTTCAACAGAGGAAAGTTCTCTCCATCAAGAGGTGACAAGAAAGAGTTTAAAGGAAAAGAAGGGAAGGATTATCAACCTTCTTCAGACATTGTGTGCTATGAGTGCAATGGCCATGGACATTTGAAGAAGGAGTGTCTGAATTTTTTGAGGGGAAAAGGGAAAGCTTATGCTACAACGCTCAGTGATTCCGACTCTTCTGATACTGACCCGGAAGAGAGCTGTGACGGTGAGGGAAACTACTCCGCATTCATGACAATTGATCATGTAGACTCCTCGGATGACTTGGATGCACTTGTGAAGGAACTTGGTGAGCATTCTGATTCAGAGTCCATTGGAATTGTAGAAGAATCAGATGAAGAAAAGGATGAGAGTGCAGCTAATCTTCAAGAAAACTACTCATTACTCCTTGAGAAGTCGGGAGAATATGCAAGGGTAGCCAAGGCGGCCGTCAGAAAAATGAAGAAGGCTGAGGAAGATTACCGGAGCCTCATGGTCAGACATAGGGAGGCAAAATGCGAAATAGAAAAGATGAATGGTGAGCTGTCAGAAGCTTACTTAAAGATCAGATTTCTTGAACAAGAGGTGGTTCAAGCGCAAGCCAAGATAGATAGGGTCTCCTCCAGAAAATTGAATGATGTTATCTTATCCCAAAAACACTCCTCAGACAAGTCCGGATTGGGATATACCGGAGTGAGTAGCTCATCAATCAAAGCTACCAAAGAAGTAAAATTTGTGAAGGCTGTAGAACAAATTATAGAGGAGGTCGTTCCTGAGAATGTTAAGGTTGAAAAGAAGAATGTAATTGAGTAACGGATGGTGAATAAGCCCCGAAATCAACCTGTAGGAAGACATGAAAACAGAGCAAGATCTCTTTCAAGACCTCGGTGGGGTCCTAGAACAGATTATGTGTGTCACTACTGCGGACTGCGAGGACATACCAGACCAAACTGCCAAAAGCTGAGAGCAGACAACAATGCAAGCGCACCGCAGTCACGAGGAAGAAGGAATGACAGTAGAGCTTGGGGTGGTGAGGTCTCAAGAAGCCAAAATCGTGATCTCGGAGTGACAGACATGATGAAGATGATAGGTGCCTTCACCACTTGCATGGAGAGTTTCACAAGGAGGTTTGAAAGTCCCAACTCTCGTACCCAATCCGTCAAGGATATCACCCCAAACGCACGTGACGTGTGGGTGAAGAGGGGTACTCATGCATAAGCATTGTAATATGTCCATGCATCAATTCTTTCCATATGTAGGGACATTTGTAGTTGCATCATTTCATGCATTAATTTCATTTTTATTTGTTATGGTTTAAACCTATTTTTGTTGATCTTACTTTCCTTGTTCTGTTTTTGGGTGTGTTTCAAAAATTCAAAAACCCATAAAAATTGAAAAATCTCAAAAAGTTTGATCACTTGTTTTGTGCATATCTCATGTGAGTTTGGCCTAGTACCTTCGTACTTATGGCATAGTGCATTTACGATCTTCGCTTGTTCGTATGCACTCTTTTCTGTGTGGAAGAAACCCTGAAAACTATGTGTGACTGTTGTAAATAGATCTTCACACCTGTCATGAATGATTGGTCAATAGTCTTGTTGGTCTTGATACTTGCATAGACTTGTGTCTATATCTCTTCCCACTTTATTTTTATGTTTTTGCAAAAAGAGCTCTCAAATTGTAAATCTCCAAATGAAAAGAGATATTGAGCTGCAAAAGCCTGTCGCACACACTAGTATTTGACTAGGAAAAAGGGAAAGCGACTCTTTTTAAAGTAAATGTTATGGTGCTCAAAAAGCCAAAGGCTTCTCATCAATGTTGAAATATCATAAATTTCAAGCACCTTCCTCAAAATGAGATGTATTTGTCCAATCAAAATGAAAATGGACCAATTGTTATGAGTTATAAGAAGCCAAATGAAAAGCTTCTATGTTGTGTTTCCAATGTGTGGGAGGTCATATATACTCATTTTTATAATGGAGATAGTCCACATGATTTCGTATCAGTTGTGTATGACTCGTGTGAATTGATCATTGAAGCTTCGCTCTGGTCTAAGGACTATTTCACATTTGATACTCACACACAACACACAAGTTGTTGATTCTATCAATGCCTATCTCATTTGTGTGATTGTATATGTCCAAATGTGATGCGAATGCCCATGAACTTGTTGATCAAATCCAAAAAGATTTTTGTGAGTTTTATTAGTTTTTGAAAGTGATTTTATACTTTCTTGTGTTTCTTTTTGGTCAAAATGCCTTCTGTGTGTTTTTCATCGAAAAACTGGTTCAGAGGTTCTTTCGCGAGAAGCTCGCGACTAAGCTGCTTCCCGCGAAAAGATTTGAGGGAAATTTTTTTTTCATCCTGTCACACAGAGAATTTCGCGACTGTCTTGCGACTGTCTCGCGACCAACAGCTTCTCGCGAAATGCTGTTTGGCAAAAACTGGAATTTTTCAAAATCAGACAGAGAATCTCGCGACTGTGTCGCGACTTAGCGCTTCTCGCGAAAAGTTTTTTCTTCAGTGGCATTTCTCGCGACTGTGTCGCGACTGGTTCGCTACTCCCTATCCTGCGAAAAACGCGTGTTTTCAGTTTTTAAAGGGCTGATGTGACAGTTTTTCAAAAGCACAAAAACTCCCTCCCTCATTGTTCTTCAAACCTCTCTCAACCCAAAACACTATTCCATCAAATCCCTTTCCAAATCAAGATTTTTTCTGCATTTTCTTCTTCAAGGTATGTTTGTTAACCATTTCTTTTTAAGTTTTTACTTAGATTATGCAGAATTTTGTGTTAGGGCTTTCAAAATTGGGAATTTTCGAAACTTTGATTGGTTTTCAAAATTGGGTGAAATTTTCGTTCAATTTTTTATTGGGTTTTGTTTCTTTTGATCTTGATGCATTTGTGTTGGCCCCGTGTGGCATTTTATCATGTATTTAGGCATTATTTTACCATGTTCATGCATTGCTCACACTTAAAATGTTCTTATGCATACTAAGTGTTTGATTATATGTCTAAGTGATATTGATGTGCATAATTGGTCTCAAATGAGTACCAATTTCTAGGTTTGCATGAGTCTTAACATGGTTTGGTCTAGAATCGATCTTTGATCTAGTTTATATTGCATTTTGAATATGTTGCTACTTGGCACACAACCAAACTCCTAGGCACATCCTCATGCATCACTTGTTGCACACACATGCATACACACAGACACACACACTTCCACAGTTATTTAATGTCATGCATAATGTATTGCTTTCATGCATTCTTGTTTTTGATTAAGTGTTGTATGTATTGAAGCATGCTTGTGTGAATTGGTCATGCTCTGTTTTTTTTTGCAACCTACTCTGTTTTGGGATTATTTCAATAGGTGCAAACTCACTTGAACCTAATCAAGTCATTGCTCTTATATTTTGTGCACTTGTGCTATGTGTGTTATGTCTACCTGTGCAGATGTCTCCCACCAAGCATGCTGCCTCAAAGAAGAAGGCCCCTAAGCGTGCTCGCACTGAATCCGATCACTTCAAATCCGCGGAAGCAGATATGAAGTACAATGATTGCTACAAGAAAGCAACCATTGTAATGGAAAGGGTGGTCCAATTGGAGGAACTTGAGCACACATGCATTCCAGATGCACTCAAAGAAAGAACATGGACCAAATCGCTGAATCCAATTGGGATAGTATACTCGGAAATAATCAGAGAGTTCTTCTCCAATGCTGCTGTAGAAGAGGACAAAATAATCTGCTGGGTGAGGCACAAAGAATTTGAGATAACAAGGGATAGCATTCAAGATCTTCTGGAGATCCGTCCTACCTCACAGCCGATGACGGTTCAATATGATGAGAGATTGGGGTCTATCACGGAGATGATATCCACTCTTGGTGGGGTTCCAAAGAAATCCTTAATGGATACTCTTAAGTTCTCTCCAAAAATGAGGACTTTGAGCTACGTTATGATCCATAACCTGTACCCGGTCACCAACCTCACCACTTTATCAGCTCCAAGGACGAGGTTTCTCTATGATCTCTTCACTCACAAGGAAATCGATATCTGCAGCCACATCTTCCATATCCTGAAAAAGAGCATTACAAAGCAAAATTCCCGAACCATAATGCCTTTTCCTTCACTGATCATGGGGTTCATTGCCAAGACGAAGCTGAAGTTCCCTAGTGGCCTTACGGTTGTTCAGAGGGATTACCCCATTGGTGCAAACACTCTGACTCGGAGCACTGCACACATTAAAGGCCCCAAGACTGGTGCCCATCTCATTCCACCACCTCGGGTCGTGCCTCAGGATGCACCAGATGAGGGTGGGGATACAGAGGAGGAGATTGACAGGTTTACTTCTGCTCCAGAGACTGCACATCCAGAGACTGCACAGCCATCATCTTCAACACAAACACCAGGTCTCAGCAAGCTTGATCAGATCCTAGCTAAGATGGATCACATGTCCACAGTGCTTGACACTCATGTACAGCACACAGCGGATCAGTTTGCATACCTCCAGGAGCAGATCACCACATTGTCAGCCCAGATTCAGAGCCTATCTCCTACACATGGGTCAGACTCTGACTCCGATCAGTTCTAGTCCTTTGGCCATTCCGGTCAAAAAGGGGGAGAAAATTTTGAGGGGGAGCTGCTGAACAAGAGCTTGCACAGCCTTAGGGGGAGCATAGCCTAGACACATAGCTATAGTTGATATTGGTTATTGGTTTTACAGACGGGTTTCTTTTAGTTTTTTTTTGGTTTATGATTACTGTCTTACTGTTTTTTTATGATTACTGTCTTACTGTTTTTTTTTGGATTATAGTTCTGACACTTATGCTTTAACCTCAGTATTAATTTCAGTATATTTAGTATATTTTCAGTAGTTTGTGTTTAATTTCTATGCTTTGTGGCATATATGCTATGTGGCACTTTTAGTATGTACCCATGTTGCTTATGTAAGCTTTAAGGGTTTGTTTCATGCATTGTTTTGTAGGTCTTTGTGGTTTGTGCCATGCATTTGCAATATCTTGCCTATGCAACCTTCATGCATGTTTGCTTGTTGTTCAATGTCATGCATTCTACTTCAAGTACATCACTCTTGTGCCCATGTAGGATTGTTCCTAGATGCATACACGTTCTATGCATTGGTTGAGTGATGAACACTCGTGTGCCCTAGTAGGATTGTTCCTAGATGCAAATACTTCGTGTATTTCGCATTGGTTGAGTGTTGGAGTTGCAAGTGACTCTCTTCAATTGAGCGTATCTTCTTGCAAATCCGGATGTTCGTTCCATGTGTGAATGAGCATAGTAATTGCTTCTGTATAGTGATTACTTGTTTGATCTTGCCATGATCCAGTGTTTCTATTTCGTTTTGCTCGATCATGCTATTATTGCTCCATATGTTTTCAAGTTTTCTGCATACAATGATGTTATTGTGTTGTTGTGTTTCAGGAGTTACTTGTTCATATGTTTCAAGAGCACTTCAGAATCTAGAATTAGGTGTGAGTGAGTTTTGCCTTTGTTCCCAAACTCACGTTTAAGTCTAGAGTCTGTTTTAGGGTTTTGTCACGGAATAGCCAAAGGGGGAGATTGTAAAGTTGTGATTTACAACTGTGTTTTTGTTGGCTTTTATTCCGTGCCAAATTTGATTGTAATTATGTTCAATCGTTTAAAACCCTGTATTTGTTGTGGGACTTGTTGTAAGGGTTATGTGATAGAGAGTGTGTTTGAAGACTCAAGCATTTGAAGAACTGAAGGATTCTCGCGGGTATCTCGCGACCAAGCATCCCACGAAGTAAACCATGTGCCAGGCACATGCTGGAATGCGAAGAGTCAGGCCAGGTGGAGACAACTGTGTCTCGCGAGTATCTCGCGGGTAAGGCCTTCCCGCGAGACACCCGCGAGACTAGCTGTTCTGCCAACCTGTACTTTTTGAGTCACACCTTTTGCACCTCTCCTATATATACCATCTTTACCCACAATTGTTGAGGAATGCTTTAGAGAGAAAACCCTAGCCAAACACATTGGTAATTAGAGATTGTCTTCCCCACCTTTCTCTATACATTTGCTTGTGGTATTTCCTCAACCCTTCCCTCTCCATTATCCATATCTTTGAGAGGTTGATAGCCCAAACACTTACCACACCTTGTGAGTGCTGTGTGACGTTTTGGTGCTGCTGGGAAGCATTGGAAGAAGCCTTGAATGGCAGATGCAACATGGAGCTTGTTGCGGGATCCGGATAACTAGGACAAGACACGGTTCCGAGAGGCCTTGTTGGAGTAGGAGCTTGGAGGGCTTAGGTACAGCGGGTAGACTAGGCTTGGAGGGTCTTTTGCTAACCCATGTATCCCAACTGATTGTCTAGTGGATCGATTTCCGCTTGGAGGGCGGCGGAGAGGTTTTTCGCCGAGTTCTTCGGTTTCCTCTTCGAGAACACGTCTTGGTGTTTTCTGTGTTTGCATCCTTCTTCCCTACTCTTGTTTAATTCCATTATACTGCTGTGTTGCTTAGTTTATGGATTAGAGTAGCTTACTTGTTCATCCGCTCGCTTTTACACTATTCCGCACTTTGTATTAAAGTTGTGTAAAATCTATCGAGCCGTAATTTTTATTTGGGGGTCTAAACTGCTCTTGTGTTTTTCAACACATTTTCGAGCTTTCACTCTGGGCACGTCTTCTTTCAATTAAGGATTATTATGCTATAATTCTTTCCATTTAAAAGATCTTCATCAATTGCAGTTGGGGGGTTCAACAACAATTTTAATTGAGCAAGACTTAGCTACAATACATAGGTACTGTTCCTTAGGTTCCTATTTTAAAATTTTGCCATGTGGATTTTTTCTCATGAAAAGGAAGTGTATTTTTTAGTTAAGTATCCACATGACTAAATCTTAAGAGAAGAACCTAAAGAACAACACTTAAAGTACTGTACCTAAATTTTGTTTATTTTAATTTAGAAAATATTTTCTATATATATATATATATCCAACTACAATTGGTGTAATCTTTAATAAGTTACTAAATGATGTTACACCATTTAGTAACTTATTATTCAATTAAACATTCTCGTTCTTCTTAACATGCTCAAATTTCATATCACTTGAATATTATCACTCCAAATATTACACTATAAAAACTTGGTATTTAAATTTTTTTATAAATATGATGATTATTGATTTATAATGACAATGAATTTTGCAAGTACAGAAATTATATAGAAAAAAAATGTAATATAGTAGTAGATTTGTCAAAACACACATCTTATAGAAAATTATTATAGGGTGAAAGTGTGTACAATTATTAATACACACACATTGTAGTTTTAAAACCTCTTGATGATGTTAATCAACTATATTGGCCCAATCTTTTAGAGGCCACTAGTAGCTAGAATTTTTTTTTTTTTTTTTTTTTTGAGAGAGTTTCAACCTATGGTGTCCGCTCCTGATGATAGCTCTATATCATTAGACCAAGACACCAATCAGTTTTTAGTATAGGCGAGGATTGAACCCTAGATCTCTTATACAACCATCAACGACTTTACCAATTAAGCTAATTGGAATCCACCAATAGCTAACAATTAAGAAGAAACAAAAAATTCATTTATTATAATATATGCAACTCTTGACACATGTGACATATCTCATAAATGTGATTTTAAAAGATTAATCTAACAAAAATCGGGCTATATTGTTAAACAGAACAAATGGAAATTGCAAGATCCAAGGGCCCAAATGATTTGTTAAATTGGGATGACATTAAGAACATGAAGTGCTCTTGGAATGTGGTGCGTGAGACCTTGATTCTAATGCCACCTTCTCTAGGAACATTTAGAGAGGTTATAACGGACTTCACTTATGCAGATTTTACTATTCCTAAAGGTTGGAAGGTATGTGACACATACCTGTACATGAGCCAAATTATATAGAAATCCTCTATGTTTTTATTGGGAATTCTTAGTGTTCCACTTTCATATTTTTGCAGACATTTTGAACTCCATATTCAACACACAAAAATGCCAAATACTTTCCAAATCTTGAGAAATTTGATCCTTTAAGATTTGAAGGGGATGACCCAACATCTTACACTTTTGTTCCATTTGGAGGAGGACCTCGGATTTGCCCTAGGAGGGAGTATGCTCGAACCCTAGATCTCTTATACAACCATCAACGACTTTACCAATTAAGCTAACTGGAATCCACCAATAGCTAACAATTAAGAAGAAACAAAAAATTCATTTATTATAATATATGCAACTCTTGACACATGTGACATATCTCATAAATGTGATTTTAAAAGATTAATCTAACAAAAATCGAGCTATATTGTTAAACAGAACAAATGGAAATTGCAAGATCCAAGGGCCCAAATGATTTGTTAAATTGGGATGACATTAAGAACATGAAGTGCTCTTGGAATGTGGTGCGTGAGACCTTGATTCTAATGCCACCTTCTCTAGGAACATTTAGAGAGGCTATAACGGACTTCACTTATGCAGATTTTACTATTCCTAAAGGTTGGAAGGTATGTGACACATACCTGTACATGAGCCAAATTATATAGAAATCCTCTATGTTTTTATTGGGAATTCTTAGTGTTCCACTTTCATATTTTTGCAGACATTTTGAACTCCATATTCAACACACAAAAATGCCAAATACTTTCCAAATCTTGAGAAATTTGATCCTTTAAGATTTGAAGGGGATGACCCAACATCATACACTTTTGTTCCATTTGGAGGAGGACCTCGGATTTGCCCTAGGAGGGAGTATGCTCGATTAGAAATACTAGTGTTTTTGCATAATGTGATGACAAGATTCAAGTGGGAGAAAGCAATTTCGGATGAAAAGATTACCCACAAACTAACTCCTCCTCCAGCTGATGGTTTTCCAATTTACCTTAAGCCTCATAAATATTTTTGCAGACATTTTGGACTCCATATTCACAACAAAAATGCCAAATACTTTCCAAATCTTGACAAATTTGATCCTTTAAGATTTGAAGGGGATGACACAACATCTTACACTTTTGTACCATTTGGAGGAGGACCTCGGATTTGCCTTAGGAGGGAGTATGCTTTATTAGAAATACTAGTGTTTATGCATAATGTGATGACAAGATTCAAGTGGGAGAAAGCAATTTCGGATAAAAAGATTACCCACAAACTAACTCCTCTTCCAGCTAATGGTTTTCCAATTTACCTTAAGCCTTATAAATATTAGATTGAGTTAACACAATCATCTTTATATTGGTCTATAAACTGAAGTGACATTAAATATGATTGATCTCACTTTAACTAAATGTTTGAAAAAGTGTTTGATGACACATCAATTTACAAAGGTCATCATGTACTTTTTTCTTCATAATGTCAACATCTTATACTGGCCAATGTCTCGTGCAATGCATGGTCCATTTTGAAATATTTTGTTTCAATTATGTTATCTCCCATGCATATTTTGAAAATATGCATGTAACAACTCAAGAAAAAGCGCTAGCCACATCTGCGCTATATCTCAAAAGAACTAGTCACAATTAAGACTCCTTGTAGTTGTTAATAAAATCCAATCCAACCTAGTATATTCCCAATGTGGGACTCATCACATAACCACACACACCACACAATCAATCAAATTGGGGCATCGCAATCTCCTTCACTTAAATCCCTAAAATCCTTGTTAGGGCTCACTTTGTAGGGTAGTGTTTCCGAGCCCACACGAGTTAGTGGATTGGCTACGATACCTGTTAGGTTCTAAAAGTTTAGAAAAATTGGCAAATCGTGATCACAAACTTGTTTAGGTAGAGATCTTAGAGTCTATAGAGTTTACTAGACAATGCTCAAGGTGTTATAAGTTAGAATACAAGAAAATCCAAGCTACAAAAAGAAGAGTTCAATTTTAGTGAAATCCGACCGATCGAAAATTAGATCTGATCGATCAAAAATCGCAAACAAGAAATTTCTGCAGAATTTTATTTCAGCCCAAACTCTGCTTAAATGTTTTGGTTTTCAAGTGAAGCACTTCTAGTATATAAAGGAAAACCCTAGCTATGTTTTCAGAACTTTTGAGAGAATTTGGAGGTGCTCTTGTGAGATCTAAAAGGTGTTATGCCTTACTCTTTCAAACTCACTACCGAAAATCATTCTCATATCATTAGATCCGGTAGATCTGAAGTTGCTACAACAATATCAACAACTGCTGATGATTTAAACCTTCAAGGGTGGTTTGGAGTCACAAACATGAGAGTTTATGTTGCTGAAACCTTTGAGTGGGATCTCAAAGTTACAAACGTGGAAATTTGTGTTCTATAAATCCAACAAGAGATGGAGTTCGTGGATTCGGAGCTTGCACATGGTTGTGTTAATAAGTTAATGTAAGGTTGAATTTCATCAACCATTTTGTTAGCTTTATTCCGTGCCAATTTGCTTGTAATTCAACATTTAGAAACCCTGTATTTAGGTGGGAATCATGTAAGGATAGTGTGTGAGAGAGTGTGAAGAAAAGCTCAAAAGTGTGCACTGAAACAGGGCCTCGCGACTGGATCTCGCGATTGGCTCGCAGCTTGCAAGTCCCAAAGTGGCACACGTGTGAACCATGCAGGGGAGCTGAAGAGTCATGCCAGTTGTCGCACTGCAGGACAAAACTTCCAGCTAGCCAGGCTGTTAGCTTGCGACTTAGTCAAGTCACCAGACCACTCTGTTTGGAAAAAACTGACTCTTCGCATTCCAAACACACACTAGTATAAATATCCCTTATACCCACGAAATGTAGAGAGCTTCCAAAGAGAATTTTGAGAGAAAAACCTTAGAGAAAAACAAGATTGACTCATCCACAATCTTCATCTTTGATTCTCCAAATTCTTCTACTCTCACCCTCTCCATTGTTACATCCTTAAGAGGTATATTACCCAAATCCTTTTCTTACTATACCCATATCTGTGAAAAGGTTATTTGGTGCTTGGGAAGTAGTTAGGAAATGACCAATTGATATTGGTTGATGTTATGGGCTATAGCGGAATCTGGTAAGTTGAAGAAGACAAAGGTTCAGCGTAACCCCGTTGGAGCAAGAAGCTTGGAGGGCTTAGGTACACTAGGTAGATTAGGCTTGGAGGGTCTTCTATTGTTCATGTATCCCAACTTCATTCTTTAGTGGATTATCGACCGCTTGAAGGGCGGCAGAGAGGTTTTATGCCGAGGACTTCGATTTCCTCTTCGATAACACATTGTTGTATTGTCTTTGTGTTTGCATCTCTCTTCCCTTAATCTTTGTCATTTAATTTTTGTTATAGATGTGATTTTATTTGGTTTAGATTATGTTATCAATTCTGTTTTAGCTTATTTACATTTTTCACACATACATTGTTTGTTAATAAGCTTGAATTGGTAATTTGTATTTTGGGGGTCTAAACGTTCATAGGTGTTTTACACACATTTTGAACATTCAATTGGTATCAGAGCGGGTGCACTTTCTGTGGTTTAAATACCTTAGTATGATCCTTGACCCCGTTTGAGATGGATCGGTCTCAATCTTTAAATGTTCCACCATATTTTAATGGTAGCAACTATGCCTTTTGGAAAGTTAGGGTGAGAGCATTTTTGTGTTCAATTGATGAAACTGTTTGGGATGTTGTAAATGTAGGTTGGACTAGGCCAGAGGCCACTAAATCCACTTGGGATGAGGCAGCCCTTGTAGCAGATAACGGTAACAGTAAAGGTTTGAATGCAATTTTATGTTGGTTGCCAAAGAGGCGTGGGAAATATTGGAGACCACGTATCAAGGCACGAAGAAAGTGAAGGACACTAAAATGCAAATGCTAACCACTCAATTTGGAGAGCTGAAAATGAGTAAGGACGAGTCTTTCGACTCATTCTATAGCAAGCTGAATGAAGTGCCCATTGGCAAGTTCAATTTGGGTGAGAAGACGGAGGACTCAAAGATAGTGAGGAAAATCCTTCGATCATTGCCGGAGAGCTTCCGTGCAAAAGTTACTACAATTGAAGAAAGCAAGGACTTAGATGATATCAAAGTTCAAGAACTAATTGGCTCACTTCAAACATATGAGCTGTCATTGCTATTAGGACATATGCAGATCATGTTAGGAACACATGTCAATATTTTATGTAGTTGGCTAATCCTTTGACAAAACGCATTTTACTTGTATTTGGGTAGATTTATGATATATTTAATACTTCAAGGAATAAGAGTTCAAGTCTAGTATTGAAGCCATGCAAATCTGTCCAAGAAACAAGTGAAGAAGTGCTGATTTTTTAAAGCTCAATAGTTGCTCGACATCTCTCGATAGCTAGGCTATCTATCGAGCTCTTCAGTTGCTTTTTATCGCAATCTCGACACCTCTCAATAGCTAGGCTATCTATCGAGCACTTCAATTGCTTTTTATCGCAATCTCGATAGCTACTCGATAGCTCCTCGATAGCTCTCGATATCTCACAATAGATAGGCTCGATACCTCCTCGACACCTCTCGATCGATCGAGATTTATGAAATTCAATTTTTCAGATCTGATTTTTGGCTCATGTTTATGTATTTGTGTAGGGTTTCTTTTCTCATAACTCTAGACGTATATAAGACTTATTTTAGAGACCGTCACATAAGAGAAAACAAGGAGAACATATGCAAAAGGTGACCGATGCCTTATTCTCTTTGAAAGAAGCTACTGCATCTTTGCACCTTAGGGTTTTGTAACCAAGTGCTTCTTGATCTTCATTGTTGATGGAGTGAAGAACTTTGCAGCCAACATCTTCTTCAAGTTGGTGTGTTAGTCACGTACTGGGAGCCGTGCATCTTTGGTTAGTCACGTACTGGGATCCATGCAAAAAGGATAGCGTTCATATATTAAAGAGTTTAGAGGTTCTGAAGTGGTAGAAGGTTTATTTTGTAAGTTCATCTATAGGGATTGTAGAGTTTAGGGACAAAAGTTTTGTACTAGATTTGAAACTTCTCTTTACTATAGTGGATTGCTTTTCAGGAAGGTTTCCCCCTAGGTTTTTTACTGTGAAATTAGTTTGTTTCATTAATTTTCCTGGGTTATCATATCTTGTCTTATTTATTTTTTCACTACATGATATTGATGTTTGTTTATTTTAACAAGTTTTATTCACAATAAATCTAATTAACAACTTAGGTTTAAAACTTGTTAATTCTATCAACCGGGTCCTAAATTTCCCAAAAATTGTCATCACAAAGGAAGAGCAAATCCCTTGCTCTTAAGACAATCAATGAGAGGGTAGAAGCCCACGACTCATCGGATGAGGATGTTGTCAATAAAGATGTGGCATATCTTGTGAAGAATTTTCGAAAGTTCTTAAAGTTCAAGAAAAATGAAAAATTTGCTGAAAAGGGAAAATTCTCAAGTTTCAAAAAGGAGAAAAAGGACTTTAAAAGGAAAGAAAGGAAGGACTCTCAATCCTCTCAAGGAAACACATGCTTTGAATGCAATGGATATGGACATTTCAAGAAAGAGTGTCCCAATTATTTGAAAGCGAAGGACAAGGTGTATGCCACCACTCTTAGTGATTCCGACTCCTCTGATTCATATTTAGATGAAAGCTGTGATTAAGAGGGAAACTTCTCTGCATTCATGACCATTGCTCTAGTAGATTCTTCGGACGATTTGGGTGCACTAGTGAAAGAGCTTGGTGAGCACTCTGAATTGGAGTCAATTGGGATAGTTAAGGAATCTGATGATGAGGAAGATGAAGGAACAGTGGGATTGCAAGACACCTACAATTCCCTCCTTGAAAAGACCGGTGAATATGCAAAAGTGGCTAATGCAGCCATTAAAAAGATGAATAGGGCAGAGGAAGATTATAGAAGCCTTCTAGTACAATACAAGGAGACCAAATATGAAATGGAGACACTGAATGGAGAGCTCACTAAAGCCTACTCAAAGATAAAATTTCTTGAGTTTGAGGTAATTCAAGCTAATGCTAAAGTAGAACAGGTTTCTTCCAAGAAGCTTGATGAAGTATTTGCTCATCAAAAACCATTCACTGACAGAAGCGGATTAGGATACGCTAGAGAGAGCAGTTCAACTGCGAATGTATCGAAGGAAATGAAGTTTGTAAAAGCCAAGGAACCGATGGTAGCTACCACTACTACTGAGAAAGTGAAGGTGGAGACGAAGAGGAATGTGACTAAGCCTCCTAACCAATCAGTGGTCAAGCCTATGGCTCAAGGGAAATCAATCCCAAGGTTACAAAGAGGTCCGAGAATTCAACATTTCTGTCATCACCGTGGAATTCAAGGACACACCAGACCAAATTGTTGTAAGCTTTGGGCATTAAAGAATGGAAACTACTAAGACCACGTGGACAAAGAAGGATAAAGGGAACCCCAAGCAAGTGAAAGGAGAAGAAGCTAAATCTAACATTGGAGACGTGATGAAAATGATTGATGCTTTCACCACATGTTTGGCAAGCTTCTCCAGAAGGTTTGACAACCATAACTCTCATACCCAATCCTCTATGGATATCACCCCAAACGCACGTGCCGTGTGGGTGAAGATGGGTACTTATGCATAAGCATTACAATATGTCTATGCATTAATACTTCCTATGCTTTGTGATTTTGATTGTTTGTGTGCTTTTTGTTTTTTGTTCCAGCTTATGCTGAAAATTTGTGTTCATTTGTTTGATTGTTGCTTTAAATGTTTTTACATTATTTTTTATCAATCTTTTCTTGCTTTTGTGTCAAAAATCCAAAAACACATAAAAAGTAGAAAATCCAAAAAGTTTGATCGACATTATTGTGTTTTGTCACAAGCATGTTTTACCTTGTACCTTTGTGCTAATGGCTTTGTGCATTTGCGAGCGTAGCTTGTACCATATGCACTCATATCATTGTGGGAGAAATCTTGACATCTATGTGATTGTTGTAAATAGATCTTCAAACTTGTCATGAATGATTAGTCAATGGTTTTGTTGATCTTGAGACATGCACAGACTTGTGCCTATATATCTTCCCACTCTTTTATTTTCTTTTGATTAAAGAGTCCAACAAATGTAAATCTCAAAATGAAAAGAGATAATGAGCTGCAAAAGCCTTCGCACATACTAATATTTGACTAGGAAAAAGGGAAAGTGACTTTTGTGAAAAATGTATGATACCCAAAAAGCCAAAGGCTTGCTCATTAATTTGAAGTATCAAAAACTTCAGGCATCGATCTCAAAATGAGATGTAATTATTCAAAAAGATCAAATGATATGATGTATATAGAGCCAAATGAAAAGCTTCAAAGTTATGTTATCAAGTTTTGTGGGAAGTCATATATGCATATTTCTATAATTGAGATAGGTCAATTTTCCTAGTACTAATTGTGTATGCCTTAGTTGAATTGATCATTGAAGCTTCACATTGGACTAGCAAGTTACTACATGAGGTAGCAATAGATTTAGGGTTAAATTTGATTGTAAAAACTTCAATTCTCTTATAGTGGATTTACTTTACCTTGAGGATAGTTAGGTCAAATCCCCTCCAAGTTTTTACCTTGAAACGGTTAGTTCCATTAGTTTTCCTAGATTATCATATCGTGGTGTTATTTACTTTTCCGTTGCTTTGCATGATAAGATTTATTTGTGTTTAACCTAAATTTGAATAAGTAATCTAAGTAATCACTTGGTCAATATATTAGGTTAAACAATTTGTTTTAAAGGGTCTAAACAAACAAACAATATCATATGTAGCGACGCAATGCAAAGCACTAGCAACATATGTGCTATGACTCAAAAGAACTAGTCACAATTGAGACTCCTTATAGTTGTTAATGAAGCACAATTCAACCCAGCATATGCCTGATGTGGATCGTATACCCACACACAACACAAAATTAATTAAATTGGAGCATCACAATACATGTCAACAAAATATTAGTCTCTTTTCTTTAAGGAAAATGGTCAAAAGAAAACCAATACTAAAGAGAGGAAAATTTATCTTGGAAATTAGTGTGAGAAAAATAAATTAAAGAAAATTAGTTTGAAGAATTATTTGTTTCTCAAAAATTCCAAGTGGAGTTGAATTTAACTTAACTTGCAATTTAAGGTATTTTATTTTTTAAAGACACCAACATTCACTGTTGAACCAAATAAATCTTTAAAGAAAAAAAAGAATTACTAAACATTTCTAACAAAATGATGAAATAAAGTTGAATTAATTAAAAAAATAATAATGAGCCAAACATTTGTTAGGACATATGTGAATCTTGTTAAGAACATATGTCAATTTAGATTGGCCAATTCTTTGACAAAACGCACTCTACTTGTAATTGGGTAGATCTAGGATGTGTTTAATACTTCAAGGAATAGGAGTTCAAGTCCAAGTGTTAAAGCCATGCAAATCTGTCCAAAAATCAAGTGAAGATATGCTGGATTTTAAAGCTCAACAACTAGCTCGACATATAGTATCTATCGAGGTTTAAAAGACTATTTAAGCCCAATGCTCGATAGCTCTTGACAGATACCCTATCTATTGAGATTTATGAAAATTAGTTTTTCAGATCTAATTTCATTCCAATCCGTGTACAATTGTTTGGGTTTTTTTTTCTCATAACCCTAAATATATATAAGGATTGTTTTAAGGGCCGTCACAGCTAACGCAACTTAATGCAAAAGTTTTTCACAAGCATATTGTGACCAGAGACATATGCCCTAGTTCATCTTCCCCTTGAAGAAGTTACTGTGTTTGTACACCATAAGGTTTTGTAACCAAGGAGCTTCGTGATCTTCATCGTGTGATGAACTATATAACTTTGCAACTAATATCCTTCTCATGTTGGTAGTTAGTCACATACTTGGATCCGTGCATTGATTGGTTAGTCATGCACTAGAAGTCATGCATTAAAAATGAGAGATTGTCACTACAAATTAAATAAGTCCAATTATATATTGGGGTAAGGGTTCAACTGTAGGTTGGTAGAATATACTAGGATTCCTTTACTTTTAACCACTTGTTGTGATAATAGGGGATTCTTGGGAGTGGTAACCTTAAAATCACCTGGTGGGGTTTTTGTCTTGAAGGTTTTCCCTATTCGTAAACAAACCACTGTGTCAACTTTATTGTCCGCTACATGTTATCTTAGTTGGTGATTCGTTTGTGCTATCACGCGTATTGCATATTAATTGGATTAATTATTTAACTTGGCTAAATTAATTGGTTAATTCATCACAAGGAGTCAATACATTCTTGACCTATCAAATGGTATTAGAGCAGGCACACTTTGATTAGGGTTAATCTTTGCTGTGTGATCCATTGACCCCTCTTGTCATGGATAGAGGACAATCGTTGATTATAGCTCCCTTATTTGATGGCACTAACTATGCATACTGGAAAGTACGCATGAGAGATTTCTTGTGGCCATTAGATGAAAAAGTGTGGCAAGCTATGAAGATAGACTAGACTAAGCCAAAGGAAGCGCTAGGCAATTAGGATGATGCTAAGATCAAGGCGGCTAACTTTAACAGCAAGGCATTGAACGCTTTATTCAGTGCGGTCATAAATAAGGAGTTCAAGAAGATATCCTCTACTGAAACTGCAAAGGAAGCATGGATCATCCTCTAGACAACCTATAAAGGAACCAAGGCTATCAAGGATTCAAAGCTTCCGAGGCATACTATAAGCTTTGAAGAGATTAAGATGGAGGAGGATGAGTCATTTGATGAGTTTTATGCCAAACTCAAGGACATAGTGAACTTAGCATTTAATCTTGGGGAAACCATTCTCGAACCCAAGATTGTTAGAAAGGTGCTTAGATCTCTACTCAAGAGATTTCATGCGCAAAATTCCTTTGACAGAGATGGTTAGCAATCTGCAGACCTATAAGTTACGGCTGACAAGGATTAAGAAATCTAGTAAGGGCAAGAGCATGGAATTGAAGGCCAAGAACATTGACACAGATGAGTCTCCAGACGATGAAGATTCTAAAATGAAATCCTACATTACAAGGTTATTCAAAAAGTTTATGAAGAATGCCAATGCCACAGGATTTGACAAAAACCGCAAGCAGTCCAATTTGTCTCAGTATAAGAACCAAGACAAAGGAAAGAAGGATGCTAGGGGTGGCAGTCAATATACTGTTCCCTCAGGACTAAAGTGCTTTGGGTGTCAACGTTTTGGTCACATGAAACAAGAGTGTCCTACGAATCTCAAGACCATCAGGGAAAGCAAGGCACTTGCTGCTACTTTGAGCGACATCGAGCCTGAGGATGATTTCGATAATGAGGATGATGGAATCCTAAATCCCTTCGCTGCCATTGTAAATCATATTGAGGGGATTGTTGAAGATATGGATGAAGAAGAGGACTTGGTGGAGTCTAATTTTGAAAAGATGGATGAGCAAGATGACATCCATACAGCCTATGTAAAATTATACAAGGTCTCGGAAAAGCATGAGAAGTTGTATAGGTTGGCCACCAAGAAGCTCAGTGATGTGGAGCTTGAACGAGAAGAAATCTCCACGAAATTTGATGAAGCCAATCAGACCATTGGAGCACTAAGATTTAAGAACAATTTCTTGGCTGAGAAGACTAAGAAGCTTGAAGCGGAGCTATTTCAAGTCAGAGCTCAGCTTAAGAGGACTTCAAGTGCAAAACTTGATGAGATGCTCAGCTTTCAAAAATCTACTTCCGATCGAACTAGAGTAAGGTATGATTTTTCTTCTCTTAGTATTGCTTATACTAGTATCACTGTTTTTGTTTCTCCTACTAATAATGTTGAATCTGCGAACAATGAAGTCAAAACTGCTTTAGCTAGTGAGAACATAGAGAAAGGTAAATCTATATTAGGAGCACCCTCTAAACTAGATAAGAAAGAGACTAAAAACCCTAGGGCCAAGAAGGGAAATACTCAAAATCCTAAACAGAAGAAGCAGCATCTCTGTCATCACTGTGGAGTGACTGGACATACTTGACCTAATTGCTATAAGTGGTTAGCCACTCAATAGAGCAACAGTATGATCTCTTTGGGAAACCAAAATCAGTTTCCATCCTTTTTTACTCCTCTTGGAGATCTTCTCAAAGCCCTCATGTTCCTTTCGAACTTTAACGGTTTTAATTCTTCCCTATCATCGCTGGATCAAGGGTTTGCAAAACGGAAAGGTTCCTCCAAGGTGTGGAAGGAAAAAGGCTCCAAGTGATTTAGTCACTTTATCTCTCTCTCTCTCTCTTTCTCTCTCTCTCCTTTCTTGTTTTTGGGTATGCATTACTTGTGTGGTTTACTTTCTTGTTTTGAGTCAGTCTAGATTTATGCTTTGCTTTGTTAACATGTTTTTGTTTCGTTATTTTCAGTTTTGTTTTATTTTGATTTTCATAAATATATAAAAAAAATTGAAAAATCAGAAAAATACAAAAACAGTGTGTGTTTTGTATACATTGGTACTTATGTACTTTGGATGGCCATTGAAACAAAGTTTTCTAAACTTTATATCTTTTGTAGTTTAGATGAGCATCTCTATGCACAACTAAGCAAGTGAGCTTTGTGGCTCGTGTTTGTGATGAGTAAGTTTAAGTAATCTTTGGTACTTAACACTCGTATCACTCTCTTTGACAGGAAAGACTAGAAAATCCTAAGAGAAAAGCATAAATAATCATCTCACCACTGTTGCCTGCAAATCATAAAATGACATCTGTATGCTTCGGCATATCAAAAGTGCAATGTCAAAAGCTTAACATCATTGGGTATTTCTTTTCTCTCTCTTATATGCCCATGCATGGTATGCTTAAAAGAAAAATATGCAAAGAAAAATAAAAGCAAAAAGAATCAAAATACTTTATATATGATTGCAAGTGTGTCTTCTAAGAGATGTAGGAGTTATAAGATGTACCTCGAAGGTGATAGTCCCTATCAAATAGTTATGATTGTGTGTGAGTTAAAGTGATTTTCTCATATCTCAAATCATCATAACATGTAGACATTTATGTAATCATGATGTTTCTCACACACAACATGCAATATTTTTTGCTATTTTTGATACATGTGCAGGTATAATGTGATTTGGCCATCACAAGGAACACATGTGTTAATGTATGCTCACTAAACTATTTTGACTAGTTTTTAAAATATAAAGTTGGTTAGACTTGTTTAGTGCGTGTGTGTGTTTTGAATCTATATGCTGAATATTTTTTTGTGTTGAGAGATTTTTTTGAGGCTATGGACACCGCTCGATAGCTTCTCGATAGCTGTATCTGTCGAACTTTAAATCTCGATACCTCTCAATCCATCAAGAATCGTGTTTTCTATATATAGTTTCAACACAATTTCTCCTTCATTTTTCTCAATCTCTCTTGATTCTTTCTGACTCTTCACCTCCCCCAAACACCTCTCTCTCACTCTAAACCTCTTACCCACTCAATCTTCAGCCTCAAGGTTGATTTCTTCCTCTGGTATGATTCTATTTCTCTCATTTTATCATGCATTTCATCTTTTCTGACCTAACTTTTGGGGTTTTTTAAAATTTTTGGGGTTTTTCAAAATTATTGAGGTTTTTGCAAATTTTTTGAGATGGGGTGTTGTTTAAATGATCTTAAAAGTTCATGCATTACATCACATTTGCATTTTAACAATGTTTCATGCATTATAGATGTGTGTTAATTATGTTGAAAGCATGTGTGCTGGTAGGATTGGATTGAGCTGAGCCCATGGTGTTTTTACTATTGCATGTCACATGTTCATGCATTTTTCATGCATTCGTACCTTCAATTCTCTATATTTTGATATTGATCTGTGTTGGTACTCTCTCTCTCTCTCTCTCTACGGTTATATTGCTCTATGGCACCCAAAAAGAGTTAGTCTATTCCATCTCGGAACCCTCTTCGTTCTGTGGCATCCTCTTCTGATCCTACTCCCTCTCACGTTTAGTTCCATGATGAGAAGGCCCATCCAGACTTCTCGGAGAACTTTTCTCGACGCGGTATTCACTCGGGATGCCACGTCGTTCTATCAAACTTCTCCGATACTGACCTTCCCACTGTCATTTACTGTTGGGGTTGGGAGTCACTATGTGACATCCCGATCACTTGCCCCTCCATGATCATACATGAGTTTTACTCCAATATACATGGATTCACTATTCTGTACCTCATTTTATCACTCGCGTTCGAGGTATGCGCATCGTAGTTACTCTGGGTCTTATATCCGAGGTGATACATGTACCGAGGGTAGTGCATCCTGACTACCTTGACTGTGATCATCTTAAGACTGTATCTAAAGACGAACTCATGTCTCGATTCTGTGGGACACCATCTTCTTAGGGAGGACTTCAAAACACCCATTGCTCAGCCTTTGCTAAAGGTCTTAGATTCCTGAATATGGTGATGACATTTGCCTTATATCCCTTGTCTCACTATAACTCTATTACTGAGCCTCGTGCTTGTTTTCTGTTATCCCTTCTTGAGGTACTCACTATTGATTTCTCCTCTCATTTCATACTCTCCCTTATGGATGTCTATAAGGATACAAATTGATAGGCCAAAAACGAATTGACCCCTTGTGATTAATTAATTGATTAATTAGTCAAGTTTAATTAATTAATCAAATTAACATACAAACACATGGTAGCACAAACAAATCACCAATTAAACTAAGTATGCAGCGGAAAATAAATTGACACGGTGATTTGTTTACAAATGAGGAAAACCTACACGGCAAAAACCCCACAGGGTGATTTTAAGGTCACCACTCCCGAAATTCCACTATTATTACAACAAACAGTTACAAGTAAAGGAATCTCAGTACCTTATACTAACCTACAATTGAACCCTTACCCCAATACCTAATTGGACTTGTTCTGCAGTGACAATCTCTCCTTGTAATGCGTGGCTCTCAGTATGTGACTAACCAATTGCGCAGATCTCAGTACGCGACTTTAATCACCAACTAGAGAAGGTTGTTAGCTACAAAGTTTTTCAGTTCATCCAGATGATGAAGATCAAGAAGATGCTTGGTTACGAAACCCTACAATGCACAAACACAGCAACTTCTTTACAAAAGAGATGAACTAGGGCAAAACTCTGTCTTCGGTCACAATTTTCTTGAACAAATTTTGCTCAACACTTATGCAACTTGTGTCCTCTTTGACGGCCCTTAAAATAATCTTTTTATATATCTAGAGTTGTGAGAAAAGAAAGTCTAAAGACATATTCACGGATTGGAAGAAAACAGATCAAAAATTATTTTTTTCTTAAACCTCGACAAATGCCTATCTGTCGAGCTGCTGTCAAGAAGCTGTCAAGCCACAGGGCTGGAACAACTTTTAAAGCTCGATAGATGGCTAGCTGTCAAGCTTTAATGACAGACACTTCTTTAGCTTGAATCTTGGATAGACTTGCATGGTTTTAACACTTGATCTTGAAACACAGTTTCTTGAAGTATTAAACACATCCTAGATCTACCTAAATACAAGTAAAGTGTGTTTTGTCAAAGGATTAGCCAATTACATAAAGTAGTGACATATGTTCCTAATAAGTGAATCGCATATGTTCTAACATGGATGTCTATAAGGATACGGCTTCAAAGTGCATTCCTTCTATAAGGATGTCTATATGGATGTAAAGACCCGTGATAAGCTTATCTTTCCTTCTCCTATCACAAGGATTCTTCACCACTTTTCTGTCTCCTATCCCATGTCTACACACTTTTCAGTGATGTGCGCCATAGACGCTACTACCGTTAGACAGAGCGAGGCCCAACTTCAACTGAAGCAACCACGGACCGAGACGGTGACTCCTCCATCCTTTTCTACTCCATCCACATCCATTCCTTCTTCTTCCTCCGCGGGTGGTGTGATGCTTAAAGCGGTCATGGCACAGCTTGAGAGCATGTATGCTTGCCTTGATACACTCACTACTGAGATGCATCAGATGAACACCTGTGTCGGTCGTATTGCATGACAATAGGCTCGCCTTGGTGGCTTTGTAAAGTATCCCTCTCCTTCTCTAGAGGCTTTTGAGGATGAGGACATTGGTGGTGACTCTGGTGGTGCTTCTGATGGAGATGAGGCTTCTAGCTCTTCCAGCGATGATAAAATGACTGCTTCTCAGTGACTTATCCTTTGTCATGTATTTAGGGGGAGAGTTACTATAAGAGATATTTTTGTTAGGGGGAGTGTTTTCTTTTTGAGGGATGTAGTAAGGACTTATTGTATCATTTCTTTTCTTTACTTTTCAGATACATTGTTCTTACATTGTGATAGCAAACCTTGTACTTATTTTGATATATATATATATATATTAAGGTTGTTATTACTTTCTTTCACTTATCTTTTTATGTGTTGTTTCTTTTCTCTCTTTATGCACATGTTTCTTTTTAATTGTATGCAATCTTTTATTTCTATTACACACTAAGATGTCGTAATGAGTTTTATTTAAAGTGTTTCAGAAATACAGGTTGCCAAAGTCTTTCTTGCCATGAACTCTCTCCTTGCAAAGTTTTTCAAGAGTTTGTGTTATGATAGATTTTATTGTATTCAACAAGTGAGTATGAGTTAACTGAGTTATGACTTCTCTCATATGTTCATTTGTTTATTGTAGTTTTGTAACGTATTGCCAAAGGGGGAGATTGTTAGGACATATGTGAATCTTGTTAGGTACATATGTCAATTTAGATTGGATAATTCTTTGACAAAACGCACTCTATTTGTAATTGGGTAGATCTAGAATGTGTTTAATACTTCAAGAAATAAGAGTTCAAGTCCAAGTGTTAAAGCCATGCAAATCTGTCCAAGAATCAAGTGAAGAAGTGCTGGATTTTAAAACTCGACAGCTAGCTCGATAGCTAGCTCGACAGATAGTATCTATCGAGGTTTAAAAGGCTGTTTAAGCCCGATGTTCAACAACTCTCGACAAATACCCTATCTATCGAGATTTATGAAAATCAGTTTTTCAGATCTGATTTCATTCCAATCCGTGTATAATTGTTTGAGCTTTTTTTTTTCCTCATAACCCTAAACATATATAAAGATTGTTTTAAGGGCCGTCACAGCTTATACAACTTAATGCAAAAGGATTGTTTCAGGGAAAACCCGACCCAATAGGGTTGGGTCGGATCGAGTACCCGCGGGTCGGGTAAAAATTGCCACACCTATGTCTTATAGATAATTTAAAATCATGGTAGAATATGGCTTTACATTGGGTATCAAATTTTCTCTTTACTTATATATCACAAATATTATCCAACCAAATTACCCAAGCTTAAAACATATTTAAGCCCTTAATTTAAAAAGAAAAAGAAAATTACCCGGAGGGGTTTTGGCATTTTGATGGTGGTGGGAGGCCAATATGGTAGAGGCAGTGGCCCCTCAGATTTCTCTTTCTCTCACTTTCAAATATTTTGTCAGTCTCAGGTCCTTTATTTTGGTAATATGTAGTGAAACAATGCATTTTATTTAACAATTCACAATATTTCTGTGTCTCTCTATCTTTCTTCAGGGCCCTATCTAGTTAATTATTACCATTAGTCCTTAATTATTTTTTTTTCTTTTTTTTTTAATATTAAAGTAGTAGATATGCTTAAAGACATGAAGAACAGAGAAATGTGTGGTGTAAGTTTAGACAATTAATAAGAGATTAATGAGATAATAGTAAAATAAGTTAATGAGAACTCTGAGTAATAGTAAAAAAAACTTAATGAAAGAGGTTAAAAAAAATACTAAATGCAAAATTAGAGCACCACTTGGTAAGATATCATATATTCCCGCATGAGGTCTTTGCTTTTACACATAAGATTTTTAAAAGTAATGGCCTTTTTATAATACCTTTCATTGTTTTTAGGGTACGATACCTACTGTGAAGCTCGTCTTTAATGTTATAGGAGCTACTAGTAAATATGACAAAGTTACCGTTATATGTGATTATTTCGCCTATCCAAAATAACAAAAAATTTGAAAAAAAGGAAAACTCAGGTTATCATGTGATGCAGTAGAATTTATCATTGTATTTGATATTGATGCCCTATGATAAAATAACATGAAAAATAAAAATATTACATTTTTTTTTTTTTGAGAAAAAATAACAATTATACTTGAATACTATGGAGTTACCATGAGGGATTGGGGAGGAGGGCCATGGCCCCTGGGTTTTCCAATTTCTTCCCCTCACCTTAATTTCTTTATAAAAAAAAAAAAATTACAAACGGTCAATTAAATAGAAATGTCTCATTTTTATTTATTTATTAATATTCATATTTTTTTGCCACATACAACTCATTAACTTTAAGAACATTTAAGGAATATATTAAACATCTTCAAAAAAAAAAAAAAAGCATATGTTAAAAGAATATATAAGTAAATCTATTTAGGAAAAAATATTTTTCTTTTCCAAAAAAAACACATTTAATCATTTTCATTTTGCATTTAGAGAGTTAAGGATATACAATGTGTTCGTATATGGACACAACAAATTGTTAAGATTTTTCCATTCATTAAATTGAAAAACGGTACGATTTTTATGGTTACAACTTTGGGACATATCTACTTAGTAATCCATAAACAAAAGATATTTTTTTCATTTAGTTTTATAGTTTTATACTACTCTTATGTAACATTATATATATGTAAAGGCATATAATTTAGTTTGCTTAGTTATATAATTTTTATACTTCTCTTGTGTGTGTGTGTTATTTTGTGGATTTAAAAATGTATTTATATATTTAACATGGCCTCACTGAATTTTTTAATTTTTTTTTCCTCTGGCATTGCGTGAAAAATATAACATCATAGGTAATCTTATTACCATAATAGGTTCCCTATATACCGAAAAAAAAATTGAGTACAGTAGAATTTCCGAAAAAGATCAATGTGTGTTTGTTCTTCTCAAATACGGCCAAATTTGGACTTGGTGATGCAATGAACATTAAGGTACAAGACTTAGATAATAAATCGAAATTTATTGATTCCAAGAAACTCTAGTGTTATAAATATCCGTACATCCATGTTATGGGACTAGTATATTTTTTTAATGAATCAATAATAAGCATAAATATACGCTTAAAAATAGAAACAAAAAAATAAACATAAATATAAAGTTGAAGACTCATATATATAAGCATTCAATTTTATTGCAAAACGCTTATAAATTGATATGTCAATGAACATGGTAGTGTTATTTTAACAACACAATAATCAAATGTATGAATTAATTTTTGTGAATGGTGACATATCAATTATCAGTGTGCCTCAATACATATAAACGATATTAGGGATATTATAAATTCTATACATGAGACTTATGAATTGATATGTCATCAATCATAAAAAATTGGTAATCCAAACTGTTATTTATTATATTGTTGAAGTAATACTAACTACATTCATTATCATATTAATTTAAAGTCATATTTATTATGTCATGTCACCAACTCAATCTAATATATATGATTATGAGGCTTAAGGTAAATCGGAAGACCATAAACTGGAATAGGTGATAGTTTGCAAGTAATCTTTTCATCCGAAATTGCTTTCTCCCACTTGAATCTTGTCACCACATTATGCATAAAAACTAGTATTTCTAATCGAGCAGACTCCCTTCCAGGGCAAATTCTAGGTCCTCCGCCAAATGGTACAAATGTGTAAGGTGCTGGACCATTACTTTCAAATCTTGAAGGATCAAATTTCTCAGGATTCGGAAAGTATTTAGGATTTTTGTGTGTTGAATGTGGAGTCCAATATGCCTACAAAAACGTGGAATCGGAACATTAATAATCATTATTAAAACATAGAGAATTTCTATATAATTTGGCTCATGTACTGGTACGTGTCACATACCTTCCACCCTTTAGGAATAGTAAATCCTGCATAAGTGAAGACAGTTATAGCCTCTCTAAATGTTCCTGAAGAAGGCGTTATTAGCCTCGATCATTACCTCACGCGCCACATTCCAAGAGTACTTCATTTTCTTAATGTCATCCCAATTCAACAAATCATTCGGACCCTTAGATCTTGCAATTTCCATTTGCTCTGTTTAACAATATGACCTCATTTATGAGTTATGTCACGTGTCAAGAGCTACATACAGTATACTAAATGAATATTTTGTATTTTTCTTAATTACTAGCTACAGGTGGCCGCTAAAAGATTGAGCCACTATAGTTGATCCTCGAGAGGTTTTGCATCTACAACGTGTGTGTGCGTGCTTGTGCACGTGCTTGTGTGTATTGATAATGTTACACGCTTCCCTCTTTATAAATAATTTTTTGTTAGATATGTATTTTAACAAATCTACTTTAGAATTACATTTTTCTATTTAGTTTCCATACTTGCAAAACTCATTATCATCATAAATCAATAATTATCTTATTTACAATGATTTAGAATTCAAAGTCATTGATATGCATGTTAAACATAACATTATTATAGAATTACACCGATTATATATATATATATATATATATATAAAATGTTCTCTAAATTGAAATTGTTGTTAATCTACGATATACTATATTAAATGGTAGATACGCTTATGATGAAGATCTTTTAAAGCGAAAGAAGTCTAGCATAATAGTGTTTTAACGGAAAGAAGACGTAGGCCCATAATAGGTCGAGAAGAAGTACGTACCTTTTAAGACCTCATTGTAAACATGAGGGAAGTCTGCTAGATACTTCACCACGAATGTGATAGCAGAACTAGTGGTATCATGTCCAGCAAGAAGTAAGCCCACAATGTTGCTAGAAATTAACAAGTCGTTCATAACTGATCTGCCGTTCTCATCTAATGCAAGAAGCGTGTGAGTTATAAAGTCACGAGCAAACCGTCGCATTATTCTCTGATAGCAGCTCTTTCTTCCTCTGTTGGATTACTTCTAAAAGCTTCTGGTGAATAACTTTGCCTGCTTTAATGGCGCGGTTAAAGTTTGTGCCTGGGATATTTATAGGCACAGACGTTAAACCATCTACGATAAGGGCAAAGGGATCAGCAAATGTTGTCACATGGTTGGGATCTGTGATACTCATAAACAACCTACAAGCCAGTGCAAAGGTATACTTCATTGAAAGCGGCAAAACCTTGACTTGTTTGTAAGGAGACCAATCTGTCTCCAAGTGTTTCTTGGCCATGGAGTCCATGATGGGTATGAAATATTGAAGAGTTTCTGGCATGAGAAATTCAACCACAGCCCTCCTTATTTTGATAGAATCTTTAGGGGAAAAGTTTTCAAGAGATTCTGGAAGGAGAACTTTTAGGAAGAAAGGCGGCAACCAAGAGATGACATATTTGTTCTCATTGGAGAACAGAAACTTGTTTCCCGAAGCACCACAAAACACAGCCATGTTCTCACAAAACAGTGAGGTTTTGAAGAGTTCCTGCGAGTATTTGCTCATTCTGTCGTTAATAATGAACATCTCTGGTGTGCCTCTTTTCCCAGCCATGCCAAATTCCAATGTTTCCCCAATCACAGGCCATCCCTTTTTACCTGGTGGAAACTTGGCACGAGTTGATTTTTGCTTATAGATGAGAAAGATGAGTGAGAAGGAAACACAAAGGAGCACAAGGTGCAGCAGGTTTGAGAAGAAATCCATACCAACTTCCAAACCCTCTTGCCTGCACAAATGAGCAAGACCTTGAAAAGTGATGATGAGCCAAGCATAATATATTATTTTCTATTTGGGGAAACAAGTTGACCCTGCTGTTTTCCCTTGTAATTATATTACATGCCAAAAGGCAAAATGGCAATATATAAATTATTTTCCAAGTGAGACAAATAATTGTCGCCTAACCCGAAGGCAATTGTGATGTTTTAATTTTAAAAGCAAGGGTGCATGTATTATTTTTTATTCTGCAGTTGCGTGTACTATGCATTTTGCATAGTTTCTAGTTTCTACGTTGGTGAATATGTATATATTGTGTGAGACCAACCAAAATACGCTCAAAAGGTCTAAAATCTGATTATTTATTTATTTATGTTCTTGCTAAACTTAGGGTATATTTGGTTGGAGTGAAAACGAAGAGGATGAAAAATAGAAAGAAAAAAATATGTTGTAAAATGACATTTTTACTGTTTAGTTCAGGAGAGAAAACAAGAGAGATAGAAAATAGGGAGGAAAATTTTCCCTCCAGGCCCACCTTTTTTAATCCTCCCAATTTGAAAAGAAAATAGGAAGGAAAAAATACTGAATGATGTACTTTATACAAATATCCTCACTTTATTCATCTCACTTACCCCTCACATTTTTGTTGCTTAGTTGCCCATTTAAATTATTAGTGCAAGATTTGATTTATACAAGTTTTAGTGCAAGTTGATTTGCCCAGTTAAATTATTAGTGCAAGTTTTGATTTTTATAAACCAATGCAAGTTTTAATGCAAGTTGATTTGCCCAGTTGCCTAATTAAATTATGAGTGCAAGTTTTGATTTTTATAAATCAGTGCAAGTTTTAATGCAAGTTGATTTGCCCAGTTGCCTAATTAAATTATGAGTACAAGTTTTGATTTATAAGTTGAATTGCTTAGCTTATTTGTTGCCCATGTTATAGGAATACCTTGGTTACAAAATCTTTTGCCCAGTTAAATTTATATGTAAACTATTGTAATTTTTACATTATAATAATAAAAATAAAAATAAAAATTTATATGTATAATGTGGTAAATTTTATATTATTTAATGAGTACAAATAAATATATTTCTTAGACATTATGTAACAAGGGTATAATAGTTAATTTATATAAACTATATTTTCTATCCTCCAACTTTTCTTTTCAGCTAAACAAAAGAGTTTTCCACCCCTCCAACCAAACACACATGAGGGAAAACTAAATCTTTTCTATCCTCCCACTTTTCCATCCTCCTACTAATTTTCTATCCTTTCACTTTTCTATTCCTCCAACCAAACGGACTCTTATGGCAGAAGTTGAACAAAAATTACATGCTGCACCTTATTCTTTTTTCTTATAATTTGTATCTTTTACACCTAATTATTGCAATATCTTTTCTTCCATAGAGAGAGAGAGAGAGAGAGAGAGAGAGAGAGAGAGAGAGAGAGAGAGAGAGAGAGAGAGAGAGAGAGAGAGAGAGAGTGCGTAGACACAAATTTCACACCCAATAGATTATTAGTGATATGCCAAAAAGTGGTGTCATTGGTAGAGTCAAATATTGTAAGAGATGTTGCAAATTTTGTGTCCATAGCATTAGTTAAAAAAATATTATAGCATAAATATTATCCATCATATTCAACCATTGCATGCCTTAGAAGCTCACTCCTTGGGTACTTTTTTTTTCTTCTAAATTGCAAATTACACCCATAATTTTATGGTAATTTTGATTTTATTCCTTAAAATTTCAAAATTTTAATTTACTTTCTTAACATTACCTATTGTTTTGATTGAGAATTCTTCTGCTCATGCTAAGATGGACATTGTCACCCTAGCCCAAAGCGATGTACTTTTAATGCGATAATAATATATTATTATCAATAAAAAAATTATTTAATAGAAAAAATTGTCATCCTAGTTGTTTTTCCATGTCAATAAAAAAATTATTTAATACTTTATGTACTTTTTATTATTTTTCCAGTTTCTTTTTCCATCAATTATTCATTTTCTGTTTGATTTTCTTAGGAAAAAAACATAAATACAACAATCTTTGCTGCGTTCTTTTGTTATCTAAACAGAAATCCAACAATCTCACATTTTTAATAATCTAACAATCGTAAATGCCAAAATTACATTAATAAAATTATTCAAATCACAAGGGGATATTATCCGTATACAAAAATTCAACCACAAAAATTTATATGAGAGAGAGAGAGAGAGAGAGAGAGAGAGAGAGAGAGAGAGAGAGAACCCATAGTATCCACTTTTCCATACTTCCAAAAGTAATCATATTACTTGATTGAGACTTAAGAGTAATTTATCAATAAAACAAATAAAAAACATCATGTAAATTCAAATTTCATTTCCACCAAGGGATACATTTTAGTTGACTGGTAAAGTTTGATTTGCCTAGTTAAATTATTAGTGCAAGTTTTGATTTTTATAAACCAATGCAAGTTTTAATGCAAGTTGATTGGCCCAGTTGCCTAATTAAATTATGAGTGCAAGTTTTGATTTTTATAAATCAATGCAAGTTTTAATGCAAGTTGATTTGCTCAGTTGCCTAATTAAATTATGAGTGCAAGTTTTGATATATAAGTTGAATTGCTTAGCTTATTTGTTGCCCATGTTATAGGAATACCCTGGTTACAAAATCTTTTGCCCAGTTAAATTTATATGTACACTATTGTAATTTTTACATTATAATAATAATATAAATTTATATGTATGATGTGATAAATTTTATATTATTTAATGAGTACAAATAAATCTATTTCTTAGATATTATATAATAAGGGTATAATAGTCAATTTATATAAACAATAGTTCCTCTCCATACAAACAACTACTTTTTTTAATTTTTAATTTTTTACATTTATTTCTTGTCAATCTGTGTAAAAATCCATATTTTTTAGATGAGCTTTACCAATCTATTTTCATTTTTTTATACAATTATTTTCCTATCAATCTTGGTATTTTTTAATAAGTTGAACGGTCATTCAAACAACCACTTCTTACCTTTACTAATATAAGAAAAAAATTCGTTTTTTTTTTTTTTTTAAATGACCATTATCAGTCTGTTTTCAATTTTTTTTTTCCTTTTAAGTACTTTCCTATCTAATCTTGAAAAAAATATTGTTTTTTTTTTTCCTTTTAATATGTTAAAATTAAATAGAAAAAAGCCAAACAGGACTAGAATTGATAACTTGCTATATATACCCTTCATTGGGCTGATTATAAAAGACAGAGTTTAATAGAAATTCGAAGGCATTAAGACTTTGACGGGGAATTGTTGTTGTGGTATTGAAAATCCTTTGTGGAACAATTGTTTAATCTTTATCTAATGGGGAGGAAAGGGATAAGATGAATAATTTGACAAGCCTAATGTGAACAAAGAGGTTGGCTAATGTGAACAATGGTTTATAGAGCGCACAATTGTTGTTAATGATGCTCCCAATATGATAACCAAAGCCCATATCAAGATCATCAACGCTTTAGGGTAACTCAACTATAGACTTCTTTCCATCCATCTTGAACTGAGTAAATTGAATTTTACCCTATTATCAACATTTAAAAAAATGTTGAGTATTATGATTTTATTCTTTATTTTAAGGTTGGGTTTGGATTGCACTGAAATGAAATTTTAGCGCATTTGCGTCTCTGTTAGTGGATCCCATGCACTGTTCATGGGACCCACAAGTTGTCTAATTCAGCAAAATTTTCATTAAAACTAGGTCACACGGCACTATTCACACGGTTAAAAAGAAAAGGGAATGTCTGAGGCTAAATGAGTGATGGCTAAGAGGAATGAGTTGTGAGCTTAGGGAGAGCTAAACCACAAGCAAAATAGCAAGCAAATCAAAAATTTTAGAGGGAGTTGGTTGGTGTCTGTTTTAAGGTGTTGAGATTTTTTGAGAAAATGAAATGTGATGTTTATGGGTAAGTGTATATAAGCATTTATGGACTAAAGGCTAGTTTCTGAACTAATGGACTGACTTATGGGCTAAAAATAGAAAGATGGGTGATGAATTTTATGATAAGATTTGTTGTCCTCCATGAATTGATGGTAGTTCCCTTTTATAGTGAAGCTTAAGGGATTGATTAGCAAAAGTCCAAACACATAAGACTGATCAGGGGCAGGACAACAGACTTAATTATCCTAGGATTTGGCCTAAAATGGGAGATTTGCTTTTCGGACAGTTTTGTTTCTTTGGGCAATGTCACACATGGGTAAAAATCAACATAATCTTGCATTAAATGCTAAGAATTCTGAGATTGTGTTTAGCCAATGGGATTAAGGTAGGTATTAAGGAGGAATACTAGTGCTACAATTGAGATTTGGACCCTAGGAAGTAGGATTCAACACCCCAAGTTAGGTGTTAAAGTTTAAGTCCACTTTAGAGGGTTCCGTTGGAGATTCCTTTATGCCCTCCAAACCACATGTACCTCCTGATGCCTTTCAGATCATCCTGGAGCGGCTTGATACACTTAGAGAAGTTCAGAATCAGCATACTGAAAGGTTGACAGCAATGTAGGACCAGCTTGATGTACTCTCAGCCAAGTTTGACAGCATTCACACCAACCAGGATCAGTGATCCTTTGGCCATTCCGGTCAAAAAGGAGGAGAATTTTTGGGGCAGCTCTTGAGGGAGAGTACCTATTTTGAGGGGGAGTTTCATTATTATATGTTGTTTTGTTTATAATTTTGATACTATGCTTGGATAACTACTGTTGTTATAGGTTTGATACACTATGGTTTAAGATTGGACTAAACTCATATCTCTTGAATGTTTTTAACTCTTGGGTTATTATATATATATATATATATATATATTGATGTGGTTTATTCAGTCTATCAGTCTATTATGGTTTATGCGTTTTGTACTCATATTGCTTTTGTAAGCTTTAAGGGTTTGTTTTCTTGCATTTATGCACATTTGTAGGCCTTTGTGGTATGTACCATGCTTTACGCAGCCTTTGTGCTTTGTTAAATCAGTACTTTTATCGTAATGCTATGCATTCCTTTTTAAGTACTGTCACTCTTATGCCCTTGTAGGATTGTTCCTAGATGCATATATGTTTGTATGCATTGGTTGAGTGTTGGACTTGCAAATGATACTCGTCAATTGAGCTTATCACTTTGCATGTCCGGATGTTCATTCCTTGTGTGAATGAACATAGTAATCACTTTTGTTTAAGTGACTGCTTGGTTGATCTAGCCATGATGTATTGCTTTAATGCTTAAATTCATTTTTGCTTGATCATGCTTCTATTGCTCCATATGCATTTCAAGTTTTCTGCATACAATGATATTGCTATGTTGTTATGTTTCAGGAGTTACTTGTTTGTATGTTCAAGAGCTTTACAGAATCTAGAGTTAGGTGTGAGTGAGTTTTGTTCAACTGTTCCCCACTCACGCTTTAAGTCTAGAGTCTGTTGTAGGGTTTTGTCATGGAATAGCCAAAGGGGGAGATTGTAAGATTGAATTTAATCAACCATCTTGTTGACTTTATTTCGTGCCAATTTGCTTGTAATTCAACAGTTAGTAACCCTGTATTTAGGTGGAAAACTTGTAAGGGTAGTGAGTGAGAGAGTGTGAAGAAATGCTCAAGATTGTGCAAAGAAACAGAATCTCGAGACTGGATCTCGCGGATGAGTCGCGGCTTGCAAGTCGCCAAAAGTCTGCACACGTGCCAAGCATGTCAAAAGCTGAAGAGTCGCGCCAGCTGTTACACTACAGGACAAAAGTCCTAGGCTGGTCAGGCCATTAGCTCACGGCTTGAACTCGCGACTAAACCCAGTCGCAAGGTCAAGTCGCCAAAATGCCCTGTTTGGGAAAATCTGACGTTTCACATTCCATTCTCATTCCAGTATAAATACCCCTCATTCCCACGATATTGAGAAAGCTTCCAGAGAGAATTTTGTGAGAGAAACCCTAGAGAAAAACAAGATTGCCTCATCCCCAATCTTCACCTTAGAGACTTTACAAATTCCTCTTCTCTCTTTCTCTCCATTGTTATACCTTTGAGAGGCCTTTTTACTAAATCCTTATCTCACCACATCCACGTCTGTGAGAATGTTTATTTGGTGCTGTTGGGAAGCAGTTAGGAAGGAACCAATCTACATTGGTTGATGCTATGGTCTAGTAGCAGAATCTGGGAAGCTAAAGAAGAAATAGGTTCGGCGTAACCTCGTTGGAGTAAGAAGCTTGGAGGGCTTAGGTACTTGGGTAGATTAGGCTTGGAGGGTCTTCTGCTGTTCATGTATCCCAACTACATTCTTTAGTAGATTATTTCACCACTTGGAGGGTGGCGGAGAGGTTTTACGCCGAGGGCTTCGGTTTCCTCTTCGATAACACATCGCGTGTTGTCCGTGTGTTTGCATCTTTTCTTCCTTTATCTTTGCCTTATATTTATTGATATGGATGTGTTTATATTTGGCTTAGATTGTTTATCAATTCTGTGTTTGGCTTATTTTCATGTTCCACACGTCAATCGTTTGATATTAAGCCTGAGTTGATAATTTTGTAATTGGGGTCATACCCATATTGAGCACGTTCAAGGGTGTTTCATACCCATATTGAACTTTCAAGGGTGTTTGATATTAAGCACGTTCAAGGGTGTTTCATACCCATATTAAACTTTCATATATTGCCATGGATTTTTATTCCACATGGGTTTTAGTTGTTAGTAGAAATAAAATGAATCCGTGAGCTTTAATAAATATTTATGATAGGTTTTGGGTATTAATTTTCATGGGCTTTAAATAACAACTTGTATAGTTTCTCATAGTTTTTGTTATGGATTACTTTGTAAATGATATTTTCTTTGGGGCTTTTTAAGTAATGACCTCCAATATTTTCTTGAGAGTAATATTTACCATGGGTTTTAAATAGAGGCAATATCCATGGGTTTTAAATAAATATGGTAACAACCCCTATGATGGAATAATGTGATATTCTAGTGAGTTTTTCTATAGATAATCATAATGGGCATGTAGGATGAATAATTATCATGGGTTTTGGAAATAAATATTATGAATGTTGTGATGTAAGATAGATAGTGAGCATGAGTTTATAATATGATATGAAATAAATAAACATCATGGGTCTAAGATAAATAATCATAACTTTCTATGGGCTTTTATAAGATGATTGCCATGGGTTTTGAGAATAGATAATTCATAAATTTCATGAGCTTGTAATATTATAGTAATAGGTTTAAGAATCTAAAGTATTGTTCATTATTGAACTTTTAAGTGAAATATTTATGATATATTATTTTGTCAAGTATTAACAACCTTGGGCTTTTGATAAAATAATGCCAAGTAGTTAGCTTGGGCTTTTAATAGTGCCAATGTAAGTTGGGCTTTTGATATTGCTAATGAGAATTGGACTTTAAATATTGCAAGCAAGAACTGGGCTTTGATATTGCCAATGAGTATTGGGCTTTGATGTTGCCAATGAGAATTAGGCTTTGATATTGCCAATGTGAATTGGGTTTTGGATAAATAAATTGCCATGGGTTAAACCATGGGCTTTGATTATGGATATGAATTCCATTGATAAAATTACCATGGGTTTAAATCATGGGCTTTGATTATGGATTTGAATTCCATTGATAAACTTATTTTGCCATGGACTTGAATCATGGGCTTTTCAAATATTGCCAAGCATATGTATTCTTGGGCTTTAAATAGAGTAGAATGTGTATATTGGGTTCATGAGACCGATTTTGGGCTTAGCTAAATAATGATAATAAAATTGGATAAAATATGAGTTTTTGTGATAGTTTATATCATGACCCAATTTAGATAATGAGATATGAAACATTTTGATTAACATGATAATAGAGCAAAAAATATTTGGGAAAACCCAATACAACTAACTGCTATAGATATTTGGAATTCTTCTTTCTAGATAATTGTTTGTTCATTTATATATTTTATTATATGATCATAAATGCAGATAGACACTATTTATTTATTTATTTCATATTGCCTAGCTGATGATGACCAAGTGAGCATGCCATACCAATATAAATATCAGGGACTATACCCCAAGTTAGTTATGTACTAGCTGTACCAATATTTATATGACGTTAGGGCATCTTTTTATGTGTTTTCTACAAATCTTAGTTCTAAGCACTGTCTTAAGAACTTAGATTTGAAAAGTTTATTTGTTGAAGCATAAAAGTATATTACTGGCTTCCAACATAAGTTGGAACAGAAGAGAATTACAAGGAAAGCCAAGAAGATCTGCTGGGGAAAAGGAGAGGGAAAAGGTACTAGATTGTTTTTGAATGTTCAAAATAAGTATGAAACACCTTTGAACGTTTAGACCCCAAATTGCAAAATATCAATTCAAGCTTATTATCAAAAAATTAATGTGCGGAACATGAACATAAGCCAAACACAGAATTGACAAATAATTTAAGCCAAATATAAACACATCCACAGCAGTAAATATATGGCAAAGATAAAGGAAAGGAATATGCAAACACACGGACAACACATGATGTGTTATCGAAGAGGAAACCGAAGCCCTCGGCGTAAAACCTCTCCGCTGCCTTCCAAGCGGTCAATAATCTACTAGAAAATGTAGTTGGGATACATGAACAACAATAGACCCTCCAAGCCTAATCTACCGGATGTACCTAAGCCCTCTAAGCTTCTTGCTCCAACGAGGTTGCGCCGAACCTTTTTCTTCTCTAGCTTTCTGGATTCTGCTATAGCCTATAGCATCAACCAATGTGAATTGTTTCCTTCCTAACTACTTCCCAAAGCTCCAAATAAACCTTTTCACGGATATGTGTATGGTGAAAAAATGATTTGGCTAAAGACCTCTCAAGGATTTAACAATAGAGAGGAAGAGAGTAGAGGAATTTGAAGAGTCTCTAAGGTAAAGATTGTGGATGAATTAATCTTGTTTTTCTCTAAGGTTTCTCTCACAAAATTCTCTTTGGAAGCTCTCTACATTTGGTGGGTATAAGGGTCTGTATATAGTGGGGTGAGAAAGGAATGCAAAGAGTTAATTTTTCCCAAACAGGGTGGTTTGGTGACTTGGCCTCGCGACTGGTCTAAGTTGCGAGTTTCAGCCGCGAGTTAAAGGCTTGGCCAGCCTAAGACTTTGGTCCTGTAGTGCGACAGCTGGCGTGACCCTTCACCTCCCTCGTGTGCTTCTCACGTGCCTGTAGTTGGCGGCTCCCAGTCGCGAGTCACCTACGAGTCCTAGCCGTGAAGCTCTGCATCCTTGCACAATCTTGAGCATATCTTCACATCTTCTCACACACTACCCTTACAAGAATCCCACCTAAATACAGGGTTACTAATTGCTAAAATACAAGCAAATTTGGCATGGAATAAAGCCAACAAGATGGTTGATTAAATTCAACCTTACAATCTCCCCCTTTGGCTATTCCGTGACAAAACCCTGCAACAGACTCTAGACTAAACGCGTGAGTTAGGAACAGTTGAACAAAACTCACTCACACCTAACTCAAGATTCTGAAAAGCTCTTGAAACATATGAACAAGTAACTCCTGAAACACAACAACACAATAATATCATTGTATGCAGAAAACTTGAAATGCATATGAAGCAAGCATAATACGATCAAGCAAAAATGGAATAAAGCAAGAGACCATGGCTTGACCAGAACAGGCAATCACTATACAATAGTGATCACAATGCTCATTCACACAAGGAATGAACATCCGGACATGCAAGCTAATAAGCTTATATGCAAAGTATCATTTGCATGTCTAACACTCAACCAATGCATACAGACATATATGCATCTAGGAACAATCCTACAAGGGCATAAGAGTGATGTACTTAAGAAAATTCATAACATTAACAAGTACTTAAGTCACAAAGCATAAAAGCTGCAACAGCATGGTGCAAACCATAAAAGCCTACAAATATGCAAGGAAACAAACCCTAAAAGCTTACAAAAGCAACATGGGTAGAAATTAACCAAACAAAAATAACTAACTGAATAAACATCATAAATATATAGAAACCATCCAAGAGTTATGAGTTTAAGCCAAACAAATACTAAGACCATAGTGTATCAAACTTATACTAACAACAGTTACCCAAAGCATAGTATCAATACTATAAATAAAACAACATATGATTATTAAAGATTAAACAATCTCCCCCTCAAATAAGCACTCCCCCTTAAGTGCTGCCCAAAAATTCTCCCACTTTTTGACATGAATGACCAAAGGGTCATTGCTCATTGTTGGTGTAGATGCTATCAAATTTTACTGAGAGTACATCAAGCTGATCTTGCATTGCCGTCATCCTTTCAGTATGCTGGTTTTGAACCTCTCTGAGTCCATCAAGCCTCTCCAGGATGATCTGGAAAGCATTAGGAGCTACAGCTGAGGAATTAGAAGCTCTGCTCCTCTTGGCTCTATTTCTTGGTGTGGAAGTTTGTCCTGTAGCCTTAGCTTCAGTCTCCATTGGATCACCTTCTTCTTGATCAGCCCCTTCCTCATCTTCATCACCCGAAAGACGTGCTTGAATCCTTATGATGGTTTGCTTGTTGATAGCTGAAGGTGTAGACATTAGACTAATATCTTGAGGAATTGGAACCCCTTTTTCTCTGAAAATCCCCATGATAAGGCTAGGAAAAACCAGCTTTGCTCGTGAGGTTGTTTTGATCTCATCCATTATTGTGTCAAATATATGGGAGCTGATGTCAATGAAGGTTTTCTCCTTAAGCTCCATGAGGAAGATAGCTCTGGCATCAGTAAGAGTAGTTATCTTTCTTATAGGATATAAATTGAATATCATGATGGTGGTTAAACACCTCATGTCAACAGGAAAAGCATTGGTGTTGAGACATCTCCCTTCTTTAACTCCACCAATCCGAGCCTGGACAGTGTCTAAAGACAACATTCTGTCTTTGTAATTGACAAACTCATACTCCTCTAATCCCTCAAGACCCAGTACCTCATCAATATCATGGGCATCCAGGGTGAACTCATGTCCTCTTACCCAACAATCTAGCTCATCTTCTCTAATCTTGACATTAGAGTAAAATTCTCTTATCAGTGGCTTACATACTGTAGGTAAATCACTTAATAGCTTATCCCAGCCTCTTCCCTCAAAGCAGTCTGGAATAAAAGTGTCCTTCAGATCCCTTAAGTCCATGAATCTTTCCTGAATGATGGTTCCCTTTATGAAGGAATCTCTATATCTCTCAAAGTGTTGAACTGATCTAAACAATTTAGGGTCCATTTTCAATCTCTTGTCAACCTTTTTAGCAGGAGTTTTCTTCTTTGGAGGTGTAAGAGCCATCTGTAAACACACAGAAAAGGCCACAACAAGAGCAAAACACAATATGTGAAATGCACACATATTAGTAACAAGTTAGTTACAAATAGAGTGACAGAGTGCCAAGACATGATACAGATCAAGCACAGTTTACAACCAAAGATGTATATATCAAATTGGGACTTCATCAAATCAAACAAGTTCATTTTGTTTAAATCAGATATATAAGGACAGTGAAGACCACAGTTGGACAAATAGAGCATATGCCAATGAGACATGTCTGAATGAATATGGAATGTGCAAGTTAAATCCCAAGGTAGCAGCACACTCATAACATGGTGACATAGAATCAAAGCAATGCTAGCCACACAAACCAAAAGCTCAACCATACTAAAAAAAATCCAAACTCATATGCAAAGAAAAACCAAAACCCTTATAACCAATAGTTATGAAATCAATCAAACAGTAGGGCTCAGAACCAATACTAGACCAACGATACTTAATCATGATAATAGATATATTTAGTAACAAACACAACTAACCCCAATCAACCAAACCCAGCATTTTGATCAAACCCATGTACGAACCCCTTAAATCTCAAACCAAGATCACAACTCACAGATTCAAGAACATAACATCAAAATCATGAAATCTGAAGTGAGAGAGAGAAAGCCCATACCTTTTTCTTGAAGATTGAAGTGAAAATGGTGCAGAAATGAAGGTTTTTCAAAGAGAGACATGGTGAGTTTTAGAGAGTGAAACGGTAAAGACAATGAACAGTCACAAAAGTATGAGGGAAAAACTGAAAAGTTTTTGAAAAACTGACCTTAAAATGCAAAATACGCGTTTTTCGCGACTGGAGTAAGTCGCCAGGATAAGCCACGAAACACTTTGAAACCAAAAATTTTGAAAATTTTTCTAAGTGTTTTTTGCGACTGGAAGGTCTACCCACGAGGGAGTCGTGAGCTAAGCCACGAAAATCTCTGTGTACCCATCACGACTGGACCTTCCACCCGCTAGCAAGTCACCAAGACAGACTCACGAGCATGTGACTGGATTGACTCGCAACTGAGTCGCCAAGACAGGGCAAAATTGTTTTTGAAATTTTTGTAAAAATCAAATACTTTTCCAAAAACAGCTAAAACACTCAAAAATCTTTTTGTGTTTGATCAAACAAAGATTGAGCATGTGAAAATCACATTTAATCAAGTACAATCACAAAAATGAGTATGGCATTCATTGAACATAGACTTGTGTATTGTGTGTGGATATCAAACATGAGATAGTCTTTAGTCCAATGTGAAGCTTCAATGATCAATTCAATCAAAGCATACACAACTAGCACTAGATAATGTGACCTATCTCAATTATAGAAACATGCATATATGACCTCCCACATAAACTTGATTACAATTCTTTGAAGCTTTTCATTTGGCTTCATATATATCATATCATTTGCACTTTTTGAATCATAACATCTCATTGTAAGATTGATGCCTGAAATTTTTGATATTTCAATTGATGAGTTAGCCTTTGGCTTTTTGGGCATCATACATTTAATTTTGGTCGCTTTCCCTTTTTCTTAGTCGAATATTAGTATGTGCGACAGGCTTTTGCAGCTCTATATCTCTTTTCATTTGGAGATTTACATTTGGAGAGCTCTTTTACACAAAAAAATAAAGAGTAGGAAGATATATAGGCATGAGTCTATGCATGTCTCAAGATCAACAAAACCATTCACTAATCATTCATGACAAGGTTGAAGATCTATTTACAACAGTCACATAGATTTCAAAATTTCTCCCACAATGATATGAGTGCATAGGGAACAAGCTAAACTCGTAGATGTACAAAGCCATTAGTACACATGTACAAGGCAAAACATGCTTTGAGACAAGACTCAACAAAGTCGATCAAAATTTTTGGATTTTCTACTTTTTATGTGTTTTTGGATTTTTGACACAAAAAAAATAAAGGTTGATCAAAACAAAACAGCAATGTAAAAGACATTTTTAAACAAAACTCACAAACAAAATTTTCAACTCAAACTTGCAGGAAGCAAACAACCAAGCATATACACAAAATATGGGAAGTATTAATGCATGGATATGTTGTAATGCTTATGCATGAGTACCCTTCATCACCCACACGTCACGTGCGTTTGGGGTGATATCCTTAACAGATTGGGTACGAGATTTAGGACTTTCAAATCTTCGTGTGAAGCTTTCCAGGCAATTGGTGAAAGCACCGATCATCTTCATTACGTCTATCATTCCAGGATCACTGTTTTGACTTCTCAGTTGATCACCGCCCCAAGACCTTTTATCATTTCTTCTTCCTCGTGATCGAGGTGCGCTTGCATTGTTCAATGCTCTCAGTTTTTGGCAGTTGGGTCTGGTATGTCCTTGCAATCAACAATAGTGACAAACATAATTCGTTCTGAGGCCTCGTTGTGGTCTTAGAAGAGATCTTCCTCTAGCTTCGACTCTGGCTTCTGATTGATTACAGGACTTATTAAACACCCGTTGATCAGCCACCTTCTTTTTCTATTCAAGCTTAACTTTCTCAAGAATAGGCTCTTCTACAACCGTCTCTTTGGCCTTTAGAAATTTCACTTCTTTGGTGACATTAGCAGATGAGCTACTCCCTCTGGTATAACCCAACTCAGACTTATTTGAGAAGTGTTTTTAAGATGAAATAACATCTTCTAGCTTCTTGGAGGAGACCATTTCTATCTTGGCTTGTGCTTACATCATCTCTTGCTCAAGAAATCTTACTTTGGTATAAGCTTCAAATAGCTCACCATTTAGTGTCTCAATCTCACACTTTGCCTCCTTATATCTGGCCAGGAGACTTTTGTAGTCCTCCTCAGTATTCTTCATCTTCTTCACAGCCGCCTTTACCACCCTTGTATACTCTCCTGGTCTCTTAAGAAGTAAGGTGTAATTCTCTTGAAGACTAGTTGTATTTTTATCCTCTTCAGCATTTGATTCCTCAATAATCCCTAAGGATTTATCATCGCTATGTTCTCCAAGTTCTTGTACAAGTTGATTCAGGTCCTCCGAGGACTTAATATGCCCAATAGCCATAAATGCAGAGTAGTTTCCTTCTCCGTCACAGCTGTCTTTAGAGTCAGAATTTGATGAATCTGAATCACTTAAAGTAGTAGCATAAGCCTTTCCCTTTTACTTCAAATAATTGGGACATTCCTTTTTGAAGTGCCCATGTCCATTACAATTAAAGCATGTAATTCCTTGTTAAGATTGGGAATCTCTACCTATTTTCTTCTGAACTCTTTCTTCTCCTTTTTGAAACTCTGAAATTTTCCTTTGTCACCGGATTTCCCACTATTTTTGAGCTTTAAGAATTTCTGGAAGTTCTTTACAAGATACGCTACATCTTTATCTACTGCATCTTTATCTGTAGAGTCATGAGACACTTCTCTCTCATCAATTGTTTTAAGAGAAAGTGATTTACTCTTCTTCTGTGTGGGCAGGGACAATTCATATGTCTGCAGGGAACCAACTTGCTCTTGGACTTTAATGTCGTCAAGATCTTTGCTCTCTTCAATGGCTGTAACTTTGGCACGGAAACTCTCTGGTAGTGACCGAAGGATCTTCCTTACTATTTTCGAGTCCTCTGTCTTTTCACCCAAATTGAATTTTCCGACAACCACTTCATTCAACTTACTATAGAACGAATCAAAAGACTCATCCTCACTCATCTTTAGCTCCTCAAAGCAAGTGGTCAACATCTGAAGTTTGGTGTCCTTCACTTTCTTAATCCCTTCATAAGTTGTCTCCAGAATTTCTCATGCTTCCTTAGCAATGGTGATATGTGAAATCCTATGAAATTCTTCTAGAGAGACACCACAGAAAATAGCATTCAAGGCTTTGCTATTTGCATTAGCCGCCGCGAGAGCAGCCTTATCCCAAGTGGATTTGGCAGCCTCCGGTCTTGTCCAACCTACTTCAACTACATCCCACACAGCATCATCAATAGAACACAAAAACGCCCTCATACGGACTTTCCAAAATGTATAATTATTACCATAAAAAAATGGTCGTACATTAAGAGATTGAGACCTATCCATCTCAAAGGGGGCCAGGGATCACACTTAGGTATTTAAACCACAACAAGTGTACCCGCTTTAATACCAATTGAATGTTCAAAATGGGTATGAAACACTCTTGAACGTTTAGATCCCAAATTGCAAAATATCAATTCAAGCTTATTATCAAACAATTAATGTGCAGAACATGAACATAAGCTAAACACAGAATTGATAAATAATCTAAGCCAAATATAAACACATCCACATCAGTAAATAAATGGCAAAGATAAAGGAAAGGAATATGCAAACACACGGACAACACACGATGTGTTATCGAAGAGGAAACCGAAGCCCTCGGTGTAAAACCTCTCCGCCGCCCTCCAAGCGGTCAATAATCCACTAGAAAATATAGTTGGGATACATGAACAGCAATAGACCCTCCAAGCCTAATCTACTTAATGTACCTAAGCCCTCCAAGCTTCTTGCTTCAACGAGGTTGGGCCAAACCTTTTTCTTCTCTAACTTACCCGATTCCGCTATAGCCCATAGCATCAACCAATGTGAATTAGTTCCTTCCTAACTGCTTCCCAAAGCTCCAAATAAACCTTATCAGGGATATGTGTATGGTGAGAAAAGGATTTGGCTAAAGACCTCTCAAGGATTTAACAATGGAGAGGAAGAGAGTAGAGGAATTTGAAGAGTCTCTAAGGTAAAGATTGTGGATGAATCAATCTTGTTTTTCTCTAGGGTTTTCTCACAAAATTCTCTTTGAAAGCTCTCTACATTTGGTGGATATAAGGGCCTATATATAGTGGGGTGAGAAAGGAATGCGAAGGGTCAGTTTTTCCCAAACAGGGTGGTTTGGTAGCTTGGCCTCGCAACTAGTCTGAGTCACAAGTTCCAGCCGCGAGTTAACGTCCTGGCTAGCCTAGGACTTTTGTCCTGTAGTGCGGCAGTTGGCGTGACCCTTCACCTCCCCCTTGTGCTTCTCACGTGCCTGTAGTTGGCAGCTCCCAGTCGCGAGTCCTAGTCGTGAAACTTTGCATCCTTACACAATCTTGAGTATTTCTTCACATTTTCTCACACACTACCCTTACAAGAATCCCACCTAAATATAGGGTTACTAATTGCTAAAATACAAGCAAATTTGGCACGGAATAAAACCAACAAGATGGTTGATTAAATTCAACCTTACAAGTTTACTCGTTAATATGAAAACACCTATTTTTGAACATTGCCTTAAGGAATAATCATGTTCTAGTACCATAAAATGAAAACAAATTGCTATGCACTGCAGAAAGCCAGAAACATGGTATAATAACATCAACTAGCATATTACAATCTCCAATCATAGTATTCCAGATCTTACTATTAGTACACGTTCAATTGGTTATTTGATTTGCATATTAATCTTGATTTATGATGGATTGTGAAAAAATTTAATATGAACTGGAAATATGAGATAACAACTTTTTCAAACCATATTTAAGATTTAAAGAACTTGGACTCTGAGGTATTGAGGAAATGAATAATGGTATATGATTTATCGAGAATGTGGCACTTGAAAGAGCTCAAATGTGGACTTCTGTAGCTAAATTCCAAGTTTTCAGGACCTGGGAATTAAGACTTTACATAGTTGTTCAATATTTATGTGATAACTAACACCAAATAACTCAACTGAAGCAAAATTAGAAGTTGATCTAGAGTGGAAAACCAAAACAATAGCCATGTCCTCTAAAAGTTGCAGTATCTAAAATTTTCAAATAGGTAAGTACTCTTTTGAGGTCCTTATGACAATAAAGATATTTTAATTAAGTTTCAGGAGGAGGGAGGGGGAAGAAAACAACCAAACTAAATCCGAAAGTAAAAGTGTATTTTAAAATTTTTTTTTTGATAAGTATTTAAAAATGGAAATGGAAAACATAAGATGCATTTTAATTTGAACATGAGAATAATGCTGCATAAAATACATCTAAAGTTCTAAACTAATTTGACATCTTTGATACATTCAAAAGTGTATTTGAAAAATTGAAAAATAACCCTAATAATTTACATCATTTCACCGATCCTAAAGACGAACATTTAAATGAATATTTTCAATAAACTAGGGGCATAGTAAGTACCTTACAGAGGCCTTGGAAACTTAGACAAAAGCTTAACATGCTCTTTCTGTGCATATTTGGAACTCATAAGCAATTGCACTATGTGTAAAATTAGTCTTAAAAATACATAATATATCTCTGATTCCAAAAGAACATGTCATAAAAAATGGTTTAATTTAAATACATTAGCAACCAACCAAAATATTGGTTTGATCAACATGCGTATATAAGCTTTGTTGTTCATTATTACATATTTGACATGTGAGATACTACAGAAAAATAAAGAAATCTCAAATCAACAATTCTACATTCTAGAATAGTAAAGAAGTCCCTTCAGGGGCATCCAACGGAATTGGAATGATATCTAACTAAGGGGAATTCTATCCATGTTTACATCTATACTAGCAATTGCACAACGTGTAAAATTAGTCTTAAAAATACATAATATATCTCCGATTCCAAAAGAACATATCATAAAAAATGGTTTAATTTAAATACATTAGCAACCAACCAAAATATTGGTTTGATCAACGTGCGTATATAAGCTTTGTTGTTCATTATTACATATTTGACATGTGAGATACTACAGAAAAATAAAGAAATATTAAATCAACAATTCTACATTCTAGAATAGTAAAGAAGTCCCTTCAGGGGCATCCAACGGAATTGGAATGATATCTAACTAAGGGGAATTCTATCCATGTTTACATCTATACTAGCAATTCCAATTTTTTGTTTTTGTTTTGAGGGGTGGGGTGTGGGGATAGGATAACTAAAATTCTTCACTTCACTTTCCTACTAAAACAGAAAAGTGGTTCACATTAAACAACTCTGACCTGATATTGAGGGAAATGACAAGTGAAAAAAGAAAAGGATAACACAAAAAGATTGAATCCTATATTTGTTCTCCAGTGAACGTGCAGTCTGCCAACATGTGAACGAAGGTTGAACATGTAAAAGAACAGGTCTAGAAGATCTCCACCATTTCCAAGAATAGTGAATGCCTCATTGTTCATCAACAAATTGGCATTTCTAAAAGCACTGAAAGTAAGTCAAGTGGTCCATAAGTTTTATCACATTTGGTGTCCCCTTCAGCTACAAGTAATAAAATTGACTTTCGAGTTTATACACTAAATAAGAAATTCATACATACATGATTAACACACTAAAAGAATCTTAGGAAATTTGGAATCAGAAAATTTCCAGCTCTGGCACTCATGCACCATGAATTAACATCAGAGAGCACTAGGAATTTAGTTTAGAGCTGAAGATCCATATATGTTAATACTGAAAATGGATTACTTCATAAGCTTCATTATCCAAAATTAGTAAGGTGACATCCCAAAAAAAAGAATGGCATAATGTTTTGTTTTCCATGGAAGATAAAAAGCGCAAACAGAGGAAAAAAAAAAAAAAAAAAATGGAAACTGTGAGATATGGGCACCTTGTGTGGATTGAGTGAATCTTCTATCAAAGAAGTATTCTCTAAAGCATCATTCTGAATATCCATTTTGCAGTTTTCCTTGATGAGGGAGAATCAGTCACATAACAACTCACTAGTCACACAGAAAAGTTCATGTATACTTCCAATTTTCAATAGATAAAAAACCTTCAAAGATTGAGGGTTTTTCAATGAATGATATAAGACACCAATCTATGGAAATTATATAATCTCCGCAACACTGTAAACAATATAAGTCTCACACCTGGATTATACAGTTTCTAGTTGAAACATGTTCCACCATAATTAACAGAGCCTTGCCAAAAAAAAAAAGAACTGTTTATCATTCAAATAAGATACTTAAAGCTCAGAATACATTGATCCCAAATGCATAACACCATTTTTAAAAATCAAACTCTCTTTAATCACTCAAATGAAATGAAAATTCCAAATAAAACACAATTGAGTCAAAAGAAACAACATTGTTTTCAACAAAAGAATGTTTCAAAATGCACCAATCAATAAGATTAGAATAAAATGGCTTTGACCCACTGAATCTAATCTTACTTAAACCAGATCAAACCCATTAACAAGCACAAAAATGTTGAGACACACGCATAGAAATACAGACACTTATTCTTGTGAAGGTTGATAGTGTACTCTCTGGTGACAACCTCCTCTTTTGCAGCTTTTCAATTTTATTTTTGTTTTTATTATGCAAAACACAATATAAACATTCGCCTTTTTTTTTTTTTTTTTTTTTTTTAAGTTATATAATTCTGGCCATTAAAAAAAATGAATGAGGATGATTTAAACTCATGGCTAATAAATAATTTGAGCAAAAATATTCTGATCTGAAATCAGAAAATTTCCAGCTCTGGCACTCATGCACTGTGGATTAAAGTTAGACAGCACTAGGAATTCAGTTTAGAACACACATCCCCATCAACCACCCAGCGTGGCACAACCACAAACCACAATTGACCCCATGGCCATAACAGTAACTGATCTCATTGATCATACCACTTGCTAATTGAAACAAGACATGCATCAATAAAAGACATCTTCGGACCTTAAATCAATTGCTAATTGATCAAAAAGATAAGAATATTGTAGAGAGTAATCTAACATGCCTAGTGTTTCAATTTGTACATATCAAACAAAGATTTACAAAAACTTTATCCACACATGCACATGCAAGCACACAAGATAAAACCCCAAAAACTAGCATCAGGTGCTTCAATTGTTCTAAGAACTTATTCTCTGCTGTAGAGTACATTTTCAAATTTTATTTTGTTTTCTTCTATTGTTCCCGCTATATAATGCCAAAAGACATGGTGAAGCGAATTTTTCTATTGCCTTCAAATCCGAACTAGCAAAGATTAAAATCTTTGTAAAGAATCAAAATATCAAACCTAAGAAACAACTACATAAAATCAATATATCAAGGAATCCAATCTTCAAGTACTTAAAAGTTAGCAAATTTTGTTGTCTTCTTGTTCCCAAAGACATATCTCGAAAGAAAATCCTCCATTCCTACATCACAGCATTCATATTACAAATATTCAAAACATACATATATAACAATATACATACATTCGAAGAAATCAAAAGAACTAGAGTGAACTGATTCATCAAATTCTTCGCCTAGTCTTAGCACATGTTCTGTAGAGGGGAAGAAGCAAAATATTTCCTTTCATACTTAACACAACTAAATTTGGATTAAATTAAATCAAATCTAATGTAATCATACATACCAGCAAATAACAAATTAAGTTTATAGAAATTAACCTACAAGTTTAAAGCAATTAAGCTTTAGTTTAATGAAGAGGTTTCAAATTTACAACAAAACCCATATTTTTGTAAGTATAGTTTCTCAAAGAAATCCATAAGCATAGAAGCAAATATTGAATTTTAGCATAAAACCCAAATGGCCAACCACTACTAGTACTCTGTTTTCCTATGTCGGACAAAGAAAAAGAAAATAAATTTATAAGAAGTGAAAGACGGAAAAGGGGTACCAAAAAAGGAGAATCAACTGGAATAAGATTTTCAGAAGGAGCGAGAGTCCATTTGGCTCAATGGCTTTCACGCAGAAGTGAGTCCATTCCCTAGAGTTACAAAGGAATGTGAAGAAGAACAAAGTCTAAGCGTAACATGATCGAGAAAATAGAGAAAAAAAAAACAGTAACACTTGAAATAAATAACAAACACAATCCTAAAATATCCCACATCGATAAAATATAAGTAAATTGTTTTATTTATATATTGTTGCTATAACCTTGCCAATTGCCGAGCTTGGTAATGTAAGCTTGTAACCAAGTCGGGGCATTAAAATGGTTGGATGTATGCCTAGATTTGACTAGGTGGGATGTGGTTAATATGTTGATTTGTCCAATATATGGAGTCAATATTCTGCATGCCCCTTGCCCTTGGGTTAAAGGGCACCCCCATCCACAATGGATAGGTAGCCCACATCTCAAATTGGATTGTTTGTCAAGGATTGGGGTATCCCCACAAATCAACACACAACAACCCCTCCCAGCGTGCTATCTAGTTCTTCTCCATACAAACAACCACTTTTTTTAATTTTTAATTTTTTACATTTATTTCTTGTCAATCTGTGTAAAAATCCATATTTTTTAGATGAGCTTTACCAATTTATTTTCATTTTTTTTATAGAATTATTTTCTTGTCAATCTTGGTATTTTTTAATAATTTGAATGGCCATTCAAACAACCACTTTTACCTTTACTAATATAAGAAAAAAAAATTCGTTTTTTTTTTAAAAAATAAAAAATGACCATTATTAATCTGTTTTCAATTTTTTTTCCCTTGTAAGTACTTTCCTATCTAATCTTCAAAAAAATATTGTTTGTTTGTTTGTTTGTTGTTGTTGTTGTTGTTGTTGTTGTTGTTGTTGTTTTTTTTTTTTTTTTTTTTTTTTTTTTTTTTTTTTTTTTTTTTTTTTTCTATAACGTGATAAAATCTAATCACCCATTTCAAAAGAGTGAATAGTATTTTAGAAACTCTATAGTTTAGATCCTTATACCTCTAGAGGATCATAATTTGGTAAAGCTTTACAAGGTCCTAAATCATAAGTAGAAGTTTTTTTAGGATCAGAGAGTGAAGGTTCTTGATGAGAGCATTGCACACAAGGTTTATATTGTAAGTGTATTGGTTTGATTAAAATAAAGGATAGATGGTTGATGCTATGCAATAACCTAAACAACTTGGATTTGCGGTTGTGGATAATTCCTATGATAATATACAGTGGATTGTGTACTGTGAAAAGATGTGTGTGATGAAAATATGTAGAGAAAAAAAAAGGACCCATGGCTAGGGATGTGGCTGAGTAAATTAGTGCTCTAAAGGCTCTCTAATATATCATAAACAAAAATTTGTACCTCTTTCCTATTGAGACTTGAGACACTTCTTGCATTTATAGAGATAGCTATTTTCCTTATTTTTAAGGCTACAAGGCCAAAAATTGGGTGGAATTACTAGTGTACTAGTGTTCATACTTCCGATTTGTTCTAAATTAATTTTACTTATTTTTAAGAGATAATTCAGCCTTTTTATCAAATTCGGACTCTCTCATGATTCTTTTATTCCATCATTCAAACCTTAATTCATTAATTTAAATAAATGCATTATTTGATATTAAAAATACAAAATTTTTAAAATTAATAAAAAATATAATATTATTGATATAGATTTTTTGATTGCTTGCATGTCTACCATAGTTAAAATTATGAAACAATAGGATCTTATATCAATTGATCATTTTATGGATCAATTAAAATTAATCTAGGATAATCCTATGTACGCATTTGTATAATATGATCATGAATCAACCAATCAGATTTAAGCTTGGGGCAATGTTTCACATAGAAAAATACCAATTTACTCTTAATTGCTCTATAACCACTTAGGATTAGGGTCATTTACGAAATTTTCTCTTACATAAAACTATCACATTACAACTTGTTTTAATAAAGGGTAGCAAAATATGGTGTTAACAATTGTAACCCTATGAAACTAGCCACAAATCATGAGAACTCATTAGGGAACTATGTACAGATTGAAACTCATTTGAAAGAGTTTTATAAAAAAAATGACAACATAGTGATTTGGGGAGAGAGAGAGAGAGAGAGAGAGAGAGAGAGAGAGAGAGTATTTTTTTACTCTAAAAAAAAAAATGTTGCATTTAGAGTTTTAGGAATTTAATCATCTATGTAACAAAATCGTCTTAGCATGCATGATGTGAGGCAAAAACTTGGGTTTGGCTTATCTCCAGTACTTTTTAAATTGGAAGTGTCTTTTTGTTTTAAATACACAACAGCAAGTGGTAGTGGATTTTAATATCCACATTTTATTTAGTTAGTGGGTGTTGAGGTTCAAATTTTCGTGCCCTAATTTCATTAGCCCACTAACCAAAAAATATTCACACAAGCCCAAAAGCTATTTTGAGCCCACATAAATATTCCCCACATACTACTCAAATGTTCTCCATATTATTGGGCTCCCACAAATACTCTCTATACAAGCCCCATAAATTACCTTGAGCCCATTCATAAATATTACCCACATATTATCCAACTTGGGTTTTTACAAAAATACTCATCACATTACTACCAAAATTGGGCCCCAAAATTGGGCCTCAAAATTATACTTCCTCCACAAAAAAGCCCAAAATCATTTATCTTGTGGGAAAGATCTAGAAGGCCCAACAAAACTCTCTCCAAAAAGCCCGTTGCTACACGGCACCTCTTAAAAGCTCGTTACTACACGGCACCTTTTAAAGCCCGTTGCTACACGGCAATATTTTTACAAAACTTACAAAGACCAAATACTAATTTGGCACCTATTTTACAAAGTCCAAATACTAATTTGGCACTTAATTTATAAAACCCAAATATTATTTTGGCACTACTTTATAAAGCCCAAATCTATTAAAAGGAATTCAATTTAAAACTAAGGATACATATATGTTAAAAGTGAAAATGAATTACTTTAGAGGCTTCATTATCAAAATTGGTAGGTGACATCCCAAAAATAAAAACTGTATAGTTTTCTGCTTTCCTTAGCAGACATAGTGAAAAAAATAAATGGAACTGTGAGAAAAGGGCACCTCGTTTGGATCGAGCAACTCTTCTAGCAAAGAAGTATTCTCTAAAGCATCATTTTGAATATCCATTGCATAAATACAACCCTAGCTAATTCATCAGCAAGCATATTAACCATTACTAAAGTATCATAACCATTGCCACAAGTGGCATCAATCACTGTATCCCCTTTCTGGACAACATGTTTCCTAACCCTGGTAAAAATAGTCAATACAACTATTTGATGCCTGGATACAACTGCCTAAATAATTGGCAGGAACGTGAATGTCTCAATCTAGAGATGGAATTGGACAAAAAAATGCCTTAACAGGAGACTGTAGAAGGTCATTCCAATATAGCATTAAACAAGGTCCATAAAACAAACACATTTCGTTGACCCACCAAGAAAAATCAAAAATCAAAATTTGGATTAAATTCTTCGTCTAGTCTTAGCACATTTACTATTGAGGGGGAAGAAGCAAAAATTAGAATAGTTACTTTCATACTTACACAATTACATTTGAATTAAATTAAATCGAATCTAATGTAATCACATACATACTTGCAAATAACAAATTAAGTTTATAGAAATTAACCTACAAGTTTAAAGCAATTAAGCTTCAGTTTAATGAAAAGGTATCAAATTTACAACAAAACCCAGATTTTTTTAAGTATAGTTTCACAAAGAAATCCATCAGCATAGAAGCAAATATTGAATTTTAGCATAAAACCCAAATGGAGAACCGCTACTGGTGCTCTGTTTTGTTATGTAGGACAAAGAAAAAGAAAATAATTTTTATCATATGGGACACTTCAAAATTTAAAGCTTCCACTTAATTAGACTCCAAAAACTTCATTGCCTATTTGAAATTCTTCTTCACTACCATTAAATTATCTTATGCATAACGATTCTCAAAAAAAAAATAAAAAATAAAATAAAAAATAAAAAATCTTATACTATTATACATAACAAACATGCACACAAATACATAGGAAGTGAAAGAGGGAAAAGGGGTCACAGAAAGAGGAGAATCTCGTGGGATATGATTTTCAAAAGTAGTGAAGTCCATTTGTCTCATTGGGCTTCACAAAATTACAAACAAATGTGAACAAAAAAAATAAAAATAAAATCTAAGCGACAACCTGTTAGAGAAAATAGAGGGGAAAAAAAAGGCATTGTAAATAGATAACACTTGAAATAAATAACACCACAATTGTCAATATCCCACATCGATAAAATACTAATAAATTATTTTATTTATAAAGAGTTACAATAACCTAACTTAGTGCCGAGCTTAGTAATGTAAGCTTGTAACCAAGTTGGGGCATTAAAGTAGTTGGATGTATGTTAGGATTGCCTAGGTGGGATGTGGTGTAAATATGTGGATTTGTCCACTATGTAGAGTCAATATTCAGCATGACCTTGCCCTTGGGTTAAAGGGCACCTCCACCCACAATAGATGGGTAGCCCACACATCTCAAATTGAATGGTTAAGCATTGGGGTATCCCCACAAATCAACACACAACAAGCCCTCCCAGCATGCTATCTAGCTCTTCTCCATACAAACAACCACTTTTTACTCCCTTTTTTTTTTAAATTAAAAAAATATTGTCAATCTTGGTAATTTTTTTTTTTTTTTTTTCTTTTTCAATTACCTTTATCAATCTTATACCTTTCCTCGCTTGGCCCATTGGATAAAAAAAATTAAGAACTCATAAGGTAGGGCATCTAAAAAAGTCAACTAATTAAATTTTATTTCTGTATTGAAAACAAAATCATAACACTTGGTATCATACAGGCACTCTTATTGTTCGGCACATATTACTTGGAACTTGGAAATTCATCTGAGCAAGATTTCCAACGATGACAAACCGCTAAGGCAATTATCATTACTGTGGCAATACAAATTCTATAGGTTTTTATTTATTTATGGGAACACAAAATCTTTTTGACTATGAAAGTAACATGGATTGTTATTGCGGGACAATAATTTCAGGCTGTGTACCACTTTTTACTCCCTTTTTTTTAATTTTTTTATTTAAATTAAAAAAATATTGTCAATCTTGGCAAAAATTTTTTTTTTTTTTTCTTTTTCAGTTACCTTTATCAATCTTATACCTTTCCTCGCTTGGCCCATTGGATAAAAAAATTTAAGAACTCATATGGTAGGGCATCTAAAAAAGTCAACTAATTAAATTTTATTTCTGTATTGAAAACAAAATCATAATACTTGGTATCATACAGGCACTCTTATTGTTTGGCACATATTACTTGGAACTTGGAAATTCATCTGAGCATGGTTTCCAACGATGACAAACCGCTAAGGCAATTATCATTACTGTGGCAATACAAATTCTATAGGTTTTTATTTATTTATGGGAACACAAAATCTTTTTGACTATGAAAGTAACATGGATTGTTATTGCGGGACAATAATTTCAGGCTGTGTACCATAACACAAGTTTTATTTTTTTAGCTAGACAATATATAGCATAAACAATGGCCAAATTGGCCGAATACCATTAATTTTTGAAATAATTTGCACGAAAACACTGTTTCGGAAATAATTGGGGAAGTAGCACTTTTTTACGTACTCGAGCTTGGTGAGCTCGAGTACCACATTTTCTGCATCCACCGTGGCACGCTGACCTGGCAAGTGGATATAAAAATTCCAAACAGTACTTGAGCTTAGGAAGCTCGAGTACTGTTTGCCAATTTTCTGGAGAATGAAATCTTCAGTAGGTGTGTAAGTCAGCCGCTGATACTCGTGGACGTGAAGCTCGAGTACTGTAACTACCATGACCATGACATCAAGTTACAGAGGGATGGGAAGCAATAGATTATTGGACACTTATATAGTAAGCCATACCATCTACTCTATGGAAAACTTTGAATCAACGTTCTTGTTATTGAGTCAAATTATACTTGTCTACCTCTGATTGTATTTCAAATGATTTATCTACTTGTAAAGTTTGAAGTTGAGTTCACATGGAGGTTCAAGAGTTCAACCAGTTTCCATGCTTTTAATTAATGTATTTTACAATAAATTACAGCTGAAGGTATTGTTAAATAATCCTCACTAGCATTGTCTTGTCTTGGAAGAAAAAGGTCATTCTCTAAAAACAAAACCACAAGTATTTCTAATTATCAAAAAAAGACCCACTACTATTTCTAAGAAACTAGTAACTAATCATATTCACTACTACCCTAGTAAACCAAGAACTGGAGCACTCGATCTGAGATGTGACACACTCAATTTCAAAGGCTATGACAAGCTCTTCTTACAATGAGCTCCAGTGAACTCTCCAATTATACTTAATACTTAAATTTTTAACACTAATAGATGCACAGTTCATACCATTTCATATAAAGATTTTTTTGACCAAATCTCACAGAAAAAGCTCATCATGCCAGTCAAAATTGTACAGCCTCTTTTGTTGAATGAGTAATAGTGACATAATACCATCAATTTTGACCCTTGCAAGCATTTAGATGTGATCAAATTTAAGCTAAAAATTCATCAATTTTGACTGAGTCTTCTAGTGACACCCTATATGAGAGCACACAGTGTTATTTGTTCACTGTCATCCATTTAGAGGGAGAGCTTATGAGAAGGACAATGAGGGAGCAGGCAACAACTTTTTATTGTATAGCTAAAACATAACTTAGATACTGGTCTGTATAAAATATCCTGCGATACATATCACAGTTCCAGCTCTATTGTTAAATATGAGACGGACAATGAGGGTCATTGTTAATTTGTATAATTAATTTTTTCAAAACAGTTCTATTTGTTTTAGAACTTAACATCCCTCCAAGCCAAATAGAAAAGTTTATGAACTTGTTAAAGTGTCCAGTAATGCATAGGTCATTGCAATTTGCAAGTTGTTGCTCTTTACATACTAAGATTCACCCCCATCCCCCAAAAAAAATAAAAGAGAGAAAATCTCCCCTGCCAGTAATAGTATAATGCATGGGAAGCAGTCATCACCCATGCTTTCCCATGCATTTCTGAATTTGGAGACTCCAACTTTCAACATATAATCACCTGCTACAACCTCCAGGTCCTCTAGCTGGTATTCATCTTCAACACCATCATCCTCTGTCTCACTAGTGGTTGGATCAACCTAACTATGATATGTTTGATATTATCAGTGTTTCAGGTGTCAGTACCCTGCCTTTCAATTGTGAGTCAGTGCAGCAAGTTTGATATTATCTACAACATGACGTTACAACTGAATAGCTAGCGCACGACGATGTCATGTTCATAGAGTTATTTTGATTAATTCATAAAATTACACTAAATTGAATCAATCAACACAATCAAATTACTCTATATTAATGCTGCCTTAAAACAAAAAGCTTTAACTTGAGAGCCCAAATCCGAAGCTTACGAAAATAATTACAAAATATAACACAAGATATGTAACCAAAGAGCAAAATAACTCTTCAATGGACTTGAGATGAAGTTGATATCATACAAGAATCCTCAGTAAACTTGTCATACATTTCCAATCGTTCTTTATCACTTTCAAACTTGCATCTCTTTTAAGCGTTTGCAATATTCCCAGTTCAGTCAAACTTTTCTATGGCACATAATCAGGTGCAAGTAGTTTTCACAAGTAGAAAGGGGCAAACTTTTGTGAATTTTCTGTTAGAATTTGTAGACATACCGATATTAGTATGCCACACAGGCACATAAATAAGAAAATCTGTAGCAGGACCCCTAGAACAGCAACTGCTCGAACAACGCGAAGCTGCAATGACACAGTTATAGAGTTTGAATCACAATTTCACTAAAAGAGAAAGAAAATGAAGCAGGCCAAAGAACAAAATTTAACCTTTGTTATGGAGAACTCCAAGCCCAGTGCAAAAAGAAGAAAAACTACACCAAACTGGGCCACTGTTTCAACCTATGTGCATTCATCAGGGGAAAAAAGTAAGTGACCTGTAGAGACATCTGATAAAAAAAGAACACCAAGGTGGAATCTTGATTACCACCAGAGAGCATCTTGTGACAATATGAGCATATGAGCCTAGCAAATAACTACATGGGCAAATCATCTTTATTTTCAGTTGCTATTATACAATGAAGGCCACCATTTCATGCTGGATGATTTGTTTTTAAATTTTTGCTAGCTTGACTCCTTCATAGCAATGTAACAAAATGCATGATATTTAGTAAATTTCTAACACAGGCACATTGCCACAAGACTTTATATTAGCGGTCTCAATGTGAATGCAACTCCTTATAATGGTTTGATGACCATTCATATAAATACAACTTTATAATTTACAATAGCTTGTGAGTTATAATTGACAATAGCTAGTGAGTTAATAGACTGAAACTTTCTATCAATACAAAATTTGAGTTCATAGATTGAAACTGTCTATCAATATAAATTTTGGAACCTAAAGGCTAGAAATTAAAATGGATCGAAGAGAAGATTTCTTGTTATGAAGATGATCTTCATTTTCTATAACATGGATGTCATTGCCCCCTATGCTACCAATGAACTTCTTAGTCATTGCCATGCTACCATGTATTTTTTTCTGAATCACAAGTTACCAAATTATGTGAAAACAATACAGCTTACCTATTACAAACTAATAAAAATTTACACGTTTATATTCTAAGTTAAAATCCTTGCTAACACAATCTTATTTCCAAACAATGTTGAAGTAAGGAAAAAAAAAAAAATCATCTTTCTTATTGGTGATAGAATTGTTGGGAGTAGAGAAGCTTCGTAAGGTAATTGGCATTTAAGTAAAACAATACACAAGTTCAATAATTTAAATATAAAGAGAAAGTCATCATCATAAGCATCATAATTTGAAGTTTTGAACTAGTGCAATCAAAGACATTTAGGAGGAACTAAAGCGTGCAATTGTGATTCTTTAGGCAATTCCTTTGATTCGTAGCAATGTTTAAGAACAAGTCAGAAGTTAGAACTTTTACGATGAGCATTAAAAAAATGGAAAAATTTTACATTTAAAAGGATGCCATGGTTCAAACTTAGCGTACCTAGTTCGCGAGACCACCACTCGTCGGTACCTCGTTCCGCTTAGGACATGTTCTTCGGTTATGGCCCTCTTGGTCACACAACCCGCATTGCACCTTCTTCCCCCCCTCCTTCCATGGTGTGGTTCTCGGCCGTCTCCCGCCCTCGTCCATCTCATTCCTAATTCGTGTTGAGACAGGGCGACCTTTCTCTCGGATTAATCGAGGGTTAGGGAGGACCTTTCGAGTTTCTATACCATCCGGCCATGATAATCTATCTTTCAACACAGGGAAAACGGGAGCATAGCTCCGGAACAGTGCGTCCACGCTATAGCATGGGTCAATGTACTGCTCTGCATCATGTCGATACCTAATACAAACTGCAATGACATGTGAACATGGTATCTTGTACAGTTTCCATTTCTGACATGTGCAAGTTCTTTGCAATAGATTAACTCCATGTGTGTGATCCCCATGTCCAGCAGTCCCTGGATTATGCGATGTATCTACTTGATATGATTGTTGTTGCGCACTCAATCTCGTCACCCTGTGATTCTCCGCCCTCGCCTTATTTCTCCTGAAGATATCCAAAGCATATTTAGTCCATCTTTGACCCGATTTCAACTGCGCTATGCTCTTATTGCGACGATCATCAAAGTAAGCATTTAGTTTGAACCATGTGTATTTCACCATTGCCGTAATAGGCAAGCTACGAGCACCCTTTAGAACACCATTGAAGCACTCGGACACGTTTGTAGTCATCGCCCCATAACGGTAACCGTTGTCAAAAGTTAGAGCCCATTTCTCTTTGGGCACATCCTTCAGATATCGCTGCGCATCCCGGTTGATATTCTCAATTGAATCGAAAGTGGCATTGAACTTTCGCTCCTGGGTAGCACTTGCTGCCCTCCATACTAGATTCTTTACAGTTTCATTTTTCCATCTAGTGTTGACGTTACTGCATAGATGACGAAGGCAGTAACGATGTTCTGTCATGGGAGGCCGCAGGGAGACATCTCGATTAGTGTCTCTGAAGATAGCTTGTATCCCAGGGTGTCTGTCAGATATGACACACAAGTGACTCCGGTCGGTAACATACGTTCTTATACAAGCCAAGAACCAACCCCAAGTCTCTGTGCTCTCGCTCTCGACAACAGCGAAGGCTAGTGGATAAATCTTATTATTAGCATCTGTCGCCATTGCAATCATCAATTTCCCTTTATATTTTCCATAGAGGTGGGTTGCATCAATGCTAATCACAGGCCTACACTGCTTGAACCCAACAATACATGGTCGAAACGCCCAAAATACGGACTTGAATGTACAGGTTCCCCTTTCATAATTATCTTCCACTATTAACTTATATTGTGTACCCGAACTTGCATCAGTAAGTCCTGCCAAAAAACGCGGCAACTCTGCATAAGACTCCTTAAAATCCCCGTATATAGCTGCAACAGCCTTTTGTTTGGCATCCCATACCTTGTATGTGAATTATGATGATTAAGTTAGAAATGAATACAAGTAATTATAGTTGAAGAAAACAAATCAAGACTTGTAAGGCTATAAGATGAAGATAATATTTCTTTATCTTTATTCCTCTTTTTGTTTTTCTTTTTCAATTTCAATTTTCATAATATAAAGTATTCACAGGTTTTGGGAAAAAATATCATGCATAAAACTTCACAGAAGACTGATGTCTCTACATTGTATTGAAAAAAGAATGCAAGTTAAAAATTACCTTGTAGTGAGATACTTCATGTTTTAAGTCTGCCAAACAACGTGGCGTAAGTTCTTTATCTTATACGCAGGGTCTTCTCGTATATAGCGCTCAAGTACGTATGCTAGGAACGCCGAATCAATCATCCGACCATCATGAGCATTCTGAATTTTGTCGCACGTGTGGGGGCCCTTGCATTTTGCGATCTTCCAGACATTGTCTCCCTTGCAACAAATTGCACGGACTGACCATGGACATGAATCATCCTCACAACTCACCATAAGCCTCTCTGAGTCTGAATGCTCTGTTTTGAAGCTAAAATTCTTTCGCAATGCGTACCAGGTCAACGCATGTCGCACTGCCAATTTAGTGGCGAATACCATCCCTTTCAGTGGCTGCTCCCCAGGCGTCCAACTTGATACTTCCGCTTGCATAACCAGTGATGGATCAAACATATTATCCCAAGTGTTTTTCGTGAACCATTCCGGCGTAGGATCGGGACCGGGGCATGTGCCTCTATTCTCTTCTATAACCACATCTTCAATATGATCAACATCCTCATGTTCACCCATGGTATCTAGGAACTCTTCGAAGTCATCCCTAGTAACATCAATATGGGTTGCATCATCACCAAGTCCGTTATGATCTTCATTTTCGGATGTGCCCCCATGCAACTCATCATGAGATAAATGCTCTCCTTCATGCACGTGTGGGGGCCCTTCCTCATCCTCAGTTGAGTTCACACTGGGAAATGTCTGCCATGGTTCACTGCCATACCCATCTCTTGTGTTCTCTGCCCACCCTTGATAAGACTGTAATGGTATTGAGTTGATGTGCTCATCTACAGTTCCATCCAAAACAGTATGTTGTGAACCCTCTCCGACCTCTACTATGGTGGGCTCAACAGTGACATAGAGCTCTGAAGCAATGAATCCTTTCACCACCATTTGTTCAACAACTGCCCATATCATCTTCACTTCGGCGCCACTCGATAACTGTAGTGAATTGTAGACAACCTGGGTGCCTACAACTAGTTGAGGTGCTCGATACACGATGGAAATGTTATACCTAGACTGATCTAACCCCATCGCCTTCAATATTCTTCGTTTCACGTTCATAAGGCCTATCCCACGCTTCACCTTAACACATTTTTGCTTTTGATTTGAGCCTTGGTATGACAACCCATGCAACTCATGATAATACATCTCTCCATCATAGTACACATAGAAAAAGTGAAAATCCATCACCAACCTGTTATTAATAATATAAAAGTTGTCATAATTTATAACCACATACATAAATTTGGTGTATGCAAAAAACAATTCATATTCAAACTCAACCTCCTCAACTTTGTGTATAGACATATAACTAATTGAATCTCAATCATACAAACAATTTATAGGCACATAGACATAATGTGCACATATATATATATATATATATTTTAAAAGGTCAACCATACACATTTGTTTACCCCATTACGTGTATGAGTGTAACTTACAAAATAATCTTATGCATGCTCTCATATATCCTATCATGATCAAGCTTTGATTCTTTTATATATTTATATATATATATATATAACTACATAACCACAAGCTCTCTACGTGTATGATCAAGCTGATATATATATATATATATTCCATATTTATATATATATTCCATATGTAATATTTATATATATGTTCCATATTTATTATATATATATATATATTCCATATGTAATATATCAGTTGTTTTGTACACGGACCTTACAATTGCAAAAAATGAATTACATGAATTCCACCTCATGTAAACACAATCTCATATAATATTTATATATATTTTCCATATTTATTATATATATATATATATATATTTTTTCTTTTTCCATTTGTATACACGGGGCCTTAAAATTGCAAAAAATGATGTACATGAATTCCACCTCATGTAAACACAATCTCATATAAAATATATATATATATATTCCATATTTATATATATTTTCCATATGTAATATTTATATATATTTTTCATATTTATTATATATATATATATATATATACACATATATATATTTTCCTTATATTTATCAGTTGTTTTTGTACACAGGACCTTCAAATTGCAAAAAACTCATTACATGAATTCCACCTCATGTAAACACAGTCTCATATAACCCACATGTGTAAACACAATCTCATATAACCACATGTAAACACAAACGAACAAAGCATTTATATTACCTCTATCTACTGACAGGCAGGACCCAAAGGATGTTTGTAGATGGAGACCACTCAGAGACTTGCATTCACTTTCACCCGTTCTGACTCTTCAAACGGACTCGGACAGTGAAGACAGAAAACAGGCCCTCCCAATGGATGAAAATAGCTGAAAGAAAGAGAGGATACATAAGTTAAGCAGTACTCGAGCTCTATGAACTCGAGTACCATTCATTGTGCATTCAATGCGACCGTTGGCGCCAGTAAAAAGTGTAAAAAGTTGGTTTGTAATAAGTTAACAGTACTCGAGTTCATAGAACTCGAGTACTGTTTGATGTTGGACTGCAGTTTTTCAACGTACATTTAAAAAAAAATAGGCACAGACCGGTACCCGAGCCCAGTGAGCTCGAGTATCCTTTGAAGTACCCGAGCCCACTGAACTCGAGTACCAGTTGGCTTGGTTTTGTTTTAAAAAAGGCCAGATTTTTAAAAATTGGTACCCGAGCCCAGTGAACTCGAGTACTGTTTAAAGTACCCGAGTCTGCTGAACTCGGGTATGGCTCGGTGTTCTTCAAGAAGTGCACTTGTTTTTAAAAATTGGTACCCGAGCCCAGTGAACTCGAGTACCGTTTGAAGTACCCGAGCCCACTGAACTCGGGTACTGTGGCTCGGTGTTAAAAAGAAGTCCATATTTTTCAAAATTGTACCCGAGCCCAGTGAACTCGAGTACTGTTTGAAGTCCCCAGCACCACTGAACTCGGGTGTGATTCGGTGTTTCTTAATTGAAGTCCTCATTTTTATCATTTTTTCTTATAAACTGATCATTTTTTCCTATAAGCTATGTTATTCTAGTCCAAGGATTTTCAGGAAAAGCTGATATGTTTTTAGTCCACAAAATCATATGTTAAGCCCTTTGAATACTTATTAATCACCACATCCACAAGCAGACTGTCATTTAGCACCCAATGTATCATCCTTTGACATTTCCCTTTCTGGCTATTGTTTTTAATCATTTCGGTTTTGTGTTGCTACAGCACAGACATGGTTATCATCCTGTCTTTTCATTGATCTTTCTACATTGATTAAATTTTGAATAAAGCATAAAACCTAAATAAGTATTCCAAGCAAATACATTATTGATTCATCAGATGTAAAAAATGCTAACTTCAAGTAAGTAATATGCATGAAAAAGACATGTGCACACAGTCCAAATGAAATGTTAGTCGGATATCCTTTACTTGTATTTATCAATCTGCCACCAAATCCAAACAGCCATCAAACCAATCGAATTTTTGTAAAAAACTCGATCAGCCTGTGTAGCATTAGAATTAGTTCTAACTACAACCAAAATATAAGTGCCAAAAGCCAGCAATCTAAAGATTAATGAAGCAAATATATAAAATAACTTGCTACTCAATTCTAGCCTAAGTCATGTAAGTCAATGGTGCTCAATCTGTACAATAACTACAGTGAAATGTAATCACTAGAGTTCCTTTGCATTTTTCGTCATCATCTTTTTTGCCAACAACGCTAACCTAGGTCTCCAACCTGTACCCAAAAGAAAATTAAATAAAAAGGTAAATGTTAATAAGAAGAAGTAATCCTCAAGTTCAGAGTAAGTTTATAATAAAAAGTCCACATTTCAACCTATACAATTTTACCATTTTAATTAGAATATTCATACTGCAGAACATAATTTAAAGAAGAAAATTTGCCACTCAAGTCCATCTTCTATCCTTTAAAACATTAGATTTACCATATCTTTTCTTATTCATTAAACAGTCTAGGGGCTGCCATGGGGGAAAATTAATTGGAAAAAAGACTGTAATTGTAAAAAAGAATCTTCTTCACCTTTCATGGACTGATCTTCTGTTAGATATTTATCAACCGTATCATAAATTAAACCCAAAATTGATGTTGAATTGAAAGAACTCTACAGTGCAGTCATAATCCTATCCATCCAACCATTCCAAACCAAAAGAGAAAAACAATAAATAAGGGAATGATGCACATCATAACAAGGAAATAACCAAATTAATGCAGAGAATCACCAACAAAAACTAGCCGCTTGCCTCTCAACAAATCCAATAAGCGACTTCCGTCCAACCTATAAACAAAAGTTCATCTAAGTGAACCTCATTAATGAAAACAACCCAACAAACTAAATTCATGGATCAATACCAATAGAGGTATATATTGTATAAAACAAAGACAAAAAAAACTAGAAGACAAATAAGAAGAATAATTAAATAAATAAACTGGAGGCTAAAACTCATTACCTACTCTGATTTAAGCAAACACACGACTCAGATACTAAATTAAATTATCACCTTACTTGTAACTACCTTAATTCAAGCTTGATAGAACATAACAGAACGTCGTTTTGAATATCAATGATACTAAAACAGTCAGCCATTAAATGTAAGGCACTCAGCTGAAAAAGTATAAAGAAAAACAAAAATAAAAATTCCATGAACCTTATTAGATACAGAGAACATGGAAGCAGAAAGGGACATCTCAACCCCTTTACTTGACGAGCGTCCGCATGGAACAGCTAGTGGGATGTTTCTCTCTAGCAAGTACATTAGAAAATGCTCCTATCAAGACCAGCCTCAGGCCCACACTTTAGATATCCTTTACACCACTTCCCTCACTACATTTCTTTCAGTTCACACTCCTACAAACAAAGTCTCAAATCTATTACTATAAGGTTATAAGTAGTAAATGTTGGCTGAAGCGTGCATTGGTAGCAATAGAGAGTTCACATACTATGGCAAGTAAGAGGAAGAACAAGAACATGCAAAGATTCAGTGATGAACAAATCAAGTTGCTGGAAATTATGTTCGAGGCAGAGTCAAGGCCAGAGTCTCAGATAAAACAGAAGCTAGCTAATGAGCTTGGACTACCTCCTCGCGAAGTTGCTACTTGGTTCCAAAATAGAAGGGCCAGATTGAACGAGAGTACAGCTTATTAAAAGCTAGTTATGACACTCTAGCTTCCAACTTCGAGTCACTTAAAACAGAGAATCAGTTATTACTCCTTCAGGTACCATTATTTTAGTTGCTAACAATTATTAACAACAGTTTTTTATTAGAATAAGTGGGGGTGGGGAATTTGAATCCAGATTCTCCCTATAGAGAGAATTGGATGTTATCATTGAGTTACAAGGTTTTTGACAGGTTAAGAACAGTTAACTACAAGCAGTTCTGATAAGTATTTTGTGGTACACAAACAGTTGCAGAAACTGAAAAATATGCTGGATAAGCAGCATGGAAAAAATGGAAAGAGTAGTGACAGCAACTCAGTGAAAGGAGATTCTACTTCTGAATCAAAAGAGAAGCCTAGCATTCCATCAGAAAGTGTCAACCATAACATCAACATGTTTATAGGTGATGCTAATTGTGAAGATGCTGAGTGTACTGAGGAAGAAACTAGCATGCTGAACATAGCAGAACCAATAGATGGTTCCCTGACATCATCAGAAGATTGGTGCAGTTTTCTTGACCAGTCAAGTGGTAATTCACAATGGTGGGAGTTATAATTTTGAGCAATTGCACTACCCCTACAATTAGAGTAGCAAGAATATGTATGAAAATAATTTCCTAGAGAGTAAGGTAATATGATCAGCATTGCATTAACACACTGTTCACATTGGTCACTTCACTCACTTTCGAGTTGGTTAACAAAGATGGAAGCAGTCTACTCAAATATAAGAATTCCAAAGACCTCAAATAACTAATAAGGATTTAACCGACTCCAGCTTCCATAAAGTGCATCCACAACTAAAAAATGACCATCAAAAGAATAACTAAATCCAGGACCTCTACAGTTGTCAGTTCTATAAGTTTAGATTCTCCACCTTATATCCATGTAGCATATCTCAGTTTCCTAGAGAGTAAGGTAATATGATCAGCATTGCATTAACACTGTTCATTTTTGTACAAGCACGATCTAACCCCATTTGTCACTTCACTCACTTTCGATTTGGTTAACAAAGATGGAAGGAGTCTACTCAAATATAAGAATTCGAAAGACCTCAAATAACTAATGAGGATTTAGCTGACTCCAGGTTCCATAAAGTGCATCCACAACTAAGAAATGACCATCAAAAGAATAACTAAATCCAGGACCAATTCCATAAGTTTAGATTCTCCACCTTATATCCATGTAGCATATCTCAGTTTAGTACAGGTTAAAGAGAAGGGAAATGTTAGGAACATAGCTATTTTTACTTTTTTTTTGTTCTCACCCTTGCATTTAGATGGTAAATTATGATTGGAAATTGGAGTGACATCACTTTCATATCAACCCACTATTGACACCACTTTATTATACCCTAATCACAACATGCCATATTGACAAATGTGAACATTTGCGTCCCCAGACTTATTGTAAGGAGAATTTTTTACTCAGCAAATAGAATTACTTCAGCAAGCTAGCTTCTATTCATGCAAGTGCACACAAACACACCCATACGCACATATAAAATCAAGTTGTTACACAAAGATAACAGTAGGAAGAAAGAGGAATATCAGCAGATATGTGTGCTTCCTTGCACATGTTGTGATTTATTTATTTCCTGAATATGCATTAGTCTGTAATAGTACTGAAGCTGAAACAAATATCAATTCGTTAGAATCTGGTGGAAAATTCAAATTATCAAATAATTCTCAGAAATATATGCAAGAAAATTCAGGTCCCTTGAAGAACTGAATTTGACTAATAATGAGGAAGTTAGACCTTGAAGAACAAAATTTTTATAATGGCCACACTAAATTGCAATCAGTATTTCTTTAAAGGCTAAATTGCATATTTGGTCCTCAACCTTTGACCTTTGTTTCAAAATCGTCTTTATATTTTGAAATGTTTCAGAAAGGTCCTTACTATTATCTAATAGCTGGAAAGTACTGCCACAACAAACGAAATTAATAAAACCAAGGTCACTTTGATGAGGTTGCATGAATCCTATTAGCCACATCAACATTTTTTATCCAACAAATGACAATTAGAACCTTTTTTACACAATGATGAAAGTATAGGGACTAAAGTGAAACATTTAAAAGTATAAGGACGATTTGAAATAAAAGTCAAAAGTTGAGGACCAAATATGCAATCTAACCTTCTTTAAATTTGATGTGGCTTTATGGATGGATTTAAGAATGGCCATGCAAGTGTCTGCATATGGACTCTCTTACTTGCATATATTACACTGGAACTGTCTATATATCCCCTGAATTAGGATTCCCTTGCTGTGTAACCCTACTAATAATTAATGTCATACCACTTAATTTTTCACTCTAACAAAAACACCAAAGATTCTGATATCATGCAGTCTATGACTTTTGTCCAAAAAATGCACAATCATTACTAATTACAGTTGCTCTCAAATAGTAGGCATGAGAGAGAGAGAGAGAGAGAGAACAAAAATCTAGGAAATCCAAGTTTATATTACTTGAGTAACAAAACCCCTAACTGCAGTTTATAATTTTTCATCAAACATCGGTTGAACATTTGAATAGTATATACACTCGTCCACAGAGGATATTATACAAGCTAAAAAGCCAATACTTGTCCCATACCTAAACACTTAGATAGCATTGACATGATCACCACAAATTTCTCTATTAATTACCTTGAATATTTTCAGCCTCATTCAACATTCTTGGTAGCGTCTTACATTTAAGCCTTAATTTAAGGCAACAACAGCATATTCTCAATAAAGAAAGTTAACTATAAATAAAAATGGATACTCTATCCTATTATTTCAGTTTTGTAGGTGAAAATTAATCCCATGACATGCTTTACAATTTCCACTCTACTGATCCTACTAATATTGAAAACTAAAAATTCCCATATTAGTATGTCCCATAACAACATACTTGGTCCCATATTTCCTTAGTGTAATGTATCTGAAACAAACCATTAAAATAAAATAAAGGCCAAGCAGACACAATTGGATGAGATGTATACTTTTGTAAAATACATTGAAGTGAAAGGAAAAGTTTCAAGTTATTCAAAGTGTACACACACAACGAATGGTCTGTTTTATATATTTTCCCCCACAAAGATCATTAGGAAAAATTAAAAGTGTGCGCGTCCAAATTGTTTTTATCAGCATGTATTGAAAAGGAAGTAAAGAAAAATAACTCTGCTATAATAAGTTAATGTATCCATCTGGAATTTTAACAACAATCACAAAATTACAGAAATGCTAAGAGATGGATATTAACAACCAAAGCAATACTTACATGAACACGTACATCTCGGATTTGACCTTCATATCTCCAAAGTGAAACATGCTTTGTGCCTGTGCAAGCCGCTTTGATTCCTGCATTAGATGTAAAAAGAAAAAAAGCTTAATATGGTATACACAAAACATAAAAAAGAAAATTACACTATACTTTTCTCCCAAATAGGCTCCAGCTCGGTTTACTTTTAAAGTAAAAGCTGATTAATTACTTGAATCAAGAATTGACTTCAACGTTGGGTGTTTGAAATTCTCATGCCATACATTCAATTACCAATCTCCATTCAAGATAATGCACATAACTATTTTTAGCATTTCATTCTTCATTGTGTAACATAACTCAAGAAATACAATTGCTTGAGGAATGAGATGCACATCCAGAATCTTCTTAAAGAATCTTCTAAGACAAATTCTTCACATTTTATGCAACAGCAGAAATAATAATACAGAACTAACAAATAAAGAGGTACCCTTCACAACTCACAAACCTGAATCTTCAGCCAGCTTCAATCCATTCACATCAGTGTAAGTTCTTTGACAAGGAACTATTTCTTATTCTTGCCCATCGAAAATCATCCTCGTTTTCTTCTCCTCACTGGTTCCTTGACTGGTCTCACCTTGCCTGAAAAGAACAGAATCAAATACTAATATGCAAATCATTTAACTATTAAGAGATGTATATGTAATCAGTAGTGAATCGAAGTATCGTACCATGTCCAGTCCCACAATCAGGAGGATGTGTCCGTGTCCGTTGTGGCCTTTGCGACCGATCCTGAATGTGTGAAGCCTCTAGTGGGGGGGAGGGTATCTGTGTCTGGATGAACTCGGTATGCACAAACTCAGGGGAGACAGCACCAGGGGTGGGTCCCCTAGGGGTGGGCATGAATCTCATCTCATCTCTACCATGTACATCTGCGGGGGCAGTGCCGGTGGGCAATGGAGATGTAGTAGGGGATGTGGGTGGGCAGGTATCATCAATCCTCATGGATGGGGACCGAGATGTGTCCCCATGGGCAAACGTATGGGATGGACCCGCATCATCATGCGCCATGGAGCCCATGTCATAACCAATGTCCAAACACATCTCATCTGCTGACTCACTTGCTTCCTCCATGGTGTGGTCATGCACGGGTGTCTGACGCCGAGCAGGTGTTTGACGCCGAGCAAGTGTCTGACGCCGAGTAGATGTGGGCACGGTTGTCTGACGCCGAGCAGGTGTCTGACGCTGACCAGATGTGGGTCCGGGTGTCTGACGCCGACCAGATGTGGGACGCTGACTAGATTGACGGCCTGCTTGCCGTTGACGTCTACTTGCTTGCCGACCACGCCCTACAGCCGGTTCACTTGTGTTGCCCATAGTGCGTGCATCGTCCAATGTCAACCGACCGAGCTCTTCAACAGCTCGCAAGGCATTAATACAGTCGTTGTAGATCTCAGACCCTGGTTCGCACTTCTCCATAATCTTCAACTGTGATTCAACCTGTCACAAGTATACAAAAATAGTGTTAGTAGGTTGAACTAAACTATACGAAGCGAGGTACATTTATAACGGAACAGTGTTTGAGAACTTACCAAAGTGTCCCAGTACGAGGTCTCTCTCGTAATATGGCGAACAGTGCGAGGACGAAACCACACCATATAATCGTCATTGTAGCTCATCTCCCCATGAAAGGGCGGTGCTTCGGCAATTGTGGCATGCGCCGCCCATTTAGCAATATGTGTTCTATGTTCAACAGCCCAGTTTTTTTCATGCTTGCCCTGAAGTGTTATCTTGTGAAGTTCAGTTGAAGTATCGACATTGATCGGTACGTCTTGCTTCATCCCAAACTGTCGGAGAACACGTTCTGGGTGATGGCCTTCAACCACCCAAAAATGAATGAGCGGCACGATAGACCTCCATATGCGTTGGCCTGCCGTACAATATGCGGGCAGGGAACCCAAATAATTTCTGTACGGCTCCCAGACAATCTGCAATAATCCAACACATGTAAACAACCATATTAACAATATAATTATAAAAAATGTGTAGCAGATGTGAACAATACATGGCAATAATGTTTAACTCTGAAATAAAAAATGTTTACTCATTCCCATTTGTAAGTACGACGACTACATGCCAAAGCGATTTCCACTTGTAAGGCACAATACCTGATTTGGCCGTATCGAAGTGAGCGACAAACGATAGGCGCGTAGGACGTGCATTGGATGTTCAGTTGTTATCTTAGCCCCTTTCCATCTACCAAACAACATAGACATAACCTTCATATTAGTTACTTACATAATTCTCATGCGAAAAAGATAATACAAAAATGTAAAACGGTAACTATCTAAGATCCTACATACCTGATAGCAAGTGGACCTGAGGGTAGTGTCTGATGTGGATGCCTCATCACAGGACATATGTGTGGAAACCTCTCCCATGCCCACAACTGCACCAATAGCACGGCACCGCCAATCTGCTTGGCTCCCTTCTCTGATGCCTTACAAAGGTGTCTATATAGCCAACTTAGTCCTGCACTACCCCAACTATATCTCTTTCCATTGCTAATTGGATTGAAAAATTGCAAATACATAACTGAGTGCCGTTCGCCAGACTTGTCCATAAACAATATACCAGCCAACATCTCCAGTATGTAAAACCGAGCATACTGCTGCACAAGCTCCTCACTGGCATCAGCCGGGAGAGGGTTCCTAAACCAATCCTCAAGCCATTTGGCTTTTATCCTCGGCCCTTCCATCACTCCAGTGTTCTTAACTCCACCAAATTCTCTCGGCGGCCTATGCCCTAGCAAGTTAGCACATAGATCACTCCAATCAACCATATGGGTATATCCCACCACTGGCAACCCCTCTACAGGTACCCCCATTATAACCTCTATGTCTTGCAGCGTGATGGTCATCTCACCGAGGGGCAAGTGGAATGAATGTGTCTCCGGACGCCATCTCTCCACCAAAGCCGTGATCAAGCTATGGTCAATGTCTATATTTGGGACCCGAAGTAGTCCATCTAATCCTGCATCCGTGATATGACCGGCAATACGTGGGTCTAACCCACCTTCAAACAGACCTTCAAGCAAACCTTTGTCTCGGCGACGACAAGTCAGTACACTTGGCACTTCCTGCAAACAGAGCAACTTAGTATTAATAATAGCATTCACTAAGCACGTAATAATTATGCTTCAAACTTAAATACCAAAAATCTTTCTACTATATATATTGACAACGATTTTAGACAAGTGCATACCTCGTCTGCCAAACGAGCATCCCAAAGCAAACTTGAACGATGCACATCCTGCCTCGTCAAGACATCTTGTATAGAGGGTCCCGCTCTATATGGGTCCATATCTGGCATAAATTAAAGGTGATTAATGTAGAATCAAATATAACTAACTACTTCGACAGGTAAAAATAAATAAATTGATTTGTATTGTGGCACTATGCATCGAACTTGTATCATAATAAGCAAGGGGCATTCTATCTGACACTTGAGTTTGTGCACTAACATGCAAAAGTTGTGGAAAAGTCATGTTCAGGCATAATGTTATGAATTGGAATCCCAAATCTAGAAATAGTGAGTTGTAAGCAAGTTGCTTTCCATGACTATTGCGAGCTTAACGGTCATCAACCAAGGTGTTACAAAGATTTTCACACTATGCTTTACACACCAATGACATATTTACATCATACATTCAACAATCATAACTCTGCTGACATCTGTCAGGGACAACAACCAAACAAAAGAAATTTCAGAACCTCTTACTATAATCACTATCTTATCAACAGAACAAAGACCAGTTGAAAGTATAATAGGAAATTACAACTTAAATCAAAAGCTCCTACAAATATTTTGGTTATATCCTAGTGGATGCATCCAAAACGTTCAGAAAGCAATTGAAAGAACAACATCCTCTCCACAATGGAAATTCTTGTCTTATTTACCATCAAATGCAAACTTATTCCAAGTGCTAGATGTGGAAAATTCTCTAGTTGACATTTATAATTAAAAATATTTACAAGAAACATTATCTAAAATAGAAAATCTTAATATGACTATAATAAAATAAATGTAATAACATAGAACAATAGAATCTAATTTATCAAAAGTACTATTACCATTTCACTTAACAATAGAATTACCTAATAACCTCAAACTTCATAAGACAAGCTAGATCCACATCAATTCAAATTGATAATAGAATTTTTCACATAAGTTTTACATTAAAAAAATATTATATAAAAAGTAAAATAAAATAATTTCGTTAAATGTGAACGTGAAAATAAATTTAGAGATAAGATTAAAAAAGCAATTTTTGTGGTGATGGATTGTCTATATATATATAGAGAGAGAGAGAGGGAGAGAGAGAGGGATAATCATGAAAAATGCATTTCGCTTTAGGTCACTAAATAAATATAACAATGGACTATAGGACCAAGATGATGAGCTTTCTTTCATTTGGTAACCTTAGACCATTACTTAAAAATGATCTAATAGAAGAGTCATTATGGTGCCATAGCCTTTAAATCAACTAACATTTCCCTTCTTGGTAAGACAGCATGTCTAAAGACTAAAGTTAAGCCCTCTCTTTAACCCCAAAAAAAAAAAGAGTTAAGCCCTCTCAACAACCTTACCTAATAACCAAAAAAAAATAAAAAAAAGGTATTTCAGGTGCAATTTAGACCATATGCTATATCGTGACACATTAATATGCTAGAGAAAAAAATAGCAAAGGAATCAATAAGTCCATCCTTGTCAATTAATAAATCCATCCTTATTAATTTAAAATAAAAGAAGATATTTTAGTACTTAAGTTTTTTTTTTTTTTTAAAGGTACAATTTGAAGTATATTTTGTGCTCTAGATGTGTAGAACTAGATTAAAAAGGAATCAATATACTACCAAGTACTAACAAGTGGACATTCTCAACCAAAAAAATAAAAGAAGTACTAACGAGTGGGACGACAAGACCTTTATAGTTTAACTGACACTTTTTAATGTTTTCAATTAAGATATTCAAGGTTTACTCTCTCAAAGAAAAAAAAAAAGTATTCAAGGTTTAAAATCTCCTTCTCCTATTACTATTGATTTTTTTTTTTTAAGGGACACGTGAGCTTGAAGCCAAAATGCTAACGCCACAGTAGAAGTGGGCTATAATAATAATAATAATAATCAGCGTTACGTTAACAGTTTCATAGACTTAGATCTTCAAGAGGTCCATAACATGGATGAATTCTTTAGTTTCAGTGTGACACCTAACAATCCTATAGAATACTCGACAACTATTTCTTGAAAATTAAGCTATTTTTTTCAACCCATTATAGCTAACTATCTCTTTAAAATTAAGCTTGGAGCAATTTTTTCCAACCCATTATATGGTCATGTGACTAAAATTACATATGGATTTTCTCTTCATTCACTACATCATGAGCTGAAGTAAGATAGCTCCAAGCCAGTTTGGAGTTGGAGCCAAACTTTTTCCTTAATAAAACAATCCATAATCTCCAAAGAAATCAATCTTGTAACAAATGCTTATTACTTTATCCACAGTTCTAGAAGTACGAAATAAGATATTTATTACTCGTGTATGCATAAATTAATTACCCCTACAAAACTTATTTTATTCTTTACATACTCCTTCAAGCTTTCTCAGGTGCAATGAAAATTAGCTGCTAGACAAAACAAAAGGAGCAATAGTTTTCACCAAATGAAGTAACCACATGTGCTTCGCATGAAAGTGATAGAAAAATAATAAAATACTACAATCAATCAATCGTGATTATTAATTAAATATAAATACTTCAAAAACTTATGGTTAAGAATGTGGATTGAGCCCTCACACCTAAAATCTCTAAACTACAATTACAACTACCGATCTTCCCTCACCCACCAATGCTTACCACAACTCTCACATTTATCAATTCAGGATCAGCCTTAGTTATGACCTAGATAATGGAAATTTTCATTCAACTTTGTCTATACAATAATTCAATCAAAACAAAGCTTGTAAACTTCACAGTTTTTAATCCACATTTCTATTATACTCATTATACACGATAATACATCATATATGCAAGTCATAGAACCAATACATTTAGCATTTAGGCCTTTCTGATGATGTTCCTTCTTTCTTCCAAACTGTTTTAGTCCCTCTATGTTGGGTTGTAGAAACAAAATCAACTCCTAGAAACTAAATTTGAATTACAAACCCACAACAAAGTTTACAGAAATATAAAATAAAGACAAGCCCAAAACAAATCATTGAAAATACTATAAAACAAATCGCACAAACAAATGAACAAAACCCCAACAAAACCCACAATAAATCAAATCAAACCCAAGCAAACCCACAAATAAAAAAAAAATTCAAATGAAACCCACATCCCAGAGCCTATATGGATTCAGATTTAGTACAAGTAGAGGATTAGAGAGGTCAACGAAGAAGAGACAAGTTAAAGCAACGAACCTGTGTTGCCGTGAGAAATGGAGAACGAAGAAGAGAGCGAGAGCGAGAGCGAGACTGAGAGGGAGATGATAGCGAGATTGAGAGGGAGATAGCGAGACTGAGAGCGAGGGATCGCCGACGAAGTCTTCTGCCGCCGACGGGTTCTCCGCCGCCGATGGTGTGAGGGTTTGGGCTTTAGGTGTGAAGGAGAGTGAGAGTGTGTGAGTGACTGTGTTCTGATGAGTGAGAGTGAGAAGTGAAGGTGAGAAGTGAGTAGCAAATTAATTGGCATTAGTTGGTTACCCACACAGTACTCGAGCTTCCTAAGCTCGAGTACTGTTTGGAATTTTTATATCCACTTGCCAGGTCAGCGTGCCACGGTGGATGCAGAAAATGTGGTACTCGAGCTCACCAAGCTCGAGTACGTAAAAAAGTGGTACTTCTCCAATTATTTCCGAAACAGTGTTTTCGTGCAAATTATTTCAAAAATTAATGGTATTCGGCCAATTTGGCCTTCTATCTTCACTTCTAAACTATTTTCAACAGTAATATGAAAAACACAACTTTTACTATAATTTTATTACAATTTATTTCTAAGATAGGTTGTGAACGGTGAAATTATGAATTCATATAAACTTATTAATTTTACTCTATCACTCACAATTTACTACATAAATAAATTGTTACAAAAGTTTATGACGGTAGTATTTCTCTTTTTATTTTTCTTCACCTTTTCTTTATTATTTTTTTCATTCTAATGGTGGGTCCTATAAAATAAACGTGTGAAACATGTCCACGTGTCAGATTTAATCTTTAACTAAAGTGGTTTACTTTTCTTTTGGAACTTTTTTATTTTTTGGGTGATAATATATTTGTTCTTGTCAAATTGTCACTCTTTATTAAATCCTTTTTCTTTACATGGGATTCACATTTTGCACGATTTGGGTTCCCTTTTTACTATTCTATCTAGTTGGGATTTGATGCAGGTTGGGCATATTAGATTTTACTTTTCACACGTGAAAAAGAATTTAATAAGAATAATTTTGCTAGCTACAATCATGATATATTTGCGATTCTTTTTTCTTTATGCGTGGTAAATTGTATATTTACGTAAAAGTAGTATTATTTTAATCACAATTTCGTATTTTAACAAATTATGAAAATAATTGTGTTCTTAACATTATTATAAAAAATTATATTCTATTGATGAGAATTGTCTTTGGATTATATATCCTGTGTCAATTTATATCAAATAAATTAAATCCTTATATTATATATATGTGAATTACTTTGTGATATAGGATAACTTATGGACATACTATGTTGAATTTTATATTAATTTGACTGAGTTATGGTACATGATGATAATCATTATAACACTTTCATCCTCAAGTTTTAAGGGTTTTGACTTTTTGTTGTATCTTTGGCTTAATTTTTTTTTTATTTTTTATAAAGATCTTTGGCTTAATTGGTGATTCAAGTGAATGATTATAAAAGACAAAAGCCAGTTTTGGATTAATAAATAAGTTGCTTTTAATGTCGGCGTCGGTGTTCTTTGTTTTCATTGGTTGCCTTGTACACACTATTAACTCAAAATATACCCTTTTTTTCTTTCGTATTCCTCTTTTTTTTTGTGGTCATAAATTCAAGGTCCACTTTCTGAGCCTGTACTTGAAGTAGTTGATCTTGGAGTAAATTTTGTCATTAAGCTCAAGTAACAGGCCTAAATGGGCTTTTCTCTAACACTATCCTCAGTCAAAGATGATGATTCATGGACTTCAAATAAAGCCCAATATGGCATTAGATTTTGGATATGAATGGTGTCCAATACTCCAATTTGGTGAAATCCATTCAAGTTTTATATACTGTACCAACTGGGCTGTCCAAACTTTCTCGATAGATATTAAGGCCAAAATGGCCCAATACCACTTTTTTTTGAAATTTTTAGCAAAAAATCACTGTTTCGAAAATAAATAGCAAAGTACCACTTTTTCTGAAAATCGAGTTTCAGAAACTCGAGTTCCCCTCAATTTTGCCACCATGGCATTGCTGACATGGAATTTCTGTGATTAAAAAAAATTATGTGGTACTCGAGCTCAAGAAACTCGAGCTCCATGCAACACAGTACTCGAGTATACCAGACTCGAGTACGTTTTATAAATAAAATGCAGAAAAAAAATTTACACAGTACTCGAGTTTCCCAAACTCGAGTACTGTGTAAATTTTTTTTTTTTTTTTAGTTTTTGTTTTAGTTTAGGGATAATGAACAAATAAACATAAATGTAAAAATAAGTGACTTTTTTATGTTTTTATTTATTTAAACAGAAGCATTGTAAAATATAGAGATTTTAATTTCAAAATATGAATTTAATTTCTACATTAATTAAAATTGTTCATTGTTTTCTCATAAAAATAGTTCACTGTTTTCTGTATAAACTATTTCTACGATTTTGCATAAAATTATTTTCTGTTCAGCATTATTTAAGAAATTGTTCACTCTCTTCTCTGCATAAATTATTTTCTGTTTACTGTTTAAAAAATTGTTTATTGTTTTCTCATAAAACACCTAGTGAAATCGTGTTTTCTAAATTTAAACGCCAAATCTGAATGCTTTTTCATGTTTGAATTTCACAATAATCGAATATATTTTTTTGCATTGATAAAATCTGTTTCTACATTAATAAAATTTGCTCTTTGCACATCATATTTACTGTATATTCAAATCTACTTACTGCATGCATAATTTTTTTTTTTTTTTTGCATTAATTAAAACTATTCACTGTTTTCTCATAAAAATTGTTCACTATTTTCTGCATAAACTATTTCTAGCATTAGCGCAGTTATTGCACTTAAATGGTTTTTGTGTTTTTTTAAATATGTAACCATATGTATAGTGGACAAACTCCATAAAAGAAAAATGAATGATTCATATAAATCACCTAATGGTAAATGCCTTGAAAAATTCGAATTTGTAAAAAAGTTCGAATTAGTTGAATGTAGAAATTCGAGAAAAATCGATGGAAAATCAATGAACGTACCAAATCATGAAGGTGTACATAAGATGTACAGATAGTCTAGACTTGTTGAGAAATTTGATTTCATTGAAAGTACAAAATAATGAAAATTCAATGGAAAAGTATGTACAGTAGATGTATAGATCGTATGAATTTGTTTAAAAATTTGAATTCGTTGAATGTACAAAATTGTGAAAACTCAAGGAAAAATTGTTTACATTAGATGTACAGATGGTACGAATTTGTTGAAAAATTTGAATTCATTGACTGTGTAAAATCGTGAAAATTCAAATGAAAATTGAAGAACATACCAAATTGAGTAAACTTAATGGAAAATTAATTACATTAGATGCACAGATCATCTATTTTTTTGCATTGATAAAATCTGTTTTTACATTAATAAAATTTGCTCTCTGCATACCATGTTCACAGCTTTCTCATAAAAATTGTTCACTGTTTTTCGCATAAACTGTTTCTAGCATTATGCATAAAATTATTTTTTGTTCAGCATTATTTAAAAAATTGTTCACTCTCTTTTCTGTGTAAATTATTTTCTATTCACTATTTAAAAAATTGTTCACTGTTTTCTCATAAACTATTTCTAGCATTCTACATAAAATTATTTTCTGTTCAGCATTATTTAAAAAATTGTTCACTCTTTTTTCTGCGTAAATTATTTTTTGTTCACTATTTAAAAAATTGTTCGATGTTTTCTCATAAAACACCTAGTGAAATTGTGTTTTCTAAATTAAAAAGCCAAATCTGTATGTTTTTTCATGTTCGAATTTCACAATAATCGAACTTTTTTTTTTTTTTGGCATTGATAAAATCTATTTTGATACACACTTTGTCAAAATTATCCAACAATGATGGATTGTGATTGGTTGTTTATCACTTTCTAATAAACTCACTATTTTTTCTACTTCATCTATAGTCTACCATGTAGAAGTATAGAACAAGTGTGACAAAATGAGTAGAAATTAGAGATGATTTGAATACAATGAATCGTAATGTATTGAAAATTTCCAGTTATTACATTTTATTATTATTATTACTATTACTCCTTATTTAGTTTATCTAAAAAGTTAAACATTTTTGGGTTTATCCAAAAATCTATGCCACAAAATACATGGTGGGAAATCTAGACCAAAGAACTGCCAAAATAAAAAATTGAGTGGCATTGTTGCTGTACTTAAATAAGTTGTCACAAGCAACATAAATTACCAACCAACCAAAAAAAAAAAAAAAAAAACAGAAACTACATCCACCTGATCAAATAAAGGTAGTAGGTTGGGTTTTCAGTTTTCACATACAACTTCGAAGCAGGTTCTTGACCAAATATTTTGTTTTTTTTTTAAAGTCTTTCAATATCAAATTTGTTATATACTTTCCCTCTGTCTAGTGGCTGAGAGAATAGAATCTATATGTCTGGAAAAAAAAAATGTTTGTAATAGAATCTATGTTGGTTTAATGGCTGCAATCGTGCTTGAAAAATAAAATAAAATGTAGCTCAATAATCAATTTTCTATTATGACTTTTACCTCAAAACATGTTTTGAGTGTCCATTTGTGTATGTGATTTTGAACTTGTTTCTGTGTTTTTTTGGTGTTTGAAAGTAGTTGTGCCTGTTAAAAGTACTGAATGTTGATGTTATGATCCTTAAAACTGTTTGTAAGATGGATTTTGGCTCAAGTAGGACATGATATACTGTTCACTATTTTCTGCATAAAATATTTCTAATATTCTACATAAAATTATTTTCTGTTCAGCATTATTTAAAAAATTGTTCACTCTCTTTTCTGCGTAAATTATTCTCTGTTCACTGTTTAAAAAATTGTTCGCTATTCTCTCATAAAACACCTAGTGAAATCATGTTTTCTAAATTTAAACGCCAAATTCAAATGGTTTTTCATTTTTGAATTTCACAATAATCGATCTGCATTGATAAAATCTGTTTCTACATTAATAAAATTTTCTCTCTACACATCATGAGTTAGTACAAATGAGTTAGTACAAATTTAATATTGATGATTTTTGTCATTTAAAAGAAGGTCGTTTTTTCTTTTAATAGATAAATTGTATTTTAATATATTAAGAAATAATTATTTTGTATTTTTTTATTTGTTGATAGTTTCTTAATACTAAATAGATGATACACATTTTTTGTTTATATTTTAATCCCCTCAATCAAACTTCTATCTCCATCTCTGAATCCAAAATGGCCGAAACACATTGGAATGATCCCGAAACACATCGGAATGACCTGAAATTATTCCCAAGGTGGAACATGGGGTGTTACTACTGAAACAAAATGGTAATATAATAGCAATTTCTAAGGTTCTACTATTTTTAAGCTTAGTTTCCGTTTACAGCTTATTTAGCTGTTTGCTAAACTTTCTGCTAAAAGTGTGCTAAATTATATTTGTACTTTGAAAAAATTTGAAAAGGTGAAAAATAATGCAAGAAAAAATGAGGTTTTAAAAAGCTGTACACAAAAACTAAAAGGTAAAAGTTGAAATTGATGCCAAACAGACTATGCAAATGCCAAACAGATTATTAAGAATTAAATCCTTCACTAACCAATATTTCACTATGCAAATGGCTCAATTTTGCTAGATAGTCCAGACAGATACAGACAAATGTTCAAAAGTTACTACTGTTTACTAGCATGCGTAAAAAGAGATCTGTTAGATTCCCAAGATTTGAAAGATTCCCAAACAGACGCAGACAGATTATTACTCATCAGTACTAATTTCCATACCACCAATAGATTAACTTGAGATCAATTTACCTACTCAAGTTACTTTACCATGGTTCATTTCACCTATAAAAGAGACGGACTATGATGACAGCAGACAAGTTTCTAAGATTCTAAGCTTTTAAGTTCCAAGTTTTAGAAAGCCTTTTGTAATAGCCTTCCATCTCCCTTAGAAAGACTTTTGTACTCTCTCCCCTCTTGGAATCTTGTAACCTTTCTCTTTAGACAGTTTTACTTTCAAGCTTGTATCAAAGACAACAGTTTGTTTTCAAGTTTATCAAAGACTGAAGTTTTTATTAAAGTAAGATTTTACTAGTTTAAGTAAGATTTTACTAGTTTCTATTTTCATATTCCACACTCTATTTTAACCTTATTTTGAATATATCTGAAAGCTCGAAAATGTGTTGAAAAACACAAGAGCTGTTTAGACCCCCAAATTAAAATTACGGCTCAATAGATTTTACACAACTTTAATACAAAGTGCGGAATAGTGTAAAAGCGAGCGGATGAACAAGTAAGCTACTCTAATCCATAAACTAAGCAACACAGCAGTATAATGGAATTAAACAAGAGTAGGGAAGAAGGATGCAAACACAGAAAACACCGAGACGTGTTCTCGAAGAGGAAACCGAAGAACTCGGCGAAAAACCTCTCCGCCGCCCTCCAAGCGGAAATCGATCCACTAGACAATCAGTTGGGATACATGGGTTAGCAAAAAACCCTCTAAGCCTAGTCTACCCGCTGTACCTAAGCCCTCCAAGCTCCTACTCCAACAAGGCTTCTCGGAACCGTGTCTTGTCTAGCTCTCCGGATCCCGCAACAAGCTCCATGTTGCATTTGCCATCCTTGGCTTCTTCCAATGCTTCCCAATAGCTCCAAAACACTCTCTACACTCTGAATGTGTGTGGGTTGTGTTTGGGTATAAATCTCCTCTCAAGGTATGATAATAGGAGAGGGATGGAGAAGAGGCTATAATGATTTCTCACTAAGGAGGAGTAGCTCTCTCTCAAAAGATGGGTGGGTGAGTTGTAGAAAACCTATCTAGGGTTTTTCTCTCTGAATAGCCACACCAACATATGTGGGTAATGAGGGTATATATATAGAGTGGGTGAAGGGTAAGAAGGTCACTCATAAAAATCCTCCAAGCAGAAAGTTTCGCGACTGTCTCGCGGGAAGGCCTTACCAGCGAGACACTCGCGAAAATGACAGCCTGGCATGACTCTTCAGCTTCCAACACGTGCAGGGCACATGCACCATTTCGCGGGATGCTAGGTCGCGATATACCCGCGAGAATCCTTCAGTTCTTCAAATGCTTGAGCCTTCATACACTCTCTCTATCACACACCCCTTACAGCAAATCCCACAACAAATACAGGGTTTTAAACGATTGAACATAATTACAATCAAATTTGGCACGGAATAAAAGCCAACAAAAACACAGTTGTAAATTACAACTTTACAATCTCACCCTTTGGCTATTCCGTGACAAAACCCTAAAACAGACTCTAGACTTAAACGTGAGTTTGGGAACATAGGCAAAACTCACTCACACCTAGTTCTAGATTCTGAAGTGCTCTTGAAACATATGAACAAGTAACTCCTGAAACACAACAACACAATAACATCATTGTATGCAGAAAACTTGAAAAACATATGGAGCAATAATAGCAAGATCAAGCTAAATGAAATAGAAACACTAGATCATGGCAAGATCAAACAAGTAATCACTATACAGAAGCAATTACTATGCTCATTCACACAGGGAATGAACATCCGGATTTGCAAGATGATAAGCTCATTTGAAGAGTATCATTTGCATCTCCAACACTCAACCAATGCAAACTACACGAAGTATTTGCATCTAGGAATAATCCTACATGGGCACAAGAGTGTTCATCACTCAACCAATGCATAGAACGTGTATGCATCTAGGAACAATCCTACATGGGCACAAGAGTGATGTACTTGAAGTAGAATGCATGACATTGAACAACAAGCGAACATGCATGAAGGTTGCATAGGCAAGGTATTGCAAATGCATGGCACAAACCACAAAGACCTACAAATAATGCATGAAACAAACCCTTAAAGCTTACAAAAGCAACATGGGTACAAAATATAAAGTACTTCCCTATCATATCACTCCTCCTATCATGAATCATAGAAGTTGTGATGAACTTGGAACATATATACCTGTAACCTGAAACACTTGCACAAAACACATTAGACCCTCAGGGTAAAGCAAGTAATAAACGGACAAGTATAATGTAACAAGTAAATTGCGATCAAGTAATCAAGATGTGAAACATGTGAGCAACTTGATCAAACACCAAAACAGTCATATGGAAATGACTACAATGATCATATAGCAAAGAAAGTGATCATCTGAACATGCAACCAATAAAGCATAATAGCATAAGGATAAAAGCATGTCCAACACATAAACACAATGCAATGAGAGCAACAAAGCATATCAAAGCATCATAAAGCAACGAGAAAACAAGCATGAAGTAAATCAAGGTTTTCTCAAAAAGAATGTCTTCTCCCCCTTGGCATATGCATCTCCCCTATGGCTTTCTCCCCCTACGAATGTGCACAAAGTAGAATTTCTCCCCCTAAGAGTGTGCACATGAGTCATATAGAAATGACGATACTCTCCCCCTTTTTGTCACGAATAGACAATTAATCAAGAGGAAGGAGGGAAAGAAAAGAAGATATGAAGATGATGCATGAGGAGTGCAAAATGAATGAGAAAACGAAGCTCAAACATAATACAAACATTAAAAAATGCTACAAAGCATAAAGAGCATGACATGCTAAGGATGATGGAACATGATATGGACCTAGGCATGACATGGACACAAGAACATGTTATATGTGCTAAAATGTCTAAAAAGACTTAACTAGCATGAGTGAATGCAGAAACATGTCAAGTGTTAGAGTGTGTGCAGTAAATAGCATCTAGTGTGCATCTAGTGTGCATGTGTGATGCATGACTAATGCATGAGTAAGGCACTCAAGGGGTAAAGTGTACAAAACACATCACCAATGATCAAAACATGATAAACATGAATAATCATGGTGATCCCCAAAGTTTGAAACTCATCGGAGTCCAAAACAACGAGAAAATGCCATTTGGGCATTTTATCAAACATTTAGAGTGCACACACTACACATGTATGATGAACAATGCAAGAACATATGAAAATCTTGCCTAAATACATGTTATTTTTGCCACAAGGGGCCAACAACCAAACCAAATCATCATTTAAAACAAAGCCCAATCAAAAAGATTGACAAGAATTAAGTTTTCCAACTCCCATTTGAGAAAAACCCAATTATGAACATAAAACCCCCAAAAACGTAATCTAAGGATCAAAATCAATGAAAAGAGTTAAAGATTACCTTAGAGATGTTTATGGAATGAAAAACACTTGAATTTAGTTGGGTTTTGATGTAGAAACATTAAACCAGAGGTTTAGGAGAGGATGGGAGATGTTTAAAACAAATGACCCACGAAATGCCCTTTAAAAAGCTGATCTGGAAATTTTCGCTGGTATCTCGCTACTTACCATCCCGCGAAAATTTCGCTGGTATCTCGCAGGTATCTCGCAGGTAAGCATTACTCGCGAAACAGCCGCGAAACAGTCGCGAAACTCTCTGTCCAAATCTGAAAAACTTGCGAATTGGACCCTTTCACTCGTGACTGAACTTAAACATGAAATAAGTCACGAAAACACCCAGAAAACATGTTTTTCACACAAAAACAATTTGAAAACTTTGAAAAACATGGGTGATACAAATCACTTCCAAAAGCAAACAAAAAGAACAAAAATCTTTTTGGTTTGAACCACATAAGGTTGAGCACACACACATCACATTTGAACATGTATAATCACACAAATGAAATAGACATTCATTGAACAAAAAACTTGTGTGTTGTGTGTGAGAATCAAGTGTGGAAAAGTCCTTAGACCAGAGCGAAACTTCAATGATCAATTCAAACGAGTCATACTCAACTGATACGAAATCAAGTGGACTATCTCCATTATAGAAATGAGTATATATGACCTCCCACACATTGAGTACATAACTTAGAAGCTTTTCATTTGGCTTCTTCATAAAGCATAACAATTGGTCCATTTTTATTTTGTATGGACAAAACATCTCATTTTGAGATAGGTGCTTGAAATTTATGATATTTCAACATTGATGATAAGCCTTTGGCTTTTTGAGCACCATAAAATTTACATTAAAAGAGTCGCTTTCCCTTTTTCCTAGTCAAATACTAGTATGTGCGACAGGCTTTTACAGCTCAATATCTCTTTTCATTTTGAGATTTACATTTAGTGAGCTCTTTTTGCAAAAACATAAAAATAAAGTGGGAAGAGATATAGACACAAGACTATGCAAGTATCAAGACCAACAAGACTATTGACCAATCATTCATGACAAGCTTGAAGATCTATTTACAACAGTCACACATAGTTTTCAAGATTTCTTCCACATAGAAATAGGTGCATACATAATAAGCTAAGCTCGTAAATGCACTACGCCATTAGTACGAAGGTACTAGGCCAAACTCACATGAAATATGTGCTCAAACATATACGATCAAACTTTTTGAATTTTTCACTTTTTATGTGGTTTTGGATTTTTACTCACACAAAACCAAAGCAAAACAGTAAGATCAAAAACAAACACACAAACAATGCATATAAAGAGATGCATGATGCACAAATGCATGACAATGAAGCATCTAATGCATGAATGGTCCTACAAAGATCGAAAGAATTAGATCAAGGACCAAAAGAGCATAAGCTCAACCATAGGAACCCTTCCTCATCCAAACGGAATGATTGTTTGGAATGAGTGTCTCAAGAGAAGTGAGACGAGGGTTGGAAGAATGAGAACCGGAGATGCACATAGTCAAGGAGTTAAAAGCATCAAACACTTTCTTTAACAACATGCTATTTTCACTCAAATCCGGTTTATCATTTTTAGCACAACTTCCAAGAAGCTCAAGTTTCTCTTTTCTTTTGATTCTTTTAAAAGCTTGAAACTTAGAGCAATGAGGTCTAAGATGACCAAGGGCACCACAATGGTGACAAACAATGTGTTTAGGTCCATTAGGCTTTTTGGGAATGGATCTAACAACTTGGGTTTGTTCTTTCTTCAACTTAGAACATTGAGGCCTTATATGACCAATCACACCGCAATGGTGGCAAGTTGGAACAAATTTAGATCCACTCAATTCCTTAGGATTGGACCTAAACAAAGGCTTTGGCTTAATAGCCTTTCTCTCCACTTTTTGATTTCTTTTATGTGGAGGAATGTACACCGATTTGTCCTTTGAGGCAGAACACACATTAGGCACAATCTCGGGTACCACAACATGATTGCAACATATATTTTCATCCTTTTTAACAATAGGTTCAGCAATCAAACACTTGGCATGCATCTTAAGAGATTCATTTTCAGATTTAAGATCATCAACAAGTTTGTTAGACAAAACAAGTTTAGCATCCAAGTCCATATTCAAACATTCAAACTCTTTCAGCTTTTCAAAAGAATTTTCAGCAAGTTTCTTATATTTTTCAACCAATTTGATGGATTCATTGAGCTTAGCAATCAAATCATCCTTTTCACAAAATAACTTGCTTAAATTCTTTTGAAATTTCTTAGCATTTTTCTTTAAGAGTTTGGTGTTAAGAATATCAACAACACCCAAAGATTCATGTAACATAGCATCACAATTATGAGGATTATCACTCATAGAGGCATTTTCACAAACACATGGCATGTTACATTTATCACCAATCAAATCATACAAGGAGGCATACATAGCACAATCCATGGAAAATAAACACAAGGAGTCAAGGATCACACTTAGGTAATGAAACCAAATCAAGTGCACCCGCTCTGATACCAATTGAAAGCTCGAAAATGTGTTGAAAAACACAAGAGCTGTTTAGACCCCCAAATTAAAATTACGGCTCAATAGATTTTACACAACTTTAATACAAAGTGCGGAATAGTGTAAAAGCGAGCGGATGAACAAGTAAGCTACTCTAATCCATAAACTAAGCAACACAGCAGTATAATGGAATTAAACAAGAGTAGGGAAGAAGGATGCAAACACAGAAAACACCGAGACGTGTTCTCGAAGAGGAAACCGAAGAACTCGGCGAAAAACCTCTCCGCCGCCCTCCAAGCGGAAATCGATCCACTAGACAATCAGTTGGGATACATGGGTTAGCAAAAGACCCTCCAAGCCTAGTCTACCCGCTGTACCTAAGCCCTCCAAGCTCCTACTCCAACAAGGCTTCTCGGAACCGTGTCTTGTCTAGCTCTCCGGATCCCGCAACAAGCTCCATGTTGCATTTGCCATCCTTGGCTTCTTCCAATGCTTCCCAATAGCTCCAAAACACTCTCTACACTCTGAATGTGTGTGGGTTGTGTTTGGGTATAAATCTCCTCTCAAGGTATGATAATAGGAGAGGGATGGAGAAGAGGCTATAATGATTTCTCACTAAGGAGGAGTAGCTCTCTCTCAAAAGATGGGTGGGTGAGTTGTAGAAAACCTATCTAGGGTTTTTCTCTCTGAATAGCCACACCAACATATGTGGGTAATGAGGGTATATATATAGAGTGGGTGAAGGGTAAGAAGGTCACTCATAAAAATCCTCCAGGCAGAAAGTTTCGCGACTGTCTCGCGGGAAGGCCTTACCAGCGAGACACTCGCGAAAATGACAGCCTGGCATGACTCTTCAGCTTCCAACACGTGCAGGGCACATGCACCATTTCGCGGGATGCTAGGTCGCGATATACCCGCGAGAATCCTTCAGTTCTTCAAATGCTTGAGCCTTCATACACTCTCTCTATCACACACCCCTTACAGCAAATCCCACAACAAATACAGGGTTTTAAACGATTGAACATAATTACAATCAAATTTGGCACGGAATAAAAGCCAACAAAAACACAGTTGTAAATTACAACTTTACAATATCTATTTTGCTATTTACTTCTTTATTATTTATTTTATCATTGTTTATGCTTCCATATTATTGCTGTGCTTTTTCCTGCGTAGTCATTGCTATTAGAGCTTCCAGATCATAAAACACCTAATGAACATTGAATAATTTATGCAGAAAAAACAGTGAACAATTTTTCAAATAATGCTGAAGAGAAAATACTTTTATGCAGAATGCTAAAAATAGTTTATGCAGAAAATAGTAAAAACTTTTATCAGAAAATAGTGAACAGTTTTAATTAATGCAGAAAATAGATTTTATGAATGCAGTAAGCAAATTTGAATATACATTAAACATGATGTACAACGAGCAAATTTTATTAATGCAAAAAAACCAATTCGATTATTGTGAAATTTAAACATGAAAAAGCATTCAGATTTGGCTTTTAAATTTAGAAAACACGATTTTACTAGATGTTTTATGAGAAAACAGTGAACGTTTTTTTAAATAGTGAACAGAAAATAATTTACACAGACGCCAACTATAGTCATACGAACCACATGCAGAAAACAGTTTGAATTAATATAGAAAACAGATTTTATGAATGTAGTAAGCAGATTTGAATATACAGTAAACATGATGTAGCACCAACTGCGGCATTTGAAGACACGTCACTAGCCTGCTGCTGTAGCACTAACTATAGTCATACCACATGCGCCAACAAACTGTAGGTGAAGTAGAAAAAATAGTGAGTTTATTAGAAAGTGGTAAACAACCAATCACAATCCATCATTGTTGGATAATTTTGACAAAGTGTGTATCAAAATAGATTTTGTTAGGTTCTAAGGTCTTAGGATTTTATGTATTTAGAACTCTAATTTGTAATGTTGGCAAACCATGATCAAAACAATGTATTTAGTCTTATTTAGGCTTGCTCAAAGTTGATCTATTATTGTAATGTTGGAATCGAGTGACTGCAGAAGTCTTTGTGACTTTTGGCCTGGCTCGATCGATCGAAGGACAGGCTCGATCGATCGAAAATCACACAGGTTGAATTTTCTGCAGAATTTCCAACTCAGCCCTACTACATTAAACGTTTAGGGTTTTATTTTTTTGCATAATTTTTTTCTTCTTTCTTAGATAGCTGTAATAAATAAAAGAGAGAAAAAAATGTTCTAGAAGTAAATAATTTAGCAAGCAATAACTATGCAGTAATACCATATTTTTATTAGAATCCAACAACTCCTCAGCTATAGTGTGTGTATGTATATTTTGCTAGCACATAGAGTATTATAAGTGAATTTAACCCAACGAAAGATTTGTTAAAATTCACATCCAACAAAAAAATATTGCATGATGTAAAATAACTTAGAGTTACACAAAGTGTAACTAGGACCCAAATCCACATGTATATCATACTCTCAAATCTAACGCCATCTCCATCTAAATAGTCTCCCCTTGATCTAGCTACCGAAAGCTCGAGCTAATGAACTCACATTCTTGTGTATTTTTTTTAAACACATCTGTTTTTCCTACATCACCAAACAAAAAACATGAATCTATTAGGGCTGTTATTAGTTATGTCCTGATCTGATCTTAATGCTGGCATTTTTTATGTTATTTTTGAAACAGAGTTTAGCAAGTCATCTTTGGTGATCTGGAGCTCCTCAGGCAATTTGCTAAGCAGTTTGCAAGTACTTTCAATTCAGAGCAGACCCATAATTTGATTGTTAGGCTGCAGCAAAATGTCATAAGAATTGAACCATTGAAAAATATTGTTTTGTTCTTTTCAAATTAGTTGAGCAAGTCCATCTCTTCCTACTAAAATACACTAGGCAATTTATGTGTTTGTCGCAATTTGAGCTATTTTATGTTTTAGAAACTATATTTGTCTATACTTTGAACATAGTGAAATAATGGATTTGATAAACAATTTAATAAGGTGATTTGCATTATGATGGAAAGGCGCAATTCTATGTTAAATATAGTTTTTCTTATGTTCTTTATATCTTCCCTATTTACTTGTATTGTGGTTTGCTTCCAACAATTTTATTCTCTGATTGTAAACATTAGAAAGCAAGGTAAATGTGTTTCATTTATTTTCTCTTTTGTGTATATTATTCACATATTTCAATTAAGTAGTCAAAAGTAATTTGGCTGGTATTAAAGGTATTGTTCTTTAGTGCCAAATATTTCTTTGAATTGGAAGCCTTAAGGAAAAAATTTCATGAACAAGGAACCCTCATTTTTTTGGTATATTTTTTGTTCAACTGGCCCTTGGTGTTATATGGCTTGATCTTAATGAAAGATTTTTATCAAGACAAATTAACTGGGGTTTTTGTACAATTGTTTATCTCTGAGTTGTGGACTTCTTTTATTGTAATTTTGGATGATTCTAGCTTCATGTTGAATGAAATTTCTTGAATTTTCTGCAAACCTTGATGGATTTTGCTTAATGAAAAGTTATTTGTCTCATATATGTAGTCAACTACAACTATCATGGCCATTGCACTTGCACATGGAGGGGTAATTCCATATGACTTAATTTTTTTTTTAAAAAAAATTATCTATCTTTTATAGCAAGGTTAGCAATCTATCATTGACCCAAAAAAAATGAAATAAATATGACTCAACTCTCAAGGCTTACTTTGTCTTGAAGATTTTCAATTTTTTTTTTAAATGTATACAATATGTGCTTACATTAATGATTTTTTTTCATATAGTAGATAATCTATTTTTGTCTTTTTAAGACATTTCAATGAGTAATATAATATTTTTGTCTTGGTTTGTATCAAATTGTAATTTATAGGTTTTAATTTTCTGTTTTTAGTTGGGCTATAGCTATTGATTTGCAGATAATTTTTGTTTGCAGCAAATATTTTTTGAAATTCATGATAATGTCTTTCTAATCATGATTGAGGTTATGCATTTACAAGTTTCCAATTATTTGAAGAATGTAGTAGTTTCATTCTCAAAGATTCTTGCTGCAATATATTGAACTGGACATGTTTGTGTTCTGAAATTAACTTGAACTCTTATTAAAAACATGGTTTTGTATCTACTCTATGTGAAACACTGTAAAGAAGTAAACTTTGACCTTTAGTTTTAAATTATTAATTTTTAAAAAATGTTTTTCATTCACTTTGATTTCTTTGTAGTCAAACTAAGAAGGGTGAAGGAATTTTTTTCTTAAAAAAAGAAAGGAAAAAGGCTTACGGATTTTATGAGATGTATACATGGTGATTGATCTCATTTTTAGCAAAACTTCCAAAGTGAATTTTAGGCTAGGACATTTTGTTTTGCATTAAACATGTCTACACTAGGGGCATTGGCCCATTGGTTTTGGAATGCAAGCATGTCATCAATTTTCTATGCAAGCATGTCTAAACTAGGTCTCTGCTTATTCATTTGAATATGAGGGTAATATTTACTATTGACTATTGGGGTTTGTGCACTTTCTCTAACTATGCAGGTAGCCTATAAACTAATGGTTATGCATGAAGGATGTTTGGAAGGGAAGTTTCAGTCTATTGAAAGACTAAGGGAAACCAATCAGGAGAAAGCTATTGTTCAATGTCAGACAGGTGATTATAAGTAGAAATCTTGCCTTGAATCATTTATGCTCCTTAGAGAGTTTCTGAGGGTCCCGTAGTTTAGTTTTTTGACAGTTATGTGGAAATACGATATTGTTTTCTTTACAAGTTTCCAGAAATTATCATGTAGCTTTCTGTTTCTGTTGTTGCACTTGATGTGATTAATCAATGCTTACCTTTGGAACCCTAATGAGTGTTGTTGCATTGTTATCCTTCATCTCTATATTTTGTATATATATCAATTTATAATAAATTCATTATTAATTTTTTTTTTTTTTGGTTGGTTGTAATTTCAACACTCTTTTTGCTATAACATACTACTATTTAATCAATTAAATCATTTAGTCTCCTTACATGTTTTGTGTTGATTTCTTACTTTATGTAGTTACTTCTTTTCATTTATAAGATGATTTAATAATGCAGTCACAAGAGCAACCCTATTCAGGTCCTTATTCATGTGATCAATGCGACTTTGTTGTTGCTTTCCTACTTCTTAATGTTGCATATTGAAAACAAATTTGAGAATGTTGAGTGAACTTCCATTATAAATATATATATACATATATATATAAAAGAAAAAGAAGGAAGAAAAATTAAACAAAAGGGAGATCCAGAAGTGGATGAACCTTATAAATGTTGGCTAATTTTGTTTTATTTGGATTTTCTTTTTTGGTTGGGGAGCTGTATTAAAATGAGTATTAGGTGTTCGATGAAATCCTGCAAAGAACTTGGGATAGAAAAGGTTATGTTTGGGTTATTCTAAAACAAAATTAAAAGGAATTGGATTGGGTTACTCTCCACAAATTTGCTTCCAAGGAAGGATGATCACACCATTCTCTTTAGCTGGATTTTTTTTTTTTTTTTTCAATTGCTAGAAATATTTTTCTCTCCATCATAGTGGATGTTACAATTTTAGTTGTTTAGAATAGGCTTAAAAGAAAATCTATTTGTAAGACAACACATTTTTATGGATAGCATACTGAGTGTTATATACATTTTAAATTTGAAATTCATACCAAGTGTTATTTTTTAAAATTTATAAATTCAATTGCATTAGCTACATACTTATTTAATTAAATTTATTTAAGTATGACTTTTGAAACAAAATGTTTCTCCAAATATTTACCTAAAATTATTTGAATATATTTGCTTTCTCGGATTCTAATTATTTCTATGTACAAAAATTTATTTGTGGACTCTTACAAAATTTAAATTATTTTTATTTCTATTTTGTTGAAAATAGATGTATTTTTTTTCCAAGAACCTAAAAATACATGTACTTATGTAATTCCTGTGCATTTGCACAGGTTTAAAAGCTAGTTTCCTTAATATGCCAATGTACACATACGAGAGTCTTAGAAGCGTCGAGCACATCATGGTCGACAAACCTACAAAACTAAGTACAGATACCACCGCAATGGAGTTCATTTAAACATCAAATTTAAACATGAAAAACAAATTCGATTATTGTGAAATTTAAACATGAAAAAGTATTCAGAGATTTGGCTTTTAAATTTAGAAAACACGATTTCACTAGGTGTTTTATGAGAAAACAGTAAACAATTTTTTAAATAGTGAACAGAGAATAATTTGCACAAAAAAGAGAGTGAAATTTTTTTTCAATAATGCTGAACAGAAAATAATTTTATGCAAAATACTATAAATAGTTTATGCAGAAAATAGTGAACAATTTTCATGAGAAAACAGTGAACAGTTTTACTTAATACAGAAAATAGTTTTACTTAATGAACAGTTCTACATTCAACTAATTCGAACTTTTTTACAAATTCAAATTTTTCGAGGCATTTACCGTTAGGTGATCTATGCGAATCATTCATTTTTCTTTCATGGAGTTTGTCCATTATTCAGATGGTTACATATTTTAAAAAACACAAAAACCATTTAAATGCAATAACTACGCCAATGCTAAAAACAGTTTATGCAAAAAATAGTGAACAATTTTTATGACAAAACAGTGAACAGTTTTAATTAATGCAAAAAGCAAATTTTATGAATGCGGTAAGCAGCTTCGAATATATAGTAAACATGATGTGTAGAGAATAAATTTTATCAACTTAGAAACAGATTTTATCAATGCAGAAAAACAAATTCGATTATTGTGAAATTTAAACATGAAAAGCATCCAGATTTGGCTTTTAAATTTAGAAAACACGATTTCACTAGGTGTTACATGAGAAAACAGTGAACAATTTTTTAAATAGTGAACAGAAAATAATATACGCAAAAAAGAGAGTGAACAATTTTTTAAATAATGCTGAACAGAAAATAATTTTATGCAGAATGCTATAAATAGTTTATGTAGAAAACAGTAAACAATTTTTATGAGAAAACAGTGAATAGTTTTAATTAATGCAAAAAAAAAAAAAAATTTAATGAATGCAATAAGTAGATTTGAATATACAGTAAATATGTTGTGCAAAGAGCAAATTTTATTAATGTAGAAACAAATTTTATCAATGCAGAAAAATATATTCAATTATTGTGAAATTCAAACATGAAAAAACATTCAGATTTGGCGTTTAAATTTAGAAAACACGATTTCATTAGGTGTTTTATGAGAAAACAATGAACAATTTTTTAAACAGTAAACAAAAAATAATTTATGTAGAAAAGAGAGTGAACAATTTCTTAAATAATGCTGAATAGAAAATAATTTTATGCAAAATCGTAGAAATAGTTTATACAGAAAACAGTGAACAATTTTTATGAGAAAAAAATAAACAATTTTAATTAATGTAGAAATTTAATTCATATTTTGAAATTAAAATCTCTATATTTTACAATGCTTCTGTTTAAATAAATAAAAACATAAAAAAGTCACTTATTTTTACATTTATGTTTATTTGTTCATTATCCCCAAACAAAAACAAAAAAAAACAAAAAAAAAAAAAAATTTACACAGTACTCGAGTTTCCCAAACTCGAGTACTGTGTAAATTTTTTTTTTTTGCATTTTATTTATAAAACGTACCCGAGTCTGGTATGCTCGAGTAATGTGTTGCATGGAACTCGAGTTTCTTGAGCTCGAGTACCACATAATTTTTTTTAATCGCAGAAATTCCATGTCAGCAATGCCACGGTGGCAGAATTGAGGGGAACTCGAGTTTCTAAAACTCGATTTCCAGAAAAAGTGGTACTTTCCTATTTATTTCCGAAACAGTGATTTTTTGCTAAAAATTTCAAAAAAAAGTGGTATTGGGCCATTTTGGCCCATAAACAATAGAACAACTTGAATGTTCCAGCAGTTGGATCTTTTACTGGGTTGAGTCCAATGGCCTCTTTTACTATAGCTTCCTACATGCTGTAAGAAGTATATTCTAACGTAAGTGTGGTACTCGAGTCAATTTCAACAAATCCGTTTTTTTTTTTTTTTTTTTTTTTTTCAAATTTTGGCGAGCAACAAGCTCGGTACCATTATTGATTGAGAGAAATTATTATGTAATCTTTATTGTATTTAATGAAAAACCTTGATTTAAAATATTGTAATAATATTAATTGTAATTAATACAATTTAAAGGATAATTACAAATGACTTAATGAATGAAATACTTGTCTTGAAGTACATAAATTTTCTTGATAAATTAATTTTTTTATATGCAAAAGTAATATATATATATATATATATTTGTATAATAAATCATATTAAAGATGTGTTTAAGAAATAAAATTCATATTTGTGTGTGCTATTTTGTGAATTATAAAAATTTATTGATATAATTATATTGGACCTCTGAAAAAAATTTATGTCTTTGCCACTGAGTGACAAAGTTACTATCATTCATTAAGAGGAAAAAAAAGAGGAAAAAAACTATTATTATATGTAACCTTATTACTATGAGAGGTACCATACTAAACAAAATAATAATAATAATAATTGTGTAGTAAATTTTCCATAAATCATTGTGTATTTTTTTTTTTTTTTTGTTTGAGAAACTATAATTCTAACACTACAGGGAAAGGGGAAAGCTATGTAAACTGTAAAGCCTTTAAAGCAATTACATAACCCCAAAAAGCACTACAAAAGTGCCTAACTCTTGTAGTGATAGATGTGGATACGAAGTACCATATTGGTAGTGTTTGAGTCAAAATCAATGTGTGTTTGTTCTTCACAAATTTGGCCAAAATATGCACTTGGTATTGGTAATGCGATGAACAACAAGGTACAAGACCTAGGCGATAAATCTAAATCTATTTATTTCAAGAAACTCTAGTATTGCTAAATATGTGTACATCCATGTTTTGGGACTCTTAGTTATTTTTATTTAATCAACAATAAGCATAAATATGAAAATGGAGACTCAAAATATAAGCAAATGACAAAGATTGTACCTGTTTTGTTGAAAAAAATATTATGAATTGATGTGAAAATAAATGTAATAGTGTTATTCAAACCTCATATTAATCAAATTAATGTGGGTTTTTGTTAGCTCGACTGATAAAGTTTTTGTCATTGAATAAGAGATCTGAAATTCAAACCTCACCTCCACTAAAAACCATTTGGTATATGATTCACGGCTTTAGGGTAACTCTACTATAGAATTCTTTCCATTCATCTTGAATTGAGTAAATTGGATTTTACCTTATCATCAACATTCAAAAAAATATCGACTATCATAATTTTATTATCTAATTTAAATATTGATAACATGATATTGAACTATGGCCCTCCTTACTTTGATAGAGTCTTCGGGGACAAAGTTTTCAATAGATTCAGGAGAAAGCGCAACTTGATCCACGGAATGTGGCCACCAAGTGATGACACATTTTTTCTCATTTGAGAATAGAAACTTGTGTCCTAAACCACCACAACACACAACCATGTTCCCCCCAAACATTGAGGTTTCGAAGAGATCCTGATATTATTTTCTCATTCGGTCCTTAACGAACATCTCTGGAGTTCCCTTTTGCCCTATTCCGGCAAATTCCAATGTTTCCCCAATGATAGGCCATCCTTTTTTACCTAATGGCAACTTGTCATTAGTCGATTTTTGTTTATATATGACGAAGATGAGAGAGAATGAAATACTAAAGACTACAAGGTGAAGCATGATTTGGAAGAAATCCATAACAACTCCCAATATTATACCAATGAGTGAGACTATGGGTATGTTTGGATACCGTTTATTTGCTGAAAATTGAAAACTTATTACTAGAAGCACTGTAGCAAAATAATTTTTAAAAGTGTGAATAGTGCCATGGGACTCAAAAATGCATTGGTATGCGCGTTTTTGACTGGGTTGTGAATAGTGCCATGGTACCTAGCCAAAAATGCAAACGCTGAATTGCATGCTGGTAACATGCAATCCAAACACACACCAAATTGCATATTTGAAAAGGTGTTATTTTCTATTACAAGATTGAAAACCTTGGCAATGAATTTATTCTGAGATTGCACCATTAGTTTTCCCATATGACTACAAGCCAAGATGCAAAATGACAATAAATTATTTCCCATGTGAGAGTAATTCACTTAAATTTGGGACCTAGCTATATATTTGCCAAGGGGGGTGGCATGGCCACCCCCCTAACCTCAATAATATTTTATAAATTGTATGCATTTTTTTTTTAATCAAAGTTAAAAGCTTTAAGAATTTGGCGTCCAAAATAAGAATTTGGTTTGCTGGCTATGTGGGTTTGTTGGAAGAGAGAGATAGAGGAAGAGAGGAAGGAGAGACGTGGGAGAGAAGAGAGAAATGAGTCATTTATATTATTTAATTGGGTAGTTTACATTATTTTAATGAGTTGTATGTTTAAATAAAAGTTGAGATGTCTATTGTATTGTTAAATGAGATGTTAAAATAGATAAAGTTACTTTTTTATATTTTGAAATAATTTTTTTTTTTAAGAATCTTGGATGCTAATGCTCTAATAGTATTGTGAGTGGTAAATGAAGTTATTTTATTTGAAATTTAAATTCAAATGTTTAAGAGTTTAAAAGTTTCAATAAAGTAAAAAATATCTCATAATTAATGAATAAGATAAAAATATGTTACAGATGCCATATGAATGCTTAATTTAAATTTAATTTTTATATAAAACATATCTCTAATTAAGAATTATTATGTGATTTTAATATAGTTATATCTAACAAAATATAAAAATTTCGCTAATATTTTCAAGCAAAATAAAAATGTATACATAATTTTTTTAATAATTTTTTGAGGGATTGATCACAATGATAGTTTCTAAAAATAATTATAAATTAGTGTTTTCCAAACACATACATAGTCACGTGTGAGCATGTAGATATACAATCCTCAAAAGAGTCATTTAAATACCATTATTGGTCTTACGATAAGTGGATACACAATCATAAAAGATGACATAGTATAATTTGAATCACAATATCATAGACTAAGTACAAATATTATGTATTCACAATAATTTGTACAAAACATTCAGCATATTAAGAATCTATGCGTGTGCATTTAAACAACATTTTGAAGGAGAATATAATGTATAAGATTTGTCATTCTCATTAGTTATCAAATAGCAGGCAAAAACTTATTAAAAAGTCCAGTGTATTGGGAAAGATACAAGACCAATACATGTCGTGTCCATATTGCATCCAAAGCCCCAATAAACTTGACACAAGACAAACCCTTGAATAGATTTAAAGAGAAGAATTTGTATTTTATTTAAATGACTTGAATAAAGTATTAAGTGATGATTTTTTCTTGTTGATGAAATTTTATGAATAAATCTAAGCATCATTAATAAATGGATTTGAAATGATTAGATTTACAATATAATTTTGAATCGATAATGTTACAAGTACTTTTGTTTGAACAAAATCTCTAAAACATAAATTATCATGTGTCATTAAATTCATATCTGGTATTTTAACTAGAAATAATTTTTTAAATCCCTCGATTTTTAAATGCATCCCAGGCAAAGTAATATTGATTGGCTAAGAAAAATTTACATTTTGACCAATTTTTCAAGTTGATATAAACTGAAGAAAATATCAGTAAAAGGTGAGAGAAGTATTGTGATTCCACTGAATCTAAAATATTTTCATAAATAACAATCAAAGTCTGTAGGTGTAGGCAATGGTTAGAGTAAAAAAATTCTTACAACCTGAAAAACAAAAATGACTATCTTTTGAATTAGAGAACAAGTAATGACTACCTGTGCAAGTAGTGTTACTTCTGCCTTTTTAATTATATTTTTGTCACCACCAGGAAGGCAACCTAAGTTGAAAACAAGAAGCCTAAAAGCACCCAGATCATCAATTTTTGCCTTGTCAAGATGCATGTGTTGTAGTTCTTGATTAAGTGCAGTAGTATAATTTTCAACATTACCTGATGTTATATGAATCCAAAAACAGTCACAAACAAATTTTAATAAATATAATGAAATATGAAGCATAAATACAAAAACGAAACCAATTTTATCGTCTCCCTGCTAGTAGAATAGATACCACAGCTAACTTCTATAGATATTTGGAATTCTTCTTTCTAGACAATTGTTTTATTATATGATCATAAATGCAGGCACTATTTATTTATTTCATATTGCCTAGCTGATGATGACCAAGTGAGCATGCAATACCAATATAAATATCAGGGACTGTACCCCAAGTTAGTTATGCACTACCTGTACCAATATTTATACGACGTTAGGGCATCTTTTTATGCATTTTCTACAAATCTTAGTTCTAAGCACTGTCTTAAGAACTTAGATTTGAAAAGTTTATTTGTTGAAGCATATAAGTATCTTACTGGCTTCCAGCATAAGTTGGAACAGAAGAGAATTAAAAGGAAAGCCAAGAAGATCTGCTGGGGAAAAGGAGAGAGAAAAGGTACTAGATTGTTTTACTCGTTAATATGAAAACACCTATTTTTGAACATTGCCTTAAGGAAATAATTATGTTCTAGTATCATAAAATGAAAACAAACTGCTATGCACTGCAGCAAGCAAGAAACATGGTATAATAACATCAACTAGCATATTACAATCTCCAATCATAGTATTCCAGATCTTACTATTAGTACACGTTCAATTGGTTATTTAATTTGCATATTAATCATGATTTATGATGGATTGTGAAAAAATTTAATATGAACTGGAAATATGAGATAACAACTTTTTCAAACCATATGTAAGATCTAAAGAACTTGGACTCTAAGGTATTGAGGAAATGAATACTGGTATATGATTTGTCGAGAAAGTGGCACTTGAAAGACCTCAATTGTGGACTTCTGTAGCCAAATTCCTAGTTTTCAGGACCTGAGAATTAAGACTTTACATAGTTGTTCAATATTTATGTGATAACTAACACCAAATAACTCAATTGAAGCAAAATTAGAAGTTGATCTAGAGTGGAAAACCAAAACAATAGCCATGTCCTCTAAAAGTTGCAGTATCTCACATTTTCAAATAGGTAAGTACTCTTTTGAGGTCCTTATGACAATAAAGATATTTTAATTAAGTTTCAGTAGGAGGGAGGGGGAAGAAAGCAACCAAACTAAATCCGAAAGTAAATAAGATCCATTTTAATTTGAACATGAGAATAATGCTGCATAAAAAACATCTAAAGTTCTAAACTAATTTGACATCTTTGATTTATTCAAAAGTGTAATTTAAAAATTGAAAAATAGCCTTAATAATTTACATCATTTCACCGATCCTAAAGACAGAACATTTAAATGAAGATTTTCAATAAACTAGAGGCATAGCAAGTACCTTAAAGAGGCCTTGGAAACATAGACAAGAGCTTAACATGCTCTTTCTGTGCATATCTGGAACTCATAAGCAATTGCACTACGTGTAAAATTAGTCTTAAAAATATATAACATATCTCCGATTCCAAAAGAACATATCATAAAAAATGGTTTAATTTAAATACATTAGCAACCAATCAAAATATTGGTTTGATCAACATGCGTATATAAGCTTTATTATTCATTATTACATATTTGACATGTGAGATACTACAGAAAAATAAAGAAATCTCAAATCAACAATTCTGCATTCTAGAATAGTCAAAGAAGTCCCTTCAGGGGCATCCAACGGAATTGGAATGATATCTAACTAAGGGGAATTCAATCCATGTTTACATCTATACTAGCAATTCCAATTTTTTGTTTTTGTTTTGAGGGGTGGGGTGTGAGGATAGGATAACTAAAATCCTTCACTTCACTTTCCTACTAAAACAGAAAAGTAGTTCACATTAAACAACTCTGACCTGATATTGAGGGAAATGACAAGTGAAAAAAGAAAAGGATAACACAAAAGGATTGAATCCTATATTTGTTCTCCAGTGAACGTGCAGTCTGCCAACATGTGAACGAAGGTTGAACATGTAAAAGAACAGGTCTAGAAGATCTCCACCATTTCCAAGAATAGTGAATGCCTCATTATTCATCAACAATCAAATTGGCATTTCTAAAAGCACTGAAAGTAAGTCAAGTGGTCCATAAGTTTTATCACATTTGGTGTCCCCTTCAGCTACAAGTAATAAAATTGACTTTTGAGTTTATACACTAAATAAGAAATTCATGCATACATGATTAGCACACTAAAAGAATCTTAGGCAATTTGGAATCAGAAAATTTCCAGCTCTAGCACTCATGCACCATGAATTAACATCAGAGAGCACTAGGAATTTAGTTTAGAACTGAAGATCCATATATGTTAATACTGAAAACGGATTCCTTCATAAGCTTCATTATCCAAAATTAGTTGGGTGACATCCAAAAAATAACAAAAAAATGGCATAATGTTTTGTTTTCCATAGAAGATAAAAAGTGCAAACAGAAAAAAAAAATATGAATGAGGATGATTTAAACTCATGGCTAATAAATAATTTGAGCAAAAATATTCTGATCTGAAATCAGAAAATTTCCAGCTCTGGCACTCATGCACTATGGATTAAAGTTAGACAGTACTAGGAATTCAGTTTAGAACACACATCCCCATCAACCAGCCAGCGTGGCACAACCACAAACCATAATTGACCCCATGGCCATAACAGTAACTGATCTCATTGATCATACCACTTGCTCATTGAAACAATACATGCATTAGGTCCTTCATATATTCTCTTTGGTTGGACCAAATCTTTTGTAATAGCCGTATTAGCTAAAGACTTCCTGTGTTTGGTACATTCCCGACCTGGTATAAAAAAAATAAAACTAAAAGGAATTCAGTATAGAACTAAAGATCCATATATGTTAAAGGGCGCCTAATTGGGATCAACCAACTCTTCTAGCAAAGAAGTATTCTCTAAAGCATCATTCTGAATATACATTGCATAAACACAGTCCTGGCTAAGTCATCAGCAACCATATTGACCATTGCTAAAGTATCATAACCATAGCTACAACTGGAACAAAACACTGTATCCCCTTTCAGAACAACACGTTTCCAAACCCTGGTAAAATAGTCAATATCAACTATTTGATGCCTGGATACATTTGCCTGAAATAATTGGCAAAATAGGAACAAAAATGTCTCAATCTAGAGATGGAATTGGACAAAAAAACGCATTAACAGGAGCCTGTAGTAGGTCATTCCAATATAGCATCAAACAAGGTCCATAAAACAAAGTCATTTCGTTGACCCACCAAGCAAAAGTAGCATTCAGCTCATAAACTTAGCGCCCAGATGTGTGTGTGTGTGTGTGTTTATGGGTTAATCAAGAAAGAGTTCGGCAATTATCTGCACCTAAGTATAAAAAGGCATTTTAAAGATCACCAAAAAATCTAGATTCTGGTATAGTTTCCTAGAATAAGCATAAATGGCAGAGTGATATGGTGCAATTCATTCTGTTTAAGGATGAGCAGATCACTTGCAAGATAGGAAGTGAAGAAAGCATGGAATATGTGTAGCAAGCATATTATCATTGACTATGCCATTGAAGTGTCAAACAACTACTTTTTACTCTTTTTTTATTTATTTATTTTTAATTAAAAAAATATTGTCAATCTAGGTATGTTTTATTTTCAATTACCTTTATCAATCTTATACCTTTCCTCGCTTGGCCCATTAGATAAAAAAATTTAAAGAACTCATAAGGTAAGGCATCTAAAAAACTTAACTAATTAAATTTTATTTCTGTATTGATAACAAAATCATAATACTTGGTACCATGCATACAGGCACTCTTGTTTGGCACAGACTACATGTTTACTTGGAACTTGGAAGTTCATCTAAGCCAAGTTTCCAACGATTGGCAATTATCATTTCTCTGGTAATACAAATTCTAGAGGTTTTTATTTATTTATGGGAACACAAAATCTTGTTGACAATGAAAGTAACAAATTCTTTTTTTAGCTAAGCAATATATAGCATAAACAATAGCACAAGTTGAATGTTCCAGTTGAATCTTTTACTGGGTTGAGTCCAATGGCCTCTTATACTATAGCTTCCTACATGCTGTAAGAAGTATATTCTAACTTAAAGTGTGGTACTCGAGTCAATTTCAACAAATCCCCCCCCCCCCCCCCCTTTTTTTTCCAAATTTTGGTGAGCAACATTATTGATCTAGTACTGTGTAATCTTTAATGTATTTAAATAATATTAATTATGATTAATACAATTTAAAGGATAATTACAAATGACTTAATTATGAATGAAATACTTGTCTTGAAGGATATAAATTTTCTTGATGAATTAGTTTTTGTATACGCAAAAATAATATATATAATAAATCATATTGAAGATATGTTTTAGACAGAATTCATGTATGTGTGCGCTATTTTGTGAACTAAAAAATTTATTGATATAATTATATTGGATCTCTGAAAAAAATTTATTCCTTTGCCACTGAGTGATACAATGAAGGCATTGCAGCCCAAATCGCCTCCAAGGAGACATGGAACCAAATTTGGAAGGTTAAATTTCCCTAGAAAATCCAAACCTTTATGTGGAACATTTTCCATAATGCCTTCCCAAATAGAACAATCCTCTGTCAATGAGGACTACAGATCCCAAGACTTAGTCCTTTTTGCCCTGAGGGGGAGGAAATTTTATCATATTTCTTTCCGTACTGCAACTTTGCTGGGGCAGTATGGCTAAGATCAGAATTATCCATAAATGCTTCTGAGCTTCAGCAACAACCTCTAAAACAATGGCTGCGAAATTGCATTCTGTCCAAGCAGATAATGATTGAGGACAAGATGCACTTCATGCAACTGGTCTTTACAACTCTGTGGACCCTCTGGCTCCACCAAAACCAACTAATCCATGAAGGGAAAGAGCCAAGCCCAATTGAAGGCTAACTAACCTCAAAAAATTTGATATGCAGGTTCCAAATAGCATATGTAACAGGACAAGGGGAAAAACCAAATAGGCCCACCAACACATATAAGGGTGCAGGTCTGGCAACTCCATATCAAAGAAGATAAACGGAGTACAAGAAGTGGAATTGCCTTTGGAGCCATAAGCAGGGAGGGAGGAAGAATTTTGGAAGTCTATGACACCACTAAAACCTAGTCCACATTTATAGCCAAGCAGATTGACATACAAAATGCTGTCATGAAAGCTACGCAATTGGGGGTTCACAAGCATTATCATCCTCACTCACCAGTGAAGGAAGAGAACAGATGTGGAAGCAAAACAAGGAATTGCATTGGTATAGCAGGGCATCCTTTGCAGACATCCAACATTTAAGCCAGCAAGGAATCAAGCTCATAGTCCAAGCTGTTCCTGGCCTCATTTCGCAGGGAATTACCTCAAGTTCAATATGTGTATCAAGTCTCCCATACATTGTCTCTGGTCGGACCAAATCTTTTGCAATAGCCGTATTAGCTAAAGACTTCCTGTGTTTTGTACCTTCCATACCTGGAATAAAAAAAAAGAAAACTAAAAGGAATTCAATTTAGAACTAAGGATACATATATGTTAAAAGTGAAAATGGATTACCTTAGAAGCTTCATTATACAAAATTAGTAGGTGACATCCCAAAAATAACAACTGTGTAGTTTTCTGCTTTCCTTAGCAGACATAGTTAAAATAATAAATGGAACTGTGAGAAAAGGGCACCTCGTTTGGGTTGAGCAACTCTTCTAGCAAAGAAGTATTCTGTAAAGCATCATTCTGAATATCCATTGCATAAATACAACCCTGGCTAATTCATCAGCAAGCATATTGACTATTACTAAAGTATCATAACCACTGCCACAAGTGGCATCAATCACTGTATCCCCTTTCTGGACAACATGTTTCCTAACCCTAGTAAAAATGGTCAATACAACTATTTGATGCCTGGATACATCTGCCTGAAATAATAGGCAGGAACGTAAATGTCTCAATCTAGAGATGGAATTGAAAAAAACAAATGCCTTAACAGGAGACTGTAGAAGGTCATTCCAATATAGCATTAAACAAGGCCCATAAAACAAACTCATTTTGTTGACCCGCCAAGCAAAAGTAGCATTCAGCTCATAAACATAAGTACCAAGATAAGTATGTGTGTGTGTGTGTGTTTATGGTTAATTATGAAAGAGTTTGGCAATCATATGCACCAATGTATAAAAAGGTATATTAAAGATCACCACCAAATCTTAGATTGTGATACAATTTCCTAGAAAGGAGCAGTTAATCATAAATGGCAGCATGATCTGGTGCAATTCATTCTGTTTAAGGATGAGCAGATCACTTGCAAGATAGGAAGTGCAGTAAGCATGGAATATGTATGGCAAGCATGTTATCATTGCGTATGCCATTGAAGTGTCAATAAAAGACTTCTTGGGACCTTAAATCAATTGCTGATTGATCAAAAAGGTAAGAAAATTATAGTGAGTAATCCAACATGCCTAGTGTTCCAATTTGTGCTCATTTCAAACAAAGATTTATAAAAACTTTATCCACACGTGCACATGCAAGTACACAAAACCCCAAAAACTAAAACTTACATCAGGTGCTTCAACTTCACTCAGAGAAAAATTCTTATATAAAGTCCCAATATATTGTTCTAAGAACTTATTATCTGCTTTAGAGTGCATTTTCATATTTTACTTTGTTTTCTTCTATTGTTCCCACTATATATAATGCCAAAAGACGTGGTGAAGCGAATTTTTCTGTTCCCTTCTAATCCAAACTAGCAAAGATTAAAATCTTTGTAAAGAATCAAAATAGCAAACCAAATAAACAACTACATAAAATCAATATTTCAAGGAATCCAGTCTTTAAGTACTTACAAGTAACCAAATTCTATTGTCTTCTTCCTCCCAAAGACATATCTTGTAAGAACATCCTCCATTCCTACATCACAACATTCATATTCAAAACATACATATATAACTATATACATACATTTGAAGAAATCAGAAGAACTAGAGTTGAACCTATTCATCAAATTCTTCGCCTAGTCTTAGCACATGTACTGTGGAGGGGAAGAAGCAAAACTCAGAATAGTTCCTTTCATGCTTAACACAACTAAATTTGGATTAAATTAAATCGAATCTAATGTAATCATACATAGCAGCAAATAACAAATTAAGTTCATAGAAATTAACCTACAAGTTTAAAGCAATTAAGCTTCAGTTTAATGAAAAGGTATCAAAATTCACAACAAAACCCAGATTTTTGTAAGTATAGTTTCTCAAAGAAATCCATCAGCATAGAAGCAAATATTGAATTTTAGCATAAAAACCAAATGGCCAACCACTACTAGTACTCTGTTTTCTTATGTCGGACAAGGAAAAAGAAAATAATTTTATAAGAAGTGAAAGAGGGAAAAGGGGCACCAAAAAGAGGAGAATCAAGTGGAATAAGATTTTCAGAAGAAGCGAGAGTCCATTTGGCTCAATGGCTTTCACACAGAAGTGAGTCCATTCTCCAAAGTTACAAAGGAATGTGAAGAAGAACAAAGTCTAAGCGTAACATGTTCGAGAAAATATAGGTAAAAAAAAAAAAAAAAAACAGCTAACACTCGAAATAAATAACACACAATCCTAAAGTAATCCCACATTGATAAAATACAAGTAAATTGTTTTATTTATAAATTGTTGCAACAACCTTGGCAATTGCCGAGCTTAGTAATGTAAGCTTGTAACCGAGTTGGGGCATTAAAATGGTTGAATGTATGCTGAGAATGCCTAGGTGGGATGTGGTTAATATGTTGATTTGTCCAATATGGAGTCTAATATTCAGCATGCCCCTTGCCCTTGGGTTGAAGGGCACCCCCATCCACAATGGATGGGTAGCCCACATCTCATATTGAATTGTTTGTTAAGGATTGGGGTATCCCCACAAATCAACACACAACCCCTCCCAGCATGCTATCTAGTTCTTCTCCGTACAAACAACCACTTTTTTTAATTTTTAATTTTTTACATTTATTTCTTGTCAATCTGTGTAAAAATCAATATTTTTTAGATGAGCTTTACCAATCTATTTTCATTTTTTATACACTTATTTTCTTATCAATCTTAGTATTTTTTAATAAGTTGAACGGCCATTCAAACAACCACTTCTTGCCTTTACTAATATAAGAATATATATATATATAAGAAAAAAAAATTCGTTTTTTTTTTTAAATGGTCATTATCAATCTGTTTTCAAATTTTTTTTTCCTTTTTAAGTACTTTCCTATCTAATCTTGAATTTTTTTTTCTTTTTTATATGTTAAAATTAAATAAATAAATAAAAGCCAAACAGGACTAGAATTGATAACTTGCTATATATACCCTTCATTGGGCTGATTATAAAAGATGGAGTTTAATAGAAATTCAAAGTCGTTAAGACTTTGATGGAGAATTGTTGTTATAGGACTGAAATCCTTTGTGGAACAGTTGTTTAATCTTTATCTAATGGGGAGAAAAGGGATAAGATGATCAATAATTTGACAAGCCTAATGTGAACAAAGAGGTTGGCTAATGTGAACAATTGTTTATAGTGCGCACAATTGCTGTTAATGATGCTCCCAATATGATAACCAAAGCCCATATCAAGATCATCAAGGCTTTAGAGTAACTCAACTATAGAGTTCTTTCCATTCATCTTGGAATGAGTAAATTGGATTTTACCCTATCATCAACATTTTAAAAAATGTTGAGTATCATACTTTTATTCTTTATTTTAAATATTGATAACGTGATAAAATCCAATCACTCATTTCGAAAGAGTGAATAGTATTTTAAAGAAACTCTATAGTTTAGTTCCTTAAACCTCTAGAGGACCATAATTTGGTAAAGCTTTACAAGGTCCTAAATCATAAGTAGAAGTTTTTTCCGGATCAGAGAGTGAGGTTCTTGATGAGAGCATTGCACACAATGTGTATATTGTAAGTGTTTTGGTCTGATTAAAATAAAGGATATATAGATGGTTAATGCTATGCAATAACCTAAACAACTTGGATTTGAGGCTGTGGATGATTCCTATGATAATACAGTGGATTGTGTACTGTGAAAAGATGTGTGTGATGATGAAAATATGTAGAGAAAAAAGAATCATGGCTTGGGATGTGGCTGAGTAAATTAGTGCTCTAAAGGCTCTCTAATATATCGTAAACAAAAATTTGGACCTCTTTTCTATTGAGACTTGAGACACTTCTCGCATTTACAGAGATAGCTATTTTCCATATTTTTAAGGCTACGATGCCAAAAATTGGGTGGAATTACTAGTGTTTATACTTCCGATTTGTTCTAAATTAATTATACTTATTTTTAAGAGATAATTCAGCCTTTTTAGCAAATTCGGACTCTCTCATGATTCTTTTATTCCATCATTCAAACGTTACTTCATTAATTTAAATAAATGCATTATTTGATAATAAAAATACAAAAATTTTAAAATTAATAAAAAATATAATATTATTGATATGAAATTTTTGATTGCTTGCAAGTCTACCATAGTTAAAATTGTGAAACAATAGGATCTTATATCAATTAATCATTTTATGGACCAATTAAAATTAATCTAGGATAATCCTATGTACGCATTTATATAATATGATCATGAATCAACCAATCAGATTTAAGCATTCAATAAAAATGGTTAGGGCAATGTTTCACATAGAAAAATACCAATTTACTCTTAATTGCTCTATAACCACTTAGGATCAGGGTCATTTACAAAATTTTCTCTTACATAAGACTATCACATTACAACTTGTTCTAATAAAGGGTAGCAAAATATGGTGTTAACAATTGTAACCCTATGAACTAGCCACAAATCATGAGAACTCGTTAGGAAACTATGAACAGATTGAAACTCATTTGAGAGAGTTTTATAAAAAACAACAACATAGTGATTTTTTTTGGGGGGGGGGGGGGGGGGGAGAGAGAGAGAGAGAGAGAGTATTTTTTACTCTCGAAAAATAATGTTGCATTTAGAGTTTTAGGAATTTAATCATCTATGTAACGAAATCGTCTTAGCATGCGTGATGCGAGGCAAAAACTTAGGTTTGGCTTAATTCCAGTATTTTTTTAATTGGAAGTGTCCTTTTGTTTTAAATACACAACAGCAAGTGGTAGTGAGTTTTAATCTCCACCTTTTATTTAGTTAGTGGGTAATGTGACAGTTTCTCATTAAAACAAAAGTAGATTCCTGTTAAAAAAGTACTGGAGGTAAGCCAAATCCCAAAAAATTGAATATGGTAGAATCTCCCATAAAATCAATGTTTGTTTTTTCTTCCCAAATTCGGTCAAATATACAAGGTTATGCAATGAACAACAGGGTACAAGACTTGGATAAATCGAATTTTATTTATTCAAAAGTACTCTAATATTGCTAAATATGTGGAGTTCAAATCTTCTGTCCCACTTTTCTTGCTCCACTCTATAATCCATAAATAAATGCTTGCCACGTGTTCACCTGATTAATTAAACACTGCTTTTAATTAATAATTGTAGTATTAATAAGTCAATAATGATAGTATTTAATTAATTTGGTGAACAAGTGGTAAATATTTATTGGTGGAGTATAGCGTGGAGCAGGAAAAGTCGGACAGAAGATATGTGTCCATCTAAGTTTTGTAACTAGTAGTTATTTTTATGAGGGATGTTTCGTCTACAACAATTTTACAACATTTTTACAACAAATCACATGTGGTTAGTTGTTATTGGTTTAAATTTGAAACTAACACCAAGATTATTTTTTTGCCCCAACAATAATAACCAGTAACAACTTGCTACTTAAGATTTGTTGTAAAAATGTTGTAGACGTATCATTCCTCTATTTTTATTGAATCAACAATAATCATAAATATGCCCTTCCGAAATAAATAAATATATCATAAAATAAAAGGAACATAGACTCATAAATATAAGAAAATGCTAAAGTTAATACCAATTTTATTAGGCAAAATTGCAAACTACACCTCTAAAGTTTGGGGTATTTGGATTTTATACTCTAAAATTTTAGAATTTGGATTTTGCCCCTTAAAGTTTTATTCCATATGCATCAACAACTCTCTATCCATATTTTTCATTAAGTGTCACATAAGCTTACCACATGTGTATAGATGTTTAGTTCAATAAAATGATGCCAAGTCATTTTTATCATGCCATGTCATTTTTAATTTTTTTAGGCTAAAAAAAATGACGTGACATCATTTTATTGGAAAAACTAAACACGTGTGGTATGTTTATATGACACTTAATGAAAAATAGGGACGGAGGGGTTGACAATGCAAATAGAATAGAACTTTAGGGAGAAAAATCTAAATTCTGAAACTTTATGGTATAAAATCCAAACACTCCAAACATCAGGAGTATAATTTGCTATTTAGCCATTTTATTCTAAAGACTTATAAACTAATATTGCAATGAATGGGATAGAGCTATTTTAAAAACATAATAATCAAATGTTTGAATTAATATTTTTATGATTGGAGACATATCAATCGGCAAGTTTATATCTTTTTAAAAAAAATGGTAAGCTTATACATACTAAGAACATTTCAAAATTTATTACTTGAGTGATTGGTCTTAAAAATTGATATATCACTAATAATATATTAGTATTCAAACATTCATTTATTATGTTATTGAAGTAACGCCACTTAAATTCATTGTCATATATTTTTTAAGTTTTTACAATAAAATTGGCAGTAGATTTACCGTTTTCCTATATAAAATTTGTGTCACCAAGGGTTTTAAGAAATTTAATATTTATGATTATGAGGCTTAAGGTAGACTGGTAAACCGTCAACTAGAATGGGTGATGGCTTATAAGTAATCTTCTCATCTGGAATTACTTTCTCCCACTTGAATCTTGTCACCACATTATGTATAAACACTAGTATTTCTAATCGAGCGTACTCCCTCCCCGAGCAAATCCAATCGAGGTCCTCCTCCAAATGGCACAAAAGTGTAAGGTGCTAGGTTACTCCCTTCAAATCTTAAAGGATCAAATTTCTCAGGATCTGGAAAGTGTTTGGGATTTTTGTGTGTTGAATATGGAGACCACAGTATCTGCAAAAAAAAAAAAAAAAAAAAAAGGATTTAGAACACTAGGAACCACCATTAAACACAGTGAAGATGTATATTTTAGCTAATGTACTGGTAAGTGTCACATACCTTCCACCCTTTAGGAATAGTAAAGCCTGCGTAAGTGAAGTTATTTATAGACTCTCTAAATGTTCCTGCTATAGGCGGTGTTAGCCTCATGGTCTCACAAGCCACATTCCAAGAGTACTTCATCTTCTTAATGTCATCTCAATTCAACAAATCATTCGGACCTTTGGATCTTGCCATTTCCATTTGCTCTGTTTAACAATATGGCCCACTTTTTCATTAATTTTTCAAAATCATATTTATAAGATATGTCATATGTGTCAAGCGATACATATAACATACTTAGAGTTCATTTGGGAACATCTTATTTAGCGGAAACTGAAGATTCATCAATCAAAAGATCCACTATTGCCTCCTCCGATGATTCAATAATCGGTGAAGAGATTGGGGTGGGGCGTTTTCAAGGAATCCAGTGGTGTTTCCAAATATTTGCGGATTTTCCATTGCCTATCTGCCAACAAGAACCACGAGCTATGACATCTGGGCCAAGAAGAATACTTTTCCATGTGTAAGAACTTGTTCTAGAATCTTTCGCCTCCATTATAAAGAAATTTGGAAAGAAACGAGCTTTAAAAATCTGATAAAAGAGGGAATGTTTATCATGCAGCAAACACCAAGCTTGTTTTGCAAGGAGAGAATCATTGAACAAAGCTAAATCCTGGAAACCCATACCATTAACCATTGTCATTTTGTCATCTCATCCCACCTTAGCTAGTGAATTTTTCTTTGATCCCCTCGTTCTTCCCACCAAAACTTCTTAATTAGAACCTCAATCTCATGACATAGATTTAGGGGGATTTTAAAGCAACCCATGGCGCACGTTGGAATTGCCTGAATTACGGACTTTACAAGGACTTCCTGCCCAGCTTGAGATAGCAGCTTCCCCTCCAAACCTTGTAATTTCCTTCATGCCTGCTCCTTAATGTAATCTTATTGCTATTAGGCCACACAAATGATTGTGACCTTTTATATTTATTTAGAAGCATAGATGCATATATTAATTTTTTTCTCATGCCACACCGTTTGATTGCAAACCTTAGGAGTGAATACCTAGGTCGCACCCCTTTTTTCCTTATAATTATCCAAGATACGTATAGAAATTGAAAAGAATAGGAGGGAATTTTTACTCTCCCTATCCATATTACTCTACCTCAAGACATAATAAACAACATGTATATTTTTTTTTTTCAACTTTCAAACATCCAAATTAAAAGCAAAGTAGGTTATATAAGTTTTCCTTTAAAACATTCAAGCAAGATAGAGATAAATATTCATTTCCATTCTTTTCTATTATGTTTTACGGTTTGAGCCTCCCAAACTACTCAAAAAAAAAAAAAAAAAAAAAAGTTACGTATTTGGAGTATGATAAGAGTTATTTTTTGCATAATTATTTGAAATTATAAAAAGAATTAATAATTTTCTGTGTAGGCCAAATAAATGAAAATATTTTTTAATTTAGTTTTAGGACTGCAACCAAACACAAAAAATATGGTTTTTAAAAAATAAAACTTTCCATGATAACGAACAAAACATAAGTGCAATATATGAAAGGAATATCCACGAAATTCCTAGATCTGTCAAATGCAAAAATAGAGAAAGTATGTGCCAAAGAAAAACAACAATCACACAAAATGTGGTTTAGCAACTTGCTTACGTCTATGGAATTGTAGGAATTTCACTATTCTCAGAGAAAAAAAAAAAAAATACAAGATGAGGTAGTACAATTTTTCTCTCTCTAAAAACCAACACATAAAACTCTAATCCCCAAAACGACAGTTTTCTATCCTGCGCACAGGATTCACAATGGGCTACAAAACAGGCCTACTGGCCCAAGCTTTCGCTCCATCGACTAAGCTTTAGAAAGTCTCCCATTAAAAACGGTAGTAATATTATTTCGGGTTTTTGGATCAAACACAACTAGGCTTCACAAAGCCCAACAATATAATGATAACTAACATCAAGAGGTGAATATTCTCCATGATGTAATCGTTAATAAACACACCAAGAAGTGTCAACAAATTGAACTAATAAGCTCTTGAAAATGTATATGATAGTGTTATATTAACAACATAAGAATCAAATGTGTAAATCATTTTATTTAGAAATAAATAACTCCACAATCCTTAATATTCCACATCGATAAAATACAAGTAAATTATTTTATTTATAAAGTGTTGTGATAACTTAACTTAGCCCAAGTTTAGTAACGTAAGCTTGTAACCAAGTTGGGGTATTAAAGTGGTTGGATGTATATTGAAATTGCCTAGGTGAGATGTGGTTAATATGTTGATTTGTCCACTATAGAGTCAATATTCAACATGCCCCTTGCCCTTGGGTTAAAGGGCACCCCCACCCACAATGGATGGGTAGCCCACATCTCAAATTGAATGGTTAAGGATTGGGGTCTCCCCACAGATCAGCACACAAAAACCCCTCCCAGCATGCTACCTAGTTCTTCTCTATACAAACAACTACTTTTTACTCTTTTTTTATTTATTTATTTTTAATTAAAAAAATATTGTCAATCTAGGTATGTTTTATTTTCAATTACCTTTATCAATCTTATACCTTTCCTCGCTTGGCCCATCGGATAAAAAAAAATTAAAGAACTCATAAGGTAAGGCATCTAAAAAACTTAACTAATTAAATTTTATTTCTGTATTGATAACAAAATCATAATTCTTGGTACCATACAGGCACTCTTGTTTGGCACAGACTACATGTTTACTTGGAACTTGGAAGTTCATCTAAGCCAAGTTTCCAACGATTGGCAATTATCATTTCTCTGGTAATACAAATTCTAGAGGTTTTTATTTATTTATGGGAACACAAAAGGCCTCTTATACTATAGCTTCCTACATGCTGTAAGAAGTATATTCTAACTTAAAGTGTGGTATTCGAGTCAATTTCTACAAATCCCCCCCCCCCCCCCCCCCCTCTTTTTTCCAAATTTTGGTGAGCAACATTATTGATCTAGTACTGTGTAATCTTTAATGTATTTAAATAATATTAATTATGATTAATACAATTTAAAGGATAATTACAAATGAATACTTGTCTTGAAGGATATAAATTTTCTTGATGAATTAGTTTTTGTATATGCAAAAATAATATATATAATAAATCATATTGAAGATTGTTTTAGACAGAATTCATGTATGTGTGTGCTATTTTGTGAACTAAAAAATTTATTGATATAATTATATTGGATCTCTGAAAAAAATTTATTCCTTTGCCACTGAGTGATACAATGAAGGCATTGCAGCCCAAATCGCCTCCAAGGAGACATGGAACCAAATTTGGAAGGTTAAATTTCCCTAGAAAATCCAAACCTTTATGTGGAACATTTTCCATAATGCCTTCCCAAATAGAACAATCCTCTGTCAATGAGGACTACAGATCCCAAGACTTAGTCCTTTTTGCCCTGAGGGGGAGGAAATTTTATCATATTTCTTTCCGTACTGCAACTTTGCTGGGGCAGTATGGCTAAGATCAGAATTATCCATAAATGCTTCTGAGCTTCAGCAACAACCTCTAAAACAATGGCTGCGAAATTGCATTCTGTCCAAGCAGATAATGATTGAGGACAAGATGCACTTCATGCAACTGGTCTTTACAACTCTGTGGACCCTCTGGCTCCACCAAAACCAACTAATCCATGAAGGGAAAGAGCCAAGCCCAATTGAAGCCTAACTAACCTCAAAAAATTTGATATGCAGGTACCAAATAGCATATGTAACAGGACAAGGGGAAAAACCAAATAGGCCCACCAACACATAAGGGTGCAGGCCTGGCAACTCCATATCAAAGAAGATAAACGGAGTACAAGAAGTGGAATTGCATTTGAAGCCATAAGCTGGGAGGGAGGAAGAATTTTGGAAGTCTATGACACCACTAAAACCTAGTCCACATTTATAGCCAAGCAGATTGACATACAAAATGCAGTCATGAAAGCTACGCAGTTGGGGGTTCACAAGCATTATCATCCTCACTCACCTGTGAAGGAAGAGAACAGATGTGGAAGCAAAACAAGGAATTCCATTGGTATAGCAGGGCATCCTTTGCAGACATCCAACACTTAAGCCAGCAAGGAATCAAGCTCATAGTCCAAGCTGTTCCTGGCCTCATTTCGCAGGGAATTACCTCAAGTTCAAGATGTGTATCAAGTCTCCCATACATTGTCTCTGGTTGGACCAAATCTTTTGCAATAGCCGTATTAGCTAAAGACTTCCTGTGTTTTGTACCTTCCATACCTGGAATAAAAAAAAAAGAAAACTAAAAGGAATTCAATTTAGAACTAAGGATACATATATGTTAAAAGTGAAAATGGATTACCTTAGAAGCTTCATTATCCAAAATTAGTAGGTGACATCCCAAAAATAACAACTGTGTAGTTTTCTGCTTTCCTTAGCGGACATAGTTAAAATAATAAATGGAACTGTGAGAAAAGGGCACCTCGTTTGGGTTGAGCAACTCTTCTAGCAAAGAAGTATTCTGTAAAGCATCATTCTGAATATCCATTGCATAAATACAACCCTGGCTAATTCATCAGCAAGCATATTGACCATTACTAAGGTATCATAACCATTGCCACAAGTGTCATCAATCACTGTATCCCCTTTCTGGACAACATGTTTCCTAACCCCGGTAAAAATGGTCAATACAACTATTTGATGCCTGGATACATCTGCCTGAAATAATAGGCAGGAACGTAAATGTCTCAATCTAGAGATGGAATTGAAAAAAACAAATGCCTTAACAGGAGACTGTAGAAGGTCATTCCAATATAGCATTAAACAAGGCCCATAAAACAAACTCATTTCGTTGACCCGCCAAGCAAAAGTAGCATTCAGCTCATAAACATAAGTACCAAGATAAGTGTGTGTGTGTGTGTTTATGGTTAATTATGAAAGAGTTTGGCAATCATCTGCACCAATGTATAAAAAGGTATATTAAAGATCACCACCAAATCTTAGATTGTGATACAATTTCCTAGAAAGGAGCAGTTAATCATAAATGGCAGCATGATCTGGTGCAATTCATTCTGTTTAAGGATGAGCAGATCACTTGCAAGATAGGAAGTGCAGTAAGCATGGAATATGTATGGCAAGCATGTTATCATTGCGTATGCCATTTAAGTGTCAATAAAAGACTTCTTGGGACCTTAAATCAATTGCTGATTGATCAAAAAGGTAAGAAAATTATAGTGAGTAATCCAACATGCCTAGTGTTCCAATTTGTGCTCATTTCAAACAAAGATTTATAAAAACTTTATCCACACGTGCACATGCAAGTACACAAAACCCCGAAAACTAAAACTTACATCAGGTGCTTCAACTTCACTCAGAGAAAAATTCTTATATAAAGTCCCAATATATTGTTCTAAGAACTTATTATCTGCTTTAGAGTGCATTTTCATATTTTACTTTGTTTTCTTCTATTGTTCCCACTATATATAATGCCAAAAGACGTGGTGAAGCGAATTTTTCTGTTCCCTTCTAATCCGAACTAGCAAAGATTAAAATCTTTGTAAAGAATCAAAATAGCAAACCAAATAAACAACTACATAAAATCAATATTTCAAGGAATCCAGTCTTTAAGTACTTACAAGTAACCAAATTCTGTTGTCTTCTTCCTCCCAAAGACATATCTTGTAAGAACATCCTCCATTCCTACATCACAACATTCATATTCAAAACATACATATATAACTATATACATACATTTGAAGAAATCAGAAGAACTAGAGTTGAACTTATTCATCAAATTCTTCGCCTAGTCTTAGCACATGTACTGTGGAGGGGAAGAAGCAAAACTCAGAATAGTTCCTTTCATGCTTAACACAACTAAATTTGGATTAAATTAAATCGAATATAATGTAATCATACATAGCAGCAAATAACAAATTAAGTTCATAGAAATTAACCTACAAGTTTAAAGCAATTAAGCTTCAGTTTAATGAAAAGGTATCAGAATTCAGAACAAAACCCAGATTTTTGTAAGTATAGTTTCTCAAAGAAATCCATCAGCATAGAAGCAAATATTGAATTTTAGCATAAAAACCAAATGGCCAACCACTACTAGTACTTTGTTTTCTTATGTCGGACAAGGAAAAAGAAAATAATTTTATAAGAAGTGAAAGAGGGAAAAGGGGCACCAAAAAGAGGAGAATCAAGTGGAATAAGATTTTCAGAAGAAGCGAGAGTCCATTTGGCTCAATGGCTTTCACGCAGAAGTAAGTCCATTCTCTGGAGTTACAAAGGAATGTGAAGAAGAACAAAGTCTAAGCGTAACATGTTCGAGAAAATATAGGTAAAAAAAAAAAACAGCTCACACTCGAAATAAATAACACACAATCCTAAAGTAATCCCACATTGATAAAATACAAGTAAATTGTTTTATTTATAAATCGTTGCAACAACCTTGGCAATTGCCGAGCTTAGTAATGTAAGCTTGTAACCGAGTTGGGGCGTTAAAATGGTTGGATGTATGCCGAGATAGCCTAGGTGGGATGTGGTTAATATGTTGATTTGTCCAATATGGAGTCTAATATTCAGCATGCCCCTTGCCTTTAGGTTAAAGGGCACCCCCATCCACAATGGATGGGTAGCCCACATCTCATATTGAATTGTTTGTTAAGGATTGAGGTATCCCCGCAAATCAACACACAACCCCTCCCAGCATGCTATCTAGTTCTTCTCCATACAAACAACCACTTTTTTTAATTTTTAATTTTTTACATTTATTTCTTTTCAATCTGTGTAGAAATCAATATTTTTTAGATGAGCTTTACCAATCTATTTTCATTTTTTATACAATTATTTTCTTATCAATCTTGGTATTTTTTAATAAGTTGAACGGCCATTCAAACAACCACTTCTTGCCTCTGCTAATATAAGGAAAAAAAAAAATATATATATATATATAAGAAAAAAAATTCGTATTTTTTTTTGAAATGATCATTATCAATCTGTTTTCAATTTTTTTTCCCTTTTAAGTACTTTCCTATCTAATCTTGAAAGAAATATTGTTTTTTTTTTTTTTTTTTCCTTTTAATATGTTAAAATTAAAAAAAATAAATAAAAGAAAAAAAAAGGAAGCCAAACAGGACTAGAATTGATAACTTGCTATATATACCCTTCATTGGGCTGATTATAAAAGATGGAGTTTAATAGAAATTCAAAGTTGTTAAGACTTTGATGGAGAATTGTTGTTATTGTTATAGTATTGAAATCCTTTGTGGAGCAAGTGTTTTATCTTTATCTAATGGGGAGGAAAGGGATAAGATGATCAACAATTTGACAAGCCTAATGTGAACAAAGAGGTTGGTTAATGTGAACAATTGTTTATAGTGCGCACAATTGTTGTTAATGTTGCTCCCAAATCCCAATATGATAAACAAAGCCCATACCAAGATCATCAAGGCTTTAGGGTAACTCAACTATAGAGTTCTTTCCATCTATCTTGAAATGAGTAAATTGGATTTTACCCTATCATCAACCTTTAAAAAAGTGTTGAGTATCATAATTTTATTCTTTATTTTAAATATTGATAACATGATAAAATTCAATCACTCGTTTCAAAAGAGGGAATAGTATTTTAGAAACTCTATAGTTTAGTTCCTTAAACCTCTAGAGGATCATAATTTGGTAAAGCTTTACAAGGTCCTAAATCATAAGTAGAAGTTTTTTTTCATGATCAGAGAGTGAAGGTTCTTGATGAGAGCATTGCACAAGGTGTATGTTGTAAGTGTCTTGGTTTGATTAAAATAAAGGATAGATGGTTGATGCTATGCAATAACCTGAACAACTTAGACTTGTGATTGTGGATGATTCCTATGATAATATACAGTGGATTGTGTACTGTTAAAAGATGTGTGTGATGAAAATATGTAGAGAAAAAAATGAACCACGGCTAGGAATCTAAAGGCTCTCTAATATACCGTAAACAAAAATTTGGACCTCTTTTCTGTTGAGACTGGAGACACTTCTTGCATTTATAGAGATAGCTATTTTCCTTATTTTTAAGGCTATGAGGCCAAAAATTGGGTGGAATTACTAGTGTTCATACTTCCGATTTGTTCTAAATTTTACTTATTGTTAAGAGATAATTAGCTCTTTTAGCAAATTTGAACTCTCTCATGATTCTTTTATTCCATTATTCAAACCCTAATTCATTAATTTAGATAAATGCATTATTTGATAATAAAAATACACAATTTTTAAAAATTAATAAAAAATATAATATTCTTGATATGGAATTTTTAATTGCTTGCAAGCCTACCATAGTTAAAATTATGAAACAAGTATAAGTGCTTGTGGAGTGTGAGAGGCAAAGGCCGGAGTTCAAGTCTCTAGGAGGGAGCTTTACACACATATACACATAAATTAGACTAGATAAGAATTTCTATCTTGTATTAAAAAAAGAAAAAAAAAAGAAAAAGAAAAATGAAACAATAGGATCTTATATCAATTAATCATTTTATGGACCAATTAAAATTAATCTGGGATAATCCTATGTACGCATTTGTATAATATGAACATGAATCTACCAATCAGATTTTAGCATTCAATAAAAAGGGTTAGGCAATGTTTCACATAGAAAAATACCAATTTACTCTTAATTGCTCTATAACCACATAGGATCAGGGTCATTTACGAAAATTTATCTTACATAAAACTATCACATTACAACTTGTTCTAATAAAGGGTAGCAAAATATGGTGTTAACAATTGTAACCCTATGAAACCAGCCACAACTCATGAGAACTCATTAGGAAACTATGAACATATTGAAACTCATTTGAGAGAGTTTTTTTAAAAAAACAACATAGTTAAGGATGTGGTTAAATAACAGCTTGAAATAAATAACACACAATCCTAAAGTAATCCCACATTGATAAAATACAAGGAAATTGTTTTATTTATAAATTGTTGCAACAACCTTGGCAATTGCCGAGCTTAGTAACTTAAGCTTGTAACCGAGTTGGGGCATTAAAATGGTTGGATGTATGCCGAGATTGCCCAGGTGGGATGTGGTTAATTTGTTGATTTGTCCAATATGGAGTCTAATATTCAGCATGCCCCTTGCCCTTGGGTTAAAGGGCACCCCCATTCACAATGGATGGGTAGCCCACATCTCATATTGAATTGTTTGTTAAGGATTGGGGTATCCCCACAAATCAACACACAACAACCCCTCCTAGCATGCTATCTAGTTCTTCTCCATACAAACAACCACTTTTTTTAATTTTTTAATTTTTCGCATTTATTTGTTGTCAGTCTGTGTAAAAATCCATATTTTTTAGATGAGCTTTAGCAATCTATTTTCATTTTTTTATGCAATTATTTTCTTGTCAATCTTGGTATTTTTTAATAATTTGAACGGCCATTCAAACAACCACTTTTTACCATAACTAATTTAAGAAAAAAAAATTCGTTTTTTTTTTTTTTAAATGACCATTATTAATCTATTATCAATTTTTTTTTTCTCTTGTAAGTACTTTCCTATCTAATCTTGAAAAAAATATTGTTTTTTTTTTTTCCTAAAACGTGATAAAATCTACTCACTCGTTTCAAAAGAGTGAATAGTATTAAACCTCTAGAGGATCATAATTTGGTAAAGCTTTACAAGGTCCTATATCATAAGTAGAAGTTTTTTCAGGATCAGAGAGTGAAGGTTCTTGATGAGAGCATTGTAAGTGTATTGGTTTGATTAAAATAAAGGATAGATGGTTAATGCTATGCAATAACCTAAACAACTTGGATTTGTGGTTGTGGATGATTCCTATGATAATATACAGTGGATTGTGTACTGTGAAAAGATGTGTGTGATGAAAATATGTAAAGAAAAAAATGACCCATGGCTAGGGATGTGGTTGAGTAAATTAGTGCTCTAAAGGCTCTCTAATATACTGTAAACAAAAATTTGGACCTCTTTTCTGTTGAGACTTGAGACACTTCTTGCATTTATAGAGATAGCTATTTTCCTTATTTTTAAGGCTATGAGGCCAAAAATTGGGTGGAATTACTAGTGTAGTAGTGTTCATACTTTCCGATTTGTTCTAAATTATTTTTACTTATTTTTAAGAGATAATTCAGCCGTTTTAGCAAATTCGGACTCTCATGATTCTTTTATTCCATCATTCAAACCTTAATTCATTAATTTAAATAAATGCATTATTTGATATTAAAAATACAAAATTTTTAAAATTAATAAAAAATATAATATTATTGATATGGAATTTTTGATTGTTTGCAAGTCTACCATAGTTAAAATTATGAAACAATAAGATCTTATATCAATTAATCATTTCATGGACCAATTAAAATTAATCTAGGATAATCCTATGTACCCATTTGTATAATATGATCATGAATCAACCAATCAGATTTAAGCATTCAATAAAAATGGTTAGGGCAATGTTTCACATAGAAAAATACCAATTTACTCTTAATTGCTCTATAACCACTTAGGATTAGGGTCATTTACGAAATTTTCTCTTACATAAAACTATTACATTATAGCTTGTTCTAAAAAAGGGTAGCAAAATATGGCGTTAACAATTGTAACCCTATGAAACCAGCCACAAATCATGAGAACTCATTAGGGAACTATGAAAAAATTGAAATTCATTTGAGAGAGTTTTATAAAAAAAAACAGCAACATAGTGATTTGGAGAGAGAGAGAGAGAGAGAGAGAGAGAGAGAGAGAGTTTTTTTTACTCTCGAAAAATAATGTTGCATTTAGAGTTTTAGGAATTTAATCATCTATGTAACAAAATCGTCTTAGCATGCGTGATGTGAGGCAAAAACTTGGGTTTGGCTTACTTCCAATATTTGTTTAATTGGAAGTGTCTTTTTGTTTTAAATGCACAACAGCAAATGGTAGTAGGTTTTAATCTCCAAATTTTATTTAGTTAGTGGGTGTTAAGGTACAAATTTTCGAGCCCTAATTTCATTAGTCCACTCATCAAAAAATATTCACACAAGCCCATAAGCTATTTTGAGCCCACATAAATATTCTCCACTTACTACTCAAATGTTTTCCATATTATTGGGCTCCTACAAATACTCCCTATACAGGCCCCATAAATTACCTTTGGCCCATTCACAAATATTACCCACATATTATCCTACTTGGGTTTTCACAAAAATACTCATCACATTACTACCAAAATTGGGCCCCAAAATTATACTTCCTCCACAAAAAAGCCCAAAATCATTTACCATGTGGGAAAGATCCAGAAGGCCCAACAAAACTCTCTCTAAAAAGCTTATTGCTACACGGCACCTCTAAAACTTGTTGCTACATCGTACTTCTTAAAAGCCCGCTGCTACATGACATCTCTAAAGCTCGTCTCTAAAGCCCGTTGCTACACGGCACCTTTTAAAAGCCCATTACTACACGGCACCTCTTAAAGCCCGTTGCTACACGGCAATATTTTAAAAAAATCTTACAAAGCCCAAATACTAATTTGGCATCTATTTTACAAAGCCCAAATACTAATTTGACACCTATTTTATAACACCCAAATATTATTTTGGCACTACTTTACAAAGCCCAAATCTATTAAAAAGAATTCAATTTAAAACTAAGGATACATATATGTGAAATGTGAAAATGGATTACTTTAGAAGCTTCATTATCAAAATTGGTAGGCGACATCCCAAAAATAAAAATTGTATAGTTTTCTGCTTCCCTTAGCAGACATAGTTAAAAAAATAAATGGAACTGTGAGAAAAGGGCACCTCGTTTGGTTCGAGCAACTCTTCTAGCAAAGAAGTATTCTCTAAAGCATCATTCTGAATATCCATTGCATAAATACAACCCTGGCTAATTCATCAGCAAGCATATTAACCATTACTAAAGTATCATAACCATTGCCACAAGTGGCATCAATCACTGTATCCCTTTTTGGACAACATGTTTCCTAACCCTAGTAAAAATAGTCAATACAACTATTTGATGCCAGGATACAACTGCCTAAATAATTGGCAGGAACGTGAATGTCTCAATCTAGAGATGGAATTGGACAAAAAAATTTCCTTAATAGTAGACATTGCAAAACGGGCGGGTCGAGTCGGGTCAATTGGGTTTGCGGGTCAAACAGGTCATTTTTAAATGGGTCAATCAGGGTTATGGGTCGGGTTTACCCGTATTTTTCAAACAATTTTTTTTTTTCAATTACAAAAACAAATCAATGACAACTTGTTTAGAGAGAATGAATGAAATCAATTAAGCAAATGAATTGCACTTAATGCCACTTGTTAATATCCTTCCAATTCTGATAGTTTTGAGCATGACAAAAATTATTTATAGTCATAAATTCATGATGGAAAAAGTCTTCAATTTTAATAGTTCAATGTCAAAATGAATATAATTACAAGTTTACATCTTCAAAAAGAGATAAATCTTAAAACAAACAAAATAAGTAAGCCAGCAAAGTTGCAAGTTATCGGTCTTCTTAAGTGCACATGTTCCTGTTGCATTTAAAATAATAGTAAAGTTAGATTACTTAGAAAGATAAACTAAACAAAAAAAGATTTAAAAATAAACATAACATATTAAGTAAAGAAGAATAAGTAAATATTTTATAAGAATTACACCTCAATTTCAATTTACTCAATGTTGGTAGCATATTCAGCACTGCAAATATTCATACTTGCAAATTGTAGCTCAAGTTAGCCAATTTCGTCAGCATCTTCATCTACAATACAATATTTTAATATAACTTAATGTATCATGAAAGCAAATCAATAAAGAATTAAAATTGTATAATTAAGACTATAAAAAAATTAAATTACCTTAAAATCCATATAGCCAACTTTTAGTATACAACGTAACTTTCACATTCTCAGGTAAAAGACGTGATTGATACGGAGTAAGAATTTTTTTCCTAGTGCTAAAACTTGATTTAGAAGCAACAGTGGTTATCAAAATGCTTATGAGATCCCGTGCCATTAAAGAGAGCTCTGGAAACCGATTGTAATGCTCTTTTCACCAAGAGAGAAATTCCAACTTTGAATTTAGCTTTTTGTAAAGTCTAGGCTCTTCTAAATACAAGTCGAACTGAGATTTTTTTTTTTTTGGTACCATGACCACTTTCATAATGATCAAATTCCTAATCATTAAAAAAAAATTGCAATGAAAAATAATACCACACAACATTACAATCTTTATTATTAAAAAAACATAGCACAACCTATACCAAACTGAATGAGATATTTGGTCCTTTGGAGTTTGGAAAATGGACTACAGCTCAGCTAAATGATATATATATATATATATATATATTTTTTTTAATGGCTGTCTTGATTGATGACTCTTGACAACCTTGGCCCTTGTGTAATGTGTTGTAGGCAATTGGCAAGCACTAAAGCTAGGCTAGCTAGCTCTTATTGGTTTTGATGAATTTTATTTATTATTTTTTTTGAGAAACAGTTTTGATGAATTAAATAGTCATTCTTTATAATATATTTATTATTAGTTTTGGTATTTTGTGCTTTATGCACTTAGTATCAGGATGTAATTAAAATATTTTTTAATGAATTTTTTTAATGGGTCGGGTCACAGGTTATCTAGGTCGGGTCAGGTTGACCCGTGAAAAAATCGGGTCTAGTCACAGGTCAACCTGTTTTTGCTTCGAGTAAAAAAAATTGAGTTTGGGTTGAGTCAGGTTAGGTCAGAAAATTATGACCCGTATTGTCATGTCTACTTAACAGGAGACTGTAGAAGGTCATTCCAATATAGCATTAAACAAGGACCACAAAACAAACACATTTTGTTGACCCACCAAGCAAAAGTAGCTTTTAGCTCATAAACTTGAGTACCACAAACACACACACACACATCTTAAAGATCACCACCGAATCTAGACTGTGATACAATTTCCTAGAAAGGAGCTGTTAATCATAAATGGCAGCATGAGTATTTTAAAGATCACCACCGAATCTAGACTGTGATACAATTTCCTAGAAAGGAGCTGTTAATCATAAATGGCAGCATGATCTGGTGCAATTCATTCTGTTTAAGGATGAGCAAATCACTTGCAAGATAGGAAGTGAAGTAAGCATGGAATATGTATGGCAAGAATGTTATAATTGCGTATGCCATTGAAGTGTCAATAAAAGACTTCTATGGATCTTAGATCAATTGCTGGTTGATCAAAAAGATAAGAAAATTATAGTGAGTAATCCAACATGCCTAGTGTTCCAATTTGTGCTCATATCAAACAAAGATTTATTAAAACTTTATCCACACATACACATGCAACTTGCAAGTACACAAAACCCCAAAAACTAAAACTTGCATTAGGTGATTCAATTTCACTCAGAGAAAAATTCTTATATAAAGTCCCAATATATTGTTCTAAGAACTTATTCTCTGCTTTAGAGTGCGTTTTCATATTTTACTTTCTTTTCTTCTATTGTTCCCACTATATAATGCCAAAAAACGTGGTGAGGCAAATTTTTCTGTTGCCTTCTAATCCGAACTAGCAAAGATTAAAATATTTGTAAAGAATCAAAATAGCAAACCAAATAAAGAACGATATAAAAAATCAATATTTCACAGAATCCAATCTTTAAGTGCTTACAAGTAAGCAAATTTTGCTGTCTTCTTCTTCCCAAAGACATATCCTGTCAAAACATCCGCCATTCCTACATCACAGCATTGACATTACAAATATGCAAAACATACATATATACCTGTATGTTTTGCATAACAAACACGCACACAAATACATAGGAAGTGAAAGAGGGAAAAGGGGTACCAGAAAGAGGAGAATCTTGTGGGATATGATTATCAGAAGTAGTGAAGTCTATTTGGCTCATTGGGCTTCATGAAATTACAAACAAATGTGAACAAAAAAATAATAATAATAAAAAATCTAAGCAACAACTTGTTAGAGAAAATAGAGGGGGAAAAAAAGGGCATTGTAAATCCATAACACTTGAAATAAATAACACCACAATCGTCAATATCCCACATTGATAAAATACTAATAAATTATTTTATTTATAAAGAGTTACAGTAACCTTACTCAGTGCCGAGCTTAGTAACGTAAGCTTGTAACCAAGTTGGGGCATTAAAGTAGTTGGATGTATGTTAGGATTGCCTAGGTGGGATGTGGTGTTAATATGTTGATTTGTCCACTTTGCAGAGTCAATATTCAGCATGCCCCTTGCCCTTGGGTTAAAGGGCACCCCCACCCACAATGGATGGGTAGCCCACACATCTCAAATTGAATGGTTAAGCATTGGGGGTATCCCCACAAGTCAACACACAACAACCCCTCCCAGCATGCTATCTAGCTCTTCTCCATACAAACAACCACTTTTTACTCCCTTTTTTTTTTTTAAATTAAAAAAAAAAAAATTTGTCAATCTTGGTAAAATTTTTTTTTTTTTTCAATTACCTTTATCAATCTTATACCTTTCCTCGCTTGGCCCATTGGATAAAAAAATTTAAAGAACTCATAAGGTAGGGCATCTAAAAAAGTTAACTAATTAATTTTTATTTCTGTATTGAAAACAAAATCAGAATACTTGGTATCATACAGGCACTCTTATTGTTTGGCACATACTACTTGGAACTTGGAAATTCATCTGAGCCAAGTTTCCAACGATGACAAACCGCTAAGGCAATTATCATTACTCTGGCAATACAAATTCTATAGGTTTTTATTTATTTATGGGAACACAAAATCTTTTTGACTATGAAAGTAGCATGGATTGTTATTGCGGGACAATAATTTCAGGCTGTGTACCATAACACAAGTTTTATTTTTTTAGCTGGACAATATATAGCATAAACAATAGCACAAGTTGAATGTTCCAGTTGGATCTTTTACTGGGTTGAGCCCAATGGCCTCTTTTACTATAGCTTCCTACATGCTGTAAGAAGTATATTCTAACGTAAGTGTGGTACTCGAGTCAATTTCAACAAATCCTTTTTTTTTTTTTTTTTTTTTTGCCAAATTTTGGTGAGCAACAAGCTCGGTACCATTATTGATCAAGTATTGTGTAATCGTTAATTATTTAATGAAAAACCTTGATTTAAAATATTTGAATAATATTAATTGTAATTAATACAATTTAAAGGATAATTACAAATGACTTAATGAATGAAATACTTGTCTTGAAGCATATAAATTTTCTTGATAAATTAATTTTTGTATATGCAAAAATAATATATATATATATATATATAATAAATCATATTAAAGATGTGTTTAAGAAATAGAATTCATATTTGTGTGTGCTATTTTGTGAATTATAAAATTTTATTGATATAATTATATTGGACCTCTGAAAAAAAATTTATGTCTTTGCCACTGAGTGACAAAGTTACTATCATTAATTAAGAGGAAAAAAAAAAAAAAAAGGAAAAAAACTACTATTATATGTAACCTTATTACTATGAGAGGTACCATACTAAAATAAATAAAAAATAATAATAAAAAAATTGTGTAGTAAATTTTCCATAAATCAATGTGTATTTTTTTTGGGTTGAGAAACAATAATTCTAACACTACAGGGGATATGTAAACTATAAAGCCTTTAAAGCAATTACATAACCCCAAAAAGCACTACAAAAGTGCCTAACTTTTGTAGTGATAGATGTGGATACGAAGTAACACATCGGTAGTGTTTGAGTCAAAATCAATGTGTGTTTGTTCTTCACAAATTTGGCCAAAATATGCACTTGGTATTGGTAATGCGATGAACAACAAGGTACAAGACCTAGGCGATAAATCTAAATCTATTTATTTCAAGAAACTCTAGTATTGCTAAATATGTGTACATCCATGTTTTGGGACTAGAAGTTATTTTTATTTAATCAGCAATAAGCATAAATATGAAAATGGAGACTCAAAATGTAAGCAAATGCCAAAGATTTTACATGTTTTGTTTAAAAAAATATTATGAATTGATGTGAAAATAAATGTAATGGTGTTATTCAAACCTCATATTAATCGAATTTATGTGGGTTTTTGTTAGCTCGACTGATAAAGTTTTTGTCATTGAATAAGAGATCTGAAATTCAAACCCCACCTCTGCTAAAAACCATTTGGTATATGAAATTCATGGCTTTAGGGTAACTCTACTATAGAATTCTTTCCATTCATCTTGAAATGAGTAAATTGAATTTTACCTTATCATCAACATTCAAAAAAATATCGAGTATCATAATTTTATTATCTAATTTAAATATTGATAACATGATAAAATATAATTACTCATTTCAAAAGAATGAGTAGAATTTTAGAAACTTCATAGTCAATTTCTTTGAAACTCTAGAGGATCATAATTCAGTAAAGCTTTACAAGGTCCTAAATCATAGGTAGAAGTTTTTTCTAGGATCAAAGAGTGAAGGGTCTTGATGAAAGCATTGCACAAAAGGTGTACATTGTACGTGTTTTGATTTGCTTCAAATAAATGATAGATGGTTGATGCAATAGCCTACACTACTTGGATTTGTGCCTGTGGATGATCTCTATGATAATGCACAGTGGATTGTGTACTGTGAAAAGATGTGTGTGACGAAAATATGTAGAGAAAAAAATGATAAAAATCATGGCTAGGGATGTGGCTGAGTAAACTAGCTCTAAAGGCTCACTAATATACTGTAAACAAAAATTTGGACCTCTTTTCAATTGAGATACTTCTTGCATTTATAGAGATATCTATTTTCCTTATTTTTAAGGCTATGAGGTTGAGAATTGGGTGGAATTACTAGAGTGTTGATTGGCTAGGTGAGACTTGCTTTTAGTATTTTTTTTTTCGACTTTCTAAATTTTACTTATTGCTTGTAGGTCTACCATAATTAAAATTTTAAAACAATAGGATCTTAATTATATCTTTCAATTAAAATATCTATTAATCATTTTGTGGACCAATTAATTAAAATTAACATAGGATAATCCTATGTACGCATTTGTATAATATGATCATGGATCAACCAATCACATTTAAGCATTCATAAAACAATTATTAGGGCAATCAGGCAATGTTTCAATATTGAAAAAGACCAATTTACTCTTTATTTCTCTATGACCACTTAGAATATGAATTTTAGGATTAGGGACGACATTTACTATATTTTCACTTCCATAAAATTTCCTCATTACGACTTGTGCTAAGAAAGGGTGGCAAAATATGGTATTAACAGTTGTAACCCTATGAAACCAACCACAAATCAAGTGAACTCGTTAGAGATCTATGAAGTTGGAGGAACAGATTGAAACCCATCTGAGAGAGTTTTATAAAAACTACAACATAGTGGTTGTGAAAGAGAGAGAGAGAGTATTTTTTACTCTCGAATAGGCACCTTTGTATCCAATATGGGGTTCGTATAGGAGAATCTTGGGGCTCAAAAGCCTTTGGGCACTAAAGTTTGAATTTTAAAATGGACAAAGTTTAGTTACAAAATTTGTTGTACCTTAAGCTTACAACCTTACTCAATAAAATAAATATTACTTCATATTTTGCAAATTTAATCGGTGAATTTGCATGTTCTTTACAGTTTTAATATACATGTCAAATTTTGTGTCATACTCAATAAAATAAATATTACTACATATTTTGAAAATCTAACTATTGAATTTCATGTTCTTTAAGCTCTTAATACACATGTCAAATTTTGTGTCAATCGGATTATATTTACTATATAATTTATAAACTTATATTTTATGCATAATTTTAAATTACAAAAACATGCAATTTAAGCGATTTATTGATGACATAGTTATTAATCTTTAATTTTTTAGAAATTTTGCAAACATGGAAGATATAAGAAGAAGATATAATCCAATAGTTGATTTGTCAAAATTCACAACTAATAAAAAGATATTGAGTAAGGTTATAACCTTAGGTTACAACTAATTTTGTAGCTAAACTTTGTTATTTGAAAATTAAGCCGATGTTATAAATTTACTCACCGGAGAGTGATTAGTGATGTTCATGGTTCGTGAACGTTATCAAAAATGATTTCTATTGGTTTTTTGTATTTGATGGGATTTCTGGCTGGTGGCCTAGGGAATTAATTCACTAGTTGTCTTTGTCTATATAAGTTGCTACATGGAGAGAAGTTAAGGTGAAGCAGGATGAATGGTTTAAGTGGATAATATACACTTGGTTATGCAATGAACAACAAGGTACAAGACTTGGATGATATAAGAAAATGGTAATCATAAATATTAAATTGCTTCAAACCTTTGGTGACACAAATTTTATATAAGAAAATGGTAAAAATCTACTTCCAAAGGTTTGAAGGTTTGAAGGTTTAATATTTATGACTATATAAAATTTCTGTCACCAAAGGTTTGAAGCAATTTAATATTTATGATTATGTGACTTAAGGTAAACCGGTAGACTCTCTCAAAAAAAAAAAAAAAAGGTAAACCGGTAGACCCTCAGCTGGATTAGGTGTTGGCTCGTAATTAATCTTTTCATCTGGAATTACTTTCTCCCGCTTGAATCTTATCGCCACATTATGTATAAACACTAGAATTTCTAATCGAGCGTACTCCCTCCCAGGGCAGATCCGTGGTCCTTCTCCAAATGGCACAAAAGTATAAGGTGCTGGGCCATTCCCTTCAAATCTTAAAGGATCAAATTTCTCAGGATCTGGAAAGTATTCGGGGTTTTTGTGTGTGGAATATGGAGACCATAATATCTGAAAAAATATGGATTTAGAACAGTAAGAATCACCATTAAAACATAGTGAAGATGTGCATTTTGGCTAATGTGATGGTATAAGTGTCACATACCTTCCACTCTTTGGGAATATTAAAGCCTGTGTAAGTGAAGACATTTATAGCCTTTCTAAATGTTCCTGCTATAGGCGGTGTTAGTCTCAGGGTCTCACAAGCCACATTCCAAGAGTACTTCATCTTCTTAATGTCATCCCAATTCAATAAATCATTCGGACCTTTGGAACTTGCAATCTCCATTTGCTCTGTTATGTAATATTTCAAAATCACATTTATAAAATATGTCGTGTGTGAAGAGCTACATATAGCATACTGAGTTCAAAAATGAAAGAAGCATTACATAATATTCATTTAATGGAAAGAAGCCATAATCCCATAGCATGTTGAGAAGAAATACCTTTGAAGACCTCACTATAAACCTGAGGATACTCTGCCAGATACTTCATCACGAATGTAATAGTAGTAGTATTGGTTTCATGGCCGCCAATAATTAAGGCCATAACGTTGGTAGCAATCAACATATCATCCATAAACCTACCGTTCTTATTTAATGCCAGGAGCGTGTTAGTTAAAAAGTCACGAGAAACTTTCTCTGTATTCTCTGATAACTCCTTCTTCCTCTGTTTGATGACTTGTAAAAACTCCTGGCGAATAACTTTGCCTGCTTTAATGGCACGGTCGTATGCTGTGCCTGGGATATTTACAGGCACACACAATAAACCATTTATGGTAAGGGCAAAGATATCAGAAAGCCTTGCCACATGGTTGGGATCTGTGACACTCAAAAACAACCTACAAGCCAAAGAAAATGTATACTTCATGGTGAGTGGCATAACCTTCACTTGTTTATTAGGAGACCAATCTGCCTCCAAGTGTTCCTTTGCCATGGAGTCCATGATAGGTATGAAGTATTGAAGAGCTTCTAGCTTGAGATATTGAACTATGGCCCTCCTTACCTTAATAGAATCTTCGGGGACAAAGTTTTCAATAGATTCAGGGGAAAGCGCAACTTTATCCATGGAACGTGGCCACCAAGTGACTACACATTTTTTCTCATTTGAGAGTAGAAACTTGTGTCCTGAAGCACCACAACACGCAACAATGTTCTCCCCAAACATTGAGGTTTTGAAGAGATTCTAAGAGTATTTTCTCATTCTGTCCTTAATGAACATCTCTGGAGTTCCCTTTTGCCCTATCCCGGCAAATTCCAATGTTTCCCCAGTGATAGGCCATTCTTTTTTACTTGGTGGCATCTTGTCACGAGTCGATTTTTGTTTATATATGAGGATGATGAGAGAGAATGAAATACTAAAGACTACAAGGTGAAGCATGATTTGGAAGAAATCTATAACAACTCCTAATATTATACCAATGAGTGAGACTATAGGTGTGTTTGGATATTACTTATTTGCTGAAAACTTATTACTGAAAGTACTGTAGCAAAATAATTTTTAAAAGTGTGAATAGTGCCGTGGGACCCAAAAATGCATTAGTATGAGCATTTTTACGTTTTTGACTGGGTCGTGAACAATGCTGTGGGACCCAGCCAGAAATGTAAATGCTGAATTGCACGCTGGAAACATGCAATCCAAATGCACACCATATTCCATATATGAAAAGGTGATATTTTCTATTACAAGACTGCAAACCTTAGCAGTGAATTTATACTGAGATTGCACCATTAGTTTTCCCATATGACTACAAGCCAAGACACAAAATGGCAATAAATTATTTCCTATGTGAGAGTAGTTCACTTAAATTTGGGACCTAGCTATATATTTGCCAAGGGGGGCGGCCATGCCACCTCCCCTAACCTCAATAATATTTAATAAATTGTATGCATTTTTTTTAATCAAAGTTAAAAGTTCTTTAAGAATTTGGTGTCTAAAATAAGAATTTGGTTTGCTGGCGATGTGGGTTTGTTGGAAGAGAAAGACAAAGAGGAAGAGAGGAAAGAGAGACGTGGGAGAGAAGAGAGAAATGAGTCATTTATATTATTTAATTGGGTAGTTTACATTATTTTAATGAGTTGTATGTTTAAATAAAAGTTGAGATGTCTATTGTATTGTTAAATGAGATGTTAAAATAGATAAAGTAAATTTTTTTATGTTTTGAAATAAATTTTTTTTCTAAGAATCTCGGATGCTAATGCTCTAATAATATTGTGAGTGGTAAATAAGTTATTTTATTTGAAATTTAAATTCAAATGTTTAAGAGTTTAAAAGTTTCAATAAAGTAAAAAATATCTCAAAATTAATGAATAAGATAAAAATATATTACAGATGCCATATGAATGCTTAATTTAAATTTAATTTTTATATAAAACATATCTTTAATTAAGAATTATTATGTGATTTTAATATAGTTATATCTAACAAAATATAAAAATTTCACCAATATTTTCAAGCAAAATAAAAATGTATACATAATTTTTTTTAATAATTTTTTTGAGGGATTGATCACAATGATAGTTTCTAAAAATAATTATAAATTAGTGCTTTCCAAACACATACATAATTACGTGTGAGCATGTAGATATACAATCCTCAAAAGTGTCATTTAAATACCATTATTGGTCTTACGATAAGTGGATGCACAATCATAAAAGATGACATAGTATAATTTGAATCACAATATCATAGACTAAGTACAAATATTAAGTCTTCATAGTAATTTGTAAAAAACATTAAACATATTAAGAAACTATGCGTGTGCATTTAAACAACATTTTGAAGGAGAATATAATGTACAAGATTTGTCATTCTCATTAGTTATTCGAATAGCAGGCAAAAACTTATTAAAAAGTCCAGTGTATTGGGAAAGATACGAGATCAATACATGTTGTGTCCATATTGCGTCCAAAGCCCCAATAAACTTGACACAAGACAAACCCTTGAATAGATTTAAAGAGAAGAATTTGTATTTCATTTAAATGACTTGAATAACAACTTTTTCTTGTTGATGAAATTTTATGAATAAATCTAAGCATCATTAATAAATGGATTTGAAATGATTGGATTTACAATATAATTTTGATTCGATAATGTTACAAGTACTTTTGTTTGAACAAAATCTCTAAAACATAAATTATATGTGTCATTAAATTCATATCTAATATTTTAACTAGAAATAATTTTTCAAATCCCTCGATTTTTAAATGCATCCCAGGCGAAGTAATATTGATTGGCTAAGAAAAATTTACAGTTTGACCAATTTTTCAAGTTGATACAAACTGAAGAAAATATCAGGAAAAGGATGAGAGAAGTAATGTGATTCCACTGAATCTAAAATATTTTCATAAATAACAATCAAAGTCTGTAAGTGTAGGCAATGGTTAGAGTAAAAAAATTCTTACAACCTGGAAAACAAAAATGGCTATCTTTTGAATTAGAGAACAAGTAATGACTACCTGTGCAAGTAGTGTTACTTCTGGCTTTGTAATTATATTTTTGTCACCACCAGGAAGGCAACCTAAGTTGAAAACAACAAGCCTAAAAGCACCCAGGTCATCAATTTTTGCCTTGTTAAGATGCATGTGTTGTGGTTCTTGATAAAGTGCAGTAGTATAATTTTCAACATTACCTGATGTTATATGAATCCAAAAAAAGTCACAAACAAATTTTAATAAATATAATGAAATATGAAGCATAAATACAAAAGCGAAACCAATTTTATAGTCTCCCTGCTTGTAGAATAGATACCACAGCTAACTGCTATAGATATTTGGAATTCTTCTTTCTAGATAATTGTTTGTTCATTTTTATATTTTATTATATGATCATAAATGCAGAAACTATTTATTTATTTCATATTACCTAGCTGATGATGGCCAAGTGAGCATGCAATACCAATATAAATATCAGGGACTGTACCCCAAGTTAGTTATGCACTAGCTGTACCAATATTTATAGGATGTTAGGGCATCTTTTTATGCGTTTTCTACAAATCTTAGTTCTAAGCACTGTCTTAAGAACTTAGATTTGAAAAGTTTATTTGTTGAAGCATAAAAGTATCTTACTGGCTTCCAGCATAAGTTGGAACAGAAGAGAATTAAAAGGAAAGCCAAGAAGATCTGCTGGGGAAAAGCAGAGGGAAAAGGTACTAGATTGTTTTACTCGTTAATATGAAAACACCTATTTTTGAACATTGCCGTAAGGAAATAATCATGTTTAGTACCATAAAATGAAAACAAACTGCTATGCACTGCAGAAAGCCAGAAACATGGTATAATAACATCAACTAGCATATTACAATCTCCAATCATGGTATTCCAGATCTTACTATTAGTACACGTTCAGTTGGTTATTTAATTTGCATATTAATCATGATTTATGATGGATTGTGAAAAAATTTTAAATGATCTGGAAATATGAGATAACAACTTTTTCAAACCATATGTAAGATCTAAAGAACTTGGACTCTGAGGTATTGAGGAAATGAATAATGGTATATGATTTGTCAAGAATGTGCACTTGAAAGAGCTCAAATGTGGACTTCTGTTCCAAGTTTTCAGGACGTGAGAGTTAAGACATTACATAGTTGTTCAATATTTATGTGATAACTAACACCAAATAACTCAATTGAAGCAAAATTAGAAGTTGGTCTAGAGTGGAAAACCAAAACAATAGCCATGTCCTCTAAAAGTTGCAGTATCCCACATTTTCAAATAGGTAAGTACTCTTTTGAGGTCCTTATGACAATAAAGATATTTTAATTAAGTTTCAATAGGAGGGAGGGGGAAGAAAACAACCAAACTAAATCTGAAAGTAAAAATGTATTTTAAAATTTGTTTTTTGATAAGTATTTAAAAATGGAAATGGAAAACATAAGATATCCATTTTAATTTGAACATGAGAATAATGCTGCATAAAAAACATCTAAAGTTCTAAACTAATTTGACATCTTTGATACATTCAAAAGTGTATTTGAAAAATTGAAAAATAGCCTTAACAATTTACATCATTTCACCGATCCTAAAGACAGAACATTTAAATGACAATTTTTTATAAACTAGGGGCATAGTAAGTACCTTACAGAGGCCTTGGAAACGTAGACAAGAGCTTAACATGCTCTTTCTTTGCATATTTGGAACTCATAAGCAATGGCAATACGCGTAAAATTAGTCTTAAAAATATATAACATATCTCCGATTCCAAAAGAACACATCATAAAAAATGGTTTAATTTAAATGCATTAGCAACCAACCAAAATATTGGTTTGATCAACATGCGTATATAAGCTTTGTTGTTCATTATTACATATTTGACATGTGAGATACTACAGAAAAATAAAGAAATCTCAAATCAACAATTCTACATTCTAGAATAGTAAAGAAGTCCCTTCAGGGGCATCCAACGGAATTGGAATGATATCTAACTAAGGGGAATTCTATCCATGTTTACATCTATACTAGCAATTCCAATTTTTTGTTTTTGTTTTAAGGGGTGGCATGTGGGAATAGGATAACTAAAATCCTTCACTTCACTTTCCTACTAAAACAGAAAAGTAGTTCACATTAAACAACTCTGACCTGATATTGAGGGAAATGACAAGTGAAAAAAGATAAGGACAACACAAAAAGATTAAATCCTATATTTGTTCACCAGTGAATGTGCACTCTGCCAACATGTGAACGAAGGTCGAACATATAAAAGAACAGGTCTAGAAGATCTCCACCATTTCCAAGAATAGTGAATGCCTCATTATTCATCAACAATCAAATTGGCATTTCTAAAAGCACTGAAAGTAAGTCAAGTGGTCCATAAGTTTTATCACATTTGGTGTCCCCTTCAGCTACAAGTAATAAAATTGACTTTTGAGTTTATACACTAAATAAGAAATTCGTACATACATGATTAGCACACTAAAAGAATCTTAGGCAATTTGGAATTTAGAAAATTTCCAGCTCTGGCACTCAGGCACCATGAATTAACATCAGAGAGCACTAGGAATTTAGTTTAGAACTGAAGATCCATATATATTAATACTAAAAATGGATTCCTTCATAAGCTTCATTATCCAAAATTAGTAGGGTGACATCCCAAAAATAACAAAAAAAATGACATAATGTTTTCCATAGAAGATAAAAAGTGCAAAAAAAAAAAAAAAAAAAAAAAAACTGTGAGATAAGGACGCCTTGTGTGGATTGAGTCAATCTTCTATCAAAGAAGAAGTATTCTCTAAAGCATCATTCTAAATATCCATTTTGCAGTTTTCCTTGATGAGGGAGAATCAGTCACATAACAACTCACTAGTCACACAGAAAAGTTCATGTATACTTCCAATTTTCAATAGATAAAAAACCTTCAAAGATTGAGGGTTTTTCAATGAATGATATAAGTCACCAATCTATGAAAATTATATAATCTCTGCAACACTCTAAACAATATGTCTTTCACACCTAGAATATACAGTTTCTAGTTGAAACATGTTCCACCATAATTAACAGAGCCTTGCAAAACTAAAATGAACTGTTCATCATTCAAATAAGATATTTACAGCTCAGAATACATTGATCCCAAATGCATAACACCATTTTTAAAATTCAACCTCTTTTTAATCACTCAAATGAAATGAAAATTCCAAATAAAACACAATTGAGTCAAAAGAAACAACATTGTTTTGAACAAAAGAATGTTTCAAAATGCACCAATCAATAAGATCAGAATAAAACGGCTTTGATCTACTTAATCTAATCTTACTTAAACCAGATCAAACCCATTACCAAGCACAAAAATGATGAGACACATGCATAGAAATACAGACACTTATTCCTGTGAAGGTTGATACTGTACTCTCTGGTGACAACCTCTTCGTTTGCAGCTTTTCAATTTTATTTTTGTTTTTATTATGCAAAACAAAATATAAATATTAGCCCTTTTATTTAAAAAAAAAACCTTGTATAATTCTGGCCATTAAAAAATATGAATGAGGACTATTTAAACTCATGGCTAATAAATAATTTGAGCAAAAATATTCTGACCTGAAATCAGAAAATTTCCAGCTCTGGCACTCATGCACTATGGATTAAAGTTAGACAGCACTAGGAATTCAGTTTAGAACACACATCCCCATCAACCACCCAGTGTGGCACAACCACAAACCACAATTGACCCCATGGCCATAACAGTAACTGATCTCATTGATCATACCACTTGCTCATTGAAACAAGACATGCATCAAGTTCTTCATACATTCTCTTCGGTTGGACCAAATCTTTTGTAATAGCCATATTAGCTAAAGACTTCCTGTGTTTGGTACATTCCCGACCTGGTATAAAAAAATAAAAAAATAAAATAAAAAAAACCCAAAAGGAATTCAGTATAAAACTAAAGATCCATATATGTTAAAGGGCACCTCATTGGGATCAACCAACTCTTCTAGCAAAGAAGTGTTCTCTAAAGCATCATTCTGAATATACATTGCATAAACACAGTCCTGGCTAATTCATCAGCAAGCATATTGACCATTGCTAAAGTATCATAACCATAGCCACAACTGGAACCAAACACTGTATCCCTTTCGGAACAACATGTTTCCAAACCCTGGTAAAATAGTCAATATCAACTATTTGATGCCTGGATACATTTGCCTGAAATAATTGGCAAAATAGGAACAAAAATGTCTCAATCTAGAGATGGAATTGGACAAAAAAATGCATTAACAGGAACCTGTAGTAGGTCATTCCAATATAGCATCAAACAAGGTCCATAAAACAAAGTCATTTTGTTGACCCAGCAAGCAAAATTAGCATTCAGCTCATAAATTTAAGTACCAAGATGTGTGTGTGTGTGTGTGTGTGTGTGTGTGTGTGTTTATGGCTTAATTATGAAACAGTTCGGCAATTATCTGCACCAATGTATAAAAAGGCATTTCAAAGATCACCAAAAAATCTAGATTGTGGTATAGTTTCCTAGAAAGGAGCAGTTAAGCATAAATGGCAGAGTGATATGGTGCAATTCATTCTGTTTAAGGATGAGCAGATCACTTGCAAGATAGGAAGTGAAGTAAGCATGGAATATGTATAGCAAGCATATCAAACAAAGATTTATAAAAACTTTATCCACACATGTACATGCAAGCACACAAAACTCCAAAAACTAAAACTTGCATCAGGTGCTTCAATTGTTCTAAGAACTTATTCTCTGCTGTAGAGTGCATTTTCAAATTTTAGTTTGTTTTCTTCTATTGTTCCCACCATATATAATGCCAAAGGACATGGTGAAGCGAATTTTTCTATTGCCTTCAAATCCGAACTAACAAAGATTAAAATCTTTGTAAAGAATCAAAATAGCAAACCAAATAACCAACTACATAAAATCAATATTTCAAGGAACCCAGACTTCAAATACTTACAAGTTAGCAAATTCTGTTGTCTTCTTGTTCCCAAAGACATATCTCGAGAGAAAATCCTCCATTCCTACATCACAGCATTCATATTACAAATATTCAAAACATGCATATATAACCATATACATGCATTCGAAGAAATCAAAAGAGTGAACTGATTCATCAAATTCTTCGCCGAGTCTTAGCACATATACTGTAGAGGGGAAGAAGCAAAAATCAGAATAGTTCCTTTCATATTTAACACAACTAAATTTGGATTAAATTAAATCAAATCTAATGTAATCATACATTCCAGCAAACAACAATTTAAGTTTAGAGAAATTAACCTACAAGTTTAAAGCAATTAAGCTTCAGTTTAGAGAAAAGGTATCAAATTCACAACAAAACCCATATTTTTGTAAGTATAGTTTCTCAAAGAAATTCATCAGCATAGAAGCAGATATTGAATTTTAGCATAAAACCCAAATGGCCAACCACTACTAGTACTCTGTTTTCTTATGTGGGACAAGGAAAAAGAAAATAATTTTATAAGAAGTGAAAGAGGGAAAAGGGGTACAAAAAAGAGGAGAATCAAGTGGAATAAGATTTTCAGAAGAAGCGTGAGTCCATTTGGCTTAATGGCTTTAACGCAGAAGTGAGTCCATTCTCTAGAGTTACAAAGGAATGTGAAGAAGAACAAAGTCTAAGCGTAACATGTTCGAGAAAATATAGGTAAAAAAAAAAAAAAAAAAAAAAACAGTAACACTTGAAATAAATAACACACAATCCTAAAGTAATCCCACGTCAATAAAATACAAGTAAATTGTTTTATTTATAAATTGTTGCTATAACCTTACCAATTGCCGAGCTTCGTAAGGTAAACTTGTAACCAAGTTGGAGCATAAAAATGGTTGGATGTATGCCGAGATTGCGGGATGTGGTTAATATGTTGATTTGTCCAATATGGAGTCTAATATTCAGCATGCCCCTTGCCCTTGGGTTAAAGGGCACCCCCATCCACAATGGATGGGTAGCCCACATCTCATATTGAATTGTTTCTTAAGGATTGGGGTATCCCCACAAATCAACACACAACAACCCCTCCCAGTATGCTATCTAGTTCTTCTCCATACAAACAACCACTTTTTTTAATTTTTAATTTTTTACACTTATTTTTTGTCAATCTGTGTAAAAATCCATGATTTTTAGATGAGCTTTACCAATATATTTTCATTTTTTTATACAATTATTTTCTTGTCAGTCCTAGTATTTTTTAATAAGTTGAACGGCCATTCAAACAACCACTTTTTACCTTTATTAATATAAGAAATTTTTTTTTTTTTTTAAATGACCATTATCAAATTTTTTTCCCTTTTAAGTACTTTCCTATCTAATCTTAAAAAAAATAATGATATTTTTTTCTTTTTAATATGTTAAAATTAAAAAAAAAAAAAAAAAAAAAAAAAAAAAAAAAAAAAACAGGACTGGAATTGATAACTTGCTATATATACCCTTCATTGTGCTGATTATAAAAGATGGAGTTTAATTGAAATTCAAAGTCGTTAAGACTTTGATGGAGAATTGTTGTTATAGTATTGAAATCCTTTGTGGAACAATTGTTTAATCTTTATCTAATGGGGAGGAAAGGCATAAGATGATCAATAATTTGACAAGCCTAATATGAACAAAGAGTTGGCTAATGTGAACAATTGTTTATAGTGTGCACAATTGTTGTTAATGATGCTCCCAATATGAAAAACAAAGCCCATATCAAGATCATCAAGGCTTTAGAGTAACTCAATTATGGAGTTCTTTCCATCCATCTTGACATGAATAAATTGAATTTTACCCTATCATCAACATTTTAAAAAATGTTAAGTATCATGATTTTATTCTTTATTTTAAATATTGATAACGTGATAAAATCTAATCACTCATTTTAAAAGAGTGAATAGTATTTGGGAAATTCTATAGTTTAATTCCTTAAACCTCTAGAGGATCATAATTTGGTAAAGCTTTGCAGTGGATTGTGTACCGTGAAAAGATGTGCGTGATGAATATATGTAGAGAAAAAAAATGAACCATGGTTAGGGATGTGGTTGTGTAAATTAGTGCTCTAAAGGCTCTCTAATATACCGTAAACAAAAATTTGGACCACTTTTCTGTTGAGACTTGAGACACCTCTTGCATTTATAGAGATAGCTATTTTCCTTGTTTTTATGGCTATGAGCCCAAGATTTGGGTGGAATTACTAGTGTTCATATGTCCGATTTGTTCTAAATTAATTATACTTATTTTTATGAGATAATTTAGCCTTTTTAGCAAATTAGGACTCTCTCATGATTCTGTTATTCCATCATTCAAACCCTAATTCATTAATTTAAATAAATGCATTATTTGATAATAAAAATACAAGATTTTTAAAATTAATAAAAATATAATATTATTGATATGGAATTCTTGATTGCTTGCAAGTCTACCCATAGTTAAAATTATGAAACAAGAGGATCTTATATCAATTAATCATTTTATGAACCAATTAAAGGATAATCCTATCTACGCATTTGTATAATATGATCATGAATCTACCAATCAAATTTAAGCATTCAATAAAAATGGTTAGGGCAATGTTTCACATAGAAAAATACCAATTTACTATTAATTGCTCTATAACCACTTAGGATCAGGGTCATTTACAAAATTTTCTCTTACATAAAACTATCACATTACAACTTGTTCTAATAAAGGGTAGCAAAACATGGTGTTAACAATTGTAACCCTATGAAACCAGCCACAACTCATGAGAACTCATTAGGAAACTATGAACATATTGAAACTCATTTGAGAGAATTTTATAAAAAAAACAACAACATAGTGATTTGGAGAAAGAGAGATAGAGAGAGAGAGAGAGTATTTTTAATTCTCGAAAAATAATGTTGCGTGTAGAGTTTTAGGAATTTAATCACCTATGTAATGAAATCGTCTTAGCATGCATGATGCGAGGCAAAAACTTGAGTATGGTAGAATCTCCCATAAAATCAATGTTTATTTTTTCTTCCTAAATTTGGTCAAATATACATGATTATGCAATGAACAAGAAGGTACAAGAATTGGATAAATCGAATCTTATTTATTCCAAGATACTTTAATATTGCTAAATATGTGTACATTCAAGTTTTGGAACTAGTAGTTATTTTTATTGAATCAACAATAATCATAAATATGCCCTTCCGAAATAAATAAATATATCATAAAATAAAAGGAATGTAGACTCATAAATATAAGAAATGCTAAAATTAATACCAATTTTATTAATCAAAATTGCAAACTACACTCCTAAAGTTTGGGGTATTTGGATTTTGTATCCTGAAGTTTCAGAATTTGAATTTTGCCCCTTAAAGTTCTATTCTGTTTGCATCAACAACTCTCCATCCTTATGTTCCATTAAGTGTCACATAAGCTTACTACGCATGTTTAGATGTTTAGTTCAACAAAATGATGCCAAGTCATTTTTATCATGCCATATCATTTTTAATTTTTTTTTAGTCTACAAAAATGATATGACATCATTTTATTGAAAAAACTAAATACATTTGGCATATTTATATGACACTTAACGGAAAATAGGGACAGAGGGGTTTTCGATGCAAATAGAATAGAACTATAGGGGGAAAATCCAAATTTTGAAACTTTAGGATATAAAATCCAAACACTCCAAACTTTAGGGGTATAATTTGCAATTTAACCACTTTATTATAAATACTTATTAACTGATATTGCAAGAAATGTGATAGAGCTATTTTAAAAACATAATAATAAAATGTTTGAATTAATTTTTTTGTGATTGAAGCCATATCAATCATCAAGTTTATATCTTTCTAAAAAAAAATGGTAAGTTTATACATACTAAGAACATTTCAAAATTTATTACTTGAGTGATTGGTCTTAAAAATTGATATATCACTAGTAATAAAAAAGTATTCAAACATTCATTTATTATGTTATTAAAGTAACTCTTTAAAACCTTCTCTTTTCTCCCCTTGTGTGTGTTAAAATACTTAGTATTTAAAAAAAATTGACACCACTTAAATTCATTGTCATATATATTTTTTAAGTTTTTACAATAAAATTGGCAGTAGATTTACCATTTTCCTATATAAAATTTGCGTCACCAAGGGTTTAAAGCAATTTAATATTAATGATTATGAGCATTAAGGTAAATTGGTAAAAAGTCAACTAGAATGGGTGATGGCTTATAAGTAATCGTTTCATCTGGAATTGCTTTCTCTCACTTGAATCTTGTCACCACATTATGTATAAACACTAGAATTTCTAATCGAGCGTACTCCCTCCCAGGACAAATCTGAGGTCCTCCAAATGGCACAAAAGTGTAAGGTGCTAGGTCATTCCCTTCAAATCTTAAAGGATCAAATTTCTCAGGATCTGGAAAGTATTTGAGATTTTTGTGTGTTGAATATGGAGAACATAGTATCTGCACACAAAAAAAAAAGGATTTAGAACACTAAGAACCGCCATTAAAACACAATGAAGATGTATATTTTAGCTAATGTACTGGTAAGTGTCACATACCTTCTACCCTTTAGGAATAGTAAAGTCTGCGTAAGTGAAGTTATTTATAGACTCTCTAAATGTTTCTACTATAGGCGGTGTTAGCCTCATGGTCTCACAAGCCACATTCCAAGAGTACTTCATCTTCTTAATGTCATCCCAATTCAACAAATCATTCGGACCTTTGGATCTTGCAATTTCCATTTGCTCTGTTTAACAATATGACCCACTTTTTCATTAAATTTTCAAAATCATATTTATAAGATATGTCATATGTAGGTCATTCCAATATAGCATTAAACAAGGTCCATAAAACAAACACATTTCGTTGACCCACCAAGCAAAAGTAGCATTCAGCTCATAAACTTTAGTACCAAGATGAGTGTGTGCATGCTTATGGTTAATTATGAAAGAGTTCGGCAATCATCTGCACCAATGTATAAAAAGGTATTTTAAAGATCACCACCAAATCTTAGATTGTGAAACAATTTCCTAGAGAGGAGCAGTTAATCATAAATGGCAGCATGAACTGGTGCAATTCATTCTGTTTAAGGATGAGCAGATCACTTGCAAGATACGAAGTGCAGTAAGCATGGAATATGTATGGCAAGCATGTTATCATTGCATATGCCATTGAAGTGTCAATAAAAGACTTCTTGGGACCTTAAATCAATTGCTGATTGATCAAAAAGATAAGAAAATTTTAGTGAGTAATCCAACATGCCTAGTGTTCCAATTTGTGCTCATATCAAGCAAAGATTTATAAAAACTTTATCCACACGTGCACAAGCAAGTACACAAAACCCCAAAAACTAGAGCTTGCATCTGGTGCTTCAATTTCACTCGGAGAAAAATTCTTAAATAAAGTCTCAATATATTGTTCTAAGAACTTATTCTCTGCTTTAGAGTGCGTTTTCATATTTTACTTTGTTTTCTTCTATTGTTCCCACTATATAATGCCAAAAGACGTGGTGAGGCGAATTTTTCTGTTGCCTTCTAATCTGAGCTAGCAAAGATTAAAATATTTGTAAAGAATCAAAATAGCAAACCAAATAAAGAACTATATAAAATCAATATTTTACGGAATCTAGTCTTTAAGTGCTTACAAGTAAGCAAATTATGTTGTCTTCTTCTTCCCAAAGACATATCTCGTCAGAACATCCTCCATTCCTACAACACAGCATTCACATTACAAATATTCAAAACATACATTCAAAGAAATCAGAAGAACTAGAGTGAACTAATTCATCAAATTCTTTGTCTAGTCTAAGCACATGTACTGTAGAGGGGGAAGAAGAAAAAATCAGAAAAGTTACTTTCATACTTACACAATTACATTTGGATTAAATTAAATCGAATCTAATCTAATCACATACATACCTGCAAATAACAAATTAAGTTTATAGAAATTAACCTACAAGTTTAAAGCAATTAAGCTTTAGTTTAATGAAAGGTATCAAATTTACAACAAAACCCAGATTTTTTTAAGTATAGTTTCACAAAGAAATCCATCAGCATAGAAGCAAATATTGAATTTTAGCATAAAACCCAAATGGCCAGCCACTACTAGTACTCTGTCTTGTTATGTAGGACAAAGAAAAAGAAAATAATTTTTATCATATGGGACACTTCAAAATTTAAAGCTTCCACTTAATTAGACTCCAAAAACTTCATTGCCTATTTGGAATTCTTCTTCACTACCATTAAATTATCTTATACATAATGATTCTCAAAAAAAAATAAATAAATAAATAAATAATAAAATCTTATACTGTTATACATGACAAACACACACACAAATACATAGGAAGTGAAAGAGGGAGAAGGGGTACCAGAGAGAGGAGAATCTCGTGGGATATGATTTTTAGAAGTAGTGAAGTCCATTTGGCTCATTGGGCTTCACAAAAGTACAAACAAATGTGAACAAAAAAAAAAAAAAAAAAAAAAAAATCTAAGTGACAACCTGTTAGAGAAAATAGAGGGGGAAAAAAAAGGCATTCTAAATCCATAACACTTGAAATAAATAACACCACAATTGTCAATATCCCACATCGATAAAATAAAAATAAATTATTTTATTCATAAAGTGTTACAATAACCTAACTTAGTGCCGAGCTTAGTAATGTAAGCTTGTAACCAAGTTGGGGCATTAAAGTGATTGAATGTATGTTTGGATTGCTTAGGTGGGATGTGGTCTTAATATGTTGATTTGTCTACTATGTGGAGTCAATATTCAGCATGCCCCTTGCCCTTGGGTTAATGGGCACCCCCACCCACAATGGATGGGTAGCCCAACACATCTCAAATTGAATGGTTAAGTATTGGGGGTATCCCCACAAATCAATGCACAACAACCCCTCACAGCATACTATCTAGCTCTTCTCCATACAAACAACCACTTTTTACTCCCTTTTTTTTTTTTTTTAATTAAAAAAATATTGTCAATCTTGGTAATTTTTTTTTTTCTTTTACAATTACCTTTATCAATCTTATACCTTTCCTCGCTTGGCCCATTGGATACAAAAAATTTAAAGAACTCATAAGGTAGGGCATCTAAAAAAGTTAACTAATCTATATATATATATAAAACCGAAACTTTTGAAACTCTCACAATTTTCCACATCATCATTATTTTCTTTTTCTTTTTATTTTTGATTCTTTTTATTTTAGGTTTTATATCTTATAACAATATTATTGAAAAACGTATACAAACTTGGAAGCCTATTTAAGAGCTCCATAAAACTTGATGGACAAGAAAATATATTCTAAAATAAGCCCTAATTAATACCTAACCATAATAGGAACCAAATTTGACCTAAAAAAACATTAAAAGAGCCTAAAAACAAGGAAATAAATCACCTAGACCTAAAATAACGTTTTTTGCATAAAAATACCAAAATCTCTTCTCTCCTTAAAACCCTAACAATTATCATCTCAAATTTTTTATTTACTTTCATAGGTGCCTGAAATTTTCATTCTATCTTATTATTTTATTATGTTTAGAATTGATTTTCTTATAAGTATTTGGGTTAATCTCTATATTTTGATAGTGTTTTTATGGGTTTGGTTTTTGGGTTGAAATTCTAATAATTATTTTATATTGTATATGGCAGATGAAGTATCTCTATTTTTTGGAGAAAAATCAAAACTGCAACCTATGTCTTCCAGCTCAAGGTGTGGTAAATTTTTATATGTTCTTGCTTTATTGAGAATTTTTATTTGGGTTCATGTGATTTTTTGTTTTTTTATTAAAGCTTTGATTTTTGTTGATTAATTATTTGTTTGGATTAATTTCAATTAATTATTTGTTTGGATTCAACGTAGAAGATAATGGAATTAGGTGTTATAAATTTGATAATGTTTCATATTTTGAATTGTTTATATTATTTAGACTCCTGGTAGGACTCTCTCTTCTCTCCTTAAAACCCTAATAATTACCATCTCAAAATCTTAAACTTAACTTCACTTTAAAATTAAAAAAATAAGAAGGAGAGAGACTCAACTAAAAAAAAAAAAAAAAAAACGTAGGTTTTGTCTTTTTTATTTGCTTTCATATGTGCCTGAAATTTTCATTCTATCTTATTATTTTGTTATGTTTAGAATTTATTTTCTTCTAAGTATTTGGATTAATCTCTATATTTTGACAGTGTTTTTGGGTTGAAATTTCTAATAATTATTTTATATTGTATACAGCAGATGAAGCATCTCTATTTTTTGGAGAAAAATCAAAACTACAACCTATGTCTTCCAACCCAAGGTGTGGTAAATTTTTATTTGGTATATTATATATGAATTTTTTGAATTTGAAGGGTTTTGTTTGGTTTTGAAGTAGAATTTGGGGATTCTATAATATGCATATTATTAACCCAATTTTCTATTTCTAAATTTCTTAGATTTTATTATATCAATCTTTTTTTCTTTTAAATTCTTGGTGGGCAAATCAATCTCTCACTAATTCTTTTACCTTAACTTGATGTTGGTTAATTGTCATTTTATTTAACTATCCCGTGCATCGCACGGGTTAGCGACTAGTTAAATTTTATTTCTGTATTGAAAACAAAGTCATAATTCTTGGTATCATATAGGCACTCTTATTGTTTGGCACAGACTACTTGGAACTTGGAAATTCATCTGAGCCAAGTTTCCAACGATGACAAACCGCGAAGGCAATTATCATTACTCTGGCAATACAAATTCTATAGGTTTTTATTTATTTATGGGAACACAAAATCTTTTTGACTATGAAAGTAACATGGATTGTTATTGCGGGACAATAATTTCAGGCTGTGTACCAGAACACAAGTTTTATTTTTTTAGCTAGACTGTATATAGCATAAACAATAGCACAAGTTGAATGTTCCAGTTGGATCTTTTACTGGGTTGAGTCCAATGGCCTCTTTTACTATAGCGTCCTACATGCTGTAAGAAGTATATTCTAACTTAAGTGTGGTACTCGAGTCAATTTCAACAAATCCTTATTTATTTATTTATTTTTTCCAAATTTTGGTGAGCAAAAAGCTCGGTACCATTATTGATCAAGTACTGTGTAATCTTTAATGTATTTAATGAAAAACCTTGATTTAAAATATTTGAATAATATTAATTGTAATTAATACAATTTAAAGGATCATTACAAATGACTTAATGAATGAAATACTTGTCTTGAAGTATATAAATTTTCTTGATAAATTAATTTTTGTATATGCAAAAATAATATATATAATAAGTCATATTAAAGATGTGTTTAAGAAATAGAATTCATATTTGTGTGTGCTATTTTGTGAATTATAAAAATTTATTGATATAATTATATTGGACCTCTTAAGAAAATTTATGTCTTTGCCATTGAGTGACAAAGTTACTATCATTCATTAAGAGGAAAAAAAAAAAAAAAAAAAACTATTATATGTAACCTTATTACTATGAGAGGTACCATACTAAAAAAAAATTGTGTAGTAAATTTTCCATAAATCAATGTGTTTTTTTTTTTGGTTGAGAAACTATAATTCTAACACTACAGGGGAAGGGGAAAGCTATGTAAACTGCATAGCCTTTAAAGCATAACCCCAAAAAGCACTACAAAAGTGCCTAACTCTTGTAGTGATAGATGTGGATACGAAGTACCACATCGGTAGTGTTTGAGTCAAAATCAAAGTGTGTTTGTTCTTCACAAATTTGGCCAAAATATGCACTTGGTATTGGTAAAGCGCTGAACAACAAGGTACATGACCTAGGCGATAAATCTAAATCTATTTAGGACAGGAATTTCCTCCAAACATATTTGCAACAACTCCTGCAAACAGGGACAGGTGTCAAGATTTATTTCAAGAAACTCTAGTATTGCTAAATATGTGTACATCTATGTTTTGGGACTAGTAGTTATTTTTATTTAATCAACAATAAGCATAAATATGAAAATGGAGACTCAAAATATAAGCAAATGCCAAAGATTTTACCTGTTTTGTTTTAAAAAATATTATGAATTGATGTGAAAATAAATGTTATAGTGTCATTCAAACCTCATATTATAATCAAATTTATGTGGGTTTTTGTTAGCTCGACTAATAAAGTTTTTGTCATTGAATAAGGGATCTAAAATTCAAACCCCACCTCCACTAAAAACCATTTGGTATATGAAATTCACGGCTTTACGGTAACTCTACTATAGAATTCTTCCCATTCATCTTGAAATGAGTAAATTGGATTTTACCTTATCATCAACATTCAAAAAAATTCACTCTTTTTAGCAAATTCAGACTCTCTCATGATTGTGTTTTTCCATCATTCAAACCCTAATTCATTAATTTAAATAAATGCGTCATTTGATAATATAAATGCAAAAATTTTAAAATTAATAAAAATATAAAATTATTGATATGGAATTTTTTTATTGCTTGCAGGTCGACCATAATTAAGATTTTGAAACAATAGGATCTTAATTATATCTTTCAATTAAAATATCTATTAATCATTTTGTGGACCAATTAAAATTAACATAGGATAATCCTATGTACGCATTTGTATAATATGATCATGGATCAACCAATCACATTTAAGCATTCATAAAACAATTATTAGGGCAATGTTTCAATATTGAAAACGACCAATTTAATCTTTATTTCTCTATGACCCTTAGAATATGAATTTTTGGATCAGGGACAACATTTACTATATTTTCACTTCCATAAAACTTCCTCATTATGACTTGTGCTAAGAAAGGGTAGCAAAATATGGTATTAACAGTTGTAACCCTATGAAACCAACCACAACTCATGTGAACTCGTTAGAGATCTATGAAGTTGGAGGAACAGATTGAAACCCATCTGAGAGAGTTTTCTAAAAACTACAACATAGTGGTTGTGAGAGAAAGAGAAAGTATTTTTTACCCTCGAATAGGTACCTTTGTATCCAATATGGGGTTCGTATAGGAGAATCTTAGGGCTCAAAAGCCTTTGGGCACTATAGTTTGAATTTCAAATGGAAAAAATTTAGTTACAAAATTGGTTGTAACTAAATTTGGTGTGGCATGGTTATCCACGATGACAAAGAATGCAGTCTGTGGTTAGCAAGTAAGGGATCATTATCTTTGGATCAGCAAAAATTTTGAGCTTGGCTTAGAGCATCACCTTCTTCCTCAGGTAGGAAAATGTTCATTGCAATTGAAGGCTTCGGTAATGTGTTTGGGGAGGATGCCCCTTCTGAAAAAACGGGGGCTGACCCAACTCCCAGCTCCGGCACTGCTCAACCATCTTTGACTAACACAGGACCTTCCAATCAAATATCCTGCCACGAAATTTTGAATTTTGAAGATCCAAATTCAAAGGAGGATATTTCTTAATCCCTTCCAATTGAATGTGATATTAATTCTCAAGTTCTATCAGTTGATGGAGAAGAGGAAGGAACTGGACAACCCATCATCAACCTTCACCCACCACCGCTATCGATGACCAGTGAAGCTGATATGGATACAGCTAAGCAACTACCAGAGAAGCCGAGACAGTTAAGAGATCTGAGTAAGCCGAATTTTCTTGATCCGATTCAATTTTCAAGTTTTGAATGTGATGGTGGTGTACCCGAATTTGTAACTCCAAAAAATAAGGAACTTCCTTCTTTGTCGAAATAAAAAATTCCAAGAAATTAGCAGGGGAGTACGCTGGCAAATGTGGCTAATGAAAATTCAAATGAGGAAAGCTTAAAATCAGATACGGAGATGGAGTGTATTTCCAATTTTAATGAGGATATACTGGGAAAAAAAGAATTGTCTTTGAGATCATGGAAGTGTATTCTACGTAGTTCCAAGTCTCAGACTTCTCTTGAGAATTTGTCTAAGGTTCAACCTTCGGATAAACGTTCTTCATCTTCCTTACTATCCTTGGATCCTACACATACTATAAAGCAAGCTATCTGCTAAGATAGTTTTAATGTCTCCCAATAAGCTGTTGGGGGTAATTCCTCACCCCATTCGCCACCATGAAGATTCTTAGCATTAACTACCATGGGCTTGGGATCCTAGGAGCAGTGATAGATTTTGTTGTTTAGCCATAGAAGAAGGTCCCCAAGTTTCCCCAGAAAAAAAGAAAAAAAAAATCCACATCACATTGATACCTTAGTAAATCAAGAGGGTGTTGTTTGGTGCCATACTGGTTTTATGGGTGTAGGGATAAAGGCCCAAATTCATATATTGGGCCTTGAGCCTTAGCCGAGGGCTTCAGTCTGTCCGAGGACTGATAAATCATGGTGATGGTGTCAAGATCAGAATCCCATAAGTAAAATGCAAGTAGAAAAGCTGAGAAAGTTGGTCCGAGGAGGATTATCTCTGAGAATCAGCAGAGCACGGATCAAGTACATACATTAACACTCAACGCAACCTTCCAGGAAGATCTAATGATGGGGACTGGAGATATAAACGTACAAAAGGGATGGGAGTTTAGAGGAATCCAATGGAAAGCCACTACCACCACATTTAATGCACTACAGCTACTTCTCTGGCCACATTTATGTGGAGAAGAACCCTAAATAGTGCTGCCTTGGCTACCACAACTCACAGAGAGCCAAAAAGGGTGTTTGATCGGACGGGTACTCAAGTGGTGTCTTGGATGGTCAACAGATGGAAGGCCAAGATCGCCAGGACGAGGATATATAATGTAAGGGACCCTTAAAGGAAGAAGGATCAGAAAAAAGAGAGAAAGAACATTGTAGCAACTAGAGTTGCATTTGTAATCAATTCCATTGATCTATACAAAGTGCCTCCTCAGACAATACATTCACACAATCCTTTGCACTTTGTTCTTGCATGATTGTCTTTCAAACCCATTCTAGCCATTGTTAGATTCACTAGGGCCTAGTTCTTTAACCCACTCTCTACAAATTTATATTAACCCACAATCTCATACATCTTGGGCTTGGGCAGCAAACTGTGACCCTACAATTGGCATTGTTTGTGGAAAGAACTTGTGTGATAGTGAGTGCAGACGTTAATAATGCTTTGTGCTTTCTACTATGGCATCTTTTATAAGTGTTTAAAATGAACAATAGTCATGCCTGAAGTCCTTAGACCAGATGCTATGGGGAAATTAACACACTCTGTCATCTTTTATAAGCGTTTAAAATGAACCATAGTCATGCCTGAAGTCCTCGGACTGATGCTATAGGGAAATTAACACACTCTGGCATTTTTTATAAGTGTTTGAAACGAACCATAGTCATGCTTGAAGTCCTCGGACCAGATGCTATGGGAAAATTAACACACTCTGGCATCTTTTATAAGTGTTTAAAACGAACCATAGTCATGCCTGAAGTCCCCAAACCAGATGCTATAGGGAAATTTTCACACTGTGGCATCTTCTGTAAGTATTTTTCACTAAGTGTTGAAACGGATCCCAGGTTATAATTAGCTTCTTGGATTTCTAACTCTGAGCAGGTTAAAGTCTTTGATTGCTTATCCAATGAATAATACAAATGTACGTTTAACCTCCTTATTACTGGTACTCAACCAAGATTATTTAGATTGTTAGCAATTCAATACCACTGGCAATAGTTATAAACTTTCAAGCATGCTAATTGAAAATACAGGGAATGGAAGGAAGAAAAACATTTTCATTGATTAGAGAGATGAATACACAATGTTTGATGGTAGATTGCCATTACAAAAAGTATATAAAAAAAATTAAAAAAAAAAAAAAAAACCTACAAAAAGAGAGTCCTATGTCTAGGCCTAGGCTTGGGGAGCGTCATTCTTAGGATTAGCAGCCTTGGAATGGACGTCATCAGCTTTAGGCGTAGCTTCCGAATCCTTGGCCTAAGAGACTACATCCTTGATTATAAGGGTATCCTCGGAGGACTTGGCCTTCAAAGGGGGCTGAGTCTCCTTACCCACTCCAACCCTTTTAGGACCGTCGACTTCAAGAGGGAGAGCTTAAGCAGTAGGGAGTTGTTTAGGAGGAACTTCTCGAATATCTTCTGGGAAGAAAACATTCTCGCCCTTCCTCAGCTTAGAGTCTACAGGAACTCCCGCCAGGTCCATTGCAACTCCCCAAGACTCGGTGCAGTAGTCCCTACACATTACGGCCACCTTCTCTGCCAGCCGAGTCTCCGTATCATACACCCCACGCTTATAGGACGCCTTCACTGCGGCCTCAGCGGCTTCCTTGGCCACTCGAGCTGCATCTTTAACTTTTTGCAGCTCGGCCTTGAGATCTTAAACGGTTTGCTTTTCTGTGGCCAGGTTTATCTTGGTTACATGCAATTGTTGGCGCTGATCCTCGACTTGCCTCTCCACGGTTTTTAGACTCGCCAAGGCATTATTGCGAGCTTTGACCGCTTCTTCTAGCTGCTTGGACAGCTCAGTCTGCTCCTGCCTTAGAGCTCCTAGCTGCTTTTCAACATCCAATTAGGAGTGGGCCTCAGCCTTAGCCTCGTCCTGGGCGTTCCTGACCCACTCCTCGGCGACATAAATTTGCTGGGTAAGCTGCATAGAAGTAGCAAAGGGTTCATAAAAAGTACACACACACATGAATGGATGAGCAGCTTAGTATTTAACAAAAAAGAATATTGGTTTACTTACCATTGCAAGATCTCTCTTCAAAGACATGAAGAGGTCAGGCTGCCTAGTGCGCTTGAGGCCATCCATGTCTTTAGGGAGGAGGAGGGGCTGCTCTAGAGCCTCGGCCAGGATGCCGACGTACTCCCTCTAAGACTCCCAGATAATGGCATCCCAAGAAATGGGAGTACCCTCCACCTCTAGTCGGGGGGCTCAGGAGCGCTGCCTTCAGCGTACTTTAGCATCCCCCCGGCTCTCCATGGATTGGGCCCTCTTGTCTTGGGGGTCCTCGACCTTCTTCTATTGCTTGGCACCCTTTTATTGTGTCATCTCACCTTCCTCCAGGTCCTCTATTGGCCTCTTCTTCCTTAGGTTCTAATTGGCCTTTAGGCCAAGGTCAGCAGGGAGCTGAGGGGGAGGAGGAGAAAGGTTAGGAGTAACTTGGGTCTTAGGAACTTCTTTTAAAGTTGACCCTTCTTTATTCCTGTTGGCCATTAGGCCATTCAAACCGGTTCTTGGCTTCAAGTCCATGCCTTCTTCTCCCTCGGAACTAGTGTCTGGCCAAGTGACTCTTAACCTTAGGTGGATGGCGGAAAATCTTTCAGACTCAGTCTCAGAATTTGAAAGCTCTATGGGTCTTTTCGATGCCCCTTCCTCTTCTTCGAAGTGGAACTGGTCAATCTCAACATCTAAAGATTGGCGGGACAAGGCCAACTCCTCTCTTAGAGTAACTACTAGTTGAAAAGTAGATTGAGGTGGCAGCATAACGGGGGGAAGGTCTTTCCGAACGAAGAACCTAGGTTTAGAAACGTTTATCCGAGCAAGCTTGGGGCTATTTGCTCTTATTTCTTGGCCTGCATCCTGAAATGTACGCAATAGGGGCTCGTAATCTAGGATCAAGTGAGTAGCTCATAACTGGCCGTCTTCACTTAGGAATATTTCTGACCTTAGTAAGTAGTTGAGCGCTGGAACGTTGACGTGGCTATGTTTTGAAGAAACGTGATCTTTATCTGCAAAAACATCCAAAAAGGAAATTATGGTTAGATCAATGACAACTATTGTCCAAGGAGACGAATGGCTTAGAAAGAATAGAGGTAAAACTAAGAAAACTAAGGTCCCTGCCAAAGGACCTGATCTTGTGGTACCCTACTTGGTGTTCCCGCCCTAACTGGGCAGTGAAAACTGTCGTGCCACTCCCTGGAGATGACCAGGTAATCGTCCTTCAAGCCTTTGTTGGACTTGGGATGGTAGGATATCAACCTCACCTCTTTAGATTTAGATTTGAGGTAATACCCCCCGGTGAGAGAATGGCACTTGTACATATGAGCGACATCATGCCATGAAAGCCTAAGATTCATCTGGTCGTTTATGGCGTCTACACTCCCTAAGACTCTAAACATGTTGGGAGAGCACTGATGGGAGCATAACCTATGGTTAAGCAAATTATCTCAGGTTATCCTACCCATGGGAAGTGTCATCCCTCCTTCTATAAAAGCGATCATGGGAATGACAACTTCTCCCACCCCTCTATTGGTCAGTATTTGGTATAGGGGGCAATATTGTAAGCCTACACCCCGTGGGATATGGTATTTGGCCCTAAAACCCTCCATTCCAGCCGGAGAATCCATTAAGTGCTTAAATCTACCCATCTAAGCAAACGTGGATGACAAGGAGAAAGTTTTCTAAAAAAGGAGAATACCAAGGAACTCGGCCGGGGAGAAAAAGAAAGATTGAAGAAGTACATACTTACAAAAATAAGTGAATGTGTCAAATCTCGAACCTCTAGAAAGGTCTTTAGAAAATTTCTTAAGGAAAGAGTTATGGAGGCCTAGGAGTTTAGAGTGTTTTGTGAGTTTGCACACTGAAGTTTTTTGGAGCACTTGAAAATTTGTGAAGTGAAGGAGAAAACGAGTTCCCTCAAGGCTTTATATAGAGGGAGAAAACGAGTGGCAATAATCCCGCTCAAAATTCTAGGAGAAATGTCTAATGTTGGATGAGCGCCTCACCGTTGGATGCGGGGGAACGAAGCGCCGCCTGGAGCAATAAATGACGATTTGCAGACCTCGTCATAAGCAGTAATGAAGCACATGAAATGGCACTTCCACGTGTGTAAGCTAGAGAAATAATTGGTTTGGTCTCTTAACTATCAAAACCCCACTTTTTCTCCTCGGATGAGGGAAAAAATTGGACTTTTGAGGGGCTATTGTAGGGATAAAGGCTCAAATTCATATATTGGGCCTTGGGCCTTAGCCAAGGGCTTCAATCTGTCCAATGACGAATAAATCATGGTGAGGGTGTCAAGATTAGAATCCCATAAGTAAAATGCAAGTAGAAAAGCTGAGAAAGTTGGTTCGAGGAGGATTATCTCCAAGAATCAGCAAAGCACGGATCAAGTACATACATTAACACTCAACGCAACCTTCTAGGAATATCTAATGATGGGGACTGGAGATATGAACGTACAAAAGGGATGGGAGTTCAGAGGAATCCAATGGAAAGCCGCTACCACCGCATTTAATGCACTACAGCTACTTCTCTGGTCGCATTTATGTGGAGAAGAACCTTGAATAGTGCTGCCTTGGCTACCGCAACTCACAGAGAGCCAAAATGGGTGTCTGATGGGACGAGTACTTAAGTGGTGTCTTGGATGGTCAACAGATGGAAGGCCAAGATCGCTAGGAGGAGGATACATAATGTAAGGGACCCCTGAAGGAAGGGGAATCGGAAAAAAGAGAGAAAGAACACTGTAGGAACCAGAGTTGCATTTGTAATCAATTCCATTGATCTATACAAAGATTTGCCTCCTCGGATAATACATTCACCCAATCCTTTGCGCTTTGTTCTTGCATGATTGTCTTTCAAACCCATTCTAGCCTTTGTTAGATTCATTAGGGCCTAGTTCTTTAATCCACTCTCTACAAATTTATTGTATTGGGCTCATTAACCCACAATCCCATACATCTTGGGCTTGGGCAACAAACCATGACCCTACAATGGGCATTCAAAAACTTTGAAGAGTGGATTTGTTCTCTGGCAATAGTTTGGTTTTTTGAAGACATTATATTTCTATATGATAGTTTTGATTTATTTCTTTTTTTAGTATTTCTTTACGATGTAATCGTGCTACTCTAGCTTTGGCTTGTGTTGCAAAAGAGAATGAGGAGGTCATTATTTGATTAAAAGAATGTCCCTCTTTCTCTTCCCAATTGTATAACATGATTTTGTATTAATAAAGTCTACTATCGTTTCCTCTCAAAAAAAAAAAAAAAAAAAAAAAAAAAGAAAAGAAAAGAAGAAGAAGAAGAAGTAATCAAATAGTTGATTAGCCTTAGGCTACAACCAATTTTGTAGCTAAACTTTGTCATTTGAAAATTAAGCCGACGTTATAAATTACTCACCGGAGAGTGATTAGTGATGTTCATGATGACTGAACGTTATCAAAAATGATTTCTATTGTATTTTGTATTTGATGGGATTTCTGGCTGGTGGTCTAGGGAATTAATTCACTAGTTGTCTTTGTCTATATAAGTTGCTACATGGAGAGAAGTTAAGCTGAAGCAGGATGAATGGTTTAAGTGGATAATATACACTTGGTTATGCAATGAACAACAAGGTACAAGACTTGGATGATATAAGAAAATGGTAATAAATATTAAATTGCTTCAAACCTTTGGTGACACAAATTTTATATAAGAAAATGGTAAAAATCTACTTCCAAAGGTTTGAAGGTTTGAAGGTTTAATATTTATGATTATATAAAATTTGTGTCACCAAAGATTTGAAGCAATTTAATATTTATGATTATGTGACTTAAGGTAAACCGGTAGACCCTCAGTTGGATTAGGTGCTGGCTTGTAATTAATCTTTTCATCTGGAATTACTTTCTCCCACTTGAATCTTGTCACTACATTATGTATAAACACTAGAATTTCTAATCGAGCGTACTCCCTCCCAGGGCAGATCCGTGGTCCTTCTCCAAATGGCACAAAAGTATAAAGTGCTGGGCCATTCCCTTCAAATCTTAAAGGATCAAATTTCTCAAGATTTGGAAAGTATTCGGGGTTTTTGTGTGTGGAATATGGAGACCATAATATCTGCAAAAATATGGATTTAGAACAGTAAGAATCACCATTAAAACATAGTGAAGATGTACATTTTGGCTAATGTGATGGTATAAGTGTCACATATCTTCCACTCTTTGGAAATATTAAAGCCTGTGTAAATGAAGTCATTTATAGCCTTTCTAAATGTTCCTGCTATGGGCGGTGTTAGTCTTAGGGTCTCACAAGCCACATTCCAAGAGTACTTCATCTTCTTAATGTCATCCCAATTCAATAAATCTTTCGGAACTTTGGATCTTGCAATCACCATTTGCTCTGTTATATAATATTTCAAAATCACATTTATAAATATGTCATATGTGTGAAGAGCTACATATAGCATACTAAGTTCAAAAATGAAAGAAGCATTACATAATATTCATTTAATGGAAAGAAGCCATAATCCCATAGCATGTTGAGAAGAAAGACCTTTGAAGACCTCACTATATACCTGAGGATACTCTGCTAGATACTTCATCACGAATGTGATAGTAGTAGTAGTGGTTTCATGGCTGCCAATAATTAAGGCCATAATGTTGGTAGCAATCAACATATCATCCATAAACCAACCGTTCTCATTTAATGCGAGGAGCATGTTAGTTAAAAAATCACGAGAAACTTTCTCTGTATTCTCTGATAGCTCCTTCGTTTGATGACTTCTAAAAGAGTAATTCTTGTGCCACAAAAAGTGGCACATCGTTGGCCACAACTCGCCCATGTGACGAGTTGTGGTTGATGGAGGCGTGTCCCCACATGGACCCACCATCACCCCTCCACCAACCGCAACTCGCCACGTCGAGTTGTGGTCAATGTTGTGCCACTTTATGTGGCACAAGAATTTTTCCTTGTAAAAACTCCTGGCAAATAACATGGCCTACTTTTATGGCACGGTTGTGTGCTGTGCCCGGGATATTTACAGGCACACATGGTAAACCACTTATGACAAGGGCAAAGATATCAGAAAGCCTTGCCACATGGTTGGAATCTGTAACACTCAAAAACAACCGACAAGCCAAAGAAAATGTATACTTCATGGTGAGTGGAAAAACCTTCACTTCTTTGTTTGGAGACCAATCTGCCTCCAAGTGTTCCTTTGCCATGGAGTCCATGATAGGTATGAAGTATTGAGGAGCTTCTAGCTTGAGATATTGAACTATGGCTAGAATCTTCGAGGACAAAGTTTTCAATAGATTCAAGGGAAAGCACAACTTTATCCACAAAGCGTGGCCACCAAGTGACGACACATTTTTTCTCATTCTAGAATAGAAACTTTTGTCCTGAAGCACCACAACACACAACCATGTTCTCCCCAAACATCGAGGTTTTGAAGAGATCCTGAGAGTATTTTCTTATTCTGTCCTTAATGAACATCTCTGGAGTTCCCTTTTGCCCTATCCCAGCAAATTCCAATGTTTCCCCAATAATAGGCCATCCTTTTTTACTTGGTTGCAACTTGTCACGAGTTGATTTTTGTTTATATATGAGGAAGATGAGAGAGAGAGAGAATGAAATACTAAAGACTGCAAGGTGAAGCATGATTTGGAAGAAATCCATAACAACTCCCAATGAGTGAGACTATGGATGTGTTTGGATACCGCTTATTTGCTGAAAACTAAAAACTTATTACTGAATGTACTATAGCAAAATAAATTTTAAAAGTGTTAATAGTGTCGTGGGACCCAAAACTGCATTGGTATGCACGTTTTTGGTTAGGTCGTGAATAGTACTGTGGGACTCAGCCAAAAATGCAAACGCTGAATTGCACGCTAGAAATGTGCAATCCAAACGCACGCCCTATTCCATATATGAAAAGGTGATATTTTCTATTACAAGATTGCAAACCTTGGCTGTGAATTTATACTGAGATTGCACCATTAGTTTTCCCATGTGAGAGTAGTTCACTTAAATTATTTCCCATGTGAGAGTAGTTCACTTAAATTTGGGACCTAGCTATATATTTGCCAAGGGGGGCGGCCATGCCACCACCCTAACCTCAATAATATTTAATAAATTGTATGCATTTTTTTTAATCAAAGTTAAAAGCTTTAAGAATTTGGCATCCAAAATAAGAATTTGGTTTGCTAGCTATGTGAGTTTGCTGGAAGAGAGAGACAAAGAGGAAGAGAGGTAACAGAGTCGTGAGAGAGAAGAGAGAAATGAGTCATTTATATTATTTAATTGGGTAGTTTACATTATTTTAATGAGTTGTATGTTTAAATAAAAGTTGAGATGTCTATTGTATTGTTAAATGAGATGTTAAAATAGATAAAGTAATTTTTTTATGTTTTGAAATAATTTTTTTTTAGAATCTCGGATGCTAATGCTCTAATAGTATTGTGAGTGGTAAATGAAGTTATTTTATTTGAAATTTAAATTCAAATGTTTAAGAGTTTAAAAGTTTCAATAAAGTAAAAAATATCTCATAATTAATGAATAAGATAAAAATATATTACAGATGCCAGATGCCTATGAATGCTTAATTTAAATTAAATTTTTATATAAAACATATCTCTAATTAAGAATTATTATGTGATTTTAATATAGTTATATCTAACAAAATATAAAAATTTCGCTGATATTTTCAAGCAAAATAAAAATGTATACATAATTTTTTTGAGGGATTGATCACAATGATAGTTTCTAAAAATAATTATAAATTAGCGTTTTCCAAACACATACATAATCACGTGTGAGCATGTAGATATACAATCCTCAAAAGTGTCATTTAAATACCATTATTGGTCTTACGATAAGTAGACACACAATCATAAAAGATGACATAGTATTATTTGAGTCACAATATCATAGACTAAGTACAAATATTAAGTCTTCACAATAATTTGTAGAAAACATTAAACATATTAAGAAACTATGCGTGTGCATTTAAACAACATTTTGAAGGAGAATATAATGTATAAGATTTGTCATTCTCATTAGTTATTCAAATAGCAGGCAAAAACTTATTAAAAGGTCCAGTGTATTGGGAAAGATACGAGACCAATCCATGTCGTGTCCATATTGCATCCAAAGCCCCAATAAACTTGACACAAGGCAAACCCCTGAATATATTTAAAGAGAAGAATTTGTATTTTATTTAAATGACTTGAATAAAGTATTAACTGACAATTTTTTCTTGTTGATGAAATTTTATGAATAAATTTAAGCATCATTAATAAATGGATTTGAAATGATTAGATTTACAATATAATATTGAATCAATAATGTTACAAGTACTTTTGTTTGAACAAAATCTCTAAAATATAAATTATCATGTGTCATTAAATTCATATCTAGTATTTTAACTAGAAATAATTTTTCAAATCCCTCGATTTTTAAATGCATCCCCAGGCGAAGTAATATCGATTGGCTAAGAAAAATTTAAATTTTGATCAATTTTTCAAGTTGATATAAACTGAAGAAAATATCAGGAAAAGGATGAGAGAAGTATTGTGATTCCACTGAATCTAAAATATTTTCATAAATAACAATCAAAGTCTGTAGGTGTAGGCAATGGTTAGAGTACAAAAATTCTTACAACCTGGAAAACAAAAATGACTATCTTTTGAATTAGAGAACAAGTAATGACTACCTGTGCAAGTAGTGCTACTTCTGGCTTTGTAATTATATTTTTGTCACCACCAGGAAGGCAACCTAAGTTGAAAACAACAAGCCTAAAAGCACCCAGGTCATCAATTTTTGCCTTGTTAAGATGCATGTGTTGTGGTTCTTGATAAAGTGCAGTAGTATAATTTTCAACATTACCTGATGTTATATGAATCCAAAAAAAGTCACAAACAAATTTTAATAAATATAATGAAATATGAAGCATAAGTACAAAAGCGAAACCAATTTTATTGTCTCCCTGCTTGTAGAATAGATACCACAGCTAACTGCTATAGATATTTGGAATTCTTCTTTCTAGATAATTGTTTGTTTATTTATATATTTTATTATATGATCATAAATGCAGACACTATTTATTTATTTCATATTGCCTAGCTGATGATGACCAAGTGAGCATGCTATAGCAATATAAATATCGGGGACTGTACCCCAAGTTAGTTATGTACTAGCTGTACCAATATTTATACGACGTTAGGGCATCTTTTTATGCGTTTTCTACAAATCTTAGTTCTAAGCAGTGTCTTAAGAACTTAGATTTGAAAAGTTTATTTGTTGAAGCATAAAAATATCTTACTGGCTTCCAGCATAAGTTGGAACAGAAGAGAATTAAAAGGAAAGCCAAGAAGATCTGCTGGGGAAAAGGTACTAGATTGTTTTACTCGTTAACAAAAAAAAAAAACAGTAACACTTGAAATAAATAACAAACACAATCCTAAAATATCCCACATCGTTAAAATATAAGTAAATTGTTTTATTTATAAATTGTTGCTATAACCTTGCCAATTGCCGAGCTTAGTAACGTAAGCTTGTAACCAAGTCGGGGCATTAAAATGGTTGGATGTATGCCTAGATTTGACTAGGTGGGATGTGGTTAATATGTTCATTTGTCCAATATATGGAGTCAATATTCTGGATGCCCCTTGCCCTTGGGTTAAAGGGCACCCCCATCCACAATGGATGGGTAGCCCACATCTCAAATTGAATTGTTTGTTAAGGATTGGGGTATCCCCACAAATCAACACACAACAACCCCTCCCAGCATGCTATCTAGTTCTTCTCCATACAAACAACCACTTTTTTTAATTTTTAATTTTTTACATTTATTTGTTGTCAATTTGTGTAAAAATCCATAATTTTTAGATGAGCTTTACCAATATATTTTCATTTTTTTATACAATTATTTTCTTGTCAATCCTGGTATTTTTTAATAAGTTGAACGGCCATTCAAACAACCACTTTTTACCTTTACTAATATAAGAAAAAAAAAATCGTTTTTTTTTTTTTTTAAATGACCATTATCAATCTGTTTTCATTTTTTTTTTTCCCTTTTAAGTACTTTCCTATCTAATCTTGAAAAAAATATTGTTTTCTTTTTCTTTTTAATATGTTCAAATTAAAATTAAAAAAGAAAAAAGAAAAAAGGAAAAAGAAGCCAAATAGGACAAGAATTGATAACTTGTTATATATACCCTTCATTGGGCTGATTATAAAAGATGGAGTTTAATAATATTAGAAATTCAAAGTCGTTAAGACTTTGATGGAGAATTGTTGTTATAGTATTGAAATCCTTTGTGGGACAAATGTTCAATCTTTATCTAATGGGGAGGAAAGGGATAAGATGATCAATAATTTGACAAGCCTAATGTGAACAGAGAGGTTGGCTAATGTGAACAATTGTTTATAGTGCACACAATTGTTGTTAATGGTGCTCCCAATATGATAAACAATGTCCATATCAAGGTCATCAAGGCTTTAGGGTAACTCAACTATAGAGTTCTTTCCATCCATCTTGAAATGAGTAAATTGAGTTTTACCCTATCATTAACATTTAAAAAAAATGTTGAGTATCATAATTTTATTCTTTATTTTAAATATTGATAACGTGATAAAATCTAATCACTCATTTCAAAAGAGTGAATAGTATTTTAGAAACTTTATAGTTTAGTTCCTTAAACCTCTAAAGGATCATAATTTGGTAAAGCTCTACAAGGTGTACACAAGGTGTATACTGTAAGTGTATTGGTTTGATTAAAATAAAGGATAGATGGTTGATGCTATGCAATAACCTAAACAACTTGGATTTGCAGTTGTGGATGATTCCTATGATAATATATGTTAGGTTCTAAAGATTTAGATTTAAATATTTAGAATCATTTTTGTATTGTGTTGGCAAACCGAGAATAAAACATGTCTAGTAAAGGTTTTTAGGCAATGCTTAAAAGTGGTTGTTTCAAGGTTCTAGTCCAGTTGATTGCAAAAAAAGAGAGTGCGGTTCTGCCTTGCTTGACCGATCGAGAATTAGGCTCGACCGATCGAAAATCGTTGGTCCAGTTTTTCTGCAGAATTTTTAAATAGGCCTGAACCCGCGAAAATGTTTAAGGTTTCATCTAAATTTCTCTACATATAAAAGGAAAACCCTAGCCACGTTTTGAAGACTTTTGGAAGATTTGTGTGTTACTCTTTGTAAGATCTGAGAGGTTTTATACCTTTTAACTACATAAGAATCTATCGGAGCCAAAAACTATAATCAAGCATTGGTAGAACATAGTTGCTGCATCAAGATCATTACTGACAGTGATCTGAAACTTTTGAATGGGATCTCAAAGTCACAAGTAAGGCGGCTTGTGTTGGTGTAAATCCAAGAAGAGAAGAAGTCCGTAGATTTGGAATTTGCACGTGGTCGTGTCAATAAATTACTATTAGAGATAGCAATAGATTTAGGGTTCAATCTTATTGTAAAAACTTCAATTCTCTTATAGTGGATTTAATTTACCTTGAGGATAGCTAGGTCAAATTCTCCCAAGGTTTTTAACTTGAAACAGTTCATTTCATCAATTTTCCTAGGTCATCATATCGTGGTGTTATTTACTTTTCTGCATCTTTGCATGATATGATTTATTTGTGTTTAACCTAGATCTAAATAATTAATCTAAGTAATCACTTGGTTAATAAATTAGGTTAAACAATCTGTTTTAAGGGGTCTAAACGAACAAACAAGTGGTATTAGAGCAGGTTAGCTCTTGTTTATAGGTTTCTTAACCTAAAGTTGATCCTTGACCCCTGCTATCATGGATTCTTTGTCTTGTTTCTTGAAAGCAACTAGGATGAAAGTTGAATCTATTTCTTCTTAGGCTATATGGCTTTTTAAATGTGCTAATCCTATCCTTAAATATTTACGTATAACTACTACTTGTAATAATTATGTTTGTTATACTGCTTTAACTATCTTAAAGGCATGTGATACGTATCTTTGGCATTTGAATAGTGGTTGTTCCAAGCACATGACAGGTAATAAAGCCTTGTTCAAGACTCTTTTTGAAGGAAAGATTGGTACTATCACCTTTGGAGATGGAAGCAAGTCAGTCATCCAAGGTATTGGAACAATAGACATTCTAGGGCTTCCTGTGTTTGGAGATGTGTGGTTCGTGGATGAGTTGAAGGCGAACCTGGTGAGTATCAGTCAAATCTATGACAATGGGCTGAATGTGTTGTTCACCAAGTATGAAAGATACAGGATGATAGAGGTGACTACATATGTGTTAGAATAAGAACAGCTAATAATTGTTATGGTATAACACCAAGCATAAATCATAAGTGTTATAGTGAAAAAATTAATCAGGTTGATTTGTGGCATCAACGGCTAGGACATGCTAGTCAGAAGCAAATAGAAAAATCTCCAAGCGTGAGGCAGTTCTCAGGCTACCAAAGTTTGAAAAGATAGAGAAATTAAAGTATATGTGGACCATGTCAGATTGGCAAACAAGTGAAAGCTAGGCATCCATCAATCAGTGAAGTTTAGACATTTAGGCCTTTGGAGTTGCTGCATATTGATGTTATGGGTCCTACCAGAGTTCAAAGCTTAGGTGGAATGAAGTACATCCTTGTTGTGGTGGATGATTTTACAAGATATACATGGGTGGTTCTTCTGAAAGATTAGTTAGAAGCTACTGACAAGATGATTCATCTATGCAAGAATTTGCAAGTAGAGAAGAATATCCTAATTGCTAGGATCAGAAGTGATCATGGAAGAGAATTTGAGAACTCTAAACTCATATCCTTTTGCAATGATCAAGGGACAAAGCAAGAATTCTCTGCACCGAAGACACCTCAGCAGAATGGGGTAGTGGAAAGAAAGAATAGAGTAATTTAAGAGATGGCTAGGGTCATGCTAAACAGTAAAAGCATGCCAAAATCATTTTGGGGAGAAGCTGTAAACACTGCATGTCATACCTTGAATAAAGTGTACTTCCGTCTTGATACAAAGAAGACCCTATATGAACTTTGGAAAGGAAAGAAACCAGTGGTGAAATATTTTAGCGTTTTTGGCAGTGATTGTTACATCCTTCAAGACTGAGAGAATTGGGAGAAATTTGATGCCAAAAGTGATAAAGGGTTCTTTCTTGGATATTCTACATCAAGCAAAGCATACAGAGTATATAATCTTAGAACTAAAATTGTGATGGAATCTGCTAATATAGTGATAAATGATGAACAATGTGCTGAAACTCATGCTGAAGAGGCTCAAAGTGTTCAAGAGAGATCATAGAGGTAAAAGATACTCTTCCTAAGGAGTATGTTGAAAAGTCTATTGATGAAGAACTGTTAATTCTGAATAATGTTGTTTTAGAACCAACAACCCCAGTCAGAGAAACTCCACAGGAACATGATGAGTCAAGTACACCATCTGGGCGAAAGAGTACAACAACTTCTTGGGTGAAAGGTCCATTTGCTAGGGTCAAACTTAATCATCCTTCTACAAATATTTTGGGAAGTTTAAATGACAACATAAGACTGAGATCTAAAGCTTTAAATGTCATTACACACTCATGTTACCTTTCTTAAGTGGAACCTAAGAAAGTTGATAAAGCTTTGCAAATTGGATTAATTCAATGCATGAAGAACTCCATTAATTTGTTCGAAATAATGTGTGGGAACTGGTTCCAAGACCAAAAGGAGTCAATGTAATTGGTACTAAATGGATCTTCAAAAACAAGTCTGATGAGCGTGGGACAGTCATTAGAAATAAATTAAGATTTGTTGCACAAGGATACACTTATGTGGAAGGAGTTGACTTTGATGAGACATTTGCACCTGTAGCTAGACTTGAGTCTATCTGAATACTTTTGGCCATTGCTTATCATTTGAATTTCAAGCTATATCAAATGGATGTCAAAAGTGCTTTCTTGAATCGAATGTTGCAAGAAGAAATGTATGTAGAGCAGGCCAAAGGATTTGTGGATCCTCATAGGCCTGGTGATGTCTTCAAACTGAAAAGGGCATTGTATGGTCTTAAACAAGCTCCTCAAGCTTGGAATGATAGACTGACCTCTTATCTCACATTGGTATAGCAGGTATACAAGGAATTCCATTGGTATAGTAGGGCACCATTTGCAGAAATCCAACACTTAAGCCAACAAGGAATCAAGCTCATAGTCCAAGCTATTCATGCCCTCATTTCGCAGGGAATGACCCCAAGATCAAGATGTGCATTAGGTCCCCATACATTGTCTTTAGTTGGACCAAATCTTTTCCAACCTTATTAGTTCAATTTAGAACTAAAGATCCATATATGTTAAAAGTGAAAATGGATTACTTTAGTGGGTTATTATTGTATTGGGCTTACTTTTGTACTTGAGGTTTTGTCAAGGATTAACAAAAGGGGAGATTGTTAGGGTCGTGTGTTTTCTTATTGTCAACCATGCAAAATTATATGTCATTTATTGAGTTTTGATGTGTCTTAAAGTTGTAATTGAAGACCAAGTTGAAGACACAAAATTTTCTTAAGAAAAGCTCAAGAAAAACACATTTTTAGCATGTACCTCAATAGCAGCTCAATACCTCTCGATAGAAGCTCAAAACTTACTGTCTCCTCAATAGAAGCTCGATAGCAGCTTGATCTATCGAGATTTTTTTCTTGATAGAAGCTCGATAACAGCTTAATCTATCAAGTTTTGCGAATCACCAATGCAAAAAAGCCCATAACTTATTCATTTGAAACCCGAATGGAGATCCGTTTGAACTGGTATTTAAAGGACATCTTAAGCCATCTATTAGTAGGCTTTTTAGAGAGAGAGAGATAAACACTCAGTTTATGCGGCTAAGGTTTTGTAACCAAGTTTTCTCCAGTTCACCAAACCAAAGAGTTTCAAAGTAGATCTGAAGATTCCATTGGTGAAAAAGCTGAAGTCATAGCAACCATCACAAACTTGCTACTATGAGGAAATCCTTCAAGAGGTTGTTGAGGTTAGTTGGAGGTTTCAATTGTGATTGTAGGTGGAACATTTATATATTGAAGAGTTTAGAGGTTTTGAAGTGGTAGAATGTTTCTGCTGTAAGTTCATCTACTGGGTTTGTAGAGTCTAAAGACAAAGGTTTTATACTGTATCTGAAACTTCTCTTTATTTTAGTGGATTGCTTTTCGGGAAGGTTTCTCCCTAGGTTTTTACTGTGAAACTAGTTTATTTCATTGGTTTTTTTGAGTCATCATATCTTATCTTATTTACAATTCCGTTATGCATGATATTGATGTTTGTTTGTTTGAACAAGGATTATACATAATAGTTTTAATTAAAAGCTTGAGTTTAAAACTTGTAAATTCTGTCAACCAGGGTCTAAATTTCCCAACAAGTGGTATCAGGGCAAGTACACTCTGATTGGATTAATTTCCTGAGTGTGATTCTTGGCCCCCGTTGTCATGGATCATGGTACTAACTATGTATACTTGAAAGTTTATATGAATGCTTTTTTGTAGGCTCTTGATGAAAAAGTATGGTTGGTTATTGAAGTTGTTGGAAGAAACCAAGTGACCCCCTTGCTACTTGGGATGATGGCAAGATCAAAGTTGAAAATTTCAACAGTAGGGCTTTGAATGCTTTGTTTAATAGTGTGACCAATGTGAAGTTCAAGAAAATATCATCCACTGAAATTGCTAAGGAAACATGGACCATTCTTGAGACCACCTATGAAGGTACTAAAGCAGTGAAGATTGTTAAGCTTTAAAGACTCACTAGCAGTTTTGAAGAAATAAGGATGGAGGAGGATGAGACCTTTGATGAGTTCTATGCTAAACTCAAGGATATTGTGAACTCTCCCTTCAATCTTGGAGAATCTATAGTAGAACCCAAAATTGTAAGGAAAATCCTTAGATCCCTACGTGAAAGATTTCATGCCAAGATCACTGCTATTGAAGAAGCAAAGGACATTGATATAATTCCTTTAACTGAGTTTGTAGGGGACCTTCAAACTTATGAGATGGGATTAGGTAAAATAGGAAAAGGTGGAAAGAGTAGGAGCATGGCTCTTAAGGGTATAGTGGAAGAGAGTGATGACTCTGAAGATGAAGATGAAGATGAAGATGAGGATGAGGATGAGGACTTGACTTTCATAGCTAAGAAGATTAGAAAGCTTCTCCAATATAGGAAAAATAATAAAACAAAACTCCTAGGAAATCTAAATCCTTTAGGAAGGGTAAGAGTGAAAAACGCCTCATCCAGTGCCATGAGTATAAAGGTATTGGTCATATGAGCATAGTGTCCAAACTACCTTATGAAGAAAAAACCCAAAAGATCAAAAGGTAAAGTGTTGGTTGCCGACTTGAGTGATACTGAGAGTGATCTTTCTAATGAGTTTGAGGATGAATATAGTAATTATATGGCTTTTGCTGCCATAATTGAGAAAGTGATTGTGGAGAATGTTAGTGATAGTGAGGATTATTCCGATGATGAAGCACCTAATATGGAGCTAGAGGGAGATCAGTTCAAAGATCACAACAGGGTCCTAGAACGGATTATGTTTGTCACTATTGCGGATTGCAAGGACATACCAGACCCAACTGTCAAAAGCTGAGAGCAGACAACAATGCTAGTGCACCTCGGTCACGAGGAAGAAGAAATGACGTGAGGTCTTGGGGTGGTGAGCAACCAAGAAGTCAAAACCGTGATCCAGGAATGATGGATGTAATGAAGATGATCGGTGCCTTCACAAATTGCCTGGAAATCTTCACACGAAGATTTGATAGTCCTAATTCTCGTACCAAATCCGTTAAGGATATCACCCCAAACGCATGTGACGTGTGGGTGACGAAGAGTACTCATGCATAAGCATTACAACATGTCCATGCATCAATACTTCCCATGATTGTGAATATGCTTGGTTGTGTGCTTCTTGCTAGTATTTAGGTTGTTGTTTCGTATGTGTGTTTGTCTTTGGTTCAAATGTTTTTACATTCTTTTTATTATGTTTTTGATCATTTTTTACTGCTTTTGTGTCAAAAATCCAAAAACACATAAAAAGTAGAAAATCCAAAAAGATTGATCAGCTTTGTTGAGATTTGTCTCAAAACATGTTTTGTCTTGTGCTTTTGTACTTATGGCTTTATGCATTTAACGAGCTTAGCTTGTCCCTCATGCACTCATATCATTGTGGAAGAATTTCTGAAATCTATGTGACTGTTATAAATAGATTTTCAACCTTGTCATGAATGACTAGTGAATGGTTTTGTTGATCTTGAGACATGCATAGACTCATGCCTATATATCTTCTCACTCTTTATTTTTATGCTTAAAAGAGCTCTCTAAATGTAAATCTCCAAATGAAAAGAGATATAGAGCTGCAAAAGCCTGTTGCACATACTAGTATTTGACTAGGAAAAAGGGAAAGCGACCAAAATAAAATGTATGATGTCCAAAAAGTCAAAGGCTAACTCATAAATTGAAATATAAAAAATTTCAGGCATCTATCTCTCAATAATATTTTCTTTGCTCAAAAAGTGCAAATGTTATGTTGAAAATGGAGCCAAATGAAAAGCTTCAAAGAATGTAATCAAGTTCTTGTGGGAGGTCATATATGCATGTTTCTATAATTGAGATAGGTCACATTATCTAGTGCTAGTTGTGTATGCCTTGATTGAATTGATCATTGAAGCTTTACATTAGACTAAGGACTATCTCATTTTTGATAATCACACACAACACACAAGTCTATGTTCAATGAATGTCATATTCATTTGTGTGATTGTACTTGTTTAAATGTGTTTTTACTTACTCAATCTGTGTTGATCAATCAGAAAAATATTTTTGAGTGTTTTATTTTGTTTTTGGAAAGTGTTTTTTTCTTTTCAAAATAGTCAAAATTTTCAAAAACTGTGTTGCCCTGTTTTGGCGACTAAGTTGCGGGTTGGTCCAATCGCAAGTACCAATCGCGAGCCCACTCAGAGATTTTTTGTAGCTTACTGGCGTGTCAATGCCCTAGTCGCGGAAAAGACTTAGAAAATTTTTTCAAAATTTGTGTTTTGTATATTTCGCGGCTCAGTATGGCGACTTGTTTGTGCATGGTTTTCAGATCCAAACCGTTCATTGAACCGTAAAAGGGAGAGGTTCAAGGTTTTTAAGGTCGAACCGAGGTCGAACCGGGGTCGAACCGTGATGACGTCATAATTAATTTAATAATTATTTTAAATATATATAAAAACATTAAATTAATAAAAAATAGAAAAATTAACTAAAATAGTCATAAAGTTTTCATCCAATATAATGACATCAACACTATCTTTTGCAACCTGAACAACATATCCATGAAAAGGGATCATTAAAGAATAAATTGACCCCAAAAAATAAAAATGATATCGAAGTAGGTAGCACAACAAAAGGCAATGATACAAGTCCAAAAGTATATAAGCCCATGCAAAATCAAAATGATACTGAATGACAAAGATTATGTGACGTATTGGGGAAAAAGAAAAACAAGTCAAGATGATAAAAACTTTACTATGACAGAATAGAGATCTGATATTATCTTGAATCTGTAGAATATAACCATTTAAAGAACACTGCATTATATAAGCAACTGCTAATGTTCTGAGGCATTGTTCTATAGCTCTAGCTAGTTCGAAGTATCTATTACTGCTTCTATTACAAAAGCACAAGAAGACCTAAAAGTAAATGTAATCCATAAAACTTAAAAGTACAAAATAAAAATACATAAACAAGCCTACAAGTTACAGTACACAACTACACATTGTTTCTTACAAAAATACATAAAACTTATTTCTAAAAAACAACAATAAAACTTCAAACTCCAAGTTACACACTGTGTCTTCCAAAAAGACATAGAAATTATCTCTAAAATACAAAATAGAACTTCAAAGTTCAAACAGAATTATTATGATGATAAATCATCAATGTCATGAAAGTTAGCATGCTCATCATCATTCCCTGAAAATCCAGTAGAAGGGCCAATAGGCTGTCCAAATGTTCCCAACTCAATTCCTTCAACCTCACTGCTATCATCTACAGATTCTACACACAAGTTTGAACAAAATAAAAAGAAAAATCATTATAATGTTTACACAAGTTTGAAAAAAATAAAGAAAAATCACTATAGGTTATCAAATTGTTTACATATAAACGAACCTTCAATATTAGAAGAAGGCTCTGCTGGATATGCACCCTCTTCATAAATTGCATTCTCCAACTCTTCATAATTAAGATATGGGTCTTCCTCTTCCACATATACCCAAAAATCAGTTTTGTTGATACTTGCATAATCAATGGGGTCAAAATTAAACTTTTTGTTGTAAAGCCTGCATCATAAAATGTCATGCTCATTATTGGAATTTGAACATAATTAGTAACTAACAATTACATTATATAAATGACTTCTTAAAAATTAATATAATGACAAGATATAACATTTAGTTACCTATGTTTCAATCGCAAGTTATGATGAACAAACACAAGATTATTGAGCCTTTGATGCTCTAACCTATTTCTCCTCTTAGAATGTATTTGGTCAAATAAACTCCAACAACGCTCACATCCAGAAGAGGCGGAAGTTTGGCTAAGGATTCTAATTGCCAATTTTTGCAAGTTTGGAGCATCAACACCCCTCAACTTCCACCATTCATCTGATTTTCATAACACAACGTAATCTAATATTAATCAACATAAACAAACAAACTTTCAATTGAATAATCACTTCAGTTATTCTAAGTTTCTAACTATAGTAACAAAACTAACTTTCAACATGAACAAAAAAACTAAGATTTGTTTATAGTATTAAAGTAAACTAATTACTTCTCACCTGGATGAGTGGTCGTGCTTGTTGACAATGCGAGATCTCTATCAAAGCTCCCAATACGGTCTCGAAAATATTGAGTTTCCTTAATTACCTTCTCTTTGTCACCATCATATTTTGTCCCAATGTAGTCCAAAACAACCATATTTACTACTGGTTTCCGACAAAAATTCTCCTCATCATATTGAAAAGCGGGATTTAACCAATATGCAGCAGCATGAAGATCTTTACGCAAATGTTTGTCCCAACGGTTTTTTATAATTGAGGTGTATGTCTTGTACAAGTGCTTTTTCATTCGGAAGATCTTCTTGATTCCCAGTCGTGCTCTATGCATGCCCTCATACACATATCCTATTGCAGGCCTTTGATCAAAATCAACAATCCGTAACAAATGGATAAGTGGTGATGAAATCTTGACAAGAACATTAAAATCATCCCAAAAAGAATTATCCAAAATGATAGAAACTACTTCTTTTGCCTTTGACTCTCTTGCCAATCTATTGTTCACAAAGAACTTGCTAGTCACTAAGGCTTGCAAGTCATGCTTATGCACATGAAGGCTTCCAAATGAAAGGAAAGTAGTAGCAAATCTTGTTGCTCCCATACGTACAATATCTGTCCAACCAGGTCTCTTCCTCAACCAAGCAATCAAAGCCACATGATTATAAACAAAAACTGTAACTTTGGTTGCACGGCTTTTAAGTCTCTCCACATGAGGCATGTCTCTCATATCCTGCAGCACAAGATTCAGGCAATGTGCTGCACAAGGAGACCAACTAATAGTTTTATACTTTTCACACAATAATTTACCAGTAGATACATAATTGGAAGCATTATCAGTAACCATATGAACTATGTTTTTTGGACCAACCCATGTAACTACTTCATCAAACAATTTAAACAAGTTTCTGGTACTCTTCACAATATCTGAGGCATTAACTGATTTTACAAACACCATTCCCCTAGGACAATAAACAAGGAAGTTAATCAATGACCTATGTCTAGTATCTGTCCAACCATCAGCCATAAGTGTACATCCAACTTCTGCCCAATGCCTACATTGTGACTCAACCAACAACTGAACCTCTTTCTTTTGATCCCTCAACAAAGGGACCCGTACAGTATGATAAGATGGACCTTTGTAACCAGGACCAGCAGCAGCTATGGCATCAATCATCTTTTGGTAGTACACTGAATTCACTACATTAAAAGGAAGACAATTGTCATACAAAAACCTTGCAATAGCCATATCAGCTTGCCTCACCCTTTCTTTGCTTTGGAACACACTTTTAAGGCCAAGTTGAGCTCCTGGGGTAGTTCTTGGAGCAAAGTAATTATCTACTGGGCTTGTACCCTTTCTTTTACCTAAAACAGATTTTTTAGGCAACCCACTACTAAATACTTCTTGAACATCTTCATCTTCTTGTATATCACTATTTGTGGAAGGCACACTAAACATTTCTTCTTGACGTTGTTTCTCAGCTTTTTTCTTCAACTCAAACTCCTTCAAATATTCCAACATTTGGTATCTCACATCATGAGAAACCTTTTTACATGATCCAATATCACCTTTTATCCCCGCAAGGTGTCGTTTCATCCTATTAATACCCCCACCTTTATATGTTTGCCTACAATACACACATGTAAAAGTATTCCGTCCCTTCTCATCCTTACCAAGGCTAAAATGTTCCCAAGCCGGATCAACCTTTTCCCTTACTCTTGAACTAGACTCCACTACATTGGAATCAACTTCATGTGATGGAGTAGACCCGGTCTCTGTTTCCATTTTAATCTAAAAGACTAAACAACCAATCAAACACGCATAGACCCATCAATTTTTGAAATACAGATAGTCAAAGAATCACAACTTCATACACAGTCAAATTAACAAACTAATATACACAAAGTCATAGAGTCAAAGAATTATCATGTAACAAGAATTATCATGCCTTAGCATTTCTATTGCTACCTTAGACAGTTACACATTAAGCCAGCAACATATGCTCTCTTGGACATTTTTCATACCAAAATTCTTTTGTCCTGTCCAATTATAATCTGATTAAAAGTACACAACGGATGCTTATTCGAATCCTTACTTAGATGGTTGAGGAATTCCTGTCCCAAAAATTAAGGATTGTTATCACTAATTATCCAGTTAATTCATATGCCTAATCAAATTTCAGCAGCACCAACATCTCACTGATTGAATGATTTTGTGTCACCATATACAGCCATTTTATACTGTATACAAGAATTTGCAGAAGAAGTGAACCTAAATTTCTTTAATTTTTAGGTAAAAATAACATAACATCACTACCAAATATTCACTCTGTTGCTCCAATATGTAATTTCGCCAATAATTTACAGCATACCATCTCAAAAGCTAGACTTTAAGGAAGAATCATAGCACATCAAATAATATTAACAAACTTTTTTGTTTTTCTAAATGCCTAAAAATCAAAATAAGAAAAACAAAGAAATAAACTTGCCGTGATAAATGTGTGTGCTGGTCGACAGTGAAGGAATTGATTGTAACACATAAGAAAAACATAAAATATAGGAAATATCCAACACATAACAACATTAACATCTTTTTCCTGATAAATACAGATCAACCTAAGAGAAATATCCAACACATAATTCAAAAAAGAAAGTTAAAAAATATATATATATATATATATATGTACCAAACGACGGCGACAAGGGAGAGTTGCAACGGCTGAATGATGAGCGTGAGCTGCGACGGCTGAGCTACGATGAGCATGAGAGAAATGAGGGAGCTACAACAGCTGAGCAGCGATGCGTGAGTTGCGATCTGGGCTGCGACGACTGAGCTACAATCTGGGATGCGTGAGCTGCGACGGTGAGAGTGGCAATGCATGAGCTGCAACGGCGACGAGGATCGCAGCGGCGATGAGGGAGAGGCAGAGACGAAAGAGTGAGGAAGAGGCAGAGAGATTTGAGATACTAGGTTTAGACTTTAGTTTGAATCGTTCTAGCCTTCAGGTTAATAAATGATAATGCCCAAAACGACGCCGCATTAGGGAAAAGAAAAAGAAAAAAAAAAAAAAAAAAAGGATGAAACGACGCCTTTTTAGGCCAAAACAGCTCACCTGCTTGAACCGTGAGAACCGGTCATGGTTCATAGAATCGGCTGGTCGGATCGCGGTTCGGGCGGTTCCATGCTTTTTTCGCATGGAACAGTTCGTAATCTTAAATGGACTGTGAATATGAACGGTTCACGGGTTTCCCGGTCGGACCATACGGTCCGGTTCGGGTTTAAAAACCATGGGGTGGAAGGTCCAGTCGAAAGGGGCACTCAGAGATTTTCACGACTCAGCTCGCGACTCTCTCGCGGGTAGATCTTCCAATCACGAAAAACACTTAGAAGATTTTTCAAGAATCTTACTTCATAGTATTTCGCAACTTACCTTGGCGACTTAATAGCGACTTGATCAAGTCGCGAAAAACGCGTGTTTTGTGTTTTAAAGACAGTTTTCAAAATTTTTGTTCAGTTTTTCCCTTGAATATCAGTGACTATTCATTGTCTTCTTCATTCTCTCACTCAAACACTTCGTGTCTCACTGAAAAAGACTTCATTTATGCATCATGTCTTCATCAAACTCCAAGAAAAAGGTATGATTTTTCCTCCCTTTACTTTATTCTTAAGGTTTTGATGTTTTGTTTCTTATTTTGTAAGTTGCATTTATGTTCTGCAACATATTAGGTTCGAACATGGGTTTGCCCAAAATGTTGGGTCTGACTGTTTGAGTATTGCCTTTCTCTTGTTTGATGTGTTAACTAAGTACCTTGTTAATGCCTTTGATTGATTGTTATGTTCTGAGCATTGTCTTTGGGCATATGGGTTTGGGGTTTCTCTATGGGTCTTTCTGAATATGGTCTTTGGTTTTGTTTTTTAGTTTACATGAGTATTATGTGGTTAGCCTTGTGTTATTTTTTTTCCTCCATATTTTGGGTGTGCTACTGCATTGGGGTGTTCATGCTCACTTCCTACTCTTCATATCTTGTTTCTTTGTCTCTTTGTCTTTTCTGGGTACATTTCTCTTTAACTGACTTATTACTTAAACTAATCAATTTGATGTTTGCTTCTTGTGGTATTGTATTTGGTTTGTTTCTATGTGTCTATTTCATTGCAGTTAACTCGTTGTTCATCCAAAGGCAAAGGCATTGTAACTGATGATTCGTCAACCCCAGTTGCTAAACGGACACGATTGTCGTCTAAGTCATCCAGGGACTCTGCCATTGAGAGATTCAGAACTCCTACTGATTTAAAGACATACATAGACATCTTCAAAGAGTCTTCTCCCATTGTGGAACGAGTCGTCAAGTTTGATACTCTAGGGGCAACTTTTATTCCTAACATTTTTAAGGATAAAGATTGGGCTAACTTGTTTGGAAACTTTGAGGATCCAATCGAAGAACTGGTTAAGGAATTCTACTCCAATCCCAGATTCACAGGTGTTGAGTTGAAATGCTGGGTACAAGGAACATAATTTTCCCTAAATGCAGACTACATTGCTAAGGTACTTAGCATTTCCAGACCAAGTAATGTCAATTGAACTCCATACGATGACAGAGTACTTCAGGCACAAGACATCCTCCAAGTTTTTGGGAATGAACATGCAGTGGGAAGCACAGGGTCATCAATAAGCACTGCATTGTTTTCGCCCGAACTAACAACCTTAAAGCTGATCATGTTTTTCAATCTCTACCCTCTGTCAAATACTACCTTTAACAATCTTAGAAGGGCTCAATTTATGTGTGATCTTATTACTGGTGCACCAATTGACATCTGTGCTCATATATTCCAAATCATTGGGAAAACATCGGCTCGTTCAACAACACGAACAATACTTCCTTTCTGCAGTCTAGTCATGAAGATTGTTCTTCGTGAAGGTGTTAGTCCTTCATCAGATGAGAAATTCTTGTCTCGTCCTCGACCGATATCCCTGTACTCTCTCCAAGCAAGCAAGAGTCACTCCTCCAAGAAACCTAAGAATGAACCATCCTCTCAGGCATCTCCATCTGCTCATGCTACAGCCACTCCTATACAGTCAACTAGCACCCCATTTATTCCTCCTAGATTCCAAATTCCCAAGCAAAGTTACTTCATTGAAAATGTATTTCAGAGGATTTCTGATTTGGAACGGCTTCTCAACTCCTTTCACAGTCAAACTCAAATGCGTCTCGGAGCCATTGAGTTACAATTAGATAACATCCAACAGAAACTAGAAGACAGCCTTTAGCTATTTGTGCCAAAAAGGGGGAGAGAAAGCTTAAACATGAAAAGGAGGGTGCATACTGAAAGGGGGAGTGTTTTTGTTATAGTTGTTACTCATACTTAGCCTTTACCCTTGTTAGTATAGTTTTATACTTTTGGAAAACTTGTGGTACTTTTGGAAAATGTGTGGGCTCTCTAGTACAATTATTTATTTTTGTAGTTATTAAATATAATATGATGTTATTCAGTTTTTCAGCAATGGTTTATCTATTTTGTACCCATGTTGCTTTTGTAAGCTTAAGGGTTTGTTTTCATGCTCTTTTGCACATTTGTAGGCCTTTGTGGTATGTACCATGCTTTATGCAGCCTTTGTGCTTTGTTAAATCAATACTTCTATCGTAATGCTATGCATTCCTTTTTTAAGTACTGTCACTCTTGTGCCTTTGTAGGATTGTTCCTAGATGCATATATGTTTGTATGCATTAGTTAAGTGTTGGACTTGCAAATGACACTCTTCAATTGAGCTTATCACTTTGCATGTCTGGATGTTCATTCCTTGTGTGAATGAACATAGTAATCACTTTTGCTTAAGTGACTACTTGTTTGATCTAGCCATGATTTATTGCTTTAATGCTTAAGTTCATTTTTGCTTGATCATGCTTCTTTTGCTCCATATGCATTTCAAGTTTTCTGCATATGATGATATTGCTATGTTATTGTGTTTTAGGAGTTACTTGTTCATATGTTCAACAGCTTTATAGAATCTAGAGTTAGGTGTGAGTGAGTCCTGTTCAACTATTCCCAACTCACGCTTTAAGTCTAGAGTCTGTTGTAGGATTTTGTCACGGAATAGCTAAAGGGGGAGATTGTAAGGTTGAATTTAATCAACCATCTTGTTGGCTTTATTCCGTACCAATTTGCTTGTAATTTAGCATTTAGTAACCTTGTATTTAGGTGTGAAAATTGTAAGGGTAGTGTGTGAGAAGATGTGAAGAAAAGCTCAAGTATGTGCAAAGAAGCAGAGCTTTGCGGCTAGGACTCGCAGGTGGATCGTGACTGGCAAGCCGCCAAATGTAGGCACGTGAGATACACACAAGAAAGCTGAAGACTTGCACCAGCTATCACACTACAGGACAAAAGTCCCAGGCTGGCTAGGCCGTTACGTTGCGACTTGAACTCGCGACTTGGACAAGCCGTGAGACCAAGCCGTTAATTTACCCTGTTTGACAAAAACTGTCTCTTCGTATTCTTTTCTCACCCCACTATATGGACCCTTATACCCACGATATTGAGAGAGTTTCTAGAGAGAATTTTGTGAGAGAAACCCTAGAGAAAAACAAGATTGCCTCGTCCTCAATCTTCACCTTAGAGACTCTACAAATTCCTCTTCTCTCTTCCTCTCCATTGTTATACCTTTGAAAGGTATTTTACCAAATCTTTATCTCACCACACCCACGTCTGTGAGAAGGTTCATTTGGTGCTGTTGGGAAGCAGTTAGGAAAGAACCAATTTACATTGGTTGATGCTATGGTCTAGTAGCGGAATCCGAGAAACTAAAGAAGAAATAGGTTCGGCGTAACCTCGTTGGAGCAAGAAGCTTGGAGGGCTTATGTACTTGGGTAGACTGTTCATGTATCCCAACTATATTCTTTAGTGGATTATTTGACCACTTGGAGGGCGGTGGAGAGGTTTTACCCCGAGGGCTTCGGTTTCCTCTTCGATAACACATTGTGTGTTGTCCGTATGTTTGCATCTTCCTTCCTTTATCTTTGTCTTATATTTACTGCTGTGGATGTGTTTATATTTGGCTTAGATTATTTATCAATTCTGTTATAAGCTTGTTGTCATGTTCCGCACATTAACTGTTTGATATAAAGCTTGAATTGGTAATTTTGTAATTGGGGTCTAAATGTTCAAGGGTGTTTCTTACCCAAATTGAACTTTCAATAGGGTTCTTTGATAGACCATGTCATTTGTCCACCATTCTACTAAAAAACTTTCGCTTGTTTAAAATTGCTGAGTCAGTAATTAATTTCTGTTTAAAAAAATTTTCTAACAATTTTAAACAAGTGACAGTTTTTTTAATGGAATGGTGGACCACATCACTTGTCCATCATGTAGATCTTATAATTTCTCTAAACATAGGATAGGTACAGGGCTGGCTAATGCATTGTGAGGCTTAAAGCAACTATTTAAGTGGACTTATTCTTATATTTTGAATATTAATAAAATATTTAATTAACTTTCAGTTTTTTATTTATTTAAAATCTACTTTTTAGATGCAAAATTATAAATTAAAATGAACCCATTGTATTACTTAATGATTATACAACTAAAATAAACATTATTTGTTGAGTGAAGCAACTAAATACTAAAAATTTATGATTGAAAATTTTAATACAATTATATATTTGATTTCTTTAAATAAAATTTGAGTATATATTTATTTACAAGTGGGAAATTAATAAGTTCTTTTAATATTTGTGTGTAAGAGATTAATAAGTTCTACACTCTAAAACTGAGAAAATCGAGCAATCTTTGCTACATCCATTGAAAAGATTTTTCTTTAACTGGTTTTTCTTTTATAGACAATTTCTAGATATTGACATTTTGTTCATAATGGTTAAAAACTCACAAATCATTAATTCATCGGCAACATCCTTGGGGTGACACTTAACAAACGCTTCTGGAGACCTTTTTTTTAGGATCCCTTAATCTGAAAATCAAGTCCCATGTCCTGTTATCTTCAAAACAGCCTCCAAATTATAATACAATAGGAAATGGGTACTGAAGGACCACATTATCAGGAAGCTTCATCATGCCCAAAATGAAAGTCATGTTACTTTGTACCTTAACCTTGTCAACCGAGAGTGCCAACATAAGTGGAATCCTCCCAAAATGGCCAAAGATTTAATCATCATGAAAAACCAAACTTTTCCAAATTCGCCATCTTTGTTACTCTAGTATGAGATTGGAGATAACTCTGGGGTATAAACAAACATGTTACTCTAATATGAGAATTACAAATGTTCCTCATTTTTTTCGTGAGATTTCTGTCCCATTTAACTTGTCTTTTTGTTAACTCTGGGGTCTAAAAAGTCATTTAAGGAAACTGAGCATTAGCCAGGCCTAAGTTAATTAACGTGAGAATAACTGTGTCGACGGTTCTTGCTTATTCGCAAATTTTTTTGAGAAAAATCTGAGAAATTCACGTTGAATCTCCTGGGTTTAGGTGTAATGGAGCTCAAGTTTGTGTGTATGGGTCTGGAGTAGCTTTGCCTAATGAGATGCGGCCCAATGGGCTGATTATTCATGACTAGAAATCTCTATTTCAATTTAAGCAGAAAGAGTGCAACATGCTTGAGTACCGTGGACCTTTGAATGTCAATGGAAAAGTTCTGGTGAAGCAACCAAGGGAATAGGCCAATAATGTATTGACCACTTGTGATGAATTAATTGATGAATTAGCCAAGTTCATTAATTAATCAAATTAACATGAAAAGAACGCTCTTTTAAGTACCCAAAACACCTAACAAATGAACCCTAAGTGCATGGCAATTATCAAACGTGTAGCAATCACAATATCCAGGTCAGTTTTACATCATCCATTACATTTTACTCAAATAAAATAAAAATAAAAATGGACTATAATTACGTATCTAGTAATCTACTCATCAACATCCTATGTAATGATCAAAAAAAATTATTTTTTATATAAAACATATTTATATAAAAGTTTAAACTGCCAATTACATCCTCCAACTTTAACTTATTTTCACATTATTCACTTAAGTTTCATTTGTTTTTTCAATCTTTAACTTAAATATGTTTTTAGTTTAGTCATTCTGTCAATATTGTCCAATCTTTCAATTAGCTTAATATCGTCCAATATTGATTGGATGGAAGGAATACAATGAAAACAAATGAAAGTTAAATGAATGAAATGAAAAAGAGTGAAACTTAAAGAACCAAATTAAAAACAAGTCAAAGTTAGAGATGTAATTTGTAATTTAGCCTTTGTTTAATAAGTATTAATTAAAAAAAATCAATTAGAGACCTTTAGAGTAGAGTATACTTATCAATTAAAACTTTTTAAAGGAAATTTATTCAAACCTAAATTAAAATTTATTTATTGTTGAATTGCTTTATTTGAAAAGAGTGTACTCTAATTAGATATAACTATCAATGGAGACATCAAGGATTCCAATCTTCCATCCTCTGTTATAACTATCGAATTAAAAACAAGCAAACAAACTTCAAAACTTGTGGTACTATTAGAAGACTCTAATCCTAATAATGTTGCAACGGGTCTTTGGTTAGTGTTCATAAAATAAATTTAGACATTGAAAGTAATGGCCACATGGTCCCACTATTGACTAACGTGACTTTTGAACTACATAATTGTATAGTGATATACAACTACTCTTATCAAGTTATTAATTCTCTAAATTCATTCAAACTTCAAAACTTGTGTTATTGGGGAATATACTTCAAAACCTGTGCCAAGATTCTTGAAGCTCAATTAGTTGACACCTCCTAGTGTCTCTAGGTTTCAAATCCTCCCTCCTTTAGTGTAACTATCGAATTATCCAAAAGACTTCAAAACATGTGGTTTTGTTAGAAGACTTTAATCCTAATTACATTGAATAAGTCTCTGGTTCATGTTCAAAAATTCAATTTAGACTTGGAAAGTAATGGCATCATGGTCCAGCTATTAACTAGCATGATTTTTGGACAATATAACTATTTGCTAAAGATTCATGCTAGATTGAACTAGGAGATTTTTTTTTTTTTTTTTTTTTTTTTTGCGACATATCCAAAACCACATGTTTTGAAGTCTTTTGGATAATTCGATAGTTACAATAAAGGAGGGAGGATTTGAAACCTAGAGACACCAAGAGGTGTCAACTAATTAAGCTTCAAAAATCTTGGCACAGGTTTTGAAGTCTATTCCCCAATAACACAAGTTTGGAAGTTTGAATGAATTTAGAGAATTAATAACTTGATAAGAGTAGTTATATATCACTATACAATTATGTAGTTCAAAAGCCACGTTAGTCAATCGTGGGACCATGTGGTCATTACTTTCCATGTCTAAATTTATTTTATGTACTCTAACCAAAGACCCATTGCAACATTATTAGGATTAGAGTCTTCTAATAATACCACAAGTTTTGAAGTTTATTTGCTTGTTTTTAATTCGATAGTTATAACAGAGGATGGAAGATTGGAATCCTTGATGTCTCCATTGATAGTTATATCTAATTAGAGTACACTCTTTTCAAATAAAGCAACTAAACAATAAATAAATTTTAATTTAGGTTTGAATAAATTTCCTTTAAAAAGTTTTAATTGATAAGTATATTCTACTCTAAAAGGTCTCTAATTGAATTTTTTTAATTAATACTTATTAAACAAATGCTAAATTACAAATTACATCTCTAACTTTGACTTGTTTTTAATTTGGTTTTTTAAGTTTCACTCTTTTTCATTTCATTCCTTTAACTTTCATTTGTTTTCATTGTATTCCTTCCATCCAATCAATGTTGGACGATATTAAGCTAATTGAAAGATTGGACAATATTGACGGAATGACTAAACTAAAAACATATTTAAGTTAAAGATTGAAAAAACAAATGAAACTTAAGTGAATAATGTGAAAATAAGTTAAAGTTGGAGGATGTAATTGGCAGTTTAAACTTTTATATAAATATGTTTTATAGAAAAATATTTTTTTTTGATCATTACATAGGATGTTGATGAGTAGATTACTAGATATGTAATTATAGTCCTTTTTTTTATTTTTTTTTTTATTTGAGTAAAATGTAATGGATGATGTAAAATGGACCTGAATATCGTGATTGCTACACGTTTGATAATTGCCATGCACTTAGGGTTCGTTTGTTAGGTGTTTTGGGAGCTTAAAAGAACGCTCTTAATTAGACAAGTTTTCCTCTAGTTCAAATGATATTTGAAGTTGATGACTCATATTGTCCAAGAAGTAAAAAAAAAAACATTTAATTTGAGTCTTCTAGGAAATACTACAGCCTTTACGTTTTCACTTCCAAGGCAACCAAGTCTTTAACTATTTTTACTAGTTTCTATAAGTTTCCTCTGAGTTTTCGGTCTTAAAAATATAATTATTTTCAATAATATTTACAAATCATGAAAAGTAAATAATCTTGGAAGGTATCGTTAAGACATTAACATAAATTCTAGGGGCCTTTTTATTTAATATGAATTTTGTCCTATTTTAGTTGTCTTTTTGTTAAGTAGTGCATACGCACTTCTGGAAGTTGTGAAAATCATAGATGTTAGCCTCTTATTATATAAGCACAAAGTTTAGGCCACAATACGAATCTTGTTCAAGACTTGCGATAGGGGTAGGACCACTTGGGAAAGGGTTTAAAAGAAGATGACAACAGTTCAAAGTTCAAGCTCATGTTCTTTGCCCGTCGTTTTTCGGAGAGAGGTCCATTATTGATGACACAAATCACACAGTAGAGTAGTTTTGCCAATGGTCTTTGTCCAAGGTAGTACTGGGTCTTTCTACGAAGCATGCATGCTAACAATTTTTAATTTTTTTTAATTTTAAGCTTTAGAACCAACGCTATCAATATATTGATAATGTACCTAGACATAACTCTAAAAATTAGTCAAAATAACCACACACACACGCAAAGTTCAAACAATAACAAGATTAGACTAAACAAAACAAACAAACAAACAAAAATATTCAAAATAATTCAATAAAAAAAATGAAAAAACAAAAAACTTATCATTCAAATTCGTAATTCATTCAATCTATTCTTTAAAAATAATTTGTAATTCCATTTTTCCTAAAAAAAAATTATACGAAAAGAGATACTACTATGGCAGTGACTTCTCTTAGGCTTTCTAGTTGCCATTGCAGCAACTTTAATTTGCCCTCCATGGTGGCTTGGCTTGCAGTGTCAACAGTGATCATTCGTGGTGGCTTGGCTTGCAGTTTTGCCTTTCTCGACTGATTGAGAATTAGGCTCGACCAATCAAAAATCGTAGGCATAGTTTTTGCAAAATTTTTAAATAGGCCCAAAACGTAATTAAGGTTTTCTTTATATATTAAGAGTGTTTCACTTGAAACCCAAAACGTTTAAGCAGATTTTAGGCTAAAATAAAATTCTGCAGAAATTTCAAGTTTGCAATAACAATAACAAGATTAGACTAAACAAAACAAACAAACAAAATATTCAAAATAATTCAAAAACAAAAAATGAAAAAAAAAAAAAAAAAAAACTTACTATTCAAATTTGTAATTCATTCAATCTATTCTTTAAAAATAATTTGTAATTCCATTTTTTCTAAAAAAAATGATACGAAAAGAGATACTTCTATGGCAGTGACTTCTCTTAGGCTTTATAGTTGCCGTTGTAGCAACTTTAATTTGCTCTCCATGGTGGCTTGGCTTGTAGTGTCAACAGTGATCATTCGTGGTGGCTTGGCTTGCAGTTCTTGTAACGCCCCAAAATCATAAGCAATAAAAGTCTATTTAATCTGAATAGTCCATAAAATATTAAATAAAAGAAACCAATAACCTAAAATCTCATCACAAATGTTAGAGCTCTAATCCACCGTAGACAAAACATCCTCAAAACAATTCTCCAATACAAAGTTTAATGCCATAAAATAATAATAAAATCCTCAATTTCCACAAGATAATTGAAAACTGCTGTCTCTCAAGAATCTCTACTCTAATAATCCCTCTAATGTATCCGTAAGGGGAAAATAAAAGGGGGGGGGGGGGGGTGAGATAACTCAATAAGTGGAATTCACTAACATTTGGGTGTGGGAACAAAACTTTCAAATAAATAATTTTACAACAATTTCATAACTTGTAACTCATCAATATTTCATCATCAAATATTTCATATATAAAAAGAAAATATCTTTATATTGTGAGCCATCATAATACATATATCAATACCATCATATAAACAATTTCTTAAGCTTTTCTCGTGGTCAACACTTACGCCCCGTTGACAGGGTTGTGCTATCCTCTATCTGGAACTAGAACCTCCTTTTCATCCCATTTCTTAAGGATGGCTCCTTCGGAACTTAAAGGTGCACTCCCTTGCTAAGGAGCTATCAAATGTGCATTGTCCTCTTTTCTAGGACCGTCCCTTGCTAAGGACTAGCTACAGTAAGATGGTCTCTTGCTAAGGACTAAATACAATACTGAGCTTTTAATCATGACTTGCCACAGGTTTTCAAAACACATTTCAATATGCTCACAAAAATAATCCATCCATAATTCTCAAAATATAAAGATATATTCACACATACAAGTTTAAATAAATTTATGTTGTCACACAAGTTTTTTCATAAAATGAATAGTCAATGTGCACATCAAGCATTAATAAAATATCAATTTATATATATAATATCAACATATTTCTTTAATATAAAATAGTTTAATAACCAACACTATTTGACAAAACCCCAAAAATTAGTAAGCACCACTTACCTCTTAGTTGCAAAATAAAGGAAATCAATCTCCCTTTAATCACAACAATTCAGTAGAATTTCAACCTAGCAACACCAAAAATAGGTTCATCAATACACAATTTTCCACTTAAAAATCTATTTTCAAACTTAAATGGTTTTATCCTAGACAATATTGATATATCCAAAGTCCTCCATTTATTCACTTAACTATCCAATTCACTTTCAGCTTTGATTAGATTTTTGGACTTAAAGATGTTGCTGCTTAATCAGATTTTTCCATTAACGTCATCATAGGTATTCATGAAACTTCAATAGGACTGAATAATGAATATTTGACCAGCCTGAATGTAACAGCCATATTATTTATTCATATCCATTCACTCTAACATTACATCTATCCAATCTAATATTCAAAGTCACGTATTGCCTTAATTTCTTGCTTAACATTCCCTCTCGATGCCACTGGATGTCCATTGACTCTAACATATTATATATATATATATTCAACTTAACATTAAGAGCCACGTGATAGCTTTAATCTATCAATCTAGTGCTAGTATGCTCTCTTGATGCCGTTGGACTAGGATTTAGATAATAATAACAGGTGATGGTTAATCGGTCAACAATTGAGGCTATGTGTGAATGCATATTAACCAAAAGAACTCTTTTCCCTTTAGCATGGTGACAAAGTCCAAGCCTATTACTCTATTTGGTTCAATTTCAAATTCTGTGGCCCTTCCTGACATAATGACCATCCTTATCTAATATAATAAAATTATAGGAGCCCTTTTCTATTAGTATAATGATACTCTAGGTTCAAGACAATTTCTAGCTATTGACTATTCAAACTTCTTAAATCTAGAGTATGAGAAAATCATACTTGTAGACTCCAACTCCAACTCAACGCCACAATGAAGAAAGGCAAAGTTCAATAGTCGGCTAAAGCAAAAGGAAGCCCCATCAGTAAAATACAAGTGTGACTAAAGAGGAAGAAGGCTAGGGTTTTATTTTATTTTATTTTATTTTTTAAAGCTTATCAAGGCCCATATATTTTCTTATGCCACTTCACTTGGGCTTCTTATTCCATAGTATTTATCTTATTTTTAATATGTTAGGCTTAATTCAATTTAATCCATTTAATTGTAGGCCTCCTTATAATTTACGTATAATAATTAAATTGATGTCAAAATTATGGGGTGTTACATCCTTCCCCCCTTAAAAAAATTTCGTCCTCAAAATTGTACATACCTTCATTAACAAACAACTCTGGATAATTTGATTTCATCTCATCTTCTTGCTCCCAAGATGCCTCCTCCACTGTGTGATTCTTCCACAGGACCTTAACCAATGATATGGTCTTGGTGCATAGTACTTGATCCTTGTAGTCAAGAATTTGGATTGGAACTTCCTCATAAGTCAAGTTGTCTTTGATCTTGAGTGGCTCATAATTCAAGACATGTGAAGGATCTGGGATGTACTTCCTCAGCATGGAAACATGAAACACATTATGCACTCCTGCAAGTGTAGGCGGTAAGGCCAACTCATAATCAACTTTACCAATGCGTTTTAGGATCTCAAATGGACCAACAAATCTGGGACTCAACTTCCCCTTCTTCCCAAATCTCACCTCGCCCTTCATTGGGACAACTTTCAAAAATACCATATCCCTAACCTCAAATTCAACTTTACTTCTCGAGTTGTCATAATAACTCTTCTGTCGACTTTGTGCTGTTTGCAGTCTTTTACGAATCAGATTAATTTTCTCAGATGTCATCTGAATGATTTCTGGTCCCAACAATTTTCTCTCACCAACCTCTTCCCAACACAATGGGGACCTGCATTTTCTACCATACGAAACTTCATAGGGAGCCATCTCAATACTAGAGTGGTAGCTATTATTATAGGCAAATTCCACTAAGGACAAGTATTTTTCCCAACTCCCTTTGAAATCCAATACACAAGCCCTTAACATATCCTCCAAAGTACGAATAGTCCTTTCTGATAAACCATATGTTTGCAGGTCGAAGGCTGTACTAAAACTAAGATTAGTACCCAAAGATTTATGTAAGCTTTCCCAAAACTTTGAGGTGAATCTTGGGTCTCGATTAGACACAATTGATCCTAGAACTCCATGAAGACTCACAATCTCATCAATATATATCTGTGTTAGCTGATCAAGTGAGTAAGTCATCTTAACCGGAATAAAATGTGCTGTTTTTGTCATCCTATCCATAATTACCCAAATGGCCTTATGTCCCTTAGGAGATCTTGGCAAACCAGTCACAAAATCCATACATATACGCTCCCACTTCCACTCAGGAATGGGAAGGGGTTACAGCAATCCTGAAGGTTTTTGTTGTGGTGCCTTAATTTGTTAACAAGTTAAGCATTACTCCATAAACTGAGCTATCTCTCTCTTCATGTTATTCCATCAATAAGTTTCTCGAATGTCACAATACATTTTAGTGCTACCAGGGTGCACTGAGTATGGGGTACGATAGGCTTCTTCCATAATCTCCTTCTTTAATGCAATCATTTGGCATACAAAGTTTTTTTCCAAACCTCAAGACACCATCGTTAGACACATTAAATTTTGGTCTCTTCCCTTCTTGCACTTCTTTTATAATCTTTACAATTTGTGCATCATCAACCTGTGAACTCTTAATCTTCTCAATCAAAGTGGGTTGTATTGTCAAACTGGCCATAAAGACTTGGGAATCACCCATGACAATTTCAATTCCCATCCTCTCCAAGTCCTTAATAATCTCCTTTTGAGTAGTTAACAAGGCAGCTAAGAAACTAGAAGACTTCCGACTAAGTGCTCAACTACCACATTAGCCTTGCCCGGATGGTAATTGATTGAGCAATCATAATCTTTGATCAACTTAAGCCACCTTCATTGTCTCATATTCAATTCTTTTTGAGTAAAGAAGTACTTCGAGCTCTTATGATCTGTATAAATCTCACACCTTTCACCATACAAATAATGTCTCCAAATCTTCAATGTAAACACCACTACAGCCAACTCCAAATCATGAGTGGGATAATTTTGTTCATAACTCTTTAATTGGTGGGAAACATAAGCTATGACTGTACCATGCTGCATCAACACACAACCAAGCCTTTTTTTTTTTAAGCATCACTATAAATGACAAAGCCTCCCAAGTTGCTAGGGATGGTTAGTATTGGTGCAGTGACCAACCTTTGCTTAAGTTCTTGAAAATTATTTTCACATTCTTTTGTCCACACGAACTTGACATTCTTACAAGTTAGTTGAGTCATTGGGGCTGCAATACGAGAAAATCCCTCCATAAACCTCCTATAATAGCCAGCAAGGCCCAAAAAGCTTCTAACCTCACTCACATTCGTTGGTCTTGTCCAATCAACCACAACTTCAACCTTACTAGGGTCTACAAAAATCCCTGCCTTAGATATCACATGCCCTAGGAACACCACTTGGTCAAGCCAAAATTCACACTTCTTAAACTTTGCATATAGCTTCTTCTCCCTCAAAATTTGAAAAGCAATTCTCAAGTGCTCTTCATGTTCTTCCATGCTTTTGGAGAAGATTAGAATGTTATCAATAAAGACAATAACAAAGCGGTCTATGTACTTATGAAACACCCTATTCATCAAGTCCATAAATGCAGCAGGAGCATTGGTCAATCCAAAAGGCAATACCAAGAATTCATAATGCCTATACCTAGTCCTAAAAGCTGTCTTAGTTATGTCCTCACCCTTGATTTTCAATTGGTGATACCCAAAACGAAGGTCAATCTTAGAGAAGACTTGTACCCCTTGCAATTGATCAAATAGGTCATCAATATGAGGGAGAGGGTATTTGTTTCTCACAGTAACCCGATTTAACTCACGGTAGTCAATACACAACCTCATAGTCACATCTTTCTTTTTCACAAATAAAACCGGTGCACCCCAAAGAGATGCACTTGGTCTAATGCACCCCTTATCAAGGAGTTCTTGTAACTGTTCCTTGAGTTCCTTAATTTCAGTTGATGCCATCTGATATGGTGCTTTTGAAATAGGAGAAGTTCCAGGGAGCAAATCAATGGAGAATTCAATCTCCCTATCTATAGGTATCCCTGGTAGGTCTTCAGGAAAGACATCAGGAAACTCCCTAACAACAGGGATATCATCCAACTTCAATACCTCTTTCCTAGTGTCCACCATATGAGCTAGGTACACTTGGCATCCTTTCCGTAATAGACGCTTAGCTCGAAGGGCTGATATCACCCTAGGTAAAGCATGCATCTTAGAGCCCTTAAACCGAAATTCGTGTTCTCCTAGAGGTCGAAACACCACCTCTTTTCCAAAACAATCTACACTAGCATGATAAGCTGCCAACCAATCCATCCCCAAAATTACATCATAGTCATACATGTCCATCAAAATCAAGTCTGCTAACATTTCCCTATCCTCAATTTGGATGACACAAGACTTAAGCATAGAATTACACACCAAAGAATCACCCATAGGTGTGGCCACAGATAAGTCATAATCCATAAGTCCAAGTTTCTTATCACATAACTTAGCATATCGAGAGGAGATGAAAGAGTGTATAGATCTAGAATCAAGTAGAGTTTTAGCAAAGTTTAAGAATAATGGGAGGATACCTGTAACCACAATATCCAAATCTTGAACGTCTTGTGGTGTGAGTGCAAACACTCTCCCTTGTGCTTTCCTCCTCTGATCATTCTTTCCAGGTTGTGCCATTGAGTTTTATTGAGGAGATGTACAGCTTTTAGCTAAGTGTCCTGTCTTCCCACAATTATAACTAGCCTTTCCTTCAAAGAAACATGGCTTATCTCCATGAAACCTTCCACATGTAGGGCAAGCATTCGAACTTCTACCTTGAGCATTCTAGGGTGGATTCTTATTTTCTGGCTCATTTGATGATGAATTACTCCTAGACCTCCCAAAAGAGCCTTTCTTGTTCCAATGACCTTGAGCATTGCCTTGTCAAAATCCTGTCTATCCAATGTTTCTAGGTGGGTTCTCCTTCCTAACATTGTTCTTGAAATCTTCCTCCAGTTTTATAGCTCTCTTAACCTACTCTGCATAATTATCAACCCCTGATGCAATCAGATGGTGTCGAAGTCTCTCATTCAACGCCTTTTGAAATCTGCTTGCTTTCTTCGCCTCAGTAAGGATTAAGTGGGTCCAAAGCGAGATAATTCAATGAATTTAGCTGCATACTGCTCAACAGTCATACTTCCTTGCTCCAAATCAGCAAATTCCCTCTCTTTTTGTTCTCGAACCACCTCAAGGAAGTAGTTATCATAGAAAACCCCTTTAAATTTCTCCCAAGTGATGGGATTTCTCTCAGTGTCCATTCCCTCCAAAATGGCTTTAGTGGATCTCCACCAACGCTCAGCTTCTCTTATCAACTTGAAAGTTGCAAACCGTACCTTCTGAGAGTCAATGCAATCTAAACTTCTAACAATTTCTCCATTTGCAATAACTAGTTCTCAACTTCTGTAGGATCTGGCTTCCCATCAAAGGAAGGGGGATTCTACTTCATAAAAGTCTCAAAAGAGCAACCAGCCCTTGCCTCTACTCTACCTGCACCTCTACTAGCAACATGGGCCAACCTGTCCAACAGTCGGGCAGCAGCTTCATCCAAAGGATCAGTGTGTGTCACCCTAGGAAATTCATTATTTCTCACGTCTCGAGTGACTTCAACCTCAGTATCAACCTCTACTTTGGCTGGCCTTCGCAAAATAACAATAGGTTCCTTGCTATTGGAATTAGCTACTCTCTTCTTTTTGGGTGGCATGATACCTAGTTAACAAGGAAATCAAGAAATATAGACGGTGAAACAATTATTATTACTAAACATAAGAAGTAATATCGCCAAAATTATTTAAAATATCTCATCAAACATAACCTAAATACCAAATGCTCTGACAAAAAAAATCAATATCATAACCTAGTTTCTACAGGATCATGACCTAGTCTTTCAAGTGTCTACAGAATCATATCCTAAGCTTTGATACCACAATTGTAACGCCCCAAAATCATAAGCAATAAAAGTCTATTTAATCTGAATAATCCATAAAAATATTAAATAAAAGAAACCAACAACCTAAAATCTCATCACAAATGTCAGAGCTCTAATCCACCAGAGACAAAACATCCTCAAAATAATTCTCCAATACAATGTTTAATGCCATAAAATAATAATAAAATCCTCAATTTCCACAAGATAATTCATAACTACTGTCTCCCAAGAATCTCTACTCTAATAATCCCTCTAATGTATTCGTAAGGGGAAAATAAAGGGGAGGGGGGGGGGGTGAGATAACTCAATAAGTGGAATTCACTAACATTTAGGTGTGGTAACAAACCTTTCAAATAAATAATTTTACAACAATTTCATAACTTGTAACTCATCAATATTTCGTCATCAAATATTTCATATATAAAAAGAAAATATCTTTATATTATGAGCCATCATAATACATATATCAATACCATCATATAAACAATTTCCTAGACTTTTCTCGTAGTCAACGCTTACGCCCCGTTGACAGGGTTGTGCTATCCACTTTTTGGAACTAGAACCTCCTTTTCATCCCCTTTCTTAAGGATGGCTCATTCGGAACCTAAAGGTGCACTCCTTTGCTAAGGAGCTTCCTTTTTGGATCCTCAATAGTGTCCTCGCTTGCTAAGGAGCTATCCAATGTGCACTGTCCCCTTTTCTGGGACCATCCCTTGCTAAGGACTAGCTACAGTATGATGGTCTCTTGCTAAGGACTAAATACAATACCAAGCTTTTAATCACGACTTGCCATAGGTTTTCAAAACACATTTCAATATGCTCACAAAAATAATCCATTCATAATTCTCAAAATATAAAGATATATTCACACATACAAGTTTAAATAAATTTAGGTTGTCCCACAAGTTTTTCATAAAATGAATAGTCAATGTGCATATCAAGCATTTATAAAATATCAATTTATATATATAATATCAACATATTTCTTTAATATAAAATAGCTTAATAACCAACACTGTTTGAGAAAACACCCAAAATTAGTAAACACCACTTACCTCTTAGTTGCAAAATAAAGGAAATCAACCTCCCTTGAATCACAACAATTCAGTAGAATTTGAACCTGGCAACACCAAAAATAGGTTCATCAATACACAATTTTCCACTTAAAAATCTATTTTCAAACTTAAATGGTTTTATCCTAGACAATATTGATATATCCAAAATCCTCCATTTATTCACTTAACTAGCCAATTCACTTTCAACTTTGATCAGATTTTTGGACTTAAAGATATTGCTGCCTAATCAGATTTTTCCATTAATGTCATCATAGGTATTCATGAAACTTCAATAGGGCCGAATAATGAATATCTAACCAACCTGAATGTAACAGCCATATTATTTATTCATATCCATTCACTCTAACATTAAATCTATCCAATCTAATATTGGAAGTCACGTATTGCCTTAATTTGTTGCTTAGTATTCCCTCTCGATGCCACTGGATGTCCATTAACTCTAACATTATATATATATATATATATTCAACTTAACATTGAAGGCCACATGATAGCTTTAATCTATCAATCTAGTGCTAGTATGCTCTCTTGACGCCGCTGGACTAGGATTTAGACAATAATAACAGGTGATGGTTAATCGGTCAACAATTAAGGCTATGTGTGAATGCATATTAACCACAAGCACTCTTTTCCCTTTAGCATGGTGACAAAGTCCAAGTCTATTACTCTATTTGGTTCAATTTCAAAGTCTGTGGCCCTTCCTGACATAATGACCATCATTCTCTAATATAATAAAATTATAGGAGCCGTTTTCTATTAGTATAATGATACTTTAGTTCAAGACAATTGCTAGCTATTGACTATTCAAACTTCTTAAATCTAGAGCATGAGAAAATCATACCTGTATACTCCAACTCCAACTCAACGCCACAATGAAGAAAGGCAAAGTTCAATAGTCGGCTGAAGCAAAAGGAAGCCCCATCAGTAAAATACACATGTGACTAAAGAGGAAGAAGGCTAGGGTTTTATTTTTTAAAGCTTATCAAGGCCCATATATTTACTTATGCCACTTCACTTGGGTTTCATATTCCATAGTATTTATCTTATTTTTAATATCTTAGGACCAATTCAATTTAATCCATTTAATTGTAAGCCTCCTTATAATTTATGTATAATAATTAAATTGGTGTCAAAATTATGGGGTGTTATAATTGCCTTTCTCGATTGATCGAGAATTAGGCTCGACCAATCGAAAATCGCAGGCATAGTTTTTGCAGAATTTTTAAACAAGCCAAAAATGTAATTAAGGTTTTTGTTTATATATTTGAAGTGTTTCACTTTAAACCCAAAACGTTTAAGCAGATTTTGGGCTAAAATAAAATTCTGCAGAAATTTCATGTTTGCAATTTTCGATCCGTCGGATTTCACTAAATTTGAATTCTTTTTTCTGCAGCTTGTATGTTCTTGTGTTTTGACTTGTAACGCCTTGAGCAAGGATAGAGCCATTCATGGACTAGGGGGGGCAATGGCCCCACCTAAATTTTTTTTTTAAATAATATAATTATATAACTATATATTTAGGTACTAATTTTAGCAATTTCGTTCAATAAAATTACATTTTGTCTCCCTTATTGATCATTATAAGAGAAATGCTACAGCTACAAACTTTTTTACAACGTTTTTACAGACTATTGAAGTAGCAAATTCTTATTGATTTACATCTGGGTCCATCACTTACATCACTTTTTTGCTTACTAATAACCACTAATCACAACAAAAATTTGTAAAAAAATTTGTAGATCAAGTATTTTCCTCCTTTTAAAAAGTCCATAAAAGAAATTTATAGATCTAAAATCTAAAAAAACAATATACAAGCCCAAAATATTATCCCAACAACAAAAATTACCAATAGGCAATAGCAAAGCTAAAAAAAAAAAAAAAATTGAGACTAATTAACTAATTTTACCAAAAACAAACAACTTAGCCCTTTAAAAAATTTTAAACAAAATAATTTCGTCCTTACCAACAAAAGACACACTCTACACACACATAAAAAAAATAATAATAAAAGAAAACATTTGCCAGCTAAGTAATAGACAATATACAAGCCCAAAATATTATCCCAACAAAAAAAATTACCAATAGGCAATAGCAAAGCTAAAAAAAAAAAAAAAATTGAGACTAATCAACTAATTTTACCAAAAATAAACAACTTAGCCCTTTAAAAAATTTTAAACAAAATAATTTTGTCCTTACCAACAAAAGATACACTCTACACACACATAAAAAAAAAATAATAATAAAAGAAAACCTTTGCCGGCTAAGTAATAGAGCTGAAAGCCGAAACCACTGCATATAGCTAACAATAAAACTGCCCCCCCTAACTCTAAGTTCTGGCTCCGTCCTTGGCCTTGAGCATTGTCTAATAAACTCTATAGATCTAAGAATCTATATCTCGACAAGTTTGTACTCATCGTTTGCTAATTTTTCTAAACTTTTAGAACCTAACACTGTGGCTCTGCCCCTAAATGTGAATTAGATATCAAAATCATTGCAAATCATAAGCATTCACAAAGGATTGTAATTTGTAAAATGAATTGAACGTAATCTTTGTCAAGCATAATGTCCAACAAAAAAAATTATGAAAAAAACAAATTAAACATTGTGATATCAGTTAAAATTAAAACTACAAAAACACCCAAATCTAGCGAGTTCTGCTGAGAGCTCTACTCTCTAACAACCATGCAACACATACATTGATTCTAAACTACCTAGCCAACACATTAAATCCTAATCAAATTAAATGGGAATCAAATTATTAGTCAAGTCCTCAACTCCTTGATGTAAAATGGCTATCAACATTTGTTATTTTGGAAGAGAAAAGATGACACTTGACAGTTGACAGAGCGAAAATACGAGTCTCTTTTTTTTCTTTTTTTTTGATGGTGGGGTGCGCCAGGCCCGTTCAATAGTGCAACGCATGGGCGACGCTTGAGAGCTCCAACAGCAAGCTATTGTGGTGGGCTCTCCCCCTGAAGAAATAAATTTAATATCGTGTGGGCCGATGACCCACATGTCAGATATTAAACTGATAAGAGCAGATACTACACTTGATCTTATCCAAAAGGCCGAGAAAGGTATAATATCAAATTCTTTGCTTGCAATTAACATATCTAATTCTGGAAATGACAATCTCTAAGATAGGACCATCTTGAATTTGCCAAAAGGCGTTCATGTACTATGGTTCTAGAACATATAAAATACATATTTTATAACCATTATCATTTTAAAATTCTCTTATTAGTCATTTTTTACATATTTCATTTTGTTAGTAAACAGAAATTGTAACATTTCAAGTGTTTATAAGTTTTTTATTTTTTTTATGTTGATATATTCAAGTTCTTTTTTTAATAGATTTTGTATAATTTAAGTTTTTTTAATAACTATTCTAAAAAAACTCCTAAAGCTATTGCTATAAATAATAAAACTTTAATAATGACGACAATGCCAATTTAGATCTTGAAATCATTCAAATTTATAAGCACTCACAAAAGATTGCAAATTGTAAAATGAATTTGAATGTAATCTTTTTCAAGCATAATATCCACCAAAAATTTACGTACAAAACAAATTAAACGTTGGGATGTAACTTAAAAAAAAAAAAAAAAAAAAAAAAAAAAAAAAAACATAAATCTAGCCTTCAAGTTCTCATGAGTGCGCACTATATAATAAAAGCCATGCAACACATATGTTGATTCTAAACCACGAGAAATTATAATATCCACATGGTAGACAAGTAATGTGATCTACCATTCCACTAAAAAACTTCCATCTGTTTAAAATTGTTAGTTGAAAAATTTTTTTTTAAAGAAATTAATTACTAACTCAGCAATTTTAAACAAGTAGAAGTTTTTTAGTGAAATGGTAGACAAGTAACATGGTCCACCAAAGGACTCTATAATTTCTCCTAAACCACATAGCCAACACATCACATCCTAATTAAATGGGAATCAAATTATTAGTCAAGTCCTCAACTGCTTGATGTAAACTAGTTTTCAAAATTTATTATTTTGAAAGAGAAAATATGACACTTGACAAAGCCACAATACAAATTTTTTGTTCTAGGGTCAAAATGGGCGAATGCCCATTTCACACAAAAAATCCAGCATTTTGCCCAATTTTCCAAACTAATTAGGGAAATACTCCTATTTTAAAACTCGATTTTCTAAAAATCGAGTTCAAATGTATAACTCGATTTTTGGAACATCAAGTTATAGCAAACATGGACTTAAATTTTTTTTTTTTTTTTGGAACTCGAGTTCCATGAACTCGAGTACCATGTAAAATACTTGAATTCATGGAACTCGAGTTCCACTTGAATTTTTTCAAGGAATTCGAGTTCCATGAACTCGAGTACTTCACATGGAACTCGAGTTCCATGTTCCTTGAATGGAACTTGAGTTCCATAAACTAGAGTTCCAAAAAAAAAAATTTTATTTAAATTTTCAATTTTTTATAACTCGATTATCTAAAAATCGAGTTTTAAATTGAAACTCGAGTTTTAGAAAATCAAGTTTCAAAACAGGGGCATTTTCCTAATTAGTTTGAGAAATGAGGCAAAATGCTAGATTTTAAAAAAAAAAATGGCAAAAGCCCATTTTCTCCAGTTTTAAGGGAAAACTAATGGGGCAATCTCAGTATAAATACACTGCCAAGTTTTGCAATCTTGTAATAGAAAACATCACCTTTTCATATATGGTCTCACTCATTGGTATAATTTTGGGAGTTGTTATGGATTTTTTCCAAATCATGCTTCACCTTGCAGTCTTTAGTATTTCATTCTCTCTCATCTTTCTCGTATATAAACAAAAATCGACTCGTGCCAAGTTGCCACCAGGTAAAAAAGGATGGCCTGTCATTGGGGAAACATTGGAATTTGCCGGGATAGGGCAAAAGGGAACTCCAGAGATGTTCATCAAGGACAGAATGAGAAAATACTCGCAGGATCTCTTCAAAACCTCAATGTTTGGGGAGAACATGGTTGTGTGTTGTGGTGCTTCAGGACACAAGTTTCTTTTCTCGAATGAGAAAAAATGTGTCGTCACTTGGTGGCCACGTTCTGTGGATAAAGTTGCACTTTCCCCTGAGTCTATTGAAAACTTTGTCCCCGAAGATTCTATTAAAGTAAGGAGGGCCATAGTTCAATATCTCAAGCCAGAAGCTCTTCAATACTTCATACCTATCATGGACACCATGGCAAAGGAACACTTGGAGGCAGATTGGTCTCCAAACAAACAAGTGAAGGTTTTTCCACTCACCATGAAGTATACATTTTCTTTGGCTTGTAGGTTGTTTTTGAGTGTCACAGATCCCAACCATGTGGCAAGGCTTTCTGATATCTTTGCCCTTATCATAAATGGTTTACTATGTGTGCCTGTAAATATCCCAGGCACATCATACAACCGTGCCATTAAAGCAGGCAAAGTTATTCGCCAGGAGTTTTTACAAGTCATCAAACAAAGGAAGAAGGAGCTATCAGAGGATACAGAGAAAGTTTCTCGTGACTTTTTAACTAGCACGCTCCTCGCATTAGATGAGAACGGTAGATTTATGGATGATATGTGGATTGCTACCAACATTATGGCCTTAATTATTGGCGGCCATGAAACCACGACTACTACTATCACATTCGTGATGAAGTATCTGGCAGAGTATCCTCATGTTTATAGTGAGGTCTTCAAAGGTACTTCCTCTCAACATACTATGGGATTATGGCTTCTTTCCATTAAATGAATATTATGTAATGCGTCTTTCATTTATACTTAGTGTGCTATATGTAGCTTTTCACACATATGACATATTTTAAAAATGTGATTTTGAAATGTTATTTAACAGAGCAAATGGAGATTGCAAGATTCAAAGGTCCGAATGATTTGTTGAATTGGGATGACATTAAGAAGATGACGTACTCTTGGAATGTGGCTTGTGAGACCTTGAGACTAATACCGCCTTTAGCAGGAACATTTAGAAAGGCTATAGATGACTGCACTTACGCAGGTTTTACTATTCCTAAAGGGTGGAAAGTATGTGACATTTATCATCACATTAGCCAAAATGTACATCTTCACTATGTTTTAATGGTAATTCTTAGTGTTCTAAATCCATATTTTTGCAGATATTATGGTCTCCATATTCCACACATAAAAACCCCAAATACTTTCCAGATCCTGAGAAATTTGATCCTTTAAGATTTGAAGGGAATGGCCCAGCACCTTACACTTTTGTGCCATTTGGAGGAGGACCACGGATCTGCCCTGGAAGGGAGTATGCTCGATTAGAAGTTCTAGTGTTTATACATAATGTGGTGACAAGATTCAAGTGGGAGAAAGTAATTCCAGATGAAAAGATTAATTACAATCCAGCACCTAATCCAGCTGAGGGTCTACCGGTTTACCTTAAGCCACATAATCATAAATATTAAATTTCTTCAAACCTTTGGTGACACAAATTTTATATAAGAAATTGGTAAAAATCTACTACCAATTTTATAATAAAACTTTTTAAAATATGACAATAAATGTAAATTGTGTCACTTCAACAACATAATAAATAAATGTTTGAATTGCTTTTATATATATATATATATATTATTGGTGACATATGAGTTTATAGGCCTCACCACTCATGTAACAAATTTGAAATATCCTTAGTATGTTTAAGCTTCCCACTTTTTTTTTTCCCTTTCTGAAGGTCATATTTATGTTTATTGATGTTTCTATAAAAATCAGAACATGGATGGACACATATTTAGCAATACCGGAGTTTCTTGGAATAAATAAAGTTTGCTTTATCATCCAAGTCTTGTATCTTGTTTTTTTTTTTTTTGGTAAGTCTTGTACCTTGTTGTTCATTGCAATACCGGAGTTTCTTGGAATAAATAAAGTTTATATATTATCCACTTAAGCCATTCGTCCTGCTTCTGCTGAACTTCTCTGACTCTATAGTATTGCTAAAAAATATAAAGAAAATTTTGGCATAAATAATAGTCATCATATTCAACCATTGCATGCCTTCAAAGCCCCCTCCTCTACTACGTTTTTAAAAAAGAAATTGCAAATTACGCTATTAAATTTTAGAATAATTTTAGTTTTACCTCCTAAATTTCAAATTTTTTATTCGCTCTCCTGACATGTTGTTTTGATTGGGAGTTCTTCTAGCCAAGCTCACGCTGAGATGGACATTAAGTGCCACTATATTCCTAAAAAATATACTTTTTCATCTCGATTAAAATAACTTTGTTTTGTCCATGTTAATAAAAAAATTATTTAATACTTTTTCTACTTTTTTTATTATATTTTTCCAGTTACTTTTTCTATCAATTATTCATTTTCTATTTGTTTTCTTAATAAACAAACATAAAACAACAATCTTTCCAGCTTTCTCTTGTTATCCAAACAGAAATCCAACAATCTTACTCTTGCATATTGTTTTTTAATAATTCATTTTCCATTAATCTTACATGTAAAAAATTCATAAATAAAATTATTCAAATCAAAAGGGAATTATTTCGGCATACAAACAAAAATTCATGAGAGAGAGAGAGTTTGCTTTTTTGGTTGGTAAAGCTTGATTTATTTTTAGACATTAAAGAATTTGTTTTAATTTTTGAATTTTTTTATGATACATGAATATATGATTGGCTTGGCATATTTAATTGACGTATCAAGATTTCATTGGTCCTACTAGTATATATGACAGACTTGAATGTCACTTAACAGACACATCAACAAAGGCATGGTTGGAAGGGTTCTCAATTAAAATGATAGGTAACATTAGGGGATTATGTTGGGTTTATTTAACCCTCAAAGATTAAATCAATAATTTTAAACTTTGGCAAGAAAAATTAAAATCACACCAAATTTTAAAGGTCTAGTTTGCTTTTTTTTTTTTTTTTTACAACAAACAATAATAGGGTCATGTGGTTATTTAACATGCCCCCTTACCCTTGGGTTGAAAAGCACCCCCACCCACCATGGGTGGGCATCCAGTTATGAACACTTAACGTGACCATTAATAAACACGGTACCATTTTTAGCATGCTACCTGGTTATTCTCCACACAAACAACCACTTGTTACTTTTTTTTTTTTTTTTTAATAACTTTTTTAAAAAATTAATTTGTTGTCAATCTTGGTTAAAATTTGTTTTGCTTTTACTTTGTTGAATAATTGTTTAATTTTTATCTAATAGGCCAATGGAAGAAAGGGAAGAAATTATCAATAATTATACTGGCCTAAGTCTGAAGTAAATAAAGAGATTGACTTATGAATTTCATTGAATTTCAATTGTGTTATACAAAATAAAATAAAATAATAATAATAATAATAATAAATAAATAAATAAACCCCACCTTGTATTTACTTTTCTTTTTTGGTAGTGCTACATGCCTATCCCTAATGACAAATATATATATATATATATTTTGAAAGAAAACAAGGGATCATATGACATAGAAAAATTTACCATCTGATTTGACATAGATACGATCTTATACGACCAAATCACAATATAATATGAAAAAAAAAAATTAAAATTCTCTGAAATATTGCTAATTAGGGATAAAGGGAGGGGGCTATCACCCTTGGCTTTACCAATCTCTGCCCCTCCTCTTTCTTTTAGATAAAAATTTTAAATAAGGTATAAGTTAAAGGGTACCCCCGTAGCTCTTGCCCTTGAGTTAAAGAATTGTGTTTTTTTTTTTTTTTTTTTTTTTTTTTTGGGTCATTTGGTACAAACTTGATAAGTTTATTTACTCTATTATTTTTTCAACATGTAAAAATTAAAAAGTTGAATAAGAAAAGCATTGATGACTATATATAGTATATACCCTTCAATTGGTTGATGGTGAAAGCTAGAGCTTTAATAGTTGGTATGTAGCCGTCAAGATCTTAAGGCCGCCGATCTAGTAATGCCTTTTGTCAATCATGGTCCAAATTTGTTGAGGTAGATTTGCTTTAAGTTCAAAAGTCAAATGAAAGTTGCTTTCATTGGGCTGGTTAATCTTTTCAAGTACTTTCCTTTTTTAGACTGATCGAATTTTGGGTTTGTTAGAACACAGGATAGGTACAGGGCTCGCTAATGTATTGCGAGGTTTAAAGCGACTATTTAAGTGGGCCTATTCTTATATTTTGAATTAATAAAATATTTAATTAACTTTTAATTTTTTTATTTATTTAAAATTTATTTTTTAGATGCAAAATTACAAATTAAAATGAATCAATTGTATTACTTAATGATTATACAACTAAAATAAACATCATTTGTTGAGTGGAGCAACTAAATACTAAAAAATTATGATTGAAAATTTTAATACAATTATATATTTGATTTCTCTAAATAAAATTTGATTATATATTTATTTACAAGTGGGAAATTAATAAGTTCTTTTAATATTTGTGTGTAAAAGATTAATGAGTTCTACACTCTAAAACTGAGAAAATTGAGCAATCTTTGCTACATCCATTGAAAATATTTTTCTTTAACTGATTTTTCTTTGAAAAAAAAAATTACTTTTTAATTATTGGTAAATATTTTGTGCTTAATTGATACATGAATATCTTCATTGGTAAAATTTTGGGGCCTTTTTTTTCATTGGGGGCCTTAGGCGGTTGCCTCTTTGGCTCACATATTGAGCTGGCACTAAATAGGTGGAACATTTAGAGTGAGAATAGGGACAGACCCAGGAATTCAAGCTAGTGGGGCCAGAGATAAGCGAAAAGAAAAATTCAAATTCACATCCATATAGTATTAAAAAACTATCAACCAAGACAAATATACAAAAATCATTGTTTCTTAATATATTAAGATGCAATCATTTATCATCCAAAACAAAAGACACAAAACACTATTGTCTCGTAATACATTATCAATGAAAAGGGAACTCAACACTCTTTTAAATCTTCAAAATCATGTATGACTAAATCTAAATTAAACTAAATGTCAAAAGTTATATCCTTTTCAATGTATAATATCAGAGAGTCTGTCAAAAAATCAATTTTCATTTTGTTACAAATGTTAGTTTTGACAACTTTCATTGCTGAAAATGCTCGCTCTGTAGTTGTAGTAGAAACCAGAAGAGTAAGCACAAGTCTCACCATTCTATAAATAAGTTTGTAGTGTTCTGAATTTCTAGTTCTCACTAACCATTAACACAACTCGGATAAACTTTTCAATTTTTTGAACTTTGGATCCTGGACTACATTATGCTCATAATGATAAAGGTCTTCCAACACTTGTTTGTCATAATCTGTGAAATCTTGTGGATAGAACTTCATTACCAACAAACAAAGATCACTAATTCTAAAAGAGTTTAATGCCTCTTGAGGTTCTAAAGCTGAGCTAAGCCTAAGTAACTCTATTGCATCCTCATTAAACCGATGATTTAGTTTCTGTAGTTGAGAATTTGTTGTAGCATAAAAAATATTAACACGATAATAATGCTCAATTGTAAAGTCATCTTGTTGTTTATGAGCTCAGCCTCACCTCCCAACATAACAAGCATTCATATCTAGGATATCAATGCAATGCTTCTTACAAAATGATATTACAAAGGCAAGTAAGCCATCCCATCCATCATTTCTAAATTTTTGGATAAGTGGTTTAGTAGATGAAACTAAATGCATGGTGAATGTTCAAAATGTGTATAAAACACCCTTAAATGTTTAGACCCCAAACTACAAATGATCAATTTAAGCTTATTATCAAACAATAAATGTGCAGAACACGAACATAAGCTAAAACAGAATTGATAAACAATCTAAACCATAAATAATCACAACCATAGCAGTAATTAAATGGTAAAGATAAAGGGAAGAGAGATGTAAATACAAGGACAACACTCGATGTGTTATCGAAGAGAAAACCGAAGCCCTTGGCATAAAACCTCTCCATCGCCCTCAAAACGATCAATATTCCACTAGAAAATGTAGTTGGGATACATGAACAGCAATAGACCCTCCAAGCCTAATCTACCCAGTGTACCTAAGCCCTCCAAGTTTCTTGCTCCAACGAGGTTACGCCGAACCTTTTCCCTTTCTAGCTTACCAGATTCCGCTATAGCCCATAGCATCAACCAATATGAATTGGTCCCTTCCTAACTGCTTCTTAAAGCATCAAAAAGCCTTCTCACAAATATGGGTATGGTGAGAAAATGATTTGGATAAGAACCTCTCAAGGATGTAACAATGGAAAGGGTGAGAGTAGAGGAATTTAAAGAGTCTCTTAGGTGAAGATTGTGGATGAATCAATCTTGTTTTTCTCTAGGGTTTCTCTTTCAAAATTCTCTCTGGAAGCTCTCTACATTTGTGGGTATAAGGGTCTATATAGGGCTGTCCACGGGTCGTCCGGGTCGGGTTTGTGCCCAACCCGCAACTGACCCGATCAGATCAGGTGGAGAAGTTCCAGACCCGCCGCCGACCGCGAATAGCCATCGGTCGAGTCGGATCGGGCTTGGGTGGGTGGCGGTCAGCTTTGATTTCAACCGAAATACAAAGATCAAACACAAGTTTGACTCCTAAAGAACAAAATCAACTGATCTACAACCCAAAGAGAAGATCTACAAACCCAAAGAATAAATCCACATATCCAAAGAACAACAACCCAAAGAACATCCATAAATCCAGAGAATAAAAACCCAAAGAACAGATCCACAAATCCACAGATAAACGAACCTAAGAGATGAAATAAAAAGATTATATCTGAGAAATGGAGGCGAAGATGAGTTGCGACGTTGAGGATGAAGAGCGAAGGTCGACAATGGAGAGCACAGATCGACGATGGAGAGCATAGATCGACGATAGAGAGGCAGAGATCAACGATGGAGAGGCAAAATCGACGACGAGCAGGGTCGGTGAAGGGTAGCAGAGATCGTGAGACTAAAAGGAGAGAGTGAGAACTGAAAGTAACAAACTTCAGACCTTTAAACCCATATATATGGCGGTCGGGTCGGGTGGCTCGGGTATTGGAGGAAGAGACCCGCACCCGATCCGCCGGAATCGGTTTTGAAAAGTAAGGACCCGCCGCCGACTGGCGGAGTAGTCGGATCGGGCGACGGACGGTTCGGGTCCGGTCGGTTTGGCCGGGCGGGTCGGATATACGGGTTGTCTAGACAGCCCTAGGTCTATATATAGTGGTGTGTGTTTGGAATGCGAAAAGTCAGTTTTTCCAAAACAATGCTAGCTGGAGGCTTGGCCTCACGACTTGACTACGTCGCCAGTTCAAGCCGCGAGGTAATTGCATTACCAGTCTGGACTTTTTGTCCTGTAGTGCAACAGCTAGCATAATGCTTCAGCTTCCCGCATGCTTGACATGTGACCTTCTTCTGGCGGCTTGCCAGTCGCGAGTTCCAGTCGTGAGTCCCTGCTTCTTTGCACAATGTTGAACATTTCTTCACACTCTCTCATAGACTACTCTTACATGATTCCCACCTAAATACAGGGTTACTAAATTCTAAATTATAAGAAAATTTGGCACGAAATAAAGCCAACAAAATGGTTGATTAAATTCAACATTACAATCTCCCCCTTTGGCTATTCCATGACAAAACTCCACAACAAACTCTAAACTTAGCGCGTGAGTTGAGAATAGTTGAGCAAAACTCATTCACACCTAACTCTAGAATCTGTAAAGCTCTTAAACCATAAGAACAAGTATCTCCTAAAACACAACAACACAATAAAATCATTGTATGCAAAAAACATGTAATGCATATGGAGCAAGCACAATGCGATCAAGCAAAAATGAACTTAGGTAGTAAAACATGGCTTGACCAAAAACAAACAATCACTATGAATAGTGATCACAATGTTCATTCACTCATGGAATGAACATCTGGACTTGCAAGCTAACAAGCTCATTTGCAAAATATCATTTGCATGTCCAACACTTAACCAATGCAACAACACTAGGTAATTGCATTAAAGATAAAAATCCAACAAAGGGCACAAGAATGATGTACTTAAAGAAAATGTATGACATTTAGCAACAAGTACTTAAGCTACAAAGCATGGGTACAAAAACCTAAAAGCATACAAAAGCAAACGGTTACACAAGTAAATACTGAATATAATACTTAAACAATATAAACTAAAAGTGCTTAAAGTTTCTCCCCTTCAAAATGATGAGAAGCTGTGATGCACTTGGAACATATATACTTGTAACCTAAAAGACTTGTACAAAACACATTAAACCCTCAAGGTAAAGTAAGAAATAAAAGGACAAGTATAATGTAACAAGTAAATTGCGATCAAGTAAATAAGATGTGAAACATGTGAGTAACTTGATCATACACCAAAACAGTCATATAGAAATGACTACAATGATCACATATCAAAGCAATTGATCGTCCGAACATTCATTGAATGAAACACAATAGCATAAGGATGTATGTATGTTCAACACATAAACACGATGCAATACAAGAAAACAAACATAGAGAGAAACAAACAAAACAAAGTTTTCTTATTAACTCAATATCTTCTCCCCCTTGGTATATGCATCTCCCCTATAGAATATCTCTCCCCCTACAAATGTGTATAAGATATAGAATTTTTCCTCCTAAGAATGTGCACAAAGGTCATATAGAAATGGCAAAATCTCTCTGGTATACTCTCTAGAGTATACTCTCCCCCTTTTTGTCAGGAATAGGCAAAGGGTTAAGAAGAAATGAGGGCAAGAGATGAAGGTATGAACAAGGATAATGATGCATCAGGGGTGCGAGATGAAAGAGAAAATGAAGTTCAAACCTAAGATAAAACAAAATGCTACAAAGCATAAGGTAAACATGACATGCTAGGATGAAGAAACAAGGTATAGACCAAAGCATGAAAAGGGTCGCAAGGTGTGTGCAAGAGGTAGTAAAGTGCAATGCATGACCAATGCATGGAAAATGCACATATGGGGCAAGGTGTGTTAAATACACAACCAATGAACCAAACATGTTCCTAACAAGGAAACATGAGAAACCCCAAAGTTTGATACTCATCGGAGTCCAAACATGCGAGAAAATGCCTAAGAGACATTTTATTTAACACCTATGAACAAGTTTTCTTTGGATTTCATGAACAGTACATTTTATCAAACACCTAGCATGCACACTATGAACAACAATGTGAAATAATGCATGAACATCATGAAATCCATCCTTAATACATGCTCTTTTTGCCACAAGGGGCCAACATCCAAAGCAAATCATCAAAAGAAACCAATCCCATACAAAAATTTGACAAAAAATAAAGTTTCCCTAACCCCTATGATGAAAATCTCAACCAAGAGCACAAAACTCACCAAAACATAATCTAAGGATCCAAATCAATGAAAATAGCTTAAAATTTCTTTAGAGATGTTAATGGAATGAAAAACATTCAAATTGATTGGGTTTTGATGTAAAAATATTAAAAGAGGAGTTTAAAAGAGGATGGGAGAGATTAAAAACAAGTTTCCCACAAAAACCATTTAAAAAGCTGTTTCTGGACATTTCGCGATTGGGAGAGTCGCCAAAATTTTCTTGGGTCGCGAAAGTCTTCTGGATGAACTCACGACTGGAGTTAGCAACTGGCAAGCGAGTCGCGAGTGAGTCGCGAAAAACTCTGACACTTGTTTTTCAACACAAAACATGTTTAAACACCGAAAAACAATGTAAGCATTAAACATGAACACAAAGAGTGATAAAAATCACTTCCAAATACATATAAAATTATCAAAAAAATTTTGGATTAATCCATATATAGTTGAGCACACACACATCACATTTAAACAAGTACAATCGAACAAATGAACAAGGCATTCATTGAACATTAGGCATGTGTGTTGTGTGTGTGTATCAAATGTGGAATAGTCCTTAGTATAGAGTGAAGTTTCAATGATCAATTCAATCAAGTCATACACAACTAATACTAAGACAAGTGGTCTATCTCAATTATAGAAATGAACATATATGACCTCCCACAAGAAAATGATTACATATCTTTGAAGTTTTTCATTTGACTTCTTTACAATTCATAACATTTGATCATTTTTTGATCTTTACATCTCATTTTGAGATCAATGCCTGAAATTTTTGATATTTCAATTTGATAAACAAGCCTTTGGCTTTTTGGGCATCATAAATTTTTATAAAAGTTGCTTTCCCTTTTTCCTAATCAAATACTAGTATATGAGACGGCTTTTGCAGCTTATTATCTTTTTTTATTTTGAGATTTACATTTGTTGAGCTCTTTAAGCAAAAATATAAAAGAGTGGGAAGATATATAGACACAAGTCTATGCATGTATCAAAACCAACATGACTATTGACTAATCATTCATGACAAGCTTGAAGATTAATTTACAACAATCACACAAAGATGTCAAGATTTTTCCCACAAAGATATAAGTGCTTAAAGAACAAGCTAAGCTCGTAAATGCATAAAGCCATTTGTACGAAGGTACAAGGCAAAACTCACATGTGATATGTGCTCAAACATATACAATCAAACTTTTTGAATTTTTCACTTTTTATGTGGTTTTGGATTTTTACTCACACAAAAATAAAACAAAAAGGTAAGATCAAAACAAAATCAATGCATACAAATAAATGCAAGATGCACTTATGCATAAAGATATGGCATGTTCAAAAAAGATCAAAAGAATTAGATCAAGGACCAAAAGAGAAAATGCTCAACCATAGGATATTTCCTCATCCAAATAAAATGATTGTTTGGAATGAGTGTCTCGAAAGAAATGAGACGAGGGTTGAAAGAATGAGAACCGGAGATGCACCTAGTCAAGGACTTAAGAGCATTAAACACTTTCTTCAACAACATGCTATTTTCACTCAAATTCGGTTTACCCTTTTTAGCATAACTTCCAAGAAGCTCAAGTTTTTCTTTTCTTTTGATTCTTTTAAGAGCATGAAACTTAGAACAATGAGGTTTTAGATGACCAAAAGCACCACAATGGTGACACACAATGTGTTTAGGTCTACTAGGCTTTTTGGGAAGGGATCTAGCAACATGGTTTTGTTTTCTCTTCAACTTATAACATTAAGGTCTTATATGACCAATTACATCATAATGGTGGCAAGTTGGAACAAACTTAGATCCATCCAAAGCCTTAGGTTGAGACCTAAACGAAGGTTTTGACTTAACAGCCTTTCTCTCCACCTTTTGATTTCTTTTATGTGGAGGAATGTACACTGATTTGTCCTTTGAGGTAGAACACACAATAGGCACAAAATCAGATACCACAACATGAATATAACAAATATTTTTATCATTTTTAAAAATAGGTTCATCAATCAAACACTTGGCATGTATCTTAAGCGATTCATTTTCACATTTTAGCTCATCAACAAGTTTGTTAGACAAAACAAGTCTAGCATCCAAGTTTATATTCAAACATTCAAACTCTTTCAGCTTTTCAAAAGAATTTTCAGCAAGTTTTTTATATTTTTCAACCAATTTGTTTGCTTCATTGAGCTTAGCAATCAAATCATCATTTTCACAAAATAACTTGCTCAAATTCTTTTAAAACTTCTTAACATTTTTCTTCAAAAGTTTGATGTTAGGAATATCAACAACATCCAAAGATTCATGTAACATAGCATTACAATCATGAAGATTATCACTCATAGAGGCATTTTCATAAACATGTGGCATGTTACATTTATCATTAACCAAATCATACAAAGAGGCATATAAAGCACAATCCATGGCAAATAAACACAAAGGGTCAAGGATCACACTTAGGTATTTAAACCACAACAAGTGTACCCACTCTGATATCAATTGAATGTTCAAAATGTGTATAAAATACTCTTGAACGTTTAGACCCCAAATTATAAATTATCAATTTAAGCTTATTATCAAACAATATATGTGCGGAACATAAACATAAGCTAAAACAGAATTGATAAATAATCTAAACCATAAATAATCACAACCACAATAATAATTAAATGGTAAAGATAAAGAGAAGAGAGATGCAAACACAAGGACAACACTCGATGTGTTATCTAAGAGGAAACTAAAGCCCTCGACGTAAAACCTCTCCACCGCCCTCTAAACGGTCAATAATCCACTAGAAAATGTAGTTGAGATACATGAACATCAATAGACCCTCCAAGCCTAATCTACCCTGTGTACCTAAGCCCTCCAACCTTCTTGCTCCAACAAAGTTGCGCCGAACCTTTTTCTTTTCTAGCTTACTGGATTCCGCTATAGCCCATAGCATCAACCAATATGAATTGGTCCCTTCCTAATTGCTTCCCAAAGCACCAAAAAGCCTTCTCACATATATGGGTATGGTGACAAAAATATTTGAATAAGAACCTCTCAAGGATGTAACAATGAAGAAGGTGAGAGTAGAGGAATTTAAAGAGTCTCTTAGGTGAAGATTATGGATAAATCAATCTTGTTTTTCTCTAGGGTTTCTCTCTCAAAATTCTCTCTGGAAGCACTCTACATTTCGTGGGTATAAGAGTCTATATATAGTGGTGTGTATTTGGAATGCAAAGAGTCAGTTTTTCCAAAACAGAGTTGGCTGGCGGCTTGGCCTTGCGACTTGACTGAGTAGCAAGTTCAAGCCGTGAGGTAACTGCATTGCCAATCTGGACTTTTTGTCCTATAGTGCAATAACTGGCATAACGCTTCAGCTTCCCACACGCTTGACACGTGACCTTCTTCTGGCGGCTTGCCAGTCATAAGCCACCCGCGAGTTCCAGTCGCGAGTGCCTGCTTCTTTGCACAATGTTGAATATTTCTTCACACTTTCTCACACACTACCCTTACATGATTCCCTTACTAAATGCTGAACTACAAGCAAATTTGGCTCGAAATAAAGCCAACAAAATGGTTGATTAAATACAACCTTACATATGGCATTTAAAATGTCTTGAAATTGGCTTTGCAAAGCTAGACAAAATTTATCAGTGATCTCCATAGTTTCCTTCTCAAGATGCAAGATGAAGACAAATTCAAATGAATTTAAACAATCATAAGCTAACTCTGCTTCTACCCGATGTTCACCATCACTTGCATCATCAATTATATTTATTAAAACTTCACATGTTGGAGTAAATATCCTTAATAAGCTAGAAACTGATTTAAAACGTGAACTCCAATGTGTTTTTACAAGTCGTTGTAAAGTGCCAATTTGATTAAGTCCACTTCCAATCTCAAGCCCTTTAAGATCAATCAAACATGCTATTTTATTAGCAATGGCAACTTTCAATTGCTCATTATGCTTGCATGAAGCATTAACAGTTTTGATCACCAAAATTAATTTTAGAAAAAACCCACTAATGGGGAGAACTTGTTTTGATACTTTTACTAATGTCAATTGTAAGCGATGTGCAAAACAATGAACGTAGTAAGCATATGAGCAATCATTCAAGTTTAAAGCTTGTAATCCATTCTACATACCTCGCATGTTGCTTGCCCCATCATATTCTTGCCCTAGAATATTTTGTATATCTAAGCAATGTTGAGATAACAAAGAATATATCCACTTCTTTAGAGTCAAAGCTGCAATGTCAACAACGTGAATAAGTCCAAAAAAACATTCTTTCACAAAGCCTTTTGTATCAACATATCTAAAAACCACAACCATTTGCTCTTTCATGGACTCATCACGAGCTTCATCAACCATTATGCAAAACTTTGCATCACCAATTTCTTCATGAATTGCCTTCTTCACTTTGGCCAAGTAAACATGTAGAATTTCCTTTTGAATCCTAGGTGATGTGTAGGTTGCATTTTTGGGAGCTTTTTCTATTATTTCAGCAACCTTCTTATTCAAAACGTCACAATATCTAATGTTTCAAGAAAGTTCCCACGATTAGATGAACTAAAGCTTTCATCTTAACCTCTAAAAGATATAGCTTGAAAGGCAAGATGTCGGGCAACATAAATTGAGGCCTTCAATTGCAACTGATTATTTGCAATTTTTTCTTTAGTGAAATGATCAATCCCCTTTTGTAAATGCTGCGATTGGTTCATCAAATCCTTACACATTTGCTCTACAACACTGTGAGCCAAGTTAGGATCTTTCCCTATATGACTTTAAAAATAACAATTTTTGCCCCAAACTTTTTTCCAATTTCTCAATTCACCAACGGTGAATGTATTTTGTCCCAAAAGCCCATTTGGCTTATGAAAGATAAAGCAGAGTAGACAATAATTTGCATCTTTTGTTGCAAAATATTCAAGCCATGTTGAATGGTATTCAAACCAAGAAGCTTGAAAGTTACGATTTTGTTCTCTACTTTTTCTGTGTGTATCTAAACGAGGTTGGTGCGGACCATTTTTAATGCAAGCCCATTGAATGTTGTCACGTTGATTAACATGATATTTTCATATTTCTTTACGTGTTCCGAGATCATAATCCAAAGAATCAAGATCAACCTTTTGAATTTTTTTTTGAGGGGTATGGTCATTTTCTGGAATTGGGATATCAACGTTTTCTGAAATTGGAACTTCAACAATTTCCGAAATCGAGGAATGAATATTTTCTATAATTGGAACATTGGCATTTTCTGGAATTGGAATAGCAACATTGGTTGTTGGCAATATAACATTGACTTCCGAAGAATTTGAATCTTTTCTTTTGAAAAAATCAAACATTGTAGTTGATTTTCTCATGATCTACAAATAAAATAAGAATTATAGATATTATCTCACAAACAGACTAATTGTTGTTACTAAGTGAAGAATAATACTAGAATCTAAATAATATGTGCGATGCATTTAATTATAAATTTGGTATTTCTCATTGCTTTTCATTTTATAAATTTATCTAATTTCAAATTAATAGTTATAGCATTATAAGTTAACAATAAGTGCAAGTGAATCACTGTTATTTTAATAAATTTGTGTGACAATTTATTATATTATATGATTTAACTTTTTCTTTTGCCTTTTGTCTTTTGTCTTTGCCTTTATCTTAATTTTCTATCACTCACACAGTCCCACTACCGACACTATGAATTTATTATGCACTACCAACAAACACTTTACCATTTTTATTCCTTGAAAGTTGAATCATTTTTTTCTATTTCTATGACTTGTCCCTATTTTATTGCCCAACTACCACACAACAAACAGCCAAACACTGATATTTTCTCTCTCTCTCTCTCTCTCTCTCTCTCTCTCTCTCTCTCATATAAGAGAGATAGTCACAAACACATAGTCACAAAGACACAAACACAGAGTCACAAAGCCAAAAAGCCAAAAAAAAAAAAAAAAAAAAAACCACAAGCACATATTCACTCATCAATAAAAACACAAACACAACAAGCACAGATTTTTAGATTTTGAAGGATAGATTAAATACTTGAGTGTGAAGGCTGGAGCAGATCAAACCAGCAATGGTGTCACGATGAGATGGGTGTCGTGTGGTGGGTGTCACGTGGGTTTGCGAGTTAGGTCTCGCATGGTGGCAGCGTCACGGCATGGGTAGCGGCAAGATTTCAAGCTCTCACCTCTAAGTTTCTCTCTGTCGCGTTTTGGCGACTTCACGACAAGCGGCAAGGTCTCTCTCAATCTCTTGCCTTTCACTCTCTCTATCTTGCCTCTTACTTTTTCTTTTCTTTTTTTCTTTGGTATTTCTGTTTGGAGTCTAAAGTCTTCGGACTGTTGGGTTTACATTTTTGGATTTACCATTTATTTTTTTAGATTTACATGTGGGTTGGCCAACTGGGTTACTGGTTCACAATTTTGGAGGGGGGCCAAGCTACAATATAAGGGGGCCCAAGTCCTTTTTTATTATTATTATTATTTTTTTTTTTTTGGAAATTAGCTTACTAAAAAAAATATTTTGGGCTAAAGAGGGGCCCCAAGGCCCTCACCTGTGTCCGTCCCTGTGTGAGAATGAAGATAGAGAATCGTGATAATTTCCTATCTTCTCTATTTATTGGTGGCAAGATATAGTTTTTTTTTTTTTTTTTTTTTTTTATGTAATATAATTATTATCTTTATTAAGAAGAGGCAAAGAATATTCTATTTCTTGCATAGTACACTCTTGTGCTCCTATATATATCCTAACTGAACTTGCTAGTTCTTGTCCATCACCTTTTCTCTTCTTGCTCATTCGTATTATTGTGAAGGTGATATGGATTTCTTCCCAAACCTGTTTCACCTTGTAGTCCTTTGTATTTCGTTCTCACTCATCTTCCTCATATTTAAACAAAAATCAACTCGTGCCAAGTTGCCACCTGGTAAAACAGGATGGCCTGTCATTTGGGGAAACATTGGAATTTGCCACGGCTGGAACCCCAGAGATGTTCATTAAGGACAGAATGAGCAAATACTCGCGGTATCTCTTCAAAACCTCAATGTTTGGGGAGAACATGGCTGTGTTTTGTGGAGCTTCCGGAAACAAGTTTCTGTTCACCAGCGAGAAAAAATATGTCATCTCTTGGTGGCCACGTTCCGTGGAAAAAGTTATGTTTTCTCCTGAAACTCTTGAAAACTTTGTCCCAAAAGATTATATTACAATATGGAGAGCCATAGTTTTATTTCTCAAGCTAGAAGCTCTTCAACATTTCATACCTATCATGGACTCCATGGCAAAGGAACACTTGGAGACAAATTGGTCTCCTTACGGACAAGTCAAGGTTTTGCCGCTTTCAATGAAGTATACCTTTGCATTGGGTTGTAGGTTGTTTATGAGTATTATAGATCGCAACTAAGTGACAACATTGGCTGATCCCTTTGCCCATATCAAAGATGGTTTAATGTCTCTGCCTATAAATATCCCTGGCACATCCTTTAACCACGCATTTAAAGCAGGCAAAGTAATTCATCAGAAGCTTTTAGAAGTCATCGATGGAGATCAGAGAATAATGTGACAGTTGCTCTTGACTTTATAACTCACGCGCTTATTGAATTAGATGAGAACAGTAGATTAGTTATGAACGACATTTTGGTTGCTAGCAACATTATGGGCTTACTTTTTGCTGGCCATGATACCACTAGTTCTGCTATCACATTCGTGTTGAAGTATCTAGCAGAGTTCCCTAATGTTTAAAATGAAGTCTTAAAAGGTATTTCTTCTCAACAGTACTATGGGCACGTCTTCTTTCAATTAAGGATTATTATGCTATAATTCTTTCCATTTAAAAGATCTTCATCAACTGCAGTTGGGGGGTTCAACAACAATTTTAATTGAGCAAGACTTAGGTACAATACCTAGGTACTATTCCTTAGGTTCCTATTTTAAAATTCTGCCATGTGGATTTTTTTTTATGGAAATGAAGTGTATTTTTTAGTTAAGTATTCACATGATTGAATCTTAAGATGAGAACCTAAAGAACAACACTTAAGGTACTGTACCTAAATTTTGTTTATTTTAATTTAGAAAATATTTTCTATATATATATATATATATCCAACTACAATTGGTGTAATCTTTAATAATGTTACACCATTTAGTAACTTATTATTCAATTAAACATTCTCGTTCTTCTTAACATGCTCAAATTTCATATCACTTGAATATTATCACTCCAAATATTACACTATAAAAACTTGGTATTTAAATTTTTTTATAAATATGATGATTATTGATTTATAATGACAATGAATTTTGCAAGTACAGAAATTATATAGAAAAAAAATGTAATATAGTAGTAGATTTGTCAAAACACACATCTTATAGAAAATTATTATAGGGTGTGAAAGTGTGTACAATTATTAATACACACACATCGTAGTTTTAAAACCTCTTGATGATGTTAATCAACTATATTGGCCCAATCTTTTAGAGGCCACTAGTAGCTAGAATTTTTTTTTTTTTTTTTTTTTTGAGAGAATTTCAACCTATGGCGTCCGCTCCTGATGATAGCTCTATATCATTAGACCAAGACACTAATCAGTTTTTAGTATAGGCGGGGATTGAACCCCAGATCTCTTATACAACCATCAACGACTTTACCAATTGAGCTAACTGGAACTCACCAATAGCTAACAATTAAGAAGAAACAAAAAATTCATTTATTATAATATATGCAACTCTTGACACATGTGACATATCTCATAAATGTGATTTTAAAAGATTAATCTAACAAAAATCGGGCTATATTGTTAAACAGAACAAATGGAATTGCAAGATCCAAGGGCCCAAATGATTTGTTAAATTGGGATGACATTAAGAACATGAAGTGCTCTTGGAATGTGGTGCGTGAGACCTTGATTCTAATGCCACCTTCTCTAGGAACATTTAGAGAGGTTATAACGGACTTCACTTATGCAGATTTTACTATTCCTAAAGGTTGGAAGGTATGTGACACATACCTGTACATGAGCCAAATTATATAGAAATCCTCTATGTTTTTATTGGGAATTCTTAGTGTTCCACTTTCATATTTTTGCAGACATTTTGAACTCCATATTCAACACACAAATATGCCAAATACTTTCCAAATCTTGAGAAATTTGATCCTTTAAGATTTGAAGGGGATGACCCAACTTCTTACACTTTTGTTCCATTTGGAGCAGGACCTCAGATTTGCCCTAGGAGGGAGTATGCTTGATTAGAAATACTAGTGTTTTTGCATAATGTGATGACAAGATTCAAGTGGGAGAAAGCAATTTCGGATGAAAAGATTACCCACAAACTAACTCCTCCTCCAGCTGATGGTTTTCCAATTTACCTTAAGCCTCATAAATATTTTTGCAGACATTTTGGACTCCATATTCAACACACAAAAATGCCAAATACTTTCCAAATCTTGAGAAATTTGATCCTTTAAGATTTGAAGGGGATGACACAACATCTTACACTTTTGTACCATTTGGAGGAGGACCTCAGATTTGCCTTAGGAGGGAGTATGCTTTATTAGAAATACTAGTGTTTATGCATAATGTGATGACAAGATTCAAGTGGGAGAAAGCAATTTCGGATGAAAAGATTACCCACAAACTAACTCCTCTTCCAGCTAATGGTTTTCCAATTTACCTTAAGCCTTATAAATATTAGATTGAGTTAACACAATCATCTTTATATTGGTCTATAAACTGAAGTGACATTAAATATGATTGATCTCACTTTAACTAAATGTTTGAAATAGTGTTTGATCACACATCAATTTACAAAGGTCATCATGTACTTTTTTCTTCATAATGTCAACATCTTATACTGGCCAATGTCTCGTGCAATGCATGGTCCATTTTGAAATATTTTGTTTAAATTATGTTATCTCCCATGCATATTTTGAAAATATGCATGTAACAACTTAAAGAAAAGCGCTAGCCACATCTGCGCTATATCTCAAAAGAACTAGTTACAATTAAGACTCCTTGTAATTGTTAATAAAATCCAATCCAACCTAGTATATTTCCAATGTGGGACTCATCACATAACCACACACACCACACAATCAATCAAATTGGGGCATCGCAATCTCCTTCACTTAAATCCCTAAAATCCTTGTTAGGGCTCACTTTGTAGGGTAGTGTTTCCGAGCCCACACGAGTTAGTGGATTGGCTACGATACCTGTTAGGTTCTAAAAGTTTAGAAAAATTGGCAAATCGTGATCACAAACTTGTTTAGGTATAGATCTTAGAGTCTATAGAGTTTACTAGACAATGCTCAAGGTGCTATAAGTTAGAACACAAGAAAATCCAAGCTACAAAAAGAAGAGTTCAATTTCAGTGAAATCCGACCGATCAAAAATTAGATCTGATCGATCAAAAATCGCAAACAAGAAATTTCTGCAAAATTTTATTTCAGCCCAAACTCTGCTTAAATGTTTTGGTTTTCAAGTGAAGCACTTCTAGTATATAAAGGAAAACCCTAGCTATGTTTTCAGAACTTTTGAGAGAATTTGGAGGTGCTCTTGTGAGATCTAAAAGGTGTTATGCCTTACTCTTTCAAACTCACTACCGAAAATCATTCTCATATCATTAGATCCGGTAGATCTGAAGTTGCTACAACAATATCAACAACTGCTGATGATTTAAACCTTCAAGGGTGGTTTGGAGTCACAAACATGAGAGTTTGTGTTGCTGAAACCATTGAATGGGATCTCAAAGTTACAAACGTGGAAGTTTGTGTTCTATAAATCCAACAAGAGATGGAGTTCGTGGATTCGGAGCTTGCACATGGTTGTGTTAGTAAGTTACTGTGAGGTTGAATTTTATCAACCATTTTGTTAGCTTTATTCCGTGCCAATTTGCTTGTAATTAATTCAACATTTAGAAACCCTGTATTTAAGTGGGAATCATGTAAGGGTAGTGTGTGAAAAAGTGTGAAGAAAAGCTCAAAAGTGTGCACTGAAACAGGGCCTCGCGACTGGATCTCGCGACTGGCTCGTAGCTTGTAAGTCACCAAAGTGGCACACGTGTGAAGCATGCAGGGGAGCTGAAGAGTCATGCCAGTTGTCGCACTACAGGACAAAACTTCCAGCTAGCCAGGCCGTTAGCTTGCGAATTAGTCAAGTCGCAAGGCCAAGTCACCAAACCACTCTGTTTGGGAAAAACTGACTCTTCACATTCCAAACACACACTAGTATAAATATCCCTTATACCCACGAAATGTAGAGAGCTTCCAAAGAGAATTTTGAGAGAAAAACCCTAGAGAAAAACAAGATTGACTTATCCACAATCTTCATCTTTGATTCTCCAAATTCTTCTACTCTCACGCTCTCCATTGTTACATCCTTAAGAGGTATATTACCCAAATCCTTTTCTTACTATACCCATATCTGTGAGAAGGTTATTTAGTGCTTGGGAAGTAGTTAGGAAATGACCAATTGATATTGGTTGATGCTATGGGCTATAGCGGAATTCGGTAAGTTGAAGAAGACAAAGGTTCAGCGTAACCCCGTTGGAGCAAGAAGCTTGGAGGGCTTAGGTACACTAGGTAGATTAGGCTTGGAGGGTCTTCTATTGTTCATGTATCCCAACTTCATTCTTTAGTGGATTATTGACCGCTTAAAGGGCAGCAGAGAGGTTTTATGTCGAGAACTTCGGTTTCCTCTTCGATAACACATCGTTGTATTGTCTTTGTGTTTGCATCTCTCTTCCCTTAATCTTTGTCATTTAATTTTTGCTGTAGATGTGATTTTATTTGGTTTAAATTATGTTATCAATTCTGTTTTAGCTTATTTACATTTTTCGCACGTACATTGTTTGTTAATAAGCTTGAATTGGTAATTTGTATTTTGGGGGTCTAAACGTTCATAGGTGTTTTACACACATTTTGAACATTCAATTGATATCAGAGCGGGTGCACTTTCTGTGGTTTAAATACCTTAGTGCGATCCTTGACCCCGTTTGAGATGGACCGGTCTCAATCTTTAAATGTTCCACCATATTTTGATGGTAGCAACTATGCCTTTAGGAAAGTTAGGGTGAGAGCATTTTTGTGTTCAATTGATGAAACTGTTTGGGATGCTGTAAATGTAGGTTGGACTAGGCCAGAGGCCGCTAAATCCACTTAGGATAAGGCAGCCCTTGTGGCAGATAAAGCTAACAGTAAAGGTTTGAATGCAATTTTATGTTGGTTGCCAAAGAGGCGTGGGAAATATTGGAGACCACGTATCAAGGCACGAAGAAAGTGAAGGACACTAAATTGCAGATGCTAACCACTCGATTTGGAGAGTTGAAAATGAGTGAAGACGAGTCTTTCGACTCATTCTATAGCAAGCTGAATGAAGTGGCCATTGGCAAGTTCAATTTGGGTGAGAAGACGGAGGACTCAAAGATAGTAAGGACAATCCTTCGATCATTGCCGGAGAGCTTCCGTGCAAAAGTTACTACAATTGAAGAAAGCAAGGACTTAGATGATATCAAAATTCAAGAACTAATTGGCTCACTTCAAACATATAAGCTGTCATTGCTGTTAGGACATATGCGGATCATGTTAGGAACACATGTCAATATTTTATGTAGTTGGCTAATCCTTTGACAAAACGCATTTTACTTGTATTTGGGTAGATTTATGATGTATTTAATACTTCAAGGAATAAGAGTTCAAGTCTAGTATTGAAGCCATGCAAATCTGTCCAAGAAACAAGTTAAGAAGTGCTGATTTTTTAAAGCTCGATAGTTGCTCGACACCTCTCGATAGCTAGGCTATCTATCGATCTCTTCAATTGCTTTTTATCGCAATCTCGACACATCTCGATAGCTAGGCTATCTATCGAGCACTTCAATTGCTTTTTATCGCAATCTCGATAGCTACTTGATAGCTCCTCGATAGCTCTCGATATCTCGCAATAGATAGGCTCGATACCTCATCGACACCTCTCAATCGATCGAGATTTATGAAATTCAATTTTTCAGATCTGATTTTTGGCTCATGTTTATGTATTTGTGTAGGATTTCTTTTCTCATAACCCTAGACGTATATAAGACTTATTTTAGAGACCGTCACATAAGAGAAAACAAGGAGAACATATGCAAAAGGTGACCAATGCCTTATTCTCTCTGAAAGAAGCTACTGCATCTTTGCGCCTTAGGGTTTTGTAACCAAGTGCTTCTTGATCTTCATTGTTGATGGAGTGAAGAACTTTGCAGCCAACATCTTCTTCAAGTTGGTGTGTTAGTCACGTACTGGGAGCTATGCATCTTTGGTTAGTCACGTACTGGGATCCGTGCAAAAAGGATAGCGTTCATATATTGAAGAGTTTAGAGGTTCTGAAGTGGTAGAAGGTTTACTTTGTAAGTTCATCTACAGGGATTGTAGAGTTTAGGGACAAAAGTTTTGTACTAGATTTGAAACTTCTCTTTACTATAGTGGATTGCTTTTTGGGAAGGTTTCTCCCTAGGTTTTTTACTGTGAAATTAGTTTGTTTCATTGGTTTTTCTGGGTTATCATATCTTGTCTTATCTATTTTTTCGCTACATGATATTGATGTTTGTTTATTTTAACAAGTTTTATTCACAATAAATCTAATTAACAAGTTAGGTTTAAAACTTGTTAATTCTATCAACCGGGTCCTAAATTTCCCAACAATTGTCATCACAAAGGAAGAGCAAATCCCTTGCTCTTAAGACAATCAATGAGAGGGTAGAAGCCCACGACTCATCGGATGAGGATGTTGTCGATAAAGATGTGGCATATTTTGTGAAGAATTTTCGAAAGTTCTTAAAGTTCAAGAAAAATGGAAAATTTGCTGAGAAGGGAAAATTCCCAAGTTTCGAAAAGGAGAAAAAGGACTTTAAAAGGAAAGAAAGGAAGGACTCTCAATCCTCTCAAGGAAACACGTGCTTTGAATGCAATGGATATGGACATTTCAAGAAAGAGTGTCCCAATTATTTGAAAGCGAATGACAAGGTGTATGCCACCTTTCTTAGTGATTCCGACTCTTCTGATTCATATTCAGATGAAAGCTGTGATTAAGAGGGAAACTTCTCTGCATTCATGACCATTGCTCTAGTAGATTCTTCGGACGATTTGGGTGCACTAGTGAAAGAGCTTGGTGAGCACTCTGAATTGGAGTCAATTGGGATAGTTGAGGAATATAATGATGAGGAAGATGAAGGAACAGTGGGATTGCAAGACACCTACAATTCCCTCCTTGAAAAGACCGGTGAATATGCAAAAGTGGCTAATGCAGCCATTAAAAAGATGAATAGGGCAGAGGAAGATTATAGAAGCCTTCTAGTACAATACAAGGAGACCAAATATGAAATGGAGACACTGAATGGAGAGCTCACTAAAGCCTACTCAAAGATAAAATTTCTTGAGCTTGAGGTAATTCAAGCTAATGCTAAAGTAGAGCAGGTTTCCTCCAAGAAGCTTGATGAAGTATTTGCTCATCAAAAACCATTCACTGACAAAAGTGGATTAGGATACACCAGAGAGAGCAGTTCAACTGCGAATGTATCCAAGGAAATGAAGTTTGTAAAAGCCAAGGAACCGATGGTAGCTACCACTACTACTGAAAAAGTGAAGGTGGAGATGAAGAGGAATGTGACTAAGCCTCCTAACCAATCAGTGGTCAAGCCTATGGCTCAAGGGAAATCACTCCCAAGGTTACAAAGAGGTCCGAGAATTCAACATTTCTGTCATCACCGTGGAATTCAAGGACACACCAAACCAAATTGTCGTAAGCTTTGGGCATTAAAGAATGGCAACTACAAAGACCACGTGGACAAAGAAAGGATAAAGGGAACCCCAAGCAAGTGAAAGGAGAAGAAGCTAAATCTAACATTGGAGACGTGATGAAAATGATTGATGCTTTCACCACATGTTTGGCAAGCTTCTCCAGAAGGTTTAACAACCATAACTCTCGTACCCAATCCTTTATGGATATCACCCCAAACGCACGTGTCGTATGGGTGAAGAGGGGTACTTATGCATAGGCATTACAACATGTCTATGCATTAATACTTCCTATGCTTTGTGATTTTGATTGTTTGTGTGCTTTTTGTTTTTTGTTCCAGCTTATGCTGAAAATTTATGTTCGTTTGTTTAATTGTTGCTTTAAATGTTTTTACATTATTTTTTATCAATCTTTTCTTGCTTTTGTGTCAAAAATCCAAAAACACATAAAAAGTAAAAAATCCAAAAAGTTTGATCGACATTATTGTGTTTTGTCACAAGCATGTTTTACCTTGTACCTTTGTGCTAATGGCTTTGTGCATTTGCGAGCGTAGCTTGTACCTTATGCACTCATATCATTGTGGGAGAAATCTTGACATCTATGTGATTATTGTAAATAGATCTTCAAACTTGTCATGAATGATTAGTCAATGGTTTTGTTGATCTTGAGACATGCATAGACTTGTGCCTATATATCTTCCCACTCTTTTATTTTCTTTTGATTAAAGAGCCCAACAAATGTAAATCTCAAAATGAAAAGAGATAATGAGCTGCAAAAGCCTTCACACATACTAGTATTTGACTAGGAAAAAGGGAAAGTGACTTTTGTGAAAAATGTATAATGCCAAAAAGCCAAAGGCTTGCTCATTAATTTGAAATATCAAAAACTTCAGGCATCGATCTCAAAATGAGATGTAATGATTCAAAAAGATCAAATGATATGATGTATATGGAGCCAAATGAAAAGCTTCAAAGTTATGTTATCAAGTTTTGTGAGAGGTCATATATGCATATTTCTATAATTGAGATAGGTCAATTTTCCTAGTACTAATTGTGTATGTCTTAGTTGAATTGATCATTGAAGCTTCACATTGGACTAAGGACTATCTCATTTTTGGTACCCACACACATCACACATGTCTATGTTCAATGAATACCTTATTCATTTGTGTGATTGTACTTGATAAAATGTGTTTCACATACTCAATTTTTGTTGATCAAACACAAAAAGATTTTTTAGTATTTTTAATTGTTTTTGAAAAGTCTTTTGTTTTTGCAAAAATGTCAAAAATTGTGTTGCCCTACTCTGGCGACTTGGTCGCAGGTCAATCAAGTCGCATGCCCCCAGTCGCGAGCATACTCAGTAGGTTTTCGTGACTCACTAGTGAGTCAATGTCCCAGTCGCAAAAAAGACTTAGAAAATTTTTCAAAAAAAAATCTGGATTTTTAGATTTCTCGTTACTCTTTGTGGCAACTTGTTCGCAAGTGGAAGCTCCAGTCGCGAGGTTACTCAAAACTTTTCATGGCTCCCTTCGCGACTTACTCTTGGGTGGCCCTTCCAGTCATGAAAAATACTTAGACAAATTTTTCAAAATTTTTCTCTAAGGTGTTTGGCGACTTGTCCTGACAACTTGTTCGTGACTTGGTTCAATCGCAAAAAACGCATGTTTTGCGCTTTAAGGACAGTTTTTTTTTTTTTTTTAATTTTTCAGTTTTCTCTCGAACTTTTATGACTGTTCAGTGTCTTCCCCGTTTATCACTCTCACAAACTCACCGTGTTTCACTCTCTAATCCACCATTTTCTTCATTATCTCAACTTCAATCTTCAAGAAAAGGTATGGGTTTTCCTATTTTCTCTAAGTATTTCATGATTATAGCCTTAATTTCTTGGAATTTTGAGTTGTTATTGAGTTTTGCGATATTTGATGATTCGGTTATGGGTTGGGTTTATTTTTGTGAGTTTGATTGAATGTGTTTTGCTGTTTATGACATTATGATGCTTGTTACACATTCTCTCATGGTTGTTTCTCATTTTTTAGTTGTGTATCATGCTTGTGCTGTGCTGTACACTTCATGCTTAGAGTACATTGTACTTAGTTGTCCTTGCACATTCACCACATTTGCACACCACATGCAAAAGAGTTCCTCATGCCAATATACTGTTGATTTGTTTGTGGCTTGCGATTTTGCACTTGGTTCTCTGCTGTGTGTATGTTATTTTGCAGATGTCTCGTCGTTCCTCTCGAGGAAAAGAGCCTGTAACTGATCTTTCATCATCTCCTATTTCAAAACAAACTTGAAGTTCATCTCAAGTTTCAAACATTGAGAGATTCAGGACTCCACTCGATTCACAGACTTTTGAAAGCATTTTAAAGATGCTCCTACTGTGGTGGAAAGGGTTGTAAAATTTGATACCCTAGGAACAACATTTATTCCTAGGATCTTTGAAACAAAAGATTGGGCTGATTTGTTCGGAAACTTCGAGGATCCGATTGATGAATTAGTTAGGGAGTTCTATTCAAATGCTAGATACACAAGAGGTGGGTTGAAATGTTGGGTATGAGGAAAAGAGTTTTCCATCAATCCAGACTACATCGCAAAGGTTCTTTGTATCACTAGACCGGAAAATGTAGATCTCACTCCATATGATGATAGACAACCTCAGGTACAAGACATTCTTTAAGTTCTTAGGCCTGATCATGAAATTTCAAGCAAAGGCACATCCATAGGCACTGCAAAGTTTGCACCTGATCTAACGACTCTCAAATTAATCATGTTTTCCAACCTGTATCCACTCTCGAACACTGCATTCATCAACCTCGGGAGAGCACAATTTCTATGTGATCTCATCACCAGAGTTCCGATTGATATCTGTGCCCATATTTTTCAGACCATTGGGAAAACAGTGGCTCGATTAGTAGCAAGAACATGTCTTCCTTTTTGTAGTCTTCTCATGAAGATCATGGTCCGTGAAGGTGTTCATCCACCAACAGATGGAACAAAACTGACACATTCTCGACCATTTTCCATGATATCTCTTCAAGCAAGTAAGAGTCACTCCTCTAAAGCACCTAAAAGTGAATTGTTCCATCTTGCCACCTCTTCTGGTCATGGCTCAGCCATTCAGACTACGCCTGTGCCTACTGAGTCTGCATCTCCTCTTAAGATGACAAATTGAGAACTTTAATAGAGGGCCTGTATCAGCGTATTTCTAGATTGGAAAGAGCTCTCTACTCCACCAACAATCACGTTTAAATACATCTTACTGCCATTGAGACACAGTTAGATGCTATTCAACAAAAGCTAGAGGATAGGTTTTAGCTAATTGTGCCAAAAGGGGGAGAGATAGCATACAGTAAGGGAGAGAGCAACACAAGAACTAGAAGTGTGCATATTGAAAGGGGGAGTTATGTGAGCTCAGAAGAAGAATATTGACATGCTTTATTTTTTAATTGTCTTGGTTTAGTTCCTTTGTTTATAGTGTTTATAATTCTTGGTATTTACATTGTGATACAGATTATAGCTTTTGGTACTTAACTTTTGAAACTTTAGTATATATTAGTTGACATTCAGTATTGTGATTTGTACCTATGCTTTGTAGCCTAGTACTTGCTGTTAAATGTTTTGCACTTTCTTTAAGTACATCACTCTTATGTCTTTGTTGGATTTTATATCCTTAAGGCAATTACCTTAAGGTGATGCATTAGTTAAGTGTTGGACATGCAAATGATATTTTGCATTGAGCTTATTAGCTTGCATGTCCAAATGTTCATTCCTTGTATGAATAAGCATTGTGATCACTATTTATAGTGATTGTTCATTTTTGGTCAAGCCATGCTTTATTGTTTCATTACATATTGCTTGATTGCATTGTGCTTGCTCCATATGCATTACAAGTTTTCTGCATATAATGATCATATTCTGTTGTTGTTTTTCGGGAGATACTTGTACTTATGGTTCAAGAGCTACACAAATTCTAAAGTTAGGTGTGAGTGAGTTTTGTTCAACTGTTCCCAACTCACATGTTAAGTCTAGAGTTTGTTTTAGGGCTTTGTCACAGAATAGCCAAAGGGGGAGATTGTAAGGTTGAATTTTATGAACCATTTTGTTGGCTTTATTCCGTGCCAATTTGCTTGTAATTCAACATTTAGAAACATTGTATTAAGTGGGAATCATGTAAGGGTAGTGTGTGAGAGAGTATGAAGAAAAGCTCAAAAGTGTGCATTGAAACAGGGCCTCGCTATTGGATCTCACGACTGGCTCGCGGCTTGCAAGTCGCCAAAGCTAGCACACATGTGAAGCATGCAGGGGAGCTAAAGAGTCACACTAGCTGTCGCATTACAGGACAAAACTTCCAGCTAGCCAGGCTGTTAGCTTGCGACTTAAAATCGCAACTCAGTCAAGTCACAAGGCTAAGTCGCCAAACCACTCTGTTTGGGAAAAACTAACTCTTTGCATTCCAAACACACACCAGTATAAATACCCTTTATACCCACAAAATGTAGAGAGCTTCCAAAGAGAATTTTGAGAGAAAAACCCTAGAGAAAAACAAGATTGACTCATCCACAATCTTCATCTTTGATTCTCCAAATTCCTCTACCCTTACCCTCTCCATTGTTACATCTTTGAGAGGTATATTACCCAAATCCTTTTCTCACCATACTCATATCTGTGAGAAGGTTATTTGGTGCTTGGAAAGCAGTTAGGAAGGGACCAATTGATATTGGTTGATGCTATGGCTATAGCGGAATTCGGTAAGCTAAAGAAGACAAATGTTCAGCGTAACCTCGTTGGAGCAAGAAACTTGGAGGGCTTAGGTACACTAGGTAGATTAGGCTTGGAGGGTCTTCTACTGTTCATGTATCCCAACTTCATTCTTGAGTGGATTATTGACCGCTTGAAGGGCGGCGGAGAGGTTTTATGCCGAGGACTTCGGTTTCCTCTTCGATAACATATCGCTATGCTGTCTTTGTGTTTGTATCTCTCTTCCTTTAATCTTTGTCATTTAATTTCTGCTGTGGATGTGATTTTATTTGGTTTAGATTATGTTATCAATTCTGTTTTAGCATATTTACACTTTCCGCACGTACATTGTTTGTTAATAAGCTTGAATTGGTAATTTGTATTTTAGGGGTCTAAACATTCATAGGTGTTTTCCACACATTTTGAACATTCAATTACTACATGAGGTAGCAATAGATTTAGGGTTAAATCTAATTGTAAAAACTTCAATTCTGTTATAGTAGATTTACTTTACCTTGAGGATAGGTAGGTCAAATCCTCTCCAGGTTTTTACCTTGAAACGGTTAGTTTCTTTGGTTTTCCTGAGTTATCATATCGGGGTGTTGTTTACTTTTTCGTTACTTTGCATGATATGATTTATTTGTGTTTAGCCTAGATCTGAATAATTAATCTAAATAATCACTCTGTTAATATATTAGGTTAAACAATCTGCTTTAAGGGGTCTAAACAAACAAACAAGTAGTTTCAGAGTGGGTTTACTCTTGTTTTTAGGTTTTTATACCTAGATTTGATCATTGATCCCTACTATCATGGATAATTTTAAGTGTCTGTCTGCTCATATTTGTGATGATTTGAATAAAAAGGAAACTATTGGTTCTGTTCATCTTGTTGATGCCTGTGAAACTCTCCATAGGGAATTAACTAAATCTATGAAAATTGCTAAGAAATTCAATAAAGAGTTAAATTTGGCTAATCTTGAAAAAGAGGAATTGCTTTTGAGATTAGATGAATCTAATAAAAAGAATGAATTTTGAGAAATCAAATTTCCTCTCAAGATGAAAATATGAAAAGTTTGGAACAAAAGTAAGCTAAGTCTGAAGCTAAACTTGAAAATTTGTCTAATACCAAACTTGCTGTTAATAACAGATCTGTTTCTGTTTCTGTTTCTATTCCTGCTAAGCCTAAAGACAAAATTTATATTCCTCCTTTCAAGAGGAATCATAAATAAAAGGCTTATGTTGCTAGGTTAGACAAAGTTAAAAGTTCTGATGTAGACACTAAAGTTTCTAAACCGAAGTCTAAACCCTCTATTAGAGTGCATAAGAAATCTGTTTTTGTGCCTACTTGTCATCTTTGTGGTGTTATTGTTCATATTAGACCACATTTTTCTTTACTGAGGAAAAAACCAAAATCTGATACTAGATTTATTGTTAAGAATACTGATGTTCCTAAATTTGTTCCTATTTGTCACTTTTGTGGTGCCTCTAGTTACATTCGTCCTAACTGTCATAAATTGAAATTTAAGCATTCTGTGTTTCAGTCTAGGATATGTGATGATAAATCTCCTGCTACAAGTCTTAATAAATTCTTTTATATGCTTTTAAAAAATTTAAGCTTGTTGGCTTGTGAAAGGAAATTGCAGGATTTCAGTCTCTCTCAAAAGAATTGTGTAATCTTTCAAATACATTCTGCTTCTCATGGTTTTTCACCTACAAAGCCAAAGACTCGTGCTATATGGGTGAGAAAAGACTTGCTAAGGTGAGTGTTGCTTATTTGTCCTTGATATAATTCTTTCAATTATTTGTAGACATGTTTTTATTTTTGTTTTAGGTTGTTTTGTTTAAAAAAAAAAACAATAATAAAATAAAAAATAAATAAATAAATAAATAAAAACTAAAATTATTGAAAATTTTCAAAAAGACAAAAATATTTTATCTTTTTTGTGTCTTGTTTTCTTGAGGACTACATGAATTACGATATCTATCTCTTGATTTAGAACTTACTTGATAATGTGGAGAAACATAGAAAGTATGTGTTGCATAACTAAGTGCATGAACTATTTTTGATTTTGTATAAGCAGTACTAACTTGTACATGTATTCATGAGTTAATTAAGAAATTGATATTTCTTGTTGATGTACCTTCTATAGCTTAGTTAAGCGTTGTCATACATTGTTGTTGCATTTTATTTGTTGCATTTTATTCATTTAGCATAATGTGTACTTTTTGTTTTTGGTCATAATGAAAATTTGAAAATACAAAAATATTTGTTTTGTATAATACATCTTCAAGATGTGTAATTGAGGTTGGCCTATAAAATTTGCATTCATGACTATGTACCCTGTTTTAGCTTTGATGGGCTTTATTTTTCTGCACTTTGCTAGTTTATGCTATGTAGTGCTTATTTTGTGTGAGTTATTTATGATTTTTAAATACATGCTCTTGATTTTAAAGTCACATTCTTTTGATTGTAAGGACTAAAAAATCCTGGGTGAAAAGCACAAATAACCATCTCACCACTATTACTCGTCAATCATGAACACCTGTGTGCAAATCATAAAAGCCATGCTTGGTAAAGTGTAGCACTCGCACAGAAAAATTCTTAAAGGTGTTATTGTACATTAGTTAAAAGAAGCAAAATGAAAAACAAAGAAAAATATGCTTCAAAAGAAAAAGAAAAAAAATGCAAGGCTGCAAGCATATTTTCTAGGAGATGTGAGAGTTATATGATGTAACTCTTTAGGTGATAGTCACTTTCAAACTTATGTAATGAATAATGTAGAAAGTGTATCTATTCTCTGTTTACATATCACCTTGTAAGTATCTCATGCACTTGCTAGTTGCACACACCACAAGCAAAACTTTGTTAAATTTGGTACATGTGATTGTGTGTTAAGTTTTGTGGCCTTCCAAAATTAAAATTCTTGATGTGTTTAATGCATTTTAGGGAGTAAGAAAAGAAAAGATAGAGGAAATTCGATAAAAAAATTGAATTTTTCTTTGGAAAGTATGGTTTTGAAAATCATTTAAAGTCATGAACATACATTTCATATCATAAAAAACATATTTTCAAATGGTTCTGCAGAAAATTTTCCAGAATTTTCAAATTTTCTATTTCTTCAGGATTCGATCGATCAAGTTTGTCTTTCGACCAATCGAAAAGGCAAAAGAAAATTTCCAGTTTTAAGCTAAAGCTCATGGGTTTGCTCGATTCCTATTCGATTCCTCTCGATCAATCAAATATGTTTTTAAGTGTTTTTCGATTCCTGGCTTGATTCCTTTTGACTAATCAAAACTAGAAATTTTTAGTTTTTTAGTTTTTAACCGATTAGTCTTTTCATGCATTGCACATATAGATTAGGACATGCATTGCATTGTATTCTTTACACATCTTGCATTTTTGCAGTCATATCTCTCATTGTTTTCACACATAACATGCATACACTGCTAAATTGGGTACTCAACTTGATTTAAAAATTTGATTGATTAATTTTTGAGTTATGTACATTTTAGTATATGCTATTTTTCTTGATAAGTGAAATATTGAAAATTAGAAATTTTTTTAAAGTGATATGGTAGAAAAAAAATTTGCAAATATTTTCTCTACTATTGAGATCTCTTGTGGGTCACATAGTGTCAAGTTTGCATATATTGAAAGAGAGAATATTTTTCTTCACGTGTATCCTCGGCTTTTTTTTTTTTTTAAGTTAGGTTTGTGTCTTTTAATTTTCTTCAACTCCTAAATTTTCCCTAAAATTTTTTTTCCTATTTTTATAGGGGGAGAAAGTTGTTTTTAAAATCTATGTTGTTCATAGGGGGAGTTGTTGCTCTTCATAGAGGGAGTTGCCTCTAATTTCTATAGAGTGGAATTCTTTTATGTTTCCTTGATTCTCTATTTCCTCTTCTCTTTTGTTGTTTATGTTTACTGTCTACCTTCTATTTAGGTTTTCTTTGTCAATACATGACAAAAAAGGGGGAGAAATAGATGAAATTTGAAACATTTTTTACTTGTTTTTATTTAGGGGGAGATGAAATTTTTTTTGAAAGGGGGAGAAAATAAAAGTTTTGATATATCTAACTTAGGGGGAGAGTTAGTTTGCGTGTTACTTATTTGTTGTTATTGCATATTCGTTATTTATTGTATATTTTGAGTGTTTTAGGAAAGACAAATATATTCTGATCAAGATCTTTTGCCTTTTCTAGCAACTTTTAGGTTTGAAGTCTTAGATTGGGATTTGTGATGTAATTGGGCATTTTATTATAATTGGGTTGTTCTTGTATTTGAGCATTTAATATTGTATGTAAGTTTTATCATGGATTGCCAAATGGAGAGATTGTTAGGTTCTAAAAGTTTAGAAAAATTGCAAACTGTGAGCACAAATTTGTCCAGGTATAGATCTTAGAGTCTATAAAGTTTATTAGAAAATGCTCAAGGTGTTACAACTCAGAACATAAGAAAATACAAGTTGCAGAAAGAAGAGTTCAATTTCAATGAAATCTGACCGATCGAAAATTAGATCCGATCGATCAAAAATCGCAGACATAAAATTTCTGCAAAATTTTATTTTAGCCCAAACTCTGCTTAAACGTTTTGGGTTTCAAGTGAAAAACTTCTAGTATATAAAGGAAAACCCTAACTATGTTTTCAGAGCTTTCGAGAAACTTTGAAGGTGCTCTTGTGAGATCTAAAAAGTATTGTGCCTTCCTCTTTCAAATCACTACCGAAAATCATTCTCATATCATTAGATCCAGTAGATCTGAAGTTGCTACAACAAGATCAACAACTGCTAATGATTTAAGCCTTCAAGGGTGGTCTTGGAGTCACAAACAAGAGAGTTTGTGTTGCTGAAACCTTTGAGTGAGATCTCAAAGTCACAAACGTGGAAGTTTATGTTCTGTAAATCCAAGAAGAGAAGGAGTCCGTGGATTCGAAACTTGCACATCGTCGTGTTAGTAAGTTACTACATGAGGTAGCAATAGATTTAGGGTTAAATTTGATTGTAAAAACATCAATTCTCTTATAGTGGATTTACTTTACCTTGAGGATAGTTAGGTCAAATCCGCTCCAAGTTTTTACCTTGAAACGGTTAGTTCCATTAGTTTTCCTAGGTTATCATATCGTGGTGTTATTTACTTTTCCGTTGCTTTGCATGACAAGATTTATTTGTGTTTAACCTAGATCTGAATAATTAATCTAAGTAATCACTTGGTCAATATATTAGGTTAAACAATTTGTTTTAAAGGGTCTAAACAAACAAACAATACCATATGTAGCGACCCAATGCAAAGCACTAGCTACATATGTGCTATGACTCAAAAGAACTAGTCACAATTGAGACTCCTTATAGTTGTTAATGAAGCACAATTCAACCCAGCATATGCCTGATGTGGATCGTATACCCACACACAACACAAAATTAATTAAATTGGAGCATCACAATACATGTCAACAAAATATTAGTCTCTTTTCTTTAAGGAAAATGGTCAAAAGAAAACCAATACTAAAGAGAGGAAAATTTATCTTGGAAATTAGTGTGAGAAAAATAAATTAAAGAAAATTAGTTTGAAGAATTATTTGTTTCTCAAAAATTCCAAGTGGAGTTGAATTTAACTTAACCTGCAATTTAAGGTATTTTATTTTTTAAAGACACCAACATTCACTGTTGAACCACATAAATCTTTAAAGAAAAAAGAGAATTACTAAACATTTCTAACAAAAAGATGAAATAAAGTTGAATTAATTAAAAAAAAATAATGAGCCAAACATTTGTTAGGACATATGTGAATCTTGTTAGGAACATATGTCAATTTAGATTGGCCAATTCTTTGACAAAATGCACTCTACTTGTAATTGGGTAGATCTAGGATGTGTTTAATACTTCAAGGAATAGGAGTTCAAGTCCAAGTGTTAAAGCCATGCAAATCTGTCCAAGAATCAAGTGAAGATATGCTGGATTTTAAAGCTCAACAACTAGCTCGACAGATAGTATCTATCGAGGTTTAAAAGGCTATTTAAGCCCAATGCTCGATAGCTCTCGACAAATACCCTATCTATTGAGATTTATGAAAATTAGTTTTTCAGATCTAATTTCATTCCAATCCGTGTACAATTGTTTGGGTTTTTTTTCCTCATAACCCTAAATATATATAAGGATTGTTTTAAGGGCCGTCACAGCTAATGCAACTTAATGCAAAAGTTTTTCACAAGCATATTGTGACCAAAGACATATGCCCTAGTTGATCTTCCCTTTGAAGAAGTTACTGTGTTTGTACACCATAAGGTTTTGTAACCAAGGAGCTTCGTGATCTTCATCATGTGATGAACTAAATAACTTTGCAGCTAACATCCTTCTCATGTTGGTAGTTAGTCACATACTTGGATCCGTGCATTGATTGGTTAGTCATGCACTAGAAGCCATACATTAAAAATGAGAGATTGTCACTACAGAATAAGTCCAATTATATATTGGGGTAAGGGTTCAACTGTAGGTTGGTAGAATATACTAGGATTCCTTTACTTTTAACCACTTGTTCTGATAATAGGGGATTCTTGGGAGTGGTAACCTTAAAATCACTTGGTGGGGTTTTTGTCTTGAAGGTTTTCCCCATTCGTAAACAAACTACTGTGTCAACTTTATTGTCCGCTACATATTATCTTAGTTGGTGATTCGTTTGTGCTATCACGCGTATTGCATATTAATTGGATTAATTATTTAACTTGGCTAAATTAATTGGTTAATTCATCACAAGGAGTCAATACATTCTTGGCCTATCAAGTGGTATCAGAGCAGGCACACTTTGATTAGGGTTAATCTTTGCTGTGTGATCCATTGACCCCTCTTGTCATGGATAAAGGACAATCGTTGATTATAGCTCCCTTATTTGATGGCACTAACTATGCATACTGGAAAGTACGCATGAGAGATTTCTTCTGGCCATTAGATGAAAAAGTGTGGCAAGCTATGAAGATAGACTAGACTAAGCCAAAGGAAGCGCTGGGCAATTAGGATGATGCTAAGATCAAGGCAGCTAACTTTAACAGCAAGGCATTGAACGCTTTATTCAGTGCGGTCACAAATAAGGAGTTCAAGAAGATATCCTCTACTAAAACTGCAAAGGAAGCATGGATCATCCTCTAGACAACCTATAAAGGAACCAAGGCTATCAAGGATTCAGAGCTTCCAAGGCATACTATAAGCTTTGAAGAGATTAAGATGGAGGAGGATGAGTCATTTGATGAGTTCTATGCCAAACTCAAGGACATAGTGAACTTAGCCTTTAATCTTGGGGAAACTATTCTCGAACCCAAGATTGTTAGAAAGGTGCTCAGATCTCTACTCGAGAGATTTCATACACAAAATTCCTTTGACAGAGCTAATTAGCAATCTGCAGACCTATGAGTTACGGCTGACAAGGATTAAGAAATCTAGTAAGGGCAAAAGCATGGAATTGAAGGCCAAGAACATTGACACAGATGAGTCTCCAGACGATGAAGATTCTAAAATGAAATCCTACATTACAAGGCTATTCAAAAAGTTTATGAAGAATGCCAATGCCACAAGATTTGACAAAAACTGCAAGCAGTCCAATTTGTCTCAGTACAAGAACCAAGACAAAGGAAAGAAGGATGCTAGGGGTGGCGGTCAATATACTGTTCCCTCAGGACCAAAGTGCTTTGGGTGTCAACGTTTTGGTCACATGAAACAAGAGTGTCCTACGAATCTCAAGACCATCAGGGAAAGCAAGGCACTTGCTGCTACTTTGAGCGACACCAAGCCTGAGGATGATTTCGATAATGAGGATGATGAAATCCTAAATGTCTTCGCTGCCATTGTAAATCCTATTGAAGGGATTGTTGAAGATATGGATGAAGAAGAGGACTTGGTGGAGTCTAATTTTGAAAAGATGGATGAGCAAGATGACATCCATACAGCCTATGTAATATTATATAAGGTCTCGGAAAAGCATGAGAAGTTGTATAGGTTGGCCACCAAGAAGCTCAATGATGTGGAGCTTGAATGAGAAGAAATCTCCACGAAGTTTGATGAAACCAATCAGACCATTGGAGCACTAAGATTTAAGAATAATTTCTTGGCTAAGAGACTAAGAAGCTTGAAGCGGAGCTATTTCAAGTCAGAGCTCAGCTTAAGAGGACTTCAAGTGCAAAACTTGATGAGATGCTCAGCTTTTAGAAATCTGCTTCCGATCAAACCGGATTAAGGTATGATTTTTCTTCTTTTAGTATTGCTTATACTAGTATCACTGTTTTTGTTTCTCCTACTAATAATGTTGAATCTGCGAACAATGATGTCAAAACTGCTTTAGCTAGTGAGAACATAGACAAAGGTAAATCTATATTAGGAGCACCCTCTAAACTAGATAAGAAAGAGACTAAAAACCCTAGGGCCAAGAAGAGAAATACTCAAAATCCTAAACAGAAGAAGCAGCATCTCTGTCATCACTGTGGAGTGACTGGACATACTCGACCTAATTGCTATAAGTGGTTAGCCACTCAATAGAGCAACAGTATGATCTTTGGGAAACCAAAATCAGTTTCCATCCTTTTTTGCTCCTCTTGGAGATCTTTTGAAAGCCCTCATGTTCCTTTCGAACTTTAACGGTTTTAATTCTTCCCTATTATCGCCGGATCAAAGGTTTGCAAAACGGAAAGGTTCCTCCAAGGTGTGGAAGGAAAAAGGCTCCAAGTGATTTAGTCACTCACTCACTCTCTCTCTCTCTCTCTCTCTCTCTCTCTCTCTCTCTCTCTCTCTCTCTTTCCCCTTTCTTGTTTTTAGGTATGCATTACTTGTGTGGTTTACTTTCTTGTTTTGAGTCAGTCTAGTTTTATGTTTTGCTTTGTTAACATGTTTTTGTTTGGTTATTTTCAGTTTTGTTTTATTTTGATTTTCATAAATATATAAAAAAAAATTGAAAAATCAGAAAAATACAAAAACAGTGTGTGTTTTGTGTACATTGGTACTTGTGTACCTTGCATGGCCATTGAAACAAAGTTTTCTAAACTTTATATCTTTTGTAGTTTAGATGAGCATCTCTATGCACAACTAAGCAAGTGAGCTTTGTGGCTCGTGTTTGTGATGAGTAAGTTTAAGTAATCTCTGGTACTTAACACTCGTATCACTCTCTTTGACGGGAAAGACTAGAAAATCCTAAGAGAAAAGCATAAATAACCATCTCACCACTATTGCCTGCAAATCATAAAATGACATCTGTATGCTTCGGCATAGCAAAAGTGCAATGTCAAAAGCTTAACATCATTGGATATTTCTTTTCTCTCTCTTATATGCCCATGCATGGTATGCTTAAAAGAAAAATATGCAAAGAAAAATAAAAGCAAAAAGAATCAAAATGCTTTATATATGATTGCAAGTGTGTCTTCTAGGAGATGTAGGAGTTATAGAATGTACCTCGAATGTGATAGTCCCTATCAAACAGTTATGATTGTGTGTGAATTAAAATGATTTTCTCATATCTCAAATCATCATAACATGTAGACATTTATGTAATCTTATGATGTTTCTCACACACAACATGCAATATTTTTTGCTATTTTTGATATATGTGCAGGTATAATGTGATTTGGCCATCACAAGGAATACATGTGTTAATGTATGCTCACTAAACTATTTTGACTAGTTTTTGAAATATAAAGTTGGTTAGACTTGTTTAGTGCGTGTGTGTGTTTTGAATCTATATGCTGAATATTTTTTTTGTGTTGAGAGATTTTTTTGAGGCTATGGACACCGCTCGATAGCTTCTCGATAGCTGTATCTGTCGAACTTTAAATCTCGATACCTCTCGATCCATCAAGAATCGTGTTTTCTATATATAGTTTCAACACGATTTCTCCTTCATTTTTCTCGATCTCTCTTGATTCTTTCTGACTCTTCACCTCCCCCAAACACCTCTCTCTCACTCTAAACCTCTTACCCACTCAATCTTCGGCCTCAAGGTTGATTTCTTCCTCTGGTATGATTCTATTTCTCTCATTTTATCATGCATTTCATCTTTTCTGACCTAACTTTTGGGGTTTTTTAAATTTTTTGGGGTTTTTCAAAATTATTGAGGTTTTTGCAAATTTTTTGGGATAGGGTGTTGTTTAAATGATCTTAAAAGTTCATGCATTACATCACATTTGCATTTTAACAATGTTTCATGCATTATAGATGTGTGTTAATTATGTTGAAAGCGTGTGTGCTGGTAGGATTGGATTGGGCTGAGCCCATGGTGTTTTTACTATTGCATGTCACATGTTCATGCATTTTTCATGCATACGTACCTTCAATTCTCTATATTTTGATATTGATCTGTGTTGGTACTCTCTCTCTCTCTCTCTCTCTCTCTCTCTCTCTCTCTACGGTTATTTTGCTCTATGGCACCCAAAAAGAGTAAGCCTATTCCATCTCGGAACCCTCTTCGTTCTGTGGCATCCTCTTCTGATCCTACTCCCTCTCACGTTCAGTTCCCTGATGAGAAGGCCCATCCAGACTTCTCGGAGAACTTTTCTCGACACAGTATTCACTCGGGATGCCACGTCGTTCTATCAGACTTCTCCAATACTGACCTTCCCACTGTCATCTACAGTTGGGGTTGGGAGTCACTATGTGACATCTCGATCACTTGCCCCTCCATGATCATACAGGAGTTTTACTCCAATATACATGGATTCACTATTCTGTACCTCATTTTATCACTCGCGTTCGAGGTATGCGCATCGTAGTTACTCTGGGTCTTATATCCGAGGTGCTACATGTACCGAGGGTAGTGCATCCTGACTACCTTGACTGTGATCATCTTAAGATTGTGTCTAAAGACGAACTCATGTCCTGATTCTGTGGGACACCATCTTCTTGGGGAGGACTTCAAAGCACCCATTGCTCGGCCTTTGCTAAAGGTCCTAGATTCCTGAATATGGTGATGACATTTGCCTTATATCCCTTGTCTCACTATAATTCTATTACTGAGCCTCGTGCTCGTTTTCTGTTATCCCTTCTTGAGGTACTCACTATTGATTTCTCCTCAAATTTCATACTCTCCCTTATGGATGTCTATAAGGATACAAATTGATAGGCCAAAAACGAATTGACCCCTTGTGATTAATTAATTGATTAATTAGTCGAGTTTAATTAATTAATCAAATTAACATACAAACACATGGTAGCACAAACAAATCACCAATTAAAGTAAGTATGCAGCGAAAAATAAATTGACATGGTGATTTGTTTACAAATGAGGAAAACCTACACGGCAAAAACCCCACAGGGTGATTTTAAGGTCACCACTCTCAAAATTCCACTATTATTACAACAAATGGTTACAAGTAAAGGAATCTCAGTACCTTATACTAACCTACAATTGAACCCTTACCCCAGTACCCAATTGGACTTGTTCTGTAGTGACAATCTCTCTTTGTAATGCGTGGCTCTCAGTACGTGACTAACCAATTGCGCAGATCTCAGTACGCGACTTTAATCACCAACTAGAGAAGGTTGTTAGCTGCAAAGTTCTTCAGTTCATCCAGATGATGAAGATCAAGAAGATGCTTGGTTACGAAACCCTACAGTGCACAAACACAGCAACTTCTTTACAAAAGAGATGAACTAGGGCAAAACTCTGTCTTCGGTCACAATTTTCTTGAACAAATTTTGCTCAACACTTGTGCAACTTGTGTCCTCTTTGACGGCCCTTAAAATAATCTTTTTATATATCTAGAGTTGTGAGAAAAGAAAGCCTAAAGACATATTCACAGATTGGAAGAAAACAGATCAAAATTATGTTTTTCTTAAACCTCAACAGATGCCTATCTGTCGAGCTGCTGTCAAGAAGCTGTCAAGCCACGGGGCTAGAACATCTTTTAAAGCTCGATAGATGGCTAGCTGTCAAGCTTTAATGACAAACACTTCTTCAGCTTGAATCTTGGATAGACTTGCATGGCTTTAACACTTGATCTTGAAACACAGTTTCTTGAAGTATTAAACACATCCTAGATCTACCTAAATACAAGTAAAGTGTGTTTTGTCAAAGGATTAGCCAATTACATAAAGTAGTGACATATGTTCCTAATAAGTAAATCACATATGTTCTAACATGGATGTCTATAAGGATACGGCTTCAAAGTGCATTCCTTCTATAAGGATGTCTATATGGATGTAAAGACCCGTGATAAGCTTACCTTTCATTCTGCTATCACAAGGATTCTTCACCACTTTTTTGTCTCCTATCTCATGTCTACACACTTTTAAGTGATGTGCGCCATAGACGCTACTACCGTTAGACAGAGCGAGGCCCAACTTCAACTGAAGCAGCCACGGTCCGAGACAGCGACTCCTCCATCCTTTTCTACTCCATCCACATCCACTCCTTCTTCTTCCTCCGCGGGTGGTGTGATGCTCAAGGTGGTCATGGCACAGGTTGAGAGCATGTATGCTTGCCTTGATACACTCACTACTGAGATGCATCAGGTGAACACCCATGTCAGTCGTATTGCACGACAATAGGCTCGCCTTGGTGGCTTTGTAAAGTATCCCTCTCCTTCTCCAGAGGCTTTTGAGGATGAGGACATTGGTGGTGACTCTGGTGGTGCTTCTGATGGAGATGAGGCTTCTAGCTCTTCCAGCGATGATAAGATGACTGCTTCTTAGTGACTTATCCTTTGTCATGTATTTAGGGGGAAAGTTACTATAAGAGATATTTTTGTTAGGGGGAGTGTTTTCTTTTTGAGGGATGTAGTGAGGACTTATTGTATCATTTCTTTTCTTTACTTTTCAGATACATTGTTCTTACATTGTGATAGCAAACCTTGTATTTATTTTGATATATATATATATATATATATTAAGGTTGTTATTACTTTCTTTCACTTATCTTTTCATGTGTTGTTTCTTTTCTCTCTTTATGCACATGTTTTTTTTTAATTGTATGCAATCTTTTATTTCTATCACACACTAAGATGTCGTAATGAGTTTTATTTAAAGTATTTCAGAAATACAGGTTGTCAAAGTCTTTCTTGCCATGAACTCTCTCCTTGCAAAGTTTTTCAAGAGTTTGTGTTATGATAGATTTTATTGTATTCAACAAGTGAGTATGAGTTAACTGAGTTATGACTTCTTTCATATGTTCATTTGTTTGTTGTAGTTTTGTAACGGATTACCAAAGGGGGAGATTGTTAGGACATATGTGAATCTTGTTAGGTACATATGTCAATTTAGATTGGATAATTCTTTGACAAAATGCATTCTACTTGTAATTTGGTAGATCTAGAATGTGCTTAATACTTCAAGAAATAAGAGTTCAAGTCCAAGTCCAAGTGTTAAAGCCATGCAAATCTGTCCAAGAATCAAGTGAAGAAGTACTGGATTTTAAAGCTCGACAGATAGTATCTATCGAGGTTTAAAAGGCTGTTTAAGCTCGATGTTCAACAGCTCTCGACAAATACCCTATCTATCGAGATTTATGAAAATCAGTTTTTCAGATCTGATTTCATTCCAATCCGTGTATAATTGTTTGAGCTTTTTTTTTTCCTCATAACCCTAAACATATATAAGGATTGTTTTAAGGGCCGTCACAACTTATACAACTTAATGCAAAAGGATTGTTTCAGGGAAAACTCGACCCAATAGGGTTGGGTTGGATCGAGTACCCGCGGGTCGGGTAAAAATTGCCACACCTATGTCTTATAGATAATTTAAAATCATGGTAGAATATGGCTTTACATTGGGTATCAAATTTTCTCTTTACTTATATATCACAAATATTATCCAACCAAATTACCCAAGCTTAAAACATATTTAAGCCCTTAATTTAAAAAGAAAAAGAAAATTACCCGGAGCGGTTTTGGCATTTTGATGGTGGTGGGAGGCCAATATGGTAGAGGCAATGGCCCCTCAGATTTCTCTTTCTCTCACTTTCAAATGTTTTGTCAATCTCAGGTCTTTTATTTTGGTAATATGTAGTGAAACAATGCATTTTATTTAACAATTCACAACATTTTTGTGTCTCTCTATCTTTCTTCAGGGCCCTATCTAGTTAATTATTACTATTAGTCCTTAATTATTTTTTTTTTTTCTTTTTTTTTTTAATATTAAAGTAGTAGATATGCTTAAAGACACGAAGAGCAGAGAAATGTGTGGTGTAAGTTTAGACAATTAATAAGAGATTAATGAGATAATAGTAAAATAAGTTTTTTTTGAGGAACAATAGTAAAATAAGTTAATGTGAACTTTGAGTAATAGTAAAAAAAACTTAATGAAAGAGGTTAAAAAAAATACTAAATGCAAAATTAGAGCACCACTTGGTAAGATCTCATATATTCCCGCATGAGGTCTTTGCTTTTACATATAAGGTTTTTAAAAGTAATGGCCTTTTTTTTTTTTTTTTTTTTTATTATTTGAAGTAATGGCCTTTTTATAATACCTTTCATTGTTTTTAGGGTACGATACCTACTGTGAAGCTCGTCTTTAATGTTATAGGAGCTACTAGTAAATATGACAAAGTTACCGTTATATGTGATTATTTCGCCTATCCAAAATAACAAAAAATTTGAAAAAAAGGAAAACTCAGGTTATCATGTGATGCAGTAGAATTTATCATTGTATTTGATATTGATGCCCTATGATAAAATAACATGAAAAATAAAAATATTACATTTTTTTTTTTTTTTGAGAAAAAATAACAATTATACTTGAATACTATGGAGTTACCATGAGGGATTGGGGAGGAGGGCCATGGCCCCTGGGTTTTCCAATTTCTTCCCCTCACCTTAATTTCTTTAAAAAAAAAAAATTACAAACGGTCAATTAAATAGTAATGTCTCATTAACTCAAAAAAAAAAAAAAAAATAGTAATGTCTCATTTTTATTTATTTATTAATATTCATATTTTTTTGCCACATACAACTCATTAACTTTAAGAACATTTAAGGAATATATTAAACATCTTCAAAAAAAAAAAAAAAGCATATGTTAAAAGAATATATAAGTAAATCTATATAGGAAAAAATATTTTTCTTTTCCAAAAAAAACACATTTAATCATTTTCATTTTGCATTTAGAGAGTTAAGGATATACAATGTGTTCGTATATGGACACAACAAATTGTTAAGATTTTTCCATTCATTAAATTGAAAAACGGTACGATTTTTATGGTTACAACTTTGGGACATATCTACTTAGTAATCCATAAAGAAAAGATATTTTTTTCATTTAGTTTTATAGTTTTATACTACTCTTATGTAACATTATATATATGTAAAGGCATATAATTTAGTTTGCTTAGTTATATAATTTTTATACTTCTCTTGTGTGTGTGTGTTATTTTGTGGATTTAAAAATGTATTTATATATTTAGCATGGCCTCACTGAATTTTTTTTATTTTTTTTTTCCTCTGGCATTGCGTGAAAAATATAACATCATAGGTAATCTTATTACCATAATAGGTTCCCTATATACTGAAAAAAATTTTGAGTATAGTAGAATTTCCGAAAAAATCAATGTGTGTTTGTTCTTCTCAAATACGGCCAAATTTGGACTTGGTGATGCAATGAACATTAAGGTACAAGACTTAGATAATAAATCGAAATTTATTGATTCCAAGAAACTCTAGTATTATAAATATCCGTACATCCATGTTATGGGACTAGTATATTTTTTTTAATGAATCAATAATAAGCATAAATATACGCTTAAAAATAGAAACAAAAAAATAAACATAAATATAAAGTTGAAGACTCGTATATATAAGCATTCAATTTTATTGCAAAACGCTTATAAATTGATATGTCAATGAACATGGTAGTGTTATTTTAACAACACAATAATCAAATGTATGAATTAATTCTTGTGAATGGTGACATATTAATTATTGGTGTGCCTCAATACATATAAACGATATTAGGGATATTATAAATTCTATACATGAGACTTATGAATTGATATGTCATCAATCATAAAAAATTGGTAATCCAAACTGTTATTTATTATGTTGTTGAAGTAATACTAACTACATTCATTATCATATTAATTTAAAGTCATATTTATTATGTCATGTCACCAACTCAATCTAATATATATGATTATGAGGCTTAAGGTAAATCGGAAGACCATAAACTGGAATAGGTGATAGTTTGCAAGTAATCTTTTCATCCGAAATTGCTTTCTCCCACTTGAATCTTGTCACCACATTATGCATAAAAACTAGTATTTCTAATCGAGCAGACTCCCTTCCAGGGCAAATTCTAGGTCCTCCGCCAAATGGTACAAATGTGTAAGGTGCTGGACCATTACTTTCAAATCTTGAAGGATCAAATTTCTCAGGATTCGGAAAGTATTTAGGATTTTTGTGTGTTGAATGTGGAGTCCAATATGCCTACAAAAACGTGGAATCGGAACATTAATAATCATTATTAAAACATAGAGAATTTCTATATAATTTGGCTCATGTACTGGTACGTGTCACATACCTTCCACCCTTTAGGAATAGTAAATCCTGCATAAGTGAAGTCCGTTATAGCCTCTCTAAATGTTCCCGAAGAAGGCGGTATTAGCCTCATTACCTCACGCGCCACATTCCAAGAGTACTTCATTTTCTTAATGTCATCCCAATTCAACAAATCATTCGGACCCTTGGATCTTGCAATTTCCATTTGCTCTGTTTAACCATATGACCTCATTTATGAGATATGTCACGTGTCAAGAGCTACATACAGTATATTAAATGGATATTTTGTATTTTTCTTAATTACTAGCTACAGGTGGCCGCTAAAAGATTGGGCCACTATAGTTGATCCTCGAGAGGTTTTGCATCTACAACGTGTGTGTGCGTGCTTGTGCACGTGCTTGTGTGTATTGATAATGTTACACGCTTCCCTCTTTATAAATAATTTTTTGTTAGATATGTAATCTACTTTAGAATTACATTTTTCTATTTAGTTTCCATACTTGCAAAACTCATTATCGTCATAAATCAATAATTATCTTATTTACAATGATTTAGAATTCAAAGTCATTGATATGCATGTTAAACATAACATTATTATAGAATTACACCGATTATATATATATATATATATATAAAATGTTCTCTAAATTGAAATTGTTGTTAATCTAAGATATACTATATTAAATGGTAGATACGCTTATGATGAAGATCTTTTAAAGCGAAAGAAGTCTAGCAGAATAGTGTTTTAACGGAAAGAAGACGTAGGCCCATAATAGGTCGAGAAGAAGTACCTTTTAAGACCTCATTGTAAACATGAGGGAAGTCTGCTAGATACTTCAACACGAATGTGATAGCAGAACTAGTGGTATCATGTCCAGCAAGAAGTAAGCCCACAATGTTGCTAGAAATTAACAAGTCGTTCATAACTGATCTGACGTTCTCATCTAATGCAAGAAGCGTGTGAGTTATAAAGTCACGAGCAACCGTCGCCTTATTCTCTGATAGCAGCTCTTTCTTCCTCTGTTGGATTACTTCTAAATGCTTCTGGTGAATAAGTTTGCCTGCTTTAATGGCGCGGTTAAAGTTTGTGCCTGGGAAATTTATAGGCACAGACGTTAAACCATCTACGATAAGGGCAAAGGGATCAACAAATGTTGTCACATGGTTGGGATCTGTGATACTCATAAACAACCTACAAGCCAGTGCAAAGGTATACTTCATTAAAAGCGGCAAAACCTTGACTTGTCTGTTAGGAGACCAATCTGTCTCCAAGTGTTTCTTTGCCATTGAGTCCATGATAGGTATGAAATATTGAAGAGTTTCCGGCATTAGAAATTCAACCACAGCCCTCCTTTATTTAATAGAATCTTCAGGGGAAAAGTTTTCAAGAGATTCTGGAAGGGTAACTTTTAGCAAGAAAGGCGGCAACCAAGAGATGACATGTTTGTTCTCATTGGAGAACAGAAACTTGTTTCCTGAAGCACCACAAAAGACAGCCATGTTCTCACCAAACAGTGAGATTTTGAAGAGATCCTGCGAGTATTTGCTCATTCTGTCGTTAATGAACATCTCTGGTGTGCCTCTTTTCCCAGCCATGCCAAATTCCAATGTTTCCCCAATCACAGGCCATCCCTTTTTACCTGGTGGAAACTTGGCACGAGTTGATTTTTGTTTATAGATGAGAAAGATGAGTGAGAAGGAAATACAAAGGAGTACAAGGTGCAGCAGGTTTGAGAAGAAATCCATACCAACTTCCACACACATTTTTTTTTTTTTTTTTTTTAACTTCCACACCCTCTTGCCTGCACAAATGAGCAAGACCTAATTCTTCAAGTTCCAAAGGAGGTTAGTTAGAGCTTGAACAATATCAAGCAAACCTATCGCAATAAGCATAAATATTCTTAAAATTGTATCTAGCTACAAAATAGGAATATATAAGCACCAAATTAGGCAAACCTAGTATTTAGCCTCAAATAATATTTTCCACTTCCAAAATTTCTCAACCAATTCATTCATAAGGCATAGGCTCCAATTTATAAAATTAACCCATTCAATATCATCTCCTTAATACTAAAATCTTAACAATTTATGAGTAGCTTCTATGAGATTTACACAACATCATCAAGAGACCCATAAAGCCAAAATCACAATATTCTCCAACACAAACCATTTAAATATTTTACTAGCTCCAAATAACTCAATAAAAATTATATTCATCATCTATTTCACATTAAAGAGCCAAAACCCCAAAATTTTCACCGCTTAGAAAGCCACCATTGTAAAAACTATAAACTCACACATCAAATAATTCCACTAATACAAAACTCATACATATAAACATGTGAATATCACTTTCGAAACTCATAAATCACGTGGGTATCATTACCAAAGCTTAAATAAATAAAAAATAAATAAAATAAAAATAAAAATAAAAAAGCCTCTAGCAAAGCATACAAACCCACCAAAAATATTGGAAATTTTTACCTCAAATATTAGAGATGAGTAAGCCTTACCTTTTTCTTATGAAATTTTCCAATGAACTTGCCAGAAAAAATGGTGGTGGAAGTGGTGAAAAGTGATACTGGTGGGAGAGTAAGGGAGTGTGAGAGAGGAGTGTATGTGAGGAAATGAAAAGAAAAGAAAGATGTAAAAGACCCTTGGTTGACCGGCCAAATAAGGAAAGATATTTGTGAGTGCGAGGTGAGGAGATAGGGGGTAGGTGGCTCCTTAAAAATCTAATCCATTTGTTTTTTTTTCTACTTGGGGAATAAGTTGGAGTCTTTTGGCTGAATATTGCTGAATCTCGAGTTTATTTGCATTATGGTCACTGTTCTAAGTTATTTAGGGAATTGAGGAAAGAGAGTGAATTTCGGTAACGGTGTTGCCGAAATTCTAACAAAAGTATGAGAGAGAAAGAGAAAAAGTAGGAGAGAGAAAATTTTGAATTTCGGCAATGGCATTACCAAGATTCCTGCTACCCAGATGTGAAGTGCTCAAAGTGTGCTAGGGTGCCCAAAGGAAACCAATTGTGGCAATGACATTTCCGAAATAGAGGGAAAAAAAATTGTGGCAATTATGGCAATGCCATTGCCAAAAATGGGTGGGAAAAAAAAATTAGTGGTTGCCAAAATCTGGGGAGGAATTAAAAAAAAAAATTGCTACGTCCACAATATTTTTACAACATTTTCACAACAAATCACAAGTGATTAGTTATTATTAATTCAAATTTGAATTTAACACTGAGATTACTTTTTTAATCCAACAATAACAACTAGTAATAACTTGTCACTTAGGATTTGTTGTAAAAATTGTGTGCACAACTAGTAACAACCTGCCACGTAGCATTTTTTTTTTCTCCATTTTCGGCAACTTGGTTGCCACAAATTTTTTTTTTTTTTTTTTTCCCTACAATTTCAGCAATGCCATTGCCACAAATTCATTCTCACTAATTTTTTTTCCCTCTATTTCGGCAATGCCATTGCCACAAACCAATTGCAACATTTTTTCCCCTCCAATTTCAGCAATGCTATTTCCACAAATTCATTCCATATTTTTTTTTTTTTTGAGAAATGATATGTGCACACAATTTTTACAACATTTTTACAACAAATCCTAAGTAGCAAGTTGTTACTAGTTGTTATTGTTAGAGTAAAAAAGTAATCGCAATGTTAAATTTAAGTTTGAACTAATAATAACTAATCATCTGTGATTTGTTGTGAAAATGTTGTAAAAATATTGTAGATGTAGCAATTTTTTTTTTTAATTCCTCCCCAGATTTCGGCAACCAATATTTTTTTTTTCCCTCCCATTTTCGGCAATGGCATTGCCACAATTGCCACAATTTTTTTCTCCCTATTTCGGCAATGCCATTGCCACAATTGGTTTCCTTTGGGCACCCTAGCACACCTTAAGCACTTCACATCTTGGCAGCAGGAATTTCAATAATGTCATTGCCGAAATTCAAAATTTTCTCTCTTCCACTTTTCTCTTTCTCTCTCATACTTTTGTTAGAATTTCGGCAACACTATTGCCGAAATTCACTCTCTTTCTTCAATTCTCTAAATAACTTGGAACAGTGACCATAACGCAAATAAACTCGAGATTCAACAATATTCAGTCAAAAGACTCAATAAGTTGACCCTGTTGTTTTCCCTTGTAATTATATTATAAGCCGAGAGGCAAAATGGAAATAAATTATTTTCCATATGTGTCGGCTAAGCTTTGACTAATTGTCCCCTAACCCAAAAACAATTGTGATATTTTAAATTTTTAAAGCAAGGATGCATGTATGTATCATTATTATTATTTTTTATTCTGCAGTTGCGTGCTTTGCATTTTGCATAGTTGCCACATTACGTGAGTGAATATGTATATGTTGTGTGAATAAGCTCAAAAGGTCTAATAACTGACTTTTTTACTTATTTTATTTATTTATTTATGTTCTTTCCAAACTTATGGTAGAGGTTTAGCAGAAATTACCTGCTGCACCTTATTCTTTTTTCTTATAATTAAAAGCCAAATGGTTATTTATTATTTTCTATTTCATAAAGACAAGTTTGTATCTTTTACACCTGATTATTGCAATATCTTTTCTTCCATTAAAAACAAAGAGAATACAGACACAAAAGAATTATTAGTGATATGCCAAAAAGTGGTGTCATTGGTAGACTCAAATATTGTAAAAGATGTTGCAAAATTTTGTGTCTATAGCATTAGTTTTAAAAAAAAAAAAAAAAAATTATAGCATAAATATTATCCATCATATTCAACCATTGCATGCCTTTGAAGATCGCTCCTTGGTATTTTTTTTCTTCTAAATTGCAAATTACACCCAGAATTTTAGGGTAATTTTGATTTTATTCCTTAAATTTTCAAAATTTTAATTCACTTTCCTAACATTATCTATTGTTTTGATTGGGAATTCTTCTTGCCATGCTCATGCTGAGATGGACAATAAAACAATGTAGTTTTAAAGGGATAATAGTAGTTGTTTTTCCATGTCAATAAAAAAAATTATTTGATACTTTATGTACTTCTTATTATTTTTCCAGTTTCTTTTTCTATCAATTATTCATTTTCTATTTGATTTTCTTAGGAAACAAACATAAATCAACAATCTTTCCTGCCTTCTCTTGTTATCTAAATAGGAATCCAACAATCTCACGTACTGTTTTTTAATAATCCAACAATCTTACATATAAAATTTACATAAATAAATTTATTCAAATCACAAGGGGATATTCTACGTATACAAAAATTCAACCACAAAAATTTATATGAGAGTGTGAGAAAGAAATTTTTTTTTTTTTTTTTTTTTTTTTTTTTGTTGACTGGTAAAGTTTGATTTATTTTTAGATATTAGAGAATTTATTCTAGTTTTTGGAATTTTTTATGCTATTTAATTGACTTGGCATGTTTAATTGATATATAAAGATTTGATTGGTCCTACTAGTATATATGACAGACTTAAGTATCACTTAACAGACATATCAACGTAGATATTTTTTTTGAGAATGATATCAACATAGATATGGTTGCAAGGGTTCTTAATTAAAACTATAGGTAACATTAACGAATTATGTTGGATTTATTTAACCCTAACAAATTAAATCAATAATTTTAAATTCTATGGAGCAAAATCAAAATCAACCCAAATTAATTTTAAGGGCGTAATTAACTGTTTTTTTTTTTTTTTTTTAACAACAATCAAGAAGAGGTTCATGTACTTATCTTTAGCGTGCACCCTTCCTCTTGGGTTGAAGGTAACCCCCACCCACCATGCATGGGTGGGTAGCCATCCATAAACACTTAACTTGACCATCAATTAACACGGGACCTGTCTTAGAATGCTACCTGGTTATTCCCCATACAAACAACCACTTTTTACTCGTTTTTTCTTTAGTTTTTATTATATAAAAAAAAATAAATAAATAAATTAATTTAGGTTTTTCCCCTGGCATGCTATCCAGTTCTTCTCCATACAAACAACCACTTTTTTTTTTTTTTTTTAACATTTATATCTTGCCAATCTGTGTAAAAATCCATATTTTTTAGATGAGCTTTACCAATCTATTTTCATTTTTTTTATACAATTATTTTCTTTCGTATCTTGGTATTTTTTTTAATAAGTCGAACTGCCATACAAACAACCACTTTTTACCTTTACTTATATAAGAAAAAAAATTCTTCTCAAATCTCAATCTTAGTAAAAATTCGTTTTTTTTTTTTTTTTTTTTTTAATGACCACTACCAATTTGTTTTCAAATTTTTTTCCCTTTTAAGTAGTTTCCTATTTAATCTTTAAAAAATATTTTTTTTCTTTTTAATTTGTTAAAATTTAAAAAAAAAAAAAAAAAAAAAAAAAAAAAAAAAAAAAAGCCAAATAAGAATAGAATTGATAACTTGCTATATATAGTTATATACCCTTCATTGGGCTGATTATAAAAGATGGAATTAAAAAAAAAAAAAATCTTTTTTATTTTTATATTTTTTATAATGCCATTACAAAATGAGAATGAGAATTTCAATTAGGGATTCCCTACAAATCAATACACGACCCTTCCTTGCATGCTATCCAGTTCTTCTCCATACAAACAACCACTTTTTTCAAAAAAAAAAATTACATTTATATCTTGTCAATCTGTGTAAAAATCAATATTTTTTAGGTGAGCTTTAACAATCTATTTTCATTTTTTATACAATTATTTTCTTCTCAATCTTGGTATTTTTTAATAAGTCGAATGGCCTTACAAGCAACCACTTTTTACCTTTACATATATAAGAAAAAAAATTATTCTCAATCTTAGTAAAAATTCGTTTTTTTCTTTTTTTGGTTTAAATGACCATTATCAATCTGTTTTCAGTTAAAATAAATAAATAAATAATCCCAAACAGGACTAGAATTGATAACTTGCTATATATACCCTTCATGGGGCTGATTATAAAAGATGGAGTTTAAAAAAAAAGATTCTTCTCAATCTTAGTAAAAATTCTTTTTTTTTTAATGAACATTATCAATCTGTTTTCAATTTCTTTTCTTTTTTTCCTTTTAATAGTTTCCAACCTAATCTTGAAAAAAAAAAATTTCCTTTTTAATATGTTAAAATTGGAAAAAAAAAATGGCCAAACAGGAGTAGAATTGATAACTTGCTATACATACCCTTCATTGGGCTAATTATAAAAGATGGAGTTAAAAAATAAAAAAATAATAAAAAATTCTTCTCAATCTTAGTAAAAATTCTTTAGTGAAAAATAATTCTTCTCAATCTTAGTAAAAGAATGTGGAGTATCATAATTTTATTATTTGTTTTAAATATTGATAATGTGATAAAATCCAATCACGCATTTCAAAAGAATGAATAGTATTTTAGAAACTTCATAGTTTAGTAACTTTAGTTCCTTAAAACTCTAAAGGATCATGTTAGGACATATGTGGAACTTGTTAGAACATATGTTATTATAAATTGGCTAATCCTTTAACAAAACGCATTTTACTTGTAATTGAGTAGATCTAGGATGGGTTTAGTATTTCAAGGAACAAAAGTTCAAGTCTAGTATTGAAGCCATACAAATCTGTCTAAGAAACAAATGAAGAACGGTTGTTCATTAAATCTCGACAGATAGCTCAACTGATAATATCTATCGAGGTTTAATGACTGATTCTCAACAGCTCTCGACAGAAGCTGTATCTATCGAGAATTACGAAATAAAGATTTCTAATGCATATTCAAGTTATTTGCATAGGGTTTCTTTTTTTACAACCCTAAACATATATAAGGATTATTTTAAGAGTTGTCAAAGGTGATGCAACTTGATGCAAAGCGATTACTCATGCATATTGTGACCGGAGACAATTTGTACTAATTCATCTTTTTGTTGTAGAAGTTGCTAGGTCTTTGCGCCAAGGGTTTTGTAACCAAGGAGCTTCTTGAACTTCATCATCTGGATGAACTGAAGAACTTTGCAACCAACATTTTTCTTAAGTTGGTGTGTTAGTCACATACTTGGATCCATGCATCGATTGGTTAGTCACGTACTGGGAGCTGTGTATTGAAAGGAGAGATTGTCATTAGATTACAAGTCCAATTGTGTATTGGGGTAAGAGTTTAACTGTAGGTTGGTATTAGATACCGAGATTCCTCTTACTTGCAACCGCTTGTTTTGATAATAATGGATTATTGGGAGTGGTGACCTTAAATTTACTCGGTGGGGTTTTGTCTCGGTGGTTTTCTCCCTTCGTAAACAAATCATCTATGTCAAATTTATTTTCCGTTTCATTTAGTTTAGTTAGTTATTTGTTTGTGCTATCACGTTTATTGCATGTAATTAAATCTAATTAATTTCACTTGACTAAATTAATTGATTAAGTTACCAAAAAAGTCAATACATTCTTGGCCTATCAGATCATAATTTGGTAAAGCTTTACAAGGTGCTAAATCATAAGTAGAAGTTTTTTCAAGATCAGAGGGTGAAGGGTCTTGATGAGAGCATTCAACTGTTCAAGGTGTATATTGTAAGTGTTTTGGTTTGATTAAAATAAAGGATAAATGGTTGATGCTATGCAATAACCTAAACAACTTGGATTTGTGGTTGTGGATGATTCCTATGATAGTACAGTGGATTGTCTACTGTGAAAAGATGTGTGATATAGGCAAAAATGGCCAAATAACACATTTTTGGAAACTATATTTCAATCTACCATTGTTTGGAAAATATATAGCAGTCTACCACTTTTTTAGTACTCAAGCTTAAGAAAATCAAGTTTGGAACAGTACTCGAGTTCTTAGAACTTGAGTTCGTATTAAGATTGCCAACATGGCAGTGGCTGAGCTGGAATTTTGCACATTAAAAATGCCATATTGAACTCAATGTTCTAGAGCTCAAGTTCTATGTTGACCAAACTCGAGTTTAGAAGACTTGAGTACCATGTTATTTTTCATTCACAATACCTAAGCTCAGTAAATTCGAGTTTAGCTCGAGTAACCATGTTATTTTACTCCACCATACTCGAGTTCATAAAACTCGAGTACGGATTGGGTATCTTGTTATTTTAGTATATAGTACTTGATTTCTGTGAACGATGCTCATCCTGCCTTGGCAAGACAGTACGCACTCTGAGTCCCGCTAGATGTGGGTCCATATCTGGCATAAATTAAAGGTTATTAATGGCCCATTAAGTGGCTATTAGCAGAGTACACACAATAGCTATATGCTGTTAGGATTAGTGCCCTTAAATCCTATTGTAAGATGCTATGTATGATATTAAGTTTGACATTGTGTATGACATTATGTATGACTTAATATTGTGTTTAATAGATTTGTTTTATTATTATCTGAAATAATGGTAACATGAATATTCGGACATTATCATATAGTCCATGAGATGCATTGTATGTGATTTATGTGAAAAGTCACAGAAGACATAAATCACAAGTTCTTTGTAAACTTAGAATTATAATTCGTAGTCGGTGATGAAATTGGGCATTTCATCTGCGAAGACTATAACATATCAACTACGATGATTTGTCTTGATCATGGAAGTGGAGACTTCTAGTTGATGTGTTAATATGTTTTAAGAGTTAAGACATATTGAACTGGATCGCCGTGAGATTTGTTATTTGCCTAAGGACTGTCAAATGAATAATAAATCTCACGACTTGTATTTGCATGAACTCTTAATCCTGAGAGAATAATGAACCTGATCATGAGGTGTAGGTTGCTTTGATATATCAGGAGTGAGATCTATAGTAATGGTCAAAACCTCAGTATGTTGGGCAGCTACATTTAATGTTGATGGAACATGTATTCTCAAGATGGAATTCATAGTCTCTTAACGGAGATATAAAGTATTCCCTTGAGATAAGTTTAATGAGTTTGTTATTCAGAGAGTTAGGCCTAACCACTTTAGTGAGACTAAAGTATATATTTATAGAATAGGATTTCATAAATATATAATGAATGACATTAAAGGATTAAACCGGGTACTCAAGGATCAAGATGTAGTAATTTACAAAGTGACAGTCTACATTATTAACTTTGTATTACTACGAATATTTTATGAAGGGGTTGCATGTATAATAAAGTCTTGGGATATAATATACAGATAAGACCTAGAGTGCAACTATATTTATATAGTGGTATTAAATATAATTAATGGTAACTTTGGACTTGTCAAGAGTTGACAGAAAAGCCCAAGGCCCATTGGAGCTAGTGTCTTATTGGTCCCTTTTGGTTCCACTCCAAGCCACACACTTAAGCCCAATTGGTAAGGCCCAAAAGGCCATCCCAATTAGATATATTAGTTAGATACAAAGGGAAAAATGTACAGAAATGTATTGGTAAGAAAAACATCATTGAAATGGTGTGGAAGTGAGTGAAAGTCACTCTCATATAATCCCTTTGTTACCAATTGAGAGACCACACATCTTGGGCGTTAGTGGAATTGGAGTGAAGATTAAAAGTATTCCCAAGTGCTTCAATCTTCGGTTTTGGAATTCACCACTTCAAGGTACGATCTCTGGTTCTCAAATTCTGAAATTTACTTTATGCATGTTATCAATATCGAATGAAGTAGATCCGTTTCAAAACTTATTTTCCGCTGCATTCACATTTAATTCCATCATATGCCAAATTAATATTGTAATACAAAATAAAACAGTTACTTTGAAGTACTAAATTCAATCCCACTAAAAAACTTATCAAGCTCACAAACTTAATTCACTAACTATTGTAAGGAAATTCTTTACAATAAAAAAGAAACATACAATATATGTTAGGAATGCTATAAGCATATGGATAATAATTGTTATAGATTTAGTTAGTTAGTTAGTTACAACTCCAAGAATGTTAATCATATTTAGTACATGTTGGAATTATTAATGCACATGGGGAATAATAAAACCTATAGGATAAGGGCATGTGGGCCAATGAGATTAGAGCTAGTCTCCTATAAATACATAATTGTAATTCAACATGGATCGTTGAAGAATAAACCAATTTCTTAGTGCATTAGTGCCTCTCTCTCTCTCTCTCTCTCTCTCTCTCTCTCTCTCTCTTTCTTTCTATATAGAGGGTGACTACCTTGAATTAAGTCAATTTTCCTACAATTCCCCATAATTCCCATCAATCTCTATTAGGAACCACCAAGTTCCTAACAATTGGTATCAAAGTCGTTGATCTTGATATGAATGAATGTGACCAAAGAGAACTTTGGAAAGAATTACAGCAAATGGTGAACAAAGTTTCAGAGAATGTCAAGGCTTTGTATGAATCTCACAATGCCATTTTAGATAAGGTCAAGGTCTTGGCTAAATCTGCAAGGCCATGAATGAAGAGCTCTCAAGAATGCAAGAGGTTCTCAAGAACATGATGGAAAAAGAGTTACAATTTCTTGATTCAATAGAACTCGAAGAACAAATCAAGTTCCAAGAATCTATTGTTGTTGTTGCAAGTCGGGATGTTGATTTTTGTGTCAAAGTGGATAATGATATACATATACATGCTGCCCTTGAAGTTCAGTCCAAAGAACCAACAAAAAAGATGATGATAAAGAAAATGATGATGATCTTCCAAAAACCAATTCTTGATGAACCAATTAAGGCTTCCATTCAAGAGTCTATGATTCAAGAATTGGCAATCCAAGTGTCGGTGATCCAAGAATCTAAGATACAAGCGCCAACAATTTTAATGGTTCTAGAATTGAATGAGGTCTTGAGGATATAAGAACATTCCAAGGTTCAAAGAACCAATGAGACGTTGAAGATTGAAGAACCATTGAAGGCTCAAGAATTTGAGCAAAGTTTGGAAATCTACGAAGAAGAAACCTTCATGTGCATGGGACCACTTGTCAAAGAAAAATGCATGAATATGGTGAACAAAATGTCACTAAGGTATTGGTCCATTGGAAGATCTCCTTTGATGAAGATGCTATTTCATAACAATACTTGTGAACAAGGTGTTTTCAAGGGGAGGGAAATGTTAGGAATGCTATAAGCATATGGATAATAATTGATGTAGATTTAGTTAGTTAGTTATAATTCCAAGGATGTGAATCGCATTTAGCAAATGTTGGAATTATTAATGCACATAAGGAATAATAGAACCAATAGGATAAGGCCATGTGGGCCAATGCGATTAGAGCTAGTCTCCTATAAATACATGATTGTAATACAACATTGGATCATTGCTTGTTTTAGCTAGTTTGGTATTTTGTGACTTATTGAGTTGTCAACTCATGTGTATGGCTTCCATTGGGATGTGCATATGAGTGAAGTTTAGTAATATTGGAATAAGATTTGGACTTATATGTTTGGAAATTACCTTTTCTTTAAACTCTAAGTCTTGAAAGATTTAGTCTATTTTTTATGATATTGGAAGATTACTATTATAGTTGGACATTTATGCAAAATTGGATTTGATCTAATATGGCAATTGTTGAGGTTTATTAATGCTCTTTGAATACCTTGCATCCTTGTAAGGTGAAAACCTTGTTGTTAGGGTCTTAAAAGTTCAGAATAATTGGCAAACTGTAGGTACAAACTAATCTAGGTATAGATTACTAAGTCTATATATAAGATTAGACAATGCTCAAGATGTTGTAAGTCTGAATACAAGAACAAGGAGATTGCAGGTTTAGGAATTTGAAATATGCTAGGCTCGACCGATCGAACTGTAAATCTGCAGAATTTATTTTTCAGCCCATCTTCCCATTGGCCCTTCAATTGATTAGGGTTTTGGACCTACTTCACTAAGTATATAAAGAAAAACCTAAGGCACACTTTAAAATTAAGAAGTCATGTTTTATTGTTGGATTAGTTTAATGACAAAAGTCTGTTTGTAGCACTTTTATTTTTGAAGTACTATTTCTTAGGTTTCATGTATTTTGGGGTAAAGAACTTAAGCCTTCCTTGAGAATTTGAAGAAGAATCTATAAGTGATCCATGTGGCAGGTACTTTGGATGAGAGTGTAGTCCTGCACCTCACGACTATCTCGCGACCTTATAGGGCAACCAAGTCACTAGCTACATGATCTCTATACTCTGCTATGTACCTATTCACTGCACATCTACTAGCACACACACATACAACTATGAGGTGTGGCAAGGTGCTTCAGATAAAGGTTTAACAAACCCTAGAAGTTTAAGTGGTGTGAACATTATTGAGGCTATGCCATTGTATGAAAAGAGAGAGTTTTTCCTTGAGAAAACCAAGTTCCCGTCTTTCTTTTCCATCTCTTTCATTGTATTGATAAAGATTCTTTAAACACCTTCCCCATCCACAAACACAAACCTTGAGAATGAGAGAATGGCATTGGAAACATGAGAAGCCATATCAAAATCCAAATCCTTTGGTGGGTTTCCATTGGTGGTAGTGATGAAAAGACTCATGGAGTTGGTTGCTAACTAGAGCTTGGAGGGCTCAAGTACATAGGGAGATATAGGCTTGGAGGATTTATAGTCATCCATCTATTGCAACTATTCATTCTAGTGGAATTTTCTGACAGATGGTCGAGGGAGAGGTTTTTACACCTGGGGCTCGGGGTTTTCATCTTCCATATCACTTTGTGGTGTTATGTGTGATTTGCTTTTTCGTTCGTTATTTCCTCTATCGTATTGTATTGCCATGATTGTGTAATGTAGTGTAGTTAGTTAGTTTGGAAATTCACTAAGTAACTTACACTTGGACTATATTGTTTATTTTAGTGTTAAAAACAACTTAACTGTAAAATTTTGTGTTAAGAGTTCTAAATAATGCTAGGGTTAATATAGCATATTTCAAAAATGACTTTCGAGTTGCTCTTTGAGATCTAAAAGGTTCTATGCCTTCTCCTTCAAAGTCACTACTAGAAATCAATATATATACTATTAGAACTAGTAGATTTGAAGTTGCTGCATACCAATTATCAAATGTACTGGATTTAAATCTCCAAGGGTGGTTTTGGAGTTGTAGACTAGAGGTCTACCTTGGAGATCTAAAGCATGAAATGGAGTTTAATGTGGGAGCAGATCCATTTCAAAGAAGTCTGAGGGTTTCGAAGGTAGGTTTGATAATCATAGTTAAGTTTGCTACGAAATAAATATTCATGACTGTAAAATTCTATTTGATAGTGATTGTTTTTCTTAAGATTGGTCGCCCTAGGGTTTTCACCTTGAAACTAGTTTTTTTTTTTTATTGGTTTTCCTAAATCATCATATCTCTGTCTTATTTACTTTTCCCTTGCATGATATGTATGATAAATATTTAACCTAGATCTGTGTAATTGACTTAATTATCAACTTGGCAATAAAATTAGGTAAAAGCACTATGTTTTTAGGGGTCTAAAAACTAACATTTGTAAGTGTGCTGCTATTGTTGCGTGCTTAACCCTCTTGGTTGGGTTTGGGACGTGACAATATTTATGGTATCAAAGCTAGCTTGGTAACACCATATGGGCTTAATGACACTACCCTACAAAGTGGCCCCTAATGAGAACGTTAGGAATTTAAGTGGGGGAGATTGTGATCCCCCAATTTGCATGATTGTGTGTTGGGTGTGAGTGTGTGATGAGTCCTATATCAAGAAAAAATTGGGTTGAATTGGGTTTTATTAGCAATTACAAAAAGCTTCAATTGTGACTAATCATTTTGAAATATAGCATAAATATGACACTTTTCCTCAAGTAATTGTTACAATGATAGCTAGCCTCTTATAGCAATCCGAAGACTTATAGGCATTGTACTTCACATCCCAGTTGTGATAGTGAGTTTTTGCCTCAACTGTTAGAACATTGATTGACTAAAAGATAAATAAGGCCAGCAAAGAAATAAAAGTTCTTCTACATTGTTGATGAGTCTCAACAATGTTTGAAATTTCAACAGCTCTGAAATTGAATTAAGTGATATAGATAGGCATATGAAATAATGAAATTTCATTAAAACCATGCTCATCTATTTATAGGAAGTTCAAAGTTTATATATCTGACTAAAAGTGTCTTCTACACAAAAACTATCTAAATAATTGTATGATTATTCATGTCAGAAGAAAAAAAGATATGAGAACATAAAGAACCGGGGACCATGAAAATGCTCGCCACTTTGTTCCAAACTTTTATTTTAAAAAAAATATTAACAATACTGTTTTTGAAAACTTCATTGAATTAATTAAATATCAGCCATCGACCGTTGTGGAAACAAAGACTGTCTAACGGTAAAAAAGGAAAAAAGAAAAGAAAAAAACTAATCAATCGATCATTGGTGGAAGATAAGTATAAGAATATATTCTGGAGAGACGTGAAGAAGCTCACGCTCATGTTGGCACATTAGTGTGAAGAGTGAGGAGAAGTGAAGTTCATTTTGTGAATTTATGGGACTCTTCTAAATGAACTACATATAAGTTAAATAAAACATAAGTGACCCCTCATCAAATTCAAAAAAGACACATTTGAAGTTTTATATTGATGGGTAACTTTTTTAGCTAACTTCACATTCAATCTTCTGAAATGAGCTAGTCTTTTGAAAATATTTACTTATCAAAAATGCCACAGACTCTTACATACACACCAAGTATAGTGACCCACATCGCTTAGGGCATGACTTTGATATCATCTGTAATGACCCCACCTCAACTGTTTAAATATTGTCCACTTTGGGGCTCATACCTCTCATGGTTTTGTTCTCCCCAAAGCATATAACAGTATTATAAAAGGTCTCTACACATTTAAGGAAAGTCATTTCTTATAAGCACATCCCTATGTGCTTTCCAAAGCGATGTGAGATTCCATGGATTACAAGACCCCTCCCTTTTGGGTCACTACACCAAGACACCCCAATTTCGAGGTACACAAAAATACTATTCGGGAACTCCTTTAAAGTTTCTAACTTAATCTTTAAAGGGTCTTAGGCAAGGAAGACAATTTCGTACCGTATCGGCCGGTACCACCGGTATTTTCCGTTCCGATAGGTCGGCCAGTACAGAAACATAGTGATTTCATTCTGGATTAAATACCGATCATACTAGGATCGTTTCGGCCATATCAGGATAAATATCCGATTCCGACCGGTTAATGGATACCGGCCGGTACTGAACTTGACCCAAAAACACCATTTGATCTATTGGTTTTCTTCTCCTCACGCCGGATGGGCTCTCTCCAGCTCTTTGCCCTTTATGCCATTCATTTTTTCAGCCTAACACTAAGACGATATTGCTGACTGGAGGTGAATGATGGCACCATCAATTCGTTGACATTGCGAAATGGGGCTTAAAGCTTAGAGTAATAAATAGAAAAAGAGAGGCTGGAACTAAAAGCTTGAACTTGAAGTCTTGAACGCAGAGAAAGAGTATGCGTTTTGAGATTTGAAAATGTGAAGTGGGAAGTATACCAGCAGTAACATGTGAAAATAGAAAAACTTGATAAACATTGGAAGCTGTGATGACAGGTTGGCTTTTTTTTTTTCCCCCCCTCAGTTTTTGTGAGTTCCAACAGCAGGTAGCTTTTTAAATTTTTATTTTTAGGTTTACCATTACCACCCACAAGCTTTTCTAATATTATAATATTTTTGTACTAACAACTTCTGCCCATTGAGTAGTTTTTTCTAATAGTCTCTAATATTTAGTACTATTTCTAATAGTACTAAAATTCTTCATTTTTTCCATCCTAACCCACACCATCAAATAGAAAAACCATCGAGTGAAACTTAAACAAAAATAAATAAATAAAAAACGTAACCCATAATAGGGTAAAACAATATACCCAACAACAATTTCTTGGCTCTTAGTACAAATCAACACCATGAAAATGAAGAAATTAAAAAAAAAAAAAAAAATCACAACTTTATAAAAAAAAAAAACAAGACCTAGATTAAAAGAACCCATAAATCTCACAGCCAAAAGACCCACCATCTGATTTCAATCCCTAAACTCAGAACCAACTAAAATAAATAAAAGAAAAATTGCAATATCAATTTATTTTTTTTCGTGTTCCCAATATTAATGAAAAGTCAGAGAGAAAGAACTAACTGGGAAGTGATTGTGCCGGCGGTGCAATTTAGAGATGCTAGGCAGTGGAGTAGGCGAAGGCGTAGCAGAAGTTGATAGATCGTTAGGGGAGAGAAAGACCGCAACGGTGGCTGGTGGGTGGCGCAATGGTGACTGGTTCGAGACTTGGTCCGTGCGATGATGGTGGTTTGGCGTGATAGTGGTAGCGGCAACAGTGACTAAGGGATTTTTTGAAAATTCTAAAATTTAGAGAGAAGTAGAGAACAGAGTGAAAAATTGCAGAGAGAGATATGAACAAAAAAAGAAAAGAAAAAAAGAAGGAATGAGAGTGAATTTTTAAATTTTGTTTTCTAAGCATGCGGATTGAGTTGTTTTAGAGCCGTTAGATTGAATGAAAGGCTAGGATTTGAGCTATTGTACCCCGTGCAACACCCTAGGTATTGCACGGGATGTGAATCCGTAGAGATAAAAACTGATGAAGAGAAAGGAAATGACTTGTCAGAATGAAACAGATAAGATGAAAAGAAAGTGGAGGTAGGTGCCACGTTTTGATTTTTAAGTTATTCAACATTTTTTTTATTTTTTTTATTTTGTTTTATAAAAATTAGATTGCCACGTTGATCTGAAAATATAAAAACAGAAAATCACTCCACGTTTTTTACAAACGATTTTTACGGTTGACCAATCCCTATAATGCAGGAGGGATCCGGATCCTCTCCATTTCCTTTGAAATGGAGAGGGTCCAGTTAATGGTAGAGATTTTGTTAAAAGTCATCCACACTCAAAAACGTGCCACGTCATACTTAACCCAAACAACACTTAACTAAACTTAAACTAGAGGCAGTTTAACTCAATTGATCCTTCAGCTACCCAAAAAAACAAAAAACTCCCTCTTTCTTCATATCTTTCTCTACTCTCTACCCAAAATTCAAAAACTCATCTCCAATGTTAGCTCAGCATATTCTTTTCTCTCACCAGGCCATCTGAAATTTCAAAGTTCAAACCCATCCCGCGGTCCTCACCGTCGCCGGTGCCACTAGCCATCGTGCCAAGCCGATTTTCTCTCTCCATTCCACGGTCCTCACCGTCTCCGGTGCCACCAGCCACCGTGCCAAGCCGATTTTCTCTCTCCATTCCATGGTCCTCACCGTCGCCGGTGCCACCAGCCACCGTGCCAAGCCGATTTTCTCTCTCCATCCCACGGTCCTTGGGAATCCCAATCAATGACAAACCAATCAAACCAAAAGGGTGAAAGGTTTTGGAACTCTCTCCGTATCTCTTCTGTCTCTTTTCTCTCTATCATATCAGGACCAGATCAGCTCACATCCAGTTGATGGAGGCTCAGGAGTTTGGAGAGATAATGGAGCACGTCGACGAGGTCAATTTCGCTCTCGATGGCCTTAGGAAACCCCATCCCGTACAGATCAAAAGGGCTAGGTTGTTGTCCTTGTTGTCCATATGCACCACTGTACAGCAGAGACGCCTCTTGCGGACTCGAAGGTATGTTCATTTCGAGGTTTTCTGTAATGGGTTTTCTTTAATTTTTCAATTTTGAATTTGTGTAATGGGTTTTCAGTTTTTCTTTTTTTTTTTTTCTTTTTTTTCTTTTTTTTTTGACTTCGTGTTTGGAAATGTGGATGTGATTTTTTGAATTTTGGGGTTAGAGAGTTTGTTGGGTTCTTGAATTTGAAGTTTGGGGTGCGTGCGTTTTTAGGTAATTCTTGATGAAGTGTGAGTTTACCGTGAATCTTGTTATGGGTTTTGAATTAAAATGTGAATTTTTGATATTATTTATATTGTTGGGGTATGTAATTTCCATGTGGGGTTTTGGTAATTTTAAATTTTAGGGTTAGGGAGTTTGTTGGGTTCTTGAATTCGAATCATGGGATGTGTGCGTTTTTGGGCAATGATGGAGCAAAGAGGGATTACCTGCTCGGTATTGCTCTTACATGTTCTTCCCTGAAATCCCTCGTCTCATTCTTTTATTTTCCTCCTGAAATCCTCACCGTGCCAAGCCGGTTTACTAGAGAGAAATTGTATTGGCAGCGACATATTTACTTATTGTAGGTATTGCCGTTTGAGAATTTGAATTGAATTTCACTTAATTGATGCAAATTATAATTTCTTGGGGGTCTTTTTTTTTTTTTTTCTTTTTTTCTTTTTTAATTGGGATTAGTTTATACCAAAAACACAATGCCCCGTCGTCACTATTGCTTTGTTTTGCTTTGTGATAGTGCTTTCTTGGGATTTTTGATTTTCTGTTGAATTGGGATTAGTTTATACGCTTAAATTTTTTATATATTATCTGTGTGTGTATTTTATGCTGTGGTTATTAGAATGTTTGGTTCCATTTTTTTGGTTTGTGGGTATTTTTCTTTATCTCACTGTTATGTAAATGTTTGTGCTTTTGTATGGATTTTGATTTTATTTTTAATTGTTCATTTTATTATGAAAGGTTTTAGGGAATGTACTGTGAATGCCTTTCTTTTTGTAGATTGGTTCTTGTATTGGACTTTTGGTTATCCATTTGGAAAGTTTGCATAATTTTTTGGATAGGTTCTGTTATTGGTTTCTTTGTAATTCTGAAGAATTGAGATTTGTTAATATTGTTTGTAGGTTTCATTGATCCTAATCATCAGTAATTTGGAAGGGCCTTTGGAGCTATGATACATCCCAAAGCTTTGATACCAACGCATCATACATTCATACCAAGAGATGGGGCAAGTTGTTTAACACGAGGCAAGTCGAAATGATCAAGCTAAGATTGAAAATTGTAGAATTTAGATGGAATGTATAATCAAGAAGCAAGAGGTGGAATGTATAGTCAAGCAATAAGCACACCAATTGTAGAAGTTTCATGTTATTATAATCATATAATCAAAGTGTTTATTTCAATGGAATTCTTTTTATGTGATCAAAGTGTACATTTTAATAAAATTTGTTCATTTTTTTTATTAAATTCTCTTATTTTCTACTCTATTGGATTGAATTTTGATTGTAATGCCAAGTAACTCATAGGGGTGCAACCTAAGTACAATGACAGTGTGGATATTTTCAGATATTTGTAACATGTGTGGATATTTGCAGATATTTGTAAATAAGGATTGTGACAATTGTTAGTTCGATGCCATTAGAGTGTGTGTGTATTGTTCTCTGCTGAAATGAGTGGAATCCATGTGGATTTTGCTGCTCTTTGTGTCCTTTTAAAGCTTAATTGCTAATTAAAGAGAAATTGTTTGTTGATGGATCAGAAATAACACGTGCTTCATATTCAAAACTGCTGTTGTGAATATGACAAATAATAATGGTGAATGGATATTATGATTGCATCTTGGTGCATTGGTTATTATATAGTCAACCTGCATATTCAATTTGAGTATATTAATGGTTTTGGGTTCCATTTTGTTGCTTAGTAGACACACATGATGTTTTTGCAGTTTCAAATTGCTGTCTAAAACAGGACATTCAAACCAAGGCACAAACACTTCACAACAATGCAATAAATTGGTATAAAAGTCATAGATTAATTAAAAAGACCATGTTTCATTGCTAAAGTCTTGGGTTACAGAGAGAATTACACCAAAATTGTCCATATGTTTTTTTTTTTTTTTTTTTTTATAACAAAATTCTTAATATTAGAAATTTTACTGTAAAAGATTTATAAATGAAAAATTACAACTCATGCAGAACATTGCAAAGTAACAAAGATTAGTACGTAGGATCGTATCTACGATAAAGAAGATGATAGATATATGTCGGTCATGTTGCCGCTTGGTCCTTAATTGCAAATCACTCACTTATTTCTTGGTCCCCTCAAGAAATTGGCTAGACTAAGATTAATTTTGATGTTGCAATCAGACTCCACTCTTCCTTCATAGCAGCAGTATGCCGTAATGAGTTTGGAGCAGACGTGGTATCTGCCCATCCTAACCGCTTCTCTCCTGGTGATCTGGTACTACCTCATCATCAAAAGAAGGTACCATGGAGCCCATTTACCATCATCTCCTAAAGCACCAAACTCCCCTCTGCTTATAACTGCCTAGACAAATGAAAAGGAAATCAAAGTCCATTGCATTTTAGAAGCAAAACCTGGATTTCCCAAAAAAAAAACCATGCATAAATTATACCATCCAAAGATAGGAAGCAAATGATCTACCAAACTTGGCAGTCAAAGGAGTGAAATATTTTGTTCATAGAAAAAATTAGTTAATAAGTACATATTAAATGTATTTAGGGGTAAAAAAGAAACATAAAAGGTACAACAATGTAATTAACTCATGTAGGCCACTAACTTTTGCATAAGGATCCAATAGAATCCGAGAAGAATCATAGTAAAGCCCTTCGTCTGGGGAAAATTTTCCATCAAATTTGTAGCCATAAAGCATGTCTTTGAAGTCTCCCTTCTGAAATACATGCCAGACATTGCCCAGCTTATTAGTCAATGGATCAAGTGAGATTTGCTCAGCCACTTTATTCTGCAGAGGTAAATGGCTAAAATTAGTTATACATGCTCCACAAACTATGAGACTTAAAGACTCATAAGTTTGATCAATGACTCTTAAAAACAGTATCATTGTTTCAAAAAGCTGATCTTGTAAGCCTCAAAACTCATGAAATATCTCTGCTAATTACGACATGCAACAACTCCTTGGTATAAGAATAAGAAGGCCATAAAAAAATCGGTTTCCAAGATATAAAACGATTCACATATTTCATCAAGTAGCACATACATCCATAACGGTCCAATGAAATTCATAGATATGGGAAGAAATACTGACAAATAGATATTTTTTCTTTTGACCATCTCTTGAGCTTTTTGTTCTCATAGTAATGTGTGTATTGGAAATTATTGTAATTCAGGATTAGGAAATGTACAGATAAGGCCTACTTTTCCCTCAAAAGGATCAATGAGTCCTAATCTATTTTTTGAGGAATAATATGTTCTCATAGTTATTAGTTATTACTCCATATAACTTTTTTCTACAATAAAGCAAGAGTAGGGAAATTGAGGCTCAATCCTTTCACTCCATCTTGTATGAAGATTCTGATTAATTCCACAGTTCAGCTTTCATAGACTCTACAAAGATTTGTATGAAAACCACTCACCTAAGTTTCAAAATAAACGAAATTGCAATTTCACTCCAACAGAAAATATAAATAAATTTATAATTTAAGGACAGTAGAATAGCAGAAAGGTAAAGACACACAGTAGTATCAAAGGGAAAGGACAAAGATATGTTTGAAAAACTTGTCTTTGCAGAGACAAAATTTACCATCAAAACAAAGCACAAAAAGCAGTTTAAAGCCAGATTGACCAAAACAGTTTTTGAAAGACCAAATTTGTTAAGAATGGATGTAAGACGAGCATATGGATGCAACATATTAAGCTCAAAATTTAGAGAGTACTTAGTATCACATGCTCAGCCTCAATCACCCACTCCTGATATTTGCTCAAACCAGTCCTGTTTAACAAAATACATGTCAACATAAGAAAAATTAAAGTTTTAAAGTATTTCAATAATCAAAAACCTTTTTAGACGCATGTCAATGTTGGACAAAATAAATACCTAATTGACAAAACAGTTTTCTGCAGAATAAATGCCTTAAATTTAAAAATTAAAAGTAAAATAGGAAATGACTATTTAATTTATATTAAGTAAATTCATACATCCATAATATGGGTTTTACATGTTGACAAAATTTTGTAAAAATTCTTATGGGATATGATATACATCTCAGTCTATCATATAGCAAATCAAGAATTCTAAGCTCACAAACACATTCGGCTGTACCCAAAAGCCCCAATTTTTCAAACCCAAAGCAGATCATCAAGCTTTATACTCAAAAGGAAACCCAGTCACTAAACAAAACTCTAAGGGATTCAGTCACTTCTAAAAGGCAAATAAAAAGAGAAACAAAAAGAAAAATAAAAGAGAAAAGACAATAAAGAGAAAGAGAGGAAGACCCGCCACCAGTGGTGGTGGCATCGACGATAGCACCTCCAGTGGTTGAGACAGGAACGTACCGGAACTCCGCCGGTAGTGGAGGTGTGGGACGCAGTGGCTGCTAGCTGTAGCCATGGAGATTGAGCAATGGTTGGAGATGAGTTTTTGAATTTTGGGTAGAGAGTAGAGAAAGATCTGAAGAAAGAGGGAGATTTTTTTGTTTTTTTTGGGTGGCTGAAGGATCGGTTGAGTTAAACTGCCTCTAGTTTAAGTTTAGTTAAGTGTTGTTTGGGTTAAGGATGACGTGGCACGTTTTTGAGCGTAGATGACTTTTAAAAAAATCTTTACCAATAACTGGACCCTCTCCATTTCAAAGGGAAATGGAGAGGATCCGGATCCAATGTAGGAGTATAAGCAGAGTCTGATGTTGTACAGCCACCCACCCAGCCACGTGCTTTGATTGGACAATGCTACTTTAATTCAAAATTTTGTACTACAACCAAGACTTGTCAGAATGGAACAAAGAGTTTTTTATATTATTATTACGGAGAATTTTTTTGTTTTTTTTTTGAGAAACTATTAAGGAGAATGTTAAGTGCAGAAAAGACAAAAAAAATTGTCAAAAAAAGTTTTAAATAGTACTGTAAAACTGAAAAAAAGACATAAATTGCAAAAAAAGGCAAAACTTCTGTAAAAAAAGTAAAAAAAATTTGTGGTTAACGGGTAACACAACCCTTTATTATTATTATTATTATATATCAATTTTTGTTCAAAATATCTACTCGCATCAGAGAATTTTTAAAAGATTTATCAAATTTTTGTACTGTTTGTAGAATAAACAGTGACTTTTATTTTTATTTACCCGCTTTTTCAAATATACTTTCTAACAGATTCTCTATCACATTCTCTATCTCATTTAAATATTATTTATTCATTCATTATTTATTCTTTTTTTAACAACTACACATCTTCCAACATTTTTTTATTCAACACTAAATTATTAGAATAGAAAAAAATGATTTGAAAAATGAACAGTAGCCCATCAGATGGGCTATTACTGTTCATTAGCAAAAAAATTTCTAGATATAGAAAAGCTGTTAAAGCATAAGCAGTAGCATATATTCTCTATATTTTGGCTATGCGTACTCTGTTAGAGATACTCTGACTGCATCTATTGTTTTGTTTTTGTTAATAAAATGACATGTTAAATAAATTATGAAAATTTTGGAAAAAATATATTTTATTTGATTATTTTATTTGACAAGTCAGTGACTTGTCAAATCCAAGCTCAGACCGTCGGAAGCTTTTTCCTCTTTGAGTTTTCCCGCCAGCTTCACAAGCATACACCCACCTCTTCCTCTCATTTTTCACTAAAAACCTCTAGAGCAATTACGACTCCAACTCTCCCATTCGCTCGTCTCACCCACCTCTCTGAACCTAAAATAAATTTCCTCCTTCTTTATTTTACCTTTTCCTCCTCATATCTCTTAACAAGTGTTGATTTCATTTGTTCACAGCCAAAGAAAAGTTGTCCAACCTGAAGAACCCCAACCCAGCCGAAATCCGTCAGACACCGAGAAGCCCAGCCGAGACCAACGCAGTCTTCGGTCTATTCATCAGAGCCAACTTCCCCTTTCGTCTTCACCTCTCCCACACCCTCCATAACTCGTCCCACCTTCTCCCCCAAAATCAAAGCCCTAATTCAGACCCCAAATCGTACGGCCGATCCCAGCTACACCCTTGATTACTCGAACAGCCCAGCTACACCGTTAATATTTGTTGGATTTTGTCAAACCCGCGTCTGCATTACATATGGAGCTCGCTTCGTCCTCCTCACCATCTTCCACTGCCTCCTCAGACTTTGCACCATCTTCATCATCCTCCTCCACTGCCTCCTCAGACTTTGCACCATCTTCATCATCCTCCTCCAACAACGACGTTCCTGCACCTAAGGTAAGTGTTTAATGTTTCTGTTAAATTCAAAAATGGTATGTTTACCGTGACTGAAATTTGTTCTTGGTTGCTGTTCATTGTTGCTTGTTGCTCTTGATGTTGGACACGTTTTCCTCCATTCCCTTCTAACTCTTCATATATGTATAATTTCTGAAATGGGCTTCCTGAAGCTAATAAAGGTCTAAACTGGTTACTTGCTTCCCTGCAATTAATTTTTAATTGTGATTCTAGATTTGGTTTTTTTTTTCCCATGCTGTATGTAACTTGTCTGCAAAAGAATGTCTTCAAGATATGCCTGTAATAACTGCTTTGAGTTAATCTTCACTCTGTGTTGCTCTGGATGCATCACTTTCTTTTATACATAACTCTACAACTTGTTTGGTACGGTTTTCTGTTCAAATGACCATTTTACCATTGTGCAGTTACTGGGTTAGACCATAGGGTTAGGTTCAAGTTGAGAAATTATAAAACAAATATTTAGGCTTACGTGTGTATGTCCTATCAGATGGCAGAGACATCCAATGCCGCGGATTCGAAGCTATGGCCTGCACCATTAGTAAAGCAATTCATTTTAATTTTGTTAGAAGAAGCAGGTATAGGGAACGTTCGTAGTGGGATAATCAAGAGAGGCCATGGGCAAGCTGTCACCGAGGAGTTTAACAACCAAACCGGAAAACACTATAGCGTCGAACAAATAAAAGAAAAACTTAAATGGCTTAGAACCAAATGCAATTTGTTTTCCCAACTAATTGGGATGCCCAGAATGGGATGGGATCCTTATACCAAAACCGTCATAGGTAGCGACGAGGCGTGGTTAAATGCAACGAAGGTGAGTGTTATACATTTAATAAATTTCCACGCTGTCCATTCTTTAAATTCTTCATATAAACAATCCCATATATACCAGTGTCTCTAATCCCATGTATACCACATCTTGTTTGTTTCTAGTTGAACAGTAACTACAACGACTTTCGTAACAAGGGGCTAGACCACTATGTGTTGCTAAGACGGCTCTTCGACACTGTTGCACAAACATCCCCTACCCAACACTCTACATATGACACCTTTTCCCGGAAGAAGAGGAAAACAATGTTCTTTGCCTCTGAAAGTCAAAAAACAGTAGATTCTGCACCAGTTCATGACTACTCAATGGGAAGGGCCACGAAAATTTTGATCTCTATGTCTGGTCTTGATAAAGGAACCAAGTTCAAGGCTCTTGAACAATTACAGGATCTCGAATGGAGGCAAGCTTTCATCGCCATGGATCAAGATACACGATGGGAATGGATTGAGTTACTTCAGACTAGGGACTAGTTTACCCTAGGGACTAAGGAACAATTATGTTATTATATTTGAATATGTATTTGGTGGTTTGTTATGTTTATTACCTTCTCTTTTTACAAACAGTCTGTGTTGCTGACTTATTATTGTATAAAAAAACTTGTGACTTATCTTTTAATGCACTATATCTGCAAATTGTAAGCCCCTCCCCTTTTTCTTTTGTTGTTTATTTATTTCTCTGAAGTGTGGTGTTGGGTTTTTTTTTGTTTGATTAGAAAGTTTTAGGATTGGTGGTTTACTGTTCCCTGCTATTATGGTATTCTGGTTTTTGAGCATCAAATCAAATTTTAGGGCTTTTGCTTAAAAGAAAGAAAAAAAATTGAAACTTGTTTGGTGCTTGTATTGACTCAGAATGTTACTTTTTGTATCTCATTGAAAGTGTAAGTTTTGGATTTGGGGTGGACAACTTAAGTGAATTGCTGTTTAAGGTGGAAAAAATGTATTCAAAATTAAGAATTTTGGCCAAAATTCTGTGTCCTTATTTTTCATTGTCTATGTTTATTAAGTTAGTAAAGTTTTTGTAGAAATAGTTGGAAGTTTGAGATTGTTTGAGATTCTTTTCTAGTTGGAAGTTTGAATAATTAAAAATGAATAAGTACTCAACAACAAACAACAAAAACCAAAAACACACTAAGCTTGAGGTAATAATCTTCAATCGCATATGAGACCTAGTTCTGGGGCAGTAAATAGACCCCAAAAGGGCCCAAATCTTAAGAGTAAAGATAACTGGTCTAGTGTTAAAGAGTTAGAGGAAGGAAATGTCACCGACTTTCAAAAAAAAAAATTTAAAATAAAAAAACGCGGGTTTTTGCGTTCTTTGTACACTACTTTCGGAAAAACAAAATAAAACCCTCAAAACAATGGCTTTCACTCTCACTCAGACTCTCTCTTCGTCCTCCATTGAAAAACCCAAATTCCAAAGGCGAATCCGTTCCTACTCCGTGAGGTTTATAGATAACAATGTCAGTTTCCCTTTCGATCTTTCTGTTTGGTCCATTTGAGATCTTTCTTTTGTTCTTCTAATTATTGAGGAAATTCTGTATTCAATTAGGGGTGTTGTGATTGTCCCCAAAGATTTGATGGAATCACCATAGATCCTGAGCTGGATTGGAAGTTTGATGATATTTTATCAGAACTTAATTCACTGCAAATTAAGCTCTATCTCTCTGCATCTAAATTTGCCAAAACAGGACCTAGGTATCACATTTTTTTCATAAATATATACATGCATGTTGTTTTTGTTTTGCTAGTATGAACATTTTTCATCTTGAACTCTGTTTAGAGATTTCTCCAATAGAAGCTGTAAGCCATTTACAATGCGCGTCTCTGTGGATGAGAATGATGACGACACTGAAAGTGAGGTTGAGGAGTACGGAAGTTTGAGGTGCTAACTTCTTCTTCTTCTTCTTCTTCTTGTTTTACTTTTAACACGGGAAACTTTTTTGACGATATAAATGGGTGTTTGCTTTGGAATTTTATTTTTAATGATGGTATTCTTTCATTTTTACCTTCCAATTACAGTGATGGCGAGTCAACTTTTGAAAACCAAAGCTCCTACTTGATGGACGAAGAGGGAATAGTAGGAACTGTTGCATGAGCTAAGCCATGAAAATCACCTTCAAGTTAAGGTATGTAGATATCAATGTTGATTTTGATTGTGCACTGATTGTTGTATTTTCCACTTTCTATAGATTGTGCTAAAGATTCAAAACCTTTTTTCCTAAATAATTAAAAAAGACGAAATCAAATGGATTTAAAATTTATAAGAAATCATTTTCTATTTCGAGAATGTCTAATATATGTTTTAATTTTCATTAAGTTGTTATGACTTTTATTGAACTTTTGAGGCAATTATAAATCCTAGGGTCAATTCTGATTGGTCTACATAAATCAATTTCAATGCTATATCTTTTGGATTTTCCTTTAGTTTAGCTGATCTATCATGATAAGTAAAGTAAATTGAGAACTATACATTACATTACACTATTGTTTCAAAAACATGACATTAAAATTATGATCCTTACTTCTATACATCCATATTCATAAGGTTATTTTTAAAATCTACTACTGTTGCTGCTGCTTCTGGTGCTTGTACTACACTATTTGCACTTACTTATGGAGCCCTCCTTTTTCTTTTTGATATACAATTCTTTGTTAAACCTGGATTAGTATAAAAATGAATTGATTTTATAATATTAAACCTGGATGCCAAGAAATAAATGAATTTATCTTGTGTTCTTAACTTGTGTTTGACCTTTTTGAGTTGTCATAGATAGCAGAGGAAACCCATGCTTTAATTTATGTCTTTTTGCAAATGTCTTATTAATATTTTCCTTTTTTGCTTGGTGCATAAACGTAGTGTTTTGATTGATGAGCAGGAGGAGATTAGGTACAAAATTTCTGCTTTAGAAACAGATTTAAGTGAAAAGTATACTTCTGCCCTTACTCAAGTTGTGAGATACAGAGCAGCAAGATGCGAAATGGATAGGAAATTTGATACTCAATACCAACGCAAAATGTAAGATAATGTGCTATGTCATGATGACATTCTTTATTTTAATGAAACAGTGGAGTTTTGGGAATATCCTAGTTTCTGTAGTTGTGTCTTTCTGCTACCTTTGCTTGTGATATCTAAATTCTTATCATATCTTTATAATAAACCTATCAAGTGAATGCACACATGATATAATCTTTCTAGTTGGTGATTTTTAAATTCCTTTATATGGATTTCGTTCTCTTAGATTCAATTCTGTTTGTTTCTATAAAAGATAGTAGAGAATAACAAATGACAGAGGGAGGGACGGAGAGCTATAACTAATTGGAATAAAAAATGGGTAGGTAACTGAATATAGTTATCTAAGTTAAGGGAACAGAAAAAGGTAGATGAAGACCAAAAATCACATTACTAGAAGTAATAAAAAAGGACATGTCAACTTGGAGAGTAATAGAGAATATGTCTTTAGATAGAGTAGATTGGAGACAAAGAATACATATGAGTGACCCTAACTAATATATTGAGGATCCATAGCCAACCCCAAAATTTTGGGACTAAGGCTTTGTTTGTTGGTGTTGTAGGCAACTGAATATTGTTCATTGGTAGGTTTTATGGGAGATCTTTTGATGCTTGGCAATGTTCTTATTTGCAAAAGATATGGATATAAGAAATACATTTGAAAAGGTAACTTCACGTTTAATAATATCTAAAATAAATTTTGATTCTTTTTTTTGGAGGGTAATAAATCTGGAGTTTGATTTAGGTATCTTGATATATAAATTGAAGCCATTTGTCTTGTCATTGTCAAAAGATGATGTTTAAGCATCTTAACTTTGTTTCAGCATCTATTCCTGCTTGCTGGAGCATAACACAATTTGTTTTAATGTTGATAAGTCTTGAAATCTGTATTGTTTTGTGCATTCCTCATTCCCTACGTGGCTTAATGGATGTTTGTTTTCTGCTTTTTTTTAATTCTTTCCTCTTTTTGGGTTCCACACGGGTCAGATCAATTAAAATAACCCCAGAAATGTCTTTGGATATTTTCTTACAATCATTGCAGTGCAGAAGCACTTGATAATCATTTGACTACTGTTCCGCGGGACCATGAACTGAGGTCACAAATAGAAGAAAGAAGAATAAGAAGTGATGCAGCTTATGAAGAGGCCAAAAGAAAGGAAAAGGCTTCCCATGAAGAAAAACTACGCCAGGAAAAAGCTAAAGCAGAATCTGAGGTTTGTTGGCTTGACCTTTCTGTTCTTTGATGTTTTTTCTGCTAAACATTTTGATATTAGTTCTTTCAAGCCTCCTCTATTCATGTTACTCCCGTAGATATCCTTTGAAATGCACGCAGAGTTATCTTGACAGCTCTTGGATTATGAGCAAACTGGAACTCCTTTGGCGCTTCCCATGCCTTTTTTGCTTTTTGGGGCTACATTTTTGCACTTCATGCAAACGCTTTCCATTAGACTACACAAGACTTTGCTATTCCATTTCTTCGTTAGATGCATTTTGTTTTCCACTATTTCTAATTGGGTTTCTGGTCACTTGGTGCCCTTCCTGGTCAGTTCCCTATTGTGACAAAGTACTTCTGGTATAGCTATTGGCATTTCAGGGCTGATTCCATCATCCTTCTAAGTAATAAAAATATTTTGGAATGCAGGCCAGACTTGAGGAAGCCAAAAGAGCTGCTTTGGAAGCTGAGAGAAGAGCCACAAAAGAAGCTGCAGAAAGGCTAGCTAGTGAAATCTCAACAAGAGTTGTTGCTAGGGTGGCACAAGAAGATGTCAGACTTCAAATGAATGCCAATGCAGGAACTTCAAGTAAATTTTTTGAATACTTGATGGATTTGATTGATTATAACATGCTTTGTGTTTGTTGTTTAGTGACTTGTCTCATTTAATATTTTTCCCTCATCAATTGGCAACGTGATGACAGGTAAAGTACTTTGGGCTGCAGAAAGTGCTCTAAATTTTGAACAGGCAAGACTACACAAATTTAAAGAGGTAGATGAAAGAAACCAGGCTTTGAGGTTGACTTCCAATAAGGTATTGCTGACACTACAGGGATTAAGTTTTGAAAAACTGGAATTAGTATATATATTTTCCTAAATTTTATTTGGGCCTTATATATTGAAAAGGCTAACGTAATTATTTATTACTCACCTAGATACTGTTGTAGATTAGAATTCTGATTTTGTGTCTGTTATTTTGTTGAAGTCAAAGTTATAGGCTATGTGACTTTCTTCCTTTATGTCGGTAGGTGATATGTGGTCTTATTTTTTGTTAGGATTTGAGCAGCTATGAAAAGCTTATTAAAAGGACGATAAATCAAATACGTAGGTCAACGAAAGTTGTCAGGTGAGATAGATTTGATTATTGCTGCATTCTAGCGAAATGTTTAATTATCAATGAATTTTTTTTGGTTTGTCTTTATTATCTGTATTACTTTATCTAAATTTTTTTATCATGATGAGTATTATAATGGCATCAATGTTTTCACTTCACCCCAGCGAATTGCAGCATGTCACTGATATGAAGGACCTAGTTTTTGCTTTACTTATTTATAATTAAAAAAAAAAAAAAAAAAAGGTTTTTGCTTGCCTTTACAGCTGGTCAGACCAGTAAATTAAGTGCCAGCCCTTTTGCCCTGTGGACTGCCTTAAGGGTTTATTTATTTATTTATTATTATTATTATAAATTACTGTATTATTCAAGACTTTGAACTGAAAAAGTGATTGTTACTGATCAAACTGACTGATTTATGATCTTTCATTCATTTGTGAATGTTGTAGACTTGTAGTTGCTGCTTCAGCCTCTTTAGATAGAGGAGGGTTTTCCCTATTCTTGAGGAGCTGTACACAAGAATCATTCCCTTCTAATGCCAATAAAGCCTCATTGTTAAAGAACTCAAATTCTTGTTTTATTCATGGCATTCGTTTTGGTTATAATTCTTCACCACAAAAGTAACTAGTACTTTTGGATCTTGTTTGTATTGATTTACCAATTGCAGTGAAAAGGCATGTGAAATTGTTAAGATTTTCCATGATCCTCATTGCCCTCAATCTGTCGGCATGGCAGCATTTGCAAAGAAGGTAATTTCATAAATCTGGCCAAAGGCATGCTCGTGTTCTACCTAGATTCAGTTTTTGGTTGGATTGTTAGAATGGCAGAAACAGACAGAAAGTTTTGGAATATGCATGTTAACATGCTTAAAGTTGGAAAATATGGGATTTTATTCGGTATCTGGAAAGAGTTCAAAAGTTTTTTTTTTTTTTTTTTTTGATAATTAAGAGTTTGTTTGGGATGTGATGAAAAGTTCAGCTTATTTTAATACAGCATTGGAGTCGCTGTTGAGAGGCTCTGTAGCTCATAATTTTTTTTTTTCATGATGTTTGATGGTCTTAGACGTTCTGACTATTATGCTCTGGTGAAGTTCAAATTGAAAATTTGTTCTAGTTCTTATAGGACATTGACAGTAAATCCTTTTTTTTTTTTATATATAAAGTAAACAGTAAACTAAAAGAGATGATATTAATATATTTCCCAATTTTGATGGTACAGGTTCTCTCCTATTGTATCAGCCCTGATAATGACGCTTTTGCATGTGCATATGTCATTGTTCTTGTTACCTCACAAGTAAAACATGTTTAATTCATTGTGTTTGGGGCTGGATGTTCATTAATGAGATCACTGGTTAGTGACAGTTGGATGCTCCTGTGTTTTAACTTCATCTACACATTAGGATGCTACTCAGTGGTTGTAAAAATTAAATAATTTCTCTCAAAACTTCAAGATATTGCAATAATGAGGATGGCTAGTTTCAAGGTTATTGTTTATGCCTGAATTTTTTATTTTATTTTTTATTTTTAAAAAGGTTGGAAGTTTGATTTTGAATGGTGTAATTGGTTGTGGTTAGGGATTGATTTTGATTTGATACGTTTTAGGGATATCTCAATGATACAAATTCTAGAAGCCTTCAGGGAAGGCTTTCTTTTTGTATAAAGTTGGAAAAAAAGGTTTGAAGTTCGTGAATTGGTTTAAAAGATTGAGGAGGATAGCCTTCAGGATGTAGCTCCTTGTTCATATATTGTTATTCTTGAAATAGACAGACAGACATGCATTTTTCACAAACCCTCACACCAAACACAGCAATCCTAATGACAAGGAAGGTGCATATCATTTCTTCATATGTATGCGTGTGCTTGTGCTGCATGCACGTGTTTATAGAAAGCAATTAGATGCTCCTTTCCTTGGATTTGTATTTTGTAAGAATAAAGTTTTGCTATACCAAAGTAAATCATCTTTCTAGCGACGTTGTTTTCTGAATTTGCTGAAGGATATAGAATTTTTTCTGTAAATTGCTCAATAGGTTGGTTTGCTGAACCAACCTACCCACACACTTAATATAGTTACAAAGAACAATAGTTGTCAAAGTTGTGTTGAATTGTTAAATACAAGAATTGTAAAGAGTTAAAACAAACTAATTGATAAAAGTATTCTGAGCAATGATAATTAAAGTTCATTTAGCAATAATAATTAGTAATTTTATTGTATTTGAAAGCAATGGATGATTTTCAAGATTTTAATATGTTCATTAATTGTTTTTCTACTTTTTTTTGGTTTCAACATTTATTGATCTCACAAAACTATTGTAGACTAAGAGGTAGAGTTAGTTTGTGGAATTTCAAGCAAAATTAAATCAAAATGACAAAAAGGAGTTGAAATGCATGTTGATATCTTAGGTGCTACTAGATAAATATATATCTTGTAATCCTAGGTTAGTTCATTTCTATGTTCTGCGAGACATGATATATACCAAACACTACCTCAGTTTTCACTTAGCACAATGTATTCTTGGAACTGCATACTAACACAGCAATGAAATGCTCTACCTACTCAGTTTCCACTTGTAATCTCCAGAAAAAATATTTAACAACCAAATCTACACAAGAAATAAACTGTAGAATCCTAATTCCTACTGTTATACCCATAATATCCAATTATTTGAGTGGTCAGGTTTTGGAATGGATGAGAATTTGCTAATTGGTAATGGATGAGAATTTGCCAATTGGTAATGTATATTCTATAGACCTTGCTAATTACCATTGTAGGGATGTGACTATACAATGACAATTAAAACTTTGACATGATAGAACACTTGCATTGGGAATATAAATACCCAGTTGTTTTTTTATATTCAAAGTTTTAAAAATATTGCTCGAGTATATATTAGAACCTGTGAACAGTTAAATTTTATATATATAACTAATTATTCACTTGGATGTAAAAAAAAAAAGAAATTATTATATTAATTGAGAAAGGTGAAGAGAGGAAAAAGAAATGAAAGAGAACAGAGAGAAACATGATTTTTTTTTAATATTATTTGATATTGTAGTTTATATTATTTTAATAAGTTGTATATAAAAATAAAAATTGAGATGTTAGATGAGTTGTAAAATGAAATGGTAAAATAAATAAAGTAAGTTTTGATGTTAGATGAGATGTTGGTTAATAATTCTTTTAAAGAAAGTTTTTATGAAAAAAAAAAAAAAAAACAATTAAGTGGCTGTTTGATAATGTTATTTTAGTAACGTTATTTATATTTTTTGGAAATACGTGTGAGTGAAAAAGTGTGTAAAAATACGTGTAATGTTGATTAAACACTGAAAACTATTGTTCAAAACACTTTACTAAACAACCATATTTTGACAAATTTTTTTATTTTTGTGTCAAAACTTTACTTAACACTTAAAAATATTTAAATATTTTTAAATAATGGAATATATATAGATTTGCAAGAGTATGCAGTCAATTGTCTTTATTTCGAAACCCTATGAAGTTGTACCAATGCTAGAATAATAGGGCCGGACTACAGAGTAGGGGGCAAGTAGCCAAAATTACTTATTCTTAATTTTTTATTATTATTTTATTTTGGCCAAAATGAGAATTCATTAGAACGACCGCGAAGCTAGTTAAATCAAATTAACTGCAAAGTACGTTTATCGTCAAAGTCTTCTTCAACAAAACATAAGGAAAAGAAGGGACGACAAGGTAAATTTCACTCATCACAATGCGGAATAGTTAAAGCTTTAATGTTTAAAATTTTGAAAAATCGAAAGCCACTTAGTAATAGTTGCTTTTTTTTTTTTTTTTCATCATTATTTAATTTGGAAGACAGTAGTGATACACAATAAAATGATTAAAGAAAGATTTTATTAATGTGTGTCCTTAAAGCGAGCATTAATAAATTATTTTGTAAAAAAAGTAAATAAAAAAATTACTAACTTTTTAAATAGTATTTTTTAATTTTTTATAAAATATTTTTAAAAAATAGATAATTAATGTGTAGTTTAAAGATATATATTAACTAAACCTTTAAAAAAATTATTTCTATCTTGCAGAATTCTTGTCAATCACTTTAATACAGATACTACCCCATGTACAGAGAAAATCAAAATTGCAGTGTGATACACCTGCATAAGTCTGCACATTTCAGCAGCATACACCGAGAAAAACCTGGTGGTTACTGCGTATCAACAACTAGTTACTAGGATAAAACTGTCTTTCTACTCTTGCTTCACCTGGACCATCTTCAAATCGTGATTTTTCTAGCCAATTCTGGAATAATTAATGGTAGCTAGAGGTCCCTATTGGAAATTTCCAAGATCTTAGCAATCTGCCCAGTTACTTTAGTTTGTAGCATTGCCATTATTAATTCTAGCAAAGATTCTAAAGGTACGTAAAATTGCTGAGGCAATTCACATTTAACAATGAAATTTGACAAGCAGTCCTACAAGTTCAGGATTGAGTAGTCACCTTCATAAATGAGGAGGTCTAATTGGTCAGAAAAAGTTTTGTTGACAAGATTATTGAATTGTCAGTACTAAAGTCTTCATTCAAAAGTTCAAAATCTTGGCTTTGTGTAGTAGTATAATATTTTTTGAAATATGAATAATATTTTTTGAATATATGTGTGAGTAAAAAAATGTGTAAAAATATATATAATATTGTTTAAGCATTGAAAACTATTGTTTAAATTACAGTAACAAACAGACCCATATAACCGATAAGTTGTGATTAATTTTAATTAAAATTATTTTTTTCTACTAGTAATAATTTATCATTTGCGATTTGTTATAAAAATTTTATAAAAATATTATTGACATAGCATTTTTTTTTTTGAATGCATTGTTTATAATATGAAACTGACACGTCTATTTGGAATATGATTTTATATAATATAATTTTGATTTTTGCTTGATAATTTCATGGACTGTCCTAAATAGTTAAATGTGTTAAATGGTATTCATAGAACAATGGTCAATAAACTATTTTAAGAAAATTTTGACATTTTTTTATAAGAAATATAAAAAATAGTAAGTAAATTTTATTAAAACAATTTTTTTATAAAAAATTTATCCATAATTTTTTTAAAAAATATTCCCTAAATAATTGTTTTTTCGTTTTTCCATAAAAAGTTTTCTAAAATGGTTTACTAATGTATGCTCTAAGGGCACACGTTAGTAAATCTCATTTTCATTTATTCACATACCTATCTCTCATTCCAAATCCAATGTACTTTTTTTTGCCTTTCAAATATATCCTCACAAACTAGAGTATATTCAACTTGGATAGTCCTATAGCATTAGCATAGGTGTACTAAATGTTAAATATTTAGCATTTGACACACTAAGTACCAAAAAAGCTCATTCATTAGATGTTTTAAATTTTAAAACTTTTAGCATGAATGAACCATATAGTTTCAAATTTGGAATAATATTGTTCATAAATTGTAAAATTTTTATTTTTATTTTTTAAAATTATTTTCTTTCTCCTCTCCTAATCTACTGTACACAAAAATACAATTTTTATTGTGTTAAAATGACATAGTTTTGCAACAACTAATACCAACACTAATAATTATCTACTTTAGTAAAGAGTTTATGAAAATTAAAAATTTTTCATTTTCATATAAAAAATGTCCTAAAGATAAAGCCCAACAATATTATTGTTACTGAGAGAGTGAGTGAGAACAAGGAGTATATTAGAGAATCCCATGATTTGTCAAAAATGTGAAAGCTAGGTGTGAGGTCACTCATTTCAGCATTTGGTTCATAAAGAAAAAAAAATGCAGTAAACCTAGTGGGGTTGGCCGAGTGATTGGGTACTCGGTTTCAAAATGACTGTCTTGGATTTGATTGAGAGCTCTCCAATTCAAGTTCGGGCACCAGTACTTTGAAAAAAACTTCTTGGACTAGCGATTTACCCTATTATGAGCTCATCTGTCGCAAACAGTGATTAACCAGAGAAAGTTTTGAAAAAACTCTATTAAAAAAAAAAAAAAAACGTATGCAGTGTTTTTTTTTTTTATATTTTCTCAGTGATGCGTATCAATGGAAAGGAGGTATTGAGGCAAAAAGAAAACCTATCAGTTTGTTGGGTAATTAAGAAAACCGTAGTGTAACTTACCGTCAGGCCTTTATTAGTTTGACTTTTCCCTCATATACCTTCATTTACTCTTTACCACTTTCCCACCTACCTACTTTTACCTTAACTCATTTACTCTTGTTTTCCTTTACTGTATTATCTCTAACCCTCGTCTAAGGCTTGTCCTTTCTAACTCCCAACCCAGCCCTGTTCTCTGTATCCCAGGATTCTCTGTTGATCTCCTTCGTCCTTCTCCCCCAAAATCAAAGTCCTACTCTACTCGCACACCCAGCTACACCTATAAACCCACAACTTTATCTCAAATCACCATAATGCCTCGTCTGGCTTATATATGGAGCTCCCTTCGTCCTCCTCACCATCTTCCACTGCCTCCTCAGACTTTGCACCATCTTCATCATCCTCCTCACTGCCTCCTCAGACTTTGCACCATCTTCATCATCCTCCTCCAACAACGTTCCTGCACCTAAGGTAAGCGTTTAATGTTTGTGTTAAATTCAAAAATGGTATGTTTACCGTTACTGAAATTTGTTCTTGGTTGCTGTTCATTGTTGCTTGTTGCTCTTGATGTTGGACACGTTTTTCCTCCATGCCCTTCTAACTGGTCATATATGTATAATTTCTGAAATGGGCTTCTTGAAGCTAATAAAGGTCTAAACTGGTTACTTGCTTCCCTGCAATTAATTTTTAATTGTGATTCTAGATTTGGTTTTTTTTCCCATGTTGTATGTAACTTGTCTGCAAAAGAATGTCTTCAAAATATACCTGTAATAACTGCTTTGAGTTAATCTTCACTCTGTGTTGCTCTGGATGCATCACTTTCTTTTATACATAACTCTACAACTTGTTTGGTACGGATTTCTGTTCAAATGACCATTTTACCATTGTGCAGTTACTGGGTTAGACCATAGGGTTAGGTTCAAGTTGAGAAATTATAAAACAAATATTTAGGCTTAAGTGTGTATGTCCTATTAGATGGCAGAGGCATCCAATGCTGCGGATTCGGCGCAATGGCCTGCATCATTAGTAAGGGATTTAATTGTAATCTTGTTAGAAGAAACAAATAAAGGGACCTTTTGTGATGGGAAAATAGAGAGAGGCTATGGGCAAGCTGTCACCAAGGCGTTTAACAACCAAACCGGAAAAAACTATAGCTACAATCAAATTAATGGAAAACTGAAACGCCTAAAAAAACAATACAAATTGTTTTCCAAATTGATTCGTATAGCCGGAACGGGAGGGAATCCTAATATCAACACTGAGGCGTGGATAAATGCAACAAAGGTGAGTGTTATACATTTAATAAATTTTCATGCTGTTCATTCTTTTAATTCTTCATGTAAACAATCCCGTGTCTCTAATCCCATGTATACCACATCTTGTCTGTTTCTAGTCGCACATGAAGTACAATGAGTTTCGTCACAAGGGGCCGGACCACTATGGGTTGCTAAGACAGCTCTTCACCCCGATTGCACAAACAACCTCTGCCCAACAAGTTGCACAAACATCCTTTGCACAAACATCCTCTACCCAACACTTTGTAATTGATGTGGACGAGGAAGACAGCAACTCAAGCGGGAAGCAGCCAGCTCACACCGGCACCTCTTTCGGGAAGAAGAGGAAAACAATGTCCTTTGCCCCTGAAAGTAGAGAAAGGGTGGAATCTGCTCCTAACACCTCAATGATAACGGCTACGCAAATTTTGGTCTCTATGTCTGTTGATCCAAAAACCAAGTTCAAGGCCCTTGAACAACTCCGGGGGGATTTAGTCTGGAGGCAATCCTTCATCGCCATGGATCAACTTACACGACGGGAATGGATCGAGATGCTTCAAACTATGGACTAGTTTACCCTAGGGACTAAGGAACAATTATGTTATTATATTTGAATATGTATGTTAATGACCATACTATTTGATGGTTTGTTATGTTTATTACTTTCTCTTGTTACAAACAATTGTTGCTGACTTATTATTGTATAAAAAAACTTGTGACTTATCTTTTAATGCACATATCTGCAAATTGTAAGCCCCTCCCCTTTTTCTTTTGTTCTTTATTTATTTCTTTGAAGTGTGGTTTTATGGGAGATCTTTTGATGCATGGCAATTATTTATTACTCACCTAGATACTGTTGTAGATTAGAATTCTGATTTTGTGTCTGTTATTTTGTTGAAGTCCAAGTTATAGGCTATGTGACTTGCTTCCTTTATGTCGGTAGGTGATGTGGTCTTATTTTTTGTTAGGATTTGAGCAGCTATGAAAAGCTTATTAAAAGGACGATAAATCAAATATGTAGGTCAACGAAAGTTGTCAGGTGAGATAGATTTGATTATTGCTGCATTCTAGCGAAATGTTTAATTATCAATGAATTTTTTTTGGTTTGTCTTTATTATATGTATTACTTGGTCTTAGGCCGGCACCACACTGGTGCACTCTGAAGGTACTTTCATTTTGACGGTTCTTTACTCTTCACCTTTTAGTGAAGACTGTGAGTTTGGGTGATAGACCTACTAACGATTTTGAGCATCATCATATATTAACTTTGTCATGATGAGTTTCAATCTTTATGACAGAACCCCAACCCCATTTTCCGAGTCATTTTCTTCAAAACCTTGCACGGATCTTTCTAGAGAAGTGAGGAAACATATTTCGTGATTGCAGCTAAAGTGCCAATTAATCTTTTTCAAATTAAAAGTGAGATAAAAAGAATATAGGTCTACCTTCCACGCGTCTGACAAAAAGTTTGTCAAATTCAGCAATTTTGGTTTTAATCTTGCTTAAATGTGAATGGTAGTAAAATTGTTGACCCAATTGTAGAAATGAAATGTAAATAATTACAAAATGGTAGCCAATGCAGTATCTCTAGCTAGAGAGTGAATTATCTTTAGCATGGTGAAAAAGAATCTACAAGGAATTGAAAAATGTATCAAAATTACAGCATGCCTTTGACTTGATTTCCTTCATTTTGTTGGAGATGGTAGTGACCCTTATTTGCCACGTGCATGATCCTACTACTACCTTATAAATCAGTTTATTCTTCGTAATCTTACCTGATATTTTGCTAGGTTGATCAATCCCATCAAAATTAAGCAAATGCTCTAAAGCTTGACTATGAGTGAGAAATAAAAGGTGAGAAAATGACGTGGACTTCGACAAGAATGTTTCACAACCATGTGCAGAAATGCTATGGCATGCGTGTGGGTCTCTTCTCTTCCTAGTGGTTCAGTTTTCTTTCTGCTTATATTAGCAGTTTAGGAAAGTCCACACACCTTCCTAGCAAGGCAAATGATATATAGGAAACAATGTGAAAGACTCTTCTGTTGAATTGGAAATTAACTTGGAGGTGGAGATGAGCTGTGAGTACGAGGCAAGTAGCTGGCTTTGTAAAGACTCTTCTGCAACAACCTCTAATAGTATGACATACTTTTTTTTCTCTTCTTTTCTTTTAGCTAAAATCCAAATTACACTCTTCTGCTCAAAAAAAAAAAAAAAAAAAAATGCAAATTACATTCTCTAATTGAGTCCTTCAAATTTCCATTAAAAAATATTTTTATCATATAAAAAAAATTAATAAAAATGATTTTGTATTGTTAACAAGATTTTTTTAATCGAATTAGACTTAAGGTCATAATTGAATAAATTTAAAATTTAAAAAACTCAATTGAAAAAAAAGTAAAATTAATGGACTTAAAACTAATTTCAGTCAAACTTTGAGGTGCAATTTACATGTGAGAGAGAGAGAGAGAGAGGGAGAGAGAGAGAGAGAGAGATTTGCTACAACTGTGAACCAAATCACTAAGAAGAGCATGCAAAATTGTTGACTGCAAAACCAAAGAGAATATAATTGTTAATAACGAAAAGAAGAACCCACTACCACGGTATTTATCTTGATATCATTTTCTAAGGAAAAATGAAATTAGAGATTATTTTTATGTACTGTGTTGAACTAGTTACAATTTTGAATTATTTGGGATTTTTAATTTTTTTTTTTTTTGGAATTTTGTTTAATAATTTGTTAGTTTCTTGTTGTTTGATCTAGTCTTGTTTTTGTTTGGGGTTATTTTTTTGTTATTAGGGTTCATTTTTATTTTTGTGATTTAAATTCTTTTATTTATTTATTTAAGGGGTTAAGGATTATGTTTGAAGCCAAAATTATTTTGGGAGTAATGTTATGTCCACGACATTTTCACAATAGATCGTATAAGACAAGCTATATTAGTAGGTAAAAAAATGATGTAATTATGGGGTCTCAATTAAAATTACTAATAGCTTACCACAAAAGATTTCTTGTGAAATTATTCTAAAAATGTTGTGGATGTATTATTATTATTATTATTATTATTGTTATTATTATTATTATAACCTAAATTCTTGTAATTCTCAATTCAGAGTATTCACAATTTTATTAGGGTGCTCAAAATAGGTTAGTTTAGTGTGTGTGGTTATAGATATATATATATATATATATAAAGTGTTTATTACAAATCGCTTGTTGTGTATAACAAGTAGTGTGTACTTGTCATTACCCTAATAGCAAAACTTCTGTATATATATATATATATATATTTAACTTTTTAAAGTTACAATTTGAAGTCACGACATGCTCAACATATTTTAGGCGAAATAGTTACTCAACATCAATGTGATTATTACCCAAGTTAGCTATATATTTAATGTGGTTTTCAATGTTGCATCAACTAATTTTGAACAATAACAACAAATATTAGTCCAAATAATGTAAAAAAATAAATAAATAAATAACCCAATAATAACAAGATTGGACCAAGCAACACCAAATAAACAAAATATTCAACAACAAAAAAAACTCAATCATTTTATACTCATAATTTGTTGAACCCATTTCATAAAAATAATTTCTAATTTCATTTTCCTAAAAAGGTACTAATAGAGATACCATGATCATGAGTTTTCCTTGAATGTAGTGAGAGCTTTGCTCTTATCCTAACTATGCAGAAGCAACAACTCTACTTTTCTTAGCAACTTGACTCGCACTCGCAATTAGTATCATTCGTTGTACGCTGCATCTCTCTCTCTCTCTGTCTCTCTCTCATCTACTCTAGCATCATATTTGTTGTTCTTTGCGTCTTTTTTTTTTTGTCCATATATTCAAATTCTATTTTACTAGATTTTATATATAATTAGTTTTCTTACAGGCTATCCTAGAAAAAATTATTAGTAAGAGGTATGTGCTTGCATTATTATATGGTAATGGAAAGGGATTATGATAAAAAGAGTAGCGAAAAATCTATCGAAAAGTTAATCCTATCCAATCTAGTACTATATTATTCTATACGGATAAATGTCAAGATATTTATAAAAAAAAAAAAAATTAAGAATAATTGATTTTCTCCTATCACAATGGCGCAAGAAAGAGCTATACAAGACACAAATACAACAAACATGGCCTCCCCCATAAATTTTTATTGAAAAAAAAAAAATCTTTTTTTATAACAATTTCTTCAGACCACTTTTATTTACTCACACACAAATCACAAGCTCTTTTTCATTTAATTAAAGTTGCTAGATACGCACCGACAAAAGTCATGTCCTCTAAGAACTTAGTAGATTTGGCAATGGGATTGCGCTTGCCAGAAGTCCGAAACTCACTATCGCATCCATTGTAGGCGACCCGGGCTTGAATGATGTAGGTCCTCAGGTTACGGTAGTCACCTTTCGACATGAAGTCCAAGGACCTTTTGAGTAAGCCAATGGAACTGTCAAATTTCGATATGCAATAATCAATTTCGGTGGACTTGTTTTCCTTTTGAGCCACTCCCTTTGCAACTTTGCTCTGGTAAACCAATTTGTGAACAGCTGCAATTGAGGCTTCACGAGGGTCAGTCCGGTTATAGACAATTGAAGCACATATTTGCTTATAAGGAGAGTTGTCGCATAGGCCAGCGCCATGAGCCTGGCCAATGAGGATGACGACGGCTGTTGCTAAAAAGACATAAGAGAAAAAGGTGTAGTCCTTGAAAACCATAGTTTTTATTAGATTTAATCACTACAACGCTTTCTCTGATGTTGGGGTTCAGTGAAAGATGACTTATGATATGGTTGAGAAGTGATTTATACAATTTTCAGAAGGCTATTTATAGAACAGAAATGCTATGTCAACATTTTCTATAGAAGTGGTTGAATAGAAACCACCATAACTATTTTGTTTTTTACGAATTGAGAGGGTTAGAGGGGTTGGTTTGTGAGGTTTACCTTAATTAGTGCAAAAATTTTGGGTGTGTTTTTTACTTTTTTAAAGAACAAATTGAAGTGACAAGTTGGACATCTTTTGGTTCAAATAGTTTCTCAACATCAATGTGGTTATCAATAGAAGTTAGTTATCTGTAGTGGACTCTAAAATAGGAGAGGATAAGATTTTGATGAGCCTTTTTCAGATTTTACCACCGAAGATCAAATTTTTTTTATGGAACATCAACTATTTTTGAACAATATGGGCAATTCAAATTTTCTGTCTCACTTTTATTTTTTCATGATTTATTCCATTAATCACTATTTGTTATATATTCATTTGACTTTCATTGTAAAATAACCAAAGTTAAAAATGAAAAAAAAAAAAAAAAAAAAAAGAATAATCAACCACATTGCAAGTTATGATTAGTGGAATACAAAAATTGCCATAGAGAATTTGTGTTCCACTCATCTAACATGCACCCAACTAGATTACATGAAGAAAATGACAAAAAATGATAATTTAAAATATATAGTACACTACAAAAATATTAAATTGTAACATCTACATCTTCTTGGTTTAGGAGTTTAAACCACTTAGAGGAAACATAAACTCCTCAATCCCTGCACTAGCTCTTTTCCAACTCTTATCAGAAAGCTTATGATAATTGCTTAAGTTTTCACTATTATTTTGGTTTTGATAGGTAATATCATATCAATTTTATATTTAATATATTAAACATAAATATGTGAGTTTGAAATACTTCTATGAAATTACTTCATTATGTGTATTTTTCTCTTGTGGGATATTAAAACTAGTTAGCTAATCACGCAGACATGCAGCCAAAAGAATTCAAGGGTCAAGATCAATAGAGGCTTGGCTTTTGAAGCATAATAAGTAATAAACTTGTAAGAATAAAAAAGGATAGACTTTTAAACATCTCATTTTATACCCCGTTGATAAAATTTAGTCCCCAGTCCCAATGATGAGCTTGACATGTCTACAAAAGATAATTGAAGTTATTTTGATAGTTTGGAAGTAATCACAACTAAAAAGTGTTGAAATCGCTATGGAAACGGTGCTGAAAAATGACCTTTGCTTGCTAAGATCAAAATTTTTTTAAAAAAAGACATTGACAATGAGACTTTTACACTACAATAAACAATTATTGACTTCTTAGTTCTAGATTTCTAGCGTCCTTTGGAAATCAATATACACAATAACAAATTCTATAAAAGAAAATAGCAAAAAAATAAAAATAAAAAGAATCTCACAATCTTAATTCAACCGATTAGTATAGCAAATTTTAAGTAAATATTTTCAAAGAAATAGATAACACATACAAATGACAAATCAATTCTACAATTTAAAATCGAAATTCCTAAAATGAGTGTTTGATATATTCACATTTCATTTTCCTAAAATTTCCTAAAAAACCCATAATAAAGTGACAATTAGCAAATTAATGGCAGTACCCAACTGGGTTTTGTCTATTTGTGTCAAATTAATTAATCAATATAAATAAATATATCCACATCCTTTGCAATAGTCTTTTTACAATTTCCACACAGAATTGTAACAAGAGACTCTCTCCAAGACGTTGATCATTAATTCAGCATGTTGGATCCTTTCATTGTTAACCTTTATTTTATTTTTATTTTTTCCGTACTTATTTGTGAAGGGTTTTCTCATCCATTGTCTTTCCACCTTCTCTAAACTCTTCATCTCCCAACCAACAACCCAATTGGCTAACATTCAATTGCTACCATATTGGAATTAAAATTCAATTGCTCATGTTCAATTCTTCTCAATGTTTTTGACTTCCCAAGTTAATTTAGTTTACTATTACAACTATCTTCTCCATTTAATTCTCTTCTTAACCATCAGTTGCTTCTGCCTTGGAATTTTCTGAGCTAAGCTTGAGACAGTCGAGAAAGACACATGAACAAAATGATCGACACATCACCAGAGTCAACTTTTGTCTATTGGTACATTTCCTCTTTATGTAGTCCATCGCATATGTCATATCTAAGAATCAACTCTCAGGAGTGATTAGGAAAGCAATTGGTTTTTATTGTTTTCTTATTTTAGCAAATGTTTTGGTAAGATTCAGCTTTTTAGTTAATCCATTGTATAAGCTAGGAGTGATCGTTTATGAAGAGTGATTAGAAATATTGCTTTTTTAATTTTTGTTTTTGTTAATTTAATTGTGGTAGTACAATTCTTTTGTTGGTCTTTGATTTTATAGACTTCAAGATTTTTTTTTTTTTTTTTTCTTTTTGATAACTATAAACTTGAAGTTGGTAAATAATTAATGAAACCTTCTTCCTATTAATAATATTCCTTTACAATATGTTTATCATTGTTCACAATGTATTAGCATGAATATTGATAGTATTTGAATATCCAATTGAGTTAGCTAACTTAGTGTATAAGGTTTGATCCAGTTGAAGTTTCACTCTTGAATAGAAAGAAAAAAAAAAAAAAAAAAAAAAAACCAAAATTTTTGAAATCAAATCGGTGGTGATCATATTCATAATTGTGGTTTCAATTAAAATTTAGTAATTACATTGTATTTGATTATATTAGGGGTTTTATTTTCTTCGGATTTTTTAGATTTGCCGTGCTTTTGTAGTTGTCATAGGTGAGTAACGTAAAAGTAGATCCGATTGTTGTGCAAATTAATAGGCTTGATTTGGTTCTACAGGAGAACTCTGATTTGGATGCATATGAGACTCTAGTCAGGTATCGATTATTTTGTTAGTAATCATAATTTAGGTTTCACATGAAAACACTCTCTATATGTATTAGTACAATATATCATGGTTACATTTTATATATCATATTATATATAACAAAAATTAGGCTTAGACGCCGTGGTTGTGCCACATGGCTTCACCAAATTGCAGAAATTTTATTAAATTTTTAGATTTTTAAAGAACTAAAATAGAATAGTATACTACCAGAACTCTGAGTCATTCTTATTATTAAATAAAATTAGATTAACATTATTTTTTTTATTTGTTAGGATATATTTCTTAAATTAAAGGATAATATTTAACATACAAAAATTTAATTTAGATAATATTTATCATCTAATTAACATTATTTATTTATTAGGATATATTTCTTAAATTAGGGGATAATATACAAAAATTTAATTTAGATAATATTTATCATCTAAATTTTCAAAAATTTAATATTATTAAATTAATATTATTTTATTAGAATATCAAGCTACAAAACTTGATTATTAAGGGATAAGCACAATCCAAATTCTTCAAGAGGTGATTAATATAAATTTATCCCAAGAAACAGTATATATCTCCAATAATTTGATAATCTCTATTTATTCCAAAAACAATATATATCTCCATTAATTTGATAATTTCTTAGTTGATGACATATAATATATATATATATATATATATCAAAATTCATTATAGCTATCAACCACGTTTTCTTTCTCTCTTTTTTCTTTATTAATTTTTTTGAAATTTTTAATTTTTTATATGTTACGTTATGTTGAATCAACTCTTTTTTTCTTTTCTTTTCTTTTTTTTTTTTTTTTTTTTTTTCATTCTATTCATATGACCTTTTTTTTTTAATTCCAATTTTTATGGGATAAAAACAAACACATTGATTAGATATCTTTACTTTCAATAAGATTTAAATTAATTATATTTCAAATGGAACTCAACCAATATATATAATCCTATATATCCTTTTTGGACTGAAGCTCATTTCAATATGTGAATGCCTAAATCCCATGACAATGCAGGTATGCATTCTTTCTTCTTTTATTATTAGTATTTTCATTTTGTTTATTTTTTTTAGTGTTATTATTGGTTTTTTGTCTTCATGTGATTTTAATTAATGAATTCAAAACATTCAAAAACATTGTCAAGTTTCTAAAGGCTCCTTCTTTGTTTTTGTATTTTTTTTTTTATTAAATTGATTAGGTTTTGTGTATTGGTTGCATTTTGTTTAAACTAATTTTCTTAGCTTTGATCTAATTTATATGCTTAGGATTAGGGTCTTAGAATTAATGATTAAATATGGTTAGACTTAATAGATTAATTTTAACAATTTTCTTATTTGATTTTTATGTTACATCAAATTATCAAGATGCTCTACACGTGTATTTTTTAATTATCAACTTTAATTTTAATTTATAATATTATCAAGATTATATTAATTTTAGATTTATCAATTGTTTAGTACATTTTTTTAAAATATAATTATCAATTTAAAATTCAATTTGGAATTATCAATTTAATTTAGTTTTAGGAAGAAATATTACTCCTTATTTTAGTGAGATAATTATTTACACTTGATAATTTTTTCTTTTTTCTGTATTGATTCTATTAAAATATATAATTATTTATACATTTATTTTATAAGTTTTTTCATAAAACCGTGCAACGCATGGGCCTATAACTAGTGTATATATATATAGAGAGAGAGAGAGCTTGCCTGTAATTATACGTGGCATTCTTATATATTCAAGCTTCCCACACTTTGTGATTTGTTGTGGACAAGTTATTCTATGAATATTATCAATTTGCTTCCACTTTGCATACAAAATTTTATGTTTTGATTAAAAAGTATTAAAATTGATTTCTCTTTATTTGAAAATTGTAATCAAGGCAAATTAACAATTTGGAGGCTCTATATGGTATATGCAGGATTTTCCTAAAATCTATGAGAAGGATCAAGGGAGCTTTTCTCCCTTGACTTTTATTTCAGTGAAGTCTTTTTTTTTTTTTCCATTCATTGTTTTGTATTGTATTTAAATTGTACTTTTCTCTTGGAAAATTGGGACTTTAATACATCTCATTTCTCTTATTTCAAAGGCTTCAACAAAATCTTGGCAAGAAAAAAAGAAGAAGAGGCTAAATAGAAATCTATCAAAGAGTTTGTACGTGGTAAGCAATATCTAAAAGGCTACAGAAAATAATAGAAGTTTTGCAGCGGAATAGTTTCATAAACACTCTGTGTTGAAGCTAGTAAGTGATAAAAGTTCAACATGCACTAAACTTCTCTTTTCTTTATTCCTATGTCTCTCTCATTTTCTCATGTTCTCTTCCATTCTTCACCAGGACCTATGTAGACTCAAAACCCAAAAGACTAGGACCCTTTTCCTCCTCAACCCCATGTCAAACTCAACCTCTCGCTCGCCCCAAGGATAAATGGTATGTTAAAGGAAAATTGTATTGATGCAACATGTTATTGATTAGTACCCGGTTAATAAACTTTAGTCTCCAGTCCCAATGATAAGCTTGACATGTCTACAAAAGGTAATTGAAATTATTTTGATAGTTTGGAACTAATTACAACTTAAAATTGCTCAAATTGTTTTGAAAACAATGCTGAAAAATGACATTTGCTCACTGTTTTGTTTATGACTTTTTATTCACAAAGAATTTTGGAGTGAAGTTTATTTCATTGGAAAGTAGACATCCTGGGCTTCAATTTGAACATAAATTTTTACTAATTTGGACTTATATTAAGTTATGACCGTTTTAGCATTTTTTTGGGAACGTGCGTACTTATAAATCATGCATGCATACACTTGCCCTGACCATGCGTACGCAGTGTCATTTCTAGAAGCCTAGAACTTCATTTTTTAGGGCCCAAAGCCTCCCTCTTTGATAGGCTCTGGCCCTTAGACCCTTGGGAAAGTTTAAAACCCTCTAAATGAGTCTGAAAACCCTAATTTAAACATATAAATACAACATTATGCCTCCAAACTCAAACCCTAACTAGATAGAGTTGATTTTTCATCTAAACTCTTCCAAAACTCTTTTCTAACCTTAAATCTTCTACACTCACAGATTATGCACTTTTTTGGGTTCTTCAAAACCTCTATCTATTGGTCTTAGGGCAAAAACTATTTTCTAATCTCTTTCAAAACTCTTTTCAAACAATCTTTTCAATAATATCTTTTTTTTTTTTTTTTTTTTGAGTTGTGATTACCTATGATCTATTAAATACTTTGATTCCCTTGATTATCATTCGATCTTGTTGTGTAAGCCTTAAGGGGCCGGTTAAATATCAATCAAGTTGTGTTCCATAAGCAAGGTTAGTCTCTCTTCATGGCTCTTCCCTAATTTGGATTTTTATAACTTGTGCTCTTGTTTTGAATGAAGGGTTCAATTAAATATTAGAAGGATGCTAGGTTCTGTTTGATTGTTATTTTATTGTGCTTAAAACTATGTTTCAGGGCGTGTATGTGTGCGCATGCTTTATGTATAAGTACGCATACTTGAGGCATGCGTACACATACACGTGCCTAGAAACCAAGATTCAGGGTTCTTACTATTTTTTTTTTGTTTTGATTAGTTTTAATGACATGTTTATGTCCTGTTGAATCTAGTTTTCACGTGTCTAAGTCTAGGGTTAGTAGAATAACATGTTTTACCTATTTAATTGATATATTGATAATTAGGGTTTATATCTTGGACGAACAATATAAACATGCACATGAACATGAACATGCATTGATGCAAAGGCGCGGTCATGAGCATGATATGGATGATGAACATAACGAATATGCTTGGTTGATGTCATGATGCTTGTCGACGCCTAGCCTCGAACAGAACGGGGCGGGAAAACCGCCGCTGTCGTCTCAGGCCCTCGTTTGACCACCTGCTATGGCGATAGCTCCTGCGCACGCAAGGCCCCGTTAGAGGGCCCTTCTCAATGTGATGTGATGGTGTGGGTTCACGCAGAGCTTTGGGCCAAATTTTGGGTGATTACCAAAGGTAAGTGGAGTCACCACCAATCATTGAATTTTTCTAAGGTGTGATTGGTCACCTGTTTCTAGTTGATTTTATTACCAATCATAGTTTAAGAAAAATGGCATTTTTCCTAATCTAATGTGGATGGCAAACAATCTTGATTCTTAGGTCCAGAAGTTTGGTTACATGTGGGGAAGGTGTTAGGCACCCTACAACGTCAGTCTAAGGACAATTCTTTACTTTGATAAAATCTTAATTTTTGGAAATTGGCAATAAAAGCGTGATTTTGGCATTGGCTTTCAAGGCTTTGCATGCATGGGGGCTTTGAGTTTTGGCTTTTGAAAGGACGTGATCCCAATCTATGCTTTCCTATGGCATTCGAGTCAAGTACTAGATTTCCACAGCGAAAATTCGGCGACACATCACCTTACTTTCACAACGGAAATTAGGCATCACTTTCCCTTAGGTGACATGGACTGTGACAATCACACCAAAATGGGGGGAGTAGGTATATATATATATATATATACATACATCATGCACAATGCAAGCACGCAAAGCAGGAAAGTAAATGCCTACATCCCTAGAGCATGGCCCAAAATACAAGTGCAAGAAAATAAACAGGGGTTGCCATACTTTAGAGATGAGAACGAATGGTACATGGCATGATATACATAATACAACCCATCTAAGAGAGAAATGGGGGAGGAAGGAAAGGGGTTTACAAGAGTACATCACCAAATGGGAAAAACTAAACCCCTAAACCTACTGGTTACCGTTGCTTGGCTCAAATGACATGCTTGCGCCCGCGCCCTTTTCGCTTGTGCTTGGGAGACCATGCCCTAGCTCCATGCATCCTTACTCTATGTGTGTACATGCAAAGGCAATTGACAAGAAACTAGCAGACAAGCGATGGAGGGAAAAGATGCAAAATGCATATGAAGGAGACATAAAGCAGATAAGCATGATAGACATGGCAAGCAAAGAAACCAGAAATCAAGTAAACAAGTAAAAAGGCAAACAAGCAAAAAAGCAAAATAAAAGGTGGTGTCCGTGAGGGAAAAATGTAGGTTTGGATTGAATGTCCATAACTTCATCATATTGAAGCATGGACGACACACTAGCAAACAAGACTCATGCATGGACATGTAAGCAAGTGGGTAAAGATGCATAGAAAGCCAACGAGTTGCACAAACAAGCATGGTAAGCATAGCATCGCACAAAGCGGAAAAAAAGGGAAAGGTATGCATGAAGCAACCGGCATCATGGCGATGCATCCCGAATGGTTACATCCAAACAAGGCCACACAGGCGTTGGATGTAACCACACAGCCACAAACCTGCTAAGGGTGTCAAGCATGGCAAAGCCTAGAACAAGAGAGGCTAACACAAGCATAAAACATAGAAGCAAGCAAGCATAGACATGCAAAATAAGGGTGATCCAAACACTTTGATATGGGCCAAGGTGTAGGGACGATGACAAAGATCATAGGGTCTAGATCGAGTCCTAACCAATAGGCCAAAAACACAAGAAAGAAAGATAAAGAGACAAACGGGCTACAATAGCACATGGCATGACAAACATAGCCTAGGTCTAGGCACACAAACATGGCATGGAGCACACAAGCACATGAAGCATGTAGAGAACAAAGATCCAAGCACATAAGCATGTGGAAACATAGATCTAAGCACACAGGCATGTGAAAACATAAGTCTAGGCATATAGGCATAGAAACGTGCATACAAACATGTAGAAATTTAGCACATGGACATGGTAGAACACAAATCCAAGCACATAGACATGTACAGATATAGATCTAAGCATGAAACATGGCAAAAAGTGCATAAACACATAGATCCGAGCAAAGCGTAGCCAATAACATCATACAAGCATGTGAGTATGTAACCCTAACATTGACATAGAGCAAAAAGAGGAACAAAACATAGGAAAACATGGCATAAAACCCTAAGCATGTAAATTTACACATATAAGCATGTAAAGACGTAGATCTAAGCATAAAATATGGCACAAGACATAACAACCAAGAAATCTAAGCTAGAAACATAAATAAAACAAGAAACATGTTAAAGAAAACAATAAATCATATTATTCAAGCAAAGATAGCAAGATAAATACTAGAAAGAGATTTAGAAGGCTTAGGGGTGTGGATGATAGCTAAAAAAGCTACATCCACACCCCTAAACCCCATATCCAAAGTGTAGAACCAAGGAAATAAAGATTGAGTATAAGAACAATAGCTTGTGTTCTTGGTGAAAAGAGAAGAATCAAAAAGCTTGGATGTGTTTTCTGGTGTTTGGAAGAGAGAAAAACGTGTAGAGAAACTAGACAGAGAGCCAAACTCCCAAAAAAAAAAAAAAAGTCTCATTTTTGGTCTGAGGGGTGTTTAGGGCTATTTATAGCCCCGACATGCTTTTTGAGGTGGCAACCCTCCAAGGGCCGCTAGCCTCAAAAGGCCTATAAATGCGTGGATCCTAACACCTTTGGAAAGATCTTGACTTCCTATTTCTGAATAGGTATGGATCTTGAAAATCCAACGAACAAATCAAAAGTTATGACTCTCGGAAGCTTGCGGTGCATCGATTGGTGCATCATCCCGGTTTTCGGGATATCTTAGCCGTTCTAACTCCGATTTCGACCCATGAATAGTCGTTATAATGAGCATTTGACAGTCGAATCAAAATTAGGATTTTTAGGCCCACCTAAGATCGACCTCAGGTTAAACTTGGTCAAACCTAGTCAAAGTTGTTAAAAATCTCCGAGAAGCTCGGGTTTGATGTAAAACTGTGAAAAACATTGTTTTGTGAGAGTTTGGACCTCGTTTAACCTTCAATCAAACCTAGGGCTAACTAGGGGCATTTTGGTCATTTTGGCTAAAAAAGGCACTTCGGGTGCTCCGGTGCCCGAACAGGTTGCGTCACGTCGTTCTAGATGTTCTCATGGCCCCGTAGAGAAAAAAATAATATTTTTGGATTTTTTGGAGTCCGGCACACAAATCGAAGGCAGACAAAATTCGATATCAACAATGCTATGCTTGGATGTTTAGGATATGCTTGATGTTGATGCCTTATTAGTGATATTGTTTTGTGATGTGCTTGCTACCCTTGAATATATTTTGCTAGATGGATGATAGGGGTTTTATGCTTTGGATGAGTGTGGGACATTTGCCATGTTTGGATGTTAGATGCATGTTAGTGTGTGTGAGTTTAGAATAACATATTAGAGGACCCTTTGATGGGATTAGGATTTGGAACACAATGAGTGAAGGCCAACTTACGGGTCGGGTGGGGTTAGGTGCCTAACACCTTCCAATCCTCATACCTAATCTCCAGACACGTGCTCTGATAAAGATCAGTCATTCCATAAGAACACTATATTTATGGTTTCTAGACCTAATCTAGGTGGCAACATCATTACACCCTCCGCCATGGTCCACCCTAGGACAAGGCGTACTTCCCATGGCTTTGGAGAAACCCAAAAACTCGTCGCGGGCTCTTGCGTCCACACTTATAACCGCTTGTTCTTGATTAATGAATTCTTGGGAGTAGTGACTTAAAATTCACCCAGTGATGTTTTTGCCTTGTGAAAGTTTTCCCCATTTGTCAACAAATCACTTTTTCAAGTTTATTTTTCGCTGCACTCTAGATTATTTAGTGATTTGTTCATGCCTCCACATTATTTGCATATAATTTGATCTAATTAATCAACTTTAGTAATTGAATTATTTAATTAGAGTCAATCTATGACCCAACATAAAGAATATTAATTAGGACTAAATCAATTTAGAGGATAATTGCACATGACTTAATGAGATAAAATAACTGTCTTGAACTATATAAAATTTTCTTGGTGATTTTTTTTTTTAAACATAAAAGAATACTATATAATATACCATATTAAAATAATACTATATATATTTGTGTGTTTCTTATTTTTGTGGATTTTAAAATTTATTGATATGCTTCGCTTGGCCTTGTAAAAATTTTTCCGGTCTCTAACACTGCGTCACTATATTACTATCATAAATATTCTTATAACTATAAGAGGTTCCACAAAAACAAAAACAAAAAAAAAAAAAAAAAAAAAAATTTGAGTATGGTAGAATTTCCCATAAAATCAATGTGTGTTTGTTCTTCCCTAATTCGGCCAAATATGTACTTGGTAATGCAAGAACAATAATGTACAAGATTTAGATGATAAATAAAAATTTCTTTATTCCAGGAACTCTAAACATGTGTACATCCAAGTTCGGGGACTAGTAGTTAGTTTTATTGAATCAACAATGAGCATAAATATACTCCTCGAGGGCAAAAAAATAAAGCATAATTGAAATTAAGAGGGGGACTCATTAATGTTAGAAAATGCTAAAGTTACTACCAATTTTATTACCAAAAACTTATAAGGGGTAAACTACATATTGAGTCCCTATCCTTTGCACCATATTTCAATTTGATCCCTAACTTTTCAATTGTGTGAATTTGATCCCTAACCTTTCAGTGCCATGACAATTTAGTCTCTATCATTATATCTTGGATGAAAATTGATGATATGGCAAATGGCCAAAATAAAATTTTAGTGTACTATCACATTAACGAAAGCTGATTTTTTATTTTTGCCATTAGACACGTTATCAATTTACATCCAAAAAATAATAGCAGAGACTAATTTGACACGGTATTAAAAAGTTAGGAATCAAATTGACACAATTGAAAGGTCAAGGGCCAAATTGAAATATGGTGTATAAGATAAGGACTAAATACGTAATATACGCAACTTATAAATTGATATTGCAATGAATGTTTTTTTTTTTTTTTTTTTTTTTTGAGTTATTTCAATAACAAAACAATCAAATTTTTGCATTACTTATGATTGATGACATATCAATTGATAAGCTTACATCCTTCCCACAAATAAAAAGAAATGAAGAAATGCTAAGCACATACAATTGATATTGGGATATTACAATTTTTATTGCATGAGACTTATATATTGATATGTCACAAATCATAAAAAGTAATTCAGACATTCATTTATTATGTTATTGAAATGACACAATTTACATTTATTGCTAGGTAGTTTTTAAAGTTTTACAATAAAATTGGTAGTAAATTTAACATTTTCCTATTTAAAATTTGTGTCATTCAATTAATGTTTGACACAATCTATTATTTATGACTATGAGGCTTAAGGTAAATTGGAAGACCATCAACTGGAATGGGTGATATATCGAAAGACAACTTTTCATCTAGAATTGCTTTCTCCCACTTGAATCTTGTCACCACATTATGCATAAACACTAGTATTTCTAATCGAGCATACTCCCTCCCAGGACACATTCGAGGTCCTCCTCCAAATGGTACAAAAGTGTAAGGTTCAGGTCCATTCCCTTCAAATCTTGAAGGATTAAATTTCTCAGGATCTTGAAAGTATTTGGGATTTTTATTTGTCGAATATGGAGTCCAAAATGTCTGCAAATATATGGATTAACACTAAGAATCACCATTATAAAATAGAGAATTGATGTATAATTTAGCTCATGTACTGGTACCTTGGTAAGTGTCACGTACCTTCCACCCTTTACGAATAGTAAAATTTGTGTAGGTGAAGTCATTTACAACCTCTCTAAATGTTCCTTGAGTAGGTGGTGTTAGCCTCATAGACTCAAGTACCACATTCCAAGAGTACTTCATCTTTTTAATGTCGTCCCAATTCAACAAATCATTCGGGCCTTTGGATATTGCAATTTCCATTTGCTCTGTTTACAAACAAGGCCCACTTTTTCATTAGATTAATCATTCGAAATTTCATCTATAAGTTATGTCACTTGTCTGAAGGCATATAGCATACCAAACAAAGTTTCTATTTCTTCTTAGGGAGCCACAGTAAGGTTTTACATCTATAGTGTGTATGTAGATGTATAGATAATGCTAGACCATTTAATAATTTTATCTTAGATATGTATTTTGATAAATAAACCATTAAATTATTTTTTTTTCCTTATACCTTATATTTGTCCAAAATATCAAGATCATCATAGATCAATAATTGTCTTATTTTTAAAATATTTAAATTTAAAGTTTTTATATTTTCATGTTTTCTACAAAACATGGGTTATGGATTAAATAATAAATAATATAAGTTACTGATCAAATAGTACATAATATTTGATTAATATGTAATTTGACATGCATGTTAAGAAGTACAAAAATATTTAATTTAAAGGTGGAAATTTTCAGATTTTAATCCAACAAGAAGTTATTAAGCAGTGCTATATTAACAAAGATATACACCAAGTTTTGTTGAATATATACATATAGAAAATATGAAAATGAATTCTAAATTGAAATTGTTGTTGATCCCCAACCGCAATACAACATTATACCATCGAAAATTGTTAAATGGTAGAGACACTATTGATAAGGGTTATTTTATACTAGGAAAGAAGTATAGCCTAATTGTAATTAATTGAAAGAAGCCAGGGTTCAAGTGTTGAGTACCTTTGAAGACCTCACTGTAAACATGCGGAAACTCTGCTAGATACTTCAACACAAATGTGATAGCTGAATTTGTGGAATCATGGCCAGCAATAAGCAAGGACATAATTCTACTAGCAATCATCATCTCATTAATAGCTTTTCCATTCTCATCTAATTCAAGGAGCGAGTGAGTCAAAAAGTCACGAGCAGCTGTCCCATTATTCTCGGATAGCTCCTTCTTCCTCTGTTTGATGACTTCTAAAATCTCCTGGCGAATAACTTTGCCTGCTCTTATGGCACGGTTAAAGGTTGTGCCCGGTATATTTATAGGCACAGACAGTAAACCATGCATGATAATGCCAAAGTGACCAGCAAATTTTGTCACATGGTTGTGATTTGTGACACCTAAAAAAAACCTACAAGCCAATGCGAAGTTATACTTCATGGCGAGTGGAAAAACTTTGACTTTGCTGACCAAAAAAAAAAAGAAAAACTTTGACTTTTCTGTAAGGAGACCACTCTGTCTCCAAGTGTTCCTTTGCCATGGAGTCCATGATGGGTATGAAATGTTGAAGAGCTTCGGGCTTGAGAAATTCAACCACGGCCCTCCTCATTTGAACAAAATCTTTTTGGGCTACATCTTCAACAAGTTCAGGAGAAGATACAATTTTTAGCATGGAGCTTGGCCACCAAGTGGAGAGATTTTTTTTATCGTTGTAGAACAGAAACTTGTTTGCTGAAGCACCACAGAACACAACCATGTTCTCACCAAACAGTGAGGTTTTGAAGAGATCCCGTGAATATTTTCTCATTCTGTCGTTAAAGAAGATCTCTTGGATTCCTCTTCTTCTAGCCATGGCAAATTCCAATGTTTCTCCAATGACAGGCCATCCCATTTTACCGGGTGGCAACTTGGCATGATTGGATTTTTGTTTATATATGAGGAATATGAGAGAGACCGAAATACAAAAGACTACAAGGTGAAGCAAGTTTGGGAAGAAATCCATACCAACTTCACCAATTACAGCAATGAGCAAGACGTGAAAAGGTGATGGACAAGCTCTAGCAAGTTTAGCTAGGATATATATAGGAAAAGAAGAGTGCTTGCATTTTCTAGAGAGTGAAACATTCTAGAGAGAGAGAGAGAGAGAGAGAGAGAGAGAGGTTGGAATCTCTTGATGTTTTCAACTGAGACATAAAGAGTTCAAATCCTCTCATTCCTAACTGTTAAATTATCAAAAAGAGAGAATTTAATTGAACAGAAATAATAGCCACCTAGGCAGAGGAGGAGCTAGGGGGGCTTTTCTCCTAGAGTAGGTGAAAATACCTATAACTTAGATGAAAATTCGCATATTAGCCCCCCTGAAATTTCAAATTTTGCATCTTAAAATGTAAAATTTAGATCATAAAGTTTTGTTTTTTGTTGAGAAAATCATAAAATTAATTTGGCTGCTCAAATTTTTAAGCAGTCCAGAAAACCAAGACACTGCTCTAGGACTACTTACGTACACCTATAATACGATTGAAAACTTGGCAATGCATACTGCATAAACCAAGATTGCACCATTAGTTTTCCCTTATAATTACATACCAAAAGGCAAAATGGCAATATAATATTTTCCATGTGAGACAGGTTCGTTTATATGATTGTCACCTATTAGATCAGTCAAACAATTGTGATGCATGTATCGCTATTTTTTTCATATAGCAAACCGTTTGATTGCTAGGCTTGGGAGCACATACCTTTTATTGCACCATTTTTTTCCCCTTAAAATTATCCATAATGCGTATACATTATTTTTAATTATTAAATACGTATACATTATTTTTTTTAAATGTGCGGTTGGTATATTTTCTATATCGTGTACTTGCTAAAGGTACTAAAAGAAGAATATATATAAATTGCCTCTTCAATCGCTACATACTAAATTGCAAAATGATATACAATCTGAGAGACCCACCCAAATAGGATCAAAAAGACTAAAAACTGGAGTTTTTATTTTTATTTATTTTTAAGGTGCCAAATTCGTGGCAAAAGTTTAGGCATAAATTAGAGCCACCCTATACAATTGTATCTATAATTATATTGAAAGATTCTAGAGGGAGACAGAGAGAGCAAGAGGTTGCATTTCTAGAGAGAGAGAAATAGTAGGTAAGATTAAAGATGAGAGAGAAGAAAAAAAGATAGAAGAAATTTATGTATTGGTAGGTAGTGACAAGGGGATAGTTTACAATAGGAAATATAGTGGCAAAGCGAGGATTTTAGTCTAGGGGATAGTAAAAGAACATTAAAAAAAAAATATTAACCCTTTTTTAATCAAACTATTAACTGGTATTAATAACAAATAAACAAATATTTCTAAACAATTATAATTGTCATTCAAAATCTAATATAAATGTAAATTATAATTTATTTTTTCATACATAGTTTAATTAATTACAAGTATATATTTTATATCATTAAAATATAGAAACACAAATAAAATCCATAGTTACTAACAATCAAGGTAAACATTATCTAAATACATAAATTTTAGACATCTAATTTATTGATCAAAACAAATTGAGAAAATAAATTAATCTAAAAGTGTTCAAAGTGAGCAATATACCTGCAAAGTCGTATAGTCTCACCATCTTGATTGCTTTTAAAAAATATTTAGAGAATTAAATATTTCTTTCTCAATTTTTCTTAGTTTTTAAACGGCAAAAATTTAGGTTTACAGCAAAAACCTACACTTTAAAATTGTGACAAAGTCAAGAAATGGAGCAGGGAAAAAAAAAAAAAAAAGTGGAGGCTTTATGGTTATAATACATTATATACAAGGATATTAGAGCATTCACAATAAAATAGTTAAAATAACTAAAAAGCTAGTTTAGCACCAACACACTAAAAATACCTTCAACATCAAAGTTGTCATACTTATAAATTTTTAACTCTTAGCTACAGTGAGCTGCCAAAGATAGCAGCTCAGTACTGTAGCTAAGAGTTAATTTTTTTTTTTTTTTTTTTAATTATGGCACGATACATTGTTGTCCTTCTTTTTTCTCTTTTTAGTTTTTTTGCACGTAGTACTTATTGTGTAGGATATATTATTTTATTGTGTTATTTATATTATTTTAATGTGTTGTATGCTAAAATAAAACCTTTGATATTTGGTGTATTGTAAAATGAATTGTTAAAATAAATAAAATGATTTTTTAAGTTGTTAAAAGCTATATTTTTTAGATGTTTTCCTGTGAATGCTCTTTATTGTGTGTGAATGTGTTTTTCTTTGTTTTTTCCCCAATAAAATGTGGGATGGATTGCTGTGAGAAAAGGAAAATTTTAGCATAGAAAGGGAGATGAACTCAAAATGTGCCTTGAGTACTGAATATTGGTGAAAATTGAGATAGAGTTAGCTAGAAAAAAAAAATGACAAAATCTTTATCTTTAATTGTGGTAGGTCTCATTCCAATATTTCATTATTTTATTTTATTTTGACTCATGAGAGATTGAAATCTCAATTGTTATGAATATATTGGAACAATTTGTTGCGTACATAAAACAATTCTCATTTAAAATAGATATGCTTTTTAGTTATTTATATCCTGTCAGGGGGTGGGTTGGTTTAAAATGGTAAATGGCACATTTAAGTTTTTGTTCATGCTAGTAACTAGTAAGTAAACATTATGGAGGTCAATTGCCCTCCCGGCTCCGCCAATAAATACAAAGCTACTCTCATAAGACCCAAACTCCAAGTAAATCCTTAAAACTCTATCTCAAATAGAATAAAAAATAAACAAAAACCTATTCTATAGATCTAATATTGCGGCTAGGGTTGAATTTGCTGCACATATATTTAAGTCCGCGAGAGTGAAGCCCTAATTAGAGTTACTATTAATGTAAACTTATTACTATTATCTCTCTTTCCATTTTCCCCCACAATTCAGATCCTCCCTAAACTTAGTGATTTCTTATGGGGTACTAGATGCATGAAGCTCCATTATCATGTTTTCACTATAATAATGAATCGTACGCATGATATCAGCCTTGTCTAGCATACGATCAAGGACAACAACACTGGAGCCTTATCTAAAAGTTTAGGGCCTTAAGTTGCATCTTTGAATTGATCTAAAAAGCGAAAGAAAAAAAAAAATATATATATATATATATATATATGTTGATATGCCTAGACTGATGGGGACATTGGTATCATTTATGTAAAGACAATACCATCCAACGTGACTAAGGAATAGTTGATTTTGTAGTAAAATATTTTCCAAAGAAAATTCCAGTGAAACATTTTTTTTATAAAAAGTTTTTTGACTAAACTACCCATGAGATGTCAAAAATAACCAAATTGTCCCTTAAATCTCTGGCTAACACGAACAAAATATTCTCGCAATCACTAAAAAGAATCAAAATTAAGATATATTTTAAGAAATATCTTACTCATATAATTATATTTCCTAAAAAATAATATATTTTTTTAAAAAAATTTGAAAGAGAGATTAGTTTTTTTTTTTTTAATTTTATGTCCATATGAAAAGTTTGTTTATTAAAAATATATTAATTGTAGAAATTATCAAATTAATACACTTGCTAAGGAATAGCTATTACATCCCTTTTAAAAATGAATAGTTATTCCTCATTTTAAAGAATAACTATTCATAATCCCTGTAATAATAACATAACCAAATTATTGAATAACTAAATCATAAAAATAATTATTACAATACATTGCCTACTACAATTTACCAAACATACCCTTGGTCATGTGAGGAAAATTCAATTCAGCTTTTCTTTTTTTCTTTTTTAATTTAGTTTAGGTCACCTGGCATCCTAAGTGGCATAATTTTTTATTATTATTATTGTTAGGCCCATTAGCTTTTAGTCACATTAGATAGAATAAATAACCACATATGAGTGTTTTAAAAAATGGTTAGGTGTCAAAGGCCCTATAGTTGAATTGGCACCTCCCCATGTACAAAGTGTTTGGGGGTGTAAGGGGAAAAGGGTTCGAACTGGGGAGTTAGCAGCATGTTGTAATTATTTCTCAAAAAAAAAATATGGTTAGCTAAAATAGAAAAATAAAAAAAAAATGTAGTTTCTTATTTTAAAATAGACAATATTTTTTGCATAAACTAATGTAAATGTTCTTAATAAAAAAATATATAACATACATGAAAAGAAAAGAAAAATTACATTTCTGATTTGCTTATAAGGAAAAGAAATGATAGTAATACTACTTGTCACTTTTTTTTTTTTTTTTTTTTTGGGAGAATCACTTGTCAGTTGTCACTCATCAAGAAAAAAAAATGGTTAGCTAAAATAGAAAGAAAAAAAAAATGTAGTTTCTTATTTTAAAATAGACAATATTTTTTGCATAAACTAATGTAAATGTTCTTAATAAAAAAATATATAACATACATGAAAAGAAAAGAAAAGGAAAATTACCTTTCTGATTTGCTTATAAGGAAAAGAAATGATAGTAATACTACTTGTCACATTTTTTTTTCTTTTTTTTTTTTTAGAATCACTTGTCAGTTGTCACTAATCAAGTGTTATTGTTTGGGGAATATTTTGATAATTTTAGGAATTTAACGGGGTTTTTGTTTTTGTCAGTTTTAGCTTGTTGTAGGATGATTCACTGTTAAAATTTTAACTCTTACTGAAAAACTAAATATTAGCGTTAGGATTCTAATGCTTTAGCTTGGGTTTGAGGAAATTATCATCGCCGTCAATTGGATAAAAAGTTTTTTCTCTTACATGTCATAGATTTTTATATTGGCTTCTTTATATTAGTTCCCACAGAATCATATAAAGAATATAACATTTTTGGTAAGCATTTAAGCACATATTGAAGACTTATGATGCGTGGTTTCATCAACACCCGTTGAGCTCAAAAGCTATGCGAAATCATGAATAATTTTTTGTGTGATACTTGTACTACCTAATGTGACCTTGGAACAATCTAATGTGACTTAAAAAATAAGTGAACTGGCTAATGTGATAATATAACAGTTATGTGTGATGTTTGTACTACCTAATGTGACGTTAGACCATCCAACATAGTTGTTAGTATCGTACGATACGCGATACGTATTGTATCGTGTGTAAAAAGTTTTGTATCGTATCAGTGTATCGTAAGTGTTCATGAATCGTACGATACAGTGTGCGTATCGTATGAATCGTATCGTATCGTAAAATTATACATATCGTACGATACATGGACAAATGCTTTAAAATGAGATTTTTTGTTAAAATTTGTACTTTTATTTGAATCTAACAAGTTGTTAGACTTGTTTTTAGCAAAAAATTATTAGTTTACTTAGTTTACCCTACTAAATAACATATTCATAAAATTTTTTTTTTTTTTTGGCTCTCTCCTACAATTAGACGACATAGTACACACTTACACTTCACTTTAATATTTACAAATTTATTTTTTATACTACGAATAAAATATTAATTGACGATATAAATTTTTTATTTTTATCATTATTGTTATAAGTCCAAGAAACTAGAATGCCAAAAAAAAGATTTTATAAAAATATTATTAAAATAAAAAGAACAAGAAGAGATAGTGAATGTTAATGACAAATGACAACAAAGAAAATTTTAATGAAGAAATAAGTTTGCAAAATTATAAACATGATGATAGCATTGACTTAGATGGGGTTGATTAGGCAATTTAATGAATATGATGAAAATAAATTATTATTTTTGGGTCATTTGTAATATATTACCACTTTTGAATTTAAGAAATTTGAATGCGTACGTTATAAACACATGCTAGTTTGATTTATTTAGTTAGCTTGTTAAATATTATTACATAAGTGATGAATAAATTAGTCATTAATTGAATATATTCAAAATTTATAATGAATATACCCTTTATATATGTATATTTATAAATTTTTTATAAATTATATTAAATGTTTGTGTATCTTACAATACACGATACGATACGATACACGATACAGAAAAATAAAAAATCAATTCACGATACGATTCACGTTTTGACAACTATGCCATCCAATGTGAGTAAAAAATAAAGGAACACCAAATGTGATAATAGTAAAATCACATGTGATGTTTGTATTGCCCAATGTAATGTCAACACCATTTAATGTGACAAAAAAAGGAAACTGTCAAATATGACAAAAGTATGGTAAAAAAATATGTTGGTAGTGCCTAATGTGACGATAAAACTGTCAAATAAGAGTAAAAAATAAGGGAACCACCAAATATGACAAAAGTACGATTATATATAATGTTAGTACTGCATAATGTGATGATAAAATTGTTAAATGTGAGTAAAAAAATAAAGAAAATGCCTAATGTGACAACAATACAGTCATATATAATGTCTATACCATCCAATGTGACGATAGACCAATTAAATGTGAGTAAAAATAAGAAAATCACCGAATGTGATAAAAGTATGGTCAATTGTGATATTACTACGTAATGTGATGATATAACTGTAAAATGTGAGCAAAAAATAAGAGAACCATCAAAATGTGAAAAAAGTACGATCATATTTGATGTTAGTACTACTTAATATGATGATAGAATCGTCAAATCTCAGTGAAAAAAATAAGAGAACCATAGAATGTGACAAAAGTACAATCACTCAGTCAAATGTTATATTAGTACTGTCTAATGTAATGATGATATAACATGTTGCCTACTTGTGGGTATGGTACTCCCAAAAAAAGAGAGGGATATGGTAGATATTGGGACAATCAGTTCTATACATAAAATAATAAAATAATAAAAAAAATATCGTTTAAAATAGATATTCTTTTTGTTTTTTTATACGCTGTGGGGTGTTGGTTGGTTTAAAATGGTAAATGACAAGTTTAAGTTTTTGTTCATGCTAGTAACTAGTCAGTAGACATAATGGGGGTCAATTGCCCTCCCGGATCCTCAGTGAGTACAAAGCCGCAGAGAGCATCCGCATCAGGCATTGTAAATGCCATATGTAGAGGATATTTAGCATTTTTCCCTCAAAAACCCCCCACATCAGGAATGCTATAAACCAAGTATTGTAAAAAAATTTTACAATACTGCTACAGTACAATTCTACCTTTAGAATTGCACTGTACCTTTAGAATTGCACTGTAGCGGTATTCTAAACAAAAAAATAGTATTTTATTCTCTCAGACACTTTTCTCTCTCTCTCTCTCTCTCTCTCTCATTTTTCTATACATTCTCGGCGTGGTCTTGTTCTGTTCTCTCCTCTCCTCAAACCCGCAACCCTCATGTGGTGGTGGCAGCGACAGAGGTAGGCGTGGTCTACGTCGGCAATTGATGGTGGCGGCGTGGCGACATGGCGAGGTGGAGATCGGCGTGGCGGTGTAGTTGAGGTGGAGATTGGCGAGGTGGGTTTGGGTGGGTTCCAATGGGGGTTTTTTTTTGTGGTTGTCTGGGTTTGTGGAGATCGGCGTGTCTGGGTTTGTGGAGTTTGTGGAGATCGACGCGTCTGGGTTTGTGGAGATCGGGTGGGTCGTGACTGGGTTGGTTTGGATTCGGATTGGTTAGTTTAGGTTGGTTTGGTGGTGGTGTGGTGATTGATGATGGTGGAGCCGTGGAGACGGGGGTTGCCGTGGGTGGTGAAGGTGTGGGTTTACTGGTATGGGTTTGGGTTTGCTGTCATGGGTGTGGGCTTGGGTTTGCCGTGGTGATTGATGATGGTGTGGGTCTGGGTTTGCCGTCATGGGTTGCTGTTTTGTTTTGGTTTTTTTTTTTTTTGGGTGGTGTTGATGGTCGGAAAGGGTGGTGTTGAAGGTCAGAGAAGGTGGTGTTTTTTTTTTTGGTGTTGAACAGAAAGAAAGAGAGATATATTATTTTATTATGTAAAAATATTATTTTAATGAGTAGGATAGGAAAATAAAATTTGGAATGCTAGAGGTATTGTAAAATGGTATGGTATAATGATAAAGTGACTTTTTGAGATGGTAAAATAGAGTAGAATTAGAATTTTGGGATGCTGATGCTCTACCTCACATAGGAAAAAAATAAATAAAATAAATAAAGAAAAACCTATTCTATAGGCCTATAGCTTTAATATTGCTGCTAGGGTTGAATTTGCTACACATATATTTTTTTTTCTTTGAAAGTGGCTACACATATATTTAAGTCGGCAAGAGTGAAATCATAAATCATAATTAGAGTTACTATCAATGTAATCTTATTACTATTATCTCTCATTATCAAATTTCCCCATAATAGCATATCTACAATATGTTAGGTCCGCTAGGATTGAATTTGCTGCACATATATTTAAGTTCGCAAGAGTGAAGTCCCATAGTTCGTGATACAACCTATGCCCATATTGAGATTGAAGAATTCAGCCATAATCACCAAACATGTGTCAACTTGCGTTAAAATTTTGTTCTATACTTCCTCTAAACTAGAATTCTTAAAGATACGATTAGTTGAGAAGATAGAAAAGTAGAATGATAGAAAATGAAAAATAAATGAACATGTTGAAGGATAGAAAAAAATTGAATTTCCTCCTTTGTGTTTGATTGAGAGTGAAAAAGTGAAGAAATAGAAAAAATAAGTTTGTATAAATTTACTCATATACCCTTGTTAAAAAATAATGTCATATTAAAACAAAAATGTTACAAACAACCCCCAAAAAAATGCAATCAACCAAATTTATCCAAAAAAAAAAAAAAAACTGCATCTAGTTAAACCAAAAAAAAAAAAGAAAAGAAAAGCAAAACAAAGCACTATCACACCCCTAGAAGCAAAAAAAAAAAAAAAAAAAAAAAAAAAAAAAAAAAAAAAAAAGGAAATATAGGCAATGTCTAGCACGTAAAAAGAGGAAAGGGTAATTTAGTCATTGACTGCAACTATGGTGGGCCAGGGAAGAAAATACCTAGGCCCACCAATTTTTCTATCCTCCCCTTCTTTCCAACCAAACACCAATAAAATCAATTTTCTTTCCACTTTTCTTTTTCCTATTTTATATCATTCCTATTTCACTCCAACCAAACAGACCCTAAGCCATCGTTTAGAAGGAGGGAATGGAATAAAAATGAATGAAGAGAATAATTTTAGAATATTCTTTCCTTCCCTGGTTTGAGAGTTTTAATGGAAGGAATGGAAAATACATTCCCTTGTTTAAGAATTTAAGTGGGAAAAATTGGAATGAGTATGAGGGAACTTTCATTCCTCTCTATTCCCTTAAAACTTCAAATTTTCATTCCCCTCAAAATTGGAAGAAATTTAAAAGAATTGAATTAGATTTAATGAATTTTGTATTAAAACTCCCAAAATACCCCTATATATTTAACCCTTTATTTTAAAATAGGGATCTAATAATAATATTGTCATAAAATGATTTCATTTTGTTCCCCCTCTGTTACTCCCAAATAAGATTACTTACATTCTATTCATTTGCATTCTTTTATTTTAAAATATCCAAACAAATTTGTCAACATTTCTTGAAAATTTTGTTCTATACTTCCTTTAAGCCAGAATTCCTAGGTTTTCCTGAAAAAGGCAGACATGCAATTGGGGTGACATTTTTATTGAATTCACAAAGAAATTCTATCACGCCCTAAATACAACCAAGAGGATTAAACATGTGACAATAGCTGCACACTTACAAGGTTTTTTATCTTTCAAGCATGCAAAACCTTCAAAGAGCTATAATAAACTCTCAACAATTGTCATATTAGATCAAATCCAATTAAGCACAAAAGTTCAAATATAATAATAACCTCCCAACATCACTAAAAAAATAGACTAAATCTCTTACGACTAAGAGTCTAAACAAAAGATAATTTTTAAACATAAAAATCAAAATCTTATTCCAATGATTCCTAAACTTTACTCATATGCACATCCCAGCGAAAACCCATACAAATACTACTCTCTAGGATCATAATCTGAAGGGAAAGATGGGGAATGAGTTGACAACTCAATAAGTAACCAAATACCAAACTAGTTGAAACAAGCATATAGATTGACAAAATAATACATTGTTTATAAGATCAAATATTTCACATATGTCAAAAGTTATAATATACTATGAGTTTCAAAATTAACACAATCTTTTTATGACTATGGTCATGCTATATCCATGTGACTGGACATCAAATTCAGATGAAACTAATTCTATGCTAATGTATATCTCCCATTAGCTAGGTTTAAAAACACGATAGGCTTGTGATACCTCAGATGAAATTAGTTTTGGTACTAATGAATAACCTCCATTGGTTGGGTATCAAAGTCAGATTGTCCAAAATCATATATATATATATATATATAATATCATTGTTCAAACACATATATTTCATTCAAATACATATATAAAATCATATATATAGTAATCAAATATATTTATGTTGTTTCTTATTTCTTGCTATAAATCAATGTAATAATAAAATTGAAATAAAAATGTGACAATTGTAAATACAGTACTATAAGCAAAAATATAACTTATCAGGATAAGGTTACTTACCTTAGCTAGCACACCACAAAAGAACTTGTCCCTAACCCTTCTTCTAAAATCCTTAGATATCATCTAAAATAATTTTTTAGGTACTATTTACTTAATAATCAAATAATTAAAGAAAAACTTGTAATAGTACACAGCCCAAAAGAGAAGCTTCTAAAATATCCAATAATTTTCCACTATTATCTCACACCCAAAAATCCACATATTCATAATTATATTTTCTTTACTTTTTTGCCACCATTAGTTCCCTAAAAATAAAGCCTATAAAATGACTATAGGGTCAAAACCAAAATTCTTAATACTATACTCATGCTTCATCTTCATGTATTTTGAAAACACCGTCCTTCCCTCTCTTTTTTTTCTTTTCTATTTTTTTTTTTTTTTTTTTTTTGAGTAATGCTAGGGACTTATAAAATGACACAAGTTGTGCCACAACTTGCCATGTGGTTAGCTGTAAGTGGTAGAGGTGTAATGGTAGATTCATATAATTTAATTTAATTGAAGAACTAATAAGGTGGGACATCTAAGAGCATTCACAGCAATAGTGCTCAAATAGCTAAAACCCAACACACTAAAATACCCACAACATCAAAGGTGGTATACTTAAAAAAATTTAATACTCAGCAATAGAAAACTGTCATCTCTACTTCTCTAGTAGTTCACTGTCGCTGAAAATTATATAGAAATTATGTATTTTATTCTCTCTCTCTCTCTCATGATCTAAGACCTTTCACCCTCTCTCGACCCTTTCTCCTCTCTTTGATCGGATTGTGGTGGTTGGGTTGATGGGTTCCAATATGGTTGTGGGTTATTGTAGTGGTGGTGGGCCGTTGATCATGATGCGGTGGATGGGTTAGTGGGTCACGCCGTGGCTCATGGGTTGCGTTTGGTGTGGACTACTAATGGGTCATGTCGTGGGTTAGTGGGTTGTTGATTGGTATGCAGTGGTTTAGTTGGGTTCCAATTGCAATGGTTGAAGACGAGGACATTAGGGTTATTTTCTATTGCCCTTACTTGAAGGGTCATAAAAATTACAGAGAATAAAAACGTCTTAAGTAATATAAGGGTCCTAGAATTTATAGGCAAGCATGCACCCTTTGGGAGTGGACATGCTTGTTAATGAACATACATAATACAAAATTACAACCTATGAAGTAATACCATCGATCAAGTGGGGTTGTTGCATGTGACTATGTGAGAGTGTCATATTTTGGTGAATATAATGTATGTGTACCTACGCTAAAACGTTTTAACGTTAAGTTGAATTTAATGACACCATCTTCTGAGTAAGCAAACAAGTATAGGAGCCCATGGTGGGTTTAACAATTGGAACTTGCAGCAGATCTAAGCGTTAACTGGCAATTTCAAAGCAAAATGGCATTAAAAAGTGAAACAGAAGAAAATTTTGGTACGCTATTTAATACTTTTGATGGGGTTGATCAGTCAGTGGGTTGTTGTCAACGATTAATTAAAGTTTGCCACTTGACCAGGGCCCCTACCAGCCGATTAGGAGCCATTATCATGTGGCGACGGGACAATGAAAGGCTTGAGAATTTCCTCTCTTAAGAGGTAGATTTTCACCTGAGAGTTCATTCAAATAGCATGCAAAAGTAATGTCCCGCATGTTGGACAAGATATGAGACTAATAAGTGTCGTGTCCATATTGCGTCCAATGCTCTAATACACTTGATACAAGCCAAACCCTTTGATAGATTTAAATAGAAGAATTTATATTTTATCTAAATGACTTGAATAGAATATGAAATGACAATTCTTTCCTGTTGATGAAATTTTATGAATAAATCTGTGCATCATTAATAAATGGATTTGAAATGATTAGATGTACAATATCATTTAGAATTGACAATGTTACAAGTATTTTTGTTTGGACAAAATCTCTAAAACTCAAATTATTATGTGTCATTAAATTCATATCTGGCTATTTAACTAGAAATTATTTCAAATCCCTTGATTTTTAAATGCATCCCCGGCGAAGTTAATATCAATTGGCTAAGAAAATTTTACATTTTGACCAATTTTTCAAGTTGATATAAACTGAAGAAAATATGAGGAAAAGGATGAGAGAAGCAATGTGATTCCACTGAATCTAAACTATTTTCATATTATAAAAATCAGAGTCTGTAGGTGTAGGCAATGGTTAGAGCAGAAAAATTCTTACAACTAAGAAAACAAAAATGACTATATTTTGAATTAGAGAACAAGTATTTATTGTTACTTAGATGACTGGTCATGTCTCAACAAATTAACTTTGAATTGTTCATTCTACTAATTGCGGGCAAAATTAACTTCAATTTTGGCTTTGATCGACCTCATTAGTATGTTACAATCTTCAGTCAAAAAGGTGATGATAGCTGAGCCCAATAAAACACAGATCATTCATAGCAAACTAGCAAAATGAGCAAAGAAGAAATAATAACGAAAAGAATTAACAAGAGCAGATGTATCACCAGCCACCCGGATGCCCCCACATAAACCACCAAGCTGATAAGTCCTCCTGACATTAGGATTCCCTTTGCAGCTTCCCGTGCAAGTAATGTTATTTCTGGCTTTGTAATTATTTTTTTGTCATCAGCAAGACGGTAACCTAAGTTGAAAGCAACAAGCCTAAAAGCACCCAGGTCATCAATTTTTGCCTTGTTAGGATGCATGTGTTGTGGTTCTTGATAAAGTGCAGTAATATAATTTACAACTTTGCCTGATGTTACATGAATCCCAAAAAAGTCACAAACGAGTTTTAATAACTAAAATGAAATATGCAGAGCATAAATTTAAAAATGAAACCAATTTTATCGTCTCCCTGCTTATAGAATAGATACCAGAGTTAACTGCTATAGATGTTTGGAATTCTTCTTTCTAGATAATAGTTTGTTCATTTATATATTAAACTATATGATCATAAATGCAGACACTATTTATTTATTTCATATTGCTTAGCTGATGTTAAAAATTCCACTGCACACATGAAATGAAATGATCAAGTGAACATGCTATACCAATATAAATATCAGGGAATTTATGGCAGTTACTTATGTGCTAGCTGTAACAATATTTATACCATGTTAGGGCATCTTTTTTATGCATTCTCTACAAATCTTAGTTCTAAGCACTGTCTTAAATAATTAGATATGAAAAGTTTATTTATTGAAGCATAAAAGTATCTTACTGGCTTCCATTATAAGTCAGAACAGAAAAGAATTAAAAGGAAAGCCAAGAAGATCTGCTAGGGAAAAGGTACTAGATTGTTTTACTCGCTAATATGAAAACACCAATTTTTGAATGTTGCCTTAAGGAACTAATCATGTTCTAGTATCATATAATGAAAACAAACTGTTATGGATTGCAGAAACATAGTATAATAGCATCAACTAGCATGTTATAATCTCCAATCATAATGTTCCAGATCTTACTATTTGTACATGTTCATTTGGTGATTTAATTTGCATATTAATCATGATTTATGATGGATTGTGAAAAAATTTAATATCAACTGGCAATAAGAGATAATACTTTTTTCAAACCATATGTAAGATCTGAAGAACCTGGGCTGAGGTATTGAGGAAATGCATAATGGTATATGATTTGTTGAGAATGTGGCCCTTAAAAGAGCTCAAATCTGGACTTCTGTAGCCAAATTCCAGGTTTTCAGGACCTGAGAATTAAGAGTTTACACAGTTGTTAAATTTTTATGTGATAACTAACACCAAATAACTCAATAGAAACACAATTAAAAGTTGGCCTAGAGTGAAAAACCATAACAATAAACATGTCCGCTAAAAGTTGGAGTATCTCACATTTTCAAATAGTTAAAAGTATTCTTTTGAGGTCCTTATGACAATAAAGATACTGTAATTAACTTTCAGTAGGGGGGTGGGGGAGAGGAAAAAAACAACCAAACTAAATCAGAAAGTAAAAGTGTATTTTAAATTTTTTTTTTTTTTTTTTTGGATAAGTATTTTAAAAAAATGGAAATGGAAAACATAAGATCCACTTTAATTTGAACATGAGAATAATGCTGCATAAAAGCATCTAAATTTCTAAACTAATGTGACATCTTTGATCAATCCAAAAATGTATTTGAAAATTGAAAAATAGCCTTAATAGTTTACATCATTTCACCAATTCTAAAGACAACATTTAAACGAAGATTGTCAATAAACTAGGGGCATAGCAAGTACCTTACAGAGGCCTCGGGAACAACTTTGCCCATTTTACTGAGGCACCAGGACAAGAGCTTCTTAACAGGCTCTATCTGCACATATTTGGAACTCATAAGCAATCGCACTATGTGTAAAATTATTAATGACAATATAATTGTTGATTAGCCTTAGAAATACATAACATGTCTCCAATTCCAAAAGAAACAAATGGTAAAAAATGATTCAATTTTAATACATTTAGCAACCAAACATAAAATGGTATGATCAACATGCATATGTAAGCGTTGTTCATTATTACATATTTGAAATGTGAGATACTACAGAAAAATAAAGAAATCTCAAATCAACAATTCCACATTCTAAATTAGTCTAAGAGGTCCCTTCAGGGGCATCCAACGAAATTGGAATGATATAAATTAGATATCTAACTAAGGGGAATTCTATCCATGTTTACATCTATATTAGCAATTCCAATTTTTGTTTTTGTTCTCCAGTGAACGTACAGTCTGCCTACATGTGAACGAAGGTTGAACATGTAAAAGAACAGGTCTAGATGATCTCCTTCATTTCCAAGAATAGTGAATGCTTCATCATTCATCAACAAGCAAATTGTCATTTCTAAAAGCACTGAAAGTAAGTCGAGTGGCCCATCAGAGCTTTATCACATTTGGTGTCCCCTTCAACTACAAGTAATAAAATTGACTTTTTAATTTATACACTAAATAAGAAATTGCATATATACATGATTAGCACACCAAGAGAGTCTTAGGTGATTTAGAATCAGAAAATTTCCAGCTCTGGCACTCATGCACTATGAATTAACATCAGAGAGCACTAGGAATTTAGTTTAGAACTGAAGATCCATATATGTTAATACTGAAAATGGATTCCTTCAGAAGCTTCATGATCCAAAAATAGTAGGGTGACGAACCAAAACTAATAAATGTACTATTTGCTTCTTCCCGTAGAAGATAAAAAGTGCAGAAAGAAAAAAAAATGGAACTGTAAGATAAGGGCACCTACTGTGGATTGAGTGAATCTTCTAGCAAAGAAGAAGTATTCTCTAAAGCATCATTCCGAATATCGATTGCATAAACACAACCCCTGGCTGATTCATCAGCGACCCTTTTGACCATTGCTAAAGTATCGTAACCATTGCCACAAGTGGCATCACTGACTCTATCCTCTTTCTAGACAACATGTTTCCAAACCCTGGTAAAAATATGAAATAGCAAATATTTGATGACTGGTTACAATTGCCTGAAATAATATGCAAAATACAAACGTAAATGTCTCAATCTAGAGATGGCATTGGACAAAATGGACAAGATCTAATAAAGTTATCAGTACAAAGAAAACATTGCTTGAAGTCTGAATATCAATTGAGTTTTTTGATTTCCCCAACTCAATTTGAAAATGACTCATCAGGAGCCTGCAGAAGCTCATTCCTATATCGTGTCAAACAAGGTCCGTAAAACAAGCTCATTTTGTTGACCCACTAAGCACAAGTAGCACCCAGCTCATAAACATAAGTATCAAGTTGGGTGTGTGCGTTTGTGGTTAATTGCAAAAGAGCTCTGCAATCATCTGCACCAGTGTATAAAAAGGCATTTTAAAGTTCACCACCAAATCAAGATTCTTGTATTATTTCCTAGAGAGGAGAAGTTAATCATAAATGACAGCATGATCTGGAAAAACTCCTTATTTCCAAGATAGGAAGTCAAGAAGCATGGAATATGTATGGCAAGCATATCATCATTGAGTATGCCATTGAAGTGTCAATAAAAGATATCTTGGGGACTGAAAAAAGTATATTCCAACAATTTTTGATTGATCAAAAAGATAGAAAATTTAGAGAGTGATCCAACATACCTAATGTTCCAACTTGTGCCTATTCCATACAAAGATTCATAAAAATTTTCTACACACATGCATATGCAAGCACGCACAACCCCAAAACCTAAAACTCGTATCTGACAGGAGTTACTAGTTCTCTGGCTCTTAACATGGAATTCAAAATTTTGGACAACAGTGAACAGTCTTCCAAATGCTACCTGTAGTGTACGACTCTAAACTTCACCCTAGGGACCTAATGAATGGATTCATATGTAAGCCAACAATGTTCTGAACATGAACAGGAAGGGACCTAAATACACACACACACACACACAGGATTTTCATGATTCAGAAGCACCACTACCTTTATGTTGGTGAAAAGAATGTCAATATCCCTCGCAAAACATAACAATACATCTCTTGCATCTCTACAATACCTAAGCATCTCCAATTATACTAAAACTACACCGCCACAATACATTTAGAAGTCGGGTATGGTGGTATCATGATTCAATGCACAGTTTTCCCTTGATGAAGGATAATTAGTCAGAGATAACAACTCACTAATCACACAGGAAAGTTCACGTATACTTCCCCTTTTCAATAGATAAAACCTTCAAAGATTGAGGGTTTTTCAGTGGATGATATAAGTCACCAATCTATAGAAATCATATAATCTCAGCTACACTCTAAACAATATAAGTCTTTCACACCTAGAATATTCTAGTTTTCTAGTGCAAACATGTTCCACCATAATTAACAGAGCCTTACAAAACAAAAACGAACCGTTTATCATTCACATAAGATACTCACAGCTCAGAATACATTGATCCCAAATGCATAACACCAATTTTTAAAAATCAACCTCTTTTTAATCACTCAAACGAGATGAATATTCCAAATAAAACCCAACTGAATCAAAATAAACAACATTGTTTTCAACCAAAAAAAAAAAAAAGTTTCAAAATGCACCAATCAACAAGATTAGAATAAAACAGCTTTGACCCACTAAATCTAATCTTACTTAAACCAGATTAAACCCATTAACAAGCACAAGAATGATGAATTGAAATACAGACACTTATACATGAAGGTGTTTGTGGAGGTTGATGGTGTACTCTCTGGTGAGGCTTCGTGTTAGTGAAGGAATTGTGGAATTTTGTGCAGTTATATTTGATTTTGGGATTTTGAGAGAGAGAGATATCATGGGTTTTTCAGAGATACCGAGAGAGAGAGAGAGAGAGAGAGAGACGAGGGTGAACATTATAGAGAGTAACTTTGGTTCTGAACAATAGAGAGTGTCAAAATTCACGTGATATAAGAAAAGTCGGAAGTGTTTTTTTTTTTTTTTTAATTAGTTTGGAAAAAAAAAAACTTTGTTCCACGAGCGAGTGAGATAGTCATTTGACGGGTATTTTAAAATAAAATATTTGATGGAGAAGTAGAGCTCGAGTTTCAGTTTTTTTTTTTTTTTTTTTTTTTTTTTTTTAAGGGTTTGGATTTTGAGGTTTGAGGTAATTAAATTCATTTTTGAGTAAGTCTCTTTATTGGATCCAGATATTATCCTAAATAAATATGGGTCAAGAAGCGATAAAAAGTAGCAGAAGAGTACAAATATGAATAGGGTCCGACTCAGCTCATCCTATTAAAAAAAAAAAAAAAATCATCCTATTCTCTCTCATTTTTATTTAGAATTGAACTAGCCTCATCACATATACAAATGCGATGGATTCTCAAAAAATAAAAATAAAAAACAACATAGGCAAATGCGATGAGGTTTTTTTTTTTTTTTTTTTTTTTTATTCTAGTTCCATAATTTCCTTTTTTTTTTTTTAATAAGTTTGTTTTGAAAATATGAATTACTAGGAGTGTATTTTTTTGTAAATATTTTAAGTAGAGTTAGAGATATATTTTTATAGGTTATTCTCAAATTTTTTTTTTAAACCTAAGGTTTAGGGGCTAGGATTTTAGTCGAGGGGGGCAAGATTAAAATAGTATTAAAAAAACATTAAGTATTTTTTTTTTCTAATAATTATGTGTTACTTATAGGGACCACTAACTGGATTGCCCTGAAAAAAAATGGGATAAGCAAGATTTTCACAATATTTTTACAACAAATCATAAGTAGTAAGTTGTTACTAGTTCAAATTTCAACCCACCACTGAAATTACTTTTTTACTCACCAATAACAACTAGTAACATCCTGTTACTTAAAATTTGTTGTGAAAGTATTGTTAAATTGTTGTAAACATAGAATTTCTCAAAGCTAAAACAACTATAAATTCTACTGTAAAAAGCTCACAAACTGATGTGACAAGAATGTATGACACTTAAATAATATAATAAATAAATATTTGAATGAAATTTTTTATGATTGATAACACGTCAATTTGTAGTATTTTATGGCATTGTTCCAGAAGAAAAGGGTTGTGAATAGTAAATTGTAAATAATGATTGAGAAAAAAAAGGAACAATGAAATGGGTGAAGAGGTACATGGTGAGATAAAACTAATGAGAATAGTAAATTTAGTAAAATAGTGTTATGATTTGGTACGTGGGAGAAGATTTTTTTTGCCTACTTTCTTAGTGTTAAGGGTCTGTACATGTATTAAACTGGGAGTCTTTTTTTTGCCAGGGTAAAGTACCAAAGAATAGTTCATAATATACCTACTTCAAGGATTTTTTTCAAGGAGCCAGGGGGGCAACTCCTCGACCCCCCTGGCTCCGTCCCTGTTTAGGAGTATTTTTGAACCACAAAAAAATTTTATTCCAAAGAAGGGAACCACATAAGAGTCACTTCTAAAGAGGAGAATCCTTTTATAAATAGTATAGACGAAAGACAAATAGGAAAATGAAAAATAAATCTAATGGTTAAAAAAAAAAAACAACAACAACGTAGCCTTAACTTATCTTTCCCACACAATCACTTGTCTTTCCTAACCTGACCTCCATGGAAAACCCGCATCACAAAAATCTCTAATGGCCTTGACCCAAAAAACCACGAGGGACTCCCAGTAAGCATTAGAAAAATCCAAGTGCTAAAGAGAGTAGAGAATTAACAATTAAGAAGATTATCTTCATCTCTGTGAACTAGGACACTAAAAGAGTTGAAGCAGTGTCTCAGGAGGAAGATGTTCAAAGGAATTTTTATAGAATTAGTAGGTGTTCAAAGGGTTGTCTTTGTTCCTCATAAATCTTCGAATCACTTTATAGGAAGAAACTGTTTAATCAATGTTGTCTGTCTGTCTGTCCTAGAATATGTGTTAAAAAAATATACATGTGAACTCTGATTAGTCCGTTGAAGATCAATAGTTTTGGGACAAAGACCTTGTTATTGTTGGTGTTGTAGAATGATGAAATCGAGACTTCTTGTTGAATGTGATTAGTTGATGAAAGATCCTTAAAGTTGTAACTGCTTTAATTGGGATAAAGGTGTATTAGGCTATTGGGCTTTATAAAAAATGGTAGGGAAATTATTTAACTCTTGGAGTTTCTAATGGAGACATTTAAAGTTTAAATCATCTTCATTCTAACTATCGCAGGTCAAAAAGAGAATGTCAAAAGTCATTTCGTACACACACAATCATAAATAGTTGTGTAACTCACCATGTCAACAATAAATACATTAAAAGAAGTCTTTTTTTTTTTTTTTTTTTTATCACAATAGAATTTTTTCATAAGCCAACCTTTTTGTTCACTTCAGACTTAGGCTTGTCAAATTATTGATCATCTTATCCCTTTCCTCCCTTGGCCCATTGGATAAAGATTAAACAATTGTTCCACAAAGGATTTTAATACCATAACAACAATTCTCCATCAAAGTCTTGACAACTTCATACTTCTATTAAACTCTATCATTTACAATCAACCCATTGAAGGGTATATATAAGTTATCCATTCCAGTCCTGTTTGGCTTTTTTTAATTTTAACATATTAATGGATTTTTACCAAGATTTGACAAGAAATAAATTTTAAAAAAGAAAATTTTAAAAAGTGGTTGTTTGTATGGAGATGAACTAGGCAGCATGCTAGGAAGGGTTGTGCATTGATTTGTGGGAAAACCCAATCAAATTTCTCATCATTTTGTATGTAATTGCTACCCATCCGTTGTGGGTGGGGGCTGCCCTTTAACCCAAGGGCAAAGGGGCACACTAAAGTTGACTCCTTGATGGACAAACTAAGTCTAACCACATCCATACTAGCTAAAGGCAACATATATTCAACCACTTTAATGCCCCAACTCAGTTACAAGCTCACGTCACTAAGCTCGGCACTTGGTATGGTTATTGCAACAATTAATAAATAAAACAATTTACCTGTATTTTATCGATGTGGGATATTGAGGACTGTTTTGTTATTTATTCCAAGTGTCAATGTTCTTTTTTTTTTTTCCCACTATTTTCTCGCACACGTTATCACTTAGACTTTGTTATTCACATTCCTTTGTAAACTCTAGAGAATGGACTAGCTTCTGCGTGAAAGCCATTGAGCCAAATGGACTCGCTTTTTGGTACCTGTTTTTCCTCTTTTCACTTCTTCTGAAAATATTTGCGTGCGTGCTTGTTATGTATAAAATAATTAGATGGTAGTGAAGAAGAATTTCAAATACGCAATGAAGTTTTCGGAGTGTCCCATATTATAAATATATTTTTCTTTTTCTTTGTCCTACATAACAAAACAGAGTTCTAATAGCGGTTAGCCCTTGGGTTTTATGCTAAAATTCAATATTTGCTTCTATGCTGATGGATTTCTTTGTGAAACTATACTTAAAAAATCTGGGTTTTGTTGTAAATTTGATACCTTTTCACTAAATTGAAGCTTAATTGCTTTAAACTTGTAGATTAATTTCTCTAAATTTAATTTGTTATTTGCAGGTATATATGTGATTAGATTAGATTTGATATAATTTATTCCAAATGTAGTTGTATAAGTATGAAAGGAACTATTCTACTGTCTTCTTTGGGAAAAAGAAGACAGCAGAATTTGCCCACTTGTAAGTACTTAAAATACTGGATTCCTTGAAATATTGATTTTATATAGTTGTACTTGTATATTTGGTTTGCTATTTTCATTCTTTACAAATATTTTAATGCTTGCTAGTTCGGATTAAGTTATAGTTATTTAGAAGGCAACAGAAAAATTCCATTCACCACCTCTTTTGGCATTATATATTGTTGGAACAATTGAAGAAAAGAAAGTAATATATAAAAGTGCACTTTAAATACAGCAGAGAGAAAGTTGAAAGTTCTTACAACACCTGATGGGAGTTTTAGTTTTTGGGTTTTTGTGTGCTTGCATGCGCATACGTGGATAAAGTTTTTATAAATCTATGTTTGATATGAGCACAAATTGGAACATTAGGCATGTTGGATTACTCTCTACAATTTTCTTTTCTTTTTGATCAATCAACAATTGATTAAAGGTCCCAAGATGTCTTTTATTGACACTTCAATGGCATACTCAATGATAATATGCTTGCCATACATATTCCATGCTTAATTCGCTTCCTATCTTGCAGGTGATCTGCTCATCCTTAAACAGAATGAATTGCACCAAATCATGCTTCCATATACGATTAACTGCTCCTTTCTAGGAAAGTATACCACAATCTAGATTTGGTGGTCATCTTCAAAATGCCTTTTTGTACACTGGTGCGGATGATTGCCGAACTCATTCACAATTAACAATAAACACACACACATATCTTTGGTACTTTAAGTTTATGAGCTGAATGCTACTTTTTCTTGGTGGGTCAACGAAATGAGTTTGTTTTATGGACCTTGTTTGATGCTATATTGGAATGAGCTTCTAAAGTCTCCAGTTAAAGGCATTTTTTTGTCCAATTCCATCTCTAGATTGAGACATTTACGTCCGTATTTTGCCTATTATTTCAGGCAATAGTATCCAGGCTTCAAATAGTTGATATTGACTATTTTTACCAGGGTTTGGAAACATGATGTCCAGAAAGGGGATACAGTGATTAATGCCACTTGTGGCAATGGTTATGATACTTTAGCAATGGTCATTATACTTGCTAATGAATTAGCCAGGATTGTGTTTATGCAATGGATATTCAGAATGATGCTTTAGAGAATACTTCTTCCTTGCTAGAAGAGTTGCTCAATCTAAACAAGGTGCCCTTTTCTCACAGTTCCATTTATTTGTTCAACTTTATCTGCTAAGAAAAGCAGAAACTGTACAGTTGTTATTTTTGGGATGTTGCCTACTAATTTTGGATGAAGCTTCTAAAGTAATCGATTTTCGGTTTTAACATATATGGATCTTTAGTTCTAAACTGAATTCCTTTTAGTTTTCTTTTCTTTGATACCGGGTCCAGAAGGTACAAAACACAGGAAGTCTTTAGCTAATACAGCTTTTACAAAAGATTTGGTCCAACCAAAGAGAATATATGGGGGATTTGATGCACGTCTTTGCTTTTGAGGTAATTCGAACAACAAGTTGAGTTATAAAAGTTCTATTTGTTCTATTATAGATCAAGTAAATCAATTCTAAATGAGATTTGTACATGTGCTATTTGTCTACTATACGTAGAGGTGGATCTCTTTTCCATAATATCCTTCTTATCTGCACAATTTTTTTCTACATTACCTTTTTCATTTCTTTCTTCAAGTATACAGTACGAAATTTTCATGTTGTCAGAGCTATAAGCAAATCAATCATGGCGTCAAATTGATCATCTTCCACCACCAATACCGTCTCAACGTCTTCAGTAAATCTGACACAGTAAGCTCCACTTTTCTTGCTTTCTAAAGTCTCAAATCTAATGTTAGTGAAGCTTGATAACTACATCCTTCAGAAGCATCAAATCGCAACCATAAAAAAGAATATCATGTCAATGAATTTTACTTCTAAGAAATTTCATTGCTTATGGTTGCCCGAGAGCGAGAGCACATACTCAACCACACAGCCTAACTCTTGGAGGAAGGTATGGCCACTTATTTCCAAACAAACTTAGAAGTAAGATTTTACGTAGGGGTGTTGAAGCATAGTGGCAGAGTTATGTCATGTGCAGTGGATTACATCCAAACCTTTCGAGAGGCTATCTCTTCATCAACCATAACTCCTGAAGGTCAATGCAATAGACTATGCTCTACCTCCTATTTATGTTTCCAAAGTTAATTTTGATGAGCTTACTGATAAACGGGGATGCTACTGAGTTATGGTGTGGTAATTCTAGATACTGCAGGTGCAATCATTGCTGATTGGTGTGACCTAAGGGCTAAGGCATATAGATGCAGACAAAGGATAGCTTCAATCAATGGAGCCCAGTTTATCTTTTGTTAGCCATCTGGTGGATGACTTAAAAAACAAAGTTGCAAAAGTTAATTGTTCAGTTAGATGGTCACCAAGTGTTGCAATAGGGATGTGCTCATATGTTAGCTTTAGATGCAAACAAATGCCACACAAGCAGGATTTGGCTGGAGGATAATCGTCCATGTTTCCAAAATTAATAGTGACTTGCTTGCAATAAAATTACTTTCTTTCAAAGAAAAAGAAAAGGTTTTCCATCTTCTTGTCCCTAATAGACAGAACTGCAGGCATGGTTTGGAGCACTTTCTTGAAAGTAATTGTCAGACAGAGAAATGTAATCAAATCTTCTACAGCGTGAGATCTCTTTAGAACATATTTTGAGTATTGAGTGTTGCATCGGTACAGTGGCAAGGGCATGTATGTGAACTAGAATTGGGTCACATGCCAATGAAATTATTGACAGTCATATCAATTCAGGCACTAATCAGAAGAAATTAGGGAGATCACCAGCAAACATCACTATGTCTCCCAACAGTGAATTACAAATGTGTCAAGAGTAGCAAAAAAAAAAAAAAAAAAATCCAGAAATGATCCATTTACCCTTCCTCTACCATCCTCAATTATCATATTCTACAATTTCCTTTGGTTGTTTCTGTTCCATTTAAACCAATTTATACCCAAATAACAAATAATATGATAAAGTTAACTTTACAAGCTTAGTAGACAATAAAAAGACTTGGAAATCCCATACACATTGGGCTTCTAATGCCAACAATGAAAACAAAGTTAATTTTACATAGACTTACGCTAATCGTGTTAGAGCTGAACCAGTTTCGTTACTTAGTTTTGAGTCTTTTGACCTCACAAGTTGTAGTATCCGCCTAAGCTCTATCGTAACTTCTCTCATGCTTGGCCTCTCATCTCCCGTATCTTGACACATCTCAACACAAGCTCTGCAAATGCTTGAATAACTTCATTGCTCCTTGGCCTAGCACCACATCAGCAACAATTTGGAATATGCGGTTCTCTTCCATTGACAAAACAAAGTAATCTACCAAATTGTTATGCCTTAAAAAACATTTCTGTGGGATGATGGCCTGTTAAGACTTCCACCACTACAACCCCAAAGCTATAAACATTACACTTTTCCGTGACCTGCAATGTCATTTGATATTCAGGGTCTACATATCCGTAAGTTCCCCAAACTGATCTACCTTGAAAAAATTCTTCTCCAAGTGGAACTGAACTACCTTGAAAAAAGTCTTCTCCAGGTGCAATTGAAACCGCAAAACCAAAATTTGATAGTTTAGTAGTCAAGAACTCATCCAAAAATATATTTGATGATTTGACATCCAAATGAACTATTGGCCGTAACCTACCATAGTGCATGTAACAAAGAGCATAGGATGTCTCAGTGGCTATTCTTACACGGTCAAGCCTAGAGATCCGGCAAGTAATCTTGTTGCATTAACCATGGAGCTTATCAGAGAGTGCCATTAGGGATGAACTCTAGAACCAACATGGGAATTTCAGTTTCTAGGCAACAACCATAGTGCCTCACAACGTTCTTGTGGCTGATCAATTGTTTTATTGTGACTTGTTGAAAAAGGAAATCTACCATCATCTCAGTAGAACAACGTATTGGCGGGCCTTTCACTTTAATATCTACTTCCCTCTCATCTAGTATTCCTTTGTAGATTGTTGCGATATCAGAGCCGAGGATTAGATTAGGATCATAGTTATTAGTAGCCAATTGGATTTCCTTGGCAGAGAAAATCTTGATTGGCTCTGTATCTCTACTTTGGTTGCAAGTGATTTGCTTCTCTAGTAACATTGCTCCGTTCTGGATGAAGTATTCTTCTTTGGCCTCAAATGCATGCCTTGCTTTCTACATCCTGATATTCTTCTCTACCAACATATAGCATTATTAAACAAGTGAATATCACTTCATATATAGTTCTTTTCTACCAACAACTAACAGTATGACAAATTAAGGGGTAGGTAATCTCCAAAATAAGTTTGTGGGGGAAAAAATTAGACATGGCAAAACGGGCGGGTCAAGTCGGGTTAATCGGGCTACGGGTCAAAACAGATCATTTTAAGTGGGTTAAAAACAGGTTTGGGTCAATTGGGTTGCGGGACGGGTCGAGTTGATTCGTATTTTTCACATGATTTTTTTTTTTTTTTTAACAAAGAAAACAACATGTATTTGTCATTTGGAAAGTCATGCAACAAATTACTTGATGTAAAATGTATTATATATATATATATATATAAAACTGTTATGGGTCAACGAACCTTTTTTTTTTTTTTTTTATCTCAAAAGTAAGATTGGATGTTATCAAATTTATTTAAAAAAAAAAAAAAATTAACGAAAGAACAAACACCCAAGAAAATTTTTTTTCTTTCGCTGAAACGAAGTAGGTATGCAAGTGGTTATCTCTTTCTTCCTGACATCTTCTAAGAAAAACCACTGAAAATGACAACTAAGAGAAAAGAACATTCATAGAAAGCCTATTTTTGACATCAATTATACAATGTATTTACCAATTCAAACTAACAATTATGCCTCTTTATCAATTATAATTTTCATATAGAAACAGAATTGAAAGTTTGGAATTTTAGTGATAAGTTTATGATTCCGAATCTTCCAATTCTTCAACCGTGATCATTAGTTGATTTCTCTATCTTTAGAGCTAAACTTCTAGATTATGAATTAAAAAGTGAACACATAGGATTGTATTGGATTTAGTTCTTCTCAAAGTATGTACACAACTGCATTAATCTTTGACCTTTTGTACAAATGCCAAACCAGGTATGTACACAGCAAATAGACTCTTGACTTTGCTTTTTTGGTTTCTTCAAATGTGTTACATGGGATGAACTTAATTAGTGCAATATTAACAAAATAAAAAAGAAGAAAGAGAAAAGTTCGTAGTGACCAGTATACCCTTTTAAAAATAACAACTATGCCTCTTTAACATGAATAATGAGATTATTAACAAAACAATTAGAGATAATGGGATTGCAAGATTGGCTGTGGAACTTGATCAAACACGCAATTGAGATTATTAGGAGATATTAGATCATAAGGTTTAGTAACATTCATGCACTAATAATCTATAGGAAAAGTTCATCAAAAAAAAATAATCTATAGGAAAAAGAAAAAAAAAAAAAAAAACAATTAATTTGGAGTCTTTCAAAAGAAAAAGAAACAGAATTGAAAGTTTGCAATTTTATTAAAGTCTTTCAAAAAACCAACTCTCTAAAAATTATGATTACCACAGAGAAATCAAGAAAGAAGCTACAGGTACCCAAACACTAAATATATATATATATATATTTTCACTTTTCACATAATATTAGTATTAAAAGTGAAAAATAATTTATTTGACAATCACAACTGTAGAGAGGGAAAATTCCCGACCTATCACAAGCTGACACGTCATACTACCAAGTCCACAAAATACAGTCAATTACAAAGTGCCACGTATTGCTGCTAGGGTTTACTATTACTACTCAGAAGCCAATGGAAATTTGCCAAGTGTCATGCAAAAAACCAATCATGCATCAGTGCACGTGTAAGCGATGACACAATCAGCCTCGCACGTGTAAGCGATGACACAATCAGCCTCGCACATGTAAGCGATGACATAAGCGGACCAATCAGACCGTGACATGTGTCACCAATCAAACTCCGCCACGTGTCGCTCACCCACCTCCAAACTCCTATAAATAGAAGCCTTCCTAAGGCATTTGAGAGAGATCAGGGATCTGAGGTCTGAGAGGGCTGGAGAGAGGACATCAGGCCATCTGAAGCACTCAGAAGTCCAGAAGCTCTGCTGGAATCAAGCCCCGAAGCCTCTAGCAACTTCAAGAACTTCAAACACAAAATCAAAGAACATTCAAAGAGGAATCATCCAAATCATATTCCTAGATCTCAAAGCTCACTGGAATCAAGCTCAAAAGCCTCCAAAAACATCAACAAACCACAAATCGGTGAAGTTCAACGGATTCAAGCCTCTAAAGCACCGAAGAACTTCCACCACAAACCTTCAAATACGAAGAACATTCAAAGAGGAATCATCCAAATCATATTCCTACATATCAAATTTCACTGGAATCAAGCTCAAAAGCCTCCAGAAACCTCACAAATCACAAATCAGCGAAACTCTACGGATTCAAGCCTCTAAAGCACCAAAGAATTTCCACCACAAATCTTCAAAGACGAAGAACACACCAAGAACACGAAGAACACACGAAGAACGCGAAGAACGTGAAGAACAAAGGATTTCTAACAAGCTCATAGCCAGAGATTCATTGTAATTCTGTTTCAAAGATCTTCAATCCATTCTTCAACCAAATTGAAGGATATCTTGTGTTCAAATCAAAATTACATTACCACAATCAACAAATCTTTTAAGGAGATCGAATCAGAGGATCACACTTTTGTAAACACAGAGAATTATACCACAATCATCAATACAAATTCGCACTTGTGACACTATTTTACTTGTTTGACTTTATTTCGAACCGAGAAATTTAGTCGTCCACAACAACTTCCAGCTACAAGAGGAGAAATTCAGATCTAGATCAGGAAAACACAAAAAACCCAGGTATATAAATTTAACGTTTCTCCCCTTTTCCACTGTTTCCCATCATTCAAACAGAAATTGAACAAAAAACAAATATAAATTGTGGAGAGTATAAGAAAAAAATATTTGAAAAAAAAAAAACAGAGAATTCACAGAGAGTAGCGAATAAGAGAAGAGAGAGGACCTTGAGGATGCTGATGGATCACGTTGTCAAGGTCGATGAGATGAAGAGAGAGAGAGAGAGAATCGATTGAAGAGGAAACTATGGTGGGAATATTTACGCAATTGTTGACAGTAGAGAAATGTTGATATAATTGTAGGAGTAGAGTAGTAGAAAGATATTATTATTATTATTTAAGCAAAGCTGGGACTGGACTACTTGTGCTTGTGTTTATTAAAAAAAAGGGTAAAAAAGAGGATATATATATATATATATATATAAAAGAGAATTCTTTGTTTAATTACCTTTCTTAATCAGTACAATATTTTTACAAAAATTTTACAATAAAATTTAGGTGACAAATTGTTAATAGTAGATAAAAAATATGATAACCTCACTAGTAAGTCCAGATGAGAACCAAGAGTAACTTATTGTCTAAATTTTATTATGAAATTGTTATGAAAATATTGTGTCAATAATATTATTTTTTTTCTAAAAAAAATATAGCACACTAATTTAAAAAGTTTAAGAATATAATTGAATGTGACAATATTTTCATAATACTTTTTTTTTGTCAATTTTAGTATAATATTTTTTTGTTTTGTTTTATTTTATTTAGACATTTTTTTTTTTGGAGAAATTTAGGACCCGTTTGGTATGTGTGTTTAAACACACTGTTTTAAAAATTGGACCGGACCGGCCAGTCCGATCGGTTCAATCGGGAACCGGGAGCCACTCCAGTCTGGTTAAAAGCCTCAAAATTGGTCAACAACCAGAAAACTGGCCAAAAACTGGGGTTGAACCAAAAATTAGAAAAAAAATGGTTTGATGCCCGGTTCGGTTTTTAAAATCATGTTTAAACAACAGTTTTTAGGTCTTTTGGAAATACGTGTTATTTGTGTAAAAATACGTATAATTAGGGGTGTCAATTCAGGTTAGCATGTTGGGTTTGTGTCATATCGAGGAAGGGGTATTCGACTAAATAGCTCAACCCTAGCCTGACCCATTTAATAATCGGGTCATGATCTTTTAACCCTAACTCGACCTATTAATAAGGCGGATTGACCTGACCTAACTCATTTGATACGCTTAATAAACAAGTGATGTTGGGTTGACACGAATGTAACGCAACCCATTTCAACTTACATAATATTAAATATAACATCCATCTAGAAATAATTTTTTTTACATCCCAAAAGCAGTGCATACACTTTAAGTCTTCAACCCACATTCAAAATAATATAGTTCAACAAAAATATAACATTCATCTAGAAATAAGTTCTTTACACTCTAAAAGAAATGCATACACTTCAACCCAAATTTAAAATAACATAGTTTATAGATTTAACAAAAATAAAATAACATAGTTCAACAAAAATATAATATCTTTGGAACTTGCCAAATGCTAAGTATCAATATTGAAAGAATTGGAGCAAATAGTAAACTAAAGTTTATAGAACAAAAACATTATGTAAAAAAAATTATTGCAGAATTTTGAAACACCAAGAAAACGGTTTTCATTAATTCAAAAACTCACTAAACACATGAGAGAGAGAAAAAGAGAGAGCAATAACTGGTTTGAGACTTTGAGTTTGAGAATTGGGCGTGAGATTATAAGATAGTATAATGAGTAGTACGACTGAAAAAAAAAAAAAAAAAAAAAAAAAAAAAAAAAAAAAAAAAAAAAAAAGATATTTATAAGATGGTTTAGAGATTTAGGGTTTGTAAAGTTTTAATTTTCAATTATATCCTTTATAAGTTTTTGTAATTACTTACTTTTCTTTTTAAATTTAAAATATATATTGGATATAAAAGGTATTTGACAAATCTAAAATAAAATGAATATTTATTTGTTATACGAGTTAAACGGGTTGTGTTAAGTGAGTTATTCAGGTTGACATAAATAAATTAACGTATCAAACGTGTCTATTGTGGGTTACGCAAGTTGATTTGCTTATGACACATTTTTTATCGTGTCGCTTTTGGGTTAACCTGTTTATGACCCAAATCCATTAAGGCTCAATCCTAACTCACAAAAATCCATATCAAGTTTGTATCGTGTTCACAAGTTAGATCAAACATTAATACCTTCTATATAATATTGTTTAAAAACTAAAAATATGTATTTAAAATAATATACCAAACATGTGTTTATTTAGACATATTTGACACCTCAACTTTACCTTCTTCTTCTTTTTTTTTTTTTTTTTTTTTTTTTCATCCACCCGTTTCTTCCCCATTCCCATCAAGTACCTTTCTTTTCCTCCACTGACCATCTTGTCTCCTCTTTCACCTAAAAGACAGTTTTTTTCTTTCACCCAAAGGACAAGAACAAAGAGGAATATTACACACACACACACACACACACACACACAATGAGAGAAGAAGAAGCCACAGCAAAAGCAGAAGAAGCTCGCAGTAGAAGAAGAAGAAGCCCGCAGCAGCAGTGGGTTTATGTTGGAATTGAAAATTGCACGTTTGATTTAGAATTTTGCAGTCTGTTTGGTTGGTTAGAATTTGGAGGAAAGGAACAGAAAGAAGAACCAGTATAGGATTCTTCTTTTGGGCTTCTTGCAATTGACGAGGAGGGAGCATAAAGTGTAGAGAAATTCTTCCCCAGCTCCATGACAGGTTTTTTTTTTTTTTTAATAGAGATCTGGTTATAGAGCAAAAAAAAAAAAAGTTTTTTTTTTTTTTTTTTTTTTGGGTTGGAAAGAGGGAAGGAGGGAATATTGGTGGGACCTTGATACACAGAAATGTCTTTTTTGGTTATACCCATCTGTAACAGATGAACAATATTCGTGTATGGGCCCATAATATGGGATTGGAAAGTCAAGAGTGGGGACAGGAGTTCAGTGTGTGTGTGTGTGTGTGTGTGTGTGTTTCTGTTTGTGGAGTTCCTATGCTTAATGAAAATTAGAGGGAGTGAGAAGTATAATTTTAAATGGAAGAAAACAACAACATATAGTATTGTGGAAAATTTACAATGGGCAAAGCAAAATTTACCTTGTAGAAAAAAACACCAAAACTACCTCTATATTTGCTAATCCACACATTGCTACAGTGACGTCTAAAGATAGATTTGTTGATTACCTAGCTCAAGATGCAAAAATGAAATTGGTTATTTTATTCACTCACTTTGTCTACTTTTTCATCTCTATGAAGTATGCACTTTATACTTTAAACTGCAAGCCAATCTTTGATTGGCTGAGTAACACCCATGAATGATCATAAAAAAAATGTTTTTTTATTTTTTTATTTGTTGGGTTAAAAGGTAAGAAAACAAAATTTGGGAACTTAAGAAATACGTTGAATTCCATGGCTTACTTCAGTTTCAGGGAAAAAAAAGTTGGGACTTAAGAAACAAGTTTATCTTTATGGCTTATATCGGTCTTCATCATATATAAGAGAAGCATGTATTGTACTAATATTGAAGTGATCATTTGTTTGTAGTAGCAGTAGTAGAAGTTCATAGGTATTGATGGCTTATATTCCTCCACACAAGCGTCACTCATACGAAGCTGCTGGTAGTAGTGATAAGCATAATACACCCTCACCAATCCCACAATCGCTTGTTCCTCAATTCAGGAGAAACCTTAATTTGAGGTTGCCACACAAACCCTTTTCACAAAGAAGTGGAAAGATTGTTTATAAGTATGCAGAGCAGGCTATTTCCACATGGTTTCCTGTTGGTTTGGATCACAATCACCAGTTTCCATCTTCTGTACATGTTGACTCAGTTCCCTTGCAGCTTTTTGAGAGAACAACAGGAACAAGTCCACTAGTTTTGTTCAACAACAACAACAACGACAACAATCATCCAGGTAAATGTTACTATTTTTCTGCTCAGAATTTTTTTTGGTAACTAATTATTAATAATGGGTTTGTTGGTTTTGGTTAGTTGAGCAAGTGAGGAGTCCATGGGTGTATATAGCAGAAAATGTTGTGTCAGACTTGCTTTCTTCCTTCGAGAATGTCAAAAATGAAATCTTGGACTTGGAAGATGTCGAGCCAAAGTTGGTTGCTAGATTTGGGAAAATTCTTTTTCATGAGTAAGTCATGCTTCTATTCTACTCTCTGAATTGCTGTTTTTGGTTAGTAGTTTTTTTTTTTTTTGGGGGGGGGGGGGGGGGGGGTGGGGGACACCCTATGAAAATATGATTCAGTATAATGAAAAAAATGTGAAATAATGAGGTTGGCAAAAAGAAGTGAGTGAGATAAATCCAAAAGCATGAGTATTAGGATGACACTTATTTGTTATGCACTTTGCTACCTCAAAACTAAGCAAGGCATCCTGGCCTAGAGCTTTATCTCCTTGTATTTCCTTAAGCACTTATGCACTTTGCTACCTCAAAACTAAGCAAGGCATCCTGGCCTAGAGCTTTATCTCCTTGTATTTCCTTAAGCACATCTAGCATCTCTTCTTTCTTGAACTTCCTCTTATGAGGAGGCCTGTACTCTCTTTAAAAGAGTTGGCTTAGTTAAAAATTTCTGATGCAATGATAGTGATTTGTAAATGCCATTATTTAGTGGATGTATTTGCTAGCAGTTAGTGATAAATAGGCGTTTTGACTTCCTTTATTTGTTTTTTGGTTTGGTATTGGTAAGTGAAATAAGCACTTAATGGGTCTTGAACCCATGAACTTGGCCTTTCACCCGATTCTTATGGCAAGAGCATTTAAGCCAGCACTCATTGTCAACCTCTCTAATAGATTTAATGCCCTAGATTTTGTCTAAGTAGCAATTTGAGCCCTTTGGTTTCAGCCTTCTACAAGAATCCATGTGCTTGCACAAATTAATCCAATATCACATCTGAGTGTCAATAGATTGACTGATCAAACGATTCATTTGTTTTGGCAACAACATCTAGATTATTTCATATCCCATTTAATAAATTGTACTAAATTGCTTGAAGTAATGAATGTATTGATATTGATGTTTTGTAACTTCGAAGATTTCACATCAAATTTGTAATAAGAGAACTCTTTAATATACTTGGAAGAGTTAAGTAGCTACAATTTTCTCATGTAGGAGCCCTTCAATCAGCAAAGAAACTACAAGAGTAGGTTTGGCTGCAGAAACTACATTGAGTCAATTGAGGAGATCATTTTACACAAATATTCCTAATTCATATATGGAAAACATTAAGGGAGAAGTTGCCCAAAAGATTAAAGTTGATTTTGAAGAGGAGAAAGATTTATACCATGTACAGGTATTTCTTTTGCTGAATACCTCTGCTTATTATATTCACAATTATGCCTTTTGATTTAGTTGGCCACTGACTTCCCCAATTCACTTTCTCATTTTGTATAGTTGTCTGATGCCACACTACCGGATTCAACTATTTCTTGCAAATGCAGTGTGATAAAAGAAGACAAAAGGCTTCAACTTTGTAAGGCAAGTTTTCTGCTTAATATTGATGCACATTGCATTCAAATCATGCTTAGGTCTGAAGTTGTTACCTGGGGTGCTGATGATTTGTTTTCTTCCTGTTTTATTAATCATATGTGACAAATAAATCAATTTAACATGAAAAGTATAGAGTAAAAAAGATGATGAGGTTTAGTATCTCCTAGTTGCTGCCTTTTTTTTTGGACAAATGGAATTTTTCTTACTATTTAAGGTTTGGGATTTGATTCATTATGGGGAGAGAGAGAGAGAGAGAGAGAGAGGGATTTGGGACTAGCATTGGTGAAAAAGAAAAAGAATCTCTGATTTTTTTTCCTTTTTTTAGGTATATTTGACTTTCCTTCTAATTGTTTATTATTTGTGATTTGAGACTTATGTTCAAATGTCACTATTCTTGTAGATTGAACTACACCCATTGCGTCATATGGTCATAGACATATCGTGCCTTGATAAAAACTTAGACCTAAGGCTGATGCTATCCACCAAGAGGACCTTAACATCTCTCAATGTAAGTTTCATGTCTATATATGCTGTCATCTACATTAGTTTACATTATTTCACAAAAAAATTGGTCATTTTCATCCCAAAATCATTCCAAATCAACATTGTCTTAAAGAAAACTACACAAGGAGAAATCTTTATGCTGGAGCTTTTATGCATCTGAATCCCTCGTTTCTGGAGGAGAAAATATGTGGTATAATTTTCAATTGTTATGCATAGACACGTGTGTCTTCAGGCAAGAAACTTACCAACATCCACCTGAGTTTCCAGCAAAAAGTTTCCTCTAGACGAACATGAATTTGGTATTTGCAAATAGAATAATGTTTTTATGAGGTAACAGATTTGGTCAGGAAATGGTTTCGCCTAACCTAAAGATTTAATTTTGACTCATTTTCTATTTGTTTATTTATTTACTAGGCTTTTAATCACAAGCTTTGCACGTGAGAAATTGAGCATTTGATAGAAAGATAATAATAATAGTTGTGTGTTCAAAAGCTTTATACAATTATATAGGATGAAATAATTAGTAATAATCCTTCAATTATTTTTAACATTATTCAAAGTATGTAAAAAAACAAAGCAAATATATATATACACACACACTAGGGAAAACAACAATAGACAAGATATAAGGATGGCACCTTTTCTTTTTCCTTTCTCGGACTTTTTGAGCAGAGGTGAAGCAAAACCTGGCCTAATTGTCTCCCAACCTTTATTTTATGGCAAACTAGAAGACGCTAGTAAGTAAGAGCAAGAGGTGTGCATTAAAAAAATCTACTTAGGAGTTAAAATTATATTGGTTGAGTTAATTGCATATAATTTTTACTACAAAATGGATTATTTATATTACAAATAAATTAAAAATAACAACTTCATTTTTTTTTTTTTTTTTGATAAGTAATAAAAATAATAACTTCATATCTTATGAACTTATTAACAAACTAACACAATCCAATCTCAAGTCTATATAAGTATATATATATATATATTTTATATAATTATATAACTACACTTTTATACATATATACACACATGAACATATAATATTATGTATACTTAAATCAATGATTGTACTCACAAGTTTGTTCACAAACACATTATTATGTTTGAGCTGACTTATTTAATAGTTGAGAGTACTTAAGCTTGAACTTGGTTCATTTGCTAAATAAACAAACACAAACAAGATATTTCCCAAATTGAGCTCGAATTGTTTATAAATTATAAATAACTCGGTTAATCCACAGCTGTAGTACATGTGTGTGTGCATTCAAATGCCTATGCATACATGTGAAAATAAATAAATAAAACATATTTTTATCATGCTGAAGTGAAGTTTAGGTTAAAGTTTTTTGGTCCATATTTATAGAAAATTTAAGATTCAATATATTAATTTCTTCCCTCTACATACTTTAGTAGGAAGGATTAATTATCATCATCAATATATATATACATATATATACGATAAATTGTTACTAGAAGTGGGAGAGGGGGGAATTTGAATCTTAGTTCTCTTTATAAAGGAGACTAGACAATGGCACTAAGCTACAAGGATCTTGACATTATCATCTTCTTCTATATGAAGTAATTGGACTAAAAAAGAAAAATAGAAGAAAAAAATAGAAAAAGAAAAAAGTTGAAAACAGGGGTGGGATTGGGCTAATCTTTACCATATGGGATAGTTTTAGCATGGTATTTCTTTCTCCTAAGAGTCTAAGACTTAAATTTGTGACCAAACTAATTTATGTACTCTCCAGGATGATGAGATGCAAAGCATTAGAAGTCTTATTAATTCTGCAATTCTAGATCAAGATGTGAAGGGTGGGTTGAGATGGCCCTTGGGGAAGGCATCTTCTGGAGGTAGATATTGTGTGGTGGGGGTTTGGCACACAATAGCTAAAGATTATAAAAGTTCATCATTGAGCCTGAAAGTGAGACATGCTGATCGATATGATTTTAGAACTTCAACTGGGGAAGCTACAAGGGAGATAAATTTGAAGCTGAAAAACATTGTCTCATTATTACAGGTAAGTAACGTATATAACTGAGATGCTTATTATAAGTGAATAAGGAGCGTAGTCCATGTAATCTAATTGAGGAACAAATGTCCAACTAGATTTGTTTTGTTACATTCTTTCCTGTAAGGACCATTCCATAACTTCAAATTAAATTTTGCCATCACATCATTAGATTATGTGTTCTATTTCATATGACTTAGATGTCATTTGCTATCAAATCCATAAATTCATACGTTTAATGTTTTTGTGATTTAGTTAAGTTTACTAGCATTTTATAGGAGATCCTAAGTATTTTAGGTTTTATTTTCTTTGACTCCAAGTTAGTGTTTTATCAGTTATTATCTTATTAGATTTTTAGTTTACTAGTCAAACTAGGAGTCCGACTTCAATATTGCTTTTGCTTCTAGTCTTTTGCTGCTAACTGCAGCATATAGATACAAATTGTGATGAGTATCTTTTTCTCTTTCCTTTATTTCTTCATTATGTGTTATGAACTCCTCTTTCAATTTTCAGGAACAGGAGGTTGAGGTTAGTTCGGTTGCTGAGATGCTTAAAGACCACTTGAAATTGATATGGGATCATTTCTTATGCTGTGAACATTTTTTGACATGAAATAGCAAAAAAGGTGGCGAAAAGATAAAAACATAAGGGATACCATCCGGAAAATGGCGGTTGAAATATTTTTGATATGTTTATGGTGTACTTGCTTACGTCTTATGGCAATTTCAGGGAAATGGGCATTGATTCAAGATTGTAGTTTTTGGTATAAGATGATTCGTCATCTTGTATTACATGTGTGTGTCATATGAACATATGAATCATTTTGAATTGTTGTGTAAGTGTGTATCGTGCAATGTATAAACATGTAAATTTACTGTGTTTGTACAAAACTATGTTTGATGATTTGACATCCAAATGAACTATTGGCCGTAGCCTACCATAGTGCATGTAACAAAGAGCATAGGATGTCTCAGTGGCTATTCTTACACGGTCAAGCCAAGAGATCCGGCAAGTAATCTTGTTGCATTGACCATGGAGCTGATCAGAGAGAGTGCCATTGGGGATGAACTCTAGAACCAACATGGGAATTTCAGTTTCTTGGCAACAACCATAGTGCCTCACAACGTTCTTGTGGCTGATCAATTGTTTTATTGTGACTTGTTGAAAAAGGAAATCTACCATCATCTCAGTAGAACAACGTATTGGAGGGCCTTTCACTTTAATAGCTACTTCCCTCTCATCTAGTATTCCTTTGTAGATTGTTGCGATATCAAAGCCGAGGATTAGATTAGGATCATAGTTATTAGTAGCTTGTTGGATTTCCTTGGCAGAGAAAATCTTGATTGGCTCTGTATCTCTACCTTGGTCGCAAGTGATTTGCTTCTCTAGTAACATTGCTCTGTTCTGGATGAAGCATTCTTCTTTGGCCTCAAATACGTGCCTTGCTTTCTCCATCCTGATACTCTTCTCTACCAACATATAGCATTATTAAACAAGTGAATATCACTTCATATATAGTTCTTTTCTACCAACAACTAACAGTATGACAAATTAAGGGGTAGGTAATCTCCAAAATAAGTTTAAGGGGGAAAAAACTAGACATGGCAAAACGAGCAGGTCGGGTCGGGTCAATTGGATTGCAGGTCAAAACGGGTTATTTTAAGCAGGTTAAAAACAAGTTTGGATCAATCGGGTTGTGGGACAAGTTGAGTTGATCCGTATCTTTCACATGATTTTTTTATTTTTTATTTTTTATTTATAAAGAAAACAACATGTATTTGTCATTTAGAAAGTCATGCAACAAATTACTTGATGTAAAATGTATTATATATATATATATATATATAAATATATAACTGTTATGGGTCAACAAATCTCACAGCTACTACAAGAGGAAAAATTCAAATATAAGACAGGAAAACACAAAAAACCCAGAAATAAAATTTACTTTTCTCCCCCTTTTCACTGTTTTCCCATAACTTAAATAGAAATTGAACAAAATCAAATATAAATTTAATATAAAAAAATTAGAGAATTCACAAAGAGTAATGAATAAGAGAAGAGAGAGGATCTTGAGGATGAAGAGAGAGAGAGACGGTCGGCTGAAGAAGAAAACAGAGAATAGTAGAGAAATTGTGGAGAGTATAAAATGTTGATATAATTGTAGGAGCGTAGTAGTAGGAAGATACCATTATTTAAGCAAAGTTGACAATTCAATTACCCAACAAGTGGACTCGGTCCATTTAGTTCACAATTATCCAACAAATGGACTTGGTCCATTTAAGAAACTTCTTCCTACAAACTGAACTCACCATGCAGAAAGTCAAAGTAAAATTGGAGGATAGAAAATTGGGATGATAAAAGATATTATTCTCGTGGTATTTGGATAGGAGGATGGAAAAGTAAAGAAATGAAAAACTCATTTGTATTATTAAAAGGAAAAATGAGAAGATAGAAAGTGTTATTTGTATAAATTTACTTAATTATTGAAAAGAAAAATGAGAGGATGGAATATATTGTTAGTATAAATTTACTCCCGTTACCATATATCTATCTACATAACATATGATATAATTGTAGGAGTAGAGTATTAGGTAGAAAGATATTAATATTTAAGCAAAGCTGTGAACATCACAATTACCCAACAAGTGGACAAGTAGGTGGTCCAATTACGAAACCTCTTCTTCTTATGTTAGTGGGCCATGTGGGAGCACACCCTTATCAATCACAACTCGCCACATGGCAAGTTGTGGTACAAAGTTATGCCAAAAGTTGTGTTCGTAGCATAATTAAAAAAAAAAAAAAAAGTGTCTTTGTAGATTTTTTTTTTTTTTTTTTTTTTTTTTTTTTTTTTTTTTTTTAATTCTGACATCCTTGCATATACATTCATTAATGTTTATGCTTAAAAAAAACCCCAAAAATGACTTTCTCAAATGGCAAATCGCATTGGAAAAAAAAAGAAAAGAAAAAAGACACTATGTCAAAATAGTTTGGGTTCCAAGGTACTGGTCTAACACTATACAGTAAAAGCACAAATCATTATTTTCTTATGAGCTTTTTAATATTTTTTGCTTGTTTTAATGTGCTACAAGTTTTAATGGGTCTCGTACTGCTCCAGAGGATTTTAAAATTTCAATCAGCTCTGGCAACATATTCTTGTTTTCCTCGTTCAAAAACACAATTGCTTAAATAACTTTTCAAAGTTAACTTTTTTAAGGTCCAGTTGCCAGTTGGTCTTGTTAAACATGTGGCTTTGCCCCATTTACAGAGAAGACAGAAACTGCGGTTATAAAACAGCTTGAAAATTAGATAAGCTAACGAAGATGAATTTTGATTCCATCATAATCAAATTCAAACTACAAGAGTATACCAAAGACTCCTCCAACATCACTTAACATTTTAATTTAATTAAGAAAAGAATATTAATTTTGATAGTAAAGGAAGATTATTTTCACTCTCTCTCTCCCACGAAGGGTTGTTTGCTTATATCAATTATAATCCTCTCCAATGCTATTTTTCTTATAGGCCATATAATTATAATCTCGAACTCAGTTATTTTCAATTTCTGAATCAAAGCTTAGCTTTCTTCATAGTTGATCTATTACCTGAACTATATGCTGAACTACTACTCTTTCCTTCAGCATTATCATCACACAGAACCAGAGAATTGGGCCTGATGGACACTTGAGATTGTATGATAGGGATTGGGTGGAAGTTGGTGATATTCTCACACAATCTATTCATTATTGTGGCTACCCTATGGTATGCGGCAGTTATGGTGTTTGTACAAACAAGCAGTGTAGTTGTCCTAAATCCATAAATGGAAAAAGCTATTTTCAGCAAATCAATGACAAGTTGCCTAGCTATGGATGCTCCCTAGTTTACTCCCTTTCCTTGTGAAGCTTCCAAAAATCAGATTCTTTTAGAGCTCGAAAACATCACAGACTTTCCCTTTAGTACAGAACCCCTCAACATTTATCCAGATCACCGAGGTATAAACTTAGAGAGTTGTAAGCAGGATGCTTAAAAAATTGTTCGTGCAATGCTGCTATTTACAATCTGACATTTTTTAACTGATAAAGAAACAAATAATTGCTTTAAAGTATACATCAAGGTGCAGAATGACAACGTTCCTACTCCACATCAAACTCCTCCATATCAAAAACATCAGCTTGAAATAATATTGGGATCCAGCATTGCATCTTTCTTTGTACTCTTTCTTTTTATTGAAATCCTTATTTTTCTATTTTGGAAGAAAGGAAATGCTATTGACGATGAAGAGTATTATTTAGATCATGTGCAAGGAATGCCAAGATATTCTTACGATAATTTATAAGCCATTACGGAAAATTTCAATAAAGAGCTTGGTGGGGGAGATTTGGCATTGTTTTTGAAGGGATTCTAACTGACGGCACTAAAGTTGCAATGAAGCGTCTTGAGCATTTTGATCAAATATAGAAATCATTTTTAGTTGAAGTTGAGATGATTGGTAGTATTCATCATTTAAACATGGTGAGACTGGTTAGATTTTGTGCTAAGAAATCTGATAGGTTTTTTGTTTATGAATACATGTCTAATGGTTATTAGATAGATGGCTATTTCATAAAATTCCTGAGATGTTGCTTGATTGGCAACTTAGAAAGAAGATCTCCTTTGACATTGCAAGGGGACTGACTTATATATATTAAGAATGTAGGCAAAAGATAGTTCACTTAGACATAAAACCCCATAACATTCTTTTGGATGAGAATTTTAATACAAAAGTCTCTGATTTTAGGTTGTCTAAATTAGTTGACCATGACCAAAGCTAGATTGTGACAAAAATGAGAGGAACTGTTAACTATGTCCTTTGGAATGATTGAGTTTAGTGATTACAGAAAAAGTAGATGCGTATAAATATGATGATTTTGTAGTTTGTATGAGCTCAAAGAAAAGGAGGGGAAAAAAGAAAAAAAAAAAAAGTTTACCGCTATAAGAGTAAATATGAAAGTTTGACTTTTTGCCAAGATGATCAAATTCAATGAGTAGCACGCGAGTCGCAACCAACCCAATCCAAAAATAACCCGGCTGTGAGACCCAACACTTGAACCGTGCAGACTCAGACCTGCCCAAAACATGTCGGGTCGGGTTGGTCGGGTCCTGCTCAGCCATACACAAGCGACTTTGATTGGTGTAATCCTAGCCATCTCTCATTCCCCACTCTTATCACACATTTCCCCTTCCAACATGCTCTTTGTAACGAGAGCAGCACTTATTCCTATAAAGGATTAGTCAAGTTACATTTGGGCCCTCACAATCACTTATAAACCCAAAATCCACTTAATAAAGGACTCAACACACGCCTGCACAACACATACTCAAACAATTCAACCCTTCTTGCCCCTACTTCACAACAAAAAGCCAATGTTTTTCAAGATCTAGCATCCACATCAGTCACACCAGCAGCCAGAGAAATCATCCAATTCATTCAGCATTCCCAAATCAAAATCTCACCTTCACTGACCTGGTGCAATCAACAGCACCTTACAACCAGTCAACAATCGAACAAAACACCAGACAATTAAACTGGTCATCCAAATATATCCTCCAACAAGAAAGATCACCCGAAATCAGCATCAACAAGCAACCAAAAAAATTGACACCCCCCTAACTTTATAACCTTACGTCTCTGAGACACAACCTTGAAACACTTGCTTTGCTTGGCAAGATCATTGCTGAAAACGAAATCAACCAAAACAAATTCACAGCAATTAACCAAAGAGCATGGAAATCAATCACAGGCACATCAATTGCTATACTCAGGCCAAACACTTTCCTTTTCAAATTTAGCACAGAAGCTGACAAAAAGAAAATCATGACCTCCTGTCCTTGGAACATAGATGGAAATCACTTGATTCTGAAACACTGGTCACAAGGCTCCCTAACAAAAGAGTTTGATTTAATTTGATTTTAATTTGCGAATGAAAGTTGAAATAGAAGCGAACCTGTGGATTCCTGATGGATTGGAGAACAACAAACGATGCCTAAATTGAAAAATGTTTTTAATTTGTTTTTGTTTTCTGTTTTTGTGTTTTTACAGAAATAAATCGTTGTTTACATGGGTTCAAATTTATTGGGTATCACTATCTCGTGAATGAGGACACGTGGATGTTAGAATTGAAGAGTAGTCAGAAAATTCTGTCGTTTTGCTTTAAAAAAAAAAAAATGACTACAGCCTTACATGATTAATTAACTAATTAATTACTATAGGTATGGCTAAGTAACTAATTAATTACTGTTCAGTGATCATATGACATGTTGTTTTACATAATTAATAGAAAACGACTGTAGCTTTGTATTGTATTGCAGCTGCACTTTGATTGACAGTAAGTAAGCTATGATGTTGTTTCATTGGGAGGATTATAGTGATAAAAAATTGTACAAAGAAACAGTTAACAATTCTGCGGAAACAATATATTTATTTAATATATTTATTTATATTTTAAATAATTATTAAATTGATTATAATGTCATCATAGTTCGACCTCGGTTCAACCTTAAAAACTTTGAACATCTTCTTCTTACGGTTCATTGAACGGTCTGAGTTTCAAAACTATGGTCTAGCATGCTCTTGAGCCCCATGTGTACCTTTTCACTAAGCCTAACTAAAGTGCCAATGGTGACATGGTTCAGACATATGCATTGATATGGTTTTGTTCCGTGTAAAACAATTTGTACCAAAATATTTAATAATATGATATAGCTAACTTCAAAAGCTTAGAAGGTGAATAAAGTGGAAAAATCTCACATGTTGGGTTCTTTATGCCACCAACAACAATTTAGTTAACTACTTAACTTTACATGACTTTTTCTAAAATTCTTCAAAGAATGACAATCATTTTAGACGGTAATTGTAACCTATGTAACTGGCTCCAAAGCTTAGGATCATCACATATGGTTGTGCTAGTAAGATTTATAAAGAACCTGCCAGCTTGGTTTCAACAATTCATTATATGCAACAACCATTATCCTTTTTCAACCAAATAAGCCCCAAATTTGGAATGAGGCCTTATGAGCTTGTCACCAACACAAATAGGAATTTGTAAAATTCTCTCAAAATAATTTTGGCTATAGAGTTTTCAAACTAATTCAGAATTCCACCTAAAAGTATCTTTGACAAGCACATATGCCACAACATGTAGAGAACCCAAGCAATTTCATTTGACATCCATTTGCCTTCGTGGACATCCAATAAAATAAGAAAATCCAAGTGTGTGTGTGTGTGTGTATATATACACTTGGATGTCTATAAAGGGAACACTTAGTGTATATATATACTAAAAAAAAAAAAAATACATTCTTTTAACTTTTTTTTTCTTTTCCTTTTCCATCCCCTTTAATTATGATTGTAAAGTGTAGCTTTTTATTGGTGAGTTGTAGTCTATTTGTTGGGTAATTCATATTCAATAAAAAGATATTGAGTAAAGTTGTAACCTTAGACTTTAACTAATTTTATAATTAAATTTTGTCATTATTTGATTTATTTATATTGTTAATGGAGGAATTTGCCCTGAATCATAGCACAAGACCAGATGGTAACTAAAAGGGGTAAAAGGGAAAATTGGTGCATTAATATTTTTTTCAATGGCACTTGATATTTTTGAAATAAAGTACCGCGTAAATTAAAATTAATACAGGTCACAATCACATTACTTTGTTTTTATCCCTCTCCCTTTTCCTCTTTCTCTCACAGATTTTTGGCTCTCTCTCAGTCGCTCTAGCCCATCAACAAATGTCTTATATTGCAAAACAGAGTATTGGTAGCGGTTGGCCATTCAGGTCCAGTATGCTAAAATGATATAGTAATATGGCTTAATAAGAATGTATTAATAATAAATGTTACGTTTCAGTTTGTAAATATTATTATATAGATGATTACTAATAAATTGAAATATGTACATGAATATATAGCAACGGTATGAACTCATGAATAGAAGAGATATTGATCTTATCTGCTGAAATTTTTCACTTAGTGTAAGAACTAGCAATCTACATATATATTTTTTGAGATAGTTACAATATACTGTTAATTCTGTAATTCAAATCATTTTCTCTTTAGACTTTCAACCATTTTACATAAAGAAGTTTTAATTTAGGGTCCGTTTGTTTTGGGTGAAAATAGTTTTAGGAAATGGTTTTCCACATTTTCGGGTGTTTGGTTGCGCATGGAAAATAAATTTTCCGGAAATGCATTTCCGGAATTTTTTTTCCATTTAACAATAAATATAAAAAAATTTAGTTAGTTGTCACGTTTCAAAACAATGTTGAAAACTAGCATCACGAGTGTCTGAAACTCGAGTTCCAAGATAAAAATCGAGTTTTTAAGTCTCGATTTGTAAGCGAATGGATATGATGTGGAAAAAAATCCACGTGAAAATCGAGTTTTAAAGACTCGAGTTCCAAAAACGCCGCTATAGGACTTAAAAATGTCACTATAAGGCTTAAAAATCAACTTTTAAAAAAATTTTACAGGAAAACGCCACTATAGGGCTTTAAAACGTCACTATAGGGCTTAAAATGCCACTATAGGGCTCCCTAAACCTGGTATTGAACACTTATAAAAAATTTTGTAGAAAAACGCCGCTGTAGGGCTTTAAAACGTCACCATAGGACTTAAAAACGCCACTATAGGGGCGATCAAACGAAATTTTTTTTGCATAGAACTCGAGTTTCTAAAACTCGAGATCCATGTGGCATTTGCAGTCTAAAAACACTCGCAAAGCGAGTCTTTGAGACTCGAGTTTTAATATGGATCTCGAGTTTCTAAAACTCGAGATGCTATTTTTCTTAAAACTTTAAAACGTTGCTTAACTTACTACATTGCTGTCCCTCTCATTGCTAGTCTGCCCATTCCCCATGCATTTCCGTTGACCGTGTGACCGGGTGTAAATTGATTTTCGCTTTTATTTTACCTTCAAATCCCATTTTTCGGAAAACAGAGAGAGAGAGAGAGAGAGAGGAAGAAGAGAGCCGGCGACCCACCGCCACGAGCCGTCGACCCACGAACCCAGAGCCTAGAGCCCAAAGCCGTCAACCCACGACCCATCGATCTTCGAACCAGAGCCGGTGACCCACGAACCCAGAGCCCATCGCCTTCGACCCAGACCTAAACCTTCGACCCATCGCCTTCGACGACCCAGACCTTCGACGACCCAGACCTTCAACCCAGATCTCATCGTCAACCCATACCTAGACCCAGACCCATCGCTCTCTCTTCCTCGATCTCTCAGTTTTGTTTTTTTAAAGTTTGATTGTTGTCGTTGTTGTGGTGGTGTGGTGGTGATGTTTTGGTGGTTGTGGATTTTGATTGCTTGAATTTGCTGCCGGAATTTGCTGTTGAATTGGCTGTGATGTTGAAATTTTTTGTAATAAAATTTGTTTGGATGCTAAGAAAATAACTGAGAAAATGTGAAAAAATTGTAGGAAAATAGTATTTTCAAGATAGAACCAAACACATGAAAATATTTTTCACAACAATTTTTATAATATAACCAAACACCTAAAAATATTTTTCTTTTTCAAAAATAACATTTCTAAAAAATAGGCTATTTTTCAAAAATTATTTTACGCGAACCAAAAACTGCCTTAGGTACAAGGCGTTTGGGTACTAAAGGAACCTGTGTTAAGGAATATGATTGTCATAGAGAATTTCCCTTTTGCAAAGCAATTCCCATAAAGCAGTATTGAAAAGTTCCAAGAAATAAAGCATACTGGACCACCGCAGCAGTCAAGGTAACATCTAAAATCTGAAGCTCTTGGCTGGACCGCTGCAAATCCTGTCTTTTCCTAAAAGCTATAAAAATAAATAAAAATAAAAATCATATTAGCTACTCACCGCAAGTCATGTTAACGGGTGCATTAATTAATAATTAATTTTTTAAAAAATTTAACATAATTTTTATGAAAAAAAAAAAAAAATCAAAATATTAATTACTACTTTTTTTTTTTTATAAAACTTTTTTAAAAATAATTGCGAGGGGTGCCCATAGTGGGTGGGATCCACCCATCAGAGGGGTGTACGCTATTTCCGAAATATACAATCATTTTCCTTATAAAAAGGTACTTTATTCATTAGGTCTTAGACTTAGGAGTAGATAGGAGGAGAGAGAGAGCGAGAGATGGCAGGTAGATATTGTTACGACAATGGTCTTCCATTTTCAGCCATGTTTACAGCAGAATGCACAAACGTTGGCTTAAACATCTTATTCAAAGCATCCTCTGTGAAAGGGTTGAGCTACTATGTGTGTATATATATATATATATATACACACTTGGATGTCTATAAAGGGAACACTCAGTGTATATATATACTAATAAAAAAAATACATTCTTTTAACTTTTTTTTTTTCTTTTCCTTTTCCATCCCCTTTAAATATGATTGTAAAGTGTAATTTTTTATTGGTGAGTTGTAGTCTATGTAGTTTATTTGTTGGGGTAATTCATATTTAATAAAAAAAATATTGAGCAAAATTGTAACTTTATACTATAACTAATTTTATAATTAAGTTTTGTCTTTCTTTGATTTATTTATGTTGTTAATGGACGAATCTGCCCTGGATCATACCACAGGACCACAGGACCATAGGTGGTAACTAAAAGGGTTAAAAGGGAAATTGGCGCATTAATATTTTTTTCAATGGTACTTGATATTTCAGAAATAAAGTACCGCGCAAATTAATACAGGTCACAATCTCCCTTTTTCTCTCTCTTACAGATTTTTGGCTCTCACTCAGTCACTCTAGCCCATCAACATTAGTCCTACATTGCAAAACAGAGTACTGGTAGCGGTTGGCCATTTGGGTCTTAAGCTAAAATTCAATATTTGTTTCTATGCTGATGGATTTCTTTGTGAAACTATGCTTACAAAAATCTGGGTTTTGTTCTATACCTTTTCATAATCTGAAGCTTAATTGCTTTAAACTTGTAGGTTAATTTCTGTAAACTTAATTTGTTATTTGCAGGTATATATGTGATTAGATTAGATTAGCTTTAATTTAATTTAATCCAAATGTAGTTGTATAAGTATGAAAGGAACTGTTCTGATTTTTGATGAATCAGTTCGCTTGAGCCTTTGAGCCTCTAGTTCTTCTGATTTCTTTGAATGTATGTATAATGTATGTTTTGAATATTTGTAATGTGAATGCAGTGATGGAGGATGTTCTGACGAGATATGTCTTGGGGAAGAAGACAACAGATTTTGCTCGCTTGCAAGTACTTATAATACCAGATTCCTTGAAATATTGATTTTATAGGAGAATGTTAACCAGCACCGGCTGGTGCTGGTTAAGGGCAGAAAAAACAAAAAAAAAGTGTCAGAAAAAGTTTTAAAAATTCTGAATAGCTCCAGTAAACCTGAAAAAATGACATGAATGACAAAAAAAACAAAAATCATGTCAGAAAAAGTAAAAAAAAGTTTGTGGTTAACGGGCACCGCACGGTACCCGTTAACACAACCCGATTTTATATAGTTGTACTTGTATATATGGTTTGCTATTTTCATTCTTTACAAATATTTTAATGCTTGCTAATTCGGATTAGAAGGCAACAGAAAAATTCCCTTCACCACCTCTTTTGGCATTATATATTGTGGGAAAAATCGAAGAAAATAAAGTAAAATATAAAAGTGCACTTTAAATATAGCAGAGAGAAAGTTCTTACAACAATAGATTGGAACTTTACGTAAGAATTCCTTTCTGAACGAAATTGAAGCATCTGATGTGAGTTTTAGTTTTTGGGGATTTGTGTGCTTGCATGTGCATGTGTGGATAAAGTTTTTATAAATCTATGTTTGATATGAGCACAAATTGGAACATTAGGCATGCTGGATTACTCTCTACGATTTTCTTATCTTTTTGATCAATCAACAATTGATTTAAGGTCCCATGATGTTTTTTATTGACACTTCAATGGCATACTCAATGATAATACACTTGCCATACATATTCCATGCTTACTTCACTTCCTATCTTGCAGGTGATCTGCTCATCCTTAAACAGAATGAATAGCACCAGATCATGCTTCTATTTATGATTAACTGCTCATCCTTAATAGGAAATTATACCACAATCTAGATTTGGTGGTGATCTTTAAAATGCCTTTTTATACACTGGTGCAGACGATTGCCGAACTCATTCACAATTAACCATAAACACACACTGATACACACACACACATCCTGTTAAGGCATTTTTTTGTCCAATTCCATCTCTAGATTGGGACATTTACATTCATATTTTGCCTATTATTTCAGGCAATTGTATCCAGGCATCAAATAGATGATATTGACTACTTTTACCAGGATTTGGAAACATGATGCCCAGAAAGGGGATACAGTGATTGATGCCACTTGTGGCAATGGTTATGATACTTTAGCAATGGTCAATATACTTGATAACGAATTAACCAGGGTTGTGTCTATGAAATGGATATTCAAAATGATCTTTAAAGAATACTTCTTCTTTGCTAGAAGAGTTGCTCAATCCAAACGAGGTGCCCTTTTCTCATAGTTCCATTTATTTGTTTAACTTTATCTCCTAAGAAAAGCAGAAAACCGTAGTATTGTTATTTTTGGGATGTTGCCTACTAATTTTGGATCCATCTTCTGTTTTATCATATATGGATCTAAGCTGAATTCATTTCGGTTTTCTTTTCCTTTTTTCTTTTTTTTGATACCAGGTCCGGAAGTTAAAAAACACAGGAAGTTTTTAGCTAATACGGCTATTACTAAAGATTTGATCCAACCAAAGAGAATGTATGGGGAACTTGATGCACGTCTTGCTCATGAGGTAATTCCCTGCAAAATGAGGCCAGGAACAGCTTGGAATATGAGCTTGAACAACAACAGTTGGGTTAGTTGTTTTTGAGTTATAAAAGTTCTATTCATTCTATTATAGATCAAGTAAATCAGTTCTAAATGAGATTTGTGCATGTGCAATTTGTCAACTATATGTAGAGGTGGATCTCTTTTTCATAATATCCTTCTTATATATCTGCAAATTTCTTCTACATTACCTTCTGCATTTCTTTCTTCAAGTATACATTACAAAATTTACATGTTGTCAGAGCTATAAGCAAATCAATCATGGCATCAAATGCATCATCTTCCACCACCAATACCCTCTCAAACTCTTCAGCAAATCTGTTCAAGATTTTGTCTAGCATGCTCTTGAGTCCTTTAGTACCTTTTCACTAGGCCTAAAGTGCCACTGCCAATAGGAACATGGTTGGGTCATTTGCATTGATATTGTTGAGTTCCATGTATACCAAATAGTTCCAAAATTTTTTATAATTTGATATAGCTAAGCTATTCTGAAAAACTTAGAAGGTGAAGTGGGTGGAAAATCTCAGGTATATTGGGTTATTGAGGAGTAAGGCTAGAACAATTATTGTTTTATTAGCTATAAAATAGGAGCATCCAAGTGTATGTATATTCACTTGGATGTCTGTTATAAAGGTAACACTTAGTGTATAAATATACTAAAAAAAAAAACCTACATCATTTTTAACTTTTTTTCCTTTTCCTTTTCCATCCCCTTTAAATATGATTGCAAAGTGTAGCTTTCTATTGGTGCATTCATCTATTTGTTGGATAATTCATATTCAATAAAAAGATATTGAGTAAAGTTGTAATCTTAGGCTATAACTAATTTTGTAACTAAACTATATCATTTATTTAATTTATTTATATTGTAATATTTACATTTAATCAAAATGTTATAACATTCTATCAAAAAAAAAATGTTATAACATAAAATGTACAACTTACCTTTTATCATTAAATTTTCTCAAAAAAAAAAAAAAAAAAAAACTTTTATCATTAGAAAAAAGGGTAAGTTAGATGATGAAAGAATTTTTTTTTTAAAATCATGAAATTTATTTTAAAATTTTTTCTAACGGTAATACTAATTCTTTTTAGGAGAAAATATTAATTTTGTTTAAGTAGATTTTCATGACCAATGGACTCTCAGCTCTCTACCCTTTGATGGGCCCAAGTGAGAGTTTATAGTGGTAGAGCCTATTTTGGTTTAAAGCCGTTGTTAATGGACGAATCTGCACTGGATCATAGCACAGGACCATGTGGTAACCGAAAGGGGTAAAAGGGAAAATTAGCGCATTACCCATCAAAAAAAAAAATTTGGCGCATCAACTTTGTTTTCAATGGTACTTGATATTTGAGAAATAAAGTACCTTGTAAATTAATACAGGTCAGAATCACATTACTTTGTTTTTATCCCTCTCTCTCTCTCTCTCTCTCACTCTCACGTTTCAAAGCTCAGGTGTGACAGATTTCTGGCTCTAACTCAAGTCACTCTAGCCCATCAACATTTGATTTATTTTGGTTACCCAGTTGAGAGAATTTATGGGTTTTGGCAGATATGTCTGCATGTAGTCATTAACCACGTTTACAAAGATATTCATGGAGTTTTTCTATACAATTCTCTTGTTTCAAAATTTCTGTAAAATTTTCAATCATTTCGGTGACTCTAATTGTTAGGAGTAGTTGGACTGTGGTAAGGAGCTCAGTCAATTGGATGGAAGCTTGCTGGAATTTGGAAAAATGGGTTCAAATTCTCTGTAAGTCATTGGAATTTAAAAAAGTTGTTTGTATGGAGAAGAACTAGGTAGCATGCTAGGCTTTTTTAATTTTAACATATTAATGTATTTTTACCAAGATTTGACAAGAAATAAATTTTAGAAAAAGAAAATTTAAAAAAGTGGTTGTCTGTATGGAGAATAACTAGGCAAATTAGGGATAAATGGCTATTTTCCCCAAATTGTTGTGAGTGTAAATAGCTGGGATTTGATTGATAAAAATATCTTTTTTATGTCTATTTATTTATTAACGAGCCAAGCTTAAATTTTATTTTTGGCCTTTTTTTGATAAACAAGCTCAGTGCAAATAATGGGCTTGATAAAGCCTGAAAATAGGCTTGAATAATAAGCGCAAACAATCTTTCTGCTGTGCCTATGTGATTTCCATGGTGGTACACATGGCCCACTTATATCTATTTATCTCATTTTCCATGTCTAAAAAGAATATATATATATATATATATAGGGTTGAGTTCAAGTTACACCTGGTGTAACTCTAAGTAATGTTACACTACTCAATAACTTGTTATTAAATTAATATTTTGAAAATCCAATTGTTGAATTACATGAATTACATGTTCTATATGTTCTTAACATGTATGCCAATTTTCATATCAATCAGATGCTATTTACCATTTGATCTATAAACTCATCTTTTATGCATTATTTTAAACTACAAAAATTTGAATTTTAATAATTGATTGATGACATGGCTATTAATCTTTGATCACCTCGAAATTTTGCAAGCATGAAGAATAGACGAAGATAATATAATCTGACGGTAGATTTGTCAATATTTGCATCCAATTAAAAAATATTGAGTGGTGTAACATTACTTAGGGTTACACCAGGTGTAACTTGAACCCAACCCATTTATATATATATATATATATATAAAAGTACTAAAATTCTTAGATTTGGGAACCTAGAAGCAGGAGGATTGAGAAAAATTATTACCTATCAAACTCAAAGACACTAATGTTGTAGAAAAGAAGAGACAGAAAGGCAGCCCCACCAAAGGTTTAGTAATGGTTAGACCGAGCTTTTGCAAAACATGTGGAATGGTGTCAATGTAGAAGGGAAGACATTTGGTGAAGCAACAGATGAACAAAATGTGAGTATGGGCCCATAGAATGGGGACAAGAGTTTAGCGTGTGTGTAATTCAGTTTGCAGAGTTTCTATGCTTAATGAAAATTAGAGGGAGTGAGAAGTATAATTTTAAATGGAAGAAAACAACATATTATTGTGGAAAATTTACAATGGGTAAAGAAAATTTACCCATGGAAAATTCACACACTTTCTGTCTCCTCTGGTCATGGGAGTGCTCTTATAGTCGAAAACTGGTCAGAACTCTTTTTGTTGATTCATGCTTTTTCTATTTCTATGGTGTTGAGGTTTTTTTTCTGGGGCCCAAACCCATTAGGAGACAACCCCAAGTCAAAGTACTTAATGTACTCGTGGCTTACAAAACTATCTTTGCGCTTCAGGACAACCATCAAACCTCATTTCTGTGAATGACCCCCTTAATGGAGAAGTTTATGTACTTTTTCATCTCTAAGTAGTATGTACTTTGTACTTAAATTGCAAGCCAATCTTTGATATAAAACAAAAAGTACCGCCCATGAATGATCATAACAAAATGTTTTTTTCTTTGGATAAAAGTTTAGAAAACCAAATTTGGGAACTTAAGAAATAAGTTGAATTCCATGGCATATTTCAGTTTCAGGAAAAAAAAAGTGGAACTTAACAAGCAAGTTTATCTCCATGGATCATATCAGTCTTCATTATATATAAGAGAAGCATGTATTGTACTAATATTGAAGTGATCATTTGTTAGTAGTAGAAGTTCATAAGTATTGATGGCTTACATTCCTCCACACAAGCGTCATTCATACGAAGCTGCTAGTAGTAGTGAATCTAGTGATACGCATAATAGACCCTCACCAATCCCACAATCCCTTGCTCCTCAATTCAGAAGAAATCTTAATTTGAGGTTGCCACCCAAAACCTTTTCACAAAGATGTGGAAAGATCGTTTATAATTATGCACAGCAGGCTATTTCCACATGGTTTCCTGTTGGTTTGGATCACAATCACCAGTTTCCATCTTCTGTACATGTTACCCCAGTTCCCTTGCAACTTTTTGGGAGAACAACAGGAACAAATCGACTAGTTTTGTTCAATAACAACAACAATCATCCAGGTAAATGTTATTATTTTTCTGCTCAGATTTTTTGTTTGTAACTAATTATTAATAATGGGTTTGTTGGTTTTGGTTAGTTGAGCAAGTGAGGAGTCCATGGGTGTATATAGCAGAAAATGTTGTGTCAGACTTGCTTTCTTCTTTCGAGAATGTCAAGGATGAAAAGTTGGACTTGGAAGACGTCAAGCCAAAGTTGGTTGCTAGATTTGGAAAAATTCTTTTTCATGAGTAAGTCATGCTTCTATTCTATTCTGTGTCATTGTTTTTGTTAATAGTTCGTTTGTTTGTGTTTGTGTTTGTGTTTGTGTTTTATGAGGTTGGCTCGAAGAAGTGAGTGAGATATATAAAAAAACATGAGTATTAGGATGACACTTACTTGTTATGCACTTTGCTACCTCAAACCTAAGCAAGGTTGTCAACTGTCAATTCATCCTTATCTGTTGATCAAGAAAATAACTTAAACTTCATTAATCCAAAACTTTAATGATACACTTAGTCAGTTAGAGTAACAATATGATATGAAGTATGTTGCTAGTGTTGCTACTTAGCACCTCCTCACCTTACAAGATCTAGGTGGAGAGTGAGGTCATGAGTTTAAGACATACTGGATGCCTGTGTAACCTTCAAAAAAAATAAGAAAGGCATATCCGGTGTCATTTATTACTAAATATTTGTCTCAACATTACTGAATCTTGTCATATAAAGTTATTACCGCAAAAGCACAAGGTCACACACAGAAGTTGTCAATAAAACATGGGCAATTTGTTTCCAATGCAATTGTGCAGAAGACTTGCTTATGCAGATATGTGCCCTTCACCATTATTTATCAATTATAGTCTACTCTTTTTATCTGGTTCTGTGTCTATTGGTTGCTACTTTCCCCTGGTGTTTTTTACAAACATACATTATCCTGGGTTTCGCATATTTGATCCTAGTGGTTTAGGACTTCAGGTGAAGGCTTTTCTAAATTAACTAGACCTAAGATTTCTGGTTTTACCTTTTTAGCCTAAATAGACATGAGATTTCTAGTCTTACCATATCATTTAAAATACCCATGTTTGAATTACTATGGGGTTATGATCGGTGTTCAGTACTAATTCTAACGTTGCATAGGCTTAAGGATTCCAATCATGAAAATCTTAAATGAAACTTAGATTCTATTAATGAGGCCAACCTATTTTTCTCTCTTGACCTCAACAAAGAGAGCACAGATATATCTTTGTTCTATGCAATCAAATACAATTTCCAATACAATTCTTTTAAGGCCTGTTCACCACGCCCACATCATGCCAAAATCATATCCTCGAACCATCCCTTACTATAAAGGATTTATAAGCAGAAATTTCTCCTACACCCATCATGCCAAAATATGATCCTCAAAGCTTTCTAAAGACGACACACATATAAGGCCTTCTAACAGCTTCAGAAATCCAGTCACTCTACGCAGCCCTAAAGTTCGCACCCAGTCACCCTACGCATCCCATAATTTGCACTCATAAAAGTCTCCGAAAATGGTCATGCTTCTTACCAAGCAGTCATAGCACTTACCCCAACAGCGCTTGGTTAAATATGGTCAATTTCCTTGCTCCTAATTCACCATAATTCTGTAGGGATTCACACCAATTTGCAATCTACCAAATGGAACTTAAATTGAACTCACCCCATATAAAGAATTACCTGGGAGTTCATTTCATTAGCCATATGAGTAACGTACTTTTAAGTAAAGCAACCACCTTTTGATAAAAGAACCCCGCTTTTACTGGGTTTGAGAGGTAATTGGTTGATAGCCTTACCTCCAATTTTGGTGAGGCTAATTCCTTGATTCCAACCCTTGACACATCACTTAAACAGAGGGCACTTGCCATTGCAACCCATTGATAAATACAGATTTTTTGATCAAGCCAATTGTTTCTCATCCTTTCTAAAACAATTCCATACTACAGTAGCTTTATGAGGACTACCCATTGGCTAGGTTGCACGGACACATCATTTTTGGCGTCGTGTCGGTGTCGGACACCGGAACGGGTACGACTCGCCGGATTCCGGTGTTCGGCGAGTGTCCTTTTTTTTTTTTTTTTTTTTTCGTTTCTCCGACACGCGCCGACACGGCTCCAACGCGGCTCCAAGGCGTCCGACACGCCAGCAGTGAAGAAAAAAAGAAAAGAAAATCACAGATTGAAGAGAAAAATTCTGGCCGAAATCAAAGATTCGGCCGGCACGCATTTTGGGCTTCTTTCCCTCTTAAAAAATAAAAAGAAAAATCACTGCCACTGGATCTTCTGTAGAGGAGATGAAAAAGAAAGGAAAAAAAAAAACAAAGAAAAAAAGGAATGAGATGAAGGCATGAAGCAGAGCCGGTGTGAGAGAGAAAATACAAAAGAAGAAGAAGAGGAAAAAGAGGAGAAAAGAGACTGAAGAGAGCACCTGCGCCACTGAAGCTTGAAGAGACGTGGGAAGTGGGAACTTTGGAAATGAGAAGAAAGATCAAAGAGTGGTCAGGTGAGATGAGAAGTAAATAGTCTAGGTCATTTGAGTGGGTTGGGAAATGGGAAAAGTTAGTGGAAGAAACTTGTTGGAAGTTCCTTTTAATTGCCCAACTTGTTTCTTTTATTTACAAAAAGATCATTACTAATTATATTTTAATAACAATTAGAATAATTTACTTATTTTATTTTATAGGAAAAATCATCTGCTTTTTTTATTTGAGTTTTTTTTTTTAGTATAAAAAAATGTGTATATATATATATATATACACACAAGGTAATATGTATAAAATGTTTACCAAAAAAAATATATATATATATATACACACACGAGGTATTATATATAAAATGTTTACCAAAAAAAAAAAAATATATATATATATATATATATAAAATATGCCTAAATATAAAATATAATTAATTATTTAACCGCCGTGTCTCCGCCGTATCGTGTCCTTATTTTTCAAAAATTGCCGTATCCCTATGTCCGTGTCCGTGTCGTGTCCGTGTCCGTGTCCGTGTCCGTGCAACATAGCATTGGCATAGCATGATAGTTCATAGGTAGAGCTCCCTACCTTACTAAACAACAAAGTAGCCAACTCCGCATCTTCAAAGACCCCCATTGGGGCTAGCTTACTCCTACTCAAGTTGCACTTTAACCTACAGACTACTTTAAAACACAAAATTGTAGACGAAATATTCACAAATCAAGCCTTCCTCAACAAATAAGAGAGATGAAATTGTTAAGAGTTTCATTAGAGCCTTCCACCACTCTAAAACCAGTCAGAGAGAAAGAAAAGAAAACAAAACCTTCCTCCATAGTTGTCAATAGCATATGACTAAGACCCCTTATAATTTGGTAAATGACAATGAAGAAAATAGAACACATTGTCTCAACCCTCTAGATTTGTCAAAGAGGCTTGTAGGCAGCACTAAAAATCTAATAGTGGTGAAACAAATGGCTATTTATTTCTTCCATTTCTCACCATAACAAAAATGGTTCAGTATGTACAAAAGACAATTCTAATTCACATGATCGTAGGCTTTTTCAATATCAAGACATTCATTGGCTATGAGAATTGAGTCTAATATTTATCTCCCTTCCAAAAAAGCAATTTGGTACTTGGGCATTATTTTTCCTAACAATGGTTTTAATCTATTGGCTAATACCTTTGCCAAAATTTTATACATACAACTGACCAAATTAATTGGTTGAAAATATCTAATACTTCTAACTCCCATATTCTTCGGCATTAGAGTTTTAGCATTGCGAGGTTTCCCAATGCTGTTTTTACTGTATTGGCTAATACATTTGCCAAAAGTTTATACGCATGATTGAGCAAGCCGTTTCAATGAGAATCTCTTATACATCTAAATCCCATTTTCTTTGGTGCTTGGGTTTCAGCATTGAAAGGTTTTTCAAAACGGTAAAGAGGCATAAAATTCCTGGAAAAAATCTAAAAAATCCTTCCTTCTCCACAATTCCCCAAAATGTTGGAAATATGCCACAGTGAAGTCATCCTAGCCTAGAGCTTTATCTCTAGTGATTTGTAAATGATAGTGATTTGTAAATGCCATTATTTAGTAGGTGTATTTGCTAGCTAGCAGTTAGTGATAAATAGGTGTATTCACTTCCTTTATTTGATTTTTGGTTTTTTATCGGTAGGTGAACATAAGCACTTAATGGGTCTTGAACACATGAACTTGGCCCTTCACCTGATTCTTATGGCAAGAGCATCTAAGCTAGAGCTCAATGGCAACTTCTCTAATAGATTTGATGCCCTAGATTTTGGCTAAGTAGCAATTTGAGCCCATTGGTTTCAGCCTTCTACTAGAATCCATGTGCTCGCACAAATTAATCCAATGTCACATCTGAGTGTCAATAGATTGACTGATGAAATGATTCATTTGTTTTGGCAACAACATCCGGATCATTTCATATCCCATTTAATAAATTGTACTAAATTGTTTGAAGTAATGAATGTATTGATGTTGATGTTTTGTAACTTTGAAGATTTCACATATCAAATTTGTAATAAGAGAACCCTTTAATATACTTGGAAGAGTTAAGTAGCTACAACTTTCTCATGTAGGAGCCCTTCAATCAGTGAAGAAACTACAAGAGTAGGTTTGGCTGCAGAAACTACATTGAGTCAATTGAGGAGATCATTTTACACAAATATTCCTAATTCATATATGGAAAACATTAAGGGAGAAGTTTCCAAAAAGATTAAAGTTGATTTTGAAGAGGAAAAAGATTTATACCATGTACAGGTATTTCTTTTGCTGAATACCTCCGCTTATTATATTCACAATTATGCCTTATGATTTAGTTGGCCACTGACTTCCCCCATTTACTTTCTCATTTTGTATAGTTGTCTGATGCCACACTACCGGATTCAACTATTTCTTGCAAATGCAGTGTGATAAAAGAAGACAAAAGGCTTCAACTTTGTAAGGCAAGTTTTCTGCTTAATATTGATGCACACTGCATTCAAATCATGCTTAGGTCTGAACTTGTTACCTAGGGTGCTGATGATTTGTTTTCTTCCTGTTTTATTAATTTTACGTGACAAATACATCAATGTAACGTGAAAAAGTATAGAGTAAAAAAGATGATGAGGTTTAGTATCTCCTAGTTGCTGCCTTTTTTTTTGGATAAATGGAATTTTTCTTACTATTTAAGGTTTGGGATTTGATTCATTATGGGGAGAGAGAGAGAAAGAGAGAGGGATTTGGGAATAGCATTGTTGAGAAAGAAAAAGAATCTCTGATTTTTTTTTTTTCCTTTTTCTAGGTATATTTGACTTTCCTTCCAATTATTTATTATGTGTGATTTGAGACTTATGTTCAAATGTCACTATTCTTGTAGATTGAACTACACCAATTGCGTCATATGGTCATAGACATATCGTGCCTTGATAAAAACTTAGACCTAAGGCTGATGCTATCCACCAAGAGGACCTTAACAGCTCTCACTGTAAGTTTCATGTCTATATTTGCTGTCATCTACGTTGTTTTACATTACTTCAAAAAAAAAAAAAAAAATGGTCATTTTCATCCCAAAATCTTAAAGGAAACTACTTCTGGAGAAATCTCTATGCTGGAGCTTTTATGCATCTGAATCCCCCACTTCTGGAGGAGAAAATATGTGGTATAATTTTTAATTGTTATGCATAGACGCGTCTCTTCAAGCAAGAAACTTTCCAACATCCACCTGAGTTTCCAGCAAAAAGTTTCCTCTAGACGAACATGAATTTGGTATTTGCAAATAGAAGAAGGTCTCTATAAATCAAGTTTTAGTTTTGACAGAAATCAAGTTTTAGTTTTGACTTCTAAAAGAGTTTGTTTTATGAGGTAACAGATTTGGACATGAACATTTTGGTCAGGAAATGGTTTCGCCTAACCTAAAAATTTAATTTTGACTAATTTTCTATTTGTTTATTTATTCACTAGGCTTTTAATCACATGCTTTGCACGTGAGAAATTGAGCGTTTGATAGAAAAATAATAATAATAGTTGTGTGTTCAAAAGCTTTATACAATTATATAGGATGAAATAATTAGTAGTAATCCTTCAAATTTTTTTTAACATTATTCAAATTTTTTTTAACATTATTCAAAGTATGTAAAAAAAACAAAGCATATATATATACACACACCAGGGAAAACAACAATTGACAAGACATAAGGATGGCACCTTTTCTTTTTCCTTTCACGGACTTTTTGAGCAGAGGTGAAGCAAAACCTGGACTAATTGTCTCCCAACCTTTATTTTATGGCAAACTAGAAGATGCCAGTAAGTAAGAGCAAGAGGTGCGCATTAAAAGAATCTAGTTAAAGTTAAAATTATATTGGTTGAGTTAATTGCATATAATTTTTACTACAAAATGGATTATTTATATTACAAATAAATTAAAAATAATAACTTCAATTTTTTTTTTGATAAGTAATAAAAATAATAACTTCATATCTTATGAACTTATTTACAAACTAACACAATCCAATCTCAAGTCTGTGTAAGTATATATATTTTTTTATATATATAATTATATAAGTACACTTTTATACATATACACACATGAACCTATGATATTATGTATACTTAAATCAATGATTGTACTCACAAGTTTATTCACAAACACATTATTATGTTAAGTTAACTTATTTAATAGTTGAGAGTACTTAAGCTTGAACTTGGTTCATTTACTAAATAAACAAACACAAACAAGATATTTCCCAAATCGAGCTCGAACTGTTTATAAATTATAAATAACTCAGTTCATCTACCGTCGTAGTACATGTGTGTGTGCATTCAAATGTGTATGTATACATGTGAAAATAAATGAAAAAAACATATTTTTATCATGCTCAAGTTAAAGTTTTTTATCATGCTGAAGTTAAGTTTAGGTTAAAGTTTTTTGGTCCTTATTGATAGAAATTTAAGATTCAATATATTAATTTCTTCCCTCTACATATTTTAGTAGGAAGGATTAATCATATATATATATATATATATATATGGTAAATTGTTACTAGAAGTGGGAGAGGGGGAGATTTGAACCTTAGTTCTCCTTATAAATGAGACCAATCAATGGCACTAAGCTACAAGGATCTTGACATTATCATCTTCTTTTGTCTGAAGCAATTAGACTAAAAAAGAAAAATAGAAGAAAAAAAAAAGAAGACGAAAAAAGTTGAAAACAAGGGTGGGATTGGACTAATCTTTACCATATGGGATACTTTTAACATGGTATTTCTTTCTCCTAAGAGTCTAAGACTTAAATTTGTGACCAAACTAATTTATGTACTCTCCAGGATGATGAGATGCAAAGCATTAGAAGTCTTATTAATTCTGCAATTCTAGATCAAGATGTGAAGGGTGGGTTGAGATGGCCCTTGGGGAAGGCATCTTCTGGAGGTAGATATTGTGTGGTGGGGGTTTGGCACACAATAGCTAAAGATTATAAAAGTTCATCATTGAGCCTGAAAGTGAGACATGCTGATCGATATGATTTTAAAACTTCAATTGGGGAAGCTACAAGGGAGATAAATCTGAAGCTAAAAAACATTGTCTCATTATTACAGGTAAGAAACGTATATAATTGAGATGCTTATTATAACTGAATAAGGAGCTTAGTCCATGTAATCTAATTGAGGAACAAATGTCCAACTAGATTTGTTTTGTTACATTCTTTCCTGTAAGGACCATTCCATAACTATACTTCAAATTAAATTTTGCCATCACATCATTAGATTATGTGCTCTATTTCATGACTTAGATGTCATTTGCTATCAAATCCATAAATTCATACATTTAATGTTTTTGTGATTTAGTTAAGTTTACTAGCATTTTATAGGAGATCCTAAGTATTTTAGGTTTTATTTTCTTTGATTCCAAGTTAGTGTTTTATCAGTTACTATCCTATTAGATTTTTAGTTTACTAGTCAAACTAGGAGTCCGACTTCAATATTGCTTATGCTTCTGGTCTTTAGTTGCTTACCACAGCATATAGATACAAATTGTTATGAGTATTTTTTTTTTCTCTTTCCTTTATTTCTTCATTATGTGTTATGAACTCCTCTTTCAATTTTCAGGAACAGGAGGTTGAGGTTAGTTCGGTTGCTGAGATGCTCAAAGACCACTTGAAATTGATATGGGATCATTTCTTATGTTGTGAACATTTTTTGACATGAAATAGCAAAAAAGGTGGCAAAAAGATAAAAACAGAAGGGACACCATCCGGAAAAGGGCGGTTTGAATATTTTTGATATGTTTATGGTGTATTTGCTTGCATCTTATGGCAATTTCAAGGCAATGGGCATTGATTCAGGATTGTAGTTTTTAGTATAAGATGATATGTCATCTTGTATTGGTCAGAAAACTATTAAATCATAGGGTCTTGTTATCAATTATTATAAAAATCCAATCAACTTTGATAAAGACAACGATTAAACCCACTTCCAAAGACACCAAACTTAATCCAATTGAATTTTAAACATAATTAGTTGCATTAATCTATGGGAGAAAACATTGGGATACTTTTGCAAGCTAGAAAGTATTCCAACATGACATAGGTTGAGTCCAACTCTAAGTGACAGAATGAACCCTTGTTAGTAGGATTTGCACAATAACTTAGCTCGGTTCTACTCATTCAGTTTTTCAATCACCACTGCAGTCCAACAATCAATAGCAAAGACATATTTCACTCATAGTCAAAGCTACAAAATAGCATGCCCAAGTAAGGAGACAAAACAAAAGAGCTTTATTAACAACATTACAACAAATAAGTCCTAACAAAATAAATTGTTGTTGCCACCCGATTAGAGACCTCCCTAATTCGATCCAAGGTGCTAAATCTACTGATTGATCAACCTAGAAGGTAACATTATCCTCCTTTCCGTGCACTCTTTATATTAAGATATGTTGTCCACCAATTCCAACCATAATGGAGATGAGATCATTCATAGCAAACTAGATGTCATGTCTGAAATCTACTTAAAATTCCTAACATTTCTACAAGATTATGAAATTTGAGACAATCTATCAGCAGCAATTTAAAAAAGAAGGCATTTAAAATGTAATGGTATGTTCAAAGGACCTTGAACCTAAAACTATCGGCAAATTCAAATCCATTTCAAAACTTCCTGCTCTATGAAATTGTGGATGGCATAAGCATATGGTCATGCCTACTGAAGTTTGAATTTTCAGAATTGGTGTTGAATAGTAATAGACTAAAAAAAAAATCCCTAGTCCACAAAGCTCCCACTTTTGTGGGATCTAGAAGAGGAGATTGGTAGGGAGCTTTACTCCTATTTTTTTATTTACTTTTTTCTTTGGGAGAGGCTGATTCCAGCCTGGTGACTAGTAACAGACAAATGGACCAAAATACTAATACTCACATATTATAACAAAATTAAATGATACGGCCTCCAACAATAGATTAGAAATAAAAATTTAAATCCATTAAGAAGTATGAGTAACTTCATTATTAGAGTGATAGAGATAGATTATGCAATGAAGTGATGAACATGTAAAGGCTTATTTTTATAATTTGTCTAACAATTGGAAGACCTCATCTTCCATATTGTAATTATGTGGAAGGAGGTTCCATTGAGTCTCTAACCTGTTGGTTTCATTTTTAACAATACATTTTAGGCCCAAATCCAAATCTTTGTATGGTTACTAGCTATTAATATTTTACTTGTCCACTGCCTTCCACAACTTCAACTTTTACCCTTAAAAGACAGAATTTAGCAACAAATCACATGATTAATTTCTTTCATCAATTCTGCATTTTCTTTGTGTTAGTTTCTATTCAAATTAGGTTGGTATACAATCCAATGAACGAGCATCCAAAGATGCAAATGAACAATTCAACTTAAAAAAGAGACATACCTTGGCATCAAATGCAAAAGAAATCGAATGGAAACAGTGAAGAAGAAATTTTAAGGTTGTTTTCAGATGGAGGCATATTTCTTCCAAGTTCAATCAAGATTTTCTCATTTTCTTCGATGGTGGATACAAATTGAAGTCAGAAGAATCATCATCATTGACAAAGTTCTGGGCCATTGAAGAAGAACCCAAATCAAACCCATCACTAAAAGTTGAGCCAATTCCCAAATCTGGCAGACCCATGCCTAAATTGGACCCATATGATGTCATATTATTTGGAACCTCCATACTAGATGGCAAAGAAATGTGGCTTGTGTCATCAAGGACAAGGACCTGAGGAAGCTGATAATTTCTTACCATATGGTGACAGCTCATCAACATGAAAGCCCTTCAAAGGAGAGTCAAACTCATTACTTGTTTCAATATTTTATCAGCTCATTCATTTCTTTTCACAAGCATTTTATTAATTTTTATGAAATGCTATAAACTTTTTTGATAGGTATGAAATGCTATAAACTTTGATAAAGGAAATAATTAAATCCACTTCCAGAGACACCAGACATAATCCAATTGAATTTTGAAAAAAAAAAAATGTATTGCATTAATTTTATGGAAGAGAAAATGGTGTTTACTTTTGCAAGATTTCCACAATTACATAGGCCGTAGTATAACTCAAAGTGATTGCATAAACCCTTGTCAATAGGATTACCCACAGCAACTTAGCTAGGTAGGATTTGGCAGTGTACTAATAATCTGAACTTTCTTTTTAAAAAATATAGTTGTTTTTTCAAAGATAACTAGATATTACATGTCATATGCTTTCTAATACATATTAAAGCAAATCGAATAAACAAAAGTAATGAATAAATGGTCTAGAGCTTGCAAGATTTTAGCACATTGAACACTACATGATTCAGCTTGCCTTGATAGATCTAAGGCATTTTGTTCTTTAAGAGTTTAACTTAAAACACCTAAACCTGTTTCAAATTTAATTTAATATCATTAAAATAGGAAACACTAAAAGATTTACAAAGTAAAGGAAAGCAAATATAGAAACTGTCAAAACAAAAAAGATGTAATTGCACAGAACAAAGAAATCTCAATGATCTTTAGCTTTTAGCGGTGTGGTAATGCTCAAAAGCTGCTTGAAATAACTTGGCCTTCCAACCTTTTCTTTATCCCTTACTATCCCAGACTGATTATTCTTCAAACAACTGGCAAAACAATGAATGAAAATTATTTTTAACTATAATGATTATATATAGGCATTGGGTTAAATTTAATGCATATAAGCAAACAACTATATTTACTAATGGCAGTATTCTAGAGACTTCTGAGTGCAAAACACTGCAGTCCAAAAGGTTTAGCTGTGTATCAGAGAGTTGCATCAACAGCAAGGAACTTTTAAGCTAAGAACTCATGGGTTCAGCTGGACAAACTCAATTCCTAAAATATATTCTTTGCATTATTTAAAAATATAAATGCTTTGAGAGAATGACAATGATTCATACGAATAAACTTTTTTTTGTTGGTACAATGACACAAAGAACAAAAACAGCACTAGAATGATGATGACAACAGTGAGGCTTCATGAGTACTCATTGAACCCATTGGAAATATGTTGGTAAAGTGTTAACTTACTTCAAAAGCTGCTTGAAACAACTTGGCCTTCCAACCTTTACTTTTTCCCTTACTATCCCAGACTGATTTTTCTTTAATCAACTGGCAAAACAACAAATGAAAATTATTTTTAATAGGATATACTCTTCCCCATGTAATTGGTTGTTTAGCTGTTATGGTTCAAGTCAAAAAATCTTCTCCTTTTTTTTCACTCAAAAGTAGGATTGGAAGTTATCAAATTTATTTATAAAAAAATAAATAAATAAAAGAAAAGAAAAAGACCCAAGAAAATTTTTATTCTTTCGGAGACATTGGGCTAACTCGCTCATCCTGGCATCTTCTAAGAATAAAGCATTGAAAATGAGAGCCGGGAGAAAAGAACATTCATATAAAGCCTCTTTTTGACATCAATTATACCAATTCAAACTAACAACTATGCCTCTTTATCAATTATAATTTTTAGGCCAAAATGGCTAAATACCACTATTTGGCAAAATATGTATGGATCTACCATTATCTGCGAAATAATTAGAAATCTACCACTTTTTTAAAACATGAGTTTGCCGTGAAACTCGAGTTCCATAAAAAATAGCACAGCAAATTTGATGGCTATTTTTTCGAAGAACTCAAGTTTCTGGAACTTGAGTTACATGAAAAACTCGAATTTCACAAACTAAAGTTTAAAAAATGTGATAAATTGCTAAATATTTTCCGGACAATGGTATATTGCTAAATATTTTACCACATAGTGGTATATGGCCAAAAAAAAAAAAAAAACCCATTGTCTAAAAATTATGATTTCCACACAAAAATCAAGAAGCAAGCTACTGCTACCCAAACATTATTTTATTTTTTATTTTTTTTATTTCACTTTTCATATTATAATAGTAAGGGAAACATTTTTTATTTGACAATCTCACAAGTCACAACTGCTACAAGAGGGAAAATTCAGACATAAAAACAGGAAAACACAAAAAACCCAGAAATTAATTTTACTTTTCTCCCCCTTTTCCACTGTTTTCCCATCACTCAAACACAAATTGAACACAAACCAAATATAAATTTAATATTAAAAAAAAAAAAAAAAAAACAGAGAATTCACAAAGAGTATTGAATAACAGAAGAGTGAGGACCTTGAGGATGCGGATGGATCATGTTGTCAAGGTCGATCAGAAGAAGATAGAGAGAGGGACAGTCGGTTGAAGAGGAAAACAGAGAGAAATTATTAAAGGAAAGCTAAAACGTTTGACAATTACCCAACAAACAAGTGGACTTTTACGAAACTTCTTTACAAACTGAACTTACCAACAGAAGTTAAATTTTTTTTTTTAATAATAGAAAAAAAAAAATGATGTTTATATAAACATACTCACAACTTACAAGCCCTGGTCACTCAACATAAGAATTTTTTTTTTGGGACAAAATACTTTAGATATTATTCCTTAAGTTTTCCATCTTAAAATTTATCAATGCGATTACTTAACTAAAAAATACATTTCCATCACAAGAGAAAAAAGACATATAACAAAATTTTAAGAGAACAACCTAAGAAACAACACTTAAGTATATACCTAAATCTTGCCTTCTTTTTATAAATAGTAAAGAATAAAAAAATTTCCTATATATATATATTATAGGTAACATAAACCAAACCCATTTAACAATAATATCTCACAAACATATAAAATTAATTCAAGTGCAAATGAACAACTAAATAGGACTAAATTATCCAACTCCCCCACCTTTTTTTTTTTTTTTATTACATTTAACATTTATATAAAAAATTTTAAGAAAGCAAAACAACCTGGAATTTAAGAGTAGTAATAGAAAAACACACGTACAAAAGAACAAATTTATAGAAATAATTATCAATACTTACATCAAGAAGATTCTAAGTTTTGACTTCAAAACACACTTAGGGAAGTTTTCAAGTTAACCTTAGTCAAAAATTGGTAAAGTTAAATCCATGTGAAATAGGATTGTTATACCATTGTGCCAAAAAGTCCCCCCCATCCCCCCACTCCAAAAAAAGAAAAAAGAAAAAAGAAAAGCAAGTAAAGAAAGGATTTATGCTTGCTTGCCATAAATTTATTCGTTTTCTTTCTCTTTTATCTAATCTCTTTTCTTTTCTTTTTTAATCTTATTTTATCTATGTCTAGACTTTTATATTAACATTACCTTTCCTAAACATGCTCATTCTAGAAATTTATTTTCTCACTCCTTAATTAGATTTCTTTATGTGTTTCCGTTCATATTTCTTTATACATTTCATTTATTTAATTTTTAGCAATTTTTTTAATATTAGAATATGATGCAACAAATAACACAACATAATTTTCGTTGATTTTAATTATCATGGGCCTCTAGTGCAAGATATTTCTTTTCCTCTTAAAAAATTGGTCTATTCCCAAGGTTCACTAGTACACCAATGGCCTCTTAACATTATAAAAAAATAAATAAAAAAGAAAAGAAAAAAAGAAAAAGGGTGATAAGATAATGACAGAGTAAACATAGTTGAATGCTAATTATGTCATATATTCAATAAAAAAATCACATTATTTTATTTGTATTATGCTTTGTTACATAGAACGATATAATTAATCAGCTTTCTTTTATTATTTTTTACATTAATAACTCATAAGTGTTAATAAAGATTTTTATTAGTTAATATAACTAATTTTATTCAAAAAATCAAATTCGTAGCTGTAGTTAATTGGCCACTTGAATATATTAGTATTTTAACCACTTTTGCTTCAAAATTACAGGGGCTTTGTTGAGTAATATTTCAAAAGCAAGAGGAAAGGTACCTAAGTCCCCCCCCCCCCCCCCCTTTTTTGCTTTTGTTTTAATCTTTCCATTTTTCTTTTCTTTTTTTGAGTGAAATTAGTTAAATTCCATTTTTTTTTTTCTTTTTGAAACATAAATGTAGGGTCATGGTTTGCAACCTAAGCCCAATAAGTGTTGGATTGTGGGTTAATGAGCCCAATACAATAAATTTGTAGAGAGTATGTTGGAGAGCTAGGCTCTAGTGAGTATTACAACAGCTAAGATGGTTTTGGAAGACAATCATGCAAGAACAAAGCAGGTAAGGTGGGGTGAATGTACTGTCCGAGGAGACAAATCTCTGTGTAGGTTGACGAAACCGATTACAAGTGCAACTCTGATTGCTACAGTATCTTTTCTCTATTTTTTCGATCCCCTATCCTCTAGGAGTCTTTTACATTATATATCTCCTTTCTGGTGATTTTGGCCCTCCATCTGTCAACCATCTAAGCCACTACTTGAGTACCTATCCCATCAGACACTCCTTCTGGCTCTCTGTGAGTTGTGGTAGCCAAGGAAGCACTGTTCAAGGGTGTTCTCCACATAAATGCGGCCAAAAAAGTAGCTGCGGTGTATTTAATGCGGAGGTAGTAGCTTTTTCTTAGATATTTCTTGGCCTCCCCTCCTTTTCGTGTGCTCATGAGGCATGCTACTAGCACTGGAGCTTTGATGGAGGTCATTCTCATCATTGGAATTCATGTCCGAGTTATACTTGTTGTATCCGAGGAGGAATTTCCTCTTCGGACCGCCTTCCTCTCCTTCCTTACTTATGAGATTCTTAAACTGGTATTTCTCAACTATCTATCCCTCCTTGGACATGCTAACGTCCTCGGATAAGGCTCAGGGCCCAACATATAACTTTGGGCCCTTATCCCTACAATAAATATTAGATTGAAAAGGAAAGCGGATTACTTTCACCATCAGGATTCTCTTTCATAAAATGATAATAAGACCATTATTGTTGTCATCAAAAAAAATTAAGAAATGCAACCAAAAAAAAAAAAAAAGAGAATAAAAAGAAGAAAAAGAAGAAGGAAGAAGGAATCTATGTGCTTTAAGAAATTTTATCATTTCCTGTATTCAAAGACACTAAGAAAAAAGAAAAGGAAAAGGGAAAAAAATTAAAAAGTAATTTATTCTCTTTAAGAAATCTTTCCATCTCTTCAATTCATTTCTAATAACCAAGAAAAGAAGAATCAACATCAAGACAAACAGACTTTGAAGAGGTATATTTTTGTTCCTTTTCGTAGAATCTGATTTATTTTTTATAATAATTATCTCCTAAATTGAATGTTATATATATATATATATATATTTTTTTTTTTGAGAAACAATTGAATGTTATATTTTGTGTGCCTTAATCATGTCAAATATTGCTATTAAAATTTATTACATCTAGTAAGCATAAAATGTCAATTTTTCCATTATATTGTAGTTCATCACTTTGTGTCCTAAAAAAATAAAATGGTGTTTGTATGTGTAGAGACCGGCCTTTTCCCACGCAACGCGGGGGTTCAGGATTTTCACCCCACCAAGGGCTGACCTTGTAGTGTAAGGCTTGGCACTTTAATCCCACATCGGCTGGGAAAGCGCCCCTATACAATGAATTTGTAAAGAGTGGATAGAAGGACTAGGAATTAGCCAGTGTTACAACGGTTGGATCGGAAGGGATTTAGCTAAGTGTTCTAAGGGGAAATTCGTCTTCGGCATTATCCGGGAGCCCTTTTCTGATTACCAATGAGTATAGGGGTTACCCCAAATCCCTCTAAAACTCCAAACCCCGAAAAAACCCCCCCTCTCTCTCTGGGGGTTCATTCCATTATATAATCCTATTCCGCTGATCCTTACCTTCCACTTGTTGATCATTTGAGCTTGTGTCTGAGGGTTTGTCCTATCAGCTGCCTTTCCAGACCTCCTGTTAGTTGAAATAACCAAGGCATTACTGTTCAATGGTCAATTCTTCATTAATACGGTCAGAGTGTTAGTTGCATGCTTTTAATGTGGCGATGACAGCTTCTTTCTCCAATATCGGCCTACCGAGGGCATGGACGTCCTTGGCGATACTCCTTAACAGTTTGGGCCTTCTTCGCTCATCCTCAGATACTGCATTGTCCTCGGCATGGGCCTTGGACTTGATATGGAGTAGGCCGGGGTTGCCAAATCTTTGGGCCCCATAATAGCCCCTCAAAATTCTGCTATTTGGCTCTTCGGGCGGAGAGAAGGATTTTGATGTCCTCAGACCCTTGTCTTGGCCTGGCGAATCCTATCTTCTTGTCAGTACCAAAATCCTTCTAACTGCTGAGGGAACGCTCCTGACTTTTCGGTACTTGGAATGTGCCTCCATTAAATTTTGCAAGGTTGAACTTGAACATACAGCCTTCAAAATCAACCTTGCTCCTAAAAACCATATAAATCATAAAATATCCACTACCACAGCCACAATAATTGCATTATGAGATTTATTTTCAGACAGAACATTCAACCATCATTCTAATCACACCCTCTTTGATTGGGGTTGCTAAGAATCAAACCAAATTGCTTATGCAATTTGACAAGAGAAAAACAAATATGACACATAAAAAGCATTATTAGTTTCCTCATATTCACCACACGTCACACGTAAAAAGCATTATTAATTATTTTCCACAAAAAAAAAAAAATGACACTTAAAGTTTCCAAATGAGAGGATACTTCCAATAAAATCTATCTTGATCACTTAGATCTGCAACAATTTGCACAGAAGACTCTCATTGAATTTCACAGTAACAAATTAAATCAAAAGAGAGGTAAAACAGAAAGAGAGCAACAGAAAATTGATTGAGGAAAAATGAAATTCACTCAATGATAATTAGAACTAGAGTTCTGTTTAGAACCAGTGCACTGAGTCTATTGTGATGGTAACATATGTTCCAGCTTTGACCACGTGTTGTCATTGCAATAGGTCTGGTGCAGTCGAGGCACTCGACCCAAACTTTACTTGATAGAGGCTACAGGATTAGCCAGGAATTAACTTCCCGAAAACTGCCCAAATTGATCTAGCAGACTAATTAACTAACAAACTAGCCATTGTGGATATAACAAAACTAACAAAATTTACAAATAATGTGGAGCCAATGAGGCATTGACAACTGGAAAGGACCAACAGCTATCAAGAAAAAATTATCAAATTAATGAAAGGGCGTCACTCTACTGTCATGGCATTTAATTAGTAAAAACAGTGCCGTTTAAAGAAAGCAGAATCATAAACAACTATTGTACTATTCTATTCAACAACTGTGTTATTGAAGCTAAAGTTCATAAAGAAGTTAGGAGCAATGGTTGCTGGAGATTGAGGCACTGTCAGAAGACGTCTGTCCTCCTCTCCGAACCCAAAACATCTGTCAACTGGTTCCTAAACATCTGAATGTCCTCATCAGCTCAATCTGCCACCTCTTTGTTACTTCTATTCCAGCCTCTCTAGTCCAGCTCAAACAACCAGCCATGGACCCATCTCTATTTTTACAATCAAAACTGAATGACTCCCCTCCCTTTCATTCTTCTACCATTGCAGCTCTCCTCCAGCAGGATTGGTTTCCAGTTGGAAGAGTATAAAGATCTGGACATTGCTTATTTTGCTACTGTTGAGGCTTTCCTTTAGTTCTTAACTGTTAGCTACCTTGCACAAAGAAATCAAACTTTACCATATGCATGACCACATTAGTGGCAGGGAAAAAGGATCTCCCCTGCCATGTTCCTACAAGTCCAAATAGACCATAACATAAAGACAAGCAACACCTAAAAGTACTTTAAGTTCTTTAAATTTCCCCTGATCCTTCAGCCAACTCTTGATCCGTGCTTGAATTGAGTAGGCTGAATGAAATCAGTTCTAATGGACAGATCATCAAACCAAACCAAAAAAACAAAGCCTTTTAACAGTTCCAAACAAATAAAACCGCTTTGCATACTTTAACATAAAGCAAACATATTATATGGAAAGGACAAGAAGAAAATATATTTGAATTAGAATTCTAGTTTATTCATTTTGAACTGCCTGTCAATGTGTCATGCATTTACTAATGAGCTTTGTACTTATGGACTTCTAAATATGAACAACCCAAAAGCCTAATTCAAAATAGAATAAAAGAACCTGGGATAGAACAGTAATTTCAGTATACCTTTTGCAGTAAATGCTTCCAATTTTGAAGTTTACTTGCATTCAAAAAACCAACAAAATGCTTTGTCTTGCCATTCTTTTTTCGTACATTTGAAACGAAGGAACCAAAACAGCACAAGAAGAAAAGAGTATAAGATTCAGAGTTCGCTGCATGTTATCCAAGCTAATGTTCATAAAAAAAATCAGGGGGAAACAAAGTAAAGAAAAGAACAAAAAATATAATTTACAAAAAGATAAGTCATGTTTAAATGAGATTCAAATATTATGAAGATCTCACCCATGCCTCTGCATAAGCATCACATGTGATGATGAGATGTAAGATGTTTTCTCAACCTTGCAAAACAGTGGAAGCACATGGCTAAGGCCACTTTGTAATATTAGTGTTCAATACCTTTTTTCCACGGGTGACATTGCTACCTTTTTGAACTTTTTCTTCAATTGTAGTTATTAATTCATGGTGTGTATCTCTTGCATCTTCATCTAATTTGTTGATTACAAATAGTGTCATTAATACCTTTCCGAACTTTTTTCCTAAATTGCAATCATAACTTCATGGAATTCTACTTTATTCATTTTGGAAAAACTTGTCATGCAAACAAAATGAGGTTGTGCTTATGGATTTCTAAAATGAGGACAAGGAAGGCAGTGAGGAGGGTGGGGAGGGATTCAGAGCTTGCATACTCTACAGATCTAAGTACTAGAATCCTTAGATTTAGAAGCAGAAGGAGGATTGAGAAAAATTATTACCTATCAAACTTAGATACACTAACATTGTAGAAAAGAAGAGACAGAAAGGCAGCCCCACCAAAGGTTTAGTAACGGTTAGACTGAGCTTTTGCAAAACATGTGCCGTGTAGTTGTGAACCATGTGACAGTGTAGAAGGGAAGACATTTGGTGAAGCAACAGATGAACAATATGTGTAGGGGTACCGGGTTGGAAACAGCATAGCAAAGATTCCAAATTCTGGACATTATATCCACAAAGCTAAGATTTTGATACTGCCGCCCATAGTTTGTGAGTTTCAATGCTTAATAAACCAGTATGTTTGGCAGCAAAAGCTTTCCAGTTTTGATGTTTACTTGCTTTCAAGCAGATGATTTCTTCCTTTTTCGTCCAGTCAAATTGCTAGGAGTCTCATTGACAACTCTAATCAAGCATACGATGGGCAATCCATTAATATTTGTACACATGAAAAAGAAATTGTAGCAACCAACAACACTTGAATTAAGAAGAAAGACAGTGACTTACAGAGAAAAAAGTTGAGTAACCTTCGATCACATTCCTCGCACGCACTTGACTCCTCACTTGACTCTTTAGCAAATTCCTTGTACTCACTTGACTCTTCAGCCATAAAATCTGTGAGCCTTTCAATCCTTTTTGGGTGAGGTTCGTAATTAGAGCTTCCAGCTCCATCATAGTCATCACGGGTTCGCTTGGCTTTGTAACCTTCCGCTGCTGCCACCATCGAATTGTTGAAATTAAGATCTTCGATGTCTTTCTTGTATACCATTCGCAACCCACATTTCTTTACCAAAAACGGTTCTAATTCCATCCCAGAGGCTTCAATTTTAATTCCAATATGACTGAATCCATTTGCATTGCATTCCCACGATGATTTTAGTTTTATGTCTTCCTTCTCGTAGTATTGAGGAAGCAAATTAATTAGCCAAGTGTGATCTGATATAGGAACAATGTCAAGAACTGTTTTGCACTATTTATGATATCATCAGACTGAAAATGTAATCTTAAAATTTAGTGGATTTCTATTGTCTTATAAAAAAAAATATGACTTTGCTAATGGATTTGCACCATGTGCTATGCCTACATATGGCTTCAGTAAATTCTCTAGTAATTTTGCTTAGTACTTGCCCAAGATCATTTTTCCATGGAGTGCATAAACAAAAGGAAAGTATGCTAAATTAAACCTCTAGTAATACATGGGTTAGGCCTGGCAAAATTGGGTTCTTGGCCCATCAATCGAATTATCAAATAGTTGGGTATAGGTCCATGGTGTGAAGAAATACATAAACCTTTGGGCCAAAATGGCCCAATACCACTTTTTTTTGAAATTTTTAGCAAAAAATCACTGTTTCGGAAATAAATAGCAAAGTACCACTTTTTCTGGAAATCGAGTTTCAGAAACTCGAATTCCCCTCAATTCTGCCATCGTGGCATTGCTGACATGGAATTAGTATGATTAAAAAAAATTATGTGGTACTCGAGCTTGAGAAACTCGAGTTCCATGCAACACAGTACTCGAGTATACCAGACTCGGGTACGTTTTATAAATAAAATGCAGGAAAAAAAAATTTACACAGTACTCGAGTTTCTTAAACTCGAGTACTGTGTAAATTTTTTTTTTTTTTTTGTTTTAGTTTTTGTTTTTGTTTTTGTTTGGGGATAATGAACAAATAAACATAAATGTAAAAATAACTGACTTTTTTATGTTTTTATTTATTTAAACAGAAGCATTGTAAAATATAGAGATTTTAATTTCAAAATATGAATTTAATTTCTACATTAATTAAAATTGTTCATTGTTTTCCTATAAAAATTGTTCACTGTTTTCTGTAAAAACTATTTCTATGATTTTGCATAAAATTATTTTCTGTTCAGCATTATTTAAGAAATTGTTCACTCTCTTTTCTGCATAAATTATTTTCTGTTTACTGTTTAAAAAATTGTTCATTGTTTTCTCATAAAACACCAGTGAAATCGTATTTTCTAAATTTAAACGCCAAATCTGAATGTTTTTTCATGTTTGAATTTCACAGTAATCGAATATATTTTTTTGCATTGATAAAATCTATTCCTACATTAATAAAATTTGCTCTTTGCACATCATATTTACTATATATTCAAATCTACTTACTGCGTTCATAATTTTTTTTTTTTTTTTGCATTAATTAAAACTATTCACTGTTTTCTCATAAAAATTGTTCACTATTTTCTGCATAAACTATTTCTAGCATTGGCGCAGTTATTGCACTTAAATGGTTTTTGTGTTTTTTTAAATATGTAACCATATGTATAATGGACAAACTCCATGAAAGAAAAATGAATGATTCGTATAAATCACCTAATGGTAAATGCCTCGAAAAATTCGAATTTGTAAAAAAGTTCGAATTAGTTGAATGTAGAAATTCGAGAAAAATCGATGGAAAATCAATGAACGTACCAAATCATGAAGGTGTACATAAGATGTACAGATAGTCTAGACTTGTTGAGAAATTTGATTTCATTGAAAGTACAAAATAATGAAAATTCAATGGAAAAGTATGTACGGTAGATGTATAGATTGTATGAATTTGTTTAAAAATTTGAATTCATTGAATGTACAAAACTGTGAAAACTCAAGGAAAAATTGTTTACATTAGATGTACAGATAGTACGAATTTGTTGAAAAATTTGAATTTGTTGACTGTGTAAAATCGTGAAAATTCAAATGAAAATTGAAGAACATACCAAATTGAGTAAACTTAATGGAAAATTAATTACATTAGATGCACAGATCATCTATTTTTTTGCATTGATAAAATCTGTTTTTACATTAATAAAATTTGCTCTCTGCACACCATGTTCACCGCTTTCTCATAAAAATTGTTCACTGTTTTTCGCATAAACTGTTTCTAGCATTATGCATAAAATTATTTTTTGTTCAGCATTATTTAAAAAATTATTCACTCTCTTTTCTGCGTAAATTATTTTCTATTCACTATTTAAAAAATTGTTCACTGTTTTCTCATAAACTATTTCTAGCATTCTACATAAAATTATTTTCTGTTCAGCATTATTTAAAAAATTGTTCGCTCTCTTTTCTGCATAAATTATTTTCTGTTCACTATTTAAAAAATTGTTCGTTGTTTTCTCATAAAACACCTAGTGAAATTGTGTTTTCTAAATTAAAAAGCCAAATCTGTATGTTTTTTCATGTTCGAATTTCACAATAATCGAACTTTTTTTTTTTTTGCATTGATAAAATCTATTTTGATACACACTTTGTCAAAATTATCCAACAATGATGGATTGTGATTGGTTGTTTACCACTTTCTAATAAACTCACTACTTTTTCTACTTCACCTATGGTCTACCTTGTAGAAGTATAGAGCAAGTGTGACAAAATGAGTAGAAATTAGAGATGATTTGAATACAATGAATCGTAATGTATTGAAAATTTCCCTTTATTACATTTTATTATTATTATTATTACTATTACTCCTTATTTAGTTTATCTAAAAAGTTAAACATTTTTGGGTTTACCCAAAAATCTATGCCATAAAATACATGGTGGGAAATCTAGACCAAAGAACTGCCAAAATAAAAAATTGAGCGGCATTGTTGCTGTACTTAAATAAGTTGTCACAAGCAACATAAATTACCAACCAACCAAAAAAAAAAAAAAAAAAAAACAGAAACTACATCCACCTGATCAAATAAAGGTAGTAGGTTGGGTTTTCAATTTTCACATACAACTTCGAAGCAGGTTCTTGACCAAATATTTTGTTTTTTTAAAGTCTTTCAATATCAGATTTGTTATATACTTTCCCTCTGTCTAGGGGCTGAGAGAATAGAATCTATATGTCTTGAAAAAAAAATGTTTGTAATAGAATCTATGTTGGTTTAATGGCTGCAATCGTGCCTGAAAAATAAAATAAAATGTAGCTCAATAATCAATTTTCTATTATGACTTTTACCTCAAAGCATGTTTTGAGTGTCCATTTGTGTGTGTGATTTTGAACTTGTTTCTGTGTTTTTTTGGTATTTGAAAGTAGTTGTGCCTGTTAAAAGTACTGAATGTTGATGTTATGATCCTTAACACTCAAAACTGTTTGTAAGATGGATTTTGGCTCAAGTAGGACATGATATACTGTTCACTATTTTCTGCATAAAATATTTCTAGTATTCTACATAAAATTATTTTCTGTTCAGTATTATTTAAAAAATTGTTCACTCTCTTTTCTGCGTAAATTATTCTTTGTTCACTGTTTAAAAAATTGTTCGCTGTTTTCTCATAAAACACCTAGTGAAATCATGTTTTCTAAATTTAAACGCCAAATTTAAATGCTTTTTCATTTTTGAATTTCACAATCATCGATCTGCATTGATAAAATCTGTTTCTACATTAATAAAATTTGCTCTCTACACATCATGAGTTAGTACAAATGAGTTAGTACAAATTTAATATTGATGATTTTTGTCATTTAAAAGAAGGTCGTTTTTTCTTTTAATAGATAAATTGTATTTTAATATATTAAGAAATAATTATTTTGTATTTTTTTATTTGTTGATAGTTTCTTAATACTAAATAGATGATACACATTTTTTGTTTATATTTTAATCCCCTCAATCAAACTTCTATCTCCATCTCTGAATCCAAAATGGCCGAAACACATTGGAATGATCTCGAAACACATCGGAATGACCTGAAATTATTCCCGAGGTGGAACATGGGGTGTTACTACTGAAACAAAATGGTAATATAATAGCAATTTCTAAGGTTCTACTATTTTTAAGCTTAGTTTCCGTTTACAGCTTATTTAGCTGTTTGCTAAACTTTCTGCTAAAAGTGTGCTAAATTATATTTGTACTTTGAAAAAATTTGAAAAGGTGAAAAATAATGCAGGAAAAAATGAGGTTTTAAAAAGCTGTACACAAAAACTAAAAGGTAAAAGTTGAAATTGATGCCAAACAGACTATGCAAATGCCAAACAGATTATTAAGAATTAAATCCTTCACTAACCAATATTTCACTATGCAAATGGCTCAATTTTGCTAGATAGTCCAGACAGATACAGACAGATGTTCAAAAGTTACTACTGTTTACTAGCATGCGTAAAAAGAGATCTGTTAGATTCCCAAGATTTGAAAGATTCCCAGACAGACGCAAACAGACTATTACTCATCAGTACTAATTTCCATACCACCAACAGATTAACTTGAGTTCAATTTACCTACTCAAGTTACTTTACCATGGTTCATTTCACCTATAAAAGAGACGGACTATGATGACAGAAGACAAGTTTCTAAGATTCTAAGCTTTTAAGTTCCAAGTTTTAGAAAGCCTTTTGTAATAGCCTTCCATCTCCCTCAGAAAGACTTTTGTACTCTCTCCCCTCTTGGAATCTTGTAACCTTTCTCTTTAGACAGTTTTATTTTCAAGCTTGTATCAAAGACAGCAGTTTGTTTTCAAGTTTATCAAAGACTGAAGTTTTTATTCAAGTAAGATTTTACTAGTTTAAGTAAGATTTTACTAGTTTCTATTTTCATATTCCACACTCTATTTTAACCTTATTTTGAATATATCTATTTTGCTATTTACTTCTTTATTATCTATTTTATCATTTTTTATGCTTCCATATTATTGCTGTGCTTTTTCCTGCGTAGTCATTTCTATTAGAGCATCCAGATCATAAAACACCTAATGAACATTGAATAATTTATGCAGAAAAAACAGTGAATAATTTTTCAAATAATGCTGAAGAGAAAATACTTTTATGCAGAATACTAAAAATAGTTTATACAGAAAACAGTAAAAAATTTTATCAGAAAATAGTGAACAGTTTTAATTAATGCAGAAAATAATTTTATGAATGCAGTAAGCAGATTTGAATATACAGTAAACATGATGTACAAAGAGAAAATTTTATTAATGCAAAAAAACTAATTCGATTATTGTGAAATTTAAACATGAAAAAGCATTCAGATTTGGCTTTTAAATTTAGAAAACACGATTTTACTAGATGTTTTATAAGAAAACAGCGAACATTTTTTTAAATAGTGAACAGAAAATAATTTACACAAACGCCAACTATATTCATACGAACCACATGCAGAAAACAGTTTGAATTAATATAGAAAACAGATTTTATGAATGCAGTAAACAGATTTGAATATATAGTAAACATGATGTAGCACCAACTACGGCATTTGAAGACACGTCACTAGCTTGCTGCTGTAGCACCAACTGTAGTCATACGAACCACATGCGCCAACAGACTGTAGGTGAAGTAGAAAAAATAGTGAGTTTATTAGAAAGTGATAAACAACCAATCACAATCCATCATTGTTGGATAATTTTGACAAAGTGTGTATCAAAATAGATTTTATCAATGCAAAAAAAAAAGTTCGATTATTGTGAAATTTGAACATGAAAAAACATACAGATTTGGCTTTTCAATTTCGAAAACACAATTTCACTAGGTGTTTTATGAGAAAACAGCGAACAATGTTTTAAATAGTGAACAGAAAATAATTTATACAAAAAAGAGAGTGAACAATTTTTTAAATAATGCTGAACAGAAAATAATTTTATGCAAAATCATAGAAATAGTTTATGTAGAAAACAGTGAACAATTTTTATGAGAAAACAATGAACAGTTTTAATTAATGCAGAAAACAGATTTTATGAATGCAATAAGCAGATTCGAATATAGAGTAAACATGATGTGCAGAGAGCAAATTTTATTAACGTAGAAACAGATTTTATCAATGCAGAAAAACAAATTCAATTATTGTGAAATTTAAACATGAAAAAGCATTTAGATTTGGCGTTTAAATTTAGAAAACACGATTTCACTAGGTATTTTACGAGAAAATAGTGAACAATTTTTTAAATAGTGAACAGAAAATAATTTATGCAAAAAAGAGAGTGAACAATTTTTTAAATAATGCTGAACAGAAAATAATTATTTTGTATTTTTTATTTGTTGATAGTTTCTTAATACTAAATAGATGATACACATTTTTTGTTTATATTTTAATCCCCTCAATCAAATTTCTATCTCCGTCTCTGAATCCAAAATGGCCGAAACACATCGGAATGACCTAAAATTATTCCCGGGGTGGAACCTAGGGTGTTACTACCGAAACAAAATGGTAATATAATAGCTATTTCTAAGGTTCTACTATTTTTAAGCTTAGTCTCCGTTTACAGCTTATTTAGCTGTTTGCTAAACTTTTTGTTGAAAGTGTGCTAAATTATATTTGTACTTTGAAAAAATCTGAAAAGGTGAAAAATAATGCAGGAAAAAATGAGGTTTTAAAAAGCTGTACACAAAAACTAAAAGTTAAAAGCTGAAATTAATACCAAACAGACTCTTATCTCTCTAAAGGTTTTATTTTTTTGCATAATTTTTTTCTTCTTTCTTAGATAGTTGTAATAAATAAAAGAGAGAAAAAAATGTTCTAGAATTAAATAATTTAGCAAGCAATAACTATGCAGTAATACCATATTTTTATTAGAATCCAACAACTCCTCAGCTATAGTGTGTGTATGTATATTTTGCTAGCACATAGAGTATTAGAAGTGAATTTAACCCAACGAAAGATTTGTTAAAATTCACATCCAACAAAGAAATATTGCATGATGTAAAATAAATTAGAGTTACACAAAGTGTAACTAGGACCCAAATCCACATGTATATCATACTCTCAAATCTAACGCCGTCTCCATCTAAATAGTCTCCCCTCAATCTAGCTACCAAAAGCTCGAGCTAATGAACTCACATTCTTGTGTATTTTTTTTAAAGACATTTGTTTTTCCTACATCACCAAACAAAAAACATGAATCTATTAGGGCTGTTATTAGTTGTGTCCTGATCTGATCTTAATGCTGGCATTTTTTATGTTATTTTTGAAATAGAGTTTAGCAAGTCATCTTTGGTGATCTGGAGCTCCTCAGGCAATTTGCTAAGCAATTTGCAAGTACTTTTAATTCAGAGCAGACCCATAATTTGATTGTTAGGCTACAGCAAAATGTCATAAGAATTGAACCATTGAAAAATATTGTTTTGTTCTTTTCAAATCAGTTGAGCAAGTCCATCTCTTCCTACTAAAATACACTAGGCAATTTATGTGCTTGTCGCAATTTGAGCTATTTTATGTTTTAAAAACTATATTTGTCTTTACTTTGAACATAGTGAAATAATGGATTTGATAAACAATTTAATAAGGTGATTTGCATTATGATGGAAAGGCGCAATTCTATGTTAAATATAGTTTTTCTTATGTTCTTTATATCTTCCCTATTTACTTGTATTGTGGTTTGCTTCCAACAATTTTATTCTCTGATTGTAAACATTAGAAAGCAAGGTAAATGTATTTCATTTATTTTCTCTTTTGTGTATATTATTCACATATTTCAATTAAGTAGTCAAAAGTAATTTGGCTGGTATTAAAGGTATTGTTCTTTAGTGCCAAATATTTCTTTGAATTGGAAGCCTTAAGGAAAAAATTTCATGAACAAGGAACCCTCATTTTTTTGGTATATTTTTTGTTCAACTGGCCCTTGGTGTTATATGGCTTGATCTTAATGAAAGATTTTTATCAAGACAAATTAACTGGGGTTTTTGTACAATTGTTTATCTCTGAGTTGTGGACTTATTTTATTGGAATTTTGGATGGTTCTAGCTTCATGTTGAATGAAATTTCTTGAATTTTGTGCAAACCTTGATAGATTTTGCTTAATGAAAAGTTATTTGTCTCATATATGTAGTCAACTACAACTATCATGGCCATTGCACTTGCACATGGAGGGGTAATTCCATATGACTTATTTTTTTTTTTTTTTTTTAAATTATCTATCTTTTATAGCAAGGTTAGCAATCTATCACTGACCCAAAAAAAATGAAATAAATATGACTCAACTCTCAAGGCTTACTTTGTCTTGAAGATTTTCAAATTTTTTTTAAATGTATACAATATGTGCTTACATTAATGATTTTTTTTTCATATAGCAGATAATCTATTTTTGTCTTTTTAAGACATTTCAATGAGTAGTATAATATTTTTGTCTTGGTTTGTATCAAATTGTAATTTATAGGTTTTAATTTTCTGTTTTTAGTTGGGCTATAGCTATTGATTTGCAGATAATTTTTGTTTGCAGCAAATATTTTTTGAAATTCATGATAATGTCTTTCTAATCATGACTGAGGTTATGCATTTACAAGTTTCCAATTATTTGAAGAATGTAGTAGTTTCATTCTCAAAGATTCTTGCTACAATATATTGAACTGGACATGTTTGTGTTCTGAAATTAACTTGAACTCTTATTAAAAACATGGTTTTGTATCTACTTTATGTGAAACACTGTAAAGAAGTAAACTTTGACCTTTAGTTTTAAATTATTAATTTTTAAAAAATGTTTTTCATTCCCTTTGATTTCTTTGTAGTCAAACTAAGAAGGGTGAAGGAATTTTTTTCTTAAAAAAAGAAAGGAAAAAGGCTTACGGATTTTATGAGATGTATACATGTTGATTGATCTCATTTTTAGCAAAACTTCCAAAGTGAATTTTAGGCTAGGACATTTTGTTTTGCATTAAACATGTCTACACTAGGGGCATTGGCCCATTGGTTTTGGAATGCAAGCATGTCATCAATTTTCTGTGCAAGCATGTCTAAACTAGGTCTCTGCTTATTCATTTGAATATGAGGGTAATATTTACTATTGACTATTGGGGTTTGTGCACTTTCTCTAACTATGCAGGTAGCCTATAAACTAATGGTTATGCATGAAGGATGTTTGGAAGGGAAGTTTCAGTCTATTGAAAGACTAAGGGAAACCAATCAAGAGAAAGCTATTGTTCATCATGTCAGACAGGTGATTATAAGTAGAAATCTTGCCTTGAATCATTTATGCTCCTTAGAGAGGTTCTGAGGGTCCCGTGGTTTAGTTTTTTGACAGTTATGTGGAAATACGATATTGTTTTCTTTGCAAGTTTCCAGAAATTATCATGTAGCTTTCTGTTTCTGTTGTTGCACTTGATGTGATTAATCAATGCTTACCTTTGGAACCCTAATGAGTGTTGTTGCATTGTTATTCTTCATCTCTATATTTTGTATATATATCAATTTATAGTAAATTCATTATTAAATTTTTTTTTTTTTTTTTGGTTGGTTGTAATTTCAACACTCTTTTTGCTATAACATACTACTATTTAATCAATTAAATCATTTGGTCTCCTTACATGTTTTGTGTTGATTTCTTACCTTATGTAGTTACTTCTTTTCATTTATAAGATGATTTAATAATGCAGTCACAAGAGCAACCCTATTCAGGTCCTTATTCATGTGATCAATGCTACTTTGTTGTTGCTTTCCTACTTCTTAATGTTGCATATTGAAAACAAATTTGAGAATGTTGAGTGAACTTCCATTATAAATATATATATATATATATAAAAGAAAAAGAAGGAAGAAAAATTAAACAAAAGGGAGATCCAGAAGTGGATGAACCTTATAAATGTTGGCTAATTTTTTTTTAATTAGATTTTCTTTTTTGGTTGGGGAGCTGTATTAAAATGAGTACTAGGTGTTCGATGAAATCCTGCAAAGAACTTGGGATAGAAAAGGTTATGTTTGGGTTATTCTAAAACAAAATTAAAAGGAATTGGATTGGGTTACTCTCCACAAATTTGCTTCCAAGGAAGGATGATCACACCATTCTCTTTAGCTAGATTTTTTTTTTCAGTTGCTAGAAATATTTTTCTCTCCATCATAGTGGATGTTACATTTTTAGTTGTTTAGAATAGGCTTAAAAGAAAATCTATTTGTAAGACAACACATTTTTATGGATAGCATACTGAGTGTTATATACATTTTAAATTTGAAATTCATACCAAGTGTTATTTTTTAAAATTTATAAATTCAATTGCATTAGCTACATACTTATTTAATTAAATTTATTTAAGTATGACTTTTGAAACAAAATGTTTCTCCAAATATTTACCTAAAATTATTTGAATATATTTGCTTTCTCGGATTCTAATTATTTCTATGTACAAAAATTTATTTGTGGACTCTTACAAAATTTACATTATTTTTATTTTTATTTTGTTGAAAATAGATGTATTTTTTTTTCCAAGAACCTAAAAATACATGTACTTATGTAATTCCCGTGCATTTGCACGGGTTTAAAAGCTAGTTTCCTTAATATGCCAATGTACACGTACGAGAGTCTTAGAGGCGTCGAGCACATAATGGTCGACAAACCTACAAAACTAAGTACAGATACCACCGCAATAAAGTTCATTTAAACATCAAATTTAAACATGAAAAACAAATTCGATTATTGTGAAATTTAAACATGAAAAAGTATTTAGATTTGGCTTTTAAATTTAGAAAACACAATTTCACTAGGTGTTTTATGAGAAAACAGTAAACAATTTTTTAAATAGTGAATAGAGAATAATTTGCACAAAAAAGAGAGTGAAATTTTTTTTCAATAATGCTGAACAGAAAATAATTTTATGCAAAATACTATAAATAATTTATGCATAAAATAGTGAACAATTTTCATGAGAAAACAGTGAACAGTTTTACTTAATGCAGAAAATAGTTTTACTTAATGAACAGTTCTACATTCAACTAATTCGAACTTTTTTACAAATTCAAATTTTTCGAGGCATTTACCGTTAGGTGATCTATGCGAATCATTCATTTTTCTTTCATGGAGTTTGTCCATTATTCAGATGGTTACATATTTAAAAAAACACAAAAACCATTTAAATGCAATAACTACGCCAATGCTAAAAACAGTTTATGCAGAAAATAGTGAATAATTTTTATGACAAAACAGTAAACAGTTTTAATTAATGCAAAAAGAAAATTTTATGAATGCAGTAAGCAGCTTCGAATATATAGTAAACATGATGTGTAGAGAACAAATTTTATTAACGTAGAAACAGATTTTATCAATGCAGAAAAACAAATTCGATTATTGTGAAATTTAAACATGAAAAGCATCCAGATTTGGCTTTTAAATTTAGAAAACACGATTTCATGAGGTGTTACATGAGAAAACAGTGAACAATTTTTTTAAATAGTGAACAGAAAATAATATACGCAAAAAAGAGAGTGAACAATTTTTTAAATAATGCTGAACATAAAATAATTTTATGCAGAATGTTAGAAATAGTTTATGTAGAAAACAGTGAATAATTTTTATGAGAAAATAGTGAATAGTTTTAATTAATGCAAAAAAAAAAAATTTAATGAATGCAGTAAGTAGATTTGAATATACAGTAAATATGATGTGCAAAGAGCAAATTTTATTAATGTAGAAACAGATTTTATCAATGCAGAAAAATATATTCAATTATTGTGAAATTCAAACACGAAAAAGCATTCAGATTTGGCGTTTAAATTTAGAAAACACGATTTCACTAGGTGTTTTATGAGAAAACAATGAACAATTTTTTAAACAGTAAACAGAAAATAATTTATGCAGAAAAGAGAGTGAAGAATTTCTCAAATAATGCTGAACAGAAAATAATTTTATGCAAAATCATAGAAATAGTTTATACAGAAAACAGTGAACAATTTTTATGAGAAAACAATGAACAATTTTAATTAATGTAGAAATTAAATTCATATTTTGAAATTAAAATCTCTATATTTTACAATGCTTCTGTTTAAATAAATAAAAACATAAAAAAGTCACTTATTTTTACATTTATGTTTATTTTTTCATTATCCCAAAAAAAAAAAAAAAAAAAAAAAATTTACACAGTACTCGAGTTTGGGAAACTCGAGTACTGTGTAAATTTTTTTTTCCTGCATTTTATTTATAAAACGTACCCGAGTGTAGTATACTCGAGTACTGTGTTGCATGGAACTCGAGTTTCTCAAGCTCGAGTACCACATAATTTTTTTTAATCACAGAAATTCCATGTCAGCAATGCCATGGTGGCAAAATTGAGGGGAACTCGAGTTTCTAAAACTCGATTTCCAGAAAAAGTGGTATTTTGCTATTTATTTCCGAAACAGTGATTTTTGCTAAATATTTCAAAAAAAAGTGGTATTGGGCCATTTTGGCCTAAACCTTTGAACTAAATAGTTTGTGGAAGTATACAGAAAGTCAGAAACCAAACCAACCAAATCTAGACATTATATGGCAATGGGTTAAATTTAATGCATATAAGCAAACAACTATCTACATATATATATATATATATATAGGCAAAACTTAGAGAAAATCCAATTAGATTCTACAATTGAAATCCAATTTTGCACCATGTGTCCTAAATTATTTATTTTTAGAGAGAGCTTTATTTCTGGAATCAAATGTGGGATCACATCATAAATATCCATCCAAGTGAGTTATTGCATACAAAAACCAAAGAGTCTAGAATTAATGAACATAATTTTAAAAAAAAATGGACAACTTTACATTTTCTACCTAATAATATCCTTACAAGGCTTTTTAAAGAGTTAAACAAAAAATATAAGAATGATTGTGAATATTATTTAAATTATATATGTAAGAATTATACTATGCATTTTAGTGTATATTTTTTAAGTATTTTCATGCATCCATGCATATGCATGAGGTTACTTGCTAGTATTTACTAATGACAGTATTCTAGAGACAGCAAGGAAGTCTTAAGCTAGGAACTCATGGGTTCAGCCAGACAGTGTCAGATCCTTGGTCCATTAATATGAACAAACATTTTAACTATAATGATTATATATATATATATATATAACTATTATGGGTCAAGTCAACAAATCTTTTTTTTTTTTTTTAACTCAAAAAGTAAGATTGTATGCTGTCAAATTTATTTATAAAAAAAAAAAAAGGGAAAGAACAAAGACCCAAGAAATTTTTTATTCTTTCTGCGAAATAGAGTAGTTATGCAAGTGACTATCACTCTCTTCCTAATATCTTTTGAAAATAAGAACTAGAAGAAAAGAACATTCATAAAAAGCCTTTTTTTTTTTTTTTTTTTTACATCAATTATACAATGTTTTATCAATTCAAACTAAAAACCATGCCTCTTTATCAATTATAATTTTTATATAGGAACAGAATTGAAAGTTTGGAATTTTAGTGAGTCTTAAAAAAAAAAAAAAAAAAAAAAAAAAAACCTACGTTTTAAAAATTATGATTATCACACTGAAATCAAGAAAGAAGCTACTGCTACCAAAACAGTGTTTTATTATTATATTTTTTTTATGGGACAAACAGTATTTTATTTTAGCGAAACATTTTGTATTTGACAATCACAACTGCTACAAGAGGAAAAATTCAGATATAAAACAAGAAAACACAAAAAACCCAGAAATAAATTTTACTTTTCTCCCCTTTTTCAACTGTTTCCCCGTTAGTCAAACAGAAATTGAACACAACCCAAATATAAATTTAATAAATAAATAAATAAAAAAACAGTGCATTCACAGAGGGTATTGAATAAGAGGAGAGAGAGGACATTGAGGATGCGGTTCACGTTGTCAAGGTGAATGAGATGAAGAGACAGAGACAGAGACAGATACAGTTGTTGGAAGAGGAAAACTGAGAACAATGAGAAATTGTGGAGAGTATAATTGTAGGGAGTAGAAAGATACTGTTATTTAAGCAAAGCTATGAACATGACAATTACCAGCAAGAAGTGGTCTAGAAAAGAAAAAAGTGATAAGAAAGAGGAAATAAGGGAATATTATTGGTGGGACCACCAAAGACAACGAGAGTCTAATTGGAGAATAGAATGAGTGAAATAAAGGGAGAATCAAGCTAGCGGTATTTGTGCTAAAAAATTTTGGTGGCACACACTTAATTACACAATTTTGTCTATAACTCGCTTATGTGGTGATTTATGGTTGGTGAAGAGGTGTTCTTATATAGACCCGCTATCACTTTTCTACCAACCACAACTCGTCACATAAACAAATTATGAGCAAAATTGTGTAATTGAGTGTGACACCATAATTTCTCATTTGTGCTCGACTTCACCAGCAAGCATACCACAAGAGAACACAAGGGACAAAGTTGGTTCCAATATATTTGACTAGTTCACACCATCAGAGACAACATTCTCATTTAACAAAGTACCAACAGCCATATAATTTCTCCCTTCCTCCACTTCAATAGAAAGCTACACTTAACAGTGAAAAGAATGTTTTTTTTTTTTTTTAAGTATTTGGTTGGAAAGTGTAAAGGAGAGAATATTGGGGGGACCTAGATTCACCGAAATGTTTTCACCGAAAGAATTCTGGGGAGAAAGAGGTTGACTAAAAAAAACCTATGTGAATGGCTTTTTCTTTCTTTTTATTAAATTTTTTTTTTTTTTACCAATTTGATTTTCTCTTTGTTTTTTTTTCCCTGTATTTTTCATTCGTTTCTTTTTTTTGGGTCTTTTTCCGCTTACATTTTTTTTTGTGTGGATTCTTTGGCTTGTGTGTGTGTGTTTTTTTTAAAATAGATATATATATATATATATAAAAAGCTAAAATGCAAAACTCATCATCTAAGTTTTTCTAAAATTCATTTCAGTTCTCTAACTTTGCTTTTGTTCATTTCAATACTCTAAGTTTCAAATTTAATCAATTAAAGCATTTCCGTTAACTTTTGTTAAATTAAAAAAAAATCTGGAAAATATTTTTCAGATCAAAATTTTAAAATGATTTCAATTTTTCATAGCAAGTCATATGATGAAAACACACTTACGATTACATTTATTTAAGGATAAAATTTAGCTACAAAACATGTTGTAACTCAATAAAATAAATATTACTACATATTTTAAAAATCTAACTATTGAATAGCATTTTCTCTACGCTCTTAATGCACATGTCAAATTTTGTATCAATTGGATATTTATTTACTATATTATCTATAAACTTATATTTTAAACTACAAAAACTTGCAATTTAAACAATTTATTGATGACATAGCTATTAATTTTTAATTTTCTAAAAATTGTGCAAGTGTTGAGGATAAAAGATGTAATCTAAGAGTGAATTTGTCAAAATTCACATCTAGTAAAAAGATATTTAGTAAAATTGTAGGTTTAGGTTATAACTAATTTTGTAACTAAATTTTTTCATTTATTTATATTGTAATATTTACATTTAATCAAAATGTTATAACATTCTATCCAAAAAAAAAAAAGTTATAACATAAAATGTATAACCTACCTTTTATCATTAAATTTTCTATATAAAAAAAAAAACCTTTTGTCATTAAAAAAAAGGTAAGATAGATGATGAATAGATTTTTTTTTTTCCAAATCATGAATTTTTTTTTTTAAAATTTCAACAGTAATACTAATTTTTTTTAGGAGAAGATACTAGTTTTATTTAAACAGATTTTCATGTCCAATGGGCTTTCGGCTCTCCAACCTTTGATGGGCCGAAGTGAGAGTTGAGCCTATTTTGGTTTAGAGCTGTTGATAATGGACGAATCTGCCCTGGATCATAGCCCAGGACCAGGTGGTAACTAAGAGGGGTAAATGGGAAAATTGGCGCATCAATATGTTTTTTCAATGGTACTTGATATTTCTGACATAAAGTACCGTGTAAATTATTAATACAGGTCAGAATCACATTACTTTGTTTTTATCCCTCTCCCCTCTCTCTCTCTCTCTCTCTCGCTTCAAAGCTCAGGTATGGCAGATTTCTGGCTCTCACTCTCATACTTACTCAGTCACTCCAGCCCATCAACATTTGATTTATTTTGGTTACCCAGTTGAGAGAATTTATGGGTTTTGGCCCACGTTTACAAAGAGATATTCATGGAGTTGTTCTATACAATTCTCTTGTTTCAAAATTTCTGTAAAATTCTCAGTCTTTCGGTGATTCTGATTGTTAGGAGTACCTGGAATGTGGTGAGGAGCTCAGTCAATTGAACGGAAGCTTGCTGGAATTTGGAAAAATGGGTTCAAATTCTCTGTAAGTCATTGGAATTTAAAAAAGTTGTTGTTTGTATGGAGAAGAACTAGGTAGCATGCTAGGCTTTTTTTTTTTTTTTTTAATTTTAACATATTAATGGATTTTTACCAAGATTTGACAAGAAATAAATTTTAAAAAAAGAAAATTTTAAAAAGTGGTTGTTTGTATGGAGAAGAACTAGGCAGCATGCTAGGAAGGGTTGTGTGTTGATTTGTGGGGAAAGCCCAATCAAATTCTCATCATCATTTTGTATGTAATTGCTACCCATCCGTTGTGGGTGGGGGTTGCCCTTTAACCCAAGGGCTAAGGGGCACGCTAAAGTTGACTCCATGATGGACAAACCAAGACTAACCACGTCCACCCTAGCCAATTACCACATACATTCAACCAATTTAATGCCCCAACTCGGTTACAAGCTCACGTTACTAAGCTCGGCACTTGGTATGGTTATTGCAACAATTAATAAATAAAACAATTTACCTGTATTTTATCGATGTGGGATATTGAGGACTGTTTTGTTATTTATTCCAAGTGTCAATGTTCTTTTATTTTCCCACTATTTTCTCGAACACGTTATCGCTTAGACTTTGTTATTCACATTCCTTTGTAACTCTAGAGAATGGACTCGCTTCTGCGTGAAAGCCATTGAGCCAAATGGACTTGCTTTTTGGTACCCGTTTTCCCTCTTTTCACATCTTCTGAAAATGTTTGCGTGCGTGTTTGTTATGTATAAAGTAATTAAATGGTATTGAAGAAGAATTTCAAATACGCAATGAAGTTTTTGGAGTGTCCCATATGATAAAAATTATTTTCTTTTTCTTTGTCCTAAATAACAAAACAGAGTACTAGTAGCGGTTAGCCATTTGGGTTTTATGCTAAAATTCAATATTTGCTTCTATGCTGATGGATTTCTTTGTGAAACTATACTTACAAGAATCTGCGTTTTGTTGTATACCATTTCATAATCTGAAGCTTAATTGCTTTAAACTTGTAGATTAATTTCTGTGAACTTAATTTGTTATTTGCAGGTATATATGTGATTAGATTAGATTTGATTTGATTTAATTTAATCCAAATGTAGTTGTATAAGTATGAAAGGAATTATTCTGCTGTCTTCTTTGGGAAAAAGAAGACAGCAGAATTTTCTCACTTGTAAGTACTTAAAATACTGGGTTCCTTGAAATATTGATTTTATATAGTTGTGCAATTAATTTTCTTATCTTTTTGATCAATCAACAATTGATTTAAGGTCCCAAGATGTCTTTTATCGACACTTAAATGGCGTACTCAATGATAATATGCTTGCCATACACATTCTGTGCTTACTTCACTTCCTATCTTGCAGGTGATCTGCTCATTCTTAAACAGAATGAATTGCACTGGATCATGCTGCCACTTATGATTAACTGCTCCTTTCTAGGAAAGTATACCACAATCTAGATTTGGTGGTGATCTTCAAAATGCCTTTTTATACACAGGTGCTGATGATTGCCAAACTCTTTCACAATTAACCATAAACACACACACACACACACACACACATCTTGGTACTTAAGTTTATGAGCTGAATGCTACTTTTGCTTGGTGGGTCAATGAAATGAGTTTGTTTTTTGGACCTTGTTTGATGCTATATTGGAATGACCTTCTACAGGCTCCTTTTAAGGCATTTTTTTGTCCAATTCCATCTCTAGATTCAGATATTTACGTTTGTATTTTGCCTATTATTTCAAACAATTGTATCCAGGCATCAAATAGTTAATATTGGCTATTTTTACCAAGGTTTGGAAACATGATGTCCGGAAAGGGGATACAGTGATTGATGCCACTTTTGGCAATGGTTATGATACTTTAGCAATGGTCAATATACTTGATAATGAATTAGCCAGGGTTGTGTTTATGCAATGGATATTCAGAATGATGTTTAGAGAATACTTCTTCTTTGCTAGAAGGGTTGCTCAATCCAAACGAGGTGCCCTTTTCTCACAGTTCCATTTATCTGTTTAACTTTATCTGCTAAGAAAAGCAGAAAACAGTAGTGTTGTTATTTTTGGGATGTCTCCAACTAATCTTGGATCTATTTTCGGTTTTAACATACATGGATCCTTAGTTCTAAGCTAAATTCCTTTCGGGTTTTTTTTTTTTTTTTTGGATACCAGGTCTGGAAGGTACAAAACACCAGAAGTTTTTGGCTAGTACGGCTATTACTAAAGATTTGGTCCAACCAAAGAGAATTTATGGGGGACTTGATGCACGTCTTGCTCCTGAGGTAATTCCCTGCAAAATGAGGCCAGGAACAGCTTGGAATATGAGCTTGAACAACAACAGTAGGGTTAGCTGTTTTTGAGTTATAAAAGTTCTATTCATTCTATTCTAGATCGAGTAAATCAGTTCTAAATGAGATTTGTTCATGTGCAATTTGTCTACTATATGTAGAGGTGGATCTCTTTTTCATACCATCCTTCTTATATATCTTCAAATTTCTTCTACATTACCTTCTGCATTTCTTTCTTCAAGTATACATTACAAAATTTACATGTTGTCAGAGCTATAAGCGAATCAATCATGGTGTCAAATGCATCATCTTCCACCACCAATACCCTCTCAAACTCTTCTGCAAATCTGACACAGTAAGCTCCATTCTCTTGCTTTCTAAAGTCTCAAATCTAATGTTAGTGAAACTTGATAACACCAATTACTTGAATTTGTTTTTATTTTTATTTTTTGTTCAGTTTCACTCTCCAAAAAACTATATAGCCAATTTGTAAAAATGAAATCTTGAAAAATTTATCTAAAAACTATCATTTAATTTTGATACGAAAGATCTCATATCCTCTTAATGTATATTCGTAATCTCCCATGATAAATAAATAAATAAATATATATATATATATATCCAGTTTTTTGACATCTATTGATTTCAATTTTGTTTTTCTTTAAAGGATAATTTTGATTTTTGTTTAATATGTTAGATTTTTAAGTTTTTTTCTTCCATAGATTTTTTTCACATGATTTTTTACCTAATTGTATTACCTTCTCTAGAGTTTGGTATAGGGCATGATTTGGGATTCCTATGTTACAGTTACACTCTTATTTTCTTTAAATTTATCAATAAATCAAGAAATTGAGAACCCTAAGAATATGATAATATGATAAAGTTTACTTTACAAGCATAGTAGACAATAAAATGGGCTTCTAATGCCAACAATGACAATTTAGTTACATGACTTTAAGTGATGCAAGGAATGTGATGGGCTGTTTGTGTATGGTTTAGAAACAATGAAAGGGCTGAGTTGCTTAGAACACAATGATAGGTGGATAAGTACCTCTGCAAGAACAACAGTTCCAAATAGCACACAAAGGCTGCCAATTCTTTCAATTACAAAAACTAATATACAAAGAGCTTACATTCTGCTACATATACTAGTTGTTGGCATTGGTGGCCTCTAGATGGTTGACAAGTGTCTAAATCCTATCGGGTAATACTTAAGAAATCATCTAACTAACAAATTAGTTATAAGAGGATTATGATATAGTTACTTGAAATTGCCCGGCATCATTGAGGGTGTTTGAGCTGAAACAGTTTCATTATTTTGATTTGACCTTATGAGATGTTGTATCTGCCTAAGCTCTAGCGTTACTTCTCTCATGGATGGCCTGTCATTTCTCTTCTTCTTGATGCATCTCAATGCAAGCTCAGCAAATGCTTGAATTTCTTCATTGCTTCCTTGCCTTAGCACCACCTCATCAACAATTTGTAATATGCATTTCTCTTCCATTGACAAAACAAGGTAATCAACCAAATTCATATGCCCTAGGAACATTTCTCTAGGATAATGACCTGTTAAGACTTCCACCAATACAACCCCAAATCCATAAACATCACACTTTTCCGTGACATGTAGTGTCTCTAGATATTCTAGGTCTATGTATCCAATGGTTCCCTCAATGGAAATACCCTGAAAAATGTCTTCACCCGGTGCAATTGAAACCAAAAAACCAAAATCTAAATACTTTGGCAGTCTAGGACTCATCCAAAAATATATTTGATGATTTGACATTCAAATGGACTATTGGCCTTGACCTACCAAAGTGCATGTAACAAAGAGCATAGGATGTCTCAGTGGCTATTCTTATTTCTTACTCGATCAGGCCATGAGATCCAGCAAGGAATCTCATTGCATTAACCATGGAGATGAGCTCAAAAACCAACATGGGAATTTCAGTTTCAAGGCAACAATCATAGTCTCATAACGTTCTTGTGGCTGATCAATTGTTTAATTGTGACTTGGTTTAGGAAGAAATCTACCATCATCTCAAAGGGCCAATGTGTCGGAGGGCCTTTGACTTTAATAGCTACTTCCCGTTCATCTAGTGTTCCTTTGTAGATTGTCATGATTACAGAGCTGAGGATTAGATTAGGATCATAGTTATTAGTAGCATGTTGGATATCCTTGGCAGAGAAAATCTTGATTGGCTCTGTATCTCTACCTTGGTTGCAGGTGATTTGCTTTCCTAGTAAAATTGCTCCATTGCGGATGAAGTATTCTTCTTTGGCCTCAAATAACTGCTTTGCTTTCTCCATCCTACTACTCTTCTCTGCCCATAAAGTTATTAAACAAGTGAATATCATTTCATATGTAGTTAAAGCACATGTATCTTTAAATAAAATTACGTCCAAAAAATAAAAGAGAACTAATCTCTGCTAATTATGATATATTTTGCGCTGAAAAGGATGTGGATGAAATGAGTCAACAATTATATATGTACGTGATGACAAGCAAATGGCCAAAATCCATTTTAAGTAGAAAGTCACCTCCATAATTCATATCATGAGTATTGGAGCAAATTCAAATATGTAATTAAGAGAAAATTTTCAAGTACCTTAATAGTAAGGCCACCAAATTTAGACCAAATACTCATCACAGTGTAATCAAAATCTTACCAATCGCCTCGTAATAGAAGCAATTAGCAGTGTTGTTGCCGCTAATATCAGGAAGTAGGGTTACAGTTTTGGTCATAGTCTGAATATAAATTGCAATATGATACTTCATGACAAACCCCAATATATTATACTACTAAAGTTGACATGGTCATTACAATTAATCAAATTTGTTGTCCAAACACACACTAAAATAACATAAAATATAGCAGAGATTAGAAGAGGTTGTCTATGTCTATTGTGCTAGACTCTACATTTGAAATGGGGTTACAAAGGTAAATACAGTTGAGTCAAATCTTTGTTCCACCACTAATCTGCTAATAATTGCTTGTTAAATTTAAGACTGGATATTAGGTATTCAAATCAAAGAGACATAGTCATGTACAAGCTTTAATATCCTCGGTCAACAACTCATTGTTTAAACAAGATAGGTGTCAAAGTGAGAAAACGACAAGAAAAAACTATTCAACTAAGTTTATCGTCATCAATGTATTCAGTAAGGAATTTCTCTCTAAACAGCAAATGTAAACTTAATTTCTGTGGATTTCTATTTTGTTCTAAACAAAAATTAAGACTTTGGTAATGGATTTGAGCCATGATACGTTGATACAAAGGAATAAAAACAGCACTAGAATAAAAATGTACAAGATTAACAGTCCACTCTGTGCTATCGAAGCTAAAGTTCATAAAGAAGTTGGGAGCAATAGTTGCTAGAGATTGAGGCTGTCAAAAGACATCTATCCTCCTCTCCAAACACAAAACATCTGTCAACTGGTTCCTATGCATCTGAATGTCCTTCATCAGCTTGATCTGCCACCTCTTTCTAGTCCAGCTCAAACAGCCAGCCATGGACCCATCTCTACTTTTACAAACAAAACTGAATGAATCCCCTCCATTTCGTTCTTCTACCCTTGCTGCTCTCCTCCAGCAGGATTGGTTGCCAGCTGGAAGACTCTATAGAGGTCTGGACTTTGCTTATTTTGCTACTGTTGAGGCTTTCCTTCCTTTAGTTCTTAACTGTTAGCTACCTTGCACATTGAAATAGAACTTTTACCATGCATGATGACATTAGTGGCAGGCAAAGGATCTCCCTTGACTACTTTTAAGTTCTTTAAATTTCCCCTGATATCCTTCAGCCAGCTCTTGATCCATGCCTGAATTGAGTAGGCTGAATGAAATCAGCTCTAATGGACAGATCAAGCCAAACAAAAAAAAAAAGAAAAAGCCTTTTAACAGTTCCAAACAAATAAAACCCCTATGCATACTCAAACATAAAGCAAACCATATTATATGGAAAGGACAAGAAGGAAATTTATCAGAATTGGAATTCTAGTTTATTTATTTTGAACTACCTGTCAATGTGTCATGCCTTTATTAATGGGCTTGTACTTATTGATGCTAAAATCTAAAGAAAAATTTTAACAGCATTTTAAATCATACCTTTCCTAACTGTCAAGATATGCATTGCTATGGATATGAAACTGCATCATCTTATAAAGCAATTAACTCACTTCATTATCACCAGCAGTGGCCCTAGGCTGGATGTAGGAAAAGCAATTTTAAGAACTAAGAAAAAATATACTCCCTTCTTGCTGTGATAACAGTCAACATTCCCATTTTTAACCCACTATATTTGTCCCTTGTTAAAGTCAAAAACCATTTACTTCATATTACCAATAACCGCCTTTTTCATCACATAAGTTACATGATATACATTGCATTTTATGCACATTTAAATGTAGAAGTAGGGACAAGATTGGAGTTTATGTAAAATACATAACTGGGAACACTTATTGCATCTTTCATAAACTGTATTAGACAAATTCAAAAGTTTAATTGCAGAGAGAAAAAGGCCATCTAAAGAGCAATTTTATTATTTAAACAGACAAGTAACTCAGATATAAGGTTTTACCTGGATCTCCAAGAGGTTCAGAACTGCAGAACCTGCAAAAATATCAGCTGAAGGTTTCTGTATTCAGTGGACAATACTTGCATAGATCCATTATGGACTCCAACTCATGGTGAATACTCCAGTGAACATTGTAAGAATGATTGTGCAGATTTAAGGAAAAATCAAACCTGACTGTGAAACCATAGTCCATGTATGGTAAGTCTTCCCACTTGAAACTGTTGCCTAAGCTGTGCTACCATGGCCTAGTAACTCTAATAAGAAATTTTGAAATTTTAAAGTGTAATTTAATAAAAAGTCATTTGGGAATGGCATAAAATAAAATAAAAAAATTTTAAGGCAGCAAACCGAAAAATCATAGTTGAAATAACATGGATTGCTTGAACTGTTCAAGTAGATGTATCAGTATTTTCAATAGGGAGGGAGCATTAATACGCAAATTATAAGTACTGGATATTTTCTTTTTGCTAAGTATGTAATTGATATTTTAACTTAATCATTGGTTACAATAGGTGCACAATTAACAAAAGGAGAAAGGAAATGTTAAGAGTGACCTCTTTATCCCAGTAATTTTTATGTATAAGACAGTTAAAGACATGTATATTGTTTGAACAGGATATAAAAGCATAACTATTTGCTCATAAACATTGTTTGCTTTTTTCACTTCAAGGCATTCCAATAATAAGGTGAATTTTTAATATTGTATTTCTATAAATCAGCAACTCAAAGTGAAATTAGTAAGAGGGTGGCAAAGAACCAGGGAAGATTACAATCATCCAAATAAAATTGGAGATAATCCTATTAATTTATTCACAGAAGATAAGCATGTTGGTTAAACATGAAATGGCTATAGAGCTATAGTCTTAAAAGGGATAGAAGACTTGTTCATGGTTGCAGACACTGTTAGAACCTTTGTTTTTGGGCATAGAGATTCATTATAAAGTCTACAAAATAAGAACATCAAATAAGAAAAGACTTACATATGTACTCAGTTACAATTGATGGAACTTATTCTTGAAAATTTGTGGCAATTTCGACTAGTGGCAGTGTCATGTTTATATTGTGAATATCAACAAAAAGATTAAAAAGGAAGTAAAAGCTCAGCAGAAACAGCCAGCCATGGACATGTACCTTCTCTATTTTTTTCAAAAGAAGCTTGGATCCCCTGTATTTCCTTCTCCTACTCTTGCAGCTTGACTCCAATAGGATTGGTTGCCAGTTGGGAGACTCTCTAAGGGTCTACAATTGCTTATCCTGCTGCTGTCAAGGCTTTTCATTGTTTTTTGAACTGTTAGTTACCCTGCACATTGAAATCAAACTTTTACAATACAATACCACATTAGTGGCAAAAAAAGGCTATTTCTTCACTGTCTTGTTTCTATAAGTCCAAATAGACCATAAAATGGACTAAAAAAAACCAATAAGAGCTGAATGAAATCAAGTAAGGCTGAATCAAGTAAGGCTGAATGAAATCAATTCTAATGTACAGATCAAATCAAACTAGATTTCTCCAGATGGAAAGGGAAAAAAAAAAATATTATCATTTTTTTTTAGAACTCAGATGTTTCTCAATTCTGCCCTAACAAGAAGAAAATTCAATAAAATTCTCCAAAGAATTTTAGAAGGTAATTATAACCTACATAACTGGTTCCAAAGCTCAGGGTCTTCACTTATGGTTGTGCCAGGAAGATTAGTAAAGGACTTGCCACTTGGTTTCGGCAATTCCTACTATGCAACAACCCATTATCTTTTTTCAACCAAATAAGCCCCAAATTTTGAATGATGCCTAATGAGCTTATCATTAACACAGAGGAATTTGTAAAATTCTCTGAGAATTATTTTGGCTATAAAGTTTTCAAACTAATTCAGAATTCCACCTGAAAGTATCTTTGACTAGTATATATGCCAAACCAGGTATGCACACAGCAAATAGACTCTTGACTTTGCTTTTTTGGATTTTTTAAACGTGTTACATGAAATGAACTTAATTAGTGCTACATTAACAAAATAAAAGAGAAGAAAGAAAAAGTTTTGTAGTAAACAGTATGCCCTTTCAAAATAACAACTATGCCTCTTAAACATAAATAATGGGATAATTAACAAAAAAAATTAGAGATAATGAGATTGCAAGATTGGCTATGGGACTTGATCAAACATGCGATTGAGATTATTAAGAGATATGAAACATATTATTTAAGCAAAGCTGAACGTGACAATTACCCAACAAGTAGACTAGTTGGAGGTCCAATTATCTTAATTATTTAAGCAAAAGCTGAACATTATAATTACCCAACAAACAAGTGGACTAGGAGGTCCAATTACGAAACTTCTTAATTATTTAAGCAAAAGCAGAACATGATAATTATCCAACAAGTAGATTAGGGATCTATTGGATACCGCTTATTATTGGATTCCTTTTCAATGCAATCTAAACTCAACCTAGAACCCACCAATAGAAAGCTACACTTTACGGTCATATTTGAAGGGGATGAAAAAAAAAAAAAAAAAAAAAGGTGAAAAGAATGTAGTTTTTCTTTTTAGTAAGTGCCCGTTTGGATTGGGCTGAAAGAGCTGAAACGCGCATTTCAGCTCTTTTTTTTTTTTTTTTTTTCTCACGCGATTCAGACTTTTAGTCCACTTTTTTTTACTGTTCATTACTGTTACGGCTACCGTTCATGAATAGTAGCAACAACATTTGACTTTTTCACACAAATTTTACTGTTTATGGACTCATAAATTTTACTTTTCAGCAACTTTTTTTTTATTAAAAATGAGTCTCACGGTACTATTTATATTTTTAAAAATTATTTGTTACAGTATTTTTTAATTTTTAGTTTTTAATTTTCAGCTGTATCCAAACAGACCCTAATTGGTTGGAAAGCGTAAAGGAGGGAATATTGGTGGGCCTAGATCCACTGAAATGTTTTCACCGAAAGAAAAAGTGGGGAGAAAGATATTGACAAGAAAAAACCATGTGCATGGCTTTTCCTTTTGTTATACCCATCTCTTTCGGTTTTTCTTTTTCTTTATCTTTGGTTTTTGTCTTTTCCTATATTTTTCATTCGGTTTTTTATTTATTTATTTATTTTTATTTATTTTTTTATTGGGCTCTCTCTCTTTTTGCTTTCATTTTATTTGGATTCTTTTATTTGTGTTTTTTTATTTTTTTTTTTTAAAAAGGCTAAAATGAAAAATTCACCCTCTAAATTTCTCCAAAATTCATTACAATCCTTTAAGTTTCAAATTTATTCAATTAAGTCATTTACATTAACTTTTGTAAAATTTTTTGAAAAAAAAAATATGGAAAATATTTTTCAATTATTAATTGAATTTTTGTAATTAAAAAAATTGAAGAAAATTTGAAAAATTAGAAAATTAACTACAACGTATAACAAATGTTGATGGAAAAGCCTTAATTGAATAAACTTGAAAGTTAAAGGACTAAAATGAACGTAAGCAAAGTTAAATGACTAAAATGAATTTTGATGAAACATAGAGGATGGATTTTGCATTTTAGCTCAAAAAAAAAAAAAAAATTTTGAAGTGTCCTAATGCAATTTTTTAGTTAAAAAATATGTTACCTTTTGTTTTATTTAATAGAGACATAATCATAAATTTATTCTAACTTTATATCTTTTCATTTTACTTCTCAACCAAATAAATTAGTTTTCTATGATTCTATCTCTCTGCCTTTTCATCCTCCTAATCAAATACATATTAGAGAAAATTTAAATCTCTTATATTCTTTTACTTTTTTATCCTTTTTTTTACTTTAAATCCTTCAACTTTTCTAACCCTCAATTCAAACTGATCAGACAGATAGACAACTTTTTCTAACTGTCGTGTTAAGCCTATATTATGGGCTATCATTGCAACCACCCAAACCATTGGTTTGATTGGCATTTTGCCACTTTGTCTTCAGAGATGGACAACATGGATTCTCAAACCATGGAAAAAAAAAAAAAAGATTTGAGATCCAAAGCACACTTGGCCCAACTATCACCCAATCCCTTACAAGTTAAATCCCACCCAATACTGACAAACAGACAAAGGCCATGAAAGCTCTTTAACCAAAACCATCACACAAGTGATCCAAAGTCCAAATTCATACTAGGGACCCAAACCCACAACAAAAACGCTCCATCCAGCCACAAGTTGTTAAAGCCTTAAGCAATCTATTAGGATTTTTATTAAGGCTAAATTCCTAGATAGAAGTTTTTTTTTTTTGTAATGAAAATTTTCATTGTACTTGTTTAAGAACTTTTATTTGTAATTGTTCAGTGTAATTAAATTGATAATGAAGACAAAAATATATTGTTCACTCAACTTCACTGTTCACATTTACAAATTTTGGTAAAATAAACTTATGATCGATCGAACAAATAAGAAAACATTTACAAGTTTGGACAAAACTCAAAATTCAGTTGAGGAACAAAGTCATCAATAAGCTCACTATGAAATTAGCTAACATTCAGTCACTCTTTTTAGCACCTTTCTCTCATTTGGACCATGTTGCATGAGACCTCAAACCTTTCTCTATGGTCTCTACTATTTGCTTACATTGAATAGATTTGAGGTATTGCATAATTTTTACAAATAAAATTACATATATTCAATTTTCATGGAAGAAGGTAGTGTTTAGTGTTGCCCCCCGGAGTCTATGTTAAGTAGGTTTGGTCCATCCCAGTAAAATCCCCCCCCCCCCCCCCCCCCCAACCCCCACACACACACACTACTATTTGCTTACATTGAATAGATTTGAGGTATTGCATAATTTTTACAAATAAAATTACATATATTCAATTTTCATAGAAGAAGGTAGTGTTTAGTGTTGCCCTATGTTAAGTAGGTTTGGTCCATCCCACTAAAATCACACACACACACACACAAAAGTTGCATCAAAAGTAATTTAACACCTAAATATACCTAAAACTTTACTGCATTTAACATCTATATGAAAAATCTTAAGCAAGTAAAGCAACCTACCATTTAAGATTAGTAATTAAAAAAAAAAAAACACACATGCATATAAACAAATTTAAAGAAGCAATTTTCAATATTTATAGCAAGAAGAATCCAAGTTTTGCTTTCAAAACACATCTAGAGAAGTTTTCAAGTCAGCCTTAGTTCAATTTTATTAAAGCTAAGTTCATATGAAATAGGATTATTATATTTTCTTCAACACAAAAGAAAACAAAACAAAGAAAGAGCAAGAGAAGAAAGTAAGCAAGGGATTTATGCTTCTTGCCAACTTAGATTTATATACTTTTCTTTCTCTTTTATAGATCCACTTTTCCTTTTTAATCTTGCTTTATCTATGTCCAGTCTTGTGGGTTCCCCTTTTAAAGAGAAAATGTATTCTAAGTAAATCTTTGTATTCTTATGTTTATTTTATATTTTCTGTTGTCTTGGTAATTATTTGTTAGATTTTCAAAAATCATATAAGAACAGATTGCGGCCTAATAGCGCTCCCAAGTCCCACCCAAGGAGTTTACACATGGTTTTCTACTTGATTCATATATGGGGCAGAGAATACACCATATCGGTTGTGAGTGTTTTGATTCTATTCCAAATGGTATTGGGATAAAAGGTTTGGCCATCCATTACTTTTTATATTCCCAGTCGTCCAGATTTACTAAATAGCAATAACGACCACATCTTTCCAAAGTATGTGGTAGACTACAATGGCAAGCTAATTAATCTAACCCCTAAAACTGAAATCGTGGTTCTGTCAAAATTGTCTAATCTCTGCCAATGAAAAGTAACGACACAAATCAGACCGGTCTTTGTCGTAGACTTGTAGTCACGTCCACAAAAGCCTGAAGGAGTCCCATATAATAATACAAACTTCTGTATCTAGCTCTGCTTCACACTAACATTTCACCAGCTTCCAGCTGCTTGTTTGTCCAAACCAATGAAGCTTCTCAACCCCAATAGTCTTCATGTGATTCTACTCTTTACTATAACCCTGCTGTGTTTGCAACCTACAACTTCTTCTTTCATTCCAACAAATGAGACTGACCGTTCGGCTTTGCTTAATTTTAAAGAATCCATTGATAATGGCCCATTTGGACGCTTGATATCATGGAATGATTCTATCCAATTCTGCAACTGGCATGGAATTACATGCGGCTGTTGCTATCAAAGACAGTCCAGGAGTGAGGAACGAGTCTCAGTCAGTGCCTAACTACAACGTATCAAAGAAACGAGCCACAAACTGACCGTTGTGTCAATTGAAACTGATGATGAAGAAATTCTTCACATTGTGTTAAAGGGGCTTCCTAAAGAATATCTTCCATTGTGCTGATGATGAGAATCAGAAATGAGCTTATCAATTTTGACGATCTTCATATAGTACTTCTAGTCAACTAAGAATATTTTGGAAGATAAGCAAGACAAGAATATCATGGCAATGAATGTAACTTCTAAAAACAAATATGATTAGGGATCCTTCTCACAGTTACCCCTGCAAACAAGTCATTTAATATAGTAAGAGGAAGATTTAACAATAATAGAGGCTGAGGCAATAAAAAAAACAACAAAAGGAATAAGGCGTTTTGCATATTAGATGCTTATGGATGCCCAATGGCAAGATGTGATAGGCAAGAACTCACACTCGATCACACAGCCTAACTCTTGGAGTAAGGTATGGCAGCTTATGGTTCCAAACAAACTTACAGATTTCATTGCTTGGCTGCAATGGAAAAATATATAGAAATGAGATTTTAGATGGGGGTGGTAGAAGCATAGTGGCAGAGTTGTGTCATGTGCAGTAGATTATGTCCAAACCTCTCAAGAGGCTACCTCTTCATCAACCACAACTCTTGCAGGTGTAAGACCGCAATGGAATGCTTTTCTTCCTATTCATGTTTCCAAAGTTAATTTTGATGAGCTTACAGATAAACAGGCGCTTCTATTGAGTTTTGGTGGGTTAATTAGAGATACTGCAGTTTGCAGATGCTATCATTGATGCTCGGTATGACCTTAGGTATATGGACGCAGACAAGGACAGCTTCAATCAATGGATCGATCCCAGTTTATCTTGTGTTGGCCATCTGGTGGACGACTTAAAAAATCGAGTGTTCAGTTGAATGGTCACTTAAATGTTCCAATAGGGCTCTGCTCATTTGTTAGCTTTAGAGGCAAACAAATGCCACACTAGTAGGATTTGGCTGGAAGATACTCCTCCATGTTTCCAAAATTAATGGTACATGCTTTCAATAAAATTACCAACTTTTCATTCAAAGAAAGAAAAATTTTTAAAAAGTGTACCACCCTCTTGTCCCTAGTTCTGTACTGAATCTTCTCATCACGGGCATTAGATCCCTATAGAATATATTTTGAAAGAGTAAAACAGTGGCATGGGCATTTGAGCTAGAATTGGACCATTCGCTAATATAATTATTGCCAGACATCAGACAATTCAGGCATTGACAAGAATGCATTAGGAAAATCATATTCTACAATGAATTATAAATGAGTCAAGAGTAGCAAACAAATTACACAGCAACAACGTGCCAAGCAAATTTTCCTCAAGTACCATATTCTGCAATTTGATCAGCCATTGGTTGCTTCTGTTCCAATGAAACCAACCCCTACCCAAAAATCTAAAAATATGATAAAGTTGACTTTACAAGCTTAGTAAACAGTAAAAAGACTTGGAAACCACATACATGTTGGGCTTCTAATGCCAACAATGACAATTCAATTACATGACTTTAAGGGCCCGTTTGATACGTGTGTTTAAAAAAACAGTTTTTAATTTTTTTTTTAAATACGTATAAGTGAAAAAGTATGTAAAAATACGTATAATGTTGTTTAAAAACTGAAAACATGTGTTTAAACACATGTATCAAACATGCTCTAAGGGTGTTTGAGCTGAACCAGTTTCATTATTAGCTTAACTAGTTTCATTATTAGTTGAACCAATTTCATTATTTTGTTTTGACCATATGAGATGTTGTATCCGCCTAAGCTCTAGTGTTACTTCTCTCATGGCCGGCCTCTCATCTCCCTTTTTCTTGATGCATCTCAATGCAAGCTCAGCGAATGCTTGAATATCTTCATTGCTTCCTTGGCTTAGCACCACATCATCAACAATTTGGAATATGCAATTCTATTCCATTGACAAAACAAAATAATCTACCAAATCCATATCCCCTAAGAACGTTTCCCTGGGATGATGACCTGTTAATCCCCAGTGTTCAAAAAAAAAAAAGTGTGTCCTCCATATGGTAAAGCAATGAAAAGACACCTTGGATAGCAAAGTTGTAATATACAGCATTGGATGAAAGAAGCCCAAATTGCGCTTGGATGAAAACCTTGTGTACCAGTAAAACCAAGTCCATTATTAAAAAAAAAAAAAAAAAAAAATGAAAGAATACTTCAAGCCTCGTCTTCCTTGCATCAAAAAGATGCATAGCCGAATCTTGAAGTGGGGGCATTTGTAGACATCAAAATTTTATGATGTATTCACAACCGTCCGAGTATTTATGATAAAATATTTGTGATCAAATTAATCTCCAATTGATGACGTGGACGGTCAGCGAATGAAATCAAGCCACGTGACAACATCAAATGAAGAGAACCATATGGCAGCGTCAGAAGAAAAGACCTATATAGAAAGTTCTTATTATATAAAATACCAAATTAAATTCATAATTCAACTCTCAATAAATACTGAGAGAAAAATCCAAATTAAATACTATTGAGTTGCCTATAAATAGAGGCCTCTCATATGAGAAAAGGAGAAGACAGAGAGAGAAAAACACTACTGACACTCTGCCAAAATATAAAGTCATCTCTAAAAGTTCACAAGAACTCCATTGTTCATCAAGGCCTATTCCTACTTCTTCAAATCAAAGTGGGGATTTTCCTTGAATCTAGTTCGAGATCAAGCCAACGGCGCTCGTATCAAATCAAGCACATTCAACTATTTATTCAACTTGGAGACATCAAAGCACGATTCAAGATCAAGCTTCATAGCCCCTTCGAATCGTAACGTTTCTTGGAGATCGAATCAGAAGAATTTATTATACTCTTTCATTGTAAAGATTCAAACAGAAGATTGTACTCACATATATACAAATCAAATACAAATTGATTATTTGTTACACTATTTCGTGATCGTGTGATTTTTCTTTTACGAAAATTGCGTGTACACCAGTTTCATTATTTTGTTTTGACCATATGAGATGTTGTATTCGCCTAAGCTCTAGTGTTACTTCTCTCATGGTCGGCCTCTCATCTCCCCTCTTCTTGATGCATCTCAATGCAAGCTCAGCGAATGCTTGAATATCTTCATTGCTTCCTTGGCTTAGCACCACATCATCAACAATTTGGAATATGCAATTCTTTTCCATTGACAAAACAAAGTAATCTACCAAATCCATATACCCCATATGCCCTAAGAACTTTTCTGTGGGATGATGACCTATTAAGACTTCCACCAATATAACCCCAAAGCCATAAACATCACACTTTTTCGTGACACGTAGTGTCTTTAGATATTCTGGGTCCATGTATCCAAAGGTTCCCTCAATGTAATTGCTCTGAAAAAAGTCTTTTCCAAGTGGAATTGTTACCGAAAAACCAAAATTTCTCAATTTGGCAGTCCAGGACTCATCCAAAAATATATTTGATGATTTGACATTCAAATGGACTATTGGCCTTGGCCTACCATAGTGCATATAACAAAGAGCATAGGATGTCTCAGTGGCTATTCTTACACGATCAAGCCATGAGATCCTGCAAGGAATCTCATTGCAATGACCATGGAGATGATCAAAGAGGGTGCCATTGGAGATGAGCTCAAACGCCAACATGGGAATTTCAGTTTCAAGGCAACAACCATAGAGTCTCATAATGTTCTTGTGGCTAATCAATTGTTTAATTGTGACTTGGTTTAGGAAGAAATCTACCATCTTCTCTAAGGGCCAATGCGTTGGAGGGCCTTCGACTTTAATAACTACTTCCCGTTCATCTAGTGTTCCTTTGTAGACTGTTGCGATTTCAGAGCCGAGGATTAGATTAGGATCAAAGTTATTAGTAGCCTGTTGGATGTCCTTGGCAGAGAAAATCTTGACTGGCTCTGTATCTCTACCTTGGTTGCAGGTGATTTGCTTTTCTAGTAACATTGCTCCATTGCGGATGAAGTATTCTTCTTTGGCCTCAAATAACTGCCTTACATTCTCCATCCTGATATTCCTCTTCCCATAAAGTTATTAAAAAAGTGGATATCACTTCATATGTAGTTCTCTTTTTTCTAAAGGCAACTAACAGTATGACAAATTAAAGGGTAGGTAATCTCTAGCGTTATGTGCAAGGAAGTGTTAACTTAATGTATGGAATGAATATAATTTTTTCATCATTTTTATTGTATATTTGGAATTAAAATACATGAATAATTTTTCACCCTTTATCATACCCAATATGTTATTCCAGAGACTCATAAGCTGCAGCAAGAAACTATTCCAGAGACTCTTAATCTATCAACAAATAATCATAAGCACATGTATCTTTAACTAAAATTACGTCCAAAAATAAAAAGAGAACTAATCTCTTCTACTTATGATATATTTAGCACTGAAAAGGGTGAAGATGAAATTAGTCAACAATTATATATGTACACGATGATAAGCAAATGGCTAAATTTTATTTTAAGTAAATGGTTACCTCTACATAATTCATATCATGAGTATTGGAGCAAATTCAAATCTGGAATTAAGAGAAAATTCTCAAGTACCTTTAGCAAAAGGCCACCAAAATTTGACCAAATACTCATCGCAGTGTAATCCCAATCTTACCAATTGCCTAGAATTTGTAACAGATGCTGTTAGCTGTTTTGTTGCTGCTAGTACCAGAAAGCAAAGTTACAGTTTTGGTCATACTCTGAATATAAGTTACAATATGATACTTCATGACAAGTCCCAATATATTATACTACTAAATTTGACATGATCATTACAATTAATCAATTGTGTTGTCCAAACACACAGGCAAACATAAAATATAGGTGGTTAGATGAGATTGTCTATGTCTATTTTGCCAGACTTTACATTTGAAGTAATCCTTGTTCCACCACTAATTCGCTTTATTGTCATTGGGAAGCTACAAACATATACTGAACCATCATGGACATGGACTCACCTCAAAACCAAGTCAACAACTCTTTTTTCTTTTTTAAACAAAGTAGGCATGCAAGTTCCCTTTACATCCAAGAATCGACCTTGCAAACTTAAAATTATATAATTGTATTTATCACTACAAAAAAACTGTGCTTTTAATAAATTTTTTCTGAGTGTCAAACCTCTTGATCTTTATATATAGGATAAACCCTTCCTCATGTCAATGCATGCTGCATGCACTCATTGTATCCTCACACCATTGACCAATCACAGCTAAAATGACCATCCCTTTAGTTTTCCCAAAAAGAATACTTCATCTGTTCCAAATTCTTGGCCCTCTAGTAGTCCCATAAGATTGCATCCTAAAAGTTATGATTACTGCACTGAAATCAAGAAAGAAGCTACTGCTACACAAACACTAGTTTATTTTAGCGAAACATTTTTTTTTTTTTTTTTTGGACATTCTCACAGCTATTACAAGAGGAAAAAAATCAGATATAAGACACGAAAACACAAAAAACCCAGAAATAAAATCTACTTTTCTCCCCCTTTCCACTGTTCGCCCATCACTTAAACAGAAATTGAACACAAATTAAATATAAAAAAAAAAAAATCAGAGAATTCGCAGAGAGTAATGAATAAGAGAAGAGAGAGGACCTTGAGGATGAAGAGCGAGAGAGACGGTCGGTTGAAGAGGAAAACAGAGAACAGTAGAGAAATTGTGGAGAGTATAAAATGTTGATATAATTGTAGGAGCGCAGTAGTAGAAAGATACCATTATTTAAGCAAAGCTGAACACGACAATTCAATTACCCAACAAGTGGACTCGGTCCATTTAGGAAACTTCTTCACAATTACCCAACAAGTGGACTCGGTCCATTTAAGAAACTTCTTCATACAAACTGAACTCACCATGCAGAAAGTCAAAAGTAAAATTGGAGGATGGAAAATTGGATTGATAAAATATAATTTTCATGGTATTTGGATAAGAGGATGGAAAAGTAAAGAAATGAAAAACTCATTTGTATTATTAAAAGGAAAAATGAGAAGATAGAAAATGTTGTTTGAATAAATTTACTTAATTGTTAAGAAGAAAAATGAGAGGATAGAATATATTGTTGGTATAAATTTACTCCCATTACCATATAACTATCTGCATAACATACGATATAATTGTAGGAGTGGAGTACTAGGTAGAAAGATATTAATATTTAAGCAAAGCTGTGAACATGACAATTACCCAACAAGTGGACTAGTAGGTGGTCCAATTATGAAACCTCTTCTTCTTATCTTAATTATTGAAGCAAAGCAGAACATGATAATTACCCTTGGACTTTTGTGAAGGCTAAATTCCAAGATGGAAATTTCTTTGTCATGAAAAGTTTTGTTGTAAGTATTTGTTTAACAACTTTTATTTGTAATTGAGGATGAAGACAAAAGTTTGTTGTTCACTCAACTTCACTGCACATATTTACAAATTTTGGTCAAATGCACTTATTATCAGTCGAATTCATAAGAAAAAAGTTACAAGTTTGGACAGAACTCAATATTCAGTTGAGGAACAAAGTCATCAATAAGCTCAAGGTGAAATTAGCTAAAATTTTTGCATGAAACCTCAAACCTAATAGGAATTAGACTAAAGGACATAATTCATTAAAAATGAATAATTTAATATGCGATCAAAACTAAAAGTAAAAAATAAATCTAACAAGAAAGACTGGATAAGCGAATTAAAGAAAGCTATTGGGGCCATGCAACACTTTACTTCTCCATCAATGAGCCTATAGAATTAGAGTCCCACCTATATTGGCAAGAATTTATGTTTTCTAGTGCCAGCAACTCCCTGGACATGTGGGATTGCTTGCCAGACCAATTCCCCTATTGGGAATTCTCTATTTCTAACCAAATGATTCTAGCTCTCGACCATTTTCAAGATGTCTAGGACAAGGTTAACCGGGTACTTACAGGGTCAGCCATTGTTGAATCTTCAACCTCAGACCTTGAGATCGCACCAACATTTCTTCTTATTCTTCTTCTCAGTCTCGCTCGCCCCTTCTCTCTTTGCATTTTTGCCGACTGCTGCTTTTGTATTTTCTCTTTCTCTCTGAGTTTTTTCCTTTGCACTCTAGAGCCTTCTGGTCTAATTTGAAGATGATTTACAACTTGCTTTTTTGTCACTCACTTAAAATACATGCAGTCAACCACTCCTTTTATTTTATTTTATTAGGTTTAATCAATTTTTTTAATGCCTTGTAGTTGTACGACCACTCTTCTAGCTTTTGTATTTATTTTTTATTTTTAAATTTTTCATAAGAGGTTGAATATTCAAATGGGCTTTAGCATAAAATAATTTATTGGGCAGTCAAATGGGCTTCAACATAAGATAATTTAGACATAAGCTGTCATAAAAAGATTAGAAGAGTAAAATATTGAGCTTAACAAAAAGTTATTTAAGTTTGATTAAGATTCAATATTTCTTATTTTACCTTATGAAAGTTTTTTTTTTTTTTTTTTTTTTTTATGAGAAAATGCATATCATTCAACAGAAACAAAAATACAACAGGGAGAGGAGCTGCAAGAGCAGTTACATTCCACACTCCTCATAAATAATATGCTCTACAAAGCTTGCAGTGACACCTTTCCAAATCTGAGAGACTTCTGACATCCTAGCTGCTTTTGCAAGATCATGGGCAGCCCTGTTGCCTTCCCGTTTCTGATGCTGGAATGTACACCAAGAGAAAGAAGACGCAAGATCCTTGATGTTCTGAATGATGTGCTTGGTCTCACCACCCACATTGCCCTCATTAATTGCTTGAATAATTGAGAGAGCATCTGATTCAAATATAACTTTTGAGAGTCCTAGCTCTAAGGCTAACAGTACACCATCTTGTAAAGCCAAAGCTTCAGAGATATCAGCTAGGAATGGCGATGAAAGGACCCGGCAAGAAGCTGCAATAGAGCAGCCTTGGCTGTCTCGAATTATCGCACCAGTGCTAGATGGCCTGCCATCATCCGAAGCAGCACCATCCACATTAATTTTTGTGAAACCCGCAGGAGGGGGCCTCCAATTGGTCAAGGAAGAAACCAGGGGCAGATTAGAAAAAGAGCAAGCTTCCTTATACTCACCAAGAATTCTATTAGCCATGTCCCAAATCTGACTTGGAGGGGCACCAGAGTCTTCATGAAGAGCTTGATTGTGATTCCACCAAATAGACCAAGCAACTGTAATGAAGAACTCCAAAGCAGAAGAGGAGTCATTCTTAATAATGTCCAACGCAATATCCACAGGTTCTTGGGTACCAACTGTTAAAACAGTAGGGCCATTATGCCAATGAGCCCAAGTCAGCTTGGCGTGATCACAATGGAGAAGCGCGTGGGCTGTGGTTTCACTGGCCTTGTCACAAAGAGGGCAGAAACACGAACAGTGAACTCCTCTATGGCTTAAATTAAACACGGTAGGAAGGCCGTTTACACAAATCCTCCAAGCAAAAATTTTTAGCTTTGGTGGAATTTTTTGGTGCCAAATCCTCTTCCACAGGCCGGTCATTTCATTACTAGAAGAGCTCTCTCCATCCTCATTTGAATCCACCATACTTTAGGCAATATGGTACGCACTCTTGACCATAAAAGAACCTTTTTTATTACCAACCCAAATAAGGTAGTCCTCAAGGAGATTGTAACTCAATGGGATCTTCAAAATTGTGTTGGCTTCAAAAGGCAAGAAAATGGATCTTACCACATCAACTTTCCACCATTTAGTGTCATGATCAATAAGAGAAGACACCATAGGAAAATCTCCAAAATCTAATTGTGGTGAGATCACTTTGTGAGTTGTTGGAGTTGGCAGCCACTTATCGTCCCAAATATGGATTCTTCGACCATTACCTACCCTCCATCTTGTACCCCTTCTAATTATTTCAAGACTGTTGTGGATACTACGCCAAGCATATGAAGGGTTGTTGCCCTTTTTTGAGTTGAGGACGTCGTCATGAGGGAAATACTTGGCTTTAAAAACCCGAGCCATTAGAGAATTTGGATTTGTAAGAATTCTCCAACCTTGCTTGGCCAACACGGCAAGATTGAAGGCTTGGAGGTTTCGAAAGCCCATTCCTCCATGAATCTTTGATTTGCACATTCTCTTCCAACTAACCCATGCAATTTTTTCTCCTCATCCTTTTGCCCCCACCAAAAGTTTCTCATCATATTCTCCAAGTCTTTGCACAAATTCTTAGGAAGCTGGAAGCAGCTCATGGTGTATGTGGGCACCGCTTGGGCAACTGCTTTGATAAGAGTCTCTCTCCCGCCAATTGAAAGGAGCTTTCCTTTCCAACCAACAAGTTTTTTAGCAACCCGGTCTTTAATTTCAGCAAATACTTGAGATTTTGATTTCCCAATAATGGATGGAAGCCCCAAATATTTGTTGTGCCTGGAATCTTGCATAGGACCAAGAATATTAAGAATACTCTCCTTCAATTCTTGAGAGGAATTCGGACTAAAGAAAACAGATGATTTATCGGTATTAACTTTCTGCCCCGAAGCCGCTTCATATTTGTTGAGAATACTAACAAGATTTTGGCATTCTTGATCATTGGCCTTGCAAAATAGAATGCTATCGTCGGTGAAGAAGAGATGAGTGATTCTTGGACATCCTCTGCAAATAGATATTCCATTGATCTTTTGGTTTCGGGCTGCATCATGTATAAGAGCTGAGAGACCTTCAGCACATATGAGAAGTAATTAAGGAGAGAGGGGATCTCCCTGCCTGATGCCCCTAGTAGGGATGATGTTTCCATAAGCCTCACCATTTATGATCACTGAATAAGACACAGAAGAGACACATTGCATAATAAGATCAATCCACAAATTAGCAAAGCCCAATTTCTCCATCACTCCTTTAATAAAATTCCATTCAACTCTATCAAAAGCTTTACTCATATCTAGCTTGATTGACATGTATTTTTCATTCCCATCATTTTTATGATTCAGATAATACATAAATTCAAAGGCCACAAGGACATTATCCGATATTAGGCGGTCAGGAATAAAAGCACTTTGATTTTCCGAGATAATGCTTGGTAAGATGGCTTTGAATCTATTGGCTAATATTTTGGAGACGAGCTTGTATGTGGTGTTGCACAAGCTGATGGGGCGGAATTCTGTCATATTTGAGGGGTGACTTGTTTTTGGAATGAGGGAGATATTGGTTTTGTTAATTTCAGCCATAGGTAGATTAAAATTCAGAACATTTAGCACCATATTAGTGATATTTAACCCCACAATATCCCAGTATTTATGATAAAAAATAGCGGACATACTGTCGGGCCCAGGTGCTTTAGTGGGATGAAGCTGTTGTAGCGCCTTAGTGACTTCATCTCTTGTGAAGGCTTTGGTGAGCTCAGTGTTTATCTCTTCTGTGACACATCTGGGAATTGCATTAAGGATCTCATTAATACCCGTGGGGAAGGAGGTGGAGAATATATTCTCAAAATAAGAAATTGTAGTGGCTGCAATACTTTCTTTGCTCTCACACCATTCACCATTGTCATTCCACAGCCCCATTATAGTGTTTTTCCTCTTCCTCTCCGACGCTCGGACATGGAAAAATTTTGTGTTCCGGTCCCCCTCCCTATACCAATGAACCTTGCTACGCTGCCGCCATAAGGTCTCCTCACTATCCAAGAGATCATTAATCTCCTTTCTAAGATGGTTAATTTCTGCTCCATGAGAACCTTGCTGGTCATCCATTGTAAGGGAACTGAGAGTTCTTCTTTTCTCTTGAATTTGCTTCGAAATATTGCCGACAACATTCTGATTCCAGCTAGAAAGGGCACTTGCACATCTTTCAAGATTGGAAGCAACCCCTTCAGGCGTAGCAAGCAATGAACCAGAGTCCCAAGCAGCTTCAATGATTTCACGACAATCATCCCTTTTGACCCACATGGCTTCAAACTGGAAGCGACGCTTATTTTTACGGGTTAGAGGGTGGGAGTCTGAAATAGTAAGAATGCAGTGATCAGATGTGGACTCCACCAGGTGATGCACTTGAGGACTCTTGAAAAATTCCGGCCAATCTGGAGTGGCAAAGGCTCTATCCAACCGAAGCAATATTCTGTTCAACCCCTCTTTCAGATTACACCAGGTGAAATCCGGGCTACAATAACCCAGGTCCTTGAAGCCACATAAATTAACAACTCGACGAAAGCTGTCCATTTGGCTTTGAGAACGCTGAGCACCCCCCGATTTTTTATTCATAGAGAGTATTTCATTAAAATCACTGCAACAAAACCAAGGCAAATTAAATTGATTACAAAGAAAAGAAAGTAGTTTCTAGGATTCTTCCCTGAGGTGGGTTTCCGGGTGCCCATAAAAACCAGTGAACCTCCAAGAGAAACCATTGCTAGACTTAATTATAACTGCATCAATGTGGTGACATGAAAAACTCTTGATTTCTAAATTTACATCACTAGACCAAAGCAGAGCAAAACCCTCGCTTCGACCTCGGCTAGGAACAATAAGCCCATTTGGATAACCCAGTCTGAATTTCACAATCTCCATACGTCTGTTTTTTAATTTAGTCTCCGAGAGGAAGACTAACTTGGGATTCCATCGCCTGACATAATCGCCAAGCGCACGAACTGTCCGGGGGTTCCCAATTCCCCGGTAGTTCCAACAGAGGGAATTCATTGCTTCCGGCGATGCTGCTCAGCAGCCACCGCCGATCTCTCTTGGTTGTCATATACATCAGTATGGACTGAGTTACGTAATATTTTCTGAGGCTTACCTTCATCTTCCTCCATAAAATCAAGTCTGCCTGGTCTTTTAATGCCTGAAAGCCCAGACGCGTTTTGAGTTTGTGGGTTAGTCTCTTGAGGTTTTTTTCCTTGGGCCCTGGCTAATCTTTTCCAACTTCCTCTTTTTGGGCTCAGAGGTGTGTTATTGGCCTCAAGGTTAATGGGGGTCTCTTTTAAAGACTTCAATGGGCTAGTAACTTCATGGGCCTCAATGGGGGAGAGCTTTGATTGGCCCACTACAGATGATTCTTCTCCCACATCCTTTCCCGATTCATAGATTTTACGAAGATCACATGCGTGCTTATCAGGAAAAGGCTCAAGGCTCAAGGAGCGTACCTTGTCAGTTTTTTTCGGTTTTTCTGTTGATTGCACTACTGATGTGCCATCTTGTCTCTGGTTCAAATTCAAAATCTTGGAGTTCGAAAAACATGGTGGAGCAGATGGACCCACCCGTTCTGCCTCCATGTCCATCGAAATAGAAATCGACGGAGTTTGATGCTCACCGGAACCTTCATCTTTCCGTTCTTCAACCCCATTACTATTGAACTTTCTAACTTTTCCAGGGCCGTTCTTGGGACTTCCATTAGCTCTTAACCAGTCCCCATACTGTCTGGGGGCTTCAGAGTTACTTGCGAACATAGTGCAGTGTTTCTCATCATGACCAAGAATGCCACAATGAAAACAAAAACAAGGAAGCCTTTCATACTTGAAAGAAACCCAATACTTCTCTCCATCTGAATCGATAATATTTCCACCCCTTCGCAGCGGTTTATTAATGGGTAGATCCACACGTATTCTCATAAACTTGGCTTGTTCCGATAGCCAAGATCGCTTGTTCGTCTCTATATATTCCCCAATTTTGCTGCCAAGATCTCTACCAACCTCCTCAGACATACTTTCAAAGGGTAGACCCCATATTTGAATCCAAAATGGAGAATGGGTGAACGAAATATTATTGATTGATAACCCTTTTTTCCGCCTGCACAGGAGTAAAAGATTATTGTCAAAATTCCATGGACCATTGCGCTCAACCCACTCCATTTGGTATCTGGAATTAAACTTGAACTGAAGAATATTTTTTCCAACATCAACGATCCTTAAATCCGAACCCATCTTCCAAGCTGATCTCAAGGTACTTTCAAAGCTCTCATATTTTGATGCCAATCAGCAAGAAGCCGACCAAACAAACTCAGAGCACACTCCTCTAATAGATCTGATCTACAAGTGGTAGAGATTGAGATACTTTCTTCTTCTTCTTTGGTGAGCTGGAGGTGCTAAATACCATTGATGATTGATTGATCCATATCCATGGAGATAATCAAGCCCCCTGGGCTTAGGAAACCTAGCGAAGACCCTTAACAGAGCAGGGAGAACAGACTCGTGCGAAGCGAGAAGAAGACACTCGTGCGAGCGAGAGAGAATAGACTCCTACGGAGGGAGAGTACCTTTTTAGTTTAAACTTTACCTTATGAAAGTTATGATATAAGAAAGACATTTGAAAAATATATCTTTATATTTATTTGGACTATTTTACGCTCAATTTCTTTCAATATAAAATATTTGCAAAAGTAAAATATTTTACATGTAAAATATTTTCAAGAAAATATTTTCATTTTACAGTATTTGGTAGTGTATGCGAAAATGTTGTATAAAATATTTTCTGGTGCTTGGCACAATGTAAAATGAAAAAAAAAAAAAAAAAATTTAAAATTATGTTAGAGACACAACTTTTAGCACAACTTTATGCCACAAATCGCCACATGACGAGTTGTGATTGGTAAGAGTATGTCAGTGGGCCATGTGGGAATACACTTTTACTGTTCACAACTCGCCTGGCACAAAATTGTGCCAAAAATTATGTCCCTAACATAATTTAAAAAAAAGTGTATTTGCAAATTTTATTTCATTTTAAAAAAAAAAAAAAATTCTGACATCCTTGCATATACATTCATTAATGTTTATGCTTAAAAAAAAAAAAAAAAAAAAACCATGACTTTCTCAAATGGCAAATCGCATTGGAAATAAATAAATAAATAAAAGACACCTGATGTCAAAATAGTTTGGGTTCCAAGGTCCTAGTCTAAGTGTCTAACACTATACAGTAAAAGCACAACAAATCATTATTTTCTTATGAGCTTTTTAATATTTTTCGCTTGTTTCAATGAGCTACAAGTTTTAATGGGTCTCGAATTGCTCCAGAGGATTTTAAAATTTCAATCAGCTCTGGCAACATATTCTTGTTTTCCTCATTCAAAGACACAATTGCTTAAATAACTTTTCAAAGTTTACTTCTTTTAAGGTCCAGTTGCCAGTCGGTCTAGTTAAACTTGTGGCTTTGCCCCATTTACAGAGAAGACAGAAACTGCGGTTATAAAACAGCTTGAAAATTAGATAAGCTAACGAAGATGAATCTTGATTCCATCATAATCAAATTCAAACTACAAGAGTATACCAAAGACTCCTCCAACATCACTTTTAATTTAATTAAGGCAAGAATATTATTTTTGATAGTAAAGGAAGATTATTTTCACTCTCTCCCACGAAGGGTTGTTTGCTTATATCAATTATAATCCTCTCCAATGCTATTTTTCTCATAGGCCATATAATTATAATCTCGAACTCAGTTATTTTCAATTTCTGAATCAAAGCTTAGCTTTCTTCATAGTTGATCTATTACCTGAACCATATGCTGAACTACTCTTTCCTTCGGCATTATCATCACACAGTACCAGAGAATTGGGCCTGATGAACACTTGAGATTGTATGATAGGGATTGGGTGGAAGTTGTTAATATTCTCACATAATCTATTCATTATTGTGGCTACCCTACGGTATGCGGCAGTTATGGTGTTTCTACAAACGAGCAGTGTAGTTGTCCTAAATCCATAAATGGAACAAGCTATTTTCAGCAAATCAATGACAAGTTGCCTAGCTATGGATGCTCCCTAGTTTACCCTTGCCTTGTGAAGCTTCCAAAAATCAGATTCGTTTAGAGCTCGAAACCATCACAGACTTTCCCTTTTGTACAGAACCCCTCAACATATATCCTGATCACCGAGGTATAAACTTAGAGAGTTGTAAGCAGGATGCTTAAAAAATTGTTCGTGCAATGCTGCCATTTCCAATCCGACATTTTTTCACTGATGTCCATCGATAAAGAAACAAATAATTGCTTTAAAGTATACATCAAGGTGCAGAATGACAATGTTCCTACTCCACATCAAACTCCTCCATATCAAAAACATCAGCTTGAAATAGTCTTGGGATCCAGCATCGCATCCAGGGACGGAACCAGGATTCAAACTTAAGGGGGGCCAAAGTTCTTCATTCTTAGATTTTAAAAATTGGAATATCAATACTAGAAGTTGACAAAGTTGCATTATTAACATTAATTTATTAATTATTATTTGTATTTTTTCTTTTGAAGAAAAATTTAATAATAGGATTTTATAATCAAGAGTTTTGCAAGGCAAATGACACATCTTAATATTTTCAAAGTTTAACTGATGTGTGGATGAAGCGATCAATATATGGCATAGGAGTTGTCTCTATGGTTATGAGGGTGGAGTTGTTTGAGAAGGGTATAGAACTCTCAAGTGATAGGGAGAAATTGGGTAAAGATTATTGGGTTTTTGTGATTTTTTTTGTTAGGATTTGTAATTAATTTATTGTTATTGCTTCTGCTTAGATCGAATTTATGATTTGTTCAAAATTTTTTCTTATTATCTAGATATGTGCATTTTTTTTTATTAAGATTTTGTTTGTTATCTATTTGTTAGATTTCTTAGGTCAATTTGTAAATTTAAGAGCCAAAATTAAAATTCTTTTTGTTAGTACACATACAAATTTTTTTTTTTCAAAGGTTTTTGGGGGGGGGGGGGGGGGCAATGGCCCCCCTCTGCCCTTGAGTGGTTCCGCCCCTGATCGCATCTTTCTTTGTACTATTTCTTTTTATTGAAATCCTTATTTTTCTATTTTGGAAGAAAGGAAATGCCATTGATGATGAAGAGTATTATTTAGATCATGTGCCAGGAATGCCAAGATATTCTTATGATGATTTATAAGTCATTACGGAAAATTTCAATAAAGAGCTTGGTGGGGGAAGATTAGGCACTGTTTCTGAAGGGACTCTAACTGATGGCACTAAAGTTGCAATGAAGCGTCTTGAGCATTTTGATCAAATATAGAAATCATTTTTAGTTGAAGTTGAGATAATTGGTAGTATTCATCATTTAAACATGGTGAGACTGGTTGGATTTTGTGCTAAGAAATCTGATAGGTTTTTTGTTTATGAATACATGTCTAATGGTTATTAGATAGATGGCTATTTCATAAAATTCCTGAGATGTTGCTTGATTGGCAACTTAGAAAGAAGATCTCCTTTGACATTGCAAGGGGACTGACTTATATATATTAAGAATGTAGGCAAAAGATAGTTTACTTAGACATAAAATCCCATAACATTCTTTTGGATGAGAATTTTAATACAAAAGTCTCTGATTTTGGGTTGTCTAAATTAGTTGACCATGACCAAAGCTAGATTGTGACAAAAATGAGAGGAACTCCTGGCTATATGCTTCGGAAATGGAATGGTCGAGTTCAGTGATTACAGAAAAAGTAGATGCGTATAAATATGATGATTTTGTAGATTGTATGAGCTCAAAGAAAAGGAGGGAAAAAAAGAAAAAAAAAAAAAGTTTACTGCGATAAGAGTAAATATAAAAGTTTGACTTTCTGCCAAGGTGATCAAATTCAATGAGTAGCACGCGAGTCGCAACCAACCCAATCCAAAAATAACCCGACTGTGAGACCCGACACTTGAACTGTGCAGACTCAGACTTGCTCAAAACATGTCGAGTCGGGTTGGTCGGGTCCTGCTCAGCCGTACACAAGCGACTTTGACTGGTGTAATCCTATCCATCTCTCATTCCCCACTCTCATCACACATTTCCCCTTCCAACACGCTCTTTGTAACGAGAGCAGCACTTATTCCTATAAAGGATTACTCAAACAATTCAACCCTTCTTGCCCCTACTTCACAACAAAAAGCCAACGTTTTTCAAGATCTAGCATCCACATCAATCACACCAGGAGCCAGAGAAATCATCAAATTCATTCAGCATTCCCAAATCAAAATCTCACCTTCACTGACCTGGTGCAATCAACAGCACCTTACAACCAGTCAACAATCACAATCAAATTGGTCATCCAAATCAGCATCAACAAGCAACCAAAAAAATTGACACCCCCCTAACTTTATAACCTTACCTCTCTGAGACACTAAACCTTGAAACAGTTGCTTTGCTTGGCAAGATCATTGCTGAAAACGAAATCAACCAAAACAAATTCACACCGATTAACCAAAGGGCATGAAAATCAATCACAGGCATATCAATTGCTATACTCAAGCCAGACACTTTCCTTTTCAAATTTAAGTTGAAATAGAAGCGAACCTGTGGATTCCTAATGGATTGGAGAACAACAAACGATGCCTGAATTGAAAAATGTTTTTGTTTTCTGTTTTTGTGTTTTTATAGAAATAAATCGTTGTTTACTTGGGTTCAAATTTAAGGGGTATCTCTATCTCGTGAATGAGGACACGTGGATGTTAGAATTGAAGAGTAGTCAAAAAATTCTGTCGTTTTGCTTTTAAAAAAAGAAAAAGAAAAAAAAAAAAAAGGACTACAGCTTTAATAGAAAACGACTATAGCTTTGTATTGTATTGCAGCTGCACTTTGATTGACAGTAAGTAAGCTATGATGTTGTTTCATTGGGAGGATTATAGTGATAAAAAATTGTGTAAAGAAATAGTTAATAATTCTGCGGAAACAATATATTTATTTATATTTTAAATAATTATTAAATTAATTATAATATCATCACAGTTTGACCTCGGTTCAACTTTAAAAACTTTGAATCTCTCCTTCTTACGGTTCATTGAGTGGTCTGAGTTTTAAAACTATGGTCTAGCATGCTCTTGAGCCCCATGTGTACCTTTTCACTAAGCCTAACTAAAGTGCCAATGGTAACATGGTTCGGACATATACATTGATAATGGTTTTGTTCCATGTAAAACAATTTGTACCAAAATACTTAATAATATGATATAGCTAACTTCAAAAGCTTAGAAGGTGAATAAAGTGGAAAAATCTCACATGTTGGGTTCTTTATGCCACCAACAACAATTTACTTAACTACTTAACTTTACATGACTTTTACTAAAATTCTTCAAAGAATGACAATAATTTTAGAAGGTAATTGTAACCTATGTAACTAGCTCCAAAGCTCAGAGTCATCACTTATGGTTGTGCCAATAAGATTTATAAAGAACCTGTCAGCTTGGTTTCAACAATTCATTGTATGCAACAACCATTATCCTTTTACCATTGTCCTTTTTCAACCAAATAAGCCCCAAATTTGGAATGAGGCCTTATGAGCTTGTCACCAACACAAACAAGAATTTGTAAAATTCTCTCAAAATAATTTTGGCTATAGAGTTTTCAAACTAATTTAGAATTCCACCTAAAAGTATCTTTGACAAGCACATATGCCACGACATGTAGAGAACCCAAGCAATTGCATTTGACATCCATTTGCCTTCGTGGACATCCAATAAAATAGGAAAATCCAAGTGTGTGTGTGTGTATATATATATATACACTTGGATGTCTATAAAGGTAACACTTAGTGTATATATACTATAAAAAAAAATACATAATTTTAACTTTTTCTTTCTTTTTCTTTTCCATCCCCTTTAAATATGATTGTAAAGTGTAGCTTTTTATTGGTGAGTTGTAGTCTATGTAGTCTATTTGTTGGATAATTCATATTCAATAAAAATATATTAAGTAAAGTTATAACCTTAGACTTTAACTAATTTTATAATTAAATTTTGTCATTATTATTTATTTATATTGTTAATGGAGGAATTTGCCCTGGATCATAGCACAGGACTAGATGGTAACTAAAAGGGGTAAAAGGGAAAATTGGCGTATTGATATTTTTTTCAATGGTACTTGATATTTCTGAAATAAAGTACCGCGTAAATTAAAATTAATATAGGTCACAATCACATTACTTTGTTTTTATCCCTCTCCCTTCTCCTCTTTCTCTCACAGATTTTTGGCTCTCTCTCAGTCGCTCTAGCCCATCAACATATGTCCTACATTACAAAACAGAGTACTGGTAGTGGTTGGCCATTTGGGCCTTATGCTAAAATTCAATATTTGCTCCTATGCTGATGGATTTCTTTGTGAAACTATACTTACAAAAATTTGGGTTTTGTTTATGAAGGCTCGAAAATGTGTTAAAACACAAGAATTGTTTAAACCCCCAAATTACAAATTACAGCTAGATTGCTTTTACTCTAACTTATCTAAGTGCGGAATAAGAGTAAATGAAGCACAATAAACCGATAAAACTACTCTAGTGCATAAGCATGAACAACAAGCAATAAAAGTAAAGTACAAGAGTAAGGGAAGAGAGAATGCAAATACAAGATAACATGCCAATATGTTATCGAAGAGGAAACCGAAATACTCTGCGTAAAACCTCTTCACCGCCCTCCAAGTAGTAAATTGATCCACTAGACAATCAATTGGGACACACGAATAGCAAAAGACCCTTCAAGCCTAATCTACCCAATGTACCTAAGCCCTCTAAGCTCCTACTCCAACAAGGCTTCTTGGAACTATGTCTTGTCTAACTTTCTGGATCCCACAATACGCCCGATTGCATCCGCCAAGCCTCACCGACTTCTTTTGGAAAATCCCCAAAGCTTCCCAAGCTCCAAAACATTTTTTACACTTTAAAAATGTGTGGGTTGTGTTTGAGTACAAATCTCCTCTCAAGGTATGACAATGGGAGAGAGAAGGAAAAGAGGCTAGAATGATTTCTTCACTAAGAATGAGTAGCTCTCTTTCTAAAAGATGGGTGTGTGTGTTGTAGAAAACTTATCTAGGGTTTTTCTCTTTGAATGGCCTCCTTTACATTTGTGGGTAATAAGGGTATATATAGTATGGGTGAAGTGTAAAAAAGTCACACTTAAAAAACCTCCAGGCAGAGAGTCTCGCGGGTATCTTGCGGGAAGGCCTTACCCGCGAAATACTCGCGAAATTGATAGCCTAGCACGACTCTTCAGCTTCCAGTCATGTGCTTCTCACATGCCCTTTTCGCGGGAACCCTTCTCGAAAACTTCTAGCGAACTAGTCGCGAAATGCACTGATCTTCATTTAAGCTTGAGTCTTCACCAACTTAATACTAAACCCAATACAATAAAATCCCACAAAATACAAGGAACAAAATTAAAACAATTACAACACTTTTTGTCATGGAATAAAGCCAACATAAAACATAGTTGTAAATCACAACTTTACAGTTCTATACCTTTTCATAATCTGAAGCTTAATTGCTTTAAACACGTAGGTTAATTTATGTAAACTTAATTTGTTATTTGCTAGTATATATGATTAGATTAGATTAGATTCAATTTAATTTAATCCAAATGTAGTTGTATAAGTATGAAAGGAACGATTCTGATTTTTGATGAATCAGTTCGCTTGAGCCTTTAAGCCTCCAATTCTTCTGATTTCTTTGAATGTATGTATATATGTATGTTTTGAATATTTGTAATGTGAATGCTGTGATGCAGGAATGGAGGATGTTCTGATGAGATATGTCTTTGGGAAGAAGAAGACAGCAGAGTTTGCTCACTTGTAAGTACTTAAAATACTGGATTCCTTGAAATATTGATTTTATATAGTTGTACTTGTATATTTGATTTGCTATTTCATTCTTTACAAATATTTTAATGCTTGCTAGTTCGGATTAAGTTATAGTTGATTAGAAGGCAACAGAAAAATTCCCTTCACCACCTCTTTTGGCATTATATATTGTGGGAACAATTGAAGAAAATAAAGTAAAATATAAAATACAGCAGAGAGAAAGTTCTTACAACAATAGATTGGAACTTTACATAAGAATTCCTTTCTGAACGAAATTGAAGCATCTGATGTGAGTTTTAGTTTTTGGGGATTTGTGTGCTTGCATGTGCATGTGTGGATAAAGTTTTTATAAATCAATGTTTGATATGAGCACAAATTGGAACATTAGGCATGCTGGATTACTCTCCACAATTTTCTTATTTTTTTGATCAATCAACAATTGATTTAAGGTCCCATGATGTTTTATATTGACACTTCAATGGCATACTCAATGATAATTCGCTTGCCATTCATATTCCATGCTTACTTCACTTCCTATCTTGCAGGTGATCTACTCATCCTTAAACAGAATGAATAGCACCAAATCGTTCTTCCATTTATGAATAACTGCTCATCCTTAATAGGAAATTATACCACAATCTAGATTTGGTGGTGATCTTTAAAATGCCTTTTTATACGCAATTAACCATAAACACACACACTTGACACACACGCATCCTGTTAAGGCATTTTTTTGTCCAAGTCCATCTCTAGATTGAGACATTTATATTCGTATTTTGCCTATTATTTCAGGCAATTGTATCCAAGCATCAAATGGTTGATACTAACTATTTTTACCAGGGTTTGGAAACATGAGGTCCAAAAAGGGGATACAGCGATTGATGCCACTTGTGGCAATGGTTATGATACTTTAGCAATGGTCAATATACTCGCTGATGAACTAGCCAGGGTTGTGTTTATGCAATGGATATTCAGAATGATGCTTCAGAGAATACTTCTTTGCTAATACAGCTATTACAAAAGACTAGTCGCATATCCATGCGTTGCGAGTGATAATTTTTTTAGGACGGTCTCATTAAATATTTTATTAATACTATAATTTTAATTATTAACCATTGGTTTTTCATTAGTTTTTAAGTTAATAAAAATCTTAAATATACCTTTTTTTTTTTTTTTTTTACCTTTATACACACACACACACACACACACACATACACATATATAGTGAATCTTTATACATACCTTTAAGAAAACTTTATATATTCCACTTTTTTGGATGCGTAAAATTATAGACTACTACTCCATAATGATAGTAGCTACTTAATTTTATATATATATTTTTAGTGATCTCATTTGTAATGCTTCTTACCATTATCATATATTTACTAACTAATGATTTGCATAACAAATACGATAAATGAGAGGTAGCATTGTTCATTAGATTTTCGAAAGTAATAGTGTATGAAAATTATATATATATATATATATATAGATGGGTTCAAGTTACATCTGGTGTAATTTTAGTAAAGTTACACATTTCTTTCACCATAGATTTGTAAGTGATCTAACAGCTAAAAAAAAAATCATTAAATGCTATTACTTTCCATCTCATTCATAATTAATATTAGTATTTTCTCTCTCTCCTTATTTATTGTTTTTTTGCTTGATAAAAGAGCACACTACCATTTTTCTTGCATTTCTATACTTGAAAAAAAATGAAATAAAGTTTTTGCTTAATTAAAGGGCAGCAATGAATAGTTGCTGCTCGAAAAACTAATTCTGAAAAGTGATGCAAGAATGGCGCCTATCGAATTCCAACCATTTGGGCTAGTTCTACAGCAGTGGTAATGTAATAATCCTACAGAAAGGTGAAATGAACACCACAATTTAGTGATTCACCATTGTAAGAAACATGAAACTTTTTAAAGATTAAAAGAAAATGATGCGTGCAGTATATATCTGTAAGAGTATTGTTAGATAAAACATGTATTTATGTATAGTCTTTTTCATTAAGAATTACATGAAGTGTGATGCTTTGGTACGTTTTCTTTCGAAACATATTTAGCTTACATCATAGTGAAGCTGTCAAAATGAAAAATAAAATTTTAAAACAAGATTTGTTCTTCACTCGACCAGTTTCTATCTCTTCTTCTTGAGTTCTTGTTGTAAGTTTTCCATTATCGATGTGAGCTTCAAAATTTTCTTCCGTAACTTCTATCTGATTTATCTTATAGGGTCCACTAGAAAAACAATAAATAAAAAGAGAGAGAAAATACTAGTATTAATTATGAATGAGATGGAAAGTAATAGCATTCAATGATATTTTTTTAACCATTAGATCACTTACGAATCTACGGTGTAAAAAATGTGTAACGTTACAAGAGTTACACCAGGTGTAACTTGAACCCATCTCATATATATATATATATATATATTAAATAAGGTTAAATGAAATGTCAAAAAATGGATTTTTAAAATTTCTAACTTTATTTCTTATGTAATTTCTACTACTATCAAATAACATCTCTTTTTTAGCTATGATTAATATGGTTTCCATAGCTAGAATTTGTTTAGTTTTAAATTTAAATTTAGTACTATGATTGTATTTAATTGTTGATTGTTGATTTAATTTTTTAAGTGAATTTAACAGTTTATGTTACTGCACTGTAAAGTTTTTAATGTTCTCTATACGGTAATCTCTATTTTATTTTTTTACTTCTCCTTACAATCTCTTTGTTTTCCAATCAACAATTATTAATTGACGTTTGGTTTTTTGTCTTTATCTGCTCTTTGTTACTTTGTATTGGTTTTTTTTATACCATCTCTCTCTCTCTCTCTCTCTCTCTCTCTCCATTGGCAATCTATCGTTTTCCAAAATTTGATGATGATTCTATGACATTAAATATGAATTTTTTTTTTCTTTTTTAATTTAGTGTTTCTAACTTGATTTGTTTTGTATTTCATTCTTCATGTGATGCATTGGGTGTGAGAATGAGTATTTCCTAGCATTACTCCACTTAATATGGACAATTTTATTTATTTAATTTAGGCAAAATATTAAATATTAAATATTTTAAAATAAAAAAGGAGTGAAAATATAAATAATTAATGATATATATGGGGGATTTGGCTGAATTTAAATGTTAAATAAAATGATATGAGAAAAAAATAAAAATAAAATACATAACAATAAACACTAACTTATCCAAATAATTTAATGTAATATAATAATAGTACATTCTTATATACTATTTTTAATTATTTATAATGCAATATGATAATATTTAACAATCAAAGTCATAAAAAAAATTAAAACAAAACTTAAAAAAAAAAAAAACTAAATCCCATCAACCAAAATAGAGTTCTAAAGAATAAAAAACTTTATCAAGCTAAAATAGAGATGCAAGCAAAATAAAAATAAAAATAAAAATCCACCAAAAAATTGAGGGAGAAAGAGTGGGAAATAACCACTTTTTTGTGAGAGAAAATTATGTAAACAATGGAAGAGTGAATGACAAATTTATACTAAGATGATGATAATAAAAAGAAACAAAATAAAGGAAGATAAAAGGAAAGAGGAAAAGTGATATCAAGGTAGAATGTTTGGGGAGATGAAAAGGTAAAGAGAAGGAGAGAGATTGGAGAAAGTGTGAATGTTAAAAAAAAAATGAGTACAATTTGATGAACACAATTTTCTTTTATTTGAATTTAAGTAAAATATTACATTTTTTATTTTTTAAAACAAAAAGAGAGATAAAATATAAATAGTTTAATGATAAGGGGGATGTGGTTGAATTTCAATATTGAGTAAAATAGAAGAGAAGAAAAAAATAAGAAAAATTAAAAAATATAACAATAAAGACTAAATTATTCAAATTATGCTATGTAATGGAATACTATTTTATTTTTATCTACTATCTTTAATTTTTTATAATGTAATCGGATAAACTTTAACAATCAAAGAGCAAAATAATAATAATAATAATAATAACAAATTAAAAAACAAAACCAAATTGTATCAACCTAAATTAGAGTTCTTAAAAACACAAAAATTTATCAACCTAAAGTGGAGATGCAATAATAAAAAAATCCGCCAAAACATTGAGAGAGAGAGAGAGAGAGAGAGAGAGAGAGAGAGAGAGAGAGAGAACCTTTTTGTGAGAGAAAACTATGCAAAGAATGAAAAAGAGTAGCAAATTTATAGTAAATGGGAAGGGATAAGAAGAAACAAATAAAGGAAGATGAAGGGAAAGATGAATAGCAATATTAATGTAGAAGGTAGTGGAGAGATGAAAAGGTAAGGAAAGAAGAAATGTTGAAGAAAGTGTAAATACTTTAAAAAATAAGTGAATGTAAAAAAAACTATAGGAAAATTGGAAATAAAAAAGAAATATATATAGATGTTAAAATCGACAAAGATGAATGTGTAAAGTCAATAATCTATATATATATATATATAGTAAAAAAAATAGGAATAAATAATAAATAATAATTATGTGGCGAATGACGCGGCGATGAGATGGCGCAACAGGAGCTTAGCAGCAATAAATACTACTCTTCAGCTTTTAGTAATATATAGATATAGATTTGGTCCAACCAAAGAGAATTTATGGGAGACTTGATGCACGTTTTTGCTTTTGAGGTAATTCGAACAACAACTTGAGTTATAAAAGTTCTGTTTTTCTATTATAGATCAAGTAAATCAATTCTAAATGAGATTTATACACGTGCAATTTGTCTATTATATGTAGAGGTGGATCTCTTTTTCATATTATCCTTCTTATCTGCACAATTTTCTTCTACATTACCTTCTTCATTTCTTTCTTCAAGTATACAGTACAAAATTTACATATTGTCAGAGCTATAAGCGTATCAATCGTGGCGTCAAATTGATCATCTTCCACCACTAATACCTTCTCAACATCTTCAGCAAATATGACACAGCAAGCTCCACTTTTCTTGCTTTCTAAAGTCTCAAATCTAATGTTAGTGAAACTTGATAACAACTACATCCTTCAAAAGCATCAAATCGCAACCATACTTGGATTTGTAGATGGAACTCTTATATGCCATGAAAAAATGGTTAGAGATGGCAGAGGATTGATAAATATTAACAGATAAAGAAATTCCAATATATCATCAATGGATCTCGAGATCTCAAACATTGCTCAATTTGAACAACTCCACTCTGTAACCCTCAGCTCTTTAATTAGTTGTTGGAAAAAATTCAGCACAAAAGGAATGGGAAACACTTGAAAGTAGATTCACATCTATCTCAAGATTGACCTAGTATCAAGAAAAATGACGACTCAGTCAGTGCCTATCTACAACATATCATGGAGAAGAGAGACAAACTAGCTGTTGTGTCAATTGAAATTGATGATGAAGAAATTCTTCACATTTTGTTAAAGGGACCTCCTAAAGAATGTCTTCCTTTCTGCTCAGCCATGAGAACCAGAAATGAGCCAATCATTTTTGATGATCTTCATATAGTACTTATTTCTGAAGAGTATTCAATTAAAAAAAATTATGGAAGATAAACAAGAAAAGAATATCATGTCATAAGATTTTACGTGGGAGTGGTTGAAGCATAGTGGCAGAGTTGTGTCATGTGCAGTGGCTTATGTCCAAACCTTTCGAGAGGTTATCTCTTCATCAATCACAACTCCTGCAGGCCAATGCATTAGACTATGCTCTTCCTCCTATTTATGTTTCCAAAGTTAATGAGCTGACTGATAAACAGGGATGCTACTGAGTTTTTGTGGGGCAATTAGAGATACTGGAGCCCAGTTTATCTTTTGTTAGCCATCTGGTGGATGACTTGAAAAAAAAAAAGTTGCAAAAGTTAAGTGTTCAGTTGGATGGTCACCTAAGAGTTGCAATAGGGATGTGCTCATATGTCAACTTTAGATGCACAAATGCCACACAAGTAGGATTCGGCTGGAGGATACTCCTCCATGTTTCCAAAATTAATAGTGACTTTCTTGCAATAAAATTACTCTCTTTCAAAAGGAAAAAAAAATAACAAGGTTTTCCATCTTCTTGTCCCTAGTAGACTGAACTGCAGGCATAGTTTGGATCACTTTCTTCGAAGTAATTGTCAGACAGAGAAATATAATCGAATCTTCTCCAGCGTGAGATCTCTTTAGAACATATTTTGAGTTGCATTAGTACAGTAGCATGGGCATGTGGCCAAAAATAGCCAAATACCACTATTTTTTTAAATTATTAGTGTTTTACCACTGTTTGAGAAATATTTAGTAATGTACCACTTTTTGAAACTCGAGTTTGTGAAACTCGATTTTGACATGGAACTTGAGTTTACAAAAATCGAGTATCTTAAAAAAGTCCACTTGGAACTCGAGTTCCTTGTGATGCCTCTGTTTCAACACTTTCATTACCTATTGACAGTCAGACATGATAGAGTTGACATTCACTGATACGTGACTAACACGTAACAATCTTCACGATGAGGTTGAAAATTGAAATCCCTCACAATTAAAGTCATCACCTAATTTCTCAGCCAAAAAAAAAAAAAAAAAAAAAAAGTCATCATCTAATTAATACTGCATATTTTACGATAGATTCTCTTTACATTACAATTCAATGACATATAGACATATAGTTGAATACTTTTGTTTTATTTTATTTATTACATCAACGTCACCCAATTAAGCCACCAACAAACTTTCAAATTATCCATTTCACTTCCAAACCGTTCCAGATTTGTGACAATAACTTGGTTCTTCCAGATGAAAAAGATATCACAAGGAACTCGAGTTTCATAAACTCGAGTTCCAATTGGACTTTTTTAAGATTCTCGATTTCCATGTAAAAATCGAGTTTCACAAATTCGAGTTAAAAAAAAGTGTTACATTGCTAAATATTTCTCAAACAGTGATAAAACACTAATAATTTCAAAAAATAGTGGTATTTGGCTATTTTTGCCTGGGCATGTGAACTAGAATTGGGTCACATGTCAATGAAATTATTGACAGACATCAATTCAGGCACTGATCACAACAAATTAGGGAGATCACCAACAAACATCACCATGTCTCACAACAATGAATTACAAATGTGTCAAGAGTAGCAAACAAATTATCCAGAAATGACCCATTTACCCCTTCCCCTACCATCCTCAATTATCATATTCTACAATTTCCCCGAACATTGGTTGCTTCTGTTCCATTTAAACCAATTTATACACAAATATCAAATAATATGATAAAGTTAACTTTATAAGCTTAGTAGACAGTAAAAAGACTTGGAAATCCCATTCACGTTGGGCTTCTAATGCCAGCAATGAAAACTAAGTTAATTTTTCATGACTTATGCTAATTGTGTTAGAGCTGAACCAGTTTTGTTACTTAGTTTTGAGTTTTTTGACCTCACAAGTTGTAGTATCTGCCTAAGCTCTATCGTAACTTCTCTCATGCTTGGCCTCTCAACTCCCTTATTCTTGATGCATCTCAACGCAAGCTCTAAAAATGCTTGAATATCTTCATTGCTTCCTTGGCTTAGCACCACATCAGCAACAATTTTTAATATGCAGTTCTCTTTCATTTTCAAAACAAAGTAATCTACCAAATTGTTGTGCCTTAAGAACATTTCTGTGGGATGATGACCTGTTAAAACTTCCACCAGTACAACCCCAAAGCTATAAACATCACACTTTTCCGTAACCTGCAGTGTTGCTTGATATTCAGGGTCTACATATCCATAAATTTCCTCAACTGAACTACCTTGAAAAAAGTCTTCTCCAGGTGCAATTGAAACTGCAAAACCAAAATTTGATAGTTTTGCAGTCAAGAACTCATCCAAAAATATATTTGATGATTTGACATCCAAATGAACTATTGGCCTTAACCTACCATAGTGCATGTAACAAAGAGCATAGGATGTCTCAGTGGCTATTCTTACACGGTCAAGCCAAGAGATCCGGCAAGGAATCTTGTTGCGTTGACCATGGAGATGATCAAAGAGAGTGCCATTGCAGATGAACTCTAGAATCAACATGGGAATTTCAGTTTCTAGGCAACAACCATAGAGCCTCACAACGTTCTTGTGGCTGATCAGTTGTTTTATTGTGACTTGTAAGAAAAAATCTACCATCAGCTCAGTGGAACAATATATACTGGAGGGCCTTTCACTTTAATAGCTACTTCCCGCTCATCTAGCATTCCATTGTAGACCGTTACAATATCAAAACCGAGGATTAGATTAGGATCATAGTTATTAGTAGCCTGTTGGATTTCCTTGGCAGAGAAAATCATGACAGGTTCTGTATCTCTACCTTGGTTGCAAGTGATTTGCTTCTCTAGTAACATTGCTCCATTCTAGATGAAGTATTCTTCTTTGGCCTCAAATACATGCCTTGCTTTCTCCATCCTGATACTCTTCTTTGCCCATATATGGCATTATTAAACAAGTGAATATCACTTCATAATAGTTCTTTTCTATCAACAACTAACAGTATGACAAATTAAGGGGTAGGTAATCTCCAAAATAAGTTTAAGGGGGAAAAACACTTTCCCCTCTTTATGTTTGGGGTAGTACTCAATTCCCTCATTTATCTTTGAAACCAACTAATTTCTCCCTTTATGTTTGGAAAATAAGCAAATACCCCCAATTTGTTATTTTCTTAGTTAAATCTAACAAAATTTTTTGAAGAAATTATTAGTTGTACACCATAAGGAAGAGAAAAAGTTGAAGACTGAACTATGCAAGAAAGTTTAATTAGTCGTAGACCAGTGTTATGCACAAGAAAGTTTTTAGCTTAATGTATGGAATGAATATAATTGTGTTAGGATTTTTAGTCTTGGTTAATTCCATAACAATATATATATATATATATATATTGAGAAACAAACTAACTGCTAAAAATTATGGAAATCACCATGTTTTGTTGGTTTGTTTTTTATTTTTTATTTTTTAATGTGTTTATCCGTATAAACATTATGATTTTAATCTAGTCTAAGTAAAAACCAAACTTAAATTGTGAATCTTGGTAGTTAAATCGAAACTTTCAAACTATTTATCATTTTTTATTGTAATATGGAATTAAAATACAAAATACTTTCTCACCTTTTATCAGTCCCATCATGATACACTAGAGACTCATAGCTACAGCAAGAACTATGCAAAAAAAAATTCTTACCCTGCATCAACAAATAGTAGTAAGCACGTGTATTTTTTTATTTAACTAAAATTAGCTCCAAAACAAATGAGGACTAATCTCTGCTAATCAGGATATATTTAGCCTTAACAAGAGTGTGGAATGAAATGAGTCATCAAAAAATTATATATGTACGTGATGATAAGCAAATTTTCAAGTAGCTTCAGAGAAATTGCCTAGAATTCGTAATGTATGTACCATGAAAGCAAAGTTACAACTATAGTTGACATTTTACCAACAAAAAAAAAAAAAAAAAACCTATGGTTGACATGGTCTTTGTTAATGTTGCACAAGGAAGTGTTAACTTAATGTATGGAATGAATATAAATTTTTTTTTTTATATCATTTTTGCTGCATATTTGAAATTTAAATACATGAATAATTTTTCACCGTTTATCATCCCCAATATGGTATTCCAGAGACTAGCAAGCTGCAGCAAGAAACTATTGCAGACACCCTTAACCTATCAACAAATAATCATAAGCACATATATCTTTAACTAAAATTATTTCCAAAAAATAAAAAGTGAACTAATCTCTGCTACTTATGATATATTTAGCCCTAAAAAGGGTGAAGATGGAATGAGTCAACAATTATATACGTACATGATGTTATGCAAATGGCCAAAATCAATTTTAAGTAGATGGTTATCTTTCCATAATTCATATCATTAGTATTGGAGCAAATTCAAATATGGAATCAAGAGAAAATTTTCAAGTACCTTTAGAAAAAGGCCACCAAAGTTAGACCAAATACTCATCGCGGTGTAATCCCAATCTTACCAATCGCCTAGAATTCGTAACAGATGCTGAAAGCTGTTTTGTAGCTGCTATTACCAGAAAGCAAAGTTACAGTTTTGGTCATACTCTGAATATAAGTTGCAATATATTATACTACTAAAGTTGACATGGTCATTACAATTAATCAATTGTATTGTCCAAACACAAACGCAAACATAAAATATAGGTGGTTAGATGAGATTGTCTATGTCTATTTTGCCAGACTTTACATTTGAAGCGGGGTTACTAAGGTGAATACAGTTAAGTCAAATCCTTGTTCCGCTAAATTGTCATTGGGAAGCTACAAACATTACTGAGCCATCATGGGCATGCACTCTGCTCAAAACCAGACCCCATTTACTGAGGTCTGGTTCTGTGGTTCAAGAACTCTATGAAAGAAGTGGCTTGGAGTGGCATGTTGTAAACTACCAGAATGATTTTATGGTTTTGTTTCTTTTATGGGCTTTACACACTTATATCATCAATCAATCAGAAACGAGAATTTGCATTAATATTTTGCTCGAGAAAAACAACGGGAAAAAAACCATTTAATACCTGGTTTGGTTTCTTTCGAGCCGTGTTCTATCTTAAGACACTAGACAGTGTTTCAAAAAAAATCACACTTTTTTCTATCTCTGAAAACTGAAAAAGGTAAAAAGAATTTGAGAGAAAGAGAGATTGAGAGAGAATCGTAGACAGATGGAGATTAGGTGGAGAGTCTAGAGACTAGAGAAGAAAATATCTGTTGGCATTTGACTTAAAATTTTTATAATATTGTGGCAGTAGTTTTGTTATTTTTACCCTTTCTATTTCATTTTGTTTCTTTTTCAAGAACAAAAAAATTAGATTGACATAGAAAAGACTAGATAAGCAAATTAAAGAACGCTCTAGGGGTCATGGAAAGAGAGTCCCTCCTATTTTGGTAAGAATTTACATTTTCTAGCACCAGCAATTCCCTGTACATGTGGGATTGCTTGCCAGACCAATTCCTCTATTGTGAATTCTTTTTTTTTTTTTTTAAACCACATTCTCATAGCTTGGACATGTTGGGTTATTGAGCTGAACCAGTTTCATTACTTTGTTTTGACCTTATGAGATGTTGTATCCGCCTAAGCTCAAGCGTTACTTCTCTCATGGCCGGCCTCTCATCTCCCTTCTTCTTGATGCATCTCAATGCAAGCTTAGCGAATGCTTGAATATCTTCATTGCTCGCTTGGCTTAGCACCACATCATCAACCATTTGTAATATGCAGTTCTCTTCCATTTTCAAAACAAAGTAATCTACCAAATTGTTGTGCCTTAAGAACATTTCTGTGGGATTATGACCTGTTAAAACTTCCACCAGTACAACCCCAAAACTATAAACATCACACTTTTCCGTAACCTGCAGTGTCTCCAGATATTCTGGGTCCATGTATCCAATGGTTCCCTCAATGGAACTACCCTGAAAAAAGTCTTCTTCAGGTGCAATTGAAACCGAAAAACCAAAATTTGATACTTTGGCAGTCCAAGACTCGTCCAAAAATATACTTGATGATTTGACATTCAAATGGACTATTGGCCTTGGCCTACCATAGTGCATGTAACAAAGAGCATAGGATGTCTCAGTGGCTATTCTTACACGTTCAAGCCATGAGATCCGGCAAGGAATTTCATTGCATTGACCATGGAGATGATCAAAGAGGGTGCCATTGGAGATGAGCTCAAAAACCAACATCGGAATTTCAGTTTCAAGGCAGCAACCATAGACTCTCATAACGTTCTTGTGGCTGATCAATTGTTTAATTGTGACTTGGTTTAGGAAGAAATCTACCACCATCTCAAAGGGCCAATGCATTGGAGGGCCTTGGACTTTAATAGCTACTTCCCGTTCATCTAGGGTTCCTTTGTACACTGTTGCGATTACAGAGCCGATGATTAGATTAGGATCGTAGTTATTAGTAGCCTGTTGGATGTCCTTGGCAGAGAAAATCTTGATTGGCTCTGTATCTCTACCTTGGTTGCAAGTGATCTGCTTTTCAAGTAACATTGCTCCATTGCGGATGAAGTATTCTTCTTTGGCCTCAAATAACTGCCTTGCTTTCTCCATCCTGATACTCTTCTCTGCCCATAGCATTATTAAACAAGTGATTATCACTTCATATATAGTTCTTTTCTACCAAGAACTAACGGTATGACAAATCAAGGGGTAGGTAATCTCCAAAATAACTTTAACTAGTCGCAGACTAGCGTTATGTGCAAGAAAGTTTTTAGCTTAACGTATCGAATGAATATAAATGTGTTAGGATTTTTAGTGTTGGTTAATTTCATAACAAATTTATTTGTAATATTGGGTAATGTACCATTGTGTTATGTATGTCTCGAATAAAGTTTAAAGACTATGAAGACCAAATTGGGTTTTGGATAGAAAGTACCTATTATGGAAATCACCAACATGTTTTGTTGGTTTTTTTTTTATTATTATTTTTTAATTTTAATGTGTTTATCCATATAAAAATTATGATTTGAATCTAGACTATGTAACTACCCAAATTAAATTTGTGAATCTTCGTAGTTAATTTGAAAATTTCAAATTTTTTATCATTGTTTACTGTTAATTTGGAATTAAAATACAAAATACTTTCTCACCTTTTATCCTTCCTATCATGATAGGCCAGAGACTCGTAGATGCAGCCAGAACTATGCAAAAAAATCTTACCCTGCAAATACAAATAGTAGTAAGCACATGTGTTTTTTATTTAACTAAAACTAGTTGCTAACTTGTGCTATGCACGGGAACCTACCTATCTGTGAGGTAAACTAAAATAATTTTATAAAAAATTCAAGAAACTACACAATTGTATGATTTGCTCTTATATGACTTCAATTTGTGTTACAATTTGATGAAGAAGCCATTGCTTTGGGTTTGCTTTGCTTTTATAGTGTTCATGATATCTTCTCTAAACAAAAACATTGCTGAGTACTTCCACTTCTTTTTTTTTCTTTTTTTCTTTTTTTTGTGTGTTCGGATCTAAAAAACTATTTGTTGATTTGAGTGAAATCTCTATGCCAATTTTAAGTACAAATTCTTAGACCTCTCCTTTTCTCCAAGATTTTGATTAACAAAGTTAATTATTAAAACAAACAGTGCAAACAAAAAAATATAAAATGATATAAAAAGAAGAAAAAAATACTAAATAAATCGCACACTCACAATCACATGCAAAAGAGGTGGGGTTGTTTATGGCAGCCTAAGCTTACAATCCACACCAACTTCCTGTGAAAGAATGAGCTGATCCGTTTTTTCAATTTTTCTATTGATTAGAGAACTTCAACAAGTAAAAGGTTTAAATTAAAGTTTCACTCATTGTTAAGTTTGGATTAAACAAAAATAATTTTGTTTAAAAAAAAAATTATAATGATGAGTTTAAGTTTAAATTAGACCTTTTAGAGAGATAGAGTTTCACTCTTTGTTAAGTTTCGACTAAACAAAAATAATTTTATATTATGTAATTATTATAAACAAATTTGAAAGTTAAGCCATAGAGAGTATTTCAAACTACATGAAATTATTATATGTACAAAACCTAATCAACATGACACGTGGATAAAAAAGAGGGGGGAATCATAAATACTTCCGGTTGTTATTGATTAGAATTTTAATTCTATTAGGAGTTATTATGAAACACCATACCTTTATGTTTAGCATAAATCTACCTAAATTTTCTAATTTTCTAAATGACAATGCACTAAGACATGCGAATCTAAATATTATAAACTAAAACAAAGTGATTTTTGTATGATGAAAATTAAAGATCAAGATCAAGGTTAATTTACCTGATCAAATTGAAAGCAGGAAAAATTTTATATACAAATATGTCTCATTATAAAATAAAAACCACTTTAAAAAGGGCTAACTTGAAAAGAAAATAAAATTCACATATCCATCAGCATCGTTGAAGCTTTCATTACTCATCTAGCATAGTGATAGAAGTTTTATTATTCCATTCAAGGTCACATCTATATAATATAGGTGTTAGATACATCATATAGAAGTTTGATTGAAAGAAGGCCTCCAACTCTTCATGCCTAATGTTTTTAAAAAATTGTAAGTCTATCCATAATTCCTCTTATGCACAGATACTCTTGTACTGTTTTTGTGGTGTGAGTGGGCAGATGTTTATGATTATAATTTTGTAATATGGATTACATCTTGTAGGATTATAATTTTTGTTAAATCTTATCCCTTAATCAAGAGTTTTGTAGCTTGATATTCTAATAAAATATTATTTATTTAATAATAATAATAATAATTAATATATAAAATGTAGGTTGCAACTTGATGAAAATAAAAACAATGAAAACGTGGGATGAGTTTGGAATTTTAGTGAGGCCTAAAAAAAAAAAAAAAAAAAAACCTGCGTCCTAAAAATTATGATTAGTGCACTGAAATCAAGAAAGAAGCTACTGCTACACAAACACTATTTTATTTTAGCGAAATTTTTTTTTTTTTTGATAATCTCATAGCTACTACAAGAGGAAAAAAATCAGATATAAGACAGGAAAACACAAAAAACCCAGAAATAAAATTTACTTTTCTTCCCCTTTCCACTGTTTTCCCATCACTTAAACAGAAATTGAACACAAATCAAATATAAATTTAATATAAAAAAAAAAAAAAACCAGAGAATTCGCAGAGAGTAATGAATAAGAGAAGAGAGAGGACCTTGAGGATGAAGAGAGAGAGAGAGACGATCGGTTGAAGAGGAAAACAGAGAACAGTAGAGAAAGTGTGTAGAGTATAAAATGTTGATATAATTGTAGGAGTGTAGTAGCAAAAAGATACCGTTATTTAAGCAAAGCTGAACACGACAATTCAATTACCCAACAAGAGTGTTTCTAAAAAAAAAAAAAAAAAAAAATTACCCAACAAGTGGATTCGGTCCATTTAGTTCACAATTATCCAACAAATGGACTCGGTCCATTTAGGAAACTTCTTCACAATTACCCAACAAGTGCACTCGGTCCATTTAAGAAACTTCTTCCTACAAACTGAACTCACCATACAAAAAGTCAAAGTAAAATTGGAGGATAGAAAATTGGGTTGACAAAAGATATTATTCTCGTGGTATTTGGATAGGAGGATGGAAAGTAAAGAAATGAAAAACTTATTTCTATTATTAAAAGAAAAAAATGAGAAGAAAGAAAGTGTTGTTTGTATAAATGTACTTAATTATTAAGAAGAAAAATGAGAGGATAGAATATATTGTTTCAATAAATTTACTCCCTTTACCATATACCTATCTGCATAACATACGATATAATTGTAGGAGTGGAGTACTAGGTAGAAAGATATTAATATTTTAAGAAGCAAAGCTATGAACATGACAATTACTCAACAAGTGGACTAGACCTAGTAGGTGGTCCAATTACGAAACCTCTTCTTCTTATCTTAATTATTGAAGCAAAGCAGAACATCATAATTACCCTCGGACTTTTGTGAAGGCTAAATTCCAAGATGGAAATTTCTTTGTAATGAAAAGTTTACACATTTACAAATTTTGGTCAAATGCATTTATGATCGGTCGAGCGAATATAAGAAAAAATTTACAAGTTTGGACAAAACTCAATATTCAGTCGAGGAACAAAGTCATCAAACCTAATATGAAATAGACTCAAGGCCATAATCCATTAAAAACTAATAGTCTAACATGCAATCAAAAATAAATAAATCTAACAAGAAAGACTAGATAAGCAAATTAAAAAAAAGCTATTGGGGTCTAGCACAAGGTTAACCGGGTACTTACAGGGTCAGCCATTGTTGAAGCTTCAACCTCAGACCTTGAGATGGCACCAACATTTCTTATTCTTCTTCTTCTCAGTCTCGCTCGCCCCTTCTCTCTCTGCAATTTTGCCGACTGCTGTTTTTGCATTTTCTCTTTCTCTCTGCGTTTCTTTCGTTTGTTGTTGTGTTGTCTGCATTTTTCTCTCTCCCTTGCGTTTTTTCCTTTGCACTCCAGAGTCTTCTGGTCTACAACTTGCTTTCTGTCACTCACTTAAAATACATGCTGTCAACCACTCCTTTTATTTTATTTTATTGGGTTTAATCAAATTTTTAATGCTTTGTAGTTGTACGGCCACTCTTCTAGCTTTTATATTTATTTTTTATTTTTAAAATTTTCATAAGAGGTTGAATATTTAAATGGGCTTTAGCATAAAATAATTTATTGGGCAGTCAAATGGACTTGAGCATGACTTGAGATAATGTAGACATAAACTGTCATAAAAAGATTAGAAGAGTAAAATATTGAGCAAAATTATTTAGGTTTGCTTAAGATTTAATATTTCTTATTTTGCCTTATGAAAATTATGATATAAGAAAGATATTTGAAAAATATATCTTTATATTTATTTGGACTATTTTAGTTTATTTTTTTTACTTTTATTAATTTAATATATTTATTTATATTTTAAATAATTATTCAATTAATTATGATGTTAACATGGTTCGACCTTAATTCAATCTCAAAAACCTTAATTTCAAAATCATGGTCTAACATGCTCTTGAGCCCCATGTGTACCCTTTCACTAAGCCCAACTAAAGTGCCAATGGTAACACGGTTCGAACATCTACATTGATGTGGTTTTGTTCCATGTAAAACAATTTGTACCAAAATATTTAATAATATGATATAGCTAACTTCAAAAGTTTAGAAGGTGAATAAAGGGGAAAAATCTCACATGTTGGGTTCTTTATGCCAACAACTATTTAGTTAACTACTTAACTTTACATGACTTTTGCTAAAATTCTCCAAAGAATGACAATTATTTTAGAAGGTAATTGTAACCTACATAACTGGCTCCAAAGCTCAAGGTCATCACTTATGGTTGTGCCAATAAGATTAATAAAGAACCTGCCAGCTTAGTTTCGACAATTTCTTGTATGCAACAACCATTATCATTTTTCAACCAAATAAGCCTCAAATTTGGAATGAGGCTTTATTCGCTAGTCAGCAACACAAATAAGAATTTGCAAAATTCTCTCAAAATAATTTTGGCTATAGAGTTTTCAAATTAATTTAGAATCCCACCTGAAAGTATCTTTAACTAGCACAAATGCCACAATATCTAGAAAATCTAAGCAATTTCATTTGACATCTATTTGCCTCGGCAGACATCCAATAAAGTAGGAACATCCAAGTGTATATATATACACTTGGATGTCTATAAAGGTAACACTTAGTGTATATATATAATACTAATTAAAAAAAAAAAAAAAAAACTTCATCCTTTTCACTTTTTTTTTCTTTTCCTTTTCCATCATCTTTAAATAGGATTGCAAAGTGTATCTTTCTATTGGTGAGTTCTAGTCTATATGTTGGGTAAATCATATTCAATAAAAAGATGTTGAGTAAAGTTGTAACGTTAGACTATAATTAATATTGTAACTAAACTTTGTCATTATTTAATTTATTTATATTGTAATATTTACATTTAATCAAAATGTTATAATATTCTATTAAAAAAATATTATAACATAAAATGTGTAACCTACCTTTTATCATTAAATTTTCTCAAAAAAAAAAAAAAAAACCTTTTGTCATTAAAAAAAAAAGGGTAGATTAGATGATGAAATTTTTTTTTTAATCATGAAATTTATTTTAAAATTTTTTCAATAGTAATACTAAATTTTTTTAGGAGAAGATATTAGTTTTGTTTAAGTAGATTTTCACGTCCAATGGACTCTCAGCTCTCTACCTATGATGGGTCCAAGTGAGAGTTTAAAGTGGTGGAGCCTATTTTGGTTTAGAGCCGTTGTTAATGGACGAATCTGCCCTGGATCATAGCACAGGACCAGGTGGTAACTAAGAGGGGTAAAAGGGAAAATTGGCGCATAAATTTTTTTTCAATGGTACTTGATATTTCTCAAATAAAGTACCGTGTAAACTAATACAACTCACAATCACATTACTTTTTTTTTATCCCTTCTTCTCTCTCTCTCTTTCACGCTTCAAAGCTCAGGTATGACAGATTTCTGTAAAATTTCTGTAAAATTCTCAGTCTTTCGGTGACTCTGATTGTTAGGAGTAGTAGGAATGTGGTGAGGAGAGCTCAGTCAAATACTCTGTAAGTCATTGGATTTCTTGATTATTGTTCATGGAGTTTCAAAAAATGGGTTCAAATACCTTGAATTCTTATTTGTGTTACTTATTTGTGCTAGTTGCTCACTTCTCGAATGATTATTGGACTTTTCGGCAATGAGATTGTGTGTGTTTGTGTAATGTCATTTGAGTTTGAATGGAAATGGGTGCTGCCACATGAATTACATTGCTAAGCTATAATATTAATGCTCTACATTAAACCTTATGTGATTCAACTTTTTTTTCTTTTTTTTTAAATTCTTGGAAAGAAAATCTTTAGAAGAGTCTAGTACTACAGGGAGAACAAGGTTGGTCACTCTTCTGTTGTTCCCATCTTCCAATTCTTCGGCACCCACAAGGTCGGCCTCTCTCTCCGGCCACTGGCATTTTACGCTTCTACGGGTTTGAAAGGGCACACAAACCCAACACCCAAATAGAAACGGATTCCCTGTTACATTCATGTCTAATTTTTAATAATAAAAAAATTCCCTTCATCACTTCTTTTGGCATTATATATTGGAGCAATTGAAGAAAAGAGAGTAAAATATAAAAGTGCACTTTAAATAGTTTAAATACAGCAGAGAGAAAGTTCTTACAACAATAGATTGGATCTTTACATAAGAATTCGTTTCTGAACGAAATTGAAGCATCTGATGCGAGTTTTAGAAATTGGAACGTTATGCATGTTGGATTACTCTCTACAATTTTCTTATCTTTTTGATCAATCAACAATTGATTTAAGGTCCCAAGATGTATTTTATTGACACTTCAATGGCATACTCAATGATAATATGCTTGCCATACATATACCATGCTTACTTCACTTCCTATCTTGCAGGTGATCTGCTCATCCTTAAACAGAATGAATTGCACCGGATCATGCTTCCATTTATGATTAACTGCTCCTTTCTAGGAAAGTGTACCACAATCTAGATTTGGTGGTGATTTCAAAATGCCTTTTTGTACACTGGTGCGGATGATTGCCGAACTCATTCACAATTAGCCATAAACACACACACACACACATCTTGGTACTTAAGTTGTGAGCTGAATGCTACTTTTGCTTGGTGGGTCAATGAAATGACTTTGTTTTATGGACCTTGTTTGATGCTATATTGGAATGAGCTTCTACAGGCTCCAGTTAAGGCATTTTTTTGTCCAATTCCATCTCTAGATTGAGACATTTACGTTCGTATTTTGCCTATTATTTCAGGCAATAGTATCCAGGCATCAAATAGTTGATATTGACTATTTTTACCAGGGTTTGGAAACATGATGTCCAGAAAGGGGATACAGTGATTAATGCCACTTGTGGCAATGGTTATGATACTTTAGCAATGGTCATTATACTTGCTGATGAATTAGCCAGGGTTGTGTTTATGCAATGGATATTCAGAATGATGCTTTAGAGAATACTTCTTCCTTGCTAGAAGAGTTGCTCAATCCAAACAAGGTGCCTTTTTCTCACAGTTCCATTTATTTGTTCAACCTTATCTGCTAAGAAAAGCAGAAACTGTACAGTTGTTATTTTTGGGATGTTGCCTACTAATTTTGGATGAAGCTTCTAAAGTAATCGATTTTCGGTTTTAACATATATGGATCTTTAGTTCTAAACTGAATTCCTTTTAGTTTTCTTTTCTTTGATACCGGGTCCAGAAGGTACAAAACAGAGGAAGTCTTTAGCTAATACAGCTTTCACAAAAGATTTGGTCCAACCAAAGAGAATATATGGGGGATTTGATGCACGTCTTTGCTTTTGAGGTAATTCGAACAAGAAGTTGAGTTATAAAAGTTCTATTTGTTCTATTATAGATCAAGTAAATCAATTCTAAATGAGATTTGTACATGTGCAATTTGTCTACTATACGTAGAGGTGGATCTCTTTTCCATAATATCCTTCTTATCAGCACAATTTTTTTCTACATTACCTTCTTCATTTCTTTCTTCAAGTATACAGTACAAAATTTTCATGTTGTCAGAGCTATAAGCAAATCAATCATGGCGTCAAATTGATCATCTTCCACCACCAATACCTTCTCAACGTCTTCAGTAAATCTGACACAGTAAACTCCACTTTTCTTGCTTTCTAAAGTCTCAAATCTAATGTTAGTGAAACTTGATAACTACATCCTTCAGAAGCATCAAATCGCAACCATAAAAAAGAATTTCATGTCAATGAATTTTACTTCTAAGAAATTTCTTTGCTTATGGTTGCCCAAGAGCGAGAGCACATACTCAACCACACAGCCTAACTCTTGGAGGAAGGTATGGCCACTTATTTCCAAACAAACTTAGAAGTAAGATTTTACGTGGGGGTGGTTGAAGCATAGTGGCAGAGTTATGTCATGTGCAGTGGATTACGTCCAAACCTTTCGAGAGGTTATCTCTTCATCAACCATAACTCCTGAAGGTCAATGCAATAGACTATGCTCTACCTCCTATTTATGTTTCCAAAGTTAATTTTGATGAGCTTACTGATAAACGGGGATGCTACTGAGTTATGGTGTGGTAATTATAGATACTGCAGGTGCAATCATTGCTGATTGCTGTGACCTACGGGCTAAGGCATATGGATGCAGACAAAGGATAGCTTCAATCAATGGAGCCCTGTTTATCTTTTGTTAGCCATCTGGTGGATGACTAAAAAAACGAAGTTGCAAAAGTTTAGTGTTCAATTAGATGGTCACCTAAGTGTTGCAATAGGGATGTGCTCATATGTTAGCTTTAGATGCAAACAAATGCCACACAAGCAGGATTTGGCTGGAGGATACTCCATGTTTCCAAAATTAATAGTGACTTGCTTGCAATAAAATTACTCTCTTTCAAAAAAAAAAAAAAAAATGGTTTTCCATCTTCTTGTCCCTAGTAGACAGAACTGCAGGCATGGTTAGGAGCACTTTCTTCAAAGTAATTGTCAGACAGAGTAATGTAATCAAATCTTCTCCAGCGTGAGATCTCTTTAGAACATATTTTGAGTATTGAGTGCTGCATCGGTCCAGTAACAAGGGCATGTGAACTAGAATGGGGTCACATGCCAGTGAAATTATTGACAGACATATCAATTCAGGCACCAATCACAACAAATTAGGGAGGTAACCAGCAAATCACTATGTCTCCCAACAATGAATTACAAATGTGTCAAGTGTAGAAAAAAAAAAAAAAAAAATTATCCATTTACCCTTTCCCCTACCATCCTTAATTATCAAATTCTACAATTTCCTCGAACATTGGTTGTTTCTGTTCCATTTAAACCAAATTATACCCAAATAACAAATAATATGATAAAGTTAACTTTACAAGCTTAGTAGACAGTAAAAAGACTTGGAAATCCCATACACATTGGGCTTCTAATGCCAACAATGAAAACTAAGTTAATTTTACATAGACTTATGCTAATTGTGTTAGAGCTGAACCAGTTTTGTTACTTAGTTTTGAGTCTTTTGACCTCACAAGTTGTAGTATCCGCCTAAGCTCTATCGTAACTTCTCTCATGCTTGGCCTCTCATCTCCCTTATTCTTGACGCATCTCAACGCAAGCTCTGCAAATGCTTGAATATCTTCATTGCTTCCTTGGTCTTGCACCACATCAGCAACAATTTGGAATATGCGGTTCTCTTCCATTGACAAAACAAAGTAATCTACCAAATTGTTATGCCTTAAGAACATTTCTGTGGGATAATGACCTGTTAAGACTTCCACCAGTACAACTCCAAAGCTATAAACATCACACTTATCCGTGACCTGCAATGTCGCTTGATATTCAGGGTCTACATATCCGTAAGTTCCCTGAACTGAACTACCTTGAAAAAAGTCTTCTCCAGGTGCAATTGAAATCGCAAAACCAAAATTTGATAGTTTAGCAGTCAAGAACTCATCCAAAAATATATTTGTTGATTTGACATCCAAATGAACTATTGGCCTTAACCTACCATAGTGCATGTAACAAAGAGCATAGGATGTCTCAGTGGCTATTCTTACACGGTCAAGCCAAGAGATCTGGCAAGTAATCTTGTTGTGTTGACCATGGAGCTGATCAAAGAGAGTGCCATTGGGGATGAACTCTAGAACCAACATGGGAATTTCAGTTTCTAGGCAACAACCATAATGCCTCACAACGTTCTTGTGGTTGATCAATTGTTTTATTGTGACTTGTTGTAAGAAGAAATCTACCATCGTCTCAGTGGAACAATGTATTGGAGGGCCTTTCACTTTAATAGCTACTTCCCTCTCATCAAGTATTCCTTTGTAGATTGTTGCGATATCAGAGCCGAGGATTAGATTAGGATCATAGTTATTAGTAGCCTGTTGGATTTCCTTGGCAGAGAAAATCTTGATTGGCTCTGTATCTCTACCTTGGTTGCAAGTGATTTGCTTCTCTAGTAACATTGCTCCGTTCTGGATGAAGTATTCTTCTTTGGCCTCAAACACATGCCTTGCTTTCTCCATCCTGATACTCTTCTCTGCCAACATATAGCATTATTAAACAAGTGAATATCACTTTATATATAGTTCTTTTCTATCAACAACTAACAATATGACAAATTAAGGTTAGGTAATCTCCAAAATAAGTTTAAGAGGGAAAAAACTAGACATGGCAAAACGGGCAGGTCGAGTCGGGTCAATCGGGTTGCGGGTAAAAAAGAACCATTTTAAGCGGGTTAAAAATGGGTTCAAGTCAATCGGGTTGTGGGACGGGTTGGGTTGATCCATATTTTTCACATGAATTTTTTTTTATAAAGAAAACAACATTTATTTGCCATTTCAATTAATATAACATAGTTGGCCCAAACTTATAAGATTATGCTTTTGGGTTAAATAGTATCCCAACACATTTCAATTGGAGTCTCCAAGATGTTATATTATGTAATTGCTTCTTAAATTTTAAGACTGGGCATTGGGTATTGGAAGCAAAGAGACATAGTCACGTGCAAGCATGCACATATATAATAAGGGATTTCTCTCTAAACAGCCTGATTGTTCTTTCACAAATTGAAGATGCCAAGAACTGTTTTGCACTATTTAGGATATCATCATATTGAAAATGTAACCTTAAAATTCAGTGAATTTCTATAGTGTTATAAAAAAATTATGGCTTTGCTAATAGATTTGCACCATGAGCTATGCCTATAAACTATAAAGGGCTTTCTATAAGTGTACTAGTGATTTGCTTAGTACTTGCCCAAGATCATTTTTCCCTTGGTGTGCATAAACAGATGGAAAGTATGCTAAATTAAACCTCTAGTAATACATGCGTTAGGGCTGGCAAAATTGGGTTCTTGGCCTATCAATTGAACTATCAAATAGTTGGGTCTAGCTCCATGGTGTGAAGAAATGAATAAACCCTTGAACTAAATAGTTTGTGGAAGTAAGCAGAAAGTCAGAAACCAAACCTACCAGGTCTAGACATAATATGGCATTGGGTTAAATTTGATGCATATAAGCAAACAACTATATTTACTAATGGCAGTATTCTAGATCCTTGTGTGTGTGTGTATATATATATATATATATATAACAGTTATGGGTCAAGTCAACAAATCTTTTTTTTTTTTTTAATCTCAAAACTCAAAAGTAAGATTGGATGTTATCAAATTTATTTATAAAAATAAAAAATAAATAATAAGGAAAGAACAAATACCAAGAAAATATTTATTCTTTTGGCAAAACAAAATAGGTAGGCAAGAGGTCATTTCCCTCTTCCTGACATCTTTTAGGAATAAGCCACCGAAAATTAGAGCTGGTACAAAAGAAAATTCATAAATAACCTCTTTTTGACATCAATTTTACCAACACAAACTAACAACTATGCCTCTTTATCAATTATAATTTTTATATAGAAACAGAATTGAAAGTTTGGAATTTTATTGAGTCTTTAAAATAAAAAATAAAAATAAAAATAAAAACTGCGTTCTAAAAATTATGATTACCGCACTGAAATCAAGAAAGAAGCTACTGCTACCCAATCACTATTTTATTTTAGTGAAATATTTTCTATTTGATAATCACAACTGCTACAAGAGGAAAAATTCAGAAATAAAACAGGAAAACACAAAAAACCCAGAAATAAATTTGACCTTTCTCTTCCTTTTCCACTGTTTTACTATCAATCAAACAGAAATTGAACACAAACCAAAATTTAATAAATAAATAAACAAAAAACAGAGAATTCACACAAAGTATTGAATAAGACAAGAGAGAGGACCTTGAGGATGCGGTTCACGTTGTTAAGGTCGATGAGATGAAGAGAGAGAGAGAAAGACACAGTCTGTTGAAGAGGAAAATAGAGTCCAGTGGGAAATTGTGGCGACCAAAGACAACGAGGTTGACCAAACTTTGGCCTAGACAATTACCTAACAACAAGTGGACTAGAAAAGAAAAACAGTGAAAAGAAAGAGGAAATGAGGGAATATTATTGGTGGGACCACCAAAGACAACGAGGTTGACCTAAAAAACCCATTTGCGTGGCTTTTTTTTTTTTTTTTTGGGTTACAACCATCTTGTTTCAGTTTTTCTTTTTCTTTGGTTTGTCTTTTCCTGTATTTTTCATTTGGTTTTTTTTTTTTTTTTTTTCATTCAATTATTCTCATTTGTTTTGGATCCTTTGGCTTGTACTTCTTTTAATATTTTATAAATTGCAAAACCCACCCTTAAGTTTCTCCATAATTCATTTTAATCCTCTAACATAGTTTCATTTTAGTTCTTTAAATTTTAGATTTATTCAATTAAGGTTTTTCCGTCAACTTTTGTTAAATTTTTTTATAAAAAAAATCTATAAAATATTTTTCAATTATTAATTGAAATTTTTTTATAAAAATTTGAAGAAAAATTTAAAGATTGAAAAATTAACTACAACATATAATAAAAGTTTATGGAAAAAAATCTTAATTAAATAAATTTTAAAATTAGAGGACTGATATAAAAGAAAACAAAGTTAAAGAACTGAAATAAATTTTGCTTACATCGTATAGATTTGCGGTATTACACAATTTTGAAAAATAAAATTACGTATATTCAATTTAAATGGAAGAATAAAATCATGGATTAGGGATACTGAACTTCCCACAACTATGGTTTTCCTTAACATCAACAGCCGAGAGTGCCCTAGTCACTAGCCCCATGATTAATGTACCATTTATACATGTTACCAAACCCACCATCACCAATTTCCCCACAAATAAACTTATCAAGCATTGCTTTGCATCATGCATTCTCTGTTATGAGCTCATGTAGTTACTCAAACCCAACTACACTAATAATGAAAACATTATCAAGATTTGTTTGTGTAGGGATGTTAGGCCCAGTAGTATATATTGGGCCGATGGCCTGATCCGAGGATGCCTAGTAGATCGAGAACAGTTAAATGCTGTTATGGAAGTTCGTGTTAGTGAATAAAGAGATAGAGTTTGGTCATAAGAGTCCAAGAAGATGTCCGAGGAGGATTACTTCCTCAACTAAGCAAAGCAGAGGTCCAAATGTGTGGTCTGCCATCCAGTGTAACGTTCCAGGAGGTTGTATTGATAAGGATACACCTCATGAAGGCACAGGACAAAAGGGAACTATGAAATATCTAAGAGAAAGCTGCTACCACCGCATTGAATGCTCTGTAGCTAACTTTCTAGCCACGTTAATGAAGAAGTGATACCTAAACAGTAATTTTTAGCCTTACAACTACTCCCAAAGACTTCAGGAAGGTGCTGATGGGACAAAGATCAACATCAGTAACTTGGTCTACACATGGAGGGTGGATGTGAAATAAGAAGATAGTATAAAAGAAAAAAAAAAACCCAGCAGGAAAGGGATCAGGAATTAAGAGAAAGACATTGTAAGAACTAGACTTGGACTTGTAACCAAATTAAAAAGAGATATATACAAAAACTTGTCTCATCAGATTGTACCGAGGGCAATTTTCTTTGAATTAAACTAGTTTGTCTTTGCTTTCTTGCCATTTGGGCCAATCATAATTATTGTCCAACTCATTAGAACCTAGTTTTACAACTCATTCTCTACAAATTCATTGTATTGGGCTATTTGGGCCAAGATCCTTTTGACTCTTAGGCCTAGGACACAAATTAGGTCCTTACAGTTTGTTTTCTAAATTTATGTAATTAGTTATTCTTCTTTTTTTTTTCTTTTTTTTTTTATAAGAATTAGTTATTCTTCTTTAATTCACTTTGATGGAAGCACGTTATATATATAGTTAAAATGGTTGTGGGAATATAAAAATCATATGTTGGAAACCTCACGATTTGCCAATTAAGCTACAAAGCTATTATCAAATAGATTATCAATTTATTAAATAAATAAAATCTAGAAGAATTCATCAATTGAAGATACCCAACGAGTGTAGGGCACCCAAGCTATTTACTTGTGGAAAACACAGAAGGAAAAGCAACCTTGAACGAGAGAGAAGATTTTCTAAACATGAGAGACTTTCAAATGTACACTAGGGAAAAAGTATACTCCAAATTTGTGGTGTGAATGTAAATAGCTGAGATTTGGTTGATAAAAATCTCTTTTGTGTTTGTTTGTTTATTAACAAGCCAAGCTTAAATTTTATTTTTAGGCTTATTTGATAAACTAGCAAGGGGAACTTTTGAATTTGCACTAAAGAAAAAGTAGACCCCAAAATTGTTGGGGAAAAATAGGAATTTGCCCCAAATTTACAAATTATGCAGCAAAATTATCCTATTTTGAAACTATTTAACAAAATGCCCCTATTTTTATACTCAATTTTAACAAAATCAAGTTACAGATGAAACTCGACATTAGCAATGTCAAGTTCTATGCATTTTTTGCCACTTAAATTTTTTTTGAAGATATCAAGTTTTACACCGAGCTTCAAAATAGGAGCATTTTGATAAATAACTTCAAAACATATGCATTTTGCTACATACTTTTCAAATTAGGGGTAAATGGCTATTTTTCCCAAATTGTTGTGAGGGTAAATACCTATTTTCCCCAAATTGTTGTGAGCGTAAGTAGCTAGGGTATGATTGATAAAAATCTTTTTTTTATTTTTTTTTATGTCTATTTATTTATTAACAAGCCAAGTTTAAATTTTATTTTTGGGCTTTTTTAATAAACAAGCTCAGTACAAATAATGGGCTTGATAAAGCTTGAAAATAGGCTTGAATAATAAGCCCAAACAATCTTTCTGTAGTGCCCCTGTGATTTCCATGGTGGTACACATGGCCCACTTATATCCATTTATCTCACTTTCCATGTCTAAAAAGAATATATATATATATATATATCAAGGTACTAGAATTCTTAGATTTGGGAACCTAGAAGCAAGAGGATTGAGAAAAATTATTACCTATCAAACTCAAAGACACTAATGTTGTAGAAAAGAAGAGACAAAAAGGCGGCGCCACCAAAGGTTTAGTAATGGTTAGACCGAGCTTTTGCAAAACATGTGGAATGGTGTCAATGTAGAAGGGAAGACATTTGGTGAAGCAAGAGATGAACAATATGTGTGTATGGGCCCACAGAATGGGGACAAGAGTTTAGCGAGTGTGTGTAATTTAGTTTGCGAAGTTTCTATGCTTAATGAAAATTAGAGGGAGTGAGAAGTATAATTTTAAATGGAAGAAAACAATATATTATGACACGTTTGGTAGACTGTAATAGACATTGTAATGTAATAGATATTCCTATGGCATAACTATTCAGTTGTTTGATTATATTTTTATTATAATGAATACTTATTTCTTATGAATAGCTATTCTTCAAAATAAGGAATAACTATTCATTATTAAAAGTACTGAATATCTATTCTTTTACCTTATGTAATAATTTTTTTAAAAAATTTCCTAAAAAGCCATTAGTTGCCACATCTTCAAAAGGAAAGAAAATAAATTTTCCTTTTTATTAATTATTAGCTTTATTTTGAACACCCTAAAATAAGTGTATTTTAGGAAATTTGACTTGAAAATGATTTTAATCGTGGATGCATATTTAGGATTCTATTCCTAAATGGTCACTAAACTAATGAATAGTAAAACTTATTACATTCCAACTTAATGTATTCTTTGTAATACTTATTCCTATTCTCATGTAATAATCATTACAGTGTACCAAACGTGCCCTTATTGTGGAAAATTTACAATGGGTAAAGCAAAATTTACCCATGGAAAATTCACACACTTTCTATCTCCTCTGGACATGGGAGTGCTCTTATAGTTGAAACCTGATCAGAACTCTTGTTGTTGATTCATGCTTTTTTCTATTTCTATGGTGCTGAGTTTTTTTTTCTGGGGCCCAAACCCATTAGGAGACAACCCCAAGTCAAAGTACTTAGTGTACTTGGGGCTTACAAAACAATCTTTGCGATTTGGGACAACCATCAAACCTCATTTCTGTGAATGACCCCCTTAATGGAGAAGTTTATGTACTTTTTCATCTCTAAGTAGCATGTACTTAAACTGCAAGCCAATCTTTGATATAAAACAAAAAGTACCGCCCATGAATGATCATAACAAAATGTTTTTTTCTTTGGATAAAAGGTAAGAAAACCAAATTTGGGAACTTGAGAAATAAGTTGAATTCCATGGCATATTTCAGTTTCAGGGAAAAAAAGTGGAACTTAACAAACAAGTTTATCTCCATGGCTCATATCAGTCTTCATTATATATAAGAGAAGCATGTATTGTACTAATATTGAAGTGATCATTTGTTTGTAGTAGTAGTAGTAGAAGTTCATAAGTATTGATGGCTTACATTCCTCCACACAAGCGTCACTCATACGAAGCTGCTAGTAGTAGTGAATCTAGTGATACGCAAAATAGACCCTCACCAATCCCACAATCCCTTGTTCCTCAATTCAGAAGAAATCTTAAATTGAGGATGCCACCCAAAACCTTTTCACAAAGATGTGGAAAGATAGTTTATAATTATGCAAAGCAGGCTATTTCCACATGGTTTCCTGTTGGTTTGGATCACAATCACCAGTTTCCATCTTCTGTACATGTTACCCCAGTTCCCTTGCAACTTTTTGGGAGAACAACAGGAACAAATCCACTAGTTTTGTTCAATAACAACAACAATCATCCAGGTAAATGTTATTATTTTTCTGCTCAGATTTTTTGTTTGTAACTAATTATTAATAATGGGTTTGTTGGTTTTGGTTAGTTGAGCAAGTGAGAAGTCCATGGGTGTATATAGCAGAAAATGTTGTGTCAGACTTGCTTTCTTCTTTCGAGAATGTCAAGGATGAAAATTTGGACTTGGAAGACGTCAAGCCAAAGTTGGTTGCTAGATTTGGAAAAATTCTTTTTCATGAGTAAGTCATGCTTCTATTCTATTCTATGAGTCATTGCTTTTGTTAATAGTTTGTTTGTTTGTGTTTGTGTTTCATGAGGTTGGCTCGAAGAAGTGAGTGAGATAAATCAAAAACATGAGTATTAGGATGACACTTATTTGTTATGCACTTTGCTACCTCAAACATAAGCAAGGTTGTCAACTGTCAATTCATCTTTATCTGTTGACCAAGAAAATAACTTAAACTTCATTAATCCAAAACTTTAATGATACACTCAGTCAGTTAGAGTAACAATATGATATGAAGTATGTTGCTGGTGTTGCTAATTAGCACCTCGTCGCCTTACAAGATCTAGGTGGAGAGTGAGGTCATGAGTTTAAGACATACTAGATGCCTGTGTAACTTTCAAAAAAAAGAAAAAAAAAAAAAAGAAAAAAAAAAAGAGAAGACGAAAGGCATATCTGGTGTCATTTATTTCTAGATATTTGTCTCAACATTACTGAATCTTGTCATGTAAAGTTATTACTGCAAAAGCACAAGTTCACACACAGAAGTTGTCAATAAAACAAGGGCAATTTGTTTCTAATGCAATTGTGCAGAAGACTTGCTTATTCAGATATGTGTCCACCATTATTTATCAATTATAGTCTACTCTTTTTATCTGGTTCTGTGTCTATTGGTTGCTACTTTCCCCTGGTGTTTTTTACAAACATACATTATCCTGGGTTTCTCATATTTGATCCTAGTGGTTCAGGACTTCAGGTTAAGGCTTTTCTAAATTAAATAGACCTAAGATTTCTGGTTTTACCTTTTTAGCCTAACTAGACATTAGATTTCTAGTCTTACCATATCATTTAAAATACCCATGTTTGAATTACAATGGGGTTATGATCGGTGTTCAGTACTGATTCTAACGTTGCATAGGCTTAAGGATTCCAAACATGAAAATCTTAAAGGAAACTTAGATTCCATTAATGAGGCCAGCCTATTTTTCTCTCTTGACCTCAACAAAGAGAGCACAGATATATCTTTGTTCTATGCAATCAAATACAATTTCCGATACAATTCTTTTAAGGCCTGTTCACCACGCCCACATCATGCCAAAATCAGATCCTCGAACAATCCCTTACTATAAAGGATTTATAAGCAGAAATTTCTACTACACCCATCATGCCAAAATATGATCCTCAAAGCTTTCTAAAGACAACACACATATAAGGCCTTCTAACAGCTTCAGAAACCCAGTCACCCTACACAGCCCTAAAGTTTGCACCCAGTCACCCTACGCAACCCATAATTTGCACCCATAAAAGTCTCCGAAAATGGTCATGCTTCTTACCAAGCAGTCATAGCACTTACCCCAACAGAGCTTGGTTAAATATGGTCAATTTCCTTGCTCCTAATTCACCATCATTCTGTAGGGATTCGCACCAAGTTGCAATCTACCAAATGGAACTTAAATTGAACTCACCCCATTTAAAGAATTACCTGGATGTTCATTTCATTAGCCATATGAGTAATGTACTTTTAAGTAAAGCAACCACCCTTTGATAAAAGAACCCCGCTTTTACTGGGTTTGAGAGGTAATTGGTAGATAGCCTTACCTCCAATTTTGGTGAGGCTAATTCCCAGATTCCAACCCTTGACACATCACTTAAACAGAGGGCACTTGCCATTGCAACCTGTTGATAAATACAGATTTTTTGATCAAGCCAATTGTTTCTCATCCTTCCTAAAACAATTCCATACTACAGTAGCTTTATGAGGGCAACCCATTGGCATAACATGATAGTTCATAGGTAGAGCTCCCTACCTTACTAACAACAAAGTAGCCAACTCCGCATCTTCAAAGACCCCCATTGGGGCTAGCTTACTCCTACTCAAGTTGCACTTTAACCCACAGACTACTTTAAAACACAAAATTGTAGACGAAATATTCACAAATCAAGATAAAGCCTTCCTCAACAAATAAGAGATATGAAATTGTCAAGAGTTTCATTAGAGCCTTCCACCACTCTAAAACCAGTCAGAGAGAAAGAAAAGAAAAGAAAACCTTCCTCCATAGTTGTCAATAGCATATGACTAAGACCCTTTATAATTTGGTAAATAACAATGAAGAAAATAGAACCCCTTGTCTCAACCCTCTAGATTTGTCAAAGAGGCTTGTAGGCAGCACTAAAAATCTAATAGTGGTGAAACAGATAGCTATTTATTTCTTCCATTTCTCACCATAACAAAAATGGTCTAGTATGTACAAAAGACAATTTTAATTCACATGATCATAGGCTTTTTCAATATCAAGACATTCATTGGCTATGGGAGAATTGAGTCTAATCTTTATCTCCCTTCCAAAAAAGCAATTTGGTACTTGGGCATTATTTTTCCTAACAATGGTTTTAATCTATTGGCTAATACCTTTGCCAAAATTTTATACATACAACCGACCAAATTAATTGGTTGAAAATATCTTATACTTCTAACTCCCATATTCTTCGGCATTAGAGTTTTAGCATTGCAAGGTTTCCCAATGCTGTTTTTATTGTATTGGCTAATACATTTGCCAAAAGTTTATACGCATGATTGAGCAAACCGTTTCAACGAGAATCTCTTATACATCTAAATCCCATTTTCTTTGGTGCTTGGGTTTGAGCATTGAAAGGTTTTTCAAAATAGTAAAGAGGCATAAACTTCCTGGAAAAAATCTAAAAAATCCTTCCTTCTCCACAATTCCCCAAAATGTTGGAAATATGCCATAGCGAAGTCATCCTAGCCTTGAGCTTTATCTCTAGTGATTTGTAAATGATAGTGATAAATGCAACGATAGTGATTTGTAAATGCCATTATTTAGTAGGTGTATTTGCTAGCTTGCAGTTAGTGATAAATAGGTGTATCCACTTCCTTTATTTGATTTTTGGTTTTTTATCGGCAAGTGAACATAAGCACTTAATGGGTCTTGAACCCATGAACTTGGCCCTTCACCTGATTCTTATGGCGAGAGCATCTAAGCTAGAGCTCATTGGCAACTTCTCTAATAGATTTGATGCCCTAGATTTTGGCTAAGTAGCAATTTGAGCCCATTGGTTTCAGCCTTCTACTAGAATCCATGTGCTTGCACAAATTAATCCAATGTCACATCTAAGTGTCAATAGATTGACTGATGATACGATTCATTTGTTTTGGCAACAACATCTGGATCATTTCATATCCCATTTAATAAATTGTACTAAATTGTTTGAAGTAATGAATGTATTGATGTTGATGTTTTGTAACTTTGAAAATTTCACATATCAAATTTGTAATAAGAGAACCCTTTAATATAGTTGGAAGAGTTAAGTAGCTACAACTTTCTCATGTAGGAGCCCTTCAATCAGCGAAGAAACTACAAGAGTAGGTTTGGCTGCAGAAACTACATTGAGTCAATTGAGGAGATCATTTTACACAAATATTCCTAATTCATATATGGAGAACATTACGGGAGAAGTTGCCAAAAAGATTAAAGTTGATTTTGAAGAGGAAAAAGATTTATACCATGTACAGGTATTTCTTTTGCTGAACACCTCTGCTTATTATATTCACAATTATGCCGTATGATTTAGTTGGCCACTGACTTCCCCAATTTACTTTCTCATTTTGTATAGTTGTCTGATGCCACACTACCAGATTCAACTATTTCTTGCAAATGCAGTGTGATAAAAGAAGACAAAAGGCTTCAACTTTGTAAGGCAAGTTTTCTGCTTAATATTGATGCACATTGCATTCAAATCATGCTTAGGTCTGAACTTGTTACCTAGGGTGCTGATGATTTGTTTTCTTCCTGTTTTATTAATTTTACGTGACAAATACATCAATTTAACGTGAAAAGTATAGAGTAAAAAAGATGATGAGGTTTAGAATCTCCTAGTTGCTGCCTTTTTTTTGGACAAATGGAATTTTTCTTATTATTTAAGGTTTGGGATTTGATTCATTATGGGGAGAGAGAGAGAGGGATTTGGGACTAGCATTTGTGAAAAAGAAAAAGAATATCTGATTTTTTATTTTTTATTTTTCCTTTTTCTAGGCATATTTGACCTTCCTTCCAATTGTTTATTATGTGTGATTTGAGACTTATGTTTATATGTCACTATTCTTGTAGATTGAACTACACCAAGTGCGTCATATGGTCATAGACATATCGTGCCTTGATAAAAACTTAGACCTAAGGCTGATGCTATCCACTAAGAGGACCTTAACAGCTCTCACTGTAAGTTTAATGTCTATATTTGCTGCCATCTACGTTATTTTACATTATTTCAAAAAAAAAAAAAAAATGGTCATTTTCATCCCAAAATCTTAAAGAAAACTACACAAGGAGAAATCTCTATGCTGGAGCTTTTATGCATCTGAATCCCCCACTTCTGGAGGAGAAAATATGTGGTATAATTTTTAATTGTTATGCATAGACGCGTGTCTCTTCAGGCAAGAAACTTACCAACATCCACCTGAGTTTCCAGCAAAAAGTTTCCTCTAGACGAACATGAATTTGGTATTTGCAAATAGAAGAAGTTTTCTATAAATCAAGTTTTAGTGTTGACTTCTAAAAGAGTTTGTTTTATGAGGTAACAGATTTGGACATGAACATTTTGGTCAGGAAATGGTTTCGCCTAACCTAAAGATTTAATTTTCACTCATTTTCTATTTGTTTATTTATTTACTAGGCTTTTAATCACATGCTTTGCACGTGAGAAATTGAGCCTTTGATAGAAAAATAATAATAATAGTTGTGTGTTCAAAAGCTTTATACAATTATATAGGATGAAATAATTAGTGGTAATCCTTCAAATTTTTTTTAACATTATTCAAAGTATGTAAAAAAACAAAGCATATATGTATATACACACACTAGGGAAAACAACAATTGACAAGACATAAGGATGGCACATTTTCTTTTTCCTTTCACGGACTTTTTGAGCAGAGGTGAAGCAAAACCTGGACTAATTGTCTCCCCACCTTTATTTTATGGCAAACTAGAAGATGCTAGTAAGTAAGAGCAAGAGGTGTGCATTAAAAAAATCTAGTTAAAGTTAAAATTATATTGGTTGAGTTAATTGCATATAATTTTTACTACAAAATGGATTATTTATATTACAAATAAATTAAAAATAATAACTTCAAATTTTTTTTTTATAAGTAATAAAAATAATAACTTCATATCTTATGAACTTATTTACAAACTAACACAATCCAATCTCAAGTCTGTATAAGTATATTTTTTTTTATATATAATTATGCAAGTACACTTTTATACATATACACACATGAACATATAATATTATGTATACTTAAATCAATGATTGTACTCACAAGTTTATTCACAAACACATTATTATGTTGAGTTGACTTATTTAATAGTTGAGAGTACTTAAGCTTGAACTTGGTTCATTTACTTAATAAACAAACACAAACAAGATATTTCCCAAATCGAGCTCGAACTGTTTATAAATTATAAATAACTCGGTTCATTTACAGCCGTAGTACATGTGTGTGTGCATTCAAATGCCTATGTATACATGTGAAAATAAATAAAAAAAACATATTTTTATCATGCTTAAGTTAAGTTTAGGTTAAAGTTTTTTGGTCCTTATTGATAGAAAATTTAAGATTCAATATATTAATTTCTTCCCTCTACATATTTTAGTAGGAAGGATTAATCATATATATATATATATATATGGTAAATTGTTACTAGAAGTGGGAGGGGGGGATTTGAACCTTAGTTCTCCTTATAAAGGAGACTAGTCAATGGCACTAAGCTACCAGGATCTTGACATTATCATCTTCTTTTGTATGAAGCAATTAGACTAAAAAAGAAAAATAGAAGAAAAAAAAAAATAGAAAAAGAAAAAAGTTGAAAACAAGGGTGGGATTGGACTAATCTTTACCATATGGGATAGTTTTAGCATGGTATTTCTTTCTCCTAAGAGTCTAAGGCTTAAATTTGTGACCAAACTAATTTATGTACTCTCCAGGATGATGAGATGCAAAGCATTAGAAGTCTTATTAATTCTGCAATTCTAGATCAAGATGTGAAGGGTGGGTTGAGATGGCCCTTGGGGAAGGCATCTTCTGGAGGTAGATATTGTGTGGTGGGGGTTTGGCACACAATAGCTAAAGATTATAAAACTTCATCATTAAGCCTGAAAGTGAGACATGCTGATCGATATGATCTTAGAACTTCAATTGGGGAAGCTACAAGGGAGATAAATCTGAAGCTAAAAAACATTGTCTCATTATTACAGGTAAGAAACATATATAACTAAGATGCTTATTATAAGTGAATAAGGAGCTTAGTCCATGTAATCTAATTGAGGAACAAATGTCCAACTAGATTTGTTTTGTTATATTCTTGCCTGTAAGGACCATTCCATAACTTCACTTCAAATTAAATTTTGCCATCACATCATTAGATTATGTGTTCTATTTCATATGACTTAGATGTCATTTGCTATCAAATCCATAAATTCATACATTTAATGTTTTTGTGATTTAGTTAAGTTTACTAGCATTTTATAGGAGATCCTAAGTAGTTTAGGTTTTATTTTCTTTGATTCCAAGTTAGTGTTTTATCAGTTGAGAGATGCTACGTCTACAACAATTTTACAATATTTTTACAACAAATCACAGGTGGTTAGTTGTTATTGGTTCAAATTTGAAACTAACACTAAGATTACTTTTTTGCCCCGACAATAACAACCAATAATAACCTGCCACTTAGGAAATGTTGTAGAAATGTTGTAGACATAGCATTTCTCTTTATCAGTTACTACCTTGTTAGATTTTTAGTTTACAAGTCAAACTAGGAGTCCGACTTCAATATTGCTTATGCTTCTAGTCTTTTGTTGCTTACCACAGCATTTAGATACAAATTGTTATGAGTATTTTTTTCTCTTTCCTTTATTTCTTCATTATGTGTTATGAACTCCTCTTTCAATTTTCAGGAACAGGAGGTTGAGGTTAGTTCGGTTGCTGAGATGCTCAAAGACCACTTGAAATTGATATGGGATCATTTCCTATGCTGTGAACATTTTTTTGACATGAAATAGCAAAAAAGGTGGCAAAAAGATAAAAACAGAAGGGACACCATCCGGAAAAGAGTGGTTTGAATATTTTTGATATGTTTGTGTATTTGCTTACATCTTATGGCAATTTCAAGGCAATGGGCATTGATTCAGGATTGTAGTTTTTAGTATAAGATGATACGTCATCTTGTATTGGTCAGAAAACTATTAAATCATAGGGTCTTGTTATCAATTATTATAAAAATCCAATAAACTTTGATAAAGAAAACGATTAAACCCACTTCCAAAGACACCAAACATAATCCAATTGAATTTTAAACATAATTAGTTGCATTAATCTATGGGAGAAAACATTGGGATACTTTTGCAAGCTAGAAAGTATTCCAACATGACATAGGTTGAGTCCAACTCTAAGTGACAGAATGAACCCTTGTTAGTAGGATTTGCACAATAACTTAGCTCGGTTCTACTCGTTTAGTTTTTCGATCACCACTGCAGTCCAACAATCAATAGCAAAGACACTTTTCACTCATAGTCAAAGCTACAAAATAGCATGCCCAAGTAAGGAGACAAAACAAAAGAGCTTTATTAATAACATTACAACAAATAAGTCCTAACAAAATAAATTGTTGTTGCCACCCGATTAGAGACCTCCCTAATTCATTCCAAGGTGCTAAATCTACTAATTGATCAACCTAGAAGATAACATTATCCTCCTTTCCGTGCACTCTTTATATTAAGATATGTTGTCCACCAATTCCAACCATAATGGAGATGAGATCATTCATAGCAAACTAGATGTCAAATTTCTACAAGATTATGAAATTTGAGACAATCTATCAGCAACAATTTAAAAAAGAAGGCATTTAAAATGTAATGGTATGTTCAAAGGACCTTGAACCTACGACTATTGGCAAATTCAAATCCATTTCAAAACTTCCTGCTCTATGAAATTGTGGATGGCATAAGCATATGGTCATGCCTACTGAAGTTTGAATTTTCAGAATTGGTGCTGACTAGTAATAAACTAAAAAAAAGTTCCCCAGTCTACAAAGCTCCCACTTTCGTGGGGTCTTGAAGAGGAGATTGGTAGGTAGCTTTACTCCTTTCTTTTTTTTTTTTTTGGGAGAGGCTGATTCCGGCCCGGTGACTAGAAACAGACAGATGGACCAAAATCCTAATACTCACATATTATAACAAAATTAAATGATACGGCCTCCAACAATAGATTAGAACTAAAAATTTAAATCCATTAAGAATTATGAGTAACTTCATTATTAGAGTGATAGAGATAGATTATGCAATGAAGTGATGAACATGTAAAGGCTTATTTTTATAATTTGTCTAACAATTGGAAGACCTCATCTTCCATATTGTAATTATGTGGAAGGAGGTTCCATTGAGTCTGTAACCTGTTGGTTTCAGGAAGCTGTGGGGTGATTTTCGGTTTCTTGTAGATTTACAAGTGTGTCAGATCAGTTTGTCTGGGCATTTACCGGTATTTATGGTCCTAATTCTATGAGAGACAGAAGGTTCTTATGGGAGGAATTAGTTGGTTTAATTAGCTGGTGGAATGTTCCATGGTGTGTGGGTGGTGACTTTAATGTGGTAAGGTTTCCTTCTGAGCGTTCTGGTTCTACCTCTTTTAATGCTGCTATGAGGGAGTTTTCCAATTTTATTTCTAATCAAGGCCTCATTGATATTCCGCTTCAAGAGGGATCCTTCACTTGGTCTAATACTCGTGAAGTTACTTCGAAGGCTAGGTTGGATAGATTCTTGTTTTCTGCAGATTGGGAGGATAAGTTTCCATCTGTCTCTCAACAACGCTTGCCTAGGCTGTTATCTGATCACTTCCCGATTGTTCTTGAGGGTGGTTCCTTTCAGAGAGGTAGGAGGCCGTTTAGATTTGAGAATATGTGGCTTAAAGATGAGGGTTTTATGGAAAGGGTGCGATCTTGGTGGGAATCTTATAATGTCCAAGGAGCTCCGAGTTTTGTTTTGGCCAATAAATTGAAGCTCTTGAAAAATGATTTGAAGAAATGGAATGTAGAGGATTTTGGAAATGTTGAAGAACGGGTGAGAAAATTGTGGCAAAAGCTTAGTGATTTAGAGAAGATTGAGGACAGTCGTGCTTTATTGGAGGAGGAAAGGCTGGAGTTGGAGAGAGTTCGAGGTGAATTAGAAAAAGCTACTTTGATGGAGGAAATCTCTTGGAGGCAGAAGTCTAGAGTCCTTTGTATTAGAGAGGGAGACAGGAATACCAGATTCTTTCATCGTATAGCTAACTCTCACAGAAGATTTAATTCCATTGATAGGCTTATGGTGGATGGTGAATTGTCTTCAGATCCGGAGGCTATAGCTGGTTGTATTTCTCATTTTTATAGGCAGCTATATGCTGAAACTGTGACTCATAGACCTTTATTAGATGATGTGGAGTTTTCTTGTATCTCGGAGGAAGATGCACTTTGGCTAGATAGGCCATTTGATGAGGAAGAGGTGTTTGGGGTGATTAGTGATTTTAAGGGTGATAAGGCTCCTGGCCCGGATGGATTTTCTATGGCATTTTTTCAGTCTTGCTAGTGTATTTTGAAGGCTGAAATTATGGCAGTGTTTCAGAATTTTCATACTCAGGCTGTGTTTGAGAAGAGCCTTAATGCTTCTTTCCTTGCTCTTATTCCAAAAAAGGTGGATGCTGTGGAGATCAGGGATTTCCGGCCTATTAGCTTAGTTGGTGGGATTTATAAGATTATTTCTAAGGTGTTGGCCAATCGTTTTAGAAGGGTGGCACATAGGCTTATTTCAGATTCTCAGAATGCATTTGTGAAAGGTAGACATATATTGGACTCTTTTCTAATTGCCTCAGAATGTGTTGATAGTAGATTGAAGTCAGGTGTTCCAGGAGTGTTGTGTAAGTTGGATGTGGAGAAGGCATATGACCATGTGAGTTGGGGTTTTTTAATGTATATGCTTCAACGCTGTGGGTTTTCAGAGAAATGGAGAAATTGGATAATGTGTTGCATCTCTTCTGTTAAATTCTCCATTCTGATCAATGGTAGTCCTTCTGATTTCTTTGGTAGTTCTAGGGGGATTCGACAAGGGGACCCCTTGTCTCCATTGTTATTTGATATTGTTATGGAGGGTTTGAGTCGTATGTTGGATGTGGCTGCTACTACTAGTCAGTTCTCAGGCTTCTCTGTAGGTAATATGGCTGGCAACTCAGTGATGGTGTCTCATCTTTTATTTGCTGATGACACTCTTATTTTTTGTGATGCTGATCCTTTGCAAATAGCTAGTTTGAGAGCAATTCTAGCTAGATTTGAGGAGGTCTCAGGTCTAAGGATTAACTTGGGGAAATCTGAGTTGGTTCCTATAGGGGTGGTGCACAATATGGATGTTTTGGTGGGGATGTTGGGTTGTAGGCAATCCTCTCTTCCTTTGAGATATTTGGGGCTTCCGTTAGGAGCTAAATTTAAGGAGTTGTCAATTTGGAACCCCATTTTGGAGAAGATGGAAAAAAAATTAGCAGGGTGGAAGAGGTTGTATCTATCCAAGGGGGGCAAGGTAACTCTTATTAAAAGTACTCTGTCCTCCTTACCTACATACTTCCTTTCCCTTCTGCCTTTACCTGGGAAGGTGGCAAATCGTATGGAGAAGCTACAACGAGATTTTCTGTGGAGTGGTATTAATGGTGATTCTAAATTACACTTAGTCAGTTGGGCTCAGGTCTGTAAGCCGCTGCAGGTTGGAGGGTTGGGTATTAGACGATTGAGGAGTTTTAATTCTGCCTTGTTAGGAAAATGGTTATGGAGGTATGGCATGGAGACCGATGCTTTATGGAGGAAAGTTATTGAGGTGAAATATGGGAATGATTGGGGTGGTTGGTGCACGAAAAAGGTGACTAGTGCTTATGGTGGTAGTTTGTGGAGACATATTAGGAGTGGTTGGATGAGTTTTTCGAAACTTCTTCTGTATGATGTGGGAGATGGTACTAGAGTGAAGTTTTGGAAGCATCTGTGGTGTAGAGATCATACTCTCCAAGAGTCTTTTCCGGAACTTTATTGTATTAGTAGAACTAAGGATTCTTCAGTAGCGGAGGTGATGTGTTGGTCTGGTGGGAGGATTAATTGGGATGCTAAATTTCGTCGCCCTCCTCAAGATTGGGAACAAGAATCCTTTGATCTATTTATGGATTTGGTTTACTCTTCGACGGTACGGGGATTGGGCTCGGATAGGGTGTGTTGGAAGCCAGCAAGGAATAGAGGTTTTGAGGTTAGAGGATTCTATCTTTCTTTCTACCCTCCTACCACATTATCTTTCCCTTGGAAGATGATTTGGAAATCGAAGGTTCCTCCAAGGGTAGCCTTCTTTTCATGGTCTGCTTCCTTAGGTAAGATTTTAACAACAGATAACCTTCGCAAGCGACGTGTGCTAGTTCTTGATTGGTGCTATATGTGTAAGAAGTGTGGGGAGTCGGTGGATCATCTTCTTCTGCATTGCCCCATTGCTTGTGAGTTGTGGTCGTTGGTGTTTTGTTTGTTCGGAATTCATTGGATTATGCCTCAGAAGGTTATTGAGTTGTTTGAGTCTTGGCAGGGTAAGTTTGGTCGACATAGAAATATTGAGTTGTGGAGAATTGTGCCTCATCGCTTGGTATGGTGTATTTGGCGCGAAAGGAATGCTAGAAGTTTTGAGGGATGTGAACGCTTTATGTTAGAGATTAAGTCTTTTTTTTTTTACACATGCTCCTCGATTGGAGTGTGGTCTTTTGTCATTTTTCTTGTTCTTCCCTTCCTATTTTATTTGATCGTTGTAATCTTGGTTTTTGATGTATGCCCCCATAGTACATTCCCAATGTACTCGGGTTGGCTGTTTTTAGTTTTTTAATAAAATTTTCGTTAATTATCAAAAAAAAAATTTTTAACAATACATTTTAGGCCCAAATCCAAATCTTTGCATGGTTACTAGCTATTAATATTTTACTTGTCCACTGCCTTCTACAACTTCATTGATTTTTTTATAGAATAATTTTGGGAAACAACTTTTACCCTTAAAAGACATAGAATTTAGCAACAAATCACATGATTAATTTCTTTCATCAATTCTGCATTTTCTTTGTGTTAGTTTCTATTCAAATTAGGTTGGTACCCAATCCAATGAACGAGCATCCAAAGATGCAAATGAAACAATGCAACTTAAAAAAGAGACATACCTTAGCATCAAATGCAAAAGAAATCGAATGGAAACAGTGAAGAAGAAACTTGTTTCAAGGTTGTTTTCAGATGGAGGAATATTTCTTCCAAGTTCGATCAAGATGTTCTCATTTTCTTCGATGGTGGATACAAATTGAAGTCAGAAGAATCATCATCATTGACAAAGTTCTAGGCCGTTGAAGAAGAACCCAAATCAAACCCATCACTAAAAGTTGAGCCAATTCCCAAATCTGGTAGACCCATGCGTTAATCGGACCCATATGATGTCATATTATTCGGAACCTCCATACTAGATAGCAAAGAAATGTGGCTTGTGTAATTAAGGACAAGGACTTGAGGAGGCTGATATTTTCTTACCATGGGAAAAGTATATGTTGACAGCCCATCAACATGAAACCCTTCAAAGGAGAGTCAAACTCATTACTTGTTATTTCAATACTTTATCAGCTGATTCATTTCTTTTCACAAGCATTTTATTAATTTTTATGAAATGCTATAAACTTTTTTGATAGGTATGAAATGCTATAAACTTTGATTAAGGAAATAATTAAATCCACTTCCAAAGACACCAGACATAATCCAATTGAATTTTGAAAAAAAAAAAAATAATTGTATTGCATTAATCTTCTTTTTTTTCACTCAAAAGTACGACCGGAAGTTATCAAATTTATTTATAAAAAAATAAATAAATAAAAGGAAAGAAAAAAGACCCAACAAAATTTTTGTTCTTCCAGAGAAACTGGGCTTACTCTCTCATCCTGGCATCTTCTAGGAATAAAGAACTGAAATTGAGAGCTAGGAGAAAAGAACATTCATAGAAAACCTTTTTTTGACATCAATTATACCAATTCAAACTAACAACTATGCCTCTTTACCAATTACAATTTTTATATAGAAACAGAACTGAAAGTTTGGAATTTTATCGAGCCTTTAAAAAAAAAAAAAAAAAAAAACTGTTGTCTAAAAATTATGATTTCCACACAGAAATCAAGAAACAAGCTACTGCTACCCAAACATTATTTTTTTTTTTATTTTTTTATTTCCCTTTTCACATTATAATAGTAAGGGAAACATTTTTTATTTGACAATATCAGAACTGCTACAAGAGGGAAAATTCAGACATAAAACAGGAAAACACAAAAAACCCAGAAATTAATTTTACTTTTCTCCCCCCTTTCCACTGTTTTCCCGTCACTCAAACACAAATTGAACACAAACCAAATATAAATTTAATATTAAAAAAAAAAAAAAAAAACAGAGAATTCTCAGAGAGTATTGAATAACAGAAGAGTGAGGACCTTAAGGATGCGGATGGATCACGTTGTCAAGGTCGATGAGATGAAGAGAGAGAGAGGGACCGTCGGTTGAAGTAGAAAACAGAGAAAGAAATTATTTAAGGAAAGCTGAAACGTTTGATAATTGTCAACCCAACAAGTGGACTGTTACTGTTATTAGGTCCAATTACGAAACTTCTTCTTACAAACTGAACTTACCAACAGAAGATAAATTTTTTTTTTTTTTAATAATAGAAAAAAAAATGTTGTTTATATAAACACACTCACAACTCACAACACACAAGCCCTGGTCACACAACATAAAAAATATTTTTTATGAGACAAAATATCTTAGAAGTTCTTCTTTGGATTTTTCATCTTAAAATTTATCAATACAATTACTTAATTAAAAAATATATTTTTCACCCCAAGAGAAAAAAGGCATATGACAAAATTTTAAGAGGACAACCTAAGAAACAACACAAAATATTATACTTAAATCTTGCCCCCCCTTTTTTTTTTGTAAATAGTAAAGAATAAAAAAATTTCCAATATATATTATAGGTAACATAAACCAAACCCATTTAACAATAATATCTCACAAACATATAAAATTAATTCAAGTGCAAATGAACAACTAAATAGGACTAAATTATCCAACTCTCCTACTTTTTTTTTTTTTTTACTACATTTAACATCTATATGAAAAATTTTAAGAAAACAAAACAACCTGGAATTTAAGAGTAGTAATAGAAAAACACACATACAAAAAACAAATTTACAGAAATAATTATCAATACTTACATCAAGAAGATTCTAAGTTTTGACTTCAGAACACACTTAGGGAAGTTTTCAAGTTAGCCTTGGTCAAAAATTGGTAAAGCTAAGTCCATGTGTTGAAGATGCATCAACAGTAGCTAAACGACAGCAGAAACTAAACGGGAAAGAAGCTTCAAAGAATAAGAAAAAAACGACTACAAGTTGATTTGGTGAAATAATTAAAGAAGCAAAGAAAACGGTAGCGTTTTGTTTAATGAAAAAGCAGAGCCAACACATGAGAAGTTGTAAACCAAAGAGAGTTACGCGCAAAGCCAAATGTCATGATCTGGTTGGTCACTACCTGAAGTCGTTGCACAGTGAAGTTTGTTAGGAGTTAGTTAGAGTTTGTTTCAGTTTTCCCGCCTTTTCTTCCTTCTTGTGTTGTATATAAACAGAGCAGTTATTTTATTTGTACATACTTCCCAATCACTTTGTGATTGATTATTGAATTCTCTCAGATTCAGATAGGTTTTCCATTCTTGCTTTCTAGAACTTTCTTTTCTTACACCATGTGAAATAGGATTGTTATACCATTGTGCCAAAAAGAAGAAATACTTTCTCCACCACAACCCAAAAAAAAAAAACCCAAAAAAAAAAGAAAAAAAAAAGAAAAAAAAAAAAAAAGCAAGTAAAGCAGGAATTTATGCTTGTTTACCAACGTAGATTTATACATTTTTTTTTTCTCTCTTATTTAACCTCTTTTTTCTTTTTTAATCTTATTTTATCTATGTCTAGACTTTTATATTAACATTACCTTTCCAAACATGCTCAAATTTTGTTTTCTCTTCATTTATTAGATTTCTTTATGTGTCACCGTTTATATTTCTTTGTACATTTCATTTATTTATTTTTCAGCAATTTTTTTTAATATTAGAATTTTGGGGGTACCTAGATCCACCGAAATGTTTTCACCGAAAGAATTCTGGGAAGAAAGAGGTTGACTAAAAAAAACCTATGTCCATGGCTTTTTCTTTCTTTAAAAAAAAAAAAAAAATTATGCCAATTTGATTTTCTCTTTCGTTTTTTTTTTCTTTTCCTGTCCTTTTCATTGATTTTTTTTTTTTTTTTTTGTCTTTTTCTGCTTACATTTTTTTTTTTTTTTTTGGATTCTTTGGCTTGTGTGTGTGTGTTTAATATATATATATATATATATAAAAGGCTAAAATGCAAAACTCATCATCTAAGTTTCTCCAAAATTCATTTTAGTTCTCTAACCTTGCTTTTGTTCATTTCAATCCTCTAAGTTTCAAATTTAATCAATTAAGGTATTTCCGTTAACTTTTGTTAAATTTAAAAAAAAAAACAAAAAAAAAATCTGGAAAATATTTTTCAAATCAAAATTTCAAAATGATTTCAATGTTTCACAGCAAGTCATAGGATGAAAACACACTTACGATTACATTTATTTAAGAACAAAATTTAGCTACAAAACTGGTTATAACTCAATAAAATAAACATTACTACATATTTTAAAAATCTAACTATTGAATTGCATGTTCTCTACGCTCTTAATGCACATGTCAAATTTTGTATCAATTGGATATTTATTTACTATATGATCTATAAGTTTATATTTTAAACTACAAATAAAACTTGCAATTTAAACAATTTATTGATGACATAGAAATTGTGCAAGCGTTGAGGACATAAGAAGAAGATGTAATCTATTAGTGAATTTGTCAAAATTCACATTTAGTAAAAAGATATTTAGTAAAATTGTAGGTTTAGATTATAACTAATTTTGTAACTAAACTTTTTCATTTATTTAATTTATTTATATTGTAATATTTACATTTAATCAAAATGTTATAACATTCTATCCAAAAAAAAAAAATGTTATAACATAAAATGTATAGCCTACCTTTTATCATTAAATTTTCTATATAAAAAAAACCTTTTGTCATTAAAAAAAAAAAGGTAACATAGATGATGAATATATATATATATATATATATTTTTTTTTTTCAAATAGTGATTTTTTTCAAAAAAAATTTCAACGATAATACTAATTTTTTTTTTAGGAGAAGATATTAGTTTTATTTAAATACTAGTCAAGGCAGCATGTGTAAGGCATGTGCTAGCCATGGGGAAAAAATTAGTGATTAGGGTCAATTTTAGATTTTATTTGCATTACAAAATAAAGATATAAATCATTTGATTTTTAAAATATATACAGATTTACGTTAATCAAAAGAGACATTAATTTTAAGATTTTTGATAATTATGTCATAAAAAGTTAATCCCTTTCGTATAAGACTGTGACAGATCCCAGTCTAATATTTTATTATTTTATTTTAACCTATAACTTACACCTCAATAGTTGTGAATATATTGTAATAAAAATAAAATGTCATGACATTTTTAGTTGTGCTAGATCTCGGTATAATATTTTATTATTTTATTTTGACTCATAAGGAATTGACACATGCGTCACAACATTTTCATAATATCCCTATATATACATTGTACTTAATTACAATGTAAATTTATATTGTAGGCACAAAAAAATTGGCAAATTTTGTATACTATATTTACAAAATTTGTACAACATTTACTATTTTTTATGCAAATGTGTATAATATTAACCACTCTTGTGTATATATAATGTAAACTTGCATTGCAAGTACAAAGTAAACATATAAAGATTTTTAAAAAAACAAAAACAAAAACAAAGCTTAAACCAACTGGCATACTTGAAGGGTAAAAAAGAAAAAAAAAAAAAGTGCACCTCACTAATTGAATAAACCAAAAAAATACTATTCATGAGCCTTTGGCTCTTTTTATATATTTAATAGATATGCTAGCTTACATAAATATTTAAAAAAAAAAAAAACTTTTAGGCACTGTAGAAATTAATGTCAAAATGTTGTGGACTTAGCATTTTTTTATTTAATTTATAAGAAACTGAGATCTCAACAATTGTGAAAATATTGTGATAACAATAAGTGTTGTAACATTCTCTCAAAACATTTATTTTTAGTTGTGGTTGGTCACAGTCTCATATTTTATTATTTTATTTCGACTTGTAAGAAATTGACACGTTAATAATTGTGAAAATATTATGAAATTTGTTGTGTCAGTATAATAATATATTTACCAACTTACATAAATATTTAAAAGAAAAAAAAAACACAAACCGATTACTAAAAAAAAAAAAAAAAAACTTTAGGCACTGTAGCTATCATGCCAGTTGAATCAACCAAAAACACTACACAATAAGTGTTGTAACATTTTCTCAAAATATTTATTTTTAGTTGTAGTTGGTCAGAATCTCATATTTTATTATTTTATTTTGACTTGTAAGAAATTGACACGTCAATAATTATGAAAATATTGTGAAATTTGTTGTATCAGTATAACAATATATATACCAGCTTACATAAATATTTAAAAAAAAAAAAAAAACACAAACAGATTACTAAAAAAAAAAAAACTTTAGGCATTGTAGCTACCGTGCCAGTTGAATAAACCAAAAGCACTGCACAATAAGTATTGTAATATTTTCTTAAAACATTTATTTTTACTTGTGATTGGTCACAGTCTCATATTTTATTATTTTATTTTGACTTGTAAGAAATTGACATGTCAATAATTGTGAAAATATTGTGAAATTTGTTATGTCAGTATAACAATATATATACCAGCTTACATAAATTTTTAAAAGGAAATAAAAAACAAAAACAAAAACCAATTACTGAAAAAAAAAAAAGAAAAAAAAAAAAAAACAAACAAAAACTGTAGCTACTGTAGTTACAGTGCCACTTTGCATTGTAGCTACTATTCAAAACTTGGAAAAAAAAAAAAAAGTGGCTCACGAAACCAAAGCATTGTAGCTACAGTGCTTTAGCACATTCGCATACGTCAATAATTGTGAAAATATTGTGAAATTCGTTGCACTTGGCACGTGCTTACCATGGAAAAAAAGTACTATGGTAATTAATGTCAATTTTAGATTTTATTTGTATTACAAAACAAAGATATGAATTATTTGATTTTTAAAGTATATAGAGATTTACATTAATCAAAAGAGACATTAATTTTAAGAATTTTGATAATTATATCGAAAAAAGTTAATCTCATTCGTTTAAGAATTTTGATCAACCACAAAGTTAGGGTAGTTATTTCACATATAAATATTTATTTAACTATAATAGTTTTTTAGTACCTACTTGCTAAAGACAATATATCTATTCTCTAAAAACTTCTAAGAATGATAACGAATATCATCATCTTTCAACAATAAACAATTGAGTTTTGCTAAGAAATTTAAAAAAAAAAAAAAAAAAAGAAAAGATAACAAAAGACTTGTGTAATCAAATATCATCATTCTAACTTTCTAAAAATTTTTATCATTTAAAAGTCAAAATACGTAAAGAAAATTTTTAGAATGTTAAAATTTAGCATAAGTAATTTAGACATTACACAATAAAATATTTTAAGGATCATAAGCTTTCATTAAGGTTTAACTGAGAGTATAACAATATGACATATTTTCTATTTTCCAAAATATTAAGGGAAAAATTGCATGATTTTAAAGTTTAAGAAGAATTGTAAATTACGCCAAACATAATGGATGAAAAATGTTTTTTTTCCTAAGTTTTTGTTTTTGTTTTTGTGTGCAAAACTATGTGTTTTTACTTAAAATAGTGTGTAAAGAAAAAAAATACAAAAAGTCAACTCAAAAAAATTATATGTGGAATAGTGAATTTTGACTCAACAAAGTTGATTAAACCAACAAAAAAATCTCTAAAAACACAACAGAATGATGCAACATTTTCATAATACCTTTATAATTTTGTTATATTTTATTTTAACTTGTAAAGAATTGACAGCTCAGCAGTTTTGAAAATATTGTGACAACATCAAGATGTCTTAACATTTTTCACACAAAAAAATGTTATGTCCATAACATTTTCACAACAAATCATAAATAATAGGTTACTCTAGCTAAGTTGTTATTGGTGGGCAAAAAAGTGGTTTCATTGGTAAATTTAAATTAGAACTAATAACAATTTACCATATTTGATTTGTTATGAAAGTGTTGTGAAAATTGTTGTAAACAAACCAAAAATAATATAGCAAATATACTACAACTTTATTCATTCACAAAAAAAAAAAAAAAAAAAATGCCAGAAAGTTAAACAAACCATAACTACTGTAGCGAAATTACTGTAACTTTTCCCATTCACTCTTTTTATATATAATATATATATATATATATACACACACATTGCACTTACAAGGTAAATTTATATTGTAAACACATAAAAATTGGTAAATGTTGTACACATTTGCTAAATTTGTACAATTTTTTTTTGCAAATGTATATAATATTTGCTACTTTTTGTGTGTATACAATGTAAGCTTACATTACAAGCAGAAAGTAAACATATAAAGATCATTTAAAAAAAAAAAAACTCAAATCAAGTTGGTGAACTTGAAGGAAAAAAAAGGAGAAAAAATGCAAGTCACTAAACCAAAATTACTGTTTATAACACTATTCATGAGCTTATTCGCTCTTTTTATATATAGAAAAAAAGAGCACAAATCGATGACTGGGAAAAAATAAAAATAAAAAAAAGTGATGAACAGTACATATTAAACAAACCAAAAGTACAGTAGCTTTTACACATTCACCCAACAAGTGTCACAACATTTTCACAAAACATTTATTTTTCAGTTGTAGTTGGTCACAGTTTCATATTTTATTTTGACTTATAAGAAATTGACACCTTAATAATTGTGAAATTTGTTATGTCAGTATAACAATATATATGCAGGTTCTTATAAATATTTAAAAGAAAAAAAAAGTACAAACGGAAGACTAAAAAAAAAAAAAAAAAAAAAAAAAAAACGTTGTAGCTACTATAGCTATAGTGCCCCTGAACAAACCAAAGTGGCACTATAGCAACTGTTCAAAACTTGGAGGAAAAAAAAGGGTAAGGCTTCTGTCCAGTGATCACTGGCACTGGACACAAGCTGCTCCCATAAAAAAAAAAATGGCTCACTACACCAAAAGTGGCACTGTAGAGGCATTGCCTCTTCTTATATAGTTAGTAGAAAAAAGTGCACAAATCGATGATTGGAAAAAAAAAAAAAAAGTTCATATTGAACAAACCAAAAGTACTGTAATTTTTACACATTTACTTAACAAGTGTCACAACATTTTCACAAAACATTTATTTTTAGTTGTAGTTGGTCACAATTTCATATTTCATTATTTTATTTTGACTTATAAGAAATTAACACCTCAATAATTGTGAAAATATTGTGAAATTTGTTGTGTCAGTATAACAATATATATAAAAGGAAAAAAAGTACAAACGAAATACTATAAAAAAAAATGTACCAACTGTAGCTACAGTGCCGCTTGGTACTGTAGCTACTGCTCAAAACTTGGGGAAAAAAAAAAGACAATGGCTCACTAAATCAAATGTACACTGTATGCGCATTTGTGCAGTTGTGGTTGGTCACAGTTTCATATTTTATTATTTTATTTTGACTTATAAGAAATTGATACCTCAATAATTGTAAAAATATTGTGAAATTTGTTGTGTCAATATAACAATATATATAAAAGAAAAAAAATGTACATACGAAATATTGAAGAAAAAAAAAACATGTAGCTACTGTAGCTACAGTGTCGCTTGGTACTGTACCAACCGTTGAAACTTGAAAAAAAAAAAAAAAAAAAAAAAAAACACACATGCTGACTTATGAAACCAAAATGCACAGTGCAGAGCACTGTTGCGGCATAACCGCTGTTTATATAGTTAATGAAGATTTTCATGTCCAATGGGCTTTTAGCTCTCCACCCTTTGATGGGAGAAATTATTTGCTCCTCCGGGTGGACCACTGATGTTGTCCTCCTTGCTAATATGGACCAATAAAAAAATGCCATTATTAAAAAAAAAAATTGAGTCAGCAACACACTTGTGCAATACTCCTTTAGCCTTTTAAAATAACAAAACTTTGAAATACGCTTTTCACTTCTCTAATCCTGCTTCATCGCCTAGCTTGCTGCTTCACCAAAAATTCTAAAACCCAAATTATTTGCTCACCGCCCAGCTCTCTTCTCTCTACCTCCCTGCATTGAAGAACAAGCTCTATGAGATTAAAATAACAAAACTTGAAATACACTTTCACTTCTCTAATCCTGCTCACCGCCCAACTTATTTGCTGCTTCACCAAAAATTCTAAAACCCAAATTATTTGCTCACCGCCTAGCTCTCTACTCTGCACCTCCCTACATCATTGAAGAACAAGCTCTATGAGATTTTGAACTATCTTTGTACTTGGGTCTAACTTTTTCCAGCTTGTTTCCCTATTTTCCCCTATGACTGAAGTGGTTGCTAGAATCCAATTCTCACCATTGCAACTAACCATGGCTGATCAAGGTATGTTACAAAGTCTTATTTCACTCTTCAGAGTCTTATTTTCTTGCTTAGTTCTGTCTCTATGTAGTTTATAATATAGTGCCTTCAACATGTTTGATAAAAAGCCTAAGACAGGGAAGGAGCTACTCTTTGACCGGGGGGGCCATTGCCCCCTCCTGGATTTTGGGGAAACTTTTTTTATAGGTATATTTAATGTTCAATTAGCCTTAAAAAAAAAAAAAAAAAAAAACTTAGTCATTATTAGTCTCTTCTTACTCAGAGATGAAGATGAGAGAAAGAAATTTCTCATTGAATGAATAGGAAAAGTATAGCTCTGCTTATATATATAAGAAACAAAGCAATGGAATGAAACAAAACAAAAGGAATTAAAAAAAAAGCTTTTTAATTTTAACCCAAATCAATTTCTCGTGCTGCATTTTTTGGATTCTCAATATCAAAATTAGCCTAAATTCTATTTCTTAATGACCAAAATATTAGACAAAAATCCTCCCATTCCCACATGTAGGCTACTCCTCTACTCTGCACAAAGGCTACTCCTATGCTGGATGTTTATTCTTTGACTATCTTGATATTTGTTGAATCCATTGATGACCATAGTGGAAGAATGTTAGTTGCTTGTAACATTATTAGTGATGTTTATTGTCTTTATGAGTTACAAAAGTCAATTAATGATATTAGAGAGATTGTAAAGTGGATAGAATTTGTCAAACCAAGTGTCAATAGCATTCCCAAAAAAAAAAAAAAAGTGTCAATTGGGCTTTAAAATGCCTTGCTAATATGGCAAGAGAAGAGACTGTGATAGAACATGAGGCTAGATAATGTGGTCTTAAAAACATACCCAATCTCAACAATTCAATTTGAATTGTTGACCCAAATAGATGATAAAATATTAAATTGACCAGAAAATTTTTTTATTCTTGTAGTTGCAATTTTTTTTTTAAAAGTCCAAAATTTGCCCCCCCTAACCTTTGGCTCTGGCTCCGTCCTTGGCCTAAGATAAAAAAGTTTTAAAAGAATGAAATTTTTATTTTTATTTTCTTTCTATTTAGTTTTCCTGACTATGAGCCCTTGTTTTTAACTCTAGATGGCAGGTCTTTTATTTTAGAATGAGTCTTTAATTGAGACATTAAGTTTAGTATTATAACGTTGCTGCATTCCTGTGTTTTTTTTTTTTTTTTTTTTTTTTTTTTTTGCATTTGATTGTTGCTGTTGCTGATGCTGATGCATTTGAATGTTGTGGTGTTTTTAATCATAGATATTAGAGTCAATGAGGAAGGTGTAGAAGATATTGAAACTTTGCTTGGAATGGTGGTGCATAGTGAGGATGAAGCATATAAATTGTACAATGACTATGCCATTCAAAGTGGGTTCAGTGTTCAGAAAGAAAAAATCAGATATGCAAAAAATGTTATAAGACAACGAGATTATGTGTGTTCAAAAGAAGGATTTCCACGAGATAGTGACAATTTGGATGATAAGAAGTTCAAAAAATTACAAACTAGGACCGGTTGTGAAGCTAGTATCCGGTTTACAATGACAAATGGTGAGTGGAAGGTTGCTCACTTCAATCCTACTCATAATCATGAGCTTGCAAAGCTAGAAGAAAGGTCATTTCTAAGGTCAAATCAAAAAATGACTGATGCTCAGTTAGGTGTTATAAAAACTTTCAAGGAAGCGGGAATAAGAACAATAAGCGCATATTCCTATTTAGTTGAGGAAGCTGGAGGGTTTGAAAATGTTGGATTTATAAAACGAGATTGCTATAATGTGGTGAACAAGCAGAAGTTAATCAATGTTGAGGCTGGATGCTCAAAGTTTAGTAAACCACTTTAAACAGAAGCAAGCAGAAGATTATATGTTTTTTTATGCAATTCAAGTTGATCAAGAAAATCGAATGACAAATTTTTTTTGGAGAGATGGTAGATCAATGATTGATTATAACTCTTTTGGGGATGTTATATGTTTTGACACTACATATCGAACTAACAAGTATAATATGATATGTGCCCCATTTGTAGGTGTTAACCATCATTGGAAGAATGTACTTTTTGGCTGTGCATTTTTATTGGATGAAACAACTGTTTCTTTTACTTGGTTGTTTGAAACATTCTTAGAATCAATGGGAAATCAAAAACCAAAGACAATTTTTACTAACCAATGTCAAGCAATGAAGAATGCTATAAGAGTTGTGTTTCCTGATACATGTCATCGCTTGTGCTTATGGCATATCTCAAAAAATGCTACAGAAAATTTACCAAGGCATTATGGGATTCCTGAATTCAAGAGTAGATTCAATAAGATTCTTTATAATTGTGAGACTGAATCAGAGTTTAAGTCTTCTTGGGATGCCTTACTTAAAGATTACAATTTGGTGGGCAATAAGTGGCTTAACACTTTGTATGAAAATCGAGAAAGGTGGTGTTCAGTTTTTAGTCATAACATTTTCTCTGCAAGAATGAAAGCTTCATCAAGGAGTGAGAGTGTAAATAATGTTTTTCAACATATGACATGCAAAACAATGAGGCTAACAGAATTTGTACACGAGTATGAGAAAGCTTCAAAAAATATGCGGGTAGAAGAGTTAGAAGAAGATTTTCGTTGCAAACAGGTACATCTTCTCAAATAGTCAAGAATTGTGGACTTTTGGAACATGCATTATCTGTTTATACCCATATATTTTTCAAAAGATTTGAGTTAGAAATTGCTTCTACCTTGGGGGTCACACACCAAGATGTGTATTTTGATGGAGAGTCTTTTACCTATAAAGTTATCGAAGGAGGTGGTCATAGGGTTCGTGTTGTCTAATTTAACTCCTCGAATAATGTTGTGACATGTAGTTGTAAAATGTTTGAAACATTGGGGTTACTTTGTCGACTTGCTTTGCGAATACTTATTGTGAAAAAAGTCACAAAGCTGCCTATTCAGTATATTTTGAAAAGATGGACAAAATATGCAAAGAAAGATACTGTTTTATGTGATCATGTAAAACCAGCAAGTGCACATGATGAGTTGTCGGTGACTTCACGCCGTAACGAATTAATGCGCTCGGTTTATGAAATTTTCACAAAAAGTGCAGCTACAACTCGACATACTAAAATGTGCCAAAGAAAAGTAAGAGAGATGATAGAATTAATTGAAAATGATATGGAGTAGTTAAATGCGACTAGAGATGGTGATGAAAAAGAAAACAGGATTGTTGCTGATGATGTTGAGAAGGCAGATTGCTCTTTCAATAGTTTGCCAATATTAGATCCCCCCTATGTGTGACCAAAAGGAGTCACAAATGCAAGACTCAAAAGCAACTTGGAGAAGCGTAAAAGGAAGCCATTAAAAGATGTTACAAAATCAAGTCTTTGTTCTTTTATTTAAATTTTATATTGAAAAAAAAATATGTTAGTAGTGTGGTTCAAATATTGGTTTGTTGTGAATAATGCCCATGATTTCCTCTCCTTTTTTTAGAACAATTGTCAACAAGAGGACTTCCAACAAGCTCTAGCCATGCCCCGAAAGGTATTGATTCTTTTCTAAACAATTTTATATGGAGGACTTTTAATTGACACATTTGAGGATGTTAGAAACCGAGTAAGGGAAGGAATATAATTAAGTAGGGTGTTTTTTTTATAATCCACTTTGATGAAATTGTTGAAGACAATAACTTGTGGGACACCTGCCATTTCATTTTTATTAGGGTGATTGTTTGCCAAAAACCAGTTTGTTTGGTTAGTCGAGTAAATTTATTAGAAACTTAAGATTTTTTTAAAGCTACTTGCTTGGAAGGGTATACATGGTTAATGTGCCTATGCGTAAGAAAATTAGAGTTGGACTGTTTATAGAGAATAAATCATCTCTAAAACTTACCCAAACAGAACAAGTTACAAGGGGGTAGTTTGGTGAAATATATGTCGGTTACTTAGGCTTGTTATCACTGTTTTCTAGGGAGGGTTATCTTGTAGTTAGTCTATTCAAGAAGAGGTCTTGTAGCAGTGACATCAAAGTTCTCATATACGTTGGACCAGAAAGACTCAAGACAATGCTACGTTTGTAGGAACATGAATCAAGGTGGGTTGTTGATGAGAATAATGAATTGAAGATAGATAGTTACTTTACAGATATCTCATCCAATGAAAATAACAATATTGCTAGCTTTATCAATAATAATTGTCCTATGAATCTATATGCCTTTAGAACAGTTGTCATTAATTCACAAAACTCAACCTATGCTCCATAATGTGAAGGTCTTTGCCAGCCAAAGCACCCATCTAGTATACCCATGGATGAGAGTTATAATAATCAAGTATGATCTAAGCCCCTTACATCATCTTATTTATTTATTTATTTATTTTTTAATGATGCCATATTAATCTCTTATAATATTTGATAGGTATTCCTTTCTCTAGCCATGCCAACAACCATTAGTCCAAGTCATTTTCAACATCCAAATCAGGTAAAAGTAAATAAAAATAAATAAATTATTGATTTGTGTAATTGAATGTTCATTTAAAAAAATATCTAACATTTAAGCTTGAGTTAATTTGAATGTAGAACCCCTTTTTCCTATTGGAGCAGTGCTTCTCCAAATTTCAGCTTCACGAGTATGCTTCAAAGTAATGATTTCTTGAATCATCTAAGTCAGGTAAAATACTTGCTGTTTCTATCTTTTATTCTTCATTAGTTATGTTTATTTGTTTGTATCAATAGTTATCACCTTGTTACTAATAACTGAAAAATTTCCATCTCTATTTGTGCAAAATTCTTTCTCAAATGGTTTTACACAACTAAATCCTAGACAAAAATGATTTGACTTAGAAGTTATGATATGAGTATTCAACTTGGAAGATTTTTGACAAGTTCTCAAGTTGGAAGATTAATCAAGTAACTAAAGATTAGAGAAGTGAAAGATGCAGTAGTTATTTTTATATTTCGAAGGCAATGAAAATAGGCCTATTCATAGGAAATGTTAGATTACATTCCTTTTTGTATATTTTCTTTTGTTATGCCTTCTCATCCTCTAGTAAAAAATTGTATAGTGTTAGGATACTAATTGTATGGTGCTTAGTGTGTGCTTAGTTGTAACTGATTGTATGGTGCTTAATGTGTGCTTAGTTGTAATGTAACCTGAGGTGTTGTGTAGTTAAGTCAGTTAGTAGATAGTATTGATGACGTGGAGTTAGTTAAGGGAGGAAGTAGTTGGTTACTGATAGCTCACGAGGATTGATTGTAATTGTATATATCTGATTTGATGAATGAGAAAGGGGTAAGAAGTTGTGGTGTGGACCTGTCTAATATCTATGCCTTTGTAAGAAGTTTTCAATTGTTTGTTCAATTATCTTTCTTGATTCTGATGTGCTGTTTTGGTTGGCATTGTAAAGTATTCCTTCTTTCTGTTTTCCTTCTTCTAAAGTAGACATATAACCATAGCCTTGTGCCACTTTCTTGTAATAGATATAATAGTGAATGTTGTTGTATTTGAGTGTATTGAATGTGCTATTTTGGTTGGGATTATAAGGTTGGCTTCACGACATAAGACAAAATATGCTGGTACAACCCAGCATTTGTATAACTTTTGTGTATATCTCCGTATCAAAAAAGATGAATCAGCACCTTATTTTTTTGAAGAGTTCATCCATCAAAACAAAATTGAGAAATTGCCCTTTTAACAACATTACCAATAATTTGCCCTGATACTCAATGAGAGAGGCACTATTTGAACAAGCTCAAACTCAACAACAAGCTACCAAACAATTGAGAAATTTTATTGCCAAAATGAACAAAATTTACAATGAGATCCAAACACCAAAAACAAAGATCAACCTCATTTGTAAACACAAAAATTATTTGCAAATACAATAACTAAAAACTAACATAACTAATATAGCCTAACATACAAACTAATGCCAGGACAATTGAGCTTCTAAAGAGCAATTACAACTCCAAATTTAAACAACCATACCAAAACACAGCAGCCTAACTAACTAACTACCCCTGACCATCCTAACCAACTGCTTAACTCCTTGGTACAACACAGCAGCAGCCCACGCACCTCACAGCAGCACCCCACGCACAACACAGCAGCAGCCCATGCACCCCAGTGCACACCTCAATGCACACAACTGTGCATCACCTAACACACCTTAATGCACACCATTGCCTTAGCACGTGCTTTGGCCTTGTATCACAAAATCTTGTATTTTGGCCTTAAGCCTCAACCCAACACCTTCGTTTTCAACCCGGCTACCCACGAGTTTGCCCGAATACCCGATGCCCCGACTCCTTACGGGTTCGATAACGCTATTTTGGCATATAGGTTCGGTTACACTCCCTCTATCAACGATTACAAGCTCGTCAAGGCCGTCAACGCACCTCTCGTGGTCGTGTTTTTGCTGAAAACCAGCGCGTGGAAATTGGTCGAGGGCTTTCACTACGAGAAGCCGACTGAGGTATGGGAGGGCCCACTCCCATGTGGGACTCATCTCAACGGCGCTCTCCACTGGGTATTCAAGCTTTACGGCGAAGGTGAGTGCGTCATCGCCGCCTTTGATTTAGAAACCGATACGTTTCAAGAAATGCCAGTACTGGAAATTTCTGTGTCGGGTTTCAGCACTGGGTTTTTGAAAGGGTACCTTTGTTTGATGGATCGTGTCTTTGGTCTAAGGCGTCGAGATATTGGGGAAATAGAGCAGGAAGAGAGAAAGAAAGAGGCAGTCAGGCAGATGTGTTTCAATGTTTGAGAGAAATTTTTATTTTGGATTTCCGACTAGGTAAGTGGAGATGCTTGTTAACCTTGGTTTGATTTTTTAATTATAGTTAAGTTAATGGGTAAGGATGATGTGGAGCTGAGTAAGAAAAGATGGTTACTTGACTTCTTTTTATTGGTCTATATCAGCAGGAGGACCACGTTAGTGGTCCACCCAGGAGGAGCAAATAATTTCTCCTTTAGAGGGCCGAAGTGAGAGTTTAAAGCGGTGGAGCCTATTTTGGTTTAGAGCCGTTAGTAATGGACGAATCTGCCCTAGATCATAGCCCCAGGACTAGGTGGTAACTAAAAGGGGTAAATGGGAAAATTGGCGTATTAATATGTTTTTTCAATGGTACTTGATATTTCTGAACTAAAGTACCGTGTAAATTAATACACGTCACAATCACATTACTTTGTCTTTATCCCTCTCCCTTTTTCTCCCTCTCTCTCTCTCTCTCTCTCTCTCTCTCTCTCTCTCTCTCTCTCTCTCTCGCTTCAAAGCTCAGGTATGACAGATATTTGGCTCTCGCTCTCACTCAGTCACTCTAGCCCATCAACATTTGATTTGTTTTGGTTACCCAGTTGAGATAATTTATGGGTTTTGGCAGATATGTATGCATGTAGTCATTAACCACATTTACAAAGAGATATTCATGGAGTTGTTCTATACAATTCTCTTGTTTCAAAATTTCTATAAAATTCTCAATCTTTGGGTGGCTCTAATTGTTAGGAGTAGTTGGAATGTGGTGAGGAGCTCAGTCAATTGGATGGAAGCTTGCTGGAATTTGGAAAAATGGGTTCAAATTCTCTGTAAGTCATTGGAATTTAAAAAAGTTGTTGTTTGTATGGAGAAGAACTAGGTAGCATGCTAGGCTTTTTAAATTTTAACATATTAATGTATTTTTACCAAGATTTGACAAGAAATAAATTTTAAAAAAAGAAAATTTAAAAAAGTGGTTGTTTGTATGGAGAAGAACAAGGCAGCATGCTAGGAAGGGTTGTGCGTTGATTTGTGGGGAAAGCCCAATCAAATTTCTCATCATTTTGTATGTAATTGCTACCCATCCGTTGTGGGTGGGGGCTGCCCTTTAACCTAAGGGCAAAGGGGCACGCTAAAGTTGACTTCATGATGGACAAATCAAGACTAACCACAGCCATCCTAGCCAATCACAACATATATTCAAACATACATTCAATCACTTTAATGGCCCAACTCGGTTACAAGCTCACGTTACTAAGCTCGGCACTTGGTATGGTTATTGCAACAATTAATAAATAAAACAAATTACCTGTATTTTATCGATGTGGGATATTGAGGACTGTTTTGTTATTTATTCCAAGTGTCGATGTTCTTTTTTTTTTTTCCCCACTATTTTCTAGAACACGTTATCGCTTAGACTTTGTTATTCACATTCCTTTGTAACTCTAGAGAATGGACTCGCTTCTGCGTGAAAGCCATTAAGCCAAATGGACTCGCTTTTTGGTACCCGTTTTCCCTCTTTCACTTCTTCTGAAAATATTTGCTTGTGTGTTTGTTATGTATAAAATAATTAAATGGTAGTGAAGAAGAATTTCAAATACGCAATTTGGAGTCCAATTTAGTGGAAGCTTTAATTTTTGAAGTGTCCCATATGATAAAAATTATTTTCTTTTTCTTTGTCCTTCATAACAAAACAGAGTACTAGTAATGGTTGGCCATTTGGGTTTTATGCTAAAATTCAATATTTGCTTCTATGCTGATGAATTTCTTTGTGAAACTATACTTACAAAAATCTGGGTTTTGTTGTAAATTTGATACCTTTTCATAATCTGAAGCTTAATTGCTTTAAACTTGTAGGTTAATTTCTGTAAACTTAATTTGTTATTTGCAGGTATATATGTGATTAGATTAGATTAGATTCAATTTAATTTAATCCAAATGTAGTTGTATAATTATGAAAGGAACTATTCTGATTTTTGATGAATCAGTTCGCTTGAGCCTTTGAGCCTCTAGTTCTTCCAATTTCTTTGAATGTATGTATATACGTATCTTTAAAATATTTGTAATGTGAATGCTGTGATGTAGGAATGGAGGATGTTCTGAGGAGATATGTCGGGAAGAAGAAGACAACAGAGTTTGCTCACTTGTAAGTACTTCAAATACTGGTTTCCTTGAAATATTGATTTTACATAGTTGTACTTGTATATTTGGCTTGCTATTTTCATTCTTTAAAAATATTTCAATGCTTGCTAGTTCAGATTAAGTTATAGTTGATTAGAGGGCAACAGAAAAATTCCCTTCACCACCACTTTTTGGCATTATATATTGTTGGAACAATTGAAGAAAAGAAAGTAATATATAAAAGTGCACTTTAAATACGGCAAAGAGAAAGTTGAAACTTCTTACAACAATAGATTGGAACTTTACATAAGAATTCTTTTCTGAACGAAATTGAAGCACCTGATGCGAGTTTTAGTTTTGGTGTTTTGTGTGCTTGCATGTGCATGTGTGGATAATGTTTTTTTAAATCTTTGTTTGATACGAGCCCAAATAGGAACATTAGGCATGTTAGATTACTCTCTACAATTTTCTTATTTTTCAATCAATCAACAATTGATTTAAGGTCCCAAGATGTCTTTTATTGATACTTCAATGGCATAGTCAATGATAATATGCTTGCCATACACTTCACTTCCTATCTTGCAAGTGATATGCTCATCCTTAAACAGAATGAATTGCACCAGATCATGCTGCCATTTATGATTAACTGCTCCTTTCAAGGAAATTATACCACAATCTAGATTTGGTGGTGATCTTTAAAATTGATACATTGGGGCAGATGATTGCCAAACTCTTTTCTAACCACACACACACACACACATCTTGGTACCTAAAGTTTATGAGCTGAATGCTAACTTTGCTTGGTGGGTCAACAAAATGAGTTCGTTTTATGGACCTTGTTTGACGCTATATTGGAATGACCTTCTAGAGGCTCTTGTTAAGGCATTTTTTGTCCAATTCCATCTCTAGATTGAGACATTTATGTTTGTGTTTTGCTTATTATTTCAGGCAATTTTATCCAGGCATCAAATTGTTGATATTGACTATTTTTACCAGGGTTTGGAAAAATGATGTCCAGAAAGGGGATAAAGTGATTGATACCACTTGTGGCAATGGTTATGATACCTTAGCAAAGGTCAATATACTTGCTGATGAATTAGCCAGGGTTGTGTTTATGCAATGGATATTCAGAATGATGCTTTAGAGAATACTTTTGCTAAAAGAGTTACTCGATCCAAACAAGGTGCCGTTTTCTTACAGTTCCAGTTCCATTTATTTGTTTAAATTTATCTGCTAAGAAAAGCAGAAAACTGTACAATTGTTATTTTTTGGATGTCACCTACTAATTTTGGATAATGAAGCTTCTAAAGTAATCCATTTTCAGTTTTAACATGTATGGATCTTTAGTTCTAGACTGAATTCCTTTTAGGTTTTTATTTTATTTTATTTTATTTATTTATTTTTTTAAACCAGTTCTGGAAGGTACAAAACACAGGAAGTCTTTAGCTAATACAGCTATTTCAAAAGATTTGGTCCAACCAAAGAGAATGTATGGGGGACTTGATGCAAGTCATGCTCTTGAGGTAAATTCCCTGTGAAATGAGGCCAGGAACAGCTTGGACTTAGAGCTTGATCAACAACAGTAGGTTTTGCTGTTTTTTAGTTATAAAAGTTCAATTCATTCTATTATAGATCAAGTAAATCAGTTCTAAATGAGATGTGTACACATGCAATTTGTCTACTATATGTAGAGGTGGATCTCTTCATAATATCATTCTTATATATCTGCAAATTTCTTCTACATTACCTTCTGCGTTTCTTTCTTCAAGTATACATTACAAAATTTATATGTCAGAGCTATAAGCGAATCAATCATGGCGACAAATGCATCATCTTCTACCACCCATACCCTCTCAAACTCTTCAGCAAATCTGACACAATATGCTCCACTTCTCTTGCTTTCTGAAGTCTCAAATCTAATGTTTGTGAAACTTGATAACACCATTTACTTGTATTTATTTATTTGTTTCAGTTTTCACCTTCTAAAAAATTACGTAGCCAATTTGTAAAAATGAAATCTTGAAAATTTTATCAAAAAACTATCATGTAATTTTGATATATAAGATCTTAGATCCTCTTAATGTATATTCGTAATCTCCCATGTTATATATATATATATATATATATATGATGCTCCTGGCTTCATTGAAGACAGATATGGTATATGGTAGCCCACCAAGCTACCTTGCTCAAAATTTCTCTAAAATGCTTTCCATCAAGAGTCCTGCAATCCCAGTCCAGCGGCTTGTGTCTCAATATTTTTTTTTTTTTAAATGGAAAATTTCAAATTTTGTTTAATATATTATATTTTTAAGTTTTTTTCTTCCAAAATATTTTTTTCACGTGATTTTTTACCTAGTTATATTACCTTCTCTTTTTAAATTATATCATCTAGTTTATTTGGTTACAAACATCTTATTGATGACACATGCATTCAATTAATAATTTGAATGTGTATAGACTACAGATAAATAAAGATATATATATATATATATATATTATTTTTTTGAATATATATATATATATATATGTATATGTATATAAAGGAACATAAAAAGTAAGGAGAACAAAAGGAGGTTTGCAACATTTGCAGCATATATAGAAAATAGATATCCAAACTGGTTTAGAGCTCTTAGAAGGGGATTTATATGACTATCTTTGTGTTTTATATAAACAAGTCACATGACTCATTAAAGAAGTTATATGAGTTAAACTACACATTGTTAGAAATACTGAATAATTGTATTGTATTTCTTGATAAAAGAATGTACATAGATGCCTTTATATAGGAGGCATATGTGTGCAGTACAAATAAATATATGTGCTATACAAGTAACCTAACTGGGCCTAAAGCCCACAACACTATATACGTTAATAGCCCCCCTCAAACTCAAGGTGGATGTGAAACCAACTTGAGGTTGTCAACCAAAGTATAAAAGCGTCCCTTAGGATGTGACTTGGTGAAGATATTTGCAAGTTGATCTTTAGAGGAGACTGAGATCAACTTGAGAGCACCATGAACAAGATGAAAAAGGATAAAATGACAATCGATCTTAATGTGTTTAGTCCGTTCATGGTAGACATCATTGTGAGCAATATGAATAGTACTCTGGTTGTCACAATGAAGAGGAGTAGCAGAGGATGTAGACACACCTAAGTCTCTGAGAAGCCATCATAGCCAAAGGAGCTCAGATGTGGTATCAGCAAGGGCACGATATTTTGCTTCAGTACTGCAGCGGGCCACATGAGTTTGTTTCTTGCTTCGCCAAGAAATTAGAGAAGAACCAAGAAGAAAGCAATAACCAGTGGTGGACCTGCGATCAGTAGGGTCTCCTGCCCAATCAGCATCAGAAAATGCACGAAGAGTAAGAGGAGACTGAGCAGAGTAGAAAAGACCATGGAAGAGAGTGCCCTTCAAGTATTGAAGAATGTGTAGAACAGCAGCATAGTGAGTTGATCGTGGAGCAGACAGATACTGGCTCACTTGGTGAATAGCATAGGAAATGTCTGAACGAGTGACAGTGAGATAAACCAAGCTGCCAACCAAGCGTCTGTAAAGAGAGGGATTAGACAATGGTTTCCCCCCTGAGGGAGTTAGATGCACATTAAGCTCAACTGGAGTGTCCACAGTCTTGCTATCAGTGAGTCCAGCGCAAGACAAGAGTTCAGAGGCATACTTGGCTTGAGTAATATAAAGTCCATCTGTAGAATGAGTGATTTCAAGACCCAAGAAGTAGTTGAGATATCCAAGATCTTTCATCTCAAACTGTTGACTGAGAAAAGCCTTGAGTTCTTGAATGCCACTGAGGTCATCACCAGTTATGATCATATCATCCACATATAAGAGGAGTAAAATAGTGCCTTTGTCAGTGCGATGAAGAAATAAGGCAGAATCATAGTGACTGGCCATGTAACCCAAGTGAGAGATGGTAGAGCTGAATTTGGCAAACCAAGCTCGTGGAGCTTGTTTAAGACCATAAAGTGCACGTCGAATTGGCAAATCTTGTTTGAGTCAACAGAGAGACCAAGAGGAGGTTGCATATACACTTCTTGACTTAAATCCCCATTAAGAAATGCATTTTTGACATCCATCTGAAAAAGGTCCCATTTACTAGCAGCAGCAACAGCTAAGAGGGCACGAACAGATAAGATACGAGCAACCGGAGCAAAGGTCTCTTCATAATCAATCCCATACTCTTGTGTAAAACCTTTTGCAACAAGACGAGCTTTGTAGTGCTCAATGGACCCATCAGAGCGAGTCTTAATCTTGTAGATCCACTTACAACCAACCACAGATTTTCCAGGAGGAAGTGTCACCAAATCCCAAGTATGGTTTTTAGATAATGCATCAAGTTCCTCTTTCATTGCAATCTGCCATAAAGGGTCAGTGAAAGCCTCACGATAGGTGTGAGGCTCGTGTAGTGTAGCAAGAGCAGTGTAACAATGATAGTCAAGTAAATGTGCAGGAATAGATCTTACCCGAGTTGAGTGACGAGGTAGAATGTCTTGTGCAAGATCTTCAGGCGGAGCAGGAGCAGGAGACCCAAGCTCAGAATTGGGGTTGGGTAACTCGTCTTCAACCTGTTCATCTTCCACCTGTTCATTAAAGGGTGAACTAGGAAAGGGATCAATGATATCTGGTGGTTGGACAGAGAAGTCTACAGCAACAGAATCAGGAGCAACTACAGGAGGATCAGGAGCAGCTACAGAAGAAATATGTGTCCCATCTGGAAAAAGATCTAAGACAGAGGAGGAAGACAAGGAAGCACTGAAATGAGAAAGTTCGACAAAGAGGCGATGTTCCCAAAAGACAACATTACGAGATACACGAAGACGATGAGAGACAGGATCATAATACCTATACCCCTTTTGAGTTTCGCCATAGCCAAGAAAACAACAAAGTCTTGACCGAGGCTCAAGTTTGTTATGCTCATGTGGCTGAAGAAGAACGAAACAAGCAGAACCGAAGGAGCGAAGGTGGTGATAGTTTGGAGGTGACCCAAAAAGGCGCTCATATGGAGTTTGATTTTGGATAACAGGACTCGGAATGCAATTAATAGTATGAACAGCATGAAGAGCAGCTTCACCCCAAAAAGGAGCAGGAACTTTAGTAGAGAGAAGGAGAGCACGAACAGTGTCAAGAATATGACGAAGTTTTCGTTCGGCTTTGCCATTTTGCTGAGAGGTACTTGGACAGGTTAGTTGATGAACAGTGCCATAGGAATGCAAAACAGCTTGGAAAGCATATTGAGTGTATTCAAAAGCATTATCAGATCGAAAAATTTTGATGCGTCTGGAAAACTGAGTTTCAACCATTTTTGCAAAATTAGAATATACTTCCAATAATTCAGAATGATGTTTCATATTAAAAATCCAACTATAGCGAGAGTAATCATCAACAAAGACAACAAAATATCTAGACCCACCAATACCAGAGACAGAGGAAGGCCCCCAAATATCAGAATGAATAAGGTCAAAGATATCAGTAGACATGGATTCACTAGTATTGAAAGGTAAAGCTGGTTGTTTTCCTAACTGACATGAAACACAATCAAAATTTTCTGTGGACACTAAACCTAACAAACCTCTAGAAGCCAATTGTTGTACCCGAGAGGAAGATGCGTGACCAAGTCAAGCATGCCAAAGTGCAAGGGAAGGAGTGGAAGAAACTGCAGCAGCTGTCGCAATAGAAATAGGAGCAACAAGTGGAAGACGAAGGTTGTCCACGGGAAACATACGCCCAACTCTGGGACCGGTCCTAAGCTCCTGTCCTGTCCTAGGATCCTGCACAATGCACCCAGAGTAATCAAAGGTAATACGATAACCCAACTCAGCTAATTGTCCCACAGAAAATAAATTATAAGAAAGGTCAGGAATATTAAAGACTCCAGGAACCAAGAGGTTAGAGGTTGAAACTGAACCTATATTATGACCAGACATTGTGGAACCATTTGCTGTGCGAATATTAAGAGGGTGCGGTGCAGGTTTAAGGTCAGAAAATAAGGACGAGTAAGGTGTCATGTGATTGCAACAAGCAGAATGCATAAGCCAAGAGGTAGGAGACATACCAGATAAAGCTGAGAGAGAAGACGAAGAAGATGCATTACCAACCACACGTATTACATTGGCGATGATATTTATAAGGTCATCTCTGGAAATGGAGAAAGTGGATCCAGAAGACTTAGACTGTGCAGAGACAGGAGGCATTGGTTGGACACTCTCAGTGTTAGCAACAGTAGTAGCAGAAATTGAAACAGCTGATTTGTTGCGATAATAGCAAGTCTCAATATTGTGGCCAAAACGTTTGCAAAAATTGCAAAAACGTTTGATGGATTAGCAGCGACGATTGTTGCAATAAGAAGAAGACCTGTCCTTATTCTTTATTTAGAAGCAAAATATGCAAAAATGGACCGCAAAAATGAAATCTACGCGAAAAACTGGGTAAGGAGCACCTGAACTGAAAAAATCAACCAGAGCAAAAAGTCAACGGTCAAAGTCAACGGTCAAAGTCAACGAGGTCAACGGTCTGGTGCTGACGTAAGCAAGCTCACGTGTCACTGACATAAGCAATGATGACGTCACTAGGGCTGACGTGGCAATATGATGACGTCAGCAAACCGTGTCTGGCGTGTGTTTGGCGCGTGAGGCGCGTGAGGCACATTACCAGCGCGTGAGTAGAGTTGCTGGTGCGTTGAGGCACGTGAGGAGAGTAGCCGGCGCGTGGAGGCGCGTGGCTGTGACTCCGAGAATTGAAGTGGCGCGTGGGGGCGCGTGTATGGTCCGATAAAGACGAAATTTCACAGAAAAGTAGGTCGGAGATATTGCTTTCCGATGGTACTATCTGTGGTCTGATCGGAGAGGCGGAAGCGATGGTGGCGGCAAGGCAGTGGTCTTTGATGTACTGGAGTTGCGGTGGAGGCAGAGGTGCTGCTCACAACAACGGCTGCAGATGACACCCAAGAAGACAAGACTGCTTAAGAGTGACACACCAAAGGATTAGAGCAGTGGCTCTGATACCATGTTAGAAATACTGAATAATTGTATTGTATTTCTTGATAAAAGAATGTACATAGATGCCTTTATATAGGAGGCATATGTGTGCAGTACAAGTAAATATGTGTGCTATACAAGTAACCTAACTGGGCCTAAAGCTCACAACACTATATACGTTAACACACATAAATAGTCTTTTTATTCTTTAACCGTTACATCATGGGTTTGAGTGAAACAGCAGCAAACATGTTTGGAGCCAAACCTTTTTTATTATGAATAAAAAGTTTGGCTCCATGTGTTTCTATTATGAATAAAGTTTGACTGCAAATATGTTTGAAATTATCTTTTCAAATCTATTACGTGGTGATTTATAAGTTTATCCATATGTATTAATTAAACAAATCAAATGACTCATTTAAAATAGCATTTGACTAAAACTACACATGAATGATATTTTTAATCGTCACATCTTTAGTTCATGAGATGGAGCAAAATAGCTCTAAAACTGTTTGGAGCCAAAATTTTCCATTATAATTAATATACACAATATATATATATATATAGGTTCTAAAGATTTAGGAACTAATGTATTTAGAACTCTAATGTATAATATTGGCAAACCATGATAAAAACAGTTGTTAGTCTTGTTTGGACTTGCTCAAAGTGTGTGCGTTGTATGTAAAGTTGGAATCGAATGGCTGTAGAAGTATTGGTGACTTTTGGTCTGGCTCGATCGATCGAAGCTTAGACTCGATTGATCGAATCTCGGGCAGAATATTTTTTCTACAGATTTTTTCCAACTCAGCCCTAGCCTATTAAAACATGAGGGTTTTATGTTTTTGCCCCAGGTATATAAACGTGAGGGTTTTATGTTTTTGCCCCAGGTATATAGGGGAAACCCTAGCCATGCTTTTAAGTGGCTCATATTGCTGTTTATGTGAATCTCGTGTGAGATCTGTAAGGAGCTTTCCTTCACACAAGTTTAGGATTATCAAGAAGGAGATTACTTCAAGAACTTGATGATTATTCAGTTGCTGCAATAAAAGCTTAAAGATACATAAGTGGAGGTGCTTGTACTTGTTGGAGAATCCAAGAAAGAAGGAGTCCGTGGATTCGGAGCTTGCACGTGGTTGTGTCAGTAAGTTTTACTGGTGGGTAGCAATAGAATGTTAGTGGTCTAAGTTCTATTGTATAAATTTCGATTCTTTCATATAGTGGATTTAGGTTTACCTTGAGAATAGCTAGGTTAAATCCTCCCAGGTTTTTTACCTGTTTGGTTTTCCTGGGTCATCATATCATTGTGTTATTTATATTTTCGCTGCTTTGCATGATATAATTGTTTGATTGTGATAACTTATATTTGGAATTTGGACTAAGTAAAAACTTGGCTGATTAACTAGGTTAATCTAATTGTTGTTTAAGGGGTCTAAAAACAAACAATATATATATATATATACAAGTATATTTAACTTAAATTTCCAAATAAAAATTAATTACCTTTCCTAATATAATTTCCCATCAAATCTTAAAAACCTTGGAGGATAAATAAACCAATATTCCTAAGAGTCCCTTTGCCTTTTTATTGGCTAGAAAACCCAAGAGTCCCTTTGCCCTCTTAAGAGTCTCATCGCCAAAAATAGATGAATATTTGTTGGAAAAGTTTCTTTTGACCATTAAAACATCATAAACTATGGGGGCGTTTAGTTTACTGTGATGTTACATTACACCGTAATATTACATTATTGTAATCACAATACAAGAATACAACATTACATTATTTAGAAAGGTGATGAGATTAAGGTGATGTATATATTTGTAATTTTAGAAGATAGTAATGTTAGGAAAAAAAAAAAAAAAAAACCAAAAATCTTAATGTACATCGTAATGTCCCATTATCGTAATGTACATCACATCAAGAGCACATCAAAGTGAGCCAAAAGCCCCCTAAGAGTTAAAAGACCAAATTAAAAACCTACAATGGCTAGTTGGTCTCCCTTGCCTTGAATCCAGCCTTCCCTGTAATCCTCCCTTATGTTCATATTTTTAACCCATGTTAGATCCCTTGCAAATTGGTTTCAATCAAATACTCTCTGTAAGTAATGAAGGCTATTGTTTCTTAGATTTAAGGTCAATTTTGTTTAAATGGGTAATTACATATAACCCACCTATGGTTTGGGCGAAAATCACTTTGCCTACCCGTGGTTTGAAAAATATCACTTAACTCACCCGTGGTATGTTCCGTTTGTTTTCCATAACCTATTTCTGTTAAAATCAGGGGTAAATAGGTATTTTTGCTCAAATTTTATATATCTCTCCTCCCAAAACAAAAAATAGAGCAAAAATGCAAGAGAAACAAGATCAAAAAGTGGTATTTGTCTCTCTCTCCATTCACACAAATTTTTAACATGAAGAACATACCCAAAAAAATAAAACCCAGATCATGAAGAACATACCCAAAAAAATTGTCACTTGGGCCAACCCTTGAAAATTACAGGCCATTGTATCTTGATTTTGTATCTGGAAATACACATTAAATGCATACGAGGCATTCCCATTAGCATCCAAGTGTGGTGCAATCTCCATCTCCATGTTCTTCTTCTTGGTCTTTTCAAAGGCACTGCATAGGCTACGCTCTTTCTCCCAAAAAAGTTCAGAGTTTCATTCAAACTCTTTAATCAACCAAGCCAAACAATGTAGCATCGATCTCATCAAAATCGACCCCACAAAACCCTTAACCCAACAGGGACCATTCGATTGCGTCATCCACAAACTCTACGACTCCAATTGGAGCAACCAATTGCGGCAACTCTCTCTCCATCACCCAAATGTCGTCGTAATCGACTCTCTCGAATCCATCAAGCGTCTCCACAATCGAATCTCCATGCTCGATGTGGTTACTGGCTTGAAAATCCCTCAAGGGGACCAAACGTTTGTGGTTCCAAATCAGAGAGTGTTGGATGAGTCAGAGAATCTTATGGATTTGATTGAAGAAGCGGGGCTGAAGTTTTTATTGGTAGCGAAACCAGTAACGGCCGACGGTAGTGCCTTGTCGCACGAGATGTTCTTGGTGTTCAACGAGGATAGGTTAAAGAAGTTGAAAACACCAATTGTGATGCAAGAATTTGTAAACCATGGCAGAGTGGTTTTCATGGTGTATGTGGTGGGAGAACACGTTAAATGCGTGAAGAGGAGATCGTTGCAGGATAAATGTGAAGAGGGAAATTGTGTGGCGGTGGATGAAGGTTTGTTGCTGTTTTTGCAGATATCAAATTTGGTTGCAAAAAATGAAGGGAAGGGATGGTCCTCTAAAATGGATAAGCTTGTGAAGGAGGCGGAAATGTCGCCTTTGGAGTTTGTGATGGAGTTAGCCAAATGGTTGAGGCAGGTAATGGGGCTTAGGCTTTTTATTTTTTTGGGTATGTTCTCCATGTTCAAAATTTGTGTGAATGGAGAGAGAGAGACAAATACCACTTTTTGATCTTGTTTCTCTTGTATTTTTGCTCTATTTTTTGTTTTAGGAGGAGAGAGACATAAAATTTGAGTAAAAATACATATTTACCCCTGATTTTAATAGAGGTAAGTTACGGAAAACAAACAGAATATACCACAGGTGGGTTAAGTGATACTTTTCAAACCACGGGTAGGCAAAGTGATTTTCGCTCAAACCACAGGTGAGTTTAGTATAATTACCCCTTGTTTAAATCTTATTGCTTTAGTTGGAAATAGAGAAATCCTTAAGTTAGACTTAGGTTTAGGGCATGATTTGGGATTCCTATGTTACAGTTACACTCATATTTTCATTAAATTTATCAATAAATCAAGAAATTGAGAACCCTGAGATTATGATCATATGATAAAGTTAACTTTACAAGCTTAGTAGACAGTAAAATGAGCTTCTAATGCCAACAATGACAATTCAGTTATATGACTTTAAGGCTGAATCGGTTTCATTATTTTGTTTTAACCTTATGAGATGTTGTATCCGCCTAAGCTCTAGCATTACTTCTCTCATGGGCGACCTCTCATCTCCCTTCTTCTTGATGCATCTCAATGCAAGCTCAGTGAATGCTTGAATATCTTCATTGGTTCCTTGGCTTAGCACCACATCATTAACAATTTGGAATATGCAATTCTTTTCCGTTGACAAAACAAAGTAATCTACCAAATCCATATGCCCTAGGAACATTTCTGTGGGATGATGACCTGTTAAGACTTCCACCAATATAACCCCAAAGCCATAAACATCACACTTTTCCATGACATGTAGTGTCTCTAGATATTCTGGGTCCATGTATCCAATGGTTCCCTCAATGGAATTGCTCTGAAAAAAGTCTTCTCCAAGTGGAATAGAAACCAAAAAACCAAAATTTGATAATTTGGCAGTCCAGGATTCATCCAAAAATATATTTGATGATTTGACATTCAAATGGGCTATTGGCATTGGCCTACCATAGTGCATGTAACAAAGAGCATGGGATGTCTCAGTGGCTATTCTTACACGTTCAAGCCATGAGATTTGACAAGGAATTTCATTGCATTGACCATTGTGATAGGCCAAGAATGTATTGACCCCTTGTGATGAATTAACAAATTAATTAGCCAAGTTAATTAATTAATTTAATTAACATGCAAGACGTGTGGTAACACAAATAAATCACTAATTAACTAAATGTAGCAGAAATTAAATTGACACGGTGATTTGTTTACGAATGGGGAAAACCTACATGCCAAAAACCACATCGGGTGATTTTAAGGTCACCACTCCCGAGAATTCACTATTATCACAACAAGCGGTTACAAGTAAGGAATCCCATTACCTTATATTAACCTACAATTGAATCCTTACCCCAATACCCAATTGGACTTGTTCTGTAGTGATAATCTCTCCTTTTAATGCACGGCTCCCAGTACATGACTAACCAATCGATGCGCAAATCCTAGTATGCGACTTACTCACAAATTTGAGAAAGATGTTGGCTGCAAAGTTCATCAGTTCATCACACGATGAAGATCAAGAGAAGATAAACTAGAACAAATTCTGTCTCCGGTCACAATTTGCATGAACACAACTTTGCTTCACACTCGCGCAACCTTTTACCACCCTTAAAACAATTCTTATATATGTTTAGGGTTGTGAGAAAAGAAAGCCCAAGAATGTATTCTCGGATTGGATTAAAATCAGTTTTGAAAAACTGAACTTCATAAACCTCGATAAATAGCTTATCTGTCGAGCATCGGGCTTCAGCAGCTTTTTAAATCTTGAAAGATACTAGCTTTTAGATAGCTGTCGAGTTTTAAAATCCAGCACTTCTTCACTTGTTTCTTGAACAGACTTGCATGGCTATAACACATAATTTTGAAACCTTGTTTCTTGAAGTATTAAACACATCCTAGATCTATCCAATTACAAGTAAAATGTGTTTTGTTAAAGGATTAGCTATTTATATATTGACATATGTACCTAACATTAAATCACATGTCCTAACACATTGAGATGATCAAATAGGGTGGCATTGGATATGAGCTCAAAAACCAACATTGGAATATCAGTTTCAAGGCAGCAACCATAGAGTCTCATAACGTTCTTGTGGCTGATCAATTGTTTAATTGTGACTTGGTTTAGGAAGAAATCTACCATCTTCTCAAAGGGCCAATGCGTTGGAGGGCCTTCGACTTTGATAGTTATTTCTCGTTCATCTAGTGTTCCTTTGTAGACTGTTGCGATTACAGAGCCTAGGATTAGATTAGGATAGTAGTGATTAGTAGCCTGTTGGATTTTCTTGGCAGAGAAAATCTTGATTGGCTCTATATCGCTACCTTGGTTGCAGGTGATCTGCTTTTCAAGTAACATTGCTCCATTGCAGATGAAGTATTCTTCTTTGGCCTCAAATAGTTGTCTTGCTTTCTCCATCCTGATACTCTTCTCTGCCCATAACATTATTAAACAAGTGATTATCACTTGATATATAGTTCTTTTCTACCAACAGCTAACACTTTGAAAATCAAGGGATAGGTAATCTCCAAGCTAACTTCAACTAGTCGCAGACTGGCGATATGTGCAAGAAAGTTTTTAGCTTAACATATGGAATGAATATAATTATGTTAGGATTTTTAGTGTTGGTTAATTCCATAACAAACTTATTTGTAATATTGGGTAATGTACCAATGTGTTATGTATGTCTGTAATAAAGTTTGAAGACTATGAAGACCAAATTGGGTTTTGGATAGAAAGAACCTATTATGGAAATCGCCAACATGTTTTGTTGGTTTGTTTTTTTTTATTTTTTTTTATTTTTTTTATTTTAATGTGTTTATCTATATAAACATAATGACTTGAATCTAGACTATGTAACTACCCAAATTAAATTTGTGAATCTTCGTAGTTAATTCTAAAATTTCAAATTTTTATCATTGTTTATTGTTAATTTAGAATCAAAATACAAAATACTTTCTCACCTTTTATCCATCCTATCATGATATGCCAGAGACTCGTAACTACAGTTAGAATTATGCAAAAAAATCTTACCCTGCAAATACAAATAGTAGTAAGCACGTGTATTTTTTATTTAACTAAAACTAGTCGCTAACCCATGCTATGCACGGGAACTTACCTATTTGTGAGATAGACTAAAATAATTTTATAAAAAATTCAAGAAACTACACTATTGCATGATTTACTCTTATATGACTTAAATTTGTGTTACAATTTGATGAAGAAGCCATTGCTTGAATGTGCAATGGCTTACAAAAAATTTGTCAGACAGTTTCAGATACTGCAAAAAAATAACTCAAAAATTCAAATATTAAAACTTCTAAAAGACCAAAAAAATTAAAGAATTAGATGATTCATTGCTTAGAAATTATTGAAACAAAACAAAATATATATGACTAAACAATAGAGAAATATAAGACAAAGATAGGTTACCTTCGAAATAATAATTTCAATTATTGCAAGTTTTTTTTGCCTTGTAAAATACGGCTAAAGAGAGTTTGGTGGTTCATGTACAAAAATTACTTTTTAAAAAATATATGAAAAACCATAAAATAAATTTTTTTTTTAAAAACAAAATAGAAGAGAAGAAAATAACATAAGAAGAGCCCATACCTCTACTCGGCTTTAAAAAAAAAAAAATATATTGGGGTTTGCTTTGCTTTTGTAGTGTTTATGATATTTTCTCTAAACAATGACAATGTTGAGTACTTAGACTCTGTGTGTGTGTGTGTGTGTGTGTTCGGATCTGTAAAACTATTTGTTGATTTGAGTGAAATCTCTATGCCAATTTTAAGCACAAATTATTAGACTTCTCCTTTCTCTAAGATTTTGATTAACAAAGTTAATTATTACAACAAATAGTGCAAAAAAAAAAAGAAAAAAGAAAAAAGGATGATATAAAAAGAAAAAAAATACTAAATAAATCTCACACTCACATCACGTGCAAAAGAGGTGGGGTTGTTTATAGCAACCTAAGCTTACAATCCACACCAACTGCCCGTGAAAGAATGAGCTGATCCGTTTTTTCAATTTTTCTATTGATTAGAGAGGGCTTCAGCAAGTAAAAGGTTTAAATTAAAGTTTCACTCCTTGTTATGTTTGAATTAAACAAAAATAATTTTGTTTTACAAAAATGATAATAATGAGTTTGAGTTTAAGTTAGACTTGTTAGAGAGATAAATTTTCACTCCTTGTTAAGTTTGGATTAAACAAAAATAATTTTATTTAAATAAAATGATAATTTTATTTAAATATTGTATCGATGTGGAAACTTGTGAAAGCTTTAGAGACTTTAGTTATATATATATAGAGAGAGAGAGAGAGAGAGAGAGAGAGAGAGAGAGAGAGAGAGAGAGAGAGAGAGAGAGAGAGAGAGAGAGAGATTAGCTAAAAAAAAAAGAGGACTAATCTCTGCTAATCATAATATATTTAGCCTTAAGTTAACAAGAGTGTGGAATGAAATGAGTCATCAAAAAATTATATATGTACATGATGCTAAGCAAATTTTCAAGTAGCTTCAGAGAAAGGCCACCAAAGTTTAGATCAAACACTCATCACACTTAAATCCCAATCATACCAATTGCCTAGAATTCGTAATGAATATACCATGAAAGCAAAGTTACAATTATGGTTGACATGGTCTTTGTTGATGTTGCGTAGGAGTGTGGCTTGAATTTCCACAAACCCAAGTCGGTGACAATTGCTACCAAATATGAAACCTAAAATATTCAACTTTTGCTGAGTATAATGAACTGGTCCCTAATACGGACAAAATGGGTTCCGCCGAAAAGTTTTAGCAAAATGCCCATTGTCTTAAACTATTTAGGGATGTGCCCTTGTTTTGAACTTAATTTTCTAAAAATCGAGTTGCAATGAAAAACTCGATTTGGCAAAATGCCCCAGTTTTTTTTTTTTTTTTTTTTTTAATTTGATTGCCTATAACTTGATTTTCTAAAAATCGAGTTTTTCATTGAAACTCAATTTTTAGAAAATTGAGTTTAAAACAGGGGTATATCTCTAAATAATTTTAGACATGGGGCATTTTGCTGGAACTTTTTGGCAAAAGGGGTATATCCCCATTTTGGCCTCCCTAATACATATATTCAGCCTTTTGGTTTTTTAAGCAATGCATGAGAGGAAAAATTATCTCCTGTATTTTGTGAGAGAAAGTTATGTTGTATTTGGGGTTTAAGTGTTTAAAAAAGGTGTACTTGGGGTTAAGTGTTTAAAAAAGAGTCCTTAAATAGACATGGCAAACGGGTTAGGCTTGGGTATATCATCTTAAACATGATAAGTATGGACTCATTTTTACTATGTTGTTTGTTACATGAAAGTAGTCAAATAGTAATAATAGTCGCTAGAGATTAACCATGAATATTAAGTGAAAATTTATTCATTGGCTTGTTATTTAGGGTGATTTGGAATCTCACAATGGAGGTTGAAGTGTTATAAAGATTATAAAATTAAAGTATTATTAATAAATAAAATTTCAAACCAAATAATGCACGTAAAACAGTTGGTGTAAAAGGAGAAATTCAAATATATAAAACAAAAATAAAAAGGGAAAAAACTCAAAGTCCCATAAACAAGTTTTATGTTCTTCCACCTTTCCACTGCTTTATCATCATCCAAATGGAAATTGAACCCAAATTAAATATGTTTAAAATAAAAAATAATAAAAAAAGCAGAGAATTCACAAGCATTGCATAAAAGAAGGAAGAGGACCTTGAGGATGTGGATCACGTTGTCAAGGAAAAGAGAGGCTCAAATAATTCATCAGAAAAAACTGTGTACACTCAGTTTGAAGAAAAATATTTCGAGAGAGTGGCTCTCTTGAGGTGATGCTTGAATTGAGGAATAGAGATAGCAGTATAAAAGTAGGTCTGAAATTACAGCAGAAGAGTAATGTAAATCTCAAGAACCTCCTGAAACAACACTAAATTCAATGTCTTTACACGTCCTCTGTTTTGGCCTTTTTTTTTTTTTTTTTTTTTTTTTTTTTTTTTTTTTTTTTTTTCTGAAACCAATTACAGTCTTTATTCATTATGTAATGTATACAACTGTGAGTAAAGTCTCACATTGAATAATAATAATAAGAGCGAATAATTAATATAACATATTTGGACCCAAACTCATAAGTTTATGCTTTTGGGTTAAATGGTATCCCAACACATTTCAATTGGTGTCTCCAAGGTGTTATACTTATATGATGTAATTGCTTCTTAATTTTTAACATTGGACATTGGGTATTGGACTCAAAGAGACATAGTCACGTGCAAGCATGCACATATATAATAATATAATAAGGAATTTCTTTTTAAACAGCCTAATTGTTCTTTCACAAATTGAGGATGCCAAGAACTGTTTTACATTGTTTATGATATCTGCAAATTGAAAATGTCATCTTAAAATTCAGTGGATTTCTATTGTGTTATAAAAAATACGATGACTATGCCTATAAAGGATTTCTGTAAGTTCACTAGTGATTTTGCTTAGTACTTGCTCCAGATCATTTTTTCGTTGGTGTGCATAAACAAAAGGAAAGTACTCAAAACTAAATCTCCAATAATACATGGGTAGAGGTGTGCATCCAACCCGCCAAAACTGACCCGACCAAACCCAACCCGCCAGGCAGTGGCAGCTCTAGGAATTTTTCTGCATTCCTTATATAAACTATAATTTGTTGTATTGTTGTTTCATTAAATATAAAATTATTAATTGTTGTTTAGCCCAACATAATTTAATTTGTTTGTCTTTTATAACCTATAATTTGTTGTATTGTTGTTTCATTAATTATAAAATTAATAATTGTTGTTTAGCCTAACGTAATTTAATTTGTTTGTCTTTTATAATATATTGATTAATTAAATTATTAATTATTGATGTTTAGTTGCTTCATTATTTTTTTTTTTTACTAACTACTAGCAGTCTAGCACACACCCCACTGTGCATTAGCACACACTAGCACACACACCATGCGCACATACCCCTGCCTTTGCATGCCTTTACTTCCCCAATTTAAATATCCCACCCCACATGGCCCCATGGCCCCATCCACCCCCACTCAACAGACAAGACCAATCAGATAAATTCACAAATCACAATACTCTAATAGACAAACTCACCAACACCAATTGACCAACACACCAATGGATAAAGTAAAAAAAAAAAGAGGGGTAAATAAATTGAATAATGACAAAGTTAAGTTATAAAGTAAAGCTGAAGCCAATTAGCAATTACAGTTCAAAAAGAAAGAGAGAGAATCAAATAAAGACTTAAAGAGAGATAGAGTCTTATTTCAATAACTCAGTTCAAAGAGAATTAAGAGCTCTCTCTTTGACCTCTCAGACCACAATCCACAGCAAAACCCAAAGATTAAGAGAGAAAAAGAGAGAGAAGTAAAGTGTAAAATACCTTGAGGGAGGCCTGAGGGGCGGCATTGCAGGCCACGGAAGCACAACGAGGCAAGGAAGGACTCGAGGCCAAGCATTGGCATTGTAAGCTCTGATCCAATTGGACCGATCTCCAATCTTCGATGCTCGATCCAAGCTCTGTTGCTCGAGTTTCAGGCGAAGGCACCATTGCTGCGTCGTGCCGATGTGCTAGATTATGATGTTTCACTTTTTCAGGTAGAGGCGTTGTTGTTGTTGATGAGGTTTTTTTCTTTAGGAGTTAGGTTAGGTTTCTTCGTATCTGATTTTAGCTTTTGCTTTAGCTTTACCATTTGATGATTGATGAATCGGCGGACGCGTATTTGTATTGGGTTTTTTTTTTTTTTTTTTTTTGAGAATTCGTTTGGGTTGGGCCTGTTGGGTATTTAGTTAATAATTATTTTGATTTAAAAATCTAGTTTGGGTTGGTTTTTTTTAGGATTGATGTTGGGCTTGCTCTGTTACAAATTTTTTTTTTTTTTTAAGATTTTAGTTCAAAATTTGTTTGGCATAAAAAAAATATTGAGGTTAGATAAATATTTAAATTATTATATATAAATTTTTTTTTTCAAGTCAGGGTGGTCTTGGGACCACCTTGGGCTGAACGTGGTGTTGCCACTGCCACAGGGTTGGGTCGGTTTTTATGGCTTTGTGGGTTGGGTTGGGCTACAAAATTTTATTTGTTAGTGGGTCGGGTTGGATTCAGGTCATAAAATTCCAAACCTGCCAAACCTAACCCAACCCACCCATATATTTAATAATTATTTAAAATATATTATATAATTAATAATTTTTTTTAAAAATAACTAGCTCTTCTTATCCTATATAAAAGTCAATTAGTTTACACAAACCTTAGTAAATTACTATTGTTGTTTAGTCATTAGTTTTTTTACCTTTAAAGAGTTACATTGATACTAATCTTTGGGTTTTTCTAATATATTTATATTTATATTTTGTTCTACTCAATTTAATAATAATAGTAATAAAAAAATTTGTTCAACCCATGGGTTCAATTCGACCTAACGGGACTCATGTGGGTTGGGTTGGGTTGGACTTATGTGATGGGTTGGGTTGGGTTGAATTTTTTTTAACCCACCATGGTGGGTTGGGTAAAAAAATCCCCTTAACTTTGTTAGGACATATGTGGTTCACATGTTAAGAACATATGTCATACTTGTTTATGTAAATTAGCTAATCCTTTGACAAAACGCACTCTACTTGTAATTGGGTAGTTCTAGGTGTTTTTAATACTTTAAGAAACAAGGTTTCAAGATCAAGTGTTGAAGTCATCAAGTCTATCCAAGAAAAACAAGCTGAAGTGAAAAATCATTAAAGCTCGACACCTTCTCGATAGCTCCTCGACACTTGCTATCTGTCGAGAATTAAAAAATAAGATTTTCTGATCTGATTTCTTGGGATTCGTGAATATGTTTTTGGGCCTTCTTTTCTTCTAACTCTAAACATATAAAAGGATTGTTTTAAGAGTCGTCATAAGAGACACAAGTTGCAAAAGCATTAAGCAATCCTTGTTCAAGCAAATTGTGATCAAAGACGAAGTTCTTGAGCTAGTTCATCTTCTCTGAAGAAGTTGTTGTGTATTTGCACCAAAGGTTTTTGAGACCAAGCATCTTCCTGATTTTCATCGTGTAGGATGAACTGAAGAACTTTGCAAAAAACCTCTCCTTCTAAGTTGGTGTTTGAAGTCGCATACTGGGATCCGCGCATCTTGTTATTCACGTACTTGGGAGCCGTGCATCAAAAGGGGAAATTGTCACTACAGATCAAGTCCAATTGGGTATTGGGATAAGGGTTTAATTATAGGTTGGTAAGGTACTTGGGATTCCTTTACTTGTAACCGCTTGATTTGATAATAATGGAGTTTCAGGAGTGGTGACCTGAAAATCACTCGGTGGGGTTTTTGCCGTTAAGATTTTTCCCATTCATAAACAAATCACCGTGTTATTTAATTTCCACTGCATAATTAGTTTATTGGTGATTTGTTTGTGCTGCCACGCAATTGCATGATAAATTGATTAATTAATAACTTGACTAATTAATTAATTGGTTTAATCACAAGGGGTCATTCAGTTTGTGGCCTTTCAAGTGGTATCAGAGCAGGCACACTTTGATTAGGTTTAATCTTTGTTGTGTTGATCCATTGACCTCTATTTGTCATGGATAAAGGACAATCGTTAATTATACCTCCTTTATTTGATGGGACTAACTATGCCTACTGGAAAGTACGCATGAGAGCTTTTTTGCAGTCCTTAGATGAGAAGGTGTGGCAAGCTGTTGAGATTGGCTGGACCAAGCCAAAAGAAGTGCCGACCGATAGGGATGAAGCCAAGATCAAGGCGGCAAACTTCAACAGCAGAGCGTTGAATGCCCTATTTATTGTAGTCACCAATGAGGAATTCAAGAAGATATCCTCAACTAAAACTGCTAAGGAGGCGTGGACCATCCTCCAAACAACCTATGAAGGAACAAAGGCTGTCAAAGATTCAAAGCTACAGAGACTCGCTACTAGCTTTGAAGAGATTAAGATGGAGGAGGATGAGTCGTTTTATGAGTTCTATGCCAAGCTCAAGGACATAGTGAACTCAGCCTTCAATCTTGGGGAAACCATCCCTGAACCCAAGGTTGTAAGGAAGATACTCAGATTTCTACCTTAGAGATTCCATGCCAAGATTACGGCAATAGAAGAATCAAAGGATATTGACAAAATTCCTTTGACTGAGCTGGTTGGGAACTTGCAGACCTATGAGCTAGGGTTATCTAGGATCAGTAAGTCAAGCAAAGGTAAGAGCATGGCCTTGAAGGCAAAGAGCAGTGATACAGATGAGTCTTCCGATGATAAAGATTCCAAGATGAAGTCCTACATTACAAGGCAGTTCAAGAAGTTTATGAAAAATACCAATGGGAGGAGCTTCGACAAGGACCATAAACAATCCAGTTCTTCTCAGTTTAAGAGCCAAGACAAAGAGAAGAAGGATGCTAAAGATGGCGGTCAGTACACTGTTCTGGCAGGACCTAAGTGTTTTAGGTGTCATGGGTTTGGACGCATGAAGAATGAGTGTCCTACATATCTCAAGAGCATTGGGAAAAGCAAGGCACTTGCTGCAACCCTGAGTGACACTGAGCTTAAAGATGATTCCGACAATGAGGATGACGGAATCTTAAATGCCTTCACTACCACAGTCAATCCTACTGAAGGGATTGTTGAAGAAGTGGATGAAGAAGAAGAATTGGTGGACACCAAGTGTGAGAAGATGGATGATCAAGATTATATCCATTCAGCCTATGAGAAACTATACAAGCTGTCTGAAAAGCATGAGAAATTGTATAGGCTGGCCACCAAGAAGCTCAGTGATGTGGAACTTGATCGTGAAGAGTTGTCCATAAAGTTTGATGAGGCGAATCAAACTATTGGAGCACTGAGGTTTGAGAACAACTTCCTGGCTGAGAAGACCAAGAAGCTTGAAGAGAAGCTGTTTTAAGTCAGAGCTCAATTGGAGAGGACTTTAAGTGCAAAACTTGATGAAATGCTCAGCATTCAGAAATCTGCTTCAGATCGAACAGGTTTAGGGTATGATCTTTTTTCCTCTAATATTGCTTCCATTAGTACTACTGTTTTTGTTCCTCCTGCTAATATTGTTAAAGTTGAAAACACTGATATTAAAACTAAATTAGCTAGTGAGAACTTAGACAAGAGTAAATCTATATTAGGAGCACCCCCTAAGCAAGATAGGAAAGATGCTAGAAACCCTAGGGCTAAGAAGGCTAACTCTCAAAAGCCTAAACAAAAGAAGCAGCATCTCTGTCATCATTGTGGAGCTGCCGGTCATACTCGACCAAATTGCTACAAGTGGCTAGCCACTCAACAGAGCAACGGCATGACAGCATCTGGAAGCCAAAATCAGCTTCAATCCTCTCTTGCTCCTCTTGGAGATCTTCTAAAAGCCCTCATGTTCCTTTCGAACTTGAACGGTTTTAATTCTTCCCCCTCACCGCCAGTTCAAGGGTTTAATCAAAGGAAAGGTTCTTCCAAGGTGTGGAAGAAAAATGATTCTAAGTGATTTCATCACTTTCTTCTCCCTTCTTTTTTTTTGGTTGCATTGCTTTTGTGTTTTGCATTTTTGTTGAGTCAGTCTAGTTTTATGCTTTGCTTTGTTAACATGTTTTTATGTGTTTACTTTCAGTTTTGTTTATTTTGTTTTTGATATAAAAATAAAAAAAAATTGAAAAATCAGAAAAATACAAAAACAGTGTGTGTTTGTGTACTTTGGTACTTGTGTACCTTGGATGGCCAATGAAACAAAGTTTTCTAAACTTTGTATCTCTTGTAACTTAGATGAGCATCTCTATGCACAACTAAGCAAGTGAACTTTGTGGCTTTTGTTTGTAATGAGTAAAATTAAGTTATCTCTTAAAACTTAACACTCATATCACTCTTTTTTGACGGGTAGGACTAGAAAATTCTAAGAGAAAGGCATAAATAACCATCTCACCACTGTTACCCGCCAATCATTAATGACATCTGTATGCTTCAGCATAGCAAAAGTGTGATGTCAATGACATTTGTGTGCTTCGGCATAGCAAAATTGGAATGTCAAATATCAATGGGTATTTCTTTTCTCTCTCATAAGCCCATGCATGATATGCTTAAAAAGAAAATATACAAAGAAAATAAAAAGCAAAAAGATCAAAAATGCTTTAAAAATGGTTGCAAGCGTGTATTTTAGGAGATGTGGGAGTTATAGGATGTACCTCGAAGGTGATAGTCCCCATCAAACAGTTATGATTGTGTGTGAGTTAAAGATATTTTCTCATATCTCAGATCGTCATAACATGTATACATATGCAATCTTGCAATATTTTTCACATACAACACGTAATATTCTTTGCTACTTTTGATACATGTACAGGTACAATGTGATTTGGCCATCACTAAGGTTTTACATGTGCTAATGTATGCTCACTAAACTGTCTTGACTTGTTTTTAAAATATAAAATTGGTTAGACTTGTTTAGTGTGTGTATGTTTTTGGGAGATCCATGTGCTTTTATTTTTCATTAAGAGATGTTTTTGAGAGCCTTTTATATTGATTGGATCTTTGTTGAGGTGCATGTTTGATTGCATTCATGTCTGTGTTTTTTATTTCTCGAAAAATTGCTTTTAATTGTTGGCTCGACACCTCTTCGATACCTTACTATCTGTCGAGCTTTTCAAGCCTTTTTCTTATCGCAATCTCGACACCTCTTCGACACTTGGTGGATCGATTGAGAAAGTTCCTGTCTCCTTGATACCTTCTCGATACCTTGTCGATCGATCGAGCTTCTGTTCTTGGTTCTGGTGTTCATTCCTCGACACCTTCAGTTGTCGACGTGCTTTTTCTCGATACCTTCCTCGACAGATTCCTCGACACCTCTCGACACCTCAACCGCCGAGAATTACTAAAGCTTCTATATAAGCCTCTGTTGCGATTCGGTTCTCATTCTCTCGATCTCTCTTGATCTGTCCACGGCTGTTCATCTCCCAAACCACCTTTTCTCACTCAAAATCTCCAACCCATGTGATTTTCGGCCATTCCTTGCTTCAAATCACTTGGTAAGATCTCATTTTCCTTCCTTATTCATGCATTTCATGTTTTGAATCTTAGGTTTTGGGATTTTTGAAAAATTTTGGGGTTTTTCAAAATCAATGAGTTTTTCTTGAAATTTTGGGTTGGGTTTTCACTTAAAGGTGTTCAAAATGTCATACATTACATTTCATGTGCATTAGAATGATATTTACATGCATTTAGATGTGTGTTTCTTGTATGTGTGCTGGTAGGTTTGGATTGGGCTGAGCCCATGATGCTTTTTAAGTTTGCATGTCACATGTTTATGCATTCCCCATGCATACGTTCTTTTTGTTCAATATATTTGATATTTGAACTGTTTTGGGACTTTTCTGATTGTCTCCCTTTCTATCTCTTTCTTATTGTGTTTATGTTAGTAGTGTCTATGGCACCCAAACGTAAATCCACTCCTGCTTGGAACCCTCTGCGTTTTGGAGCTTCTTCCTCTTCTGATTCTGCTCCTCTCAATCTTCGGTTCTGTGATGAAGATGCCCACAAGGCATTTACGGAGAACATTTCTAGACGAGGTGTTCATTCGGAACGCCAAGTCATTTTGGTGGACTTCACCGAAACTGACCTTCCCTCTATCATTCACAGTAGGGGATGGGAGTCACTGTGTGACATCTCGGTCACATGTCCTCTCGTGCTGATTCAAGAATTTTACTCTAATATGCACGGGATTGGTTGTTCAGTACCTCTCTTTCACAATTGCGTTCGAGGTACGCGCTTTGCTGTCACACCACAGTTAGTTGCGGATGTGCTTAGGGTTCCTAGGATAGATTTTCCTGACTATCCTTCTTGTGAGCATCTGAGGACTGTGTCCAAAGATGAGCTCATTTTTGCTTTTTGTGAGCGCCCTTCTGATTGGGGTGAGCATCAATAATAATCATGTAGACCTTTTGCTAAAGGTCTTAGATTTCTAAACATGGTGATGACTTTTGTACTCCATCCACTCTCTCACTACAACTCTATCACAGAGCCTCGGGCTCGATTTTTGTTATCTCTTCTTAAGCATTTTACGATAAATTTTCCTTCTTATTTCATTCTCTCTATCATAGATGTTCATCTAGATTTGTCGTCCCGTGATAAGCTCTTCTTTCCTTCCGCTATCACGAGGATCTTACGCCATTTTTCTATTCCTTTTCCTGTGTCCGACCACTTCACACACATCTGTGCCATAGATGCCGCTACTGTAAAATGTAGTGAGGCTCAGTTTAGGTCGAGACAGACAGATTCCACTCCTCCCTCCCGTTCAGCTCCATCCAGATCTGCTCTATCTACATTTGCTCCTTCTACCTCTACGGGCGATGTATCTCTTGGAGACATCATGGCGCAGCTACAGCGCATGGATGCTCGCCTTGATACACTCTCCACTGAGTTGTATCAGATGAATGTTCGTGTTGGTTGTATTGCACGACGGCAAGCGACCATGGGTGGTTTTGCTTCTGAGGCTACTCCTTCACCACCTTCTCTAGCGGCTTCTAACTCTGAGGATGATGATGATGATGGTGATGACGATGACGCTTCAGATGATGATGATGGAGATGCTAGCTCAACTGATGAGATGTCTACATGACACTCTACCCTTTGTCACTCGTGACAAAAAGGGGGAGTAGTTTTGGGTTATGAGAGTAGTCATCTTAGGGGGAGAGTTAGTATAAGACATTTTTGATAGGGGGAGTGCTGATATTTTGAGGGATGTAGTGAGGTTTTGATGTATCTTTTCTTTTCTATTCTTTATAGATACATTGATCTTGTATACGAGGTCTTGTGACCTGTTTTACATACATTGTACTTATTTTCTCTATATGTGGATGTATGTTTCTTTCACCTCTCTTTTCATGTGTTGTTTCTTCTCTATCTTTATACACATGTTCTTTATACTTGTATGCAATCTATTATTTCTATTTCACACAAGATGACTTGATGAGTTTTATTTAAAGTGTTTTAGAAATACAGGTTGTCAAAGTCTACTTGCCATAAACTCTTTTCTTGCAAAGTTTTTCAAGAGTTTGTGTTAGGATAGATTTTATTGTATTCAACAAGTGAATATGAGTTGAGTGATTTATGACTTCTCTCATATGTTCATTTGTTTGTTATGGTTTTGTCACGGATTGCCAAAAGAGGAGATTGTTAGGACATATGTGGTTCACATGTTAAGAACATATGTCATATTTATTTATGTAAATTGGCTAATCCTTTAACAAAACGCACTCTACTTGTAATTGGATAGTTCTAGGTGTTTTTAATACTTCAAGAAACAAGGTTTCAAGATCAAGTGTTGAAGTCATCAAGTCTATCCAAGAAAAACAAGCTGAACTGCAAAATCATTAAAACTCGACACCTGCTCGATAGCTCCTCGAAACTTGCTATCTGTCGAGAATTAAAAAATCAGATTTTTTGATCTGATTTCTTGAGATCCGTGAATATGTTTTTGGGCCTTCTTTTCTTCTAACCCTAAACATATAAAAGGATTGTTTTAAGAGCCGTCATAAGAGACACAAGTTGCAAAAGCGTTGAGCAATCCTTGTTCAAGCAAATTGTGATCAAAGACAAAGTTCTTGACCTAGTTCATCTTCTCTGAAGAAGTTGCTGTGTATTTGCACCAAAGGGTTTTGTGACCAAGCATCTTCCTAATCTTCATCGTGTAGGATGAACTGAAGAACTTTGCAACCAACCTCTCCTTCTAAGTTGGTGTTTGAAGTCGCATACTGGGATCTGCGCATCTGGTTAGTCACATACTTGGGAGCCGTGCATCAAAAGGGGAAATTGTCACTACAGATCAAGTCCAATTGGGTATTGGGGTAAGGGTTCAACTGTAGGTTGGTAAGGTACTTGAGATTCCTTTACTTGTAACCGCTTGATTTGATAATAGTGGAGTTTCGGGAGTGGTGACCTAAAAATCACCCGGTGGGGTTTTTGCCGTTAAGGTTTTCCCCATTCGTGAACAAATCACCGTGTTATTTAATTTCCGCTTCATAATTAGTTTATTGGTGATTTGTTTGTGCTGCCACGCAATTGCATGATAAATTGATTAATTAATAACTTAGCTAATTAATTAATTGGTTTAATCACAAAGGTCATTCAGTTTGTGGCCTATCAAACTTGACCCAATTTGACCCATGCACACCCTTACATGGGTTAGCCATGGCGTGAAGAAATGAATAAACCCTTGAAAAAAATAGTTTGTCGAAGTAGGCAAATAGTCAGAAACCAAACTGGCCAGGTCTAGATATTATATGCATTGGGTTAAATTTAATGCATATATGCTAAAGCTGAGAGAAAATCTAATTAGATTCTCAATTGAATTCCTAATTTTGTACCACATGTCCCATTTAAGCTTTTAAAACAAAATTATTTTTGTTTAATCCAAACTTAACAAAGAGTGAAACTCTATCTCTCTAACAAGTCCAACTTAAACTCAAACTTATTATTCCTCAACTTCTTGTAACTTGTAGGTGACCTTTCCGTTGAGAACAAAGCAAAGAATCATGACAATAATAGGCTTCCCATAATGCATTAAATCTAAGAAGAGGAAGGTTATCCAAATCATCATGATCAACTTGCATCAAAAACACTTATCCAATTGAATCACTAGAGGGATAGCACGAAGATATCAATAAAACATTATAAACAAATTAACAGGAAATCTACCATTGTAAAATCAAGATCTGAAACTATCATGAGACGAGCAGAACAATTGAGGCGATCCATATGTACTCTATTTCCTAAAGTCTAAATAGAAATCAAGTAAATTGCTTGATACTTGATAATGTTCATAACATGAGCATTTGAAAATTCTCCATTTCAATAAAAAGAAAAAATAGGAGCTCAAATTTGCAACTTGATGGCAATTGAGGGCTCAGTCCATATCCTTGAGTGTTGCTTTTGATTTCCATGGTGAAAAAAAAAATTTATGGTTTCTCATGTATTTTTTTTAAGAGTGATTTTTGTACATGAACCATCAAACCCTATGCCTATGACTGTATATGATTTTTTTTCATCGTTTAAAGTTTAGACCCGTTAAAATTTAAAACTTACTGTTTTATGGGTTTGTGTACTTTTTTATTTTTCTTATATTTCTCTTTTGAATAGTCATATATTTTTTGAATTGTTTCAATAACTTATTCTTTAATTATATATCTTTTTAGGCATTTTGGAAGTTTTAACATCTGAATTTGTGTTAATTTTTGCAATATTTGAACATGTTTAGCAGATTTCAATGACTATACCATGTATTATTCTTTCGAAGGTAATCAATTTTTCTTTTATATTTCTCTATTTTGTAATCATATACATTTTGTTTTGTTTCAAAAATTTATAGGAAGTTGTAGGGACTGGGTTTGAGCACTTCTAATATTAGATGAGTGGACTCAGGCCCAATTAGCCCAATACAATAAATTTATAGAGAATGAGTTTAAGAACTAGGCCTTAATGAGGATTACAACAACTAAACATGGCTTCTAATGAATTGAATAACAAGGATATGGGATAAAGTGTAAGATTCTACTCCTCGGCAATCACCTGAAGGGCTTGTAGTTCTTATTATCTTTTTAATGCCTGGCTACAAAGGTTTCTAAGATGATACGAATGGCTACAATGTTTTCTGTTTCTCCTCCCTCCTCCCATTCTGGGCCTTCTCAATTAATCTTGTCCCTCCATTTGTTGATCATTTGAGTTACTACTTAGGTGCTTGTCCCATCAGCTACCTTCCTCAGCTTTCTGAGAGCTGCAGCAACCCAGACAACACTGTTCAGGGGTCATTTCCTTATTAATGAAGCAAGAATGTTAGTTGTGGACATTTAATGTGAGGTGACAGTTTCTCCTTGAATTGCTCTTCCACCATGCTTCCATGGCTGACCCATTGTACTTGTCTTATTCTCGAGGTTCTTCGGGAGGCTGTCTTTGGTGGCGTGCTACTCTTCCCTTCTATGATCTCGGCCGGCCGAGGACAGGATCGTCCTCGGTGATGTTCTTGTGAACTTGGGCTTTCTACTTTCATCCTTAGACGTTTCTACCTCCTCGGCGTTGGCCTTTGGGCCTGATATAAAGTGGGCCGGGGTTGCCAAATTCTTAGGCCCCACAGAAGTAAATCTTATGATTCTTTAATATTTTTTGGCATTTCAAAAGTTTTAACATTTGAATTATTCTTTTAATGGTAACACATCTTTCTCTTATATTTATCTATTATGTAGTCACACACACACACACACACACACACACACACACACACACACACACACACACACACATATTTTATTTATAATTTGCAGGCTTGGAGTCTTTTGATTCCTTTCAATAGTTATAGCCATAAAATATTCTTCTGAATGTTACTCATCTATCTCTTATATTTCTCTAGGGATGGCAATTTATATCTGACCCGCGAATACCTAGCTCAACCTGACCCTAATAGGTCGGATTTTACCCGGCCTGATAAATTATAGGGTCAGGTATGGGTTTTTATTTTATTTTAAAAAACTTGAAGCGGGTCCGGGTTTTATCCATACCCGGACCCAAACCTGACCCGTTTAAGGGTAAAAATACGAAAATACCCCTTATATATATATATATATATAAGTTAAAAAAAAAACCCTAATCCCCAAATCCCATTTCACCCAGCCGCCAACCCTCACATCACTCTCCTCTCCCCAACCTCTGATCTCTGTCGCCACCAACCATCACGTGCACCTCCGATCAGGTTGTTTTCTCTCTTTCTCTCATTTCAATCTCTTGAGCCTTGATTGTGTATTTTTTTTAATTAAATAAATAAATAGGAATTAGGTTCAGACTAGGTTATTAAATAATATGGCAAAAACACTCTTATATTGTAAACAAATCAAAAATTAAGTTTCCCTCAACTACAATACATTTTGCCGCTGGCGATATGTTTTACTGTGTTTTCTACTAGAACATGCAGTCAGTTTATTGTCCCCTTTCCATTCCTACATATGAAGCAATATCCTTGGAAAAGAAAAACCTTGATGAATTACTATTTAATATTAGACAATCCAATATAAGTATATGCATCATGGGTTCTTAATCATGCCATAGTGTAAGATTTTTCTTCCTTCCTTTTTTTTTTTTTTTTCCTCTTCATATTTTAAGCTGATTGGGCCTATTTTGGAGTATTTTTAGCATCTGGGCCTTAAAAAAAAATAGATTGTGATTGGGCCATGATTTGGGCCGAGAATTAGGCCTAAATCTGGCCTAGCTGGACGGGGCCCGTGGGGCGGATTTGGAGCACGGATAAAAAATCCATTTAATAAACAGGCCGAGTTTGGGACATGGGTTCCAGCTCGTGGGTCGGGTCCGGGTATAGTAAAACCCAGCCCAAACCCGACCCGTTGTGATTCGTATATTTCTCTATTATATATATATATATATATATATATTGTTTCAATAGTTTCTAAAATTAAGATTTTATAAAATTATTTTAGTTTACTTCACAAATAGACAGATTATGCACAGGTAACAACTAGTTGTGTCAATTTAATTTCTTAATTTTGATGCAGTATTTATGACACACTGTGAAAATCCATGAGTCAATTTTTTTTTTTTTTTTTTTTTAATGAATGCAATGGATTTGGGGGCACTCTATATCTTCTAACAGTTTCTTGATCAAGAAGCCAACCCTTTCATTTTGAAATTTTGGAAATTGGGAAATCTTGGAATCATCTTCTTATCCTCCAGCAATTGGTTAGCACTGATTAGCACTCTCTTTAGTTTGAAAACAAGATTCTTTTAGCTTTCAGAGAATAAAACAAATTAATTGCCACATCGCACAAAGCTCTTTAAACATGCGGTGATTTAAGATTTTTATTAGCTATTTATTTTTAAGACTGACGAAACTGATTTGCACCTGAGTCCTTGTCATTTCTTGGAAATTGGGATTTCAAAATTCAAACATCAGTTTTTTTCCTCAATTATTATGCCATTGGAAATATTACATTATAACCATGTGATGGCGTCTTCACTTTATGTAGAAACTATTGCACTGCAAATTTAGAGGATTTAGCGAAGGTCCTCCTCCAGAATTCTAAATAGAATCCATATTTATAGACCTACTTTTGAGTTCAATATAAGATCTATATTTTTAAGTTGAGGTAGACCCAAAATCTAAATATAATCCATATTATTAGGTTTTAATCGTAATCCAATTTTACGTCAAGTGCCCAATTTATTTATTTTAATTTTAGTGCCAACTGACCCATTTATTATATTCCACACAGAATTCAAAATGATAATTTTTTCATCATTAATATTAAAAGTTTTTGTGCGCAATCACAGGTTAGAACCTAGTATTTACTAATGGTAGTATTCTATAGACTTCTGAATGCAAAACACTGCAGTCCAAACGGTTTGGTTGTGCATCAGAGAGTTGCATCAATAGCAAGTAAGTGTTAAGCTAAGAACTCATGGATTCAGCCATAGTTGTCAAAACGTAAATTGTATTGTGAATCGATTTTTAATTTTTTCGTATCATGTATTGTATCGTATCGTATCATGTATCGTAAGATACACAAACACTTAATAAAATCTATAAAAAAAAAAAAAAATCATAAATATACATATATAGAGAATATATTCATTATAAATTTTGAATATATTCAACTAATGACTAATTTTTTCATTACTTATGTAATAATATTTAATAAGCTAACTAAATAAATTAAACTAGCATGTATTTATAACATACACATTCAAATTACTTAAATTCAAAAGTGATCATATATTGCAAATGACCCAAAAATAATAATTTATTTTCTTCATATTGCCTAATCAACCTCATCTAAGTCAATTCTATCATCATGTTTATAATTTTGTAAACTTTTTTCTTCATTAAAATTTTCTTCATCATTATTCGTTATTAACATTTACTATCTCTTCTTGTTCTTTTTATTTTTAAATTTTTTTTTTTGGCATTCTAGTTTCTTGGACTTATAACAATAATGATAAAAATAGAAATTTATGTTGTCAATTAATATTTTATTCATAGTATATAAAATAAATTTGTAAATATTAAAGTGAAGGGTAAATGTGTACTGTGTAGTCCAATTGTAGGAGAGAGAGGAAAAAAAAACTTATGAATATTTTATTTTAGTTGGCTAAATTAAGTAAACTAATAATTTTATGTTAAAAACAAGTCTAATAATTTGTTAGATTCAAATAAAAGTACAAATTTTAACAAAAAATCTCATTTTAAAGCATTTGTCTATATATCGTATGATACGTACGATTTTACGATACGATACAATTCATACAATATACACACTGTATTGTACGATTCATGAACACTTACGATTTGCTAATACGATACGGAACTTTTTACACATGATACGATACGTATCGTTGTACGATACTAACAACTATCATTCAGCCATACAAAGTCAGATCCTTGGTCCATTAAAAGCACTCAATTCCTAAAATATATTCTTTGTATTTGTAAAGTTGTAATTTACAACTATGTTTTGTTGGCTTTTATTCCGTGCCAAATTTGATTGTAATTGAGTTCAATCGCTTAAAACCCTGTATTTGTTGTGGGACTTGTTGTAAGGGTTGTGTGTTAGAGAGAGTGTTTGAAGACTCAAGCATTTGAAGAACTGAAGATTCTCGCGGGTATCTCGCGACCTAGCATCCCGCGAAGTGACCCATGTGCCAGGCACATGCTGGAATGCGAAGAGTCAGGCCAGGTGGAGACAGTTGTGTCTCGCGAGTATCTCGCGGGTAAGGCCTTCCCGCGAGACACCCGCGAGACTAGCTGTTCTGCCAGCCTGTACTTTTTGAGTCACACCTTTTGCACCTCTCCTATATATACCATCATTACCCACAATTGTTGAGGAATGCTTCAGAGAGAAAACCCTAGCCAAACACATTGGTAATTAGAGATTGTCTTCCCCACCTTTCTCTATACATTTGTTTGTGGTATTTCCTCAACCCTTCCCTCTCCATTATCCATATCTTAGAGAGGTTGATAGCCCAAACACTTACCACACCTTGTGAGTGCTGTGTGACGTTTTTGGTGCTGCTGGGAAGCATTGGAAGAAGCCTTGAATGGCAGATGCAACATGGAGCTTGTTGCGGGATCCGGATAACTAGGACAAGACACGGTTCCGAGAAGCCTTGTTGGAGTAGGAGCTTGGAGGGCTTAGGTACAGCGGGTAGACTAGGCTTGGAGGGTCTTTTGCTAACCCATGTATCCCAACTGATTGTCTAGTGGATCGATTTCCGCTTGGAGGGCGGCGGAGAGGTTTTTCGCCGAGTTCTTCGGTTTCCTCTTCGAGAACACGTCTCGGTGTTTTCTGTGTTTGCATCCTTCTTCCCTACTCTTGTTTAATTCCATTATACTGCTGTGTTGCTTAGTTTATGGATTAGAGTAGTTACTTGTTCATCCGCTCGCTTTTACACTATTCCGCACTTTGTATTAAAGTTGTGTAAAATCTATTGAGCCGTAATTTTAATTTGAGGGTCTAAACAGCTCTTGTGTTTTTCAACACATTTTCGAGCTTTCAATTGGTATCAGAGCGGGTACACTTGCTGAGGTTTAACTACCTAAGTGTGATCCTTGACCCTTGTTGAGATGGACCGGTCTCAATCGCTCAATGTTCCACCATTTTTTGATGGAAATAATTATGCATTCTGGAAAGTTAGGATGAGAGCATTTTTATGCTCTATTGATGATACCGTTTGGGATGCGGTTGAGATAGGTTGGACTAAGCCGGAGGCTCCTAAGTCCACTTGGGATAAGGCTGCTCTAGCAGCGGCCAATGCTAATAGTAAGGCCTTAAATGCAATTTTTTGTGGTGTGTCCCCAGATGAATTCCACAGGATTTCTCATATGACAGTAGCCAAGGAAGCTTGGGAGATTTTGGAGACTACCTATGAGGGTACAAAGAAAGTTAAGGACACGAAGCTTCAGATGCTTACCACCAAATTTGAAGAACTCAAGATGGGTGATGATGAACCATTTGATTCATTCTATGGGAAGCTCAATGAAATTGTCATTGCTAAACTCAATCTTGGGGAGAAGATTGAAGACACCAAGGTGGTAAGAAAAATTTTGAGGTCCCTACCTGAAAGTTTTAGAGCAAAGGTTACAGCCATAGAAGAAAGCAAAGACTTGGATGAGATTAAGATTCAAGAGTTGATAGGGTCTCTCCAAACGTATGAGCTGGGACTGCCTTCCCATAAGACAAGCAAATCGCTTGCTCTTAAGACCATCACCGAAAGGATAAATGATTCCTCCGAAGAAGATGGAGTGGAGAAGGAAGTAGCATATCTTGTCAAGAACTTCCGCAAATTCTTGAAAATGAAAAATAGCGGGAAACCTTTCAATGGAGGAAAGTTCTCTTCGTCAAGAGGTGATAAGAAAGAGTTTAATAGAAAAGAAGGGAAGGACTCTCAACCTTCTTCAGATATTGTATGCTATGAGTGCAATGGGCATGGACATTTAAAGAAGGAATGTCTGAATTTTCTGAGGGGAAAAGGGAAGGCTTATGCTACAACACTCAGTGATTCTGACTCTTCTGATTCTGACTCGGAAGAGAGCTGTGACGGTGAGGGAAACTACTCCGCCTTCATGACCATTGATCATGTAGATTCTTCGGATGACTTGGAAGTACTTGTGAAGGAACTTGGTGAGCATTCTGATTCAGAGTCCGTTGGAATTGTAGATGAATCAGATGAGGAAAAGGATGAAAGTACAGATAATCTTCAAGAAAACTACTCATTACTCCTTGAGAAGTCGGGAGAATATGCAAGGGTAGCCAAGGCGGCTGTCAGAAAAATGAAGAAGGCAGAGGAAGATTACCGGAGCCTTATGGTCAGACATAGGGAGGCAAAATGCGAGATAGAAAAGATGAATGGTGAGCTGTCAGAAGCTTACTTAAAGATCAGATTTCTTGAACAAGAGGTGGTTCAAGCACAAGCCAAGGTAGATAGGGTCTCCTCCAGAAAGTTGAATGATGTTATCTCATCCCAAAAACATTCCTCGGACAAGTCCGGATTGGGATATACCGGAGTGAGTAGCTCATCAGTCAAAGCTACCAAAGAAGTAAAATTTGTGAAGGCCGTAGAACAAATTGTAGAGGAGGCCGTTCCTGAGAATGTTAAGGTTGAAAAGAAGAATGTAATTGAGCAACGGATGGTGAACAAGCCCCGAAATCAATCTGTAGGAAGACATGAAACCAGAGCAAGATCTCTTTCAAGACCTCAACGGGGTCTTAGAACAGATTATGTATGTCACTATTGCGGACTGCGAGGACATACTAGACCAAACTGCCAAAAGTTGAGAGCAGACAACAATGCAAGCGCACCGCGGTCACGAGGAAGAAGAAATGACAATAGAGCTTGGAGCGGTGGAAACTCAAGAAGCCAAAATTGTGATCTCGGAGTGACAGACATGATGAAGATGATAGGTGCCTTCACCACTTGCATGGAGAGTTTCACAAGGAGGTTTGAAAGTCCCAACTCTCGTACCCAATCCGTCAAGGATATCACCCCAAACGCACGTGACGTGTGGGTGAAGAGGGGTACCCATGCATAAGCATTATAATATGTCCATGCATCAATTCTTTCCATGTGTAGGGACATTTGTAGATGCATCATTTCATGCATTAATTTCATTTTTTTTGGTGTAAACCTGTTTTTGTTGATCTTGCTTTTCCTGTTCTGTTTTGGGTGTGTTTCAAAAATTCAAAAACCCATAAAAATTGAAAAATCTCAAAAGTTTGATCACTTGTTTTGTCCATATCTCATGTGAGTTTGGCCTAGTACCTTCGTACTTATGGCATAGTGCATTTACGATCTTTGCTTGTTCGTATGCACCCTTTTCTATGTGGAAGAAACCCTGAAAATTATGAGTGACTGTTGTAAATAGATCTTCACACCTGTCATGGATGATTAGTCAATAGTCTTGTTGGTCTTGATACTTGCATAGACTTGTGTCTATATCTCTTCCCACTTTATTTTTATGTTTTTGCAAAAAGAGCTCACAAATTGTAAATCTCCAAATGAAAAGAGATATTGAGCTGCAAAAGCCTGTCGCACACACTAGTATTTGACTAGGAAAAAGGGAAAGCGACTCCTTTTAAAGTAAATGTTATGGTGCTCAAAAAGCCAAAGGCTTCTCATCAATGTTGAAATATCATAAATTTCAGGCACCTTCCTCAAAATGAGATGTATTTGTCCAATCAAAATGAAAATGGACCAATTGTTATGAGTTATAAGAAGCCAAATGAAAAGCTTCTATGTTTTCATTGTGTGGGAGGTCATATATACTCATTTCTCTAATGGAGATAGTCCACATGATTTCGTATCAGTTGTGTATGACTCGCGTGAATTGATCATTGAAGCTTCGCTCTGGTCTAAGGACTATTTCACATTTGATACTCACACACAACACACAAGTTTTTGATTCAATCAATGCCTATCTCATTTGTGTGATTGTATATGTCCAAATGGGATGTGATTGCCCATGAACTTGTTGATCAAATCCAAAAAGATTTTTGTGAATTTTATTAGTTTTTGAAAGTGTTTTTATCCTTTCTTGTGTTTCTTTTTGGTCAAAATGTTCTTGTGTGTTTTTCATCAAAAAACTGGTTCAGGGGTTATTTCGCGAGAAGCTCGCGACTAAGCTGCTTCCCGCGAAAAGTTTTGAGGGAAAAATTTTCATCATCCTGTCACACAGAGAATTTCGCGACTAACAGCTTCTCGTGAAATGCTGTTTGGCCAAAACTGGAGTTTTCTCAAATTCAGACAGTGATTATCGCGACTGTATCGCGACTGTTTCGCGACTTAGCGCTTCTCGCGAAAATTTTGTGCTTCAGTGGCACCTTTCGCGATTGTCTCGCGACTGTCTCGCGGCTCCCTATCCCGCGAAAAACGCGTGTTTTCAGTTTTATAGGGCTGATGTGACAGTTTTTCAAAACATATCAAACTTCCCTCCTTACACTTCTTCGAAACTCTCTCAACCCAAAAACACTATTCCATCAAATCCCTCTCCAAATCAAGATTTTTTCTGCATTTTCTTCTTCAAGGTATGTTGATTAATCACTTCTTTTTAGGTTTTTACTTAGATTTTGCAGTCTTTGTGGTTAGGGTTGTCATAATTGGGGATTTTCGAAATGTTGGGTTGCTTTTCAAAATTGGGGGTGTTCTTGCCAAATTTCTGATTGGGCTTTGTTGCATTTAATCTTGTTGCATCTATGTTGGCCCCTTGTGGCATTTTATCATGTATTTAGGCAAGATTTTACCATGTTCATGCATTGTTCATACTCAAAGTGTTGTCACGCACATCAGGTGTTTGATTAAATGTCTAAATGACATTGTTGTGCCTAATTGGTCTCAAGTGAGTCCCAATTTCAAGTTTTTCATATAACTTACCATGTTTTGGTCTAGAATTGATTTTTGATCATGTATGCATTACACTTTGCACTTGGTGCACTCACTTGGCAAACACCTAGGCACTCTCTAGGCACACACTCATGCATTTCATGTTACACACACATATGCGTACACACAAACACACACTTGCACAATATTTTAATTTCATGCAAAATGTCTTTTTGTTCATGCATTTGTGTTTTAGTTTAACGATGTATGGTGTGTAGCATGCGTATATGAATTGGTCATGCCCTGTTTTGAATGTTCCTCTGTTTTTGGAAGTATCACATTTTGATTTAAACTAACTTGAATCTAATCAAGTTTTGTTCTTGTGTTGTGTGCACTTGTGCTTTATGTGTTGTTTCCACTTATGTAGATGTCTCCCACCAAGCATGCCGGTATCAAGAAGAAGGGTCCCAAACGTGCTCGTACTGAATCCGATCACTTCAAATCCGCAGAGGCATATATGAAGTACAATGATTGTTACAAGAGAGCAACCATTGTCATGGAAAGGGTGGTTCAATTGGAGGAGCTTGAGAATACATGCATCCCAGATGTGTTCAAAGAAAGAACCTGGACAAAGTTGCTAAATCCAGCTGGGAATGTGTACTCGGAAATTATCAGGGAATTCTTTTCTAATGCTGCTGTGGAGGATGACAAGATAGTCTGCTGGGTGAGGCACAAAGAATTTGAGATTACAAAGGATGGCATTCAAGACTTCTTGGAGATTCGTCCTCCCTCACAACCGATGACAGTTCAGTATGATGAGAGATTAGGGCATATCACGGAGATGATATCAGCTCTTGGTGGAGTTCCAAAGAAATCATCAATGGATACTCTCAAGTTCTCTCCAGAAATGAGAACTCTCAGCTATGTCATGATCCATAACCTATATCCGGTCACCAACCTCACCACTCTCTCGGCTCCAAGGACGAGGTTTCTCTACGACCTCTTTACTCACAAGGAAATTGATATCTGCAGCCACATCTTCCACATTCTGAAGAAGAGCATCACGAAGCAAAATTCCAGAACCATAATGCCCTTTCCTTCATTGATCATGGGGCTCATTGCCAAGACAAAGCTGAAATTCCCTAGTGGCCTCACTGTTGTTCAGAGGGATTACCCCATTGGTGCAAACACTCTAACTCGGAGCACAGCACACATTAAAGGCCCCAAGACTGGTGCTCATCTCATTCCACCACCTCGGGTCGTGCCTCAGGATGCACCAGATGAGGGTGGGGATACAGAGGAGGAGATTGACAGGTTTACTTCTGCTCCAGAGACTGCACATCCAGAGACTGCACAGCCATCATCTTCAACACACACACCAGGTCTCAGCAAGCTTGATCAGATCCTAGCTAAGATGGATCACATGTCCACAGTGCTTGACACTCATGTACAGCACACAGCGGATCAGTTTGCATACCTCCAGGAGCAGATCACCACATTGTCAGCCCAGATTCAGAGCCTATCTCCTTCACATGTATCAGACTCCGACTCCGATCAGATCTAGTCCTTTGGCCATTCCGGTCAAAAAGGGGGAGAAAATTTTGAGGGGGAGCTGCTGAACAAGAGCTTGCACAGCCTTAGGGGGAGCATAGCCTAGACACATAGCTATAGTTGATATTGGTTATTGGTGTTACAGACGGGTTTTATACAGCTCTTTTTAGTTTTTTTTTTTCTGTTTTCTGGTTTATAGTTCTGACACTTATGCTTTAACTTCAGTATTAATTTAAGTATATTCAGTATGTTTTCAGAACTGTGTGTTTAAGTTCTATGCTTTGTGGCATATATGCTATGTGGCACTTTTATGTTTGTTTGTACCCATGTTGCTTTTGTAAGCTTTAAGGGTTTGTTTCATGCATTGTTTGTAGGTCTTTGTGGTTTGTGCCATGCATTTGCAATACCTTGCCTATGCAACCTTCATGCATGTTTGCTTGTTGTTCAATGTCATGCATTTTACTTCAAGTACATCACTCTTGTGCCCATGTAGGATTGTTCCTAGATGCATACACGTTCTATGCGTTGGTTGAGTGATGAACACTCGTGTGCCCTAGTAGGATTGTTCCTAGATGCAAATACTTCGTGTATTTCGCATTGGTTGAGTGTTGGAGTTGCAAGTGACTCTCTTCAATTGAGCGTATCTTCTTGCAAATCCGGATGTTCGTTCCATGTGTGAATGAGCATAGTAATTGCTTATGTATAGTGATTACTTGTTTGATCCTGCCATGATCTAGTGTTTCTATTTCGTTTTGCTCGATCATGCTATTATTGCTCCATATGTTTTCAAGTTTTCTGCATACAATGATGTTATTGTGTTGTTGTGTTTCAGGAGTTACTTGTTCATATGTTTCAAGAGCTTATCAGAATCTAGAATTAGGTGTGAGTGAGTTTTGCCTTTGTTCCCAAACTCACGGTTAAGTCTAGAGTCTGTTTTAGGGTTTTGTCACGGAATAGCCAAAGGGGGAGATTGTAAAGTTGTAATTTACAACTATGTTTTGTTGGCTTTTATTCCGTGCCAAATTTGATTGTAATTGAGTTCAATCGCTTAAAACCCTGTATTTGTTGTGGGACTTGTTGTAAGGGTTGTGTGTTAGAGAGAGTGTTTGAAGACTCAAGCATTTGAAGAACTGAAGATTCTCGCGGGTATCTCGCGACCTAGCATCCCGCGAAGTGACCCATGTGCCAGGCACATGCTGGAATGCGAAGAGTCAGGCCAGGTGGAGACAGTTGTGTCTCGCGAGTATCTCGCGGATAAGGCCTTCCCGCGAGACACCCGCGAGACTAGCTGTTCTGCCAGCCTGTACTTTTTGAGTCACACCTTTTGCACCTCTCCTATATATACCATCATTACCCACAATTGTTGAGGAATGCTTCAGAGAGAAAACCCTAGCCAAACACATTGGTAATTAGAGATTGTCTTCCCCACCTTTCTCTATACATTTGTTTGTGGTATTTCCTCAACCCTTCCCTCTCCATTATCCATATCTTAGAGAGGTTGATAGCCCAAACACTTACCACACCTTGTGAGTGCTGTGTGACGTTTTTGGTGCTGCTGGGAAGCATTGGAAGAAGCCTTGAATGGCAGATGCAACATGGAGCTTGTTGCGGGATCCGGATAACTAGGACAAGACACGGTTCCGAGAAGCCTTGTTGGAGTAGGAGCTTGGAGGGCTTAGGTACAGCGGGTAGACTAGGCTTGGAGGGTCTTTTGCTAACCCATGTATCCCAACTGATTGTCTAGTGGATCGATTTCCGCTTGGAGGGCGGCGGAGAGGTTTTTCGCCGAGTTCTTCGGTTTCCTCTTCGAGAACACGTCTCGGTGTTTTCTGTGTTTGCATCCTTCTTCCCTACTCTTGTTTAATTCCATTATACTGCTGTGTTGCTTAGTTTATGGATTAGAGTAGTTACTTGTTCATCCGCTCGCTTTTACACTATTCCGCACTTTGTATTAAAGTTGTGTAAAATCTATTGAGCCGTAATTTTAATTTGGGGGTCTAAACAGCTCTTGTGTTTTTCAACACATTTTCGAGCTTTCAGTATTATTTAAAAATATAAATGCTCTGAGAGAATGACACTATTTCATTTATATAAACCAATGTTATGAATACCGTTTCAGAACCCGTTTTGGTTTGTCCAATGGAATAGAATATTTCGATACCGGCCTATTTCGATGTACCATTTCAAGATGTTTCAAGGTTCTTTAAAAAAAAAATATTCTTATACAACATAAAATTATCAAATCAAAAAAGTGTTACTATAGTCATTAGAGCATTCTCATTAGGTGTGTCAAATGCCAAATATTTGGCATTTGACACACCAAACACTCTTGTTCAAGCTTCATCAGGCGTTCTATATGTTTCAAAATTATGAAACATGCTACAGTACCGTCTCAAATATGAGACGGTACGGACACAAATGCCAAATTTTTTTATTCTTTGTTTATTCACTGGGATTTCTCTCTCATTCATTCTTCACTCCGACTCTCTCTCTCTCTCTTTTGTCTCATCTTTTCTCTCATCTTCGTTCTTTTCCCTCTGCATTTGAGTTCTTCTCTCTTTCCGATCTCGTCGAAGCTGCCAATCTCGCCGAAGTTACAGTCGTCCTCCACAACTCCCTCTTCATTCTCATTCTCTTCCTCTCTCATCCTCAAGTCGCCTAAAGCCGATCTCGCCTAAAGCCACCTCAAGCCGGTCAAACTGATCTCGCATGAAGCTACCTGAAGCCGATCTCGCTGCTGACGTCTCCCGTTGAAGCCGATCTCGCCGCCTGAGCTGTGGGTTTGTTTGATTTGGGATGGGTTTTGAGGTTTGTGAATGTGGTGGGTTATGGGTTAGTTGTGGCAGTGGTACTGTGGGTGGTGATTATTGGGTAGTTGTGGTGGTTATTTTTTGGGTTGTTATGGATTTTTTTTTTTTTTTTTGGTTGTGTGTGCGTGTGTGTATTTTTTTTTTTTTTTTAAAAGGTGCCGTTGGTGGATGTGAGTTTGTGCCGGTGGTGACTGTCGGTGTTGTTGCAGTCATGGTTATTGATGGCCATTGTTGCGGCAGTGGTGGAGGAGTTGGAGTTGTTGTTGTTGTTGTTGGAAGAGTTTAATATATTATTTTATTGTGTGTAAATATTATTTTAATGTATAGAAGGGAAAAATAGAGCATCTAATAAATGGTATATTGTAAAATGATGTGCTAAAATGATAAAATAGGATTTTGGTGTGTCAAAATGGCATTTTTTTTTAGAGAGCTGATGAGAATGCTCTTACTTACACAATAGTAATTAATAAAATAATCCCATAAAGAAATTAAATAAAATAATATTTTTACTAATTGCTATTAATATAGTGATTTAAAAAGAAAATCTTAATAAAGGGGTTTATATTGCTTATTTTTTTAAAATTCATATTTGAGTTATTTTGTAAATAAATGAATTTTTTTAAAAGCAAAATTTTGTAAATAAATGAATATTTTGGGATAATTATAATCATGATTCATGAAGCTTCTAGAAAGCTCCACTCCCACCAACTCCCACGTGCATTGACCCATTTCCCCTTAATAGTTAATATCACTTTTCAAAGCTCTATATGTCATTTACAAGTCTCATAAATAAAACTCTCTCACTCTGGAAGTTCTAGAGAGTAGAGACAACTCAAACAAGCCTTGAAAAAGAGATTTCAAATGCTAAGCAAATTAACTTCCACTTAGTCCACCATACTATCAAAGCTTGGGTTTCTACTTTCTTCTTTTTCTTTTTCTCTAGTTTTTTTCCCTAACAAATCATTTGGTATTGATCTGAGATTCTGATGTCTACTGCTCTAGTAGTCCCCCCCCCCCCCTAACATATCATTTGGTAATATCAAATGTATGTTTGAAATAAGATGAAAAAATTCAGAAAAAAAAAAAAAAAAAAAAAAAAAAAAAAAAAAAAAAAAAAACACTCAAAGTGCATGCCGGCCGAATCCTTGATTTCGGCCGGTATTGGTCGAAATTCACTGGAACGGCTGAAACACCCCGAAACTAGTCTGAATTCGATCCAAGGTGGAATAGTTGGTATTCTGGTTTCAGATTACATATCGGTATGAGAAATTCCGTCTGTTCCGGCCAGAATGGAACGAAATTCATAACATTGATATAAACTTTTTTTTTTGTACAGTGACACAAAGGAACAAAAACGGGACTAGAATGATGATGATGACAATGAGGCTACTTGAGTACTCATTGAAGCCATTGTAAATAACTAAATATGTTGGTAAAGTGATAACTAGGGAAATAACTAGGAAAGAAGAATATGATTTAATGTGGTTTTTTTACTTCAAGAGGGTGTAAATTAAAGACATAGATATGTTTAAAAAGTGCTAACTTACAAATTTGAGGACTTGCAGAAGTGGTGGTAAACCTCAAAAGCTGCTTGAAACAATGTGGCCTTCCAACCCTTTCTTTTTCCCTTACTATCCAAGACTGATTATTCTTGACTGCAAGTAATCATAATTTCCCACCAAGAAAAGTAGATAATCTAGTATTTCTACTACACTCTTCCAAGATAAACCCTTCCCCATGTAATTGGTTGTTTAACTTTTTTGGGTCAAGTCAACAAATCAATTTTTTTTATACTGAAAAGCTAGGATGCATAGACCCGGCATGGGTATAGTAATATGAGAAATTTTTTAAAAATTATAATATGATATGATAGATAGGACACTTGTAAAATAAGGGTGACACGGTATAACACTCTAAATGAAATGTCCATGAATCCTACTGTCAAAAATATGACCGAAAGTTAACAAATTTATTTTTAAAATAAAAAATAAAAAGGACCCACAAAAATTGTTATTCTTTCGGCAAAACATAGTAGATATGCAAGTGGCCATCTTTCTCTTCCTTACATCTTTTAGGAAAAACTACAAATGAGATCTGGGAGAAAAGAACATTCATAGAAAGCTTCTTTTTGACATCAATTATACAATGTTTCTATTTTTTACCAATTCAAACTAAAACTTATTTACCAATTCAAACTAACAGGTGAAAATGGCCCACTACCACTATTTAGTAAAAAAATTTGCAATTTACCACTGTTTTGGAGATATGTAAGATCTATTACTTTTTTGAAACGCAAGTTTGTGAAACTCGAGTTTGCTGTGAAACTTGAATTCTTTGAAAAAATAGCCTTCAAATTTGCTAGAAATTTTTTGATGGAACTTGAGTTCATGGAACTCGAGTACCATAAAAAATTTTCAATGGTACTCGAGTTCATGGAACTCAAGTACTATGGAAAACTCGATTGTGCCAAACTCAAGTACCCAAAAATTGGTAGATCCCTACATATTTTCAAAGCAATGGAAAATTAATATATATTTCAGTAAACAATGCTATTGTGCCATTTTGGCCCAAACTAACAACTATGCCTTTTTAACTGCATAAATCAAATCAAGCAAAAGGGGATTAGTCTCCAAACACCCTACTGTTCTTAAAAAATTTGAACAAGCCAACTAAAGTGTCTCGATCAATAAGTTTATGATTCCTAATCTTCCAATTCTTCACCCGTGATCATTAGTTGATTTCTCAATCTTTAGAGCTAAACTTCTAGATTTTTATGAATTAAAAAGTGAACAAGATAGTATTGTATTGGATTTGGTTCTTTTCAAAGTATGTACACTTTATCTTTGACCTTTTGTACAAATGCGAACCAAGTATGTACACAGCAAATACTCTTGACTTTGCTTTTTTGGCTTCTTTAAACTTGTTACATGGGATGAACTTAATTAGTTCAATATTAACAAAATAAAAAGGAAGAAAGAGAAAGTTCACAGTAACCAGTGTACCCTTTCAAAAATAACAACTATGCATCTTTAATATGAATAATGGGATTATTAACAAAACAATTAGAGATAATGGGATCGCAAGATTGGCTGTGGGACTTGATCAAACATGCAATTCAGATTATTAAGAGATATGAAGTTGGGACTGGATAAGAGAGCATAAGGTTTAGTAACGTTCATGTACTAATAATCTATAGGAAAAAGGAAAAAAAAAAAAAAAAGATGAATTATTAAGAAAGAAACAGAATTGAAAGTTTGGAATTTTAGTGAGTCTTTAAAAAAACCTGGTCTCTAAAAATTATGATTACCACACAGAAATCAAGAAAGAAGCTATTGTTACACAAACACTATTTTATTTTAGTGAAATATTGTTTATTTGACAATCTCACAACTACTACAAGAGGAAAATTTCAGATATAAAATAGGAAAACACAAAAAAAAAAAACCAGAAATAAAATTTACTTTTCTCCCCCTTTTCCACTGTTTTCCCACACTTAAACAGAAATTGAACATAAACCAAAAATAAATTTAAAAAAAAAAAAAAAAAACAAAGAATTCACAGAGAGTAATGAATAAGAGAAGAGATAGGACCTTAAGGATGCGGATCACTTTGTCGAGGTCGATGAGATGAAGAGAGAAAGAGACAGTCAGTTGAAGAGGAGAATGGCCATTTGGTAACGTTGTTCTAGTAACGTTGTTTGTATTTTTTGGAAATACTTGTGAGTGAAAAAGTATGTAAAACTACGTGTAATGTTGTTTAAACACTAAAAACTATTGTTCAAAACACCATACCAAACAACCCCGATATAGTTGTAGGGGTGGAGTATTAGGTTATTGTCGAAAGGGAAATTGATGCCTCTATCTAAGATGTTGGGAAGTGAAACCGAAACTCGACTATGGGCTCTCGAGATGGTACCCAAAGGTTTTCGGTGTGATGACAAAGCCTATCCAAGCAAGAAACAAAGGCTACACATGACAAAATAGCAATAAAAGCCCAATGAAAAACACGTTACAATGCTTAATTAGTATATTAATGGTCCTAGTCCGATAGTTCAAATCAATCCTCTAGTGTTACGGTATTATTATCTCCAGCGGTAGGGTAATTTCAGGTTAGTAAGTGTGTTTACATAGTAAAAATCATATTTTTTTTTCCTTATTATTATTAAGTCAAAATAAGGGAAAACTTTCATAGTTTCCAAAACATTATGGCCTTCATCATAATAATACTAAAAAAGGATTAAAGGCTTCATAGTTACAAATAAAAGAGGAAAAATAGGATGGAATGAAAGGAGAGAGAGAATGTCCAGTCATGTGCATAGGTTGATTAAGTTTGTCCCATTTCATCATGCACTTAAATGACTTTCCCCATGTAATGCTCTTTTAGTTTTTAGTTAAGCATGAGTGATGTTATCTTTCATAAGAATAGCCTTAAGTATTAGAAATGTATGCCTTTAATGAGAATGATTTTTAATATGAAGTCTTTGTGCCTTTTAGGAGAAAGGCCTTAATATTGATGTTCATACGCCTTCCATGAGAAAGGGCTTTTGTAATGTGTTCTTGGAAGAGTATTTGATATGTTTTTAAGATGTGTGGAGATGGTAAGAAACATATATGTGTATATATATATGTGTGTGTGTGTATATTGTGAGATATGGTGTTTGTAATATGTATAGGAATTATATGTAGATACTTTGTTGAACATGTATCTTATATATGTATACTTTGTGAGACAAAGAGTTTAAAGATTTATGAGAAGTATATATGGGTATTTTGTGAGGAAAAAAGAATGAGATGGAGATGTGTTTTTGGTTTCAGAATATTGAAGTGTGAGAGAGATGGATAGTGTGTAATGGTTGTGTTGTTATCTATGAAGAGTGATTTTGTAAGAGAGGTAGAGGAGTATGGAGAAGTTTAGAGATATTTGCAGCAAGGTGAAAAGAAGTTTCAGAATTATTAAGGATGAGAGAAGGGATCCCCCTTTAGTGTGTGGCTTGGTTCTCTTTATATAGAGCCAAGTGTGTAACTAGATCAGAACTTAGTTGAAGGAAAAATTAGCAAATAGAGAAAAATCTTAGACAAAGTAAGTGGTCTTTTGTTTTTAAAACAAAAGAAGAAAGTTTGAGACTTAAATGTTGTTGACACAGCTGGATGATGTCATATGAATGACATCTTTTGCTTGGAGGAAAATACTTTGCATTAATGGTAAGATAATCTTTAAGGGATCTTTCTATTTCTGATACCACAGCTAGAGCTACTGCAAGATGTGTTGGAGCTATGGCAGCTTCTGCAGAAGCTGTTTTCGCTTCTGCTGGAGCTATTTGCAGCTTCTGTTGGAACTGCTGTTGGTATTTTCAGCTAAGTTTTCTCTTGGAAAAAATTATATGTTTAGTCCATGTATAATTTTGGTAAGTAATAGATTAGTTGGTTGATTTTTGATGAAGTTTTAGAGATATAATTATGGTCTTTTTGTATTTTAACCAAATCTTGGAGAGTAAAGAGAATATTTAATGCTAGATATGAGATACTATACTAATATATATTTAGCCATGTGCTTGGAATTGATTTATATGAAAATAATAATATAATTAATATGGAATGATATAATTATATTTTAAAACTTATATTATATGATGGACATTAATTTTGTAAAGAGCATGGGGAGTTTTATCATTTTAAGTGTTATGTGATATGAGAGACTTACCAAATGTTACCTATTGCACATTGGCTCGTCAGAGTTCAGGGAATTGGAGAAGACATGCCAAGCAACATGCTTTTCTTTATCAACTTTGAACCACTGGAGTTTTACTGAACATATTTCTTGGCCCTCCAAACCACGACTCTCAAAATTCCCCCAATGAGACTCGTGAGCTTGGATCATGAGCCAAAAATGAGATGATGTGCTATGAGCTTGAACCATGGGCTTTAATGCCTTTTTTTGTGTAAATATGGGCTCTTTTGGGCTTTAGAAGAGATTTTCCAAAAATCCATGATAATGTTGATGTGGTGTGGATCGCTAATGAAATGAAGCCGTGTGGTGTAAAAAATTTGTCCTCAACAGTTATTTAAGCAAAGCTGTGAACATCAAGTGGACTAGAAAAGAAAAAATTGAAAAGAAAGTAGTTTTTATTTTTGGTGAGTACTTCGTTGGAAAGAGGGGGTGACCAAAAAAACCCATGTTGTGTATGTGCATCTCTTTATATATATTACATCTTGTTTTGGTTTTTCTTTTTTTTTTTCTTCTTTGGTTTTTGTCTTTTCTTGTATTTTTCATTAGGTTTTTGTTTTTTTTCTATTTTTGCTCTCATTTATTCTCATTTGTTTTGGATCCTTTGGCTTAATTATATATATATATATATATATAACTAAAACTAAAATGCAAAACCCACCTTTAAATTTCTCCATAATTCATTTCAGTCCTCTAACTTTATTTTATTTCAGTCTTTTAAATTTTATATTCATTTAATTAAGATTTTTATGTCAACTTTTGTTAAATTTTTTGAAAATACAAATCTGTAAAATATTTTTCCATTATTAATTGAATTTTTTTATCTAATAAATTTGAAGAAAATTTTTAAAATTGAAAAATTAACTACAACATATAATAAAAGTTGATGAAAAAGTCTTGATTGAATAAATTTGAAAGTTAGACGAGGACTAAAATAAACAAAAGCAAAGTTAAATGATTGAAATGAATTTTGATAAAACATAAAAGGTGAGTTTTGGATTTTAGCCCAAAAAATAATAATTTGAAGTATCCATAAACAATTTTTAATACGAAAATGTGTTATCTTTTGTTTTATTTAATAGAGACATAATTATAAATTTATACTAATTTTATTTTTCATCTTTTCATTTTTTTTCTCAACAAAAAAATGAGTTTTCCATATCTCCACTTTTTCATTCTCTCAACGAAACATATATGAAAGAAAACTTAAATCTTTTCTATTCTCCCACTTTTTCTTTTTTCTCTTTCCAATTTTCTATCCATACTCACCACCCAAAACCACTCATCTAGCCACAAGTTGTTAAAGCCTTAAGCAATCTGTTAGGATTTTTTTGAAGGCTAAATTCCAAGATAGAAATTTCTAATACAAATAAATCAAGGCCATAATTCATTAAAAACTAATAAATCTAATATACGATGAAAATTACAAAAAATAAAATCTTACAGGAAAGACTAGGTAAGCAAATTAAAGAAGCTCTTGAGGTCATGGAATACTTAACTTCTCCATCAATGAGCCTATAGAATAAGAGTCCATCCTATTTTGGTAAGAATTTACATTTTCTAGCACTAGCAATTCCCTGTCCAAGTGGGATTGCTTGCCAGACCAATTCCTCTATTGTGAATTCAATTTTTTTAACCATATGCCCAAAAGCTGACGAAACTAACTGGCAGCAGCGGTGGTAAAGCACAAAAGCTACTTGAAACAATGTGAGCTTCCTCCCACAAGCTAATTTTCCACTAAGAAAAGAAGATAATCTAGTATTCTATAACACTCTTCCAGGAATCATCCTGGCAAAATATTGACTGAAAATATTTTTAATTGTGATGACTATATATATATATATATATAGAGAGAGAGAGAGAGAGAGGGGATAAACCCTTCCCCAAGTAATTGGTTGTTTAACTGTTATGAGTCAAGTCAATAAATCATTTTTTTCACTCAAAAATAAGATTAGAGATATTCAAATTTATTTATTAAAAAAAAAAAAAAAGGAAAGAACAAAGAACCAAGAAAGTTTTTATTTTTTAACAAAGTAGGTATGCAAGTAGTCATCTCTCTTTCCTGGCATCTTCTAGAAAAAACCACTGAAAATGAGAGCTGGTAGAAAAGAACATTCATAGAAAAGCCTCTTTTTGAAATCAATTATACAATGTTTTTATCAATTCAAACTAACAACTATGCCTCTTTGACTATAGGAATCAAATGAAGCAAAAGAGGATTAGACTCCAAACACCTTTTTTTCTTGAAATTTTTGAACAAGCCAACTTATGTGTGTCCAGTTGTAAAATAGCGGAAGCTCAAAAATTATCAAGATTGATTGTGAAAATATTTTAGACCTAAGAAATATCTCCAAACAAACAATAGGAACGAAAAAAAATAAATCAAAAGAAAAATATACACAAAACACTAAGAATTATGTGCTTTGGCAATAGCCTGCATCCATAGGCGACGACAAAGAATTTTACTATATCAAATTTGGGATAATACAAATTTGTGTAGAGGCATTCTCACAAACCCAAATCCTAAATACACCTAAATAGCTATCTCTCACAAATACAAACCAAAGAACCAAAAGTTCACAAATACCAAATATAAATTACAAACGAACCAGAGAGAGTGCAGACGCACACGCCAACAAATTTGATATTTCAGACAAACCCCAATTATACTACTAAAGTTGACATGGTCATTAGAATTAATCAAATGTGTTGTCCAAACACACACGCAAACAACATAAAACACTACTAAAGTTGACATGGTCATTAGAATTAATCAAATGTGTTGTCCAAACACACGCAAACAACATAAAATATAGAAGAGATTAGAAAAGATTGTCCAAGTCTATTGTGCCTCACTTTACATTTGAAATGGGGCTACTAAGGTAAATACAATTAAGTCAAATCTTCGTTCCACCACTAATCCGCGAAACTGTCATTGAGAAGCTACAAACATATACTGAGCCATCATGCTTGGTATTTTCTTCACCTAAAGACTTAAGTTTTCAGATACTCAAGCCAATGGCTTCTCTGGCTTTTTACACATGGACTCAGCTTTTCATACAGTTAATGTGTGTAACCACATCTTCACACCTCGTGATGGGCTAAACTATAGTCTTTGTTAATCATATATGTATAAGAATCTTTCCCTAACAGCAAGAAAACCTATTATAAAAAAGGAACTTATTTGGTTGGTTTTTCATGTATTAAGGAAAGCAGAATCATAAACAACTACTATTCTACTAATAATTGCTTGTTAAATTTAAGACAGAATATTGGGTATTAAAATCAAAGAGACATAGTCACGTACAAGCTTTAATATCCTCGGTCAACAACTCATTGTTTAAACAAAAAAAAAAAAAAAAAAAAAAAAAAAAAAAAAAAAAAAAAACCTATTCAACTATGTTTGTCGACGTCATCAACATATACAATAAGGAATTTCTCTCTAAAAAGCAAATGCAATCTTAGAATTCTATAGATTTTTATTTTGTTCTAAGAAAAATTAAGACTTCCGTAATGGATTTGTGTCAAGATACATTGATACAAAGGAACAAAAACAGCATTAGAATAAAAATGTACAAGATTAGGAATCCACTTTGTGTTATCGAAGCTAAAGTTCATAAAGAAGTTAGACCGGAGCAACGGTTGCTAGAGATTGAGGCTCTGTCGCATGACATCTTCTGGTTCCTAAACATCCAAATGTCTTTCATGTTGGGAGGAGATAAACACTCGGGAGCTTTTTTTAATAATTAATATAACATATAGAGACACTTTAACCTAAAAAGCCAAAGCCCAATAGATATGTGTTCAATTATGTTATATTAACTACTCATTCTTCTCATCATTAATTATTCAATGTGAAACTTCACTTTCGCGTGTAAACTCAACACTTCATCAGCTTGATTTGCCACATCTTTGTTAGTTCTATTCCAGTCTCTCTAGTCTAGCACAAAGAACCAGCCATGGACCCATCTTTATTTTTACAATCAAAACTGAATGGATCTCCTCCATTTCGTTCTTTTACCCTTGCTGCTCTCCTCTAGCAAGATTGGTTACCAGTTGGAAGACTCTATTAATGTCTAGAATTTGCTTATTTTGCCAATGTTGAGGCTTTGCTTTTGTTATTAACTGTTTGCTGCCTTGCACATAGAAATCAAACTTTTACTATGCATAGCCACATAAATGGCAGGGAAAGGATCTCCCTTGCCTTGTTCTTACAAGTCCAAATATACCATAAAATAAAGACAAGGGACACCTATAAGTACTTTAAGTTCTTTAAATTTCCCCTGATATCAAACTTTTACTATGCATGACCACATTACTGGCAGTGTTGTTTCTACTTGTACTAGAAAGTAAAGTCACAATATTTTTTTTTGGTCGTACTCTGAATATAAGTTGCAATATTGATACTTCATGACAAACCCTAATATATAATGCTACTAAAGTTGGCATGGTCATTACAATTAATAAAACTAACATGTAACTCATGCAAATACATGGATGTATTTAAAATTAAACACAATTTTTATGATAAATATATAAATAATTAGTCAAATTATTTTTTAAAAAAGTAAACGTAATCAGTCACATATTAAAATTCTTACCTAATTTTAATACTTATGATCATTTTTTTTTCTAATTTTTAATAAGATAGAATGTGTGGTGATCTTTGCTGTGTGGTGATTTTTATTGAGTACATGTGATTTGTTTTATTTATTTTTATTTTTATAAATTTTATAGTTCATTAATATTAGATTCTTACTCCTTTGCACTCATTAACTCACTTGGTATAAAGATTAAAAAACTTAAGTAGACATATGGTACAAATTTAAGTGGATAATTCTGGTGTGGTGCCTACATAAATTTAAATATATATCGCAAAATTGGATTCTAATTTCAAATTCTAATTGAACTTTCTCGGAAATTTACCTATTAATATATATTAGTATGTAACCCATGCTTACGCACATGAATGATCAATTGTAATGGTACTATTGATGTTAACTTGGATTATTAAACATTGGCAACCTAAACAACCCTCTAAAAAAAAAGCAAAAAAAGATTATTAGTTGCTTAAACCATTTGAAACTCATCTGGATTTCAAACTTTATTTTTTATACCATGAAAAGTATTATACACATTTGCCGTGAAGTTAAACCAAGTTCACTTACAATCAGTAAGTAAAAAAATATATACAAAAAGTTTGAAAAATGATATGATCAAATTAGTTGACTACATGTAGACCATCTGGTGAGTAAAATTAAGCTTTAGTAATCACCCATAAAAAAAATTCAATTATTGTCAAACATTTTCAAGCATATTATAGTGTACCTTTGTTGTGCTATATAAGTGTATAACCATAGTATTTTTGCTTCAACCAAAGTTACACTATCAAATATTACACAAGCTCGTTAGTGAACTTACTGAAACCTTGCACATAGGCCATGTGACAAATTCATTAGCAAAAGTCATAAATTTTAATAACCTAGTCTGAATCTACTAATTTTTAAGATTACCTTTTCAATATTCAAATATCATAAAACACATAAAATTGTTCTTGACAATGTAATAAACCACATTAAATAGTTATAGACAACAAGTCAAAGAAATTTCTTGCTTATCCTCCAAAATAATAAGTCAAAGAAATTTATTGCTTATCTAGATTATGGTGATTGTGTTCTATTAAATACTTGGGTTTTGACTAGATTTTTCATCAAGACATCCTAATTCGTTTAGATTGTACATCTTTAGCTTGATCACAATTTTGACCACCCACAGGTTGATTAAGACCAGTTTGGCCATTGAGATATTTTGATTTGTTTCAGTTCTGCAAATCTTCAGCTCAATCACAACTTATGTTACTCATAACTTGATCAAAGCCCAACTACCACACTATGGTTGTGTTTGGCATTAGTTTAAAATAAGTTTAGTTTTTAGCTTTTAGCTTTTATATACAACTTTTTAAAACCTCACATTTTTTTTTTCATTTTTTCTCACTTTTTCAAATTTTTTCAATGCACAAGTATACTTTAACATACTTTCAGCAAAAAGCTAAATAAATTGCTCTCAAACATGTATAAATGCGAATCCCTTGTTACCATACGTGCGACTCTCATTTGGTTGTTTAGTACAAAGGACATAATGTGTTGTCATAAACTAAAACTCCAAGCATAGCTTTTAGTCACTCAATGCGCGTTATCGACATTGTCCAGAACGTGACTCTAAAACAGATTTTTATGGATGAACACCTCACAAATGGCAAAAAAATCAAAGAGAAACCGGTTTTCTTTAAGGAAAACCATCCTCCAGAAACTTTAGTCAAAAATAAAATTTATCCGCGACAAGTTAATAAGATTTATCCAAAACTAACCGACAATTTATCATCTAACGCCTTGATTTTAGTTGTAAATATTCTTCTAAAAAAAAAAAAAATTTAGTTGTAAATAATGTTGTCTCAATAATCAATAATAGGCAGCTAGCTGGAATCAATTGCGTTGTACTCTTGAAGTCATTTGTATTGTAATTTCAGACAGAATGCAAGAGTTTGCCTCTTTTCATTCATTTGTTATATAAACATCATTATCAGTTACAACGCCCTCTCAATGAAGGTTGTTATAAAAGCGGAAGTTTTGACACTAATTTGTTGAGAATAGTAGATGAGTAATATTTATTTGTTGTGTGTAATCAAATAACAGTGGGTTTATGCAAAATAGAAATAGAAAGACAAAAGAAACAATCATATAAGAACACAAAAATTTACAGGGTTTGGCCTTGGCCTAAATTCACAAGCGGTGTCAAGGAGAAAATTCACTAACAAAAGAGGGAGATTATAATAATATCACCCTCACTAAACCCAAAACCCAAATACACCCAAAGAGCTATCTTACACAAAGAATGGAGAAACCTATTCTAGAAGCTCTAAAAGTTGTGGCACTTTCTCTTTTTCAAAGTACAATTGCCGCATAGCATTAGTATATATATAAACCAAATTGTTAGGGTTATATTTTCTATGTAATTAGTTAATCCATCAACAAAACACATTTTACTTGTAATTTGGTAGATCTAAGTTAGGTTTAATGTATCAAGAAATACGTTATTCAAACATACCAAGTGGTATCATTAAAGATATGAAGTTTGATCCAAGAAACAAGTGAAGAAAAGTTGTTTCATTAACGCTCGACACTAACTGCTATCAAGGATTAATGGAGAAGCTCAACATAAACTCGATCTGTTAAGAACTACAAATTCAGAATTCTTAAATCTGAAATTTGGCCCATGATGACTTGAATGATTAGGGTTTCTCTCTCTACAACCCTAGTTATATATAAGGCTTATTTTGAAAGTCAACAAGTATAAAAACTGAGACGTAGAACTCATATACTCTGTGTGAAGCTACTGCATTTGTATGCCTTAGGGTTTTGTAACTAAGTGTTTCTTGATCTTCATCATTTATGAAGTAAAGAACTTTGCAGCCAACAACAATCAATCAAGTTGCTGGAGTTAGTCACGTATTGAGATCCATGCAAAGGAGTTAGTCACAGATTGGAGATTTGTACAAAGCAAAGAAGTTTGCTACAGGATCAAGTTCAATTAAGTATTGAAGCGAATGTTCAACTGTAAGTTAGTATTTTGGGATAAGCCAGGGTAGTGGTAAGGTTTCTCATATTTGTAACCACTTGATTATTGATTAGTGGATTTTTGGAAGTGGTGACTTGAAATTCACTCAGTGGGGTTTTTGCCTTGCGAGAGGTTTTTCTCATTCATCAGTAAATCACTGTGTCAATTTTGTTTTCGCTGCATTTAGTTTATTTGGTAATTTGTTGGTGCCTCCACGATTTGCATGTAATATAACCTAATTAATTAACTTGAGTAATTGAATTAATTAATCGGGGCTAATCTATTTTAACCCAACACAAGCAATAAGTTAGCTAGGGTTGCACATGAAACTCCCAATCTAAATAGGAATAGATGTTAGCTAATAATGGGAATTAATCCTATGTGATGCCTTCACACAATACTAACATACATATCAAGCCACCGATCAACAAGTCTCCACCTTGGCTTGAATTTGGTATCAAAGCCAATGGTGGTGTGAGGTAAAGGTAACAAGGTTATCAAGGTTCTTTTTGTAGTTGAAGCTAGAACGAGGTATGTGTACTTGAAGCCCTTTCACAGTTAGAGCAGGGATTGTATATTGCACCAAGCAAACCTATAAAGCCCACACAAACAATCTTGGAAAAGGCCCTACAAATTAGTATCATTGCCAATGGTTCTAGATAAAAGTGAGATGCAAGGTCCTCACTGAGGATAAAAGACGTGCACGGTTGACATGTGGAGACCCATGAATGATGCACTAGTGAAGGAAAAAGCCCGTTAGGCAAAGGGGAGCGAGTATGACTTGTTCATGATCCTTGGAGAGGTCTTGAAGTTCACATGGAGGCAGAGACTCACACGTGAGGGGTAGATTTTTAGGTATACACGTGTAAGTGAAGTCCTACATTGAATAATAACGAGAAGAATGAGTAGTTAATATAACAAAATTGAGTGCATACCCATTAAGTTTTGGCCTTCTGGGTTAAGTGGGTAATTCAGAAATTGCGTACTATATCCAAACTAAATATTGTATTATGTAAGGTTGAATTGATTCAATCAAGTGTTGGCTTTATTCTATGCCAAATATGCTTGTATTTTAGCAATTAGATACCCTGTATTTAGGTGGGAATTATGTAAGGGTTGTGTGTGAGAGAGTGTGAAGAAAACTCAAGATGTGTGCAATCAAAAGAGTCTCATGACTGACTTGCAATTGACAAGTAGCTAAAGTGGCACACGTGTGAAGCATGTAGGGAACTAAAGGGTCACGACAGCTGGAGTACTACAGGACAAAATGTACAGTCTGGCCAAGTAGTTAGCTCGCAACTCAAACTTGCGAGGCTGAGTTGCCAGAATGCCCTATTTGGATGAAAACTGACTTTTCACATTCCTCACATACTATACTATAAATACCCTTATACCCATGAAATGTAGAGAGCTTCCAGAGAGAATTTTGAGAGAGAAACCCTAGAGAAAAACAGGATTGACTCATCCACAATCTTTATCATTTGATTCTCCAAATTCATCTACTCTCACCCTTTCCATTAAGGAGGTATTTTTGCCAAATCCTTATCACACCATACCCATATTAGTGAGGAGATATTTTGGTGCTTGGGAAGCAGTTCGGAGATGACCAATTTACTTGGTTGATGCAATGGGCTTATTGCGGGATCCGAGAAGTTAAAGAAGACAAGGTTAGGCATAACCCTGTTAACCCTATTAGAGCAAGAAGTTTGGAGGGCTTAAGTGCACTGAGTAGATTAGGATTGGAGGGTCTTCTACTATTCATGTATCCCAACTTTATTTTTTAGTGGATCATTTGACCGCTTGGAGGGCGGCGGAAAGGTTTTTCGCTTAGTTCTTTGGTTTCCTCTTCGATAACACGTGCCGGCGTTATCTTTGTGTTTCCATCTCTCTTCCCTTACTCTTTACCTTTTTAATTGCTACTGTCTTTGTGATTAATTATGGTTTAGAGTGTTTTACCAATTTGGTTATAGTTTATATTCATCATTCCGCACATATATTATTTGTGTATAAGCTTATGTTGGTATTGTTAAAATTGGGGGTCTAAACATTCATTAGTATTTTACACACTAATCGAACTTTCATATTATATGAAAACAAGAGTCAAGACTTGCTTCTAGTTCTAGAATCAGATAAATTCCTATCCGGACTTTTCATCCTTGAAGCTTATTGGAAGTTGAATTTATGGTTAGTGATGATTTTTCTTAGCTTTTATACTTTTTATGGTTAGTGATGATCGACTTTTCTTAGCTTTTATTCTTTCACAGATGGTTAGTGATGATAGACTTTTCTTAGCTTTTATTCTTTCACAGATAATGACTGATACTTGTAAATCGTATAATAATTAAGAGGAACTTTTCATCTTTGAAGCTTATTGGAAGTTGAATTCATGGTTTGTTTTCTATTTCCTGGCCGATTATTCAACTCTTAATACGTAAATTCCACGGAAAGCAATTTAGGCGTGCAAATTGGGAAATTACCATGTGGTTGTAATGCAGCGATTACCCATTTATGAAGTCCAAGTAAACGAAGGAACAAAATTGCGCGGAAGGTGCAGCAAAATAGCTTGTCTAGCTATACTTTTCTTCTATGGCCACATATATATATATATTGGTAGACATAATAGGGTGGGCATATGGTTCACTTTGTTGATCTGTAAAACATCCAGAAATTAAATGGCTGTGCAATTTGTAATGCGAGTTATCTTGTTACTTCTGCTGACATATAGATTAGCAGAAGCAGCACCACCTATGGCAAAACATAATTGTAACAGTACATGTGGAAATGTTTCAATTCCATATCCGTTTGGAATTGGACACGATTGCTACATGGACAAGTCTTTCGAAATTATTTGCAATGGAAGTGACGTCTCTCCTAAAGCCTTCTTACCAAGCATTGACTTGGAGGTGCTGGATATCAATATCACTGATCCTTATAATAAGGATGATGATTATTTTTCTGAGTCCGTACGCATCCGAGTTAACATGCCCATTATTTCTTCGAACTGCATCATGAATAATAGTTCGAGAAGTGGTGGTGTGAACATGTCAGGAACTCCTTTTTCCTTCTCGTCATATCGGAATATATTCATTTCGGTTGGTTGTGACAACATGGCAATATTGACCGATCTTGATCCTATGCTGATGGTTGGGTGCAAATCGGATTGCATTGTTAGTAACAAGAGCATGGCAGCTGCAGAGCTAGTGAACGGAATTAAATGCTCAGGCTTCAACTGCTGTCAGACTGCAATCCCATCAGGGATTCAACTACTTAATGTAGAATTCAGAAGTATAAAACAAGATAGAGCTAGTGAAGACTGCAGACATGCCTTCCTAGCAGAGGATCAATGGTTGGCGTCAAAAAAAATAGACCCCTCTTACGAAGTGCAGTTCTTGGAACACGTTCCTGTGGTGCTGCAGTTGGCAGTATCTAACTTTACTGCCATTGATTCACAAGAGTTGCGCAGACGGAATGCAGTAATGTACATTAGAGGTAACGGCACGGAAATCTATTATTATTGCCGTTATGGATACGAAGGAAATCCTTATCTACCCACGGGATGTCAAGGTAAACTTCTAAACAGCTATGATTTCCACATAGTTTTTACATTACATGCCTAATTTATACATCACTTTTGAGGTCCACTTACACAGGACATCATATTTATAGTATAGCGGTAATTACATTTTACCATTCTAAGTTATACCGTAAATTACACTTTGCACCTTAAACTTTTTGAATGCACAGTTAGTACCCTAAACTATAACTCGTGTAAAGCTTTGTATCATGCCATCAATTCAGTTGTTATTTTAAACAAAAAATCAAAGTTTATGGTGTAAAGTATAATCAAGAGTACTATAGTTTAGGTTGATAATATATAATTTCTATTTTATTTTTAAGATATTGAGAAGATGGGCAATTGTGTCTTTGCACGTTGTGTCATGTTTTTTCATCCAAGTTAATAGTCCAATTAATGGTGGGATGCAAAGTGTAACGTGGGTTATAGTTTAGGGTGCTAATCATTCATTCTGAAAATTTAGAGTGCAAAGTATAATTTAGGATATAATTTAGGTAATCACATAGATCTCAAGATGTATCTAGGAGGGTCAATAAAAAGATGTGTCTAGGGCAAGATATAAATCTTGAGGTCTACATGATTTCCTAGTTACAAATTTGTCCACAGTACTAACAAAAGAAAAAAAAGATAAACTATAGTTTTATTTGACATATTGTTTCTTAATATAATGAATATACTAATTATTGTTGATGAGATTAAATCTTGGAAATCACCTATTGTTTCAAAATACAATAAACATATTAATTCTTATTATTAAGTGAATTTTAATTATTAATACTTAGAATAATTTTATTTATTAGTTTATGTCTACACTCTTTTACAATTATTTTATTTAATAATTCAACTAAACTTTGATAGCTATTTGTCTTTGTAATTGTATTAAGAAAATTTTTGTGGTGTTAACATTTGCTTTTGTCTTCACTCAATCATTCCCTTGTTCTACACTTCTTGTCTAATTCTTTTTTTAGAATCATTCTCAGTCTAATTGTTTAATTGTCTTTTAGTGTTAACATTTGCTAGCCACTGACTAACTGGCCCATGCCGCCAATCCCCACTTAACTGATAACAAATTAAAAGCACATTCAAATTCAACCACTCCACTCACATACTGGGTGAAAATTATAAATTAATTGAGAAGTATTATATCCACAATATTTTCATAGTAAATCATAAATGATAAGTTGTAACTGATTCTAATTTGAAACTACCACTGATTTTTTTTTTTAACAGTAACAACTAGTAACAACCTGCCACTTAAAATTTGTTGTGAAAGTATTGTAAAAGTATTGTGATTTCTCAAATGAATTAGTATAAATTTATTTGCAAGAATAAACTGTTAAGAGAGCCATATTCAAGGTTATATTAGTTGGTGGCACTGCTCTTGAGTTTAGGGTAGTAGTGTAACATGAATATTTCTTCATCTTTTGTTTTTTTTTTTTTTTCCTTTCTTTTTTAAGCTAATGACCATTCAGTATGATTAAGGTTGCATTTGCTACGACTTTACAAATAAATTTTAAATTCTAGTAGAATGAATTCTGACAATAAATCTTTCTTTAAAAAAAAAATCTGACAATAAATGAATTAATGTTGGAAGAATATAGGAAAACGTTTGGTCCTTCAAGTAGTTGAAGAAAGATTTTTTTTTTTTTCTTAAAAAAAAAAAAAAGAGTAAAGTGAGTGACCTGAGTTGGCGTAAAGGGGTTGAAGAAAGATAATTGAGTATCAAAGTGACATCTATTGCCTATATGAGTGGCACCAAAGTGGCCAAAACTTTATTATACTGGAGTATTAATTAATTTGTCTCTCATCATATTAACATATATGTATGTTGTAAGCACCAAAATGCACATAAAATTAATAAAATTATTAATTGCCTATATCCTATTCATGTCAGACATAAATGAATGTGAAAACGAGAAACTCAATGAATGTCTCAACAAGTCAGATTGTGAGAATACAGAAGGCAGTTACAATTGCTACAAGCGAAAGTCTCGACTGAAGATAGCCATCATAGGTATGTTCATACACTCATTAAATTAGGAAAATGGGTAAAGTAAAAATAATAACATCATGATTGTGTGATTGAGAGATGCTATAGCAAAAGGTTCATGACGTTTCTCATCAAAAAAAAAAAAAAAAAAGGTTCATGACGTTTAAGAGGGACAGTACAACTGTCATTTATTTTAACTCCACGGGGATATAAGATTCTAATTTCCATTTTATTCTCTTAAAATTATTTTGTTTTTTAATGGATTTTATATGGTTCTTTTTCTCTTAGTGAATAAGCATCCATCTTATCTATCTATTTACTTGGTAAATAGATTTGTATTTTTAGTTTATTGGTTTTTCTTAATTCAATAGATCATGAAAGGGAAGGACTTAATTTATCCTAACTTTCGAGCTAGGTCATGGATTAAAAAAAAAAATTAAAAATTAAAAATAATACTTTTCATGCACTTTTTTGGTTTAGTAAATTAAATGCACGTATAGAAGATGAAGAAGCAAATTAAAAGCACATAATATGAGTGTTTGTACACAAAGATTATAAATTTATCTAGAAGATAAATTTTCTTTATAAAGAGATACAATTCTTCATTTTATTTAGATTTTTGAATCTATTATAATATAGATATTTTGTAGCAAGCTTTATTGTTGTATTTTTTAGCAATCTTGTCTTTTTCCCTCAATTGTTCATTAGGACATAGATTTGACTTGATGCTTTGATCAAAGTTCACATATAACAGAAACAAAGCTCATTTAAAGCAGGTCGGCTCCAAGGACATGTTGCAAAATTAGATAAGGGAAAATTTTTATTAGGCGACAAAATGTCAGAAGTTCCTTATAGTCTGTTTGGATTGAGGGAGAAGGAAAGGGAGAGAAAAGAGGGAGAGTAAAGTAGAGTAGATTTAGCACAAAATTAGCTTATTTTTAGCTAACTCTACTTTACTTTTCTCCACTTTCCCTCCTTCCCCCTTTCATCCAAACTGGTCATTAGAGCATTCTAATCAAAGTTTATAAAAATATAACTTTAGCAATTCAAAATGTCACTTTATTTATTTTAACAACTCACTTTATAATTTATAATACAATTAATGACCAACACAAACCCCCACAACGTAGCCATATCCACCATCACTGGCACCCACAACCTCTGCAAATCGGAACCCCCACCACCCAAAACTAAATCACAAACTCACCAAACCCACATCCTCACAACCACCACAAATCACAAACTCACCAAACCCACATTTGACCCACTAATCTGCCTTCCCTCCTCTTCTTGTTTTTGTTGTTCTTGGATGGGTTTAGGATTGGGGGTAGTGGAATTAAGTGCTGTGACTGAGAGGATGGTGTGGCCTAGGCCTTTGATGCCTTCGGTGGGGATGAGGCCATTTCTTGGTGGTTTTGATTGGTGGGACCGTGGGTGAGATGGTGAGTCGGAGAGGAAGAAGCTTGGGTGAGATGGTGTGGCGGGGAAGAGATGGTGTAGTTGGAGAGAGAGCCCACATGGTTTGGACTTCGACTGTATGTGACATAGGAGAAGTGAGAGAGGAGAAAGGAGAAAAGAGAAGAGAGTTGTGTGTGACAAAGGAGAAGTGAGACAGAAGAGAGGCACTGGAGAGAGAAAGAAATAAATTAATAAAATAATGTAGCTAAAAAATTTTAAGTTTAACACCATTGATGCAGAGGGATTTTTTGGTGATTTTTGTTGCTAAAATAACTTTTTAGCATTTATCCCAACTTTAGCATTTACATTTGATATTTTCGAATTATTCATTTTATCATTTCAAAAATTACATTTTTTATTATATCATACCATTTTACAATTCATTCAATATCTTAATTTTTATTTTACAATATAATATATTAAAATAATATAAATTATACAATAAAATAATTAACAAATTATCTATCTCTCTCTCTCTCTCTCTCTCTCTCTCTTCCTCTCTCTCTCTCTCGTTTTTGTCCTTACGTCTCTGTCACTCTCTCAACAACCAAACAACCTAATCACCACCACACCACCAGCATGCCCACCACGCGACCACTGCCCACCAAAATCCTACCGAAAACAAAAACCCAAATTAAAAAAAAAAAAAAAAAAAAAAAAAAAAACCGCAAATACCCACCAAAAACCCAGCAATCCCATTAAAAAAAAAAAAAAAAAAAAAAAAAAAAAAAAAAAAAAAAAAAACCTAGTCACCACCACCACGCCCACCACGCCAACCCAAACCAACTAATCCAAATCCAACCCAAACCCCCATTAGAATCCAAAATCCAACCCATTTGAACCCAAAAGACAAATATCAATCCATGCCTCATCACACACACAAACACACCAAGCATATTCTGGAGACGAAATAGCCTGTCGGAAAAAACCCAGCAAACCATCCATGCCTCACCGCCACATCCAGCCGCCGCCGCTGCTAGATCAACGCCGCCACCACCACACCACAACACACAAAACCCAACAACTCATAGCCCCTCAAACCACCCACACACCACAACCACCACCGGACCTACGCCAGAAAAATCACGGCCCAGTAATCGGCGAGGTTGGGCACCTCCATTAAAGGACCACGCTGCCAAAACCACCAAACCCACGGCGCCACCAGATCCACGCCGTTGCCAGACCCACACCGGACCCACAACCCACTCTAGAATATGCCCATCGTGAGAGAGAGAGAGAGAGGCCAGACCGTTCTGTAGAAACCGAGAAAGAGAGAGAAGATGAGACAAATGAAGAGAGAGAGAGAGAGAGAGAGAGAGAGAGAGAGAGAGAGGCAGATATGTTAAGTGAGGAATAAAAAATTATTATTTAGTTCTAAAACTTGCTACAGTATTATCACAAATATTATTTTTTTTTTTTTTTTTTTTTTTGAGAAGGAGAAAATGGGAGATTTTATAGTTATATTACGCTCCTAGGTAGAGCACACAGACTTAGCGATGTGATGCCCACTAATGAACTCTTGCTGGTAGCGGGAATCAAACCTGAGCATGTTAGGCAGAGCGAACGAACCATACCCAGCTGAGCCAAATATGTTAATGGGACATTTTTGTGTTTTGACGGTAAAATATATCAACATATGGCATATAGTAGTAACACTATGACAACATATGAATGTTAAAAAATAAAATAAAATAAAGGTTAGTAACTTTTGTTTAAATGTGGGAAAAATGTTTCCTATATCCTACTTTTTTTCAAATCTATTTTACGGTTAATCATATTTTCATATAGCAAAATTTAGGTTGATGTGATATTTCTATTTTATTCTTGGCGTATACAGTTATTTGTACAAGCTTTGGGGTATTGTTTCTTCTTGGTATTACATGGTGGTTATACAAAGTGATAAAGAAAAGAAACAAAATCAAGCTCAAGCAAAAGTTCTTCAAAAGGAATGGTGGTTTATTATTACAACAACAATTATCTTCAAATGAAAAAAAATATTCAGAAGACGAAAGTATTCAATTCAAAGGAGTTAGAAAATGCAACTGATCGTTTTAACGAAAACAGAATACTCGGTAAAGGTGGACAAGGTACAGTTTACAAAGGAATGTTAGTTGATGGAAGAATTGTGGCAATTAAAAAGTGCAATACAGTGGATGAGGGAAATCTTGAACAATTTGTTAATGAGATTATCATTCTTTCACAAATTAATCATAGAAATGTGGTTAAACTACTTGGGTGTTGTTTAGAGACAGAAGTTCCTTTGTTAGTTTATGAATTCATTCCCAACGGCACACTTTTTCAGTATCTCCATGAAGAAAATGAAGAGTTTCCATTACTAACATGGGATATGCGCTTAAGAATTGCCACAGAAGTTGCAGGAGCTCTTTCTTACTTACACTCGGCAGCTTCATTACCCATTTACCATCGGGACATAAAATCCTCAAATATACTCCTTGATGACAAGTATAGAGCAAAAGTAGCAGACTTCGGGACTTCAAGATCAGTAGTCATTGACCAAACTCATGTCACCACATTAGTTTATGGTACTTTTGGGTATTTGGATCCAGAATACTTTCAAACAAGCCAATTTACAGAAAAAAGTGATGTTTATAGTTTTGGAGTAGTCCTTGTTGAGCTCTTAACAGGAGAAAAACCAGTTTCTTCAACGAGATCACAAGAAGGTCGGAATCTAACTACATATTTTGTTCATTCATTAAAAGAGAACAATCTCTTTAATATACTTGATACTCAAGTAAGGAAGGATGGTGATAAAGATAAAGTCATGGCAATTGCTAACCTTGCAAAAAGATGTCTGCACCTGAATGGAAGGAAACGGCCTACAATGATAGAGATTACAAGGGAGTTGGAGGGAGTTCAAAAAGTTGTTCCTGTTCAACCAAATTTCGAAGAAATTGAATATGTTAGAAATGAAGAAATGGGACCTTGGAATGATATCTCTATTTCAACAAGTTCAAGCTTAGAAACTGGCATAGCTTCATCATCAAACATCCTACCACTTTTATCCATTAATTCACTTTAATTAATAAATTATGTACTTATTTATTTTTGTTTCATGTTGTGAAACTATTATAACTTCTCTTCGGACATGTTCATTATTATTTTTGGGATGAAATTTAGTATATATTTTATGAATCGTTCATGAATATTTGACATGGGAATAGCTTGCATACATAATAATAAAGTTATTTGGCACATTGAATATTTGATTAATAATATACCCTATACGTAGCACTTGAGAGTATATAAAAAATAAAAAAAAATTTATATATTCCATGATTTCAAAATAAAAATAAATTTCGTAGCTTTGATTGGATAGTAATACTAGATAATTTATTGATAATAAACAATTAAAAGATATTATTATTATTATTATTATTATTATTATTATTATTATTATTTTTTTTTTTTTTTTTTTTTGAGAATCAGAAGATAAGATAATAGATATATTTGAAGAACACACATTCTAGTTGCTGACGAGTAATAATTGCTCTCGTTCCGGATATCAGAAAAAGAAATAGCTTCATTGAATAACGTAAATTAACCATATTACTATTTTTATACTCCAACTACTAAAGAAGCAAAAATGATATTATATTTTTGTAAGGTCTTTTTTGGGACAATTTGTATCGACGTAGTAATTATAATTTTTTGTTTTTGTTTTGAGAAGATAGAAGTATGATTTTAATAGTATAATTTCTACTTTTAAAAGACCATGCACTCATAAAAATCTTACTGTCTCTTTAGATCTTTCCTAATAACCCAGAAAAGAAGAAACAATATCAAGACAAAGATTTTTTGAAGAAGTACACTTCTTTTTCTTTTTGTAAAATTTATTCAATCATTTTCAAAAAAATGATATCCCAAAATTGAATGTTATATTTTGTGTGTCTAACTCATTAATCATGTCAAATATTGTTAGTAAAATTTGGTAACTCGAATTACTATAAAATATCTTCTTCTTCTTCTTTCCCATTATGTTATAGTTTTAGTTTATCAACACTTTGTATCCTATCAGTTAATAATGGAGCAGACTCCATAAATTCAAATCTATTGTATCTATCCAGGTTTCTCGGGCTACTAGGGTTTTTTCTCTCTACCTGGCCACTGTAGAATATTTGTCCCTAGCCTAGTCTAGGTTTTTTTCCCTTCAGTCTCACACAAGTTTGATAGGATGGATTGTTTCTATTTCTTATTGTTGTCTGTTTCTCTGCTTTCTGGCAGTGACAACCATGGCAAGTTTGGATGAGATGTGGTCACGTTTCTCTCTTCCGAAAGAGGAAGAACGCGATGCAAAAGTCACTCAATAGGATTAGGAGATTATTCATCGTTTGGTGGGGAAATTCCTTACAACAAGGGTCTTGAACATGGATGCAGTGGCACGTGCATTCAAACCCTTATGGAAACCCATTGGAGAGCTTAAGATTCGGGATGTCAAGGATAACATTTTACTATTTGAGTTTGAAGATAGTCTTGACCTTGAACGAGTTCTGGAGTTTGAACCTTAGTCGTATGATAAGAATCTAGTGGCTTTACAGAGAGCATTAGATGTAGAATCTGTCCCTTCTCTTCATTATTCAAGCACAACATTCTGGATGTAGATTCATACTATTCCAGAGCATCTCTTAACTCAGGAAACAGGTGAATCGGTTAGTAAAACCTTAGGTACAGTGGTGCAAGTGGCTGATCTTGAGGATAACAGGGCTGGGGGAGAATTTTTTAGGGTTAGAATTAATCGGTTGGTAAGTCTTATTATGTCTCATCTAAGATCTATTTCTTATTCTGTGCTTCTTAATGGATAGCCTGTAGGTCATATCAAACCTAGTCGGGGACTGCGATAGGATGATCTGCTATCTCCCTACCTCTTTCTTGTGTGTGCAATAGGGCTTCAAAGTTTGTTACACAAAGCTGAAGTTGATGGGCACATTCAAGGGATTGCCATTTGTAGAAATGGGCCATGGGTTTCCCATTTATTCTTTGCTGATGATAGTGTGCTATTTTGCCAAGCTAAAGAAGATGAATGTCAAAAATACTTCATATCTTAGCTATCTATAAGAGAGGTTCAGGTCAGAAATTCAAACGTGACAAGACTAATATATTTTTTTAGCTCCAATACCCTCCCTGATTTGCAGGTGCGGATTTAACAAATTCTGGGTGTTCCTTCTCTTAGACAATATGAAAAATATTTGGGCTTACTAGCACTAATGAGTAGAGCAAAGAAACAAAACTTCATTTATCTTAAGGAAATGGTGTGGAAAAAACTCCAAGGGTAGAAGGAAAAACTTTAATTTCAAGTATGTAGGGAAGTTTTGATTAAATCAGTAATCCAAGCAATACCGACATATACAATGAGTTGTTTCAAACTCCCAAAGGGCCTCATAAAAGAGTTAGAAATTTTAATCCTTAAGTTTTTGTGGGATTACAGTGGCAATAGCAAGAAGACTACGAAAGGTTATGCGAGGCTAAGGAAGTGGGTGGTTTGGGCTTCAAAGAAATTGAGAAGTACAATGATGCATTGTTGGATAAGCAAGTTTGGCATATGATTAACAATCCTGATTCTCTATGTTATTGTGTTTTCAAGGCAAGGTTTTCTTTTTTTAGTTCTATTCTAGAAGCAAAGGATTCAATTGTTGGGTCCTATGCATGGAAAAGCATCATCAACACTAGAGATGTGACTCAAAAAGGGATGGTCTAATGAATAGGGAATGGAGAATCAATCCGGATTAGGGAAGACAAGTGGCTGTTTGCGCAGTTGAGTAGAATTGTCATCTCCCCTATCTCAAATTTGGCCATTGACTCAAAGGTCAGTACCCTTATTGATCAAGACAGAGCTACTTGGAATTTAGAGGTTGTTCAGCAACTTTTTGTACCTCATGAAGCTTTGGTGATCATGGGAATTCTGTTAAGTAGAAGATGCCCCCCCGAGCATATCATTTAGGCTCACACATCCTCAAGCATGTTCATTACTAGTAGTGAATATAAAATGCTTGTATCTTACGATTCAGCTTCTAATGCAGGTCGTTTAAACCCAGAAGCTCAGAGGCGTTTCTGAAAAGACATCTAGCATCTTCAAGTCCCCAACAAAATCAAGCATTTTGTATGGAGAGCTTGTAATAATTCTTTGCCTATTGGGGATATTATACAAAGTCAAGCATTTCTTTTCATCATCATGCTTATATGAAATCATACCATACTTTGACATAAACTTCAAGTATTTGAAATTTAAATGTCCTAATCTAGCATGCCACAAATATGAAGAATCAACAAAATAAGCACAATCAGAAAATTCTTTATTAATAATACCTAGTTTGTACATGTGATCAATAGCATATCTCTTTCTTACAAATATCCCATTCTTGGACAAGATTAACTTGTCTGATTCAAGTACAGCTTTTACACGACTCTTATATAACAAATTGGCAGATACAAGATTCTTCTTGATATCGGGTACATGAAAAACATTGGTCAAGATCAGCATCTTGCCAAAACTCATTTTCACATCAACGGTGCCCTTTCTAAGAACCTTTGCTTTATTGTGGTTGCCCATCAGCACTTGTTGTTCAATGGAAGACTCATCATAAATCCTGAATTGCTCTTTGTTGTTGCACACATGCACCGTTGCACCCAAATCGAACCACCAACCAAAAGGATTTGTAATCACAGGCATATGAACTTCAATGATCGTATCAATATGTATGCCACTTACCATAGCAACAATGTCCTTAATGACATTCATTTCAATGGCATTGCCTTCTTCATCATTTTTCTTGTTTTTTAAGAGTGTACATTCGTGAAGTAATGGCCTTTCTTTCCACAATGGAAACAAGCCCCATTTTTCTTGTCCTTGTTAGGATTCTCAGAGTTGGGATTCTTGAAACCACTCCCACTTTTGTTCACTTTCAAGTACTTATTGGTCTTACTCGAACTCCCACTTTGAACATTGCTCACATTGTTCACATTCACTTAGAATCGGTGTTAGTCCCATCTCTAATTCTACTTTCCTCTTCAATTCGAAGATGTTGTCTGAATTGTTCTAAAGTGAGATCTTCCGACATATGTAGAAGCTTCTTCCTAAAATTATTCCAACTTGGTGGGAGTTTTGTAATGATTGCACCAACTTGGAATGATTCAGGAATATTGATTGACAAATCACGGAGTTTATTGACCAAAATCTATAACTCATGTACTTGATCCAAAACTAAGATATTATCAAGTTTTTTATAATTAAAATACTTTTGAATAATAAACTTATTCGTACCTATTTTCACAGTTTTGTACTTCACTTCCAAAGCATTCCAAATATCCTTTAGTGACTTCATTGATGTGTAGAAATCATAGAGACGATCCGAAAGAGTATTGAGAATATGCCATCTTCCTCCCGTTTCTTTCTTTGTGCCTTTATTTCATTAGTATCTTCATCACTCGTAGTAGGAAAAGGCGTCAAATTTAGGTCCAAGACATAGAAGAGTTTGAGTGCAGTAAGTAAGAATTTCATCTTGTCTTTCCATCAAGAGAAATTGATTCCATCAAAGTGATCCAATTTTACCAACTCATGATATAACAACTTCAACACTAAAACATCACTTGTTCCTTCCATCGTAGGAAATATTGTTTAAGATTGTTGGGGATATTATACAAAGTAATAATGGAAGAACAAGGTTAACACAAAAGACAAATAGAAAATAGATAACTTGGAGGCACAATATTGTTTTCCTTAGACAATATTTGCCCCCCACACTATTGTTGCTAAAGGGTTATCACAAATTTGTTCCCAGGATACAACCAAAATGTTGGGTTCTACAGATAGCAATTTTGGAGAATGACCAGAGGATTTCTTGTGTTTCTTTCTAATGAACATAAGTCTCTATTTATACCCATAGGGTTATATTTCATCAAAAGGCACGTATGGAGAATTAAAATATTTCATAAAACCCTACACAAGACTTGTAACCTCTTCAAACTCTCTGAACAGTCATCTGAAAATTCTGCAGAAAATCCTGATTCATGATTTTCAATCGGTCAAAAATTACTTTCGATCAATCGAATGCTCTTTTCGATTGTTCAAACAAGAATCGAGCAATGATCAAGACATCCAGAGACTTCAGGATTTTTTCTTTACTATTTCGATTGATCGAGCCAAAGCTTTAACCGGTCGAAAATGCCTAATTTCGAATTTTCACTTTAACAACTTTATGAAACAATATTCTCCAAACTTAAACATCATTTTTACAACATATCCATGTATATACCTATATATACAACATTGCCAAGAATCTTCATCAGTGCCACATTGTCATAGCAACAACATGTGAAATCTGCAAAGAACTACCTGAGGATCCTCTACATGCATTTTGGCTTTGCAAGGAAATTGTTTATGTCTGGCGTTCTCTTGACTGGTTTCACCAAGATGTTTCATCCCAGCCTGGGAACTTCAGTGACTTACTCTCTAGGTTCATGCAATTTCGAGATGATTTCAAACTTGAAATCTTCGTTATTGCAGCATGGTGAATTTGGAATTAGCGTAATGCTCTCCACTTTGGCCTGACTATTCAACCTTTAACCAATATTTGCAGCATGGCGGGCAACCTTCTTTAGGAATTTCTTGCAGCTCAGACCGAAGAAACAGTGCTCCCCCAACCAATTATTGTGCAGCAGTGGCGTCCTCCTGATCCTTATATTTATAAGGTGAATTTCAATGTTGCTTTCTTCAGTTCATCAAATCTGGCGGGGATTGGAGTTATTGCTTGTGACTGTGGTGACGTTATAGGTGCTCTTTCAATGTCCATTCCGCTAGCTCATTCAGTGGCAGTCTTGGAGGCTCTAGCATGCCGTCGGGCTGTCCAATTTGCCTCAGAGATTGGAGTAACTCAGGTGGTATTTGAAGGTGACTCGGCTGTGATCATCAATGTTCTTTCCCATGGTACTGGTGAGCTGTCCAGTTATGGGAACATTATTAAGGCCATTCGTGTTTAAGCCTCTGTTTTTCAGTTTGTTGATTTTACTCATGTTAATCATGTTTGTAATTCTATTGCTGACACTTTAGCTAAGAAAGCGATTTCTGTCTTGGGATTTCAGGTTTGGTTGGAAGACCTTCCTGCAGACATTGTCCCATTCGTTTTACGTGATGTTCACTAAGTTTCTTTGTTGAATAAATTCCCAGGCTTCTTGGTCTGGTTTTTCAAAAAAAAAAAAAAAACACTTTGTATCCTAAAAAAGCATATGCAAAAACACTTCACATCCCTACTCCCTAGTGAATTTACCTAACTCCTTTGCTCTAAGTTTAGGAAGTCCATCTCCCAGCTTTAAGAGGTAGGACACCTTTGTCTCAAAAAATAAAAAAATAAATAAAAATAAAAAAATAAACAAACAAACAAACAAACAAAAAAGAGATGTTACATCTTGTGCCAGTTGCGTTAAGCCTATATTATGGGCTATCACAGAACCACCCAATCCTTTGGTATTTGGTTTGATTGGCATTTTTTTATTTTGTCTTCTAAGATGAACAACATGGATTGGCATTTCGTCTTTCAGAACAGGCAAAAACAAAATGTTTGAGATCCAAAACCACACTCGGCCTAACCAACACCCAGTCCCTTAAAACCCACCCAATACCACAACACAGACGGAAGTCCAAAGTCCAAACCAAAAAAGAATTCTAATTTCTAACACCAAAGGCTGGAGAAGCAAATTAAAGAAAGCAATTTCTTCTTTCTAGAGATAAAATTTCTTCAAATCGGTCCTTGCAACACTTAACTTCTCCATCAATAAAATTGAAAACACTGTAGCAAAATGATTTTTAAATGTGTGAATAGTACTATAAGACTTTTATACAGTGCGTAAACAGTAAATTTTGTCTCTGCACAGTAAATTCATGTGATGTTACTGTTCACACGCTGGGGAAAAAAAAAAAAAAAGGCAAAAAACGCAACGCAGAAACACAAACGTGGATTAAGTGAGGGTTTGGATACAACTTAAACATGCGTCTACGTTTTCTCAAAGCGCGTTTTCTCCATTTTTTTTTAATTTTTTTTTTGCCCGCAGTTGTTGACTTACAGCAACAATATTTACTCTTCATGAATAGTGTATGCATTATTTACGCATTGTGCATACACTGTTCACACATTAAAAAATATTTAAAATGGGTCCCACAGCACTATTCATACATTTAAAAATTATTTTGCCACAGTGTTTTTAGCAACAATCAGTTTTCAGCAACAATAAGTTATATCCAAAAGGACCCTAAGTCCTATCCAAACACATACTATATTGGCAAGAATTTATGTTTTCTAGCGATAGCAACTCCTTGTACATGTGAATTCTCTTTTTCCAACCATATGCCCATAGCTTTAGACCATATTTTCAAGACAGAGTCTAGCATGCTCTTAAGTCCATGTTTGTCTTTTCACTAGGCCCAAAGTGCCAATGGAGTAGCATGGTTCGGACTAGGGCCCTAATAGAGAAAGACCCAAAAGGGGTATAAGTGATTTTTTATTTTTTAAATTTTTTTTTATGTGAGTTGTAAATTGTTTTTCTTCTACTTGTGCTTCAAAGAATGCCCAAAAAATTAAGTGATCATAGAAATACTACAAATTTTATAACACAGGTGTTACAAATTGTTGTGTCACCAATCACAATCAAATATTTATTTATTATCTCGTAATCGTTAAAGTTTCATTAATGAAATTCTCTTCCACATCAATTTATAAGTTTTTTATTAGTAAAATTAGGGGTGTCCATCAAAACCCGGAAATCGACCCACCTGCCCAAACCGCCCGAACTGACCCGAAAACTGGCCAACCCGACATCGGTGACGGTCGGAGATGGGTCTCCGCCACCAAAAATCAATTTAGGCGGGTCAGATGGCGGGTTTTCTTCTTCAAAACCTAATATACCCGATTTGACCGACGAAACAGAAGAAAGAACGCCGATTTTACCCAAATTCGTTCAGATTCATCGATATTCCGGTGAGAAGTTTAGTAGTTTTTGGTTAGATTCGATGAAGATCTTGGTTTTCTCTTTAGATCCAGTGAAGATCTTGGTTTTCTTGCTTAGATCCGGTGGTGAGATGAAGATTTTGCTCAGATTTTGCTCGATTTTTACTTAGATCCGGCTTGATGTGGTGCTTTTGCTTCGATTTTGCTCAAGTCTAGGCTTGATTTTTGCTTCAATTCTTGCTTGATGTGGTGCTTTTTCTCAAATCTGGGCTTGATATTGTGCTTTTTGCTTCAATTTTTGCTTAGATCTTGTGATTTTCTCTGAAATCTGGGCTTGTGTGGTGGTTTTGAGCTTCAATCCGACGAAGATTCGGTGGTTTACCTCAGTGCCGAGGCCGACCGACCCGACCGTTGTTCACCGGAGACCGATCCGACTTGACCCGAGGTCGTCGGCGGTCGGCGGCAGGTCGTCTAATCGTCCACCCGATGTAAGCGGGTCGGTTGCGGGTTGGGCATAAACCTGACCCGAACTGACCCATGGACACCCCTAAGTAAAATATGTAGCGGTTTTTAGCATTTTTCCCAAAATTTTTATAAATTAATAGCGAAACAACTAAATCATCCTCTTATTTTTTTTTTTTTTTTTTTTATACAAGATAGAATTTCTACTCTAGCATAATCTAAGTGTATATGAGTGCGAAGTTTCCTCTTGAAAACTTGAACCCCGGCCCTTGCCCCCCACACTCTACAAGCACTTATACTTGTGAAGTGATCGATGCACGGTGGTAAATCATTCTTAAGTAAAAGAAAATTGTTGAAATTACTACAAAAAAAACTTACAAGATGTGGCAAGACTATGATTGGTGCCACTTAAACAAAATAATATCTGAGTATTTGCATCAATTTTTCATGATTGGGTTCACATGTCAATTTCTAAGGCTTATGCAGTAAAAATTTTAGATCCCTAACACCACTAAAGTGAATTAGTCATATTAAATTGCGAGAATTATGGATTTTAAATAATAAATAAATAAATAAAAATAGAACATTAACTAAATTGATGGTTTATAAATAAGATTTTATTTAAATATAAAAAGATTTATTCAAGCCTCAAAATGCATTGGAGCAAGCCCTAGTTCGGTCTTCTGCATTGACATGGATGTATTCCATGTAAAACAAATTGTAACAAAATATTTAATAACATGACATAGCTAACTTGAAAAGATTAAAGGTAAAGGTGGAAAATCTCACACATGTTGGGTTCTTAATGCCACCAATGACAATTTAGTTAAATTTACATGACTTTTGCTAACCATGTTTGAGCTAATACTGCTGTAACTGTTTCATTATTTTGCTTTTGACCTTACAAGATGTATCCGCATAAGCTCTAGCGTTACTTCTTGCATGATTGGCCTCTCGTCTCCCTTATTCTTGACACATCTCAATGCAAGCTCTGCAAATGCTTGAGTATCTTCACTGCTTCCTTGGCTTAGTACCACTTTGTCAACAATTTGCAATATACAGTTCTCTTCCATTGACAAAACAAAGTAATCTACCAAATTCATTGCCCTGAGAACATTTCTGATGGATTTCGACTAATTAAGACTTCCACCAGTATGACTCCAAAACTACAAACATCACACTTTTCTGTAACCCATAATGCCTCTTGATATTCTGGGTCAACATATCCAAAGGTTCCCTCAACTGAATTACCTTGAAAAAAGTCTTCTCCAAGTGCAATTGAAACTGCAAAACCAAAATTAGATGGTTTGGCAGTGAAAGACTCATCCAAAAATATACTTGAAGATTTGATATCCAAATGTACTATTGGGATTGACCTACCACAATGCATATAACAAATAGCATAGGATGTCTCCTAGAATTTCTCACATGGTTAAGCCATGAGATCAGGTGAGGAACCCATTTGCCTTTACCATGGAGATTATCAAAAAGAGTGCTGTTGGAGATGAGCTCAAAAACTAGGATGGGAATTTCAGTTTCCAAGCAACAACCATAGAGTCTCGAAACATTCTTGTGACTGATCAATTGTTTTATTGCAACTTGATTTAAGAAGAAAACTATTGTCTTCTCAAAGGACCAAAGGCTAAAAGGGCCTTTAACTTTAATAGCAACTTGCCAATCATCTAGTTTTCCTTTGTAGACAGTTCCAATTTCAGCACCAAGTATTAGATCAGGATCATAGTTATTTGTAGCTTGTCGAATGTCCTTGGCAAAGAAAACCCTGATCGTTTCTATATCTCTACCTTGGTTGCAAGAGATTTGCTTCTCTAATAAGATTGCTCCATTTTGTATGAAGCACTCTTCTTTGGCCTCAAGTACCTACATTGCTTTCCCCATCTTGATTTTCTTCTCTGTCAATAGAATCATTGAACAAGTGGCTATCACTTCATATATTACATCTCATATTTCTTCTATTACAAATCAAAGAGTACATAATCTCCACACAAAAAAAACAAAAACATAAGGATAGTGGAATAGTTTCTTGACGTTATTGTTAATTTGGAATTAAAATACATTAAGATTTTCTCACCTTCTATCATCCCCATAGACTCATACCTGCAGCAAGAGGGTTATTCAGGAGAATCTTAACCTGCATCAACAAATAATAGTATAGTAAGCACATGTATTTTGTAACTAAAATTACCTCTAAAATAAACTAGAACTAAGTCTCTGCTAATCATGATATATTTACAAAATGATAAGCAATTGGCCTAAATCCATTTTAAGTGGATAGTTAACTCTCCATAATTCATATCATAAGTAGAGGAGAAAATTCAAATTTGGAATTAAAAGGGGGAAATTTCAAGTACCCTGAGAGAAAGGCCACCAAAGTTAAACCAAATACTCATCAGTGTGCAATGTTAATCTTACCAATAACCTAAAATTCTTAATTGATGCTATTAGCAGTTTTGTTGCAGATTGTACCAGAAAGAAACGTTACGATTTTGGTCATGCTCTGCATGTAGTATTATTCATAACTTGATACTTCATGACAAACCACCACACAAGCAATCCAAAGTCCAAATCCAAATCCATACTCCAGCCACAAGTTGTTAAAGCCTAAATTCCAAGATAGAAATTTCTTTGTAATGAAAAGTTTCATTGTATTTTGTTTAAGAACTTTTATTTGTAATCGTTTGGTGAAATTAATGATGAAGTCAAAAGTATGTTGTTCCTCAACTTTACACATTTACAAATTTTGGTTAAATGAACTTATGATCAATCAAGTGAATATAAGAAAAAATTTAAAAGTTTGGACAGAACTCAATATTTAGCTGAGGAACAAAGTCATCAATAAGCTCACTATGAAATTAGCTAACATTTAGTCTCGCTCTTTAGCACCTTTCTCTCATTTGGACCATTTTGCATGAGATCTCAAACCTTATACGAATTAGAATCGAGGCCATAATTCATTAAAAACAAATTATCTAATATACGATGAAAACTACCCTAAAAAAAAAAATCTCACAAGAAAGACTGGATAAGCAAGTTAAAGAAAGCTCTTAGGGTCATGCAACACTTTACTTTCCATCAATGAACCTATAGAAAAAGAGTCCCTCCTATTTTGGTAAGAATTTCCATTTTCTTGCACTAGCAACTCCCTGTACAAGTGGGATTGCTTGCCAAACCAATGCCTCTATTGTGAATTCTATTTTTTTAACCATATGCCCATAGCTCTCAATCATCTGTTTAAGATTTTGTCTAGCATGCTCTTGAGTCCATCTATTTTTTTAACCAATGCCTCTATTCTTATACTTACATGCAGTAAAACATTCACTTTCAGCTAAATTCTGCTATGACTATAGGTTGAACTTGAACATACATCCTTCAAAATAAACTTTGCTCCTAAAAACCATATAAATCATAAAATACCTTGATACGGGAGATGCAAGAAGATTATTAATTAATATTATTTATGTTTGCAAGTCAATCATATTTTTATGTTTATGGTCCTATTAGTTTATTGGGCTATTAGTATTTTAATTTGGAAGCAATGTTATTTCTGTAATAAGGCAATTAGGGTTTTCTAGCCAATTAGAACTAGGGTTTAGCAATCCTTTATAAGCAACCTATTGTACTCTTTAAGGAGTTAGTTGAAATTTTGATGAATGAAAATAATGGTTGTTTGATCTTTCTTTGGTCTAGTGCTGACTCCAGGTCTACCCTAGGTGTTGACTCCTAGTGGTTTTCCCACTTGGTGCTGACTCCTAGGTCACATCTTTTATTTTATTGTTGTTTCAATTTTGTTCTAGTTGTCTTGCGTCAGTTTTGGTATCAAATCAAACACCGATCTATTTGAAGCATCACTACAGTCACGAACCAGAAAAGTACTTTAAAAAAAAAAAATAAAATCCTTTGCTGTCATTATTTTTCACCCATCAGAACACCACCGCACCACATTACAGTAACCCAGATTTCAAACCAAACACATAATCTACCAAATTCACAAACCCATCGTGAATCACCAATCCCTCCTTCCTCAAGCCATATCACCACCATTAACATAAACAACCCAACCACTCCAAGACCATAACCCTTTACAACCACGAAGACAGAGAAGAAGCCCTGTTGCCGCCAACCCGAATCGTCAGTTTTTGCCCTTCCTCACGACAACGACCCACCTCTATCGGTTCCTGCTTGCCACCGTGACTACCACTATACACACTCGCAAGCTCCAGTTGCAGCGACCCACCATGAGCACCTTCCATCCCTGCCTTCCGTCGTCATGACCTCCACTTGCTCACTGCCATTCCGTCGCAAGTACCCCATCGACCCAATCTCAAAGGTAACCCAATACAGCCCCCTCTGCGTTATCCACTTTCTTTAGCAAAAAAAAAAATCTAACCAACCCATTTTAGAAACAAACCCTTGCTCAATCCATTTGTTAACAAGCGTAAAGCCCACATTTTACAACACCAGTTTTCTTTTAAAAAAAAAAAAATACAAGACCCAGCCCACAAAATCCAACCTGTCAACCAGTCCAGTCCCAACAACTATTTAAGAGAATAGTCTTAGAAGCATATTCCAACAATCTGTCCAGAGAACATCACAGCAACCCAGGTTCTTGTTCCAACTTCCAACTATTTGTTGAAGCACTATTTTAGAGAATCATGGTAATATCAGAAGCACCTTATTTTGATGGTTGTAAAACTAATCCACGGGATTTTATCAACTTGATGAATGGGATGGAGCAATTCATTGAGCAAGCAAATTTTGCAGATAACAAAAAGGTTAGGTATGTAAAGTTGAAGTTAAGAGGTGGAGCACAAATGTTTTGGAAGAATCTTGAATATTTCCTCTATCTAAATTATGAACTTGCCATTAGTGTGTGAGAAGATATGAAAGAAAAGCTTTGTGATGAGTATTTGTCACCATACTTTCGAGCTAAGTATCTACCACAATCTCAGTGTGGTACTTTTCAAGTTAAAGAAAATAGGACGAATTTTCATCCCATTTCATGTCCTCAACGCACTTTTGAACAATCTATCAAGGAATTATCTATGAAGAAATTAAAGGAATTATCTGCAAAGCTCATGAAAGATGTTCAAGACAGGATTGCTCAGATGAAGCAAATGAAGACTCAAATCGATTCAATTGGGAAACCAAGGATAATTTATCACAATGAACTTATTGCTGCCCCCATAGAAGACAACATTGATGATGATATCTTGGTCATGGAGAGTCCTCAAGCAACACCAAAGCCTAATGTTGACACAGACGTACATGCCTCAACAAGTGTTGCTTTAACATGCGTGCAAGAAAATGAATCTATTGAAGAGCAACAAGGTGAAGAGATGGTTTCTAAGGAGAGTATTATGTTAAAGGGTGCACATGATGTGATATTGGAAGCTAATGAATCTACTTTTGATCAGCCTTTCATGGTGCATGAAGACAAACAGTTTGCTAAAGTGGAGAAAGTGGATAACATAGTACTTCCAATGGTTTAAGATAAGATTATGTTGATTCCACACATTAATTTTGTTATTTCAGAAGAGTTTGCCATGATGGAATTCAATATTTTTCTTTACTCTATGCTCCCTAAGGTGATTCCAAACTTGAAGCAAGTGTTACCTGTCAGCATCCTAATCCTTCAACGCTTTAGAACTCGAGGTTGAGTTTTCTCCAACCAGAGAAAAATGATGCGGGAGACGCAAGAAGATTATTATTTAGTATTATTTATGTTTGCAAGTCAATTGTACTTTTTTTTTTTAGGTCCTATTAGTTTATTGGGCTATTAGTATTTTAATTGGGAAGCAAGATTATTTCAATAATAAGGCAATTAGGGTTTCCTAGCCAATTAGAATTAGAGTTTAGCAATCCTTTATGAGCAACCTATTGTACTGCTTGAGGAGTTAGTTGATATTTTGATGAATGAAAACAATGGCCGTTTGGTCTTTCTTTGGTCTAGTGCTGACACCAGGTCTACCCTAGGTGCTGACTCCTAGTGGTTTCCCCGCTTGGTGCTGACTCCAAGTAAGGCCTAAGTGCTAACTCCTAGGTCATAGGGATGGCAATTTTTCCCCATTCCGCTTAACCCAACCCTCCCCGCTTCGCCCCATGCAGGTTTTCCCCACCCCCGCAAAGGTGGTGGGACGGGGATGGGGCAAGATTTTACCCCCACACCACGAGGCGAGGTGGGGATGGGTTTAGACTTTTTAGACCCACTCCGCCCCGCACCTCCCCTCCCCGTCCCCGCCTTACCCCGCGTTGGTAAGGGTTATAATGTAAATTTTTTATATCCTAAAACCCTACTATTTAAACAAACATATCAATATTAACTTATTTTATTCTACCTAATGTAGTTCTCTGCCTTTTTTTTGTTATGTGTTATACTATGAGATTTTTTTTTATTTTTTATTTTTTTTTATTTTTTTTATGATTGTCTTGTTAAACACTTGGATATATTATTCAATTTTTTCTAAAAATTGATTTGATTTAATAGGATAAATTTAGTTGTAATTCAAGTATATTTTTATCAATGAAATAGGTTTCATTAAAAAATTGTACTAGTTGTACAGAAAATTAACAAAAAGTAAAGTTTTACGGGATGGGGCGGGGCTTCGTGGGGCCCCAAGAGGTGGGGTTGGGGTGAGAAAGTTTTCCTCGACATGCGGGGTTGGGTGGGGATGGGGCAAGACAAAACAATGTGGGGCGGGGACGAAGACTCCATCCTTCAGCCCCACCCCATCCCATTGCCATCCCTACTAGGTCATAACTCCAAGAAAGGCTTAGGTGCTGACTCCTAGGTCATATTTTTTATTTTATTGTTGTTTCAATTTTGTTCTGATTGTCCTGCGTCATACCCACTACCACAGATACAATAATTGTAGTATGAGAATTATTTTTAGTGATGTAGGACACAATTTACTATTTAATTATTATAATTTAATATTTTTGGTATTTTTATGTAAAAAACGTTGTTTTAGGTTTAGGTGATTTATTTCCTTGTTTTTAGGTGCATTTAATGCTTTTTAGGTCAAATTTGATTCCTGTTATGGTTAGGTATCAATTAGGAGTTATTTTAGATTATATTTTCTTGTCAGTCAAGTTTTAAGGAGCCCTTAAATAGGCCCCTAAGTCTGTAAACGTTTTTCATAGACTATTATCAATAAACACAGACATTTTGTCAAATTTTCTTCTGGTGGATTCCAGTTTTATTCTCCTTGTGGATTCAGGGAAACCCCTCGTGGATTTGAGGTTTACTACCAGAAACTAACAGTTTAGTTTTTGTTCCATCAAGAGAGCATCGTGTGTGCTTCTCTTTAGGCTTCCGCGACATCAGTTGGTATCAGAGCCTTGACTTACCCTGGTCTGATTGCTAACCGGCGAGACGGTAACCACCACCACAACAACAACGAATAACTTAGCGAGTATTACGTGACGTACAACAAGCACTCACAAATATCTATGCTAGGATGGCGCCGTTGAAGAATGGAAACAATAGGAATAACTGCAGCGGAGACATAACTCACAGGCAACCTATTGGTAAGCAAATTTCATATAGACCTTATAGGAGAATTGCAAGTTTTAATGGATATTTTTTAAAAGAAGATTTTCTTGATTGGTTACTTGATCTAGAGGATTTATTTGACTATGAGAGTATTTGTTATGAGAGAAGAGTTGGACTTGCTTTGTATAAACTTAGTAAGTATGCGTTATGTTGGTGGGAACGAGTACAATCTGATAGAATCCGACAGGGTAAAGACAAAATTCGATCATGGCCAAGGATGAAAAAGATGCTTGCTATCAAATTTTATCCTTTGGATTGTGAAGAAATCTTGTCGTATACAATACAAGATTATTATTGGCCAAGAAGTTCATACTTGAGTTATTTTGAAGAGCCAAATATTCCACCATTAAAGGAAGAATTGAATGTTGAAGAAAATATTGTTCTTGAAAAATATGTAGAAGTGAAAGAAGAAATTATAGAGATTTTTGAGGAAATTAATGAAGGTCTTACTATGGAAGAAGAATTTGAAATCAAGATTGTGGAGGAGATTAATGAAGACCCTATTATAGAGAAAGATCTTGAGATCGAGATAGTAGAGACCATTAAAGATGAAATTATAGAAGAAGTTGTCAACGATCTAGATGAAGTCAAGTTTGATGATTGCAATGTTCAAGCTCCTATTATTTTGGTGGGAGACACCGAAACAAAGTTTATTGATTTTATTGGGGTGGAAAGATTTGATGTGATTGTTGACTCCTATTTGTTGAATATTGTTAATTGCATGAACATCAAGGGACAAGAAGTTCAAGTTGCTAAATTGATGACTTTCAAGTTTGGTAAGAACACAAGGAAGATGAAGTATTCAAAGTATTTGTTCTCTTGGCATGGAAGATTTCAGATTTCAAAGATGAACTCGAGGACGAGTTTGTTTCAAGTGGAGGGGTCTGATGTAGGACACAATTTACTATTTAATTATTATAATTTAATATTTTTGGTATTTTTATGTAAAAAACGTTGTTTTAGGTTTAGGTGATTTATTTCCTTGTTTTTAGGTGCATTTAATGCTTTTTAGGTCAAATTTGATTCTTGTTATGGTTAGGTATCAATTAGGAGTTATTTTAGATTATATTTTCTTGTCAGTCAAGTTTTAAGGAGCCCTTAAATAGGCCCCTAAGTCTGTAAACGTTTTTCATAGACTATTATCAATAAACACAGACATTTTGTCAAATTTTCTTCTGGTGGATTCCAGTTTTATTCTCCTTGTGGATTCAGGGAAACCCCTCGTGGATTTGAGGTTTACTACCAGAAACTAACAGTTTAGTTTCTGTTCCATCAAGAGAGCATCGTGTGTGCTTCTCTTTAGGCTTCCGCGACATCATTCAGAGAGAACATACAATCATCATTCTAATCAAACCCTCTTTGATTGGGTTGATAAGAATCCATTCTAATGCCTCACACTGAAGCAAACCAAATTTCTCTTGCAATTGGACAATAGAGAAACAAATGATCCACAATTTCCTCATATTCACCACAAATCACATATGAATAAAAAAAAACAACTTTTCTTCTAATTAGTTCTGACTTCACAAGAAAAGTATTATTTTTTATTTTCCACAGAAAAATATGACATTAATCAAGTGTGCAAACAAAGGAAGTCATCGGCATGTAGGCAGATAGGTAGAACTGTAAAGTGTCCTCTTTGGATTTGATTGCAATTCAACCAATTGTCAATAGACATTAATTGAAAATAAGTTATTTTCCACTAACTACAAAAATTTTTAGTTTACCACAATGAAATATCCAAAGTGCAACTAGAAATTGACAAAAACCATAGAAATAAATAAATAAATATGCATGAATTGCATTTTCCCTATCTTCCTCAGTATGCAACTGCTCCATTGGCAGCTTTGTCATGTAAAACTAGACTCTCAACATAAGAATCAACAACAGTATACTTATATCCAATAATCCCAAGATCCTTTATCTCTTGGGTCTTAAGATTCTGCAACACAAGGTGGCCACCATCCATTTCCCTACCATTCATTTCAAACACAATCTCACGATTTCTCCTAAAACCTGCTGGCCTTGTTATTGTTTCTATTGCATTAGTCTTACTGAAACTGAAAACTTTTGTCCATGATGACTCAACACCGTACTCTTTCATCACCCAAATATGGAAAAGGCCTCTTTGGTAAACATAATGAAACAAGGCTATGGAATTCCCATATACCAAAACTAAGACAGAAGCACGCAGGAGCAACCCAGTTGCAATTTGATGATTATAAAATGGAAAGTTTTGGCAGCAGTATTTAGCGGAACACCTTTTCTCCAAATCAAACACCAAAATAAAAGTAGGTGATTTTTCTATATGATCATTACTATTAGTGCTCTGGAAAGCAACCCAATGGACAGCCCCATTGACAAATGCCTGCCGCTCAAGATTACGTATAGTGCAGCACATAGGACAAGGCTTTCTCAACATTATCCATTCATTTTTGACGACTAAGCCTCAACTAGAGGATGAGGACTATCGAGTAAGTTCACGATCCTCACCACTCTATAATCATTTGTTTTTGGATCAAATCCAAACCCAATAGACGCCTCGAACACGCCCACAGCGTGGGGGCATAGGTGAAGGAAGTTTAATAAACTTTATAATACAAGGATTCCACAGAATATATCTGCAACTACCATATGTGTTTAAATCATCAAAAAGGCAGACCAGACCAGGCCATTACAAGTACCTATTTCAAGGGTGTACAGCACCCAGTGCCCAAACCCATTTAGGCTTGGGGCTCTGATACGAAGGCACGACGCATGGGCCCAGCCCCTGCCTACTCAAAGGCCCAGTCGAGCCCACACAGGCCAGAGGCCCGAGTTTCGCTATGAGGCCCTTGCCTGGCAGAACGTCACCGAGCAATGAACAAATTTTGTCGTACGTACACACCATTGCTCGTATGCCCAGCAGTGCTTTAGGAAGTGTCACTGCTGAGCTGTCTACGGAAAAGGGAACCAAGTTCCAAAGCCACCTCCACCTAACCATCCACTTATGATCAACGGCACTAGACCTCCCATTGCACTAACCACAAAACATCTCCGCCGAGCTGTCTACGGAAGTGGAAACCAAGTTCCAAAGTCACCTCCACCTAATCAACCACTTATGATCAACGGTACTAGACCTCCTATCACACTAACCATGGGGGTAATGATGATCACTCCATTAATGTGGAGCTATAAATATGAGAGATGGGGGAAGAAGAAGGGGTTGTTGAAAGATGCTGAGAGAATTGAGAGAATAAGGAGATCGGAGTGATAGAAAGAGAAAAGGTAGAGATGGCTTTGCTGAGTCTTGTGATTGAGAATTACCCATAGTAGGAAATTCTCAAACCCACACCATAAATTAGTTGTGAGCCCAAACGAGATTAGGCCCAACAGCCTTATCTTTAGCGCGCACAATTGGCGCCGTCTGTGGGAATCTCCTGCAAAGTCGTAGTTCGACCGAGACTCGCGCGCAGGAGGATGTCTGGAAGGCATTTTGGCAGCGAAGACAAAAGTTGTTCGGTGGGATCCTCACGGGGATCTTCTTGGTGAGAGCAAAGGCAGAAGAAACGTGAAGATAAGGACCGTGAACGAGAGGAATGGTCTGGCCACGGGGAGGAGTCATACCAAACGCAGCGGACGATATCAAGTGCCTCAGGGCACAGGCAGTTCAAAGAAAGAAACGAGGAATTTGAGCAGGCGGTTATGCAGGTTAGTAAGGGATCTAGAATTAGAGGCGAAGAACAGACATCAAAGAAAGGACCGAAACGACCGAGATAGCAGGGTAGGCACGAGGGAAAGTCGCCATGGTACGAGGTCCAGTCGATTCGGGTTCCGTTGGCGCCGGGAACGTTCGCAAGGGTCCCACCATCATCAAGATCGTTCGCGTTCACAGGAATCCTGCCATTGCCAGGATCATTCGCGGTCATGGGGATACGCTGACCGGGGATATGACTTGCCCGAAGAGCGATGACCCTATAATGCTGCCATGGACGCAATGAGTTGCGCCTTACGTGGAGCCGTTTGATCCCCGTTCTTCAATGACATTGAGCATGCCCCAATGCCGAGCAGGTTTGCACGCCTGCCATTCAATATCTACGACAGGAAAATAAACCCAGTTAAGCACGTCAGCCATTACATCCACATGATGTCCCTCCATTCTCACAATGACGCGCTGATATGCAAAGTGTTTCCCTCAAGCCTTGGCTCGACCACTCTGAGATGGTTTAACAGGTTGCGGAAGAGATCCGTCCACATGTTTGATAAGTTAATCCAGGAGTTCGGTGCTCGGTTCACAACATGCAGCCGAGTGCCGCAACCCGTGGATACTTTGCTGTTAATGAAGATAAGGGTAGGGGAGACCCTTTGTAGCTACGCCAGTCGGTATTGGGAGCTTTACAACGAGATTGGTGGGGGCAATGTGAAGTGCAGCCAGCACTTTCAAGATGGGACTGCCCGAGGATTCTGAACTGCGAGAGTCGCTGACAAAGAAGCCTCCCGAGGATATGAGGTAGTTCATGAGGCGTATCGAGGAGTACAAATGCATGGAAGATGACCGGTTGCAAAATAAGGGCAAGGCCCCATTGGTAAACCGTCCTCGGCAGGGAGGTTTCCAGCCAAGGCCTCGGAAGAACTTGAGGATATAGGAACCATTGTGGTAGATGGGGGAGGTGAACGTGACGTTTAAGGAACCGGTGCACAAGATCATGAAGCAAATCAAGAACGAGCCGTACTTCAGGTGGCTAAGCAAGATGGGGGGTGACCATCTCGAAGAAATCAAAACCTATACTGCACCTATCACAAAGACAAAGGGCACACCACCGAGCAGTGCCGGGTATTGAAAGACCATTTGGGGTAGTTGGTGAAGGCAGGGCATCTGAAGGAGTTCATGGTGAATCCCAAATACTAGGGCACCGGTCAAGATGATCAGCAAAGAGGTAACCCTCTCCCCCCATCGTTGGGTATAATTGAGATAATCCTCGTCGCCCCGAGGGGTACGACCGCGACCAAGAGGGGAGTGTTGACCGTCGCACCTATGAGGGAATCCCCGGGCATAGAGCCAGCCAGGAAGAAAGCAAAGCATGCTCGGGAGTCACTCGCCTTTAGGAAGACGATCTAGAGGGAACAATGCAACCGCACGACGACGCGTTGGTAGTCGCGGCCCGGGTGAGCGGCTTCTTGGTAAAGAGGGTGATGATAGACCAGGGTAGCGGGGTCGACGTGATGTATCCTGACCTATTCAAGGGGCTTGGTTTGAAGAGTCAAGACTTGACAAAGTATAATACGCCGCTGGTCTCATTCGACGAAAGGGTCGTGATTCCTTAAGGGCAAATTTCCCTATCGATGGGCATGGAAGGTAAAGAGGTAACGGTCGTTTTCATAGTAGTCAACTTATTTTCCCCCTACACGACAATCTTGGGAAGGTCGTGGATCCATGCCATGGGGGCCGTCCCGTCCACTTTGCATGTAAAGGTTAAATTTCCTACAGAAGAGGGCATTGTTGTGGTAAGAAGGTGCCAGTGAGTTGCAAGACAATGCCTCATTACCGCGGCGAGCTGGGAGGGCAAGAGTGCTGAATAGAAGGAAGTCGTCAAGGAGGCGCCATTATAGCAATCACAGAGGCCCCGAGAAGAAGTGGGGGCTACGTGTGCCGAGGAGCTAACAAAGGTTAAAGTAATGCCGAATACTGGCAAGTATTTCCAAATAGGAGTAAGCCTGACAACCAAGGAACGGGTAGAAATGTTGTTGTTTCTTATGCGGAGCGTGGATGTGTTTGCATGGAATCCCTACGATGTGCCCGAGGTGGATCCCGAGTTCATTGTCCATAAGCTTAACGTGGACCCGTCGTTCCCCCCCAAGAAACAGAGGCTGAGGAGAGCGACCAGGGAGCATGTAAAAGCGGTGAAGATGGAGGTTGAAAGGCTAAAAGAGGCGGGGGTGATAAAGGGGATCTTCTTCCCGAAATGGCTGGCGAACACCATGGTAGTTAAGAAGAAGAGTGGCAAGTGGAGAGTCTGTGTAGATTTCACAGATTTAAACCGAGCATGCCATAAGGACCCATTCCCCATGCCGAAGATTGATCAGTTGGTAAACGCCACTTATGGACACCCGAGGATGAGTTTCTTGGATGCCTTTCAAGGATATCATCAGATTGCCTTAGCCGCTGAGGCTCAGGAAAAGACAGCATTCATATCCCTTAACGCCAATTACCATTACACCATGATGCCTTTTGGAATAAAAAATGCTGGGGCAACATATCAGCAGATGATGACGAGGATGTTCCGGGACAAAATTGGGCGTACAGTTGAAGTGTATATTGATGACATGATGGTAAAAAGAAAACAGGAAATGCAACACGTAGAGGATCTTCGAGAGGTGTTCGAGCTATTACGGCAGCATAAGTTGCGCTTCAACACGGGAAAATGTGTTTTTGGCGTAGAGGCTGGGAAATTTTTGGGGTATTTGATCACAAACCAGGGAATAGAAGTTAATCCCGACTAGATCGGGGCCATGAAGTGTCTCAAATCTTCGAGCAATCCAAAGGAAGTACAGGTGTTAACCGGGATGTTGGTCGCCCTCAACCGATTCATTTCTAAGTTCTCAGACCCCTGCTGGCCATTCTATCAGCTCCTAAAGAAGTGGAAGGGGTTTCAATGGGACGACGACTGTGAAAAAGCTTTTCAGGATCTGAAAGAGTACTTAACGCATGCACCAATGCTAACCGCCCCAAAGCCCGGTGAGGACCTGTATATGTACCTCTCGGAATCCAACCACACTGTAAGTGCCGTATTGCAGAGGGATTGGGGGGTGCAGCAGCCTGTGTTCTATATCAGCAAGATCCTGGTTGACGTGGAAACTAGGTACTTTCCTTTGGAGAAGTTGGTATTAGCCCTAATGCATGCCACCAAAAAGTTACCTTAGTATTTCCAAGCTCATATTGTATATGTGTTGACCGAGTACCCTCTGTAATCGTTGTTAAAAAGGTCCGACTTCACAGGACGAATAACTAAGTGGAGGACTCGGCTAGGAGCTTTCGACGTACGGTACAGGCCGAGAAGTGCAATAAAAAGGCAGGAGTTGGCTGATTTTGTGGCTGAATTTTCCCCTAAGACCTCGGGTGAGATAGTCTGTTAGTTGGATTGTCATCCATGGAAGGTATACGTGGACGGCGCCTCTAGTTCCACAAGGGCCAACGTAGGGATTATTCTAATCAGCCCAGAGGGAATACAGTTGGAACACTCCTTCAAATTGGGCTTCAAAGCCACTAACAACGAGGCGGAGTACAAAGCTCTACTAGCCGGATTAAGGACGGTCTCAAGTTTAGGTGCCCGAGACGTAGAAATGTATTCGAATCCGCATCTGGTAGTTAATTAGGTGCAAGGTAGTTTTGAAACCCGAGATTCTCGGATGAAAGCATATTTGGAATAGGTAAAGCATGCTATAACCAGACTTGGCACGGTGAAGGTAATACAAGTCGCTCCGGCGCAAAATAGACACGTCGATTCCCTTGCCACACTGGTATCATCAGTAACTGAAGAGATACCTCAGCTAATCAAAGTGGAATTGGTTCCACAGCCAAGTATTAGGGTAGCTGGTGATTCGGGGGTTACGGAGATCGATGTCACAACAATTACAACATTTGGGCCTAGCTGGATGGATCACATCATCGATTTTTTAGCCAAGGACCGAGTCCCGCTTAATGAAAAGGAAGGCATCAAAATCCGCAGAATGGCCCATCGGTATTGGCTATCACAAGATCGGAAACTATATCAAAGATCCTTTGGAGGGCCATACCTTTTGTGCTTACACCCAGAGAGGGTGGGCGAACTCTTAGCCGAGCTACACGATGGTGTGTGCGGCAGTCATGTGGGGGGACGATCATTGGCACACCGAGCAATGACTCAGGAATTTTGGTGGCCTCAGATGCAAAAGGACGCCGCCGAGTATGTGCATAAGTGTGAGCAGTGTCAGAAACATGCCCCCCTAATCCACCAACCAGCAGGTCATTTGAACACAATCAGTAGTCCCTGGCCTTTTGCACAATAGGGGCTAGACATACTCGGACCATTTCCCCTGGCAATAGGTAATTGAAGTTTCGTTTTGGTGGCTGTCGACTATTTTACTAAGTGGGTAGAAGCAGAGGCCTTGGCCAATATACAGGACATAGATGTAAAAAAGTTCGTATGGAAGAATATAATCACAAGATTCGGGGTGCCAAACTCCCTTATATTAGACAACGGGTTGCAATTCAATAGCCAGGCCTTCCGTGATTTTTGTGGAGATCTCGACTTCAAAAACAAGTATTCTACTCCGGCAAAGTCCTAGAGTAATGGTCAAGCCGAGGCCATGAATAAGGTAATTGTGAATGGGCTCCGGAAAAGATTGGATAGCGCAAAGGGAAAATAGGCCGAGGAGCTGCCCAGTGTCTTGTGGGCTTACCGAACAACTCCTACGAGGTCCACAGGCGAGACACTATTCTGTCTCACATACAGAGCAGAAGCCATGATACCAACCGAGGTGAATCTATGCAGCGCGCAAGTTATGGGGTTCGACCCTGGCCTAAACAACGAGATGCTAGTTAAACGTTTGAACAGATTGGAAGAGTGTTGGGAGGCTGCGACTGTACGGCTCGCGGAGTATCAGCAAAGACTTGCCAAGAGGTATAGCCGAGGTGTAAGAGCGAGGGAGTTTAGCGCTGGAGATTTAGTCCTGAGAAGGGCCATGGGGAACATGCGAAATACGAATGCCGGGAAATTGGCACAAACATAGGAGGGGCCATACAGGGTTACTGCAGTCACTGGCACGGGGGCGTACTACTTGGAAGAACTAGACAAAAGACCATTGCCTCGACCATGGAATGTCCTTAATTTGAAGAAGTTCTACCACTAATCGGCCGTACGCTGAGTTATAAGTTGTACAATGCCCTCTATATGTTTTATTAATGATAATAGTAATGTTTGTTTATGTAGATTTGTGTTGCTCTGTTGCTACCCCTTGGTTCAATCTATATCACCGAGCATGTGGAAACCTTAAAAAATTAATCTAAGGACAGAAACCTGCCCCTCAGTTCGATCCATATCGCCGAGCAAGTGGAAACCTTAAAAAATTAATCTAAGGACAAAAACCTGCCCCTCGATTCGATCTACATCACCAAGCAGGTGGAAACCTTAAAAAATTAATCTAAGGACAGAAACCTGCCCCTCAATTCGATCTACATCACCGAGCAGGTGGAAATCTTAAAAAATTAATCTAAGGACAGAAACCTGCCCTTCGGTTCGATCTATATCACCGAGCAGGTGGAAACCTTAAAAAATTTCTCTAAGAACAGAAACCTACCCCTCGGTTCAATCTATATCATTGAGCAGAGGGAAGCCTTAAAAGACTGATCCCATTACAGACACCCTATCCCCGGCTCAATCTATATCGCCGAGCAGAAGCAGTCCTTACACTACGAATTTTCCTAGTTACTGGAGAACCCTCACGTCAATCTTCGTCGCCACCATAGAAGGGCTAGCCCCTTCAGGATACAGGTACCTCCATCCAAGGTAAGTTAATCCCCGTCTTATAACGAAACAAGATTCAACTACTCGGACCGCTGCGGCGCAAGCATAAAACAAATAAAAAGCACAATGATTATTCGGAAACTAAACCATCATATTAGGAATTAAAGTAGTATTCTGACCATGAAACACAGTGACCATATAATTATCAAACCCGACAGAAAATTAATTGTTCAGTCACTAAAACTCGGTGACATTGGCAAACCAACCAACAAACATAAATGAAGTAAGAAAGAACAAGAGAAGCTTTTCTTAAACAAAGAAATTATGGTTCAACAATTAGGACACGGAGTTTGTAGGCTACTCCGGGTATCAGTTTCGGTAAACTGAGGTTGCATCGAGGTCGGAAGGGGCTCCTGACTGGGCTGATCTCCAGCGTGGGGGTTGCTGATCACTTTCGTTTCCTCCATCCCTACATGAGAATCTATATGCGCCACCAACTCCCTCAGGCTGGTTGTCTCTTCTTCATCAACAGGACCAGGAGGATTCTGCGCGTCAATGACGAGGTTCGGAAATGGGATTTGGCCGGGATTCCTCAAAAGGGAGTCTTCAGGGACTCCCAAAGCTTGCAAAGCAGCCAGCCATCCTTCCTCAAAACCCAGCTTTCGAGCATCCCTTATGATGGGTTCAGCCGAGTTCTCCACATCTGCAAATCCTTTATTGTACCACTTAGTCTCACTAGCTTCCAAGGTTGCCCTCAGGTCGGCCAGCTCCTCAGATCGTGCGCTGTTCAGGCTCTCAGCTTCCACCAACCTGAGTTCGGTCTCCCCTATCCGGGCCTGTAGCTTCGAGTATTTATTTTCTGCAGCCACCTTTGCTTTCTCGACCGTGACAGCCTTCTTCTCCACGGCTGCAACAGCCACGGCTTTCTCCTTCGCTTTCGCCTCAACTACATCTTTGAGAGCTTTTTCCCCACCAGCATCTTCCACCAAATCCTTAAGCCACTCGTCAAGTATATGTACTAATTGCACAGCCTGACGAAGTAATAAGAGCGGGCATCAAACCCGAGAAAATAGAACATTAGTGATGAAGAACAAAGGGGAAAAGGAAAAGACAAAAGGGGAAGTATAAACAGTAACAACAAAAACTTACCACAATAGTGTGCCACTGCAGCTTCCTCCCCATGGACTCCTCTGTGCCCTCTTCAAAAGCATGCACGTCCTCAGGCAACAGAAGGTCGCGAGCCAGAGCCTGAGTGACACGGCCCCCCGCTCCCTTTTCCCATACGCACACGTTCGCATTTGAGGGCAGAGGTTTGCCGTCCAACATGAACGAAGGTTGCCACGCTGGAACGGCACGAGAAGAGGATGCCACCTGCATCCCGGTCTGAGCCGTAGGTTCACGCATCATGATGCCACCTGATAGCCTCGGAGGAGTCATTAAAGGCGCGTCACTCGGGCCAATGAGGGTCTGCTCAATGGTACATTGCCTTTTCTGTTGCCAACTTAAGGCAGGGGGCGGAGGAGGAGTTTGGCCGCAGCCTTGAGATGGTTGCTATTGCTCAGCAAGCTTGGCTCCAGGAATAAAATGGCTGATCGTCATCGTCTTGCGTGTCACCATCTCTTCACCTTGATCGTGCTCGGTTTCAGGGAGACCGAAAGACTTGGCAACTACTTCTTTGGTGGTCGGGGTAGGAGCCTTGGGGTTGATGGGATCTTCAAGTTGGGTGGGGGCTTCTTGTTGAATCTGCTTGTGGGCTCTTTCTCTACGAGCTCGAGACACACGCTCAGCTGATTCGTCTCGCACAGGCTGGCACTCATCAGAACAGATGGGCCGAGGACCTAAGTCATGAGCTTCGCCTATGGTAAACTTGGGGGGAAGGAAATTTGCGTATGTTACGTCGATGTAAGACAATAACAGACTATCAACTAGTAAGGTTTGACTGAAAGCTTACCAAGTAGAGTTCATAAGTTCGATTCTGAGTATCAAGTGGGACGCCTGGAGCTATCCATCCAAGTGCACAAAAATCTCAAACCTGAGCACAAAGTTCAAATCCAATACATGTACCACTTTAACATCCGGGACGAACACTCTAAGGTCTATATAAAAATAAAAATAAAAAAAATAAAAAAAAGGGAAAGTAAATACAAATTGCTGTCAAAGCGCCATTATAGTACGAAGTATATGCGAAGTATATGCACAAGTATAACAGTAAATAAAAGCAAGACAATGATCGGTACGAACCCACTTCGCGCTTTGTAAGGGGGCAGGGGATCTCATCGGCAAACCAATTGCCGCACACCCGAACAAACTCTCCGGCAGAGTTCTTATTTGAATCAGGTAGGCAGGAGATCAGCCGTACCTTTATATCTCTAACCTTTAGGTAGAAGTTTGTTTTCTTATTCCCGTTAAAACTGTACATGTGGTTTATGTCATGCTGGTGTAATTGTAAATCAAATATCTAATTTAACCAACTCACGCAACTAACTACCCAGTAAAAGTTGGGGGGAAGTTGGTCGGGGCATAACCCATAATACCTAAGAGTGTCTAGTAAAACGGGATCTATAGGAAACCTCACCCCACCCTCCAAAATCGCCATCAAGGAAAAAAAGGCAATGTTGCCCCCTCTGTGAAGAGCGATTTCACTCTCATGGTAGTACCCCACCTCCACATCGTTGGGGACGCCAAAAGCCTTCCTGAAAACGGCTAAGGCTGCATCCGTATCCAGAAGGTAAGAGTATCCCATCCTAAACCCTAGGGGAAAAATGAATAAGGAAGATACAGAAGTAAAAATAAAATGTAGAAAACTTACTTTGGGCTTTAAGATGGGGAGAAATTCTAGGCTGGAGAATGAGTGCGCAAATGAATGCACGGTAGAGAGGGACCTTAAAGAGTAAAGAGTGAAAAAGTAAAAGAATGACTTAGAGCGACCCATTTATAGGAAACCCAAGAGAGGTAAGCAATGGTTGATCAACCATTATGAAGATTAATTAGTAAAGCCTCGCAGATTCCAACACTAACTGGCGCCTGCGCCACCTCGATACACGAAATGTCAGGTAATAATGGAGGTTGGACCGAACGGCCAAATTCGGCGCGCCTTTTGAGGAACGCATTAATGGGGTTCTAGAGTACCCAAACTTCGCTTCACTAAGCTTAAGCAACGTGCACCTTTTGGACTCTTTGATTCATGCCGAGATTCGGGCACGAATCAAGGGGGGACTATTGTACGGCACCTTGTGCCCGAACCCTTTTAGGCTTGGGGCTCTGATACGAAGGCATGGTGCATGGGCCCAGCCCCTACTTGCTCAAAGGCCCAGTCCGAGCTCGCGCAAGCCAGAGGCCTGAGTTTCGCTATGAGGCCCTTGCCCGATAGAACGTCACCGAGCAACGAACAAATTTTGTCATACGTACACGCCATCGCTCATATGCCCGGCAGTGCTTTAGGAAACGTCACTGCCGAGCTATCTATGGAAATGGGAACCAAGTTCCAAATCACCTCCACCTAACCATCCACTTATGATTGACGGCACTAGACCTCCTATTGCACTAACCACGAAATGTCTCCGCCGAGCTGTCTACGGAAGTGGGAACCTAGTTCCAAAGCCACCTCCACCTAATCAACCACTTATGATCAACGGTACTGGACCTCTCATCGCACTAACCATGGGGGTAATGATCACTCCATTAATGTGAAGCTATAAATATGAGAGATGCGGGAAGAAGAAAGGGATGTTGAAAGATGTTGAGAGAAATGAGAGAATAGGGAGATAGGAGTGATAGAAAGAGAAAAGGTAGAGAGGGCTTTGTTGAGTCTTGTGACTGAGAATTATCCGTAGTAGGAAATCCTCAAACTCACACCACAAATAAGTTGTGAGCCCAAACGAGGTTAGGCCCAACAGCCTTATCTTTGGTGCGCACGAAGGGAATGTCCATCATGGGGCTCAAGGAAATTAAACTCGGTGGTTGGTGTAGGAATGGTGGAGATGGATGGAAATGAAAGTTGGGTTTAGGATTAAGGATTTCCAAGTTTTTGAAACGGAGGTACAGATAACCATGTATTTGATAGGTTGAAAAACGAAAATATGGGTAAGGATTTCATCAGGTAAAGGCTCCATTCAATTGTAGAAAATATGGGTACTATTAATCACCGGATGTAAGCAGAAATATCATAAACTATCCGTCAAACAACAGGGAAGAAGAGTGGGACTTGGTAAAGCAAGATTGACTTTTCAAACCTGCTATGGAAAGGGTGGCTGAGTAGACACCCAAACCAAAATTGTGGTGTGACTGTGTAAATAAAATTACTAGCATTTGACATCATAAAAAAAAACTTCTTGTATTCGTTTATTTATTAAATAACTAAGTTTAATATTTAGGCTAATTAAAAAAATATAGTGAGCTTTGCCGTTATAAATTGAAAATCTCTCTTAAAAAAAAAAAACAAAAAAAACTTATATTTAATAAACAAGCTTAGTTCATGCAATAAAAATCATTCTTTTAAAAAAAAAAATTTTAAAACCCCAAAAGTCATTATTTATGTAGAGCAGGTTTTGGGGTCAAAAAGAAGAGAAATTCTACGTTCAGAATATTTTCACAACACTTTTACAACAAATTATTTTTTTTATAAGTACTTTTACATCAAATCATAGGACATAAGTTGTTATTGGTTCTAATTTATATCTACAACTTAAATTACTTTTTTGTCTACTTGTAACAACTAATAACAACCTATCACTTCAAATTTGTTGTTAAAATATTGTAAAAATATTGTAAACATAATATTTCATAAAAAAAAAAAAAAAAAAGGGCCCAATAGATAAGATTTTTTTTTTCTTTTTCTAAAAAGTTGTCTACTACTATATGGCATGTACTACTCCGTGTGAAAAGCGTTCATTTGGTTTTTAATTTTTTTTTTAAACTCTTTCCAACAAATTGCTTTATTTATTGGTATTGACATGACCTTGAAAGATGTAATTTAGTCCGTTCATAATTTTACAAACCCACTAACTCGTATATTAATAAGGCTCAATAAGACCACTTTAAGTGTGTACCATATTTCCTATCCCCAAAAAAAAAAAAAAGAAAAAAAAAGTGTGTACCATATTCTTTCTCCAAAAGAAAAAAAAAATAATAATAATAATAAAAGTGTACCATATTGTAATTTGAATGCCTTTCAAAAATTCTCATCTTTGTATCTTGTGTGAGTTTATTTATTATAATAATAATAATAATAATAAATAAATAAATAAATAAAAGAAGAGCAAGATAAAAATAATGGGCTTGAAAAAGCTTGAAAATAGAGTTGAATTATCGAAGAATCCCTCAGGTTCAAGCGGTGCATATATACAGAGAAGGTAATCAATGCGTGGATGCGCTTGCAAGGTGGGGGAGTATGATGGAGGAAGATTTTGTTGTGTTTAGCTCTCCATGAAGCCTTGATGTTTTGTATTTAGTAAATATGGATATGGCTGGTATGTATGTAATTAGAAGTGCTGAAACTGGTCTCACTGCTTCTGTGAGATAGTTTTTGTATGTGTTTCCCGTTAGCCAAAAAAAAAAAAAGAGTTGAATTATCTTTTTGCCATGCCCCTACCCTCAATATTTTCATTGTGGTACACATAGCCCAGTTGTATCCATTCATCCCATATGTAATGCCTCAAATATATATATATATATATATATAGGTTCACGTTTTCTATTCTCCGAGAAATTTCCAATTCATGTGATGAAAGAGGAAGTCAGGTTTCATGTGATTAGAGCACTCGCAAATAAGAATCTATTTTTAACTCAAACAACCCCTTAATGGAGAAGTTCATGTACTTGTTCACCACTATGTAGTATGTACTTTATAATTAAACTGCCAAAGATTGGCTAAATTCGCCATGAATGATCATAACAAAATATTTTCTTTGGATAAAAGGTTAGAAAACAAAATTTGGGAACTTAAGAAATAAGTTGAATTCCATGGCTTAATTCAGTTTCAGGAAAAAAAAAAAAAAAGGTGGAACTTAACAAACAAGTTTATCTCCGTGGCTTATATCAGTCTTCACCATATAGAAGAGAAGTATGAATTGTACTAATATTGAAGTGATCATTTGTTTGTAGCAGTAGTAGTACTATTAGAAGTTCATAGGTATTGATGGCTTACATTCCTCCACACAAGCGTCACTCATACCAAGCTGGTAGTAGTGATAGGCATAATAGACCCTCACCAATTCCACAATCCCTTGTTCCTCAATTTAGGAGAAATCTTAATTTGAGGTTGCCACCCAAACCCTTTTCACAAAGAAGTGGAAAGATCATTTATAATTATGTAAAGCAGGCCAATACCACATGGTTTCTAGTTGGCTTGGATCACAATTATCAATTTCCATCTTCTGTACGTGTTGACCTTGTAACACCCCATAATTTTGACACCAATTTAATTATTATACATAAATTATAAGGAGGCCTTCAATTAAATGGATTAAATTGAATTGGGCCTATGATATTAAAAATAAGATAAAGACTTTGGAATATGAAGCCCAAGTGAGGTGGCATAAGTAAATATATGGGCTTTGATAAGCTTTAAAAAATAAAATAAAATAAAACCCTAGCCTTCTTCCTCTTTAGTCACACGTGTATTTTACTGATGGAGCTTCCTTTTGCTTCAGCTGCTTCACACTACTAACCTTGCTTTGCTTCACTGTGGCTATGAATGGAGACTAAAGGTACAGTTCTCTTCTGCTCTAAACTTAGGGAAATTGTAATACTCAATGGCTAGCTTTTCTTTCCACTCTTATAGGAAGAATCTGTTAGTGGCGTACCTAATAGAAAAATAAAAATAAAAATAGGGGTTGCTGTTATGGATCTAAGGCTATGATTATGTTGATAGAAAAAGGGTGTTTTGTGGACATTATATGACCGTATATGGCCTCACTAAATATCACCACCCATCTGCCATGTATCTTCACGTTGTCCTTGTTCAATACGTGTCCAGCAACTTCTTTGTGTTTTGGTGGCATCAAGGGAATTCTAGGCAATTGGATGGATAAATTAAGGTATATATTAGGTTGATCACATGTCCACCTTTCTGCCATATTAAAGTTTCATGCATAGCTAGGATTATATTAATGGAAAAAGGCTGCATTATGTTATTAGATACCTACCTTTGCATCATTCTAGTGACACTAATTATCATCTCCAAGCCACTGAGTATGCAGCAACTTTTTAAGCCCGTAAATCTGATTATGCAACAATGTTTTTAAGCCAATATCTGATTAGGTAGAGCCAAAAAGATATGATTATGCAGCGGTAATTGTAAGCCCAAAATCTCACATGGCTAAAGAGTATTTCAAAGAAACTAAACACCTCCGTAGGCTTTAATGTTGATAGATTAAACTATTTAAGTGTGAAAACAGATTGTTAAGTGGGAAAATTTTGTATTGATGGACCTATTTTTGGTGTTACTAGGTCCTAATTCTACTGATTTATTGTGATTGAAGAGAGGTTGGTTTCATATTTTTGCAACTAAGAGGTAAGTGGTGTTTACTAATTTTGGGGGTTTTCCCAAAGCAGTGTTGATTATTAAACTATTTTATATTAAAGAAACATGTTGATAGTTTATATATGAATTGATATTTTATAAATGTTTATTGTGCACATTGACTATTTGTTTTATGAAAAACTTGTGGGACAACCTGAATTTATTTAAACTTGTATGCGTGAATATATCTTTATATTTTTGAGAATTATGAATGGATTATTTTTGTGAGCATATTGAAATGTGTTTTGGAAACCTATGGCAAGTCGTGAATAGAAACTCAGTATGGTATCTAGTCTTTAGCAATGGACAATCATACTACAGCTAGTCCTTAGCAAGGGACGATCCCAAAAAAGGGGACAGTGCACATTTGATAGCTCCTTAGTAAGGGAGTATATTATTGGGGATCCAAAAAGGAAGCTCTTTAGAAAGGGAGTGCACCTTAGGGTTCCCAAGGAACCATCCTTAAGAAAGGGGATGAAAAGGAGGTTCCAGTCCCAAAAAGGGGGATAGCACAACCTTGTCAACGGGGCGTAAACGTTGACCACGAGTAAAGCCTAGGAAATTGATTATGTGATGATATTGATATATATATATATATTATGATGGCTCACAATATAAAGATATTTGTTTTTATATATATGAAGTATTTGATGATAAATATTGATGAGTTACAAGTTATGCAATTGTTGTAAGTATTATTTATTTGAAAGGTTTGTTCCCACACCCCCATGTTAGTGAATTCCACTTATTGAGTCATCTCACCCCCCTTTTATTTCCCATTACAGATACATTAGAGGAATTATTGGAGTAAAGATTCTTGGGAGACAGCAGTTACAAACTATTTTGTGGAATTGAGGATTTTATTGTTATTTTTATGGCATTAAATATTGTATTGGAGAATTATTTTGAGGATGTTTTGTCTTTGGTGAATTAGAGCTCTGACATTTGTGATGAGATTTAAGATTACTGGTTTCTTTTATTTAATATTTTTATGGATTATTCAGATTAAATAGACTTTTATTGCTACTGATTTTGGGGCATTACAATTGTGGTATCAGAGCTTAGGATATGATTCTGTAGACACTTGAAAACTAGGTCATGATCTTGTAGACATTTGAAACTAGGTTATGATCTTGATTTTTTTGTCAAAGCATTTGGTATTTAGGTTATGTTTGATGAGACATTTTAAATAATTTTGGCAATGTTACTTCTTATGTTTAGTAGTAATAATTGTTGCACCATCTATTTTTCTTGATTTCTTTGTTAACTAGGTATCATGCCACCCAAAAAGAAAAAAGTAGCTAATTCCAATAGGAGGTACCTATTGTTAATTTGTGAAGGTCGACCAAAGCAAGGGTTGATACTGTGGCTGAAGTCACTCAAATGTGAGAGATAATGAACATCCTAGGGTGACACGCATTGATCCTTTAGATGAAGCTGCTGCCTGATTGTTGGACAGGTTGACCCATGCTGCTAGTAAAGGTGTAGGTAGAGTGGAGACAAGGGCTAGTTGCTCTTTTGAGACTTTGGCGTGTAATTCTATGCTTAAGTCTTGTGTCATCCAAATTGAGGATAGGGAAATGTTAGCATACTTAATTTTGATGGACATTTATGACTATGATATAATTTTAGGGATGGACTAGTTGGCGGCTTATCATGCTAGTGTAGATTATTTTGGGAAGGAGGTGGTGTTTCGGCCTCCAGGAAAACCCAAATTTTGATTTAAGGGCTTTAGGATGCATGCTTTACCTAGGGTGATATCAACCCTTCAAGTTAAGCGTCTATTAAGGAAAGGATACCAAGGACACCTAGCTCATGTGGTGGACACTAGGAAAAGGGTATTGAAGTTGGATGATATCCCTGTTTAAGGGAGTTTCCTGATGTCTTTCCTGAAGACCTACCAGGGATACCTGTAGATAGGAAGACTGAATTCTCCATTGATGTGCTCCCCAGAATTTCTCCTATTTTGAAAGCACCATATCGAATGGCACCAACTGAACTTAAGGAACTCAAGGAACAATTCAAGAACTCCTTGATAAAGGGTTCATTAGACCAAGTGCATCTCCTTAGGGTGCACCAGTTTTATTTGTGAAAAGAAGGCTGGGACTATGAGGTTGTGTATTGACTACCACAAGTTAAACCGAGTTACTGTGAGAAAAAAATACCCTCTCCCTCCTATTGATGACTTATTTGATCAATTGCAAAGGGCACGAGTCTTCTCTAAGATTGACATTCGTTCTAGGTATCACTAATTGAAAATCTAGAGTGAAAACATACCAAGACAGCTTTCAGGACTAGGTATATGCACTATGAATTCTTGGTAATGCCTTTTGGATTGACCAATGCTCTTGCTGCATTCATGGACTTGATGAATAGGGTGTTTCATGAGTACTTAGATCACTTTGTAATTGTTTTTATTGATGACATTCTATTCTTCTCCAAAAGCATGGAAGAACATGAAGAGCACTTGAGAATTGTTTTTCAAATTTTGAGGGAGAAAAAGCTATATGCAAAGTTTAAGAAGTGTGAATTTTGGCTTGACCAAGTGGTGTTCCTAGGGCATGTGATATCTAAGGTAGGGATTTCTGTAGACCCTAGAAAGGTTAAAGCTGTGGTTGATTGGGCAAGACCAACGAATGTGAGTGAGATTAGAAGCTTTTTGGGCCTTGCTGGCTATTATAGGAGGTTTGTGGAGGGATTTTCCCGTATTGTAGCCCTTTGACTTAACTAATTCGTAAGAATGCCAAGTTTGTGTGGATAGAAGTATGTGAAAAGAGTTTTCAAGAACTTAAGCAAAGGTTGGTCACTGCACTAGTACCAACCATCCCTAGCAACTTGGGAGGCTTTGTCATTTATAATGATGCTTCAAGAAAAAGGCTGGGTTGTGTGTTGATGCAGCATGGTAAAGTCATAGCTTACGCTTCCCGCCAATTAAAGAGTTATGAACAAAATCATCCCACTCATGACTTGGAGTTAACTGTAGTGGTGTTTGCATTGAAGATTTAGAGACATTATTTGTATGGTGAAAGGTGTGAGATTTATACATATCATAAGAGCTTGAAGTACTTCTTTACTTAGAAAGAATTGAATATGAGACAACGAAGGTGGCTTGAGTTGATTAAAGATTATGATTGCCCAATCAATTACCATCCAAGCAAGGCTAATGTGGTAGTTAATGCACTTAGTCAGAAGTCTTCTAGTTTCTCAGCTACCTGTTAACTACTTAAAAGGAGATTATTAAGGACTTGAAGAGGATGGGAATTGAAATTGTCATGGGTGATTCCCAAGTCTCCACCCACTTTGATTAAGAAAATTAAGAGTTCATAGGTTGATGATGCATAAATTGTAAAGATCATAGAAGAAGTACAAGAAGGGCAGAGATTAGGATTTAATGTGTCTAATGATGGTGTTTTGAGGTTTGGAAAAAGACTTTGTGTGTCAAATGATCTTGCATTAATGAAGGAGATTATGGAAGAAGCCCATCGTACCCCATTCTTAGTGCACCCTGGTAGCACTAAAATGTATCGTGACATTCAAAGAAACTTATTGGTGGAATAACATGAAGAGAGAGATAGCTCAATTTGTGGAGCAATGCTTGACTTGTCAACAAATTAAGGCACTACACCAAAAACCTTCAAGATTGCTGCAACCACTTCCCATTCCTGAATGGAAGTGGGAGCGTATATGTATGGATTTTACTGGTTTGCCAAGATCTCCTAAAGGACATGAGGCCATTTGGGTAATTATGGATAGGATGACGAAAACAGCACATTTATTCCAGTTAAGATGAATTACTCACTTGATTAGCTGGCACAGATATATATTGATGAGATTGTGAGTCTTCATGGAGTTCCAGCATCAATTTTGTCTGATCGAGACCCAAGTTTCAACTCAAAGTTTTGGGAAAGCCTACATAAAGCCTTGGGTACTAATCTTAGCTTTAGTACAGCCTTCCACCTACAAATAGATGGACTATCAGAAAGGACTATTCGTACTTTGGAGGATATGTTAAGGGCTTGTGTATTGGATTTCAAAGGAAGTTGGGAAAAATACTTGTCTCTAGTGAAATTTTCCTATAATAATAGCTACCACTCTAGTATTGAGATGGCTCCCTATGAGACTTTGTGTGGTAGAAAATGCAGGTCCCCATTGTGTTGGGAAGAGGTTGGTGAGAGAAAATTTTTGGGACTAGAAATCATTCAGATGACATTTGAGAAGATTAATCTGATTCGTAAAAGATTACAAACAGCACAAAGTTGACAGAAGAGTTATTATGACAACTCGAGAAGGAAAGTTGAATTTAAGGTTGGGGATATGGTATTTTTGAAAGTTGCCCCAATGAAGGATGTGATGAGATTTGGGAAGAAGGGGAAGTTGAGTCCCAGATTTGTCGGTCCATTTGAGATCCTAAAACACATTGGTAAAGTTGCCTACGAGTTGGCCTTATCACTTACACTTGCAGGAGTGCATAATGTGTTTCATGTTTTCATGTTGAGGAAGTACATTCTAGATCCTTCACATGTCTTGAACTATGAGCTACTCAAGATCAAAGACAACTTGACTTATGAGGAAGTTCCAATCCAAATTCTTGACCGCAAGGATCAAGTGCTATGCACCAAGACCATATCATTGGTTAAGGTCCTTTGGAAGAATCACACAGTGGAGGAGGCATCTTGGGAGCGAGAAGATGAGATAAAATCAAGTTATCCAGAGTTGTTTGTTAATGAAGGTATATACAATTTCGAGGAAGAAATTTTTTTAAGGGGGGAAGGATGTAACACCCCATAATTTTGACACCAATTTAATTATTATACATAAATTATAAGGAGACCTACAATTAAATGGATTAAATTGAATTGGGCCTATGATATTAAAAATAAGATAAAGACTATGGAATATGAAGCTCAAGTGAGGTAGCATAAGTAAATATATGGGCTTTGATAAGCTTTAAAAAATAAAATAAAATAAAACCCTAGCCTTCTTCCTCTTTAGTCACACGTGTATTTTACTGATGAAGCTTCCTTTTGCTTCAACTGCTTCACACTACTAACCTTGCTTTGCTTCACTGTGGCTGTGAGTGGAGACTAAAGGTGCGGTTCTCTTCTGCTCTAAACTTAGGGAAATTGTAATACTCAGTGGCTAGCTTTTCTTTCCACTCTTATAGGAAGAATCTGTTAGTGGCGTACCTAATAGAAAAAATAAAAATAAAAATAGGGGCTGCTGTTATGGATCTAAGGCTATGATTATGTTGATAGAAAAAGGGTGTTTTGTGGACATTATATGACCGTATATGGCCTCACTAAATATCACCACCCATCTGCCATGTATCTTCACGTTGTCCTTGTTCAATGCGTTTCCAGCAACTTCTTTGTGTTTTGGTGGCATCAAGGGAATTCTAGGCAATTGGATGGATAAATTAAGGTATATATTAGGTTGATCACATATCCACCTTTCTGCCATATTAAAGTTTCATGCATAGCTAGGATTATATTAATGGAAAAAGGCTGCATTATGTTATTAGATACCTACCTTTGCATCATTCTAGTGACACTAATTATCATCTCCAAGCCATTGAGTATGCAGCAACCTTTTAAGCCCGTAAATCTGATTATGCAGCAATGTTTTTAAGCCAATATCTGATTAGGTAGAGCCAAAAAGATATGATTATGCAGCGGTAATTGTAAGCCCAAAATCTGAAATGGCTGAAGAGTATTTCAAAGAAACTAAACACCTCCGTAGGCTTTAATGTTGATAGATTAAACTATTTAAGTGTGAAAACAGATTGTTAAGTGGGAAAATTTTGTATTGATGGACCTATTTTTGGTGTTGTTAGGTCCTAATTCTACTGATTTATTGTGACTGAAGGGTGGTTGGTTTCATATTTTTGCAACTAATTAAGAGGTAAGTGGTGTTTACTAATTTTGGGGGTTTTCCCAAATCAGTGTTGATTATTAAACTATTTTATATCAAAGAAACATGTTGATATTTTATATATGAATTGATATTTTATAAATGTTTGATGTGCACATTGACTATTCGTTTTATGAAAAACTTGTGGAACAACTTGAATTTATTTAAACTTGTATGCGTGAATATATCTTTATATTTTTTAGAATTATGAATTGATTATTTTTGTGAGCATATTGAAATGTGTTTTGGAAACTTATGGCAAGTCGTGAATAGAAGCTCAGTATGGTATCTAGTCCTTAGCAAGGGACAATCATACTACAGCTAGTCCTTAGCAAGGGACGGTCCCAGAAAAGGGGACAGTGCACATTTGATAGCTCCTTAGCAAAGGAGTATATTATTGGGGATCCAAAAAGGAAGATCCTTAGCAAGGGAGTGCACCTTAGGGTTCCCAAGGAACCATCCTTAAGAAAGGGGATGAAAAGGAGGTTCCAGTCTCAAAAAGAGGGACAGCACAACTCTGTCAACGGGGCGTAAACGTTGACTATGAGTAAAGCCTAGGAAATTGTTTATGTGATGATATTGATATATATATTATGATGGCTCACAATATAAAGATATTTGTTTTTATATATAAGAAGTATTTGATGATAAATATTGATGAGTTACAAGTTATGCAATTGTTGTAAGTATTATTTATTTGAAAGATTTGTTCCCACACCCCAATGTTAGTGAATTCCACTTATTGAGTTATCTCACCCCCCCCCCCCCTTTTATTTCCCATCACAGATACATTAGAGGAATTATTGGAGTAAAATTTCTCGAGAGACAGCAGTTATAAACTATTTTGTGGAATTGAGGATTTTATTGTTATTTTTATGGCATTAAACATTGTATTAGAGAATTATTTTGAGGATGTTTTATCTTTAGTGAATTAGAACTCTGATATCTGTGATGAGATTTAAGATTACTGGTTTCTTTTATTCTATATTTTTATGGATTATTCAGATTAAATAAACTTTTATTGCTACTGATTTTGGGGTGTTACAAACCTAGTTCCCTTGCAGTTTTTTGAGAGAACAACAGGAGCAAATCCACTAGTTTTGTTCAAGAACAACAATCATCCAGGTAAATGTTACTATTTTTCTGCGTAGATTTTTTGTTTGTAACTAATTATTAATAATGGGTTTGTTGGTTTTGGTTAGTTGAGCAAGTGAGGAGTCCATGGGTGTATATAGCAGAAAATGTTGTGTCAGACTTGCTTTCTTCTTTCGAGAATGTCAAGAATGAAAAGTTGGACTTGAAAGATGTCAAGCCAAAGTTGGTTGCTAGATTTGGGAAAATTCTTTTTCATAAGTAGGCCATGCTTCTATTCTATTCTATGAGTCATTGTTTTAGCTAATAGTTTTTTTTTTTTTTTTTTTGGGACGCCCTATGAAAATTTAAATCAGTATAATGAAAAAAATGTGAAATTATGGGGTTGGCATGAAGAAGTGAGTGAGATAAATCCAAAACACTTATTTTTTATGCACTTTGTTACCTCAAACCTACGAAAAGTTGTCAACTGTCACTTCATCCTTATCTTCTAACCAAGAAAATAACTTAAACTTCATTAACCAAAACATTAATGATACACTCAGTCAGTTAGAGTAACAATATGATATGAAGTCTATTGTTGGGGTTGCTATTGAGCTCTAGCTCAATTAGCACCTCCTCCCCTTACAAGTTCTAGGTAGAGGGTGAGGTCATGGATTTAAGACATACTAGATGCCTTTGTAACTTTCAAAAAGGAAAAAAGAAAAGAAAATGAAAGGTCTGTCTAGTGTCATTTATTACTAGATATTTGTCTCAACATTACTGAATCTTGTCGTATAAAGTTATTACTGCAAAAGCACAAGGTCACACAGGGAAGTTGTCAATAAAACATGGGCAATTTGTTTCTAATGCAATTGTGCAGCAAACTTGCTTATGCAGATATGTACCCTTCACCATTATTTATCAATTATAGTTATCTCTACTCTTTCTATCTGGTTCTCTGTCTATTGGTTGCTAGATTGACTGATGAAACAATTCATTTGTTTTGGCAACAACATCCTGATCATTTCATATCCCATTTGATAAAATGTAATAAATTTTTTGAAGTAATGAATGTATTGATATTGATGTTTTGTAACTTCGAAGATTTCACATTCAGATTTGTAATAAGAGAACCAGTTAATATACTTGGAAGAGTTAAGTAGCTACAACTTTCTCATGTAGGAGCCCTTAATCAGCGAAGAAACTACGAGAGTAGGTTTGGCTACAGAAACTACATTGAGTCAATTGAAAAGATCATTTTACACAAATGTTCCTAATTCATACATGGAAAATATTAAGGGGGAAGTCACCCAAAAGATTAAAGTTGATTTTGAAGAGGAGAAAGATTTATACCATGTACAGGTATTTCTTTTGCTGAACACCTCTGATTATATATATTCACAATTATGCCTTTTGATTTAGTTGGTCACTGAGTTCCCATTTTATTTTCTCATTTTGTATAGTTGTTTGATGCCACACTACCAGATTCAACTATTTCTTGCAAATGTAGTGTGATAAAAGAAGATAAAAGGCTTCAACTTTACAAGGCAAGTTTTTTGCATAATATTGATGCCCATTGCATTCAAATCATGCTTAGGTCTGAACTTGTTACGTGGGGTGCTGATGATTTGTTTTCTTCCTGTTTTATTAATTTTACTTGACAAATACATCAATTTAACGTGAAAAGTATAGAGTAAAAAAGATGATGAGGTTTAGTGTCTCCTGTTTTATGTGTGATTTGAGACTTGTGTTCAAATGTCTCACTGTTGCTGTAGATTGAACTACACCAAGTGCATCATATGGTCATAGACATATTGTGCCTTGATAAAAACTTAGACCTAAGGCTGATGCTATCCACAAAGAGGATCTTAACAGCTCTCACTATAAGTTTCTTGCATGTACAGCCTTAGTACATGTGTGTGTGCACTGTGCATTATAATTCCTATGTATACATGTGAAAAGAAATAAAAAGCATATTTTTATAATGCTGAAGTTAAGTTTAGGTTAAAGTTTTATGGTCCTTATTGACAGAAAATTTAAGATTCAATATTTTAATTTCTTCCCTCTACATATTTTAGTAGGAAGGATTAATTATCATCATCATCATCATCTATATATATATATATATATATAATTGTTACTAGAAGTGGGAGAGGGGGGAATTGAACCTTAGTTCTCCTTAAAAAGGAGACCAGTTAATGGCATTAAGCTACAAGGATCCTAACATTATCATCTTCTCTTGTATGAAGTAATTGGACTAAAAAAGAAAAATAGAAGAAAAAAGTAGAAAAAGAAAAAATTAAAAACAAGGGTGGGATTGGACTAATCTTTACCATATGGGATAGTTTTAGCATGGTATTTCTTTCTTGTGAGAGTCTAAGACTTAAATTTCTGACCAAACTAATTTATGTGCTCTCCAGGACGATGAGATGCAAAGCATTAGAAGTCTTATTAATTCTGCAGTTCTAGATCCAGATGTGAAGGGTGGGTTGAGATGGCCCTTGGGGAGGACATCTTCTGGAGGTAGATATTGTGTGGTGGGGGTTTGGCACACAATAGCTAAAGATTATTAAAAGTTCGTCATTGAGGCTAAAAGTGAGACATGCTGATCGATATGATTTTAGAACTTCAACTGGGGAAGCTACAAGAGAGATAAATTTGAAGCTGAAAAACATTGTCTCATTATTACAGGTAAGTAACGTATGTAACTGGATGCTTATTATAAGTGAATAAGGAGCTTAGTCCATGTAATCTAATAGAGGAACAAATGTCTAACCAGATTTGTTACATTCTTTCCTATAAGGACCATTCCATAACTTCAAATTAAATATTGCCATCACATCATTAGATTATGTATTCTATTTCATATGACTCCGATGTCATTTGCTATCAAATCCATAAATTCATACATTTAATGTTTTTGTGATTTAGTTAAGTTTACTAGAATTTTATAGGAGATCCTAAGTATTTTAGGTTTTATTTTCTTTTAGTCCAAGTTAGTGTTTTATCAGTTATTATTTTATTAGACTTTTAGCTTACTAGTCAAACTAGGAGTCCAACTTCAATATTGCTTATGCATCTGGTCTTATGTTGCTTACTACAGCATATAGATACAAATTGTGATGAGTATCTTTTTCTCTTTCCTTTATTTCTTCATTATGTGTTATGAACTCCTCTTTTTCAATTTTCAGGAACAGGAGGTGGAGGTTGGTTTGGTTTCTAAGATGCTTAAAGACCACTTGAGATTGATATGGGATCATTTCTTATGCTGTGAACATTTTTTGTCATGAAATAGCAAAAAAGGTGGCGAAAAGATAAAAACAGAAGGGATACCATAAAGGCAGTTTGAATATTTTTGACATGTTTATGGTGTATTTGCTTACATCTTATGGAAATTTCAAGGAAATGGGCATTGATTCAGGATTGTAGTTTTTAGTATAAGATGATATGTCATCCTATATTGGTCAGAAAACTATTAAATCATAGGGCCTTGTTATCAATTATTATAAAAATCCAATAAACTTTGATAAAGAAAACGATTAAACCCACTTCCAAAGACACCAAACATAATCCAATTGAATTTTAAACATAATTAGTTGCATTAATCTATGGGAAAAAACATTGGTATACTTTTGCAAGCTAGAAAGTATTCCAACATGACATAGGTTGCGTCCAACTCTAAGTGACAGAAAGAAACCTTGTCAGTAGGATTTTGCACAGTAACTTAGCTCGATTCTACTCATTCAATTTTTCAATCACCATTGCAGTCCAACAATCAATAGCAAGGACACATTTCGCTCATAGTCAAAGCTACAAAATAGCATGCCCAGGTAAGAAGACAAAACAAAAGAGCTTTATTAAAAACATAATAACAAATAATTCTAACAAAATAAATTGTTGTCGCCACCCGATTAGAGACCTCCCTAAATCATTCCAAAGTACTAAATCCACTGATTGATCAACCTCGAAGGTAAAATTATCCTCCTTTCCATGCACTCTTTAGATTAAGATATGTCGTCCACCAATTCCAACCATAATGGAGATGAGATCATTCCTAGCAAACTAGATGTAGTATCTGAAATCTACTTAAAATTCCCAACATTTTTACAAGATTATGAAATTTGAGACAATCTATTAGCAACAATTTCAAAAAGAAAGCATTTAAAATGTAATGGTACGTTTAGTGAACCTATGACTATTGGCGAATTCAAATCCATTTCAAAAACTTCTTGCTCTATGAAATTGAGGATGGCATAAGCATATGGTCATGCCTATTGAAGAGACTTAAAAAATAAATAAAAAAGGTCCCCAGTTCATAAAGCTCCCACTTTCGTGGGGTCTAGAAGAGGTGATTCATTGGCAGCTTTTTTTTTTTTTTACTCCTAATGTTTTTTTTTTTTTTTTTTTTTTTTTTTTTTGGGAGAGGTCAGTTCCCGGTGACTAGTAACAGACTAATGGACCCAAATCATAATACTCACATATTATACCAAAATTGAATGATACGGCCTCCAACAATGGAGTAATGGATTAGAACTAAAAATTCAAATCCATCAAGTATGAGTAACTTCATTATCAGAGTGATAGAGATAGATTATGCAATGAACATGTAAAGGCTTATTTTTATAATTTGTCTTACAATTGAAAGACCTCATCTTCAATATTGTAATTATGTGGGAGGAGGTTCCATTGGGTCTGTAACCTGTTGGTTTCATTTTTAACAATACATTTTAGGCCCAAATCCAAATCTTTGTATGGTTAGTAGCTATTAATATTTTACTTGTCCACTGTCTTCTACAAATTCATCGATTTTTTTATAGAATAATCTTGGGAAACAAATTTTACCCTTAAAAGACAAAGAATTTAGCAACAAATCACATGATTAATTTCTTTCATCAATTCTGCATTTTCTGTGTTAATTTTTATTCAAATTAGGTTGGTATCCAATCCAATGAACGAGTATCCAAAGATGCAAATGAAACAATGCAACTTAAAAAAGAGACATACCTTGGCATCAAATGCAAAAGAAATCAAATGGAAATAGTGAAGAAACTTGTTTCAAGGTTGTTTTCAGATGGAGTTATATTTCTTCCAAGTTCGATCAAGATGTTCTCATTTTCTTTGATGGTGGATACAAATTGAAGTCAGAAGAATCATCATCATTGACAAAGTTCTGGGCCATTGAAGAAGAACCCAAATCAAACCCATCACTAAAAGTTGAGCCAATTCCCAAATCTGGCAGACCCAAGCGTAAATCGGACCCGTATGATGTCATATTATTTGGATGCTCCATACTAGATGGCAAAGAAATGTGGCTTGTGTCATCAAGGACAAGGACCTGAGGAGGCTGATATTTTCTTACCATAGGAAAAGTATTAGGTGACAGCCCATCAACATGAAAGCCTTTCAAAGGAGAGTTAAACTCATTACTTGTTGCTATAAACTTTGATAAAGGAAATAATTAAATCCACTTCCAAAGACACCAGACATAATCCAATTGAATTTTGAAAAAAAAAAAATGTATTGCATAATTTTATGGAAGAGAAAATGTTGTATACTTTTGCAAGATTTCCACAATTACATAGGCCGTAGTATAACTCAAAGTGATGGCATAACCCTTGCCAATAGGATTTCGCATAGCAACTTAGCTAGGTAGGATTTGGCAATGTACTAATAATCTGACTTTTCTTTTTAAAAGTTATAGTTGTTTTTTCAAATATAACTGGATTACGTGTCATATGCTTTCAAATACATATTAAAGCAAATCAAATAAACAAAAGTAATGAATAAATGGTCTAGAGCTTGCAAGATTTTAGCACATTGAACACTGCATGATTCAACTTGCCTTGATAGATCTAAGGCATTTTGTTCTTTAAGAGTTTAACTAAAAACACCTAAACCTGTTTCAAATTTAATTTAATATCATTACAATAGGAAACACTAAAAAATTTACAAAGAAAAGGAAAGCAAATATAGAAATTGTCAAAACAAAAAAGATGTAATTGCACAGAACAAAGAAATCTCAATGATCTTTAGCTTTTAGCAATGGTGGTAATGCTTAAAAGCTGCTTGAAAAAACTTGGCCTTCCAACCTTTTCTTTATCCCTTACTATCTGAATGTTCAAAAAGTGTATAAAACACCATGAACGTTTAGACCCCAATTACAAAATTATTAATTCAAGCTTAATGTCAAACAATAAATGTGCGGAACATGAACATAAGCTAAAAACCGAATTGATAAACAATCTAAACCATAAATAATTACAATCACAGCAATAATTAAATGGTAAAAATAAAGAGAAGAGAGATGCAAACACAAGGATAACACTCAATGTGTTATCGAAGAGGAAATCGAAACCCTCGGCGTAAAACCTTTCCGCCGCTCTCCAAGCAGTCAATAATCCACTAGAAAATGTAGTTGGGATACATGAACAGCACTAGACCCTCCAAGCCTAATTTACCCAATGTACCTAAACCCTCCAAGCTTCTTGCTCCAACGAGGTTGCGCCGAACCTTTTTCTTTTCTAGCTTACCGGATTCCGCTATAACCCATAGCATCAACCAATATGAATTGGTTTCTTCCTAACTGCTTCCCAAAGCACCAAATAAACCTTCTCACGAATATGGGTAAAATGAGAAAAGGATTTGGCTAAGAACCTTTCAAGGATGTGACAATGGAGAGAAAGAAAGTGGAGAAATTTGAAAAGTCTCTTAGGTGAAGATTGTGGATGAATCAATCTTGTTTTTCTCTAGGGTTTCTCTCTCAAAATTCTCTCTAGAAACTCTTTACATTTCGTGAGTATAAGGGTTTATATATAGTGGTGTGTGTTTGGAATGCGAAGAGTCAGTTTTTCCCAAACAGGGTGGTCTGGCGGCTTGGCCTCGCGACTGGTCTGAGTCGCGAGTTCAAGCTGAGAGTTAACAACCTGGCCAGCCTGGGACTTTTGTCCTGTAGTGCGATAGCTGGTGTGACCCTTCAACTTCCCTGCATGCTTTTCACATGTGCTGCATTTGGCGGCTTGTCAATCGTGAGTTAGCCGCGAGTCCTACCCGCGAGTCTCTGCATTCTTGCACAATCTTGAGCATTTCTTCACACTTTCTCACACACTACCCTTACATGAATCCCACCTAAATACTAGGTTACTAATTGCTAAAATACAAGCAAATTTGGCACGAAATAAAGCCAACAAAATGGTTGATTAAATTCAACCTTACACTATCCCAAACTGATTATTCTTCAAACAACTAACAAAACAATGAATGAAAATTATTTTTAACTACAATGATTATATATAGGCACTGGGTTATATTTAATGCATATAAGCAAACAACTGTATTTACTAATGGCAATATTCTAGAGACTTCTGAGTGCAAAACACTGCAGTCCAAAAGGTTTAGATGTGTATCACAGAGTTGCATCAAATGCAAGGAACTTTTAAGCTAGGAACTCATGGGTTCAACCGGACAAACTCAATTCCTAAAATATATTCTTTGTATTATTTAAAAATATAAATGCTCTGAGAGAATGACAACGATTTATATGAATAAACATTTTTTTTTCTACAATGACAGAAAGAACAAAAACAGCACTAGAACAATGATGACAACAATGAGGCTTCATGAGTACTCATTGAACCCATTGGAAATATGTCGGTAAAGTGATAACTTACTTCAAAAGCTGCTTGAAACAACTTGGCCTTCCAACCTTTAATTATTTATTTATAAATAAATAAATAAATAAAAAGAAAGAAAGAAAAAAGACCCAAGAAATTTTTTATTCTTTTGGAGAAACAAGGCTAACTCTCTCACCCTGGCATCTACTAGGAATAAAGCATTGAAAATGAGAGCTGGGAAAATAGAACATTCATAGAAAGCCTCTTTTTGACATCAATTATACCAATTCAAACTAACAATTATGCCTCTTTATCAATTATAATTTTTATATAGAAACAGAATTGAAAGTTTGGAATTTTATTGAGTCTTTAAAAATAGAAATAAAAAACTGTTGTCTAAAAATTATGATTTCCACATAGAAATCAAGAAACAAGCTACTGCTCCAAGAGGAAAAACTCAGACATAAAACAGGAAAACACAAATTTTACTTTTCTCCCCCTTTTCCACTGTTTTCCCATCACTCAAACACAAATTGAACACAAACCAAATATAAATTTAATATTTAAGAAAAAAAAAACAGAGAATTCACAGAGTATTGAATAAGAGAAGAGTGAGGACCTTGAGGATGCGGATGGATCACGTTGTCCAGGTCGATGAGATGAATTGAAGAGAGAGAGGGACAGTCGGTTGAAGAGGAAAACAGAGAAAATAAAATTTTTTTTTTCATTTTTTAAGGAAAGCTGAAACTGAACTTATAGTTACCCAACAAGTGGACTTCTACTATTATCACGAAACTTCGGCGTTCTAAATGCACAAGTTTGTTAGAAATACGTGTAGGTGAAAAAGTACGTAAAAATATGTATAATATTGTTTAAAAACTAAAAATATATGTTTGAATTCACGTACTAAACAGGGCCTCTACAAATGCTAAAATTTAACATTAAGTTGGTAAAAAGCACCCAAAAAACAAAAAAACGATACAACAAATATGCTAAACTTAAAAACAAAATAACAACTGAGCTACAGTGAAGGAAAATATTATTATTATTTTAATGCTTGTGATGGAAAAGGTGATTTTTGTAGTTGTTTTTCATTATTTTAATAAGTAGTTTATATTATTTTAAATAAAATCGTAAAAAAAATAAAACCTTTGATATTGGGTGTATTGTAAAATAAGTTGTTAAAATTGATAAAGTAACTTTTTGAGGTGCTAAATGCTAAAATTTTTAAAAGTTTTGATGGAAATGTTCTAAAAGCATTCTCGTTAAGAATGCTAAATGCTAAATTTTAACATCAAGTTTGTAAAGAGCACCAAAAAGCAAGTTACAACAAACATGCTAAACTTAAAAAAAAAAAAAAAAAAAAAAAAAAAAAAAAAAAAAGCAACTGAGCTACAATAAGATTTCATCTTTGAAAGCTCAATGTAGCTTCAATCTTTAAAAAAAAATTTATTATTATTATTATTATTTTAATGCTTGCGTTGGAAAAGGTGGTTTGTGTAGTTGTTTTTTATTATTTTAATGAGTAGTTTATATTATTTTAAACGAAATGGTAAAAAAAAATAGAACCTTTGATATTGGGTGTATTGTAAAATGAATTGTTAAAATTGATAGTGACTTTTTGAGATGCTAAATGCTAAAATTTTTAAAAGCTTTGATGGGAATGCTCTTACAAACTAAACTTACATGGCTACAATTTCTCCGCTCGAGAAATTAGTCCTACTAGGTGTATATTTTGAGAATGCATAACTTAATTTATGCCATAATTCTCCCACAATGTTCTGGATAATTTGTGACTCAGGCCTGCAATGAAGAAACAAAAATATGTAGTTAGTATAAACCACAATAAATACATTAATAAAAGGTAGAAAATCCAATTTTCTATTATGCTAATTGAAAATTGATTGGCTCAAGACAAAACTTGAAAGAACTACAGACAGGTATTGTGCTATATATGAGGTGGGTGTTATGTGAATATTTGAAAGAAAGAAATGACAAATTATTACCTACCTTGTACATGTCATCCTTTGAGATTGGTTACTTCTCTCAAAGCAATTCTCCATGCTTGCACCTTCTCTATGCAGTCCTTGAAATGTTCTTCACGTTTAACAAAGGCTTCGGCAAAAGTACCCATTTGTTTTCGTATAGTAGATGGATCCACATCATAAAAAATTGGTAGAACCATCATTTTCATCTCTTTCATGCACCCAATGATCTTTACAACTTCGTCCAAACACCATGTAGAAGATGCATAGTTTCTTGAAAGAATAACAATTGCAAACCTTGATTTTTCTATTGCTTTCAAAAGCTCTGATGAAATAGATTTTCCTGTCTCAAGTTTCTCCTCGTCTCTAAAGGTGAGAATGCCCTTTTGTTTTAAGGCGACATATAGATGGTCAATAAATCTATTGTGTGTGTCCTCACCTCTAAAGTTGAGAAAGACATCTTATTTCCATTGTGGTGTTGAAGAAGAAATTGATGACGAAGATGAGGCAGATTGAGTGCTAATGATAGCCACTAGAAATATATTGGCAAATCTTGAACTACAATAAAGATTAAGAAAAAAGTCATTCAATTAAGTTTAAAAGAGAAATTAAAAGGAAAAAAAAAAAAAAAAAAAAAAAAGAAGAGAACGATTTGATGTGGAGGAATACATCCTCTGTTTTCAATTAAGTCAACAACTCTTTTTTCTTTTTAAAAAAAAGTAGGCATGCAAGTGCCCTTTACATCCAAGTATCGACCTTGCAAACTTAAAATTATATAATTGTATTTATCATTACAAAATAAACGTTGTGCTTTTAACAAATTTTTTCTAAGTGTTAAACCTCTTGATCTTTTATATATAGGATAAAACCTTCCCCATGTCAATGCATGCTGCATGCACTAATTGTATCCTCACACCATTGATCAATCACAGCTAAAATGACACATCCTTTTAGTTTTCCCAAAAAGAATACTTCAACTATTCCAAATTCTTGGCCCTCTAGTAGTCCCATAAGGTTGTCCTTTATTTTAAAGTCAATAAATAAATTTCTCAACTTTCCCTTTATTTTACCTTTATAATTAAAGACAATGCATTATTCTCTATAAAAGCAAAAAATGCATACCATTAAATGTTGTTCCCTTAAAAAGTCGGATTTTTTAATAGGACCAACGTCATTGAATGGAGGTAATAGGAATTTGATCCATTTTACAATGATTCCCTAACATGTCAACAATTAGATGTAACATAATAATAAAAATATTAAGAGAAAAACGTTTGTAATTTAATATTTGGTATAAGAGGAGAATAATTATGGACTCATTTTTATTGTGTTGTCTGTTACATTATATTGGTCAAATAAGTAATAATAGTCACTAGAGATTTATGACATTATCTCTTACTACAAACATACTTTTTTTATGGGAAAAAAAAAAAGAAAAAGAAAAAAGAAACCAAACTAGCCAGTTTTAGAGATAGCAAGGAAGTCTCGAGCTAGGAACTCATGGGTTCAGTCAAACAGAGTCTGATCATTCGTCCATTAATATGAAGAAACATTTTAACTGGAATGATTATATATATATATATATATATATAAAAATTGTTATGGGTCAAGTCAACACATTTTTTATTTTTAAAAACTCAAAACTTAAAAGTAAGATTGGATGTTATCAAATTTATTTATTAAAAAAAATTAAGGAAATAACAAAGACCCAAGAAAATTTTTATTTTTTCGGCAACACAAAGTTTGTATGCAAGTGGTCATCTCTTTTTTCTTGACAATTTCTATGAAAAACCACTGAAAATGAGATTTGAGAGAAAAGAACATTCATAGAAAGCCACTTTTTGACATCAACTATACAATTTTTTTTACCAATTCAAACTAGCAACTATGCCTCTTTATCAATTATAATTTTTATAAGTTTGGAAATTTAGTGAGTCCTTAAAAATAAAAATTAAAACCTGTGTCCTAAAAATTATGATTACTGCACTGAAATCCAGAAAGAAGCTACTACTACACAAACACTAATTTATTTTAGCGAAACTTTTTTTTTTTTTTTTTGACAATCTCACAACTACTACAAGAGGAAAAAATTAGATATAAAATAGGAAAACAAAAAAAAAAAAAAAAAAAAAAAAAAAAAAACCCAGAAATAAAATTTACTTTTCTCCCCCTTTCCACTATTTTCCCATCACTTAAATAGAAATTGAACACAAATCAAATATAAATTTAATATATATAAAAAAATTTTAAAAAAAATCAGAGAATTCACAGAGAGTTTTGAATAAGAGAAGAGAGAGGACCTTGAGGATGCTGATGGATCACGTTGTCAAGGTCGATGAGAGAGAGAGAGAGTCAGCTGAAGCGAAAAACAAAGAATAGAAGAGAAATTGTGGAGAGTATAAAATGTTGATATAATTGTAGGAGTGGAGTATTAGGTAGAAAGATATCATTATTTAAACAAAGCTGTGAACATCACAATTACCCAACAAGTGGACTAGTAGGTGGTCCAATTACGAAACTTCTTCTTCTTATCTTAATTATTGAAGCAAAGCAGAACATGAAAATTAAACATGGACTATCATGTTTGGACTTTGTGAAGGCTAAATTCCAAGATGGAAATTTCTTTGTAATGAAAAGTTTTGTTGCAAGTATTTGTTTAAGAACTTTTATTTGTAATCGTTCATTCAGTGTGATTGAGGATGAAGACAAAAGTTTGTTATTCACTCAACTTCACTGTACACATTTACAAATTTTGGTTAAATGCACTTATGATCGGTTGAGTGAATACAAGAAAAAATTTACAAGTTTGGACAAAATTCAATATTCAGTTGAGGAACAAAGACATCAATAAGCTCATGGTGAAATTAGCTAACATTTTTGCATGAAACCTCGAACCTAATACAAATTAGACTAAAGGCCATAATTCATTAAAAACTAATAATCTAACATGCGATCAAAAAAAATAATAATAATAACAATAAATCTAACAAGAAAGACTAGATAAGCAAGTTAAAGAAAGCTATTGGGGTCATGCAACACTTAACTTCTCCATCAATGAGCCTATAGAATTAGAGTCCCACCTATATTGGCAAGAATTTATGTTTTTTAGTGCCAACAACTCCCTAGACATGTGGGATTGCTTGCCAGACCAATTCCCTTATTGGGAATTCTCCATTTCTAACCAAATGATTCTAGCTCTCAACCATCTTTTCAAGATGACTAGCACAAGGTTAACCGGGCACTTACAGGCTCAGCCATTGTTGAAGCTTCAACCTCAGACCTTGAAATCATACCAACATTTCTCTTATTCTTCTTCTCAATCTCACTCGCCCCTTATCTCTCTGCATTTTTGCCGACTGTTGCTTTTGCATTTTCTCTTTCTCTCTAAGTTTTTTCCTTTGCACTCTAGAGTCTTATGGTCTAATTTGAAGATGATTCACAACTTGCTTTCCGTCACTCCCTAAATGCATGCTATCAACCACTATTTTTTTTTAAATTTTTATTGGGTTTAATCAATTTTTTAATGCTTTGTACAGCTACTCTTCTAGCTTTTGTATTTATTTTTTATTTTTAAAATTTTCATAAATTGTTGTATATTCAAATGGGCTTTAGAATAAAACAATTTATTGGATAGTCAAATGGGCTTGAGCATGACTTAAAGATAATTTAGACATAAGCTGTCATAAAAAGATTAGAAGAGTAAAATATTGAGCTTTAACAAAAAAATAATTTAGGTTTGCTTAAGATTTAATATTTCTTATTTTGCCTTATAAAAGTTATAATATAAAAAAGACATTTGGAAAATATATCTTTATATTTATTTGGACTATTTAAGTTCGTTTTTCTATTTTTATTAATTTAATATATTTATTTATATTTTAAATAATTATTAAATTAATTATGACGTCATTACAGTTTGACCTCCTTTCAACCACAAAAATTTTGAACACCTTCCTTTTACGGTTCATTGAATGATCTAGATTTTAAAACTATAAAATGTATAACCTACATTAGATGATGAAAGATTTTTTTTTTTTTTGTTAAATCAAGAAATTTATTTTAAAACAATTTCAACAGCAATACTAATTCCAATGGACTCTCAGCCCTCTGCCCTCTGCCCTTTCATGGGCTCAAGTGAAAGTTTAAGATGGGAGCCTATTTTGGTTTAGAGCCGTTGTTAATGGACGAATCTGCCCTGGATCATAGCACGGGACCAGGTGGTGACTAAAAGGGGTAAAATGGAAAATTGGCACATTAATTTTTTTTTTTTAGATTTCTGAACTAAAGTTCCATGTAAATTAATACAGGTCACAATCACACTACTTTGTTTTTATCCCTTCCCTTTTTTCTCCCTCTCTCTCTCTCTCGCTTCAAAGCTCAGGTATGACAGATTTCTGGCTCTCAGTCAGTCACTTTAGCCCATCAACATTTGATTTATTTTGGTTACCCAGTAGAGAGAATTTATGGGTTTTGGCAGATATGTCTGCATGTAGTCATTAACCACGTTTACAAGATATATTCATGGAGTTTTTCTATACAATTCTCTTGTTTCAAAATTTCTGTAAAATTCTCAGTCTTTCGGTGACTCTGATTGTTAAGAGTACTTGGAATGTGGTGAGGAGCTCAGTCAATTGGATGGAAGCTTGCTGGAATTTGGAAATATGGGTTCAAATTCTCTGTAAGTCATTGGAATTTAAAAAAGTTGTTTGTATGGAGAAGAGCTAGGTAGCATGCTAGGCTTTTCTTTTTTTTTTTTTTTTTTTTTAACATATTAATGGATTTTTACCAAGATTTTTAATTTTAACATATTAATGGATTTTTACCAAGATTTGACAAGAAATAAATTTTAAAAAAGTGGTTGTTTGTATGGAGAAGAACTAGGCAGCATGCTAGGAAGGGTCGTGTTGATTTGTAGGGAAAGCCCAGTCAAATTCTCATCATCATTTTGTATGTAATTGCTACCCATCCGTTGTGGGTGGGGGTTGTCCTTTAACCCAAGGGCAAAGGGGCACGCTAAAGTTGACACCATGATGGACAAACTAAGACTAACCACATCCACCCTAGCCAATCACCACATACATTCAACCAATTTAATGCCCCCAACTCGGTTACAAGCTTACGTTACTAAGCTCGGCACTTGGTATGATTACTGCAACAATTAATAAATAAAACAATTTACCTGTATTTTATCGATGTGGGATATTGAGGACTGTTTTGTTATTTATTCCCAGTGTCAATGTTCTGTTTTTTTTTTTTTTCCCCACTATTTTCTCGAACACGTTATCGCTTAGACTTTGTTATTCACATTCCTTTGTAAACTCTAGAGAATGGACTCGCTTCTGTGTGAAAGCCATTGAGCCAAATGGACTCGCTTTTTGGTCCCAGTTTTCCCTCTTTCACTTCTTCTGAAAATATTTGCTTGCATGTTTGTTATGTATAAAATAATTAAATGGTAGTGAAGAAGAATTTCAAATACGCAATGAAGTTTTTGGAGTCTAATTTAGTGGAAGCTTTAATTTTTGAAGTGTCCCATATGATAAAAATTATTTTCTTTTTCTTTGTCTTTCATAACAAAACAGAGTACTAGTAGTGGTTGGCCATTTGGGTTTTATGCTAAAATTCAATATTTGCTTCTATGCTGATGGATTTCTTTGTGAAACTATACTTACAAAAATCTGGGTTTTGTTGTAAATTTGATACCTTTTCATAATCTGAAGCTTAATTGCTTTAAACTTGTAGGTTAATTTCTGTAAACTTAATTTGTTATTTGCAGGTATATATGTGATTAGATTAGATTAGATTCAATTTAATTTAATCCAAATGTAGTTGTATAATTGTGAAAGGAACTATTCTGATTTTTGATGAATCAGTTTGCTTGAGCCTTTGAGCCTCTAGTTCTTCCAATTTCTTTGAATGTATGTATATATGTATGTTTTGAATATTTGTAATGTGAATGCTGTGATGTAGGAATGGAGGATGTTTTGAGGAGATATGTCTTTGGGAAGAAGAAGACAACAGAATTTGCTCACTTCTAAGTACTTAAAATACTGGATTCCTTGTATATTTGGTTTGCTATTTTCATTCTTTACAAATATTTTAATGCTTGCTAGTTCGGATTAAGTTATAGTTGATTAGAAGGCAACAAAAAAATTCCCTTCACCACCACTTTTTGGGCATTATATATTGTTGGAACAATTGAAGAAAAGAAAGTAACATATAAAAGTGCACTTTAAATACAGCAGAGAGAAAGTTCTTACAACAATAGATTGGAACTTCACATAAGAATTATTTTCTGAATGAAATTGAAGCATCTGATGCGAGTTTTAGTTTTTGGGGTTTTGTGTGCTTGCATGAGATTGTGTGGGTAAAGTTTTTATAAATCTTTGTTTGATATGAGCACAAATTGGAACATTAGGCTTGTTGGATTACTCTTTACAATTTTCTTATCTTTTTAATCAATCAACAATTGATTTAAGGTCCCAAGATGTTTGCCATACATATTCCATGCTAACTTCACTTCCTATCTTGCAAGTGATCCACTCATCCTTAAACAGAATGAATTGCACCGGATCATGCTGCCATTTATTATTAACTGCTCCTTTCTAGGAAAGTAGACCACAATCTAGATATGGTGGTGATCTTTAAAATGCCTTTTTATACACTAGTGCGGATGATTGCCGAACTCTTTCACAATTAACCATAAACACACACACACACACACACACACACACACACATCTTGGTACTTAAGTTTATGATCTGAATGCTACTTTTGCTTGGTGGGTCAACAAAATGAGTTTGTTTTATGGACCTTGTTTGATGCTATATTGGAATGAGCTTCTGCAAGCTCCAGTTAAGGCATTTTTTTCTCCAATTCCATCTCTAGATTGAGACATTGACATTCGTATTTTGCCTATTATTTCAGGCAATTGTATACAGGCATCAAATAGTTGATACTGACTATTTTTACCAAGGTTTGGAAATATGATGTCCAGAAAGGGGATACAGTGATTGATGCCACTTTTGGCAATGGTTATGATACTTTAGCAATAGTCAATATACTTGATAATGAATTAGCCAGGGTTGCGTTTCTGCAATGGATATTCAGAGTGATGCTTTAGAGAATACTTCTTTGCTAGAAGAGTCGCTCAATCCAAATGAGGTTCCCTTTGCTCACAATTCCATTTATTTGTTTAACTCTATCTGCTAAGAAAAGCAGAAACTGTACAGTTGTTATTTTTGCGATGTTGCCTACTAATTTTGGATAATGAAGCTTCTAAAGTAATTGATTTTCAGTTTTAACATATGTGGATCTTTAGTTCTAAACTGAATTCCTTTTAGTTTTCTTTTTTTTTTTTTTTTTATACCAGGTCCGGAAGGTACAAAACACAGGAAGTCTTTAGCTAATACAGCTATTACAAAAGATTTGGTCCGACCAAAGAGAATGTATGGGGGACTTGATGCACGTCTTTGCTTATGGGGTAATTTGAACAACAACTTGAGTTATAAAAGTTCTATTCGTTCTATTATAGATCAAGTAAATCAATTCTAAATGAGATTTGTACACGTGCAATTTGTCTACTATACGTAGAGGTGGATCTCTTTTTCATAATATCCTTCTTATCTGCACAATTTTCATCTACATTACCTCATTAATTTCTTTCTTCAAGTATACCGTACAAAATTTACATGTTGTCAGAGCTATAAAAGAATCAATCCTGGCTTCAAATTGATCATCTTCCACCACCAATACCTTCTCAACATCTTCAGCAAATCTGACACAGTAAGCTCCACTTTTCTTGCTTTCTAAAGTCTCAAATCTAATGTAAGTGAAACTTGATAACAACTACATCCTTCAGAAGCATCAAATCGCAACCATACTTGGATTTGTAGATGGAACTCTTATATTCCATGAAAAAAATTGTTAGAGATGGCAGAGGATTGATAAAATATTAACAGATAAAGAAATTCCAACATATCATCAATGGATCTCGAGATCTCAAACATTGCTCAATTTGAACAACTCCACTCTGTAACGCTCAGCTCTTTAATTAGTTGTTGGAAAAAATTCAGCACAAAAGGAATGGGAAACACTTGAAAGGAGATTCACATCTATCTCAAGATTGACCTAGTATCAAGAAAAATGACGACTCAGTCAGTGCCTATCAACAACATATCATGGAAAAGAGAGACAAACTAGCTGTTGTGTCAATTGAAATTGATGATGAAGAAATTCTTCACATTTTGTTAAAGGGACCTCCTAAAGAATATCTTCTTTTCTGCTCAGCCATGAGAACCAGAAATGAGCCAATCAATTTTGATGATCTTCATTTAGTACTTATTTCTGAAGAGTATTCAATTAAGAATATTATGGAAGATAAACAAGAAAAGAATATCATGTCAATGAATTTTACTTCTAAGAAATTTCATTGCTTATGGTTGCCCAAGAGTGAGAGCACATACTCAACCACACAGCCTAACTCTTGGAGGAAGGTATGGCCACTTATTTCCAAACAAACTTAGAAATAAGATTTTACGTGGGAGTGGTTGAAGCATAGTGGCAGAGTTGTGTCATGTGCAGTGGATTATGTCCAAACCTTTCGAGAGGCTGCCTCTTCATCAACCACAACCCCTGCAGGTCAATGCAATAGACTATGCTCTTCCTCCTATTTATGTTTCCAAAGTTAATTTTGATGAGCGTACTGATAAACAGGGATGCTACTGAGTTTTGGTGGGGCAATTAGAGATACTGGAGCCCAGTTTATCTTTTGTTAGCCATCTGGTGGATGACTTGAAAAAAAAAAGTTGCAAAAGTTAAGTGTTCAGTTGGATGGTCACCTAAGTGTTGCAATAGGGATGTGCTCATATGTTAACTTTAGATGCACAAATGCCACACAAGTAGGATTTGGCTGGAGGATACTCCTCCATGTTTCCAAAATTAATAGTGACTTTCTTGCAATAAAATTACTCTCTTTCAAAAGGAAAAAAAAAAAAACAAGGCTTTCCATCTTCTTGTCCCCAGTAGACTGAACTGCAGGCATAGTTTGGAGCACTTTCTTCAAAGTAATTGTCAGACAGAGAAATGTAATCGAATCTTCTCCAGCGTGAGATCTCTTTAGAACATATTTTGAGTTGCATTAGTACAGTAGCATGGGCATGTGGGCAAAAATAGCCAAATACCACTATTTTTCGAAATTATTAGTGTTTTACCATTGTTTAAAAAATATTTAGTAACGTACCACTTTTTGAAACTCGAGTTTGTGAAACTTAATTTTGACATGGAACTCGAGCTAACAAAAATCAAGTATCTTAAAAAAGTCCACTTGGAACTCGAGTTCCTTGTGATGCCTCTGTTTCAACACTCTCACTACCTATAGACAGTTAGTCATGATGGAGCTGACATTCACTGATGCATGACTAACATGTAACAATCTTCATGATGAGGTTGAAAATTGAAATCCCTCACAATTAATACTGCATATTTTACGACAAATTCTCTTTACATTACAATTCAATGACATATAGACATATAGTTGAATACTTTTGTTTTATTTTATTTATTACATCAACGTCACCCAATTAAGCCACCAACAAACTTTCAAATTATCCATTTCACTTCCAAACTACTCCAGATTTGTGACAATAACTTGGTTCTTCCAGAGGAAAAAGATATCACAAGGAACTTGAGTTTCATAAACTCGAGTTCCAAGTGGACTTTTTTAGGATATTCAATTTTTGTAAACTCGATTTCTATGTCAAAATCAAGTTTCACAATCTCGAGTTTAAAAAAAGTGGTACATTGTTAAATATTTATTAAACAGTGGTAAAACACTAATAATTTCGAAAAATAGTGGTATTTGGCTATTTTTGCCTGGGCATATGAACTAGAATTGGGTCACATGTCAATGAAATTATTGACGGACATCGATTTAGGCACTGATCACAACAAATTAGGGAGATCTCCAACAAACATCACCATGTCTCACAACAATGAATTACAAATGTGTCAAGAGTAGCAAACAAATTATCCGGAAATGACCCATTTACCCCTTCCCCTACCATCCTCAATTATCATATTCTACAATTTCCTCAAACATTGGTTGCTTCTGTTCCATTTAAACCAATTTATACACAAATATCAAATAATATGATAAAGTTAACTCTATAAGCCTAGTAGACAGTAAAAAGACTTGGAAATCCCATTCATGTTGGGCTTCTAATGCCAAAAATGAAAACTGAGTTTATTTTTCATGACTTATGCTAATTGTGTTAGAGCTGAACCAGTTTTGTTACTTAGTTTTGAGTTTTTTGACCTCACAAGTTGAGTATCCGCCTAAGCTCTATCGTAACTTCTCTCATGCTTGGCCTCTCAACTCCCTTATTCTTGATGCATCTCAACGCAAGCTCTGAAAATGCTTGAATATCTTCATTGCTTCCTTGGCTTCGCACCACATCAGCAACAATTTGTAATATGCAGTTCTCTTTCATTTTCAAAACAAAGTAATCTACCAAATTGTTGTGCCTTAAGAACTTTTCTGTGGGATGATGACCTGTTAAAACTTCCACCAGTACAACCCCAAAGCTATAAACATCACACTTCTGCATAACCTGTAGTGTTGCTTGATATTCAAGGTCTACATATCCATAAGTTCCCTCAACTGAACTACCTTGAAAAAAGTCTTCTCTAGGTGCAATTGAAACCGCAAAACCAAAATTTGATAGTTTTGCAATCAAGAACTCATCCAAAAATATATTTGATGATTTGACATCCAAATGAACTACTGGCCTTAACCTACCATAGTGCACGTAACAAAGAGCATAGGATGTCTCAGTGGCTATTCTTACACGGTCAAGCCAAGAGATTCGGCAAGGAATCTTGTTGCGTTGACCATGGAGATGATCAGAGAGAGTGCCATTGCGGATGAACTCTAGAACCAACATGGCATTTTAGTTTCTAGGCAACAACCATAGAGCCTCACAACGTTCTTGTGGCTGATCAGTTGTTTTATTGTGACTTCTTGTAAGAAAAAATCTACCATCTGCTCAGTGGAACAATATATTGGAGGGCCTTTCACTTTAATAGCTACTTCCCGCTCATCTAGCATTCCTTTGTAGACCGTTGCAATATCAGAGCCTAGGAATAGATTAGGATCATAGTTATTAGTAGCCTGTTGGATTTCCTTGGCAGAGAAAATCTTGACAGGCTCTGTATCTCTACCTTGGTTGCAAGTGATTTGCTTCTCTAGTAACATTGCTCCATTCTGGATGAAGTATTCTTCTTTGGCCTCAAATACATGCCTTGCTTTCTCCATCCTGATACTCTTCTCTGCCCATATATGGCATTATTAAACAAGTGAATATCACTTCATAATAGTTCTTTTCTACCAACAACTAACAGTGTGACAAATTAAGGGGATGGTAATCTCCAAAATAAGTTTAAGGGGGGAAAAAACACTTTCCCCTCTTTATGTTTGTGGCAGTACTCAATTCCCTCATTTATCTTTGAAACCAACTAATTTCTCCCTTTATGTTTGGAAAATAAGCAAATACGCCCAATTTGTTATTTTCTCAGTTAAATCTAACAAAAATTTTTGAAGAAATTATTAGTTGTACACCATAAGGAAGAGAAAAAGTTGAAGACTGAACTATGCAAGAAAGTTTAATTAGTCACAGACCAGCGTTATGTGCAAGAAAGTTTTTAGCTTAATGTATGGAATGAATATAATTGTGTTAGGATTTTTAGTCTTGGATAATTCCATAACAATATATATATATATATATATTTTTTTTTTTTTGAGAAACAAACTAACTGCTAAAAATTATGGAAATCACAATGTTTTGTTGGTTTGTTTTTTATTTTTTATTTTTTAATGTGTTTATCCGTATAAACATTATGATTTTAATCTAGTCTAAGTAAAAACCAAACTCAAATTGTGAATCTTGGTAGTTAAATCGAAACTTTCAAACTATTTATCATTTTTTATTGTTAATTTGGAATTAAAATACAAAATACTTTCTCACCTTTTATCAGTCCCATCATGATACGCTAGAGACTCATAGCTGCAGCAAGAACTATGCAAAAAAAATTCTTACCCTGCATCAACAAATAGTAGTAAGCACGTGTATTTTTTATTTAACTAAAATTAGCTCCAAAACAAATGAGGACTAATCTCTGCTAATCAGGATATATTTAGCCTTAACTAGAGTGTGGAACGAAATGAGTCATCAAAAAATTATTATTGTACGTGATGATAAGCAAATTTTCAAGTAGCTTCAGAGAAATTGCCTAGAATTCGTAATGAATGTACCATGAAAGCAAAGTTACAACTATAGTTGACATTTTACCCCAAAAAAAAAAAAAACTATGGTTGACATGGTCTTTGTTGATGTTGCACAAGGAAGTGTTAACTTAATGTATGGAATGAATATAATTTTTTTTTATATCATTTTTACTGTATATTTGGAATTAAAATACATGAATAATTTTTCACCCTTTATCATCCCCAATATGGTATTCCAGAGACTAGTAAGCTGCAGCAAGAAACTATTGCAGACACCCTTAACCTATCAACAAATAATCATAAGCACATATATCTCTAACTAAAATTATTTCCAAAAAATAAAAAGAGAACTAATCTCTGCTACTTATGATATATTTAGCCCTGAAAAGGGTGAAGATGGAAGGAGTCAACAATTATATACGTACATGATGTTATGCAAATGGCCAAAATCCATTTTAAGTAGATGGTTATCTTTCCATAATTCATATCATTAGTATTGGAGCAAATTCAAATATGGAATCAAGAGAAAATTTTCAAGTACCTTTAGAAAAAGGCCACCAAAGTTAGACCAAATACTCATCGCGGTGTAATCCCAATCTTACCAATCGCCTAGAATTCGTAACAGATGCTGAAAGCTGTTTTGCTGTTGCTATTACCAGAAAGCAAAGTTAACAGTTTTGGTCATACTCTGAATATAAGTTGCAATATATTATACTACTAAAGTTGACATGGTCATTACAATTAATCAATTGTATTGTCCAAACACAAACGCAAACATAAAATGTAGGTGGTTAGATGAGATTGTCTATGTCTATTTTGCCAGACTTTACATTTGAAGCGGGGTTACTAAGGTGAATACAGTTAAGTCAAATCCTTGTTCCGCTAAATTGTTATTGGGAAGCTACAGACATTACTGAGCCATCATGGACATGCACTCTGCTCAAAACCAGACCCCATTTACTGAGGTCTGGTTCTGTGGTTCAAGAACTCTATGAAAGAAGTGGCTTGGAGTGGCATGTTGTAAACTACCAGAATGATTTTATGGTTTTGTCTCTTTTATGGGCTTTACACACTTATATCATCAATCAATCAGAAACGAGAATTTGCATTAATATTTTGCTCGAGAAAAATAACGGGAAAAAAACCATTTAATAACTGGTTTGGTTTCTTTCGAGCCGTGTTCTATCTTAGACACTAGACAGTGTTTCAAAAAAAATCACACTTTTTTCTATCTCTGAAAACTGAAAAAGGTAAAAAGAATTTGAGAGAGAGAGAGATTGAGAGAGAATCGTAGACAGATGGAGATTAGGTGGAGGGTCTAGAGACTAGAGAAGAAAATATCTGTTGGCATTTGACTTAAAATTTTTATAATATTGTGGCAGTAGTTTTGTTATTTTTACCCTTTCTATTTCATTTTGTTTCTTTTTCAAGAACAAAAAAATTAGATTGACATAGAAAAGACTAGATAAGAAAATTAAAGAACGCTCTAGGGGTCATGGAAAGAGAGTCCCTCCTATTTTGGTAAGAATTTACATTTTCTAGCACCAGCAATTCCCTGTACATGTGGGATTGCTTGCCAGACCAATTCCTCTATTGTGAATTCTATTTTTTTTTTTAAACCATATGCTCATAGCTTGGACATGTTGGGTTATTGAGCTGAACCAGTTTCATTACTTTGTTTTGACCTTATGAGATGTTGTATCCGCCTAAGCTCAAGCGTTACTTCTCTCATGGCCGGCCTCTCATCTCCCTTCTTCTTGATGCATCTCAGTGCAAGCTTAGCGAATGCTTGAATATCTTCATTGCTCCCTTGGCTTAGCACCACATCATCAACCATTTGTGATATGCAGTTCTCTTCCATTTTCAAAACAAAGTAATCTACCAAATTGTTGTGCCTTAAGAACATTTCTGTGGGATTATGACCTGTTAAAACTTCCACCAGTACAACCCCAAAACTATAAACATCACACTTTTCCATAACCTGCAGTGTCTCCAGGTATTCTGGGTCCATGTATCCAATGGTTCCCTCAATGGAACTACCCTGAAAAAAGTCTTCTCCAGGTGCAATTGAAACCGAAAAACCAAAATTTGATACTTTGGCAGTCCAAGACTCGTCCAAAAATATACTTGATGATTTGACATTCAAATGGACTATTGGCCTTGGCCTACCATAGTGCATGTAACAAAGAGCATAGGATGTCTCAGTGGCTATTCTTACACGTTCAAGCCATGAGATCCGGCAAGGAATTTCATTGCATTGACCATGGAGATGATCAAAGAGGGTGCCATTGGAGATGAGCTCAAAAACCAACATCGGAATTTCAGTTTCAAGGCAGCAACCATAGACTCTCATAACGTTCTTGTGGCTGATCAATTGTTTAATTGTGACTTGGTTTAGGAAGAAATCTACCACCATCTCAAAGGGCCAATGCATTGGAGGGCCTTGGACTTTAATAGCTACTTCCCGTTCATCTAGTGTTCCTTTGTACACTGTTGCGATTACAGAGCCAATGATTAGATTAGGATCGTAGTTATTAGTAGCCTGTTGGATGTCCTTGGCAGAGAAAATCTTGATTGGCTCTGTATCTCTACCTTGGTTGCAAGTGATCTGCTTTTCAAGTAACATTGCTCCATTGCGGATGAAGTATTCTTCTTTGGCCTCAAATAACTGCCTTGCTTTCTCCATCCTGATACTCTTTTCTGCTCATAGCATTATTAAACAAGTGATTATCACTTCATATATAGTTCTTTTCTACCAAGAACTAACGGTATGACAAATCAAGGGGTAGGTAATCTCCAAAATAACTTTAACTAGTCGCAGACTAGCGTTATGTGCAAGAAAGTTTTTAGCTTAACGTATCGAATGAATATAAATGTGTTAGGATTTTTAGTGTTGGTTAATTTCATAACAAATTTATTTGTAATATTGGGTAATGTACCATTGTGTTATGTATGTCTGGAATAAAGTTTAAAGACTATGAAGACCAAATTGGGTTTTGGATAGAAAGAACCTATTATGGAAATCACCAACATGTTTTGTTGGTTTTTTTTTTATTATTATTTTTTAATTTTAATGTGTTTATCCATATAAACATTATGATTTGAATCTAGACTATGTAACTACCCAAATTAAATTTGTGAATCTTCGTAGTTAATTTGAAAATTTCAAATTTTTTATCATTGTTTATTGTTAATTTGGAATTAAAATACAAAATACTTTCTCACCTTTTATCCTTCCTATCATGATAGGCCAGAGACTCGTAGATGCAGCTAGAACTATGCGAAAAAATCTTACCCTGCAAATACAAATAGTAGTAAGCACATTTGTTTTTTATTTAACTAAAACTAGTTGCAAACCTGTGCTATGCACGGGAACCTACTTATCTGTGAGGTAAACTAAAATAATTTTATAAAAAATTCAAGAAACTACACAATTGCATGATTTGCTCTTATATGACTTCAATTTGTGTTACAATTTGATGAAGAAGCCATTGCTTTGGGTTTGCTTTGCCTTTATAGTGTTCATGATATCTTCTCTAAACAAAAACAATGCTGAGTACTTTGACTTCTTTTTTTTCTTTTTTTCTTTCTTTTGTGTGTTCAGATCTAAAAAACTATTTGTTGATTTGAGTGAAATCTCTATGCCAATTTTAAGTACAAATTCTTAGACCTCTCCTCTTCTCCAAGATTTTGATTAACAAAGTTAATTATTAAAACAAACAGTGCAAACAAAAAAATACAAAATGATATAAAAAGAAGAAAAAAATACTAAATAAATCGCACACTCACAATCACATGCAAAAGAGGTGGGGTTGTTTATGGCAGCCTAAGCTTACAATCCACACCAACTTCCCGTGAAAGAATGAGCTGATCTGTTTTTTCAATTTTTCTATTGATTAGAGAAGGCTTCAACAAGTAAAAGGTTTAAATTAAAGTTTCACTCATTGTTAAATTTGGATTAAACAAAAATAATTTTGTTTAAAAAAAAAATTATAATGATGAGTTTAAGTTTAAATTAGACCTGTTAGAGAGATAGAGTTTTTACTTTTTGTTAAGTTTCGACTAAACAAAAATAATTTTATTTTATGTAATTATTATAAACAAATTTGAATTGTTAAGCCATAGAGAGTATTTCAAACTACATGAAATTATTATATGTACAAAACCTAATCAACATGACACGTGGATAAAAAAGAGGGGGGAATCATAAATAATTCCGGTTGTTATTGATTAGAATTTTAATTCTATTAGGAGTTATTATGAAACACCATACCTTTATGTTTAGCATAAATCTACCTAAATTTTCTAATTTTCTAAATGACAATGCACTAAGACATGCGAATCTAAATATTATAAACTAAAACAAAGTGATTTTTGTATGATGAAAATTAAAGATCAAGATCAAGGTTAATTTGCCTGATCAAATTGAAAGCAGGAAAAATTTTATATGCAAATATGTCTCATTATAAAATAAAAACCACTTTAAAAAGGGCTAACTTGAAAAGAAAATAAAATTCACATATCCATCAGCATCGTTGAAGCTTTCATTACTCATCTAGCATAGTGATAGAAGTTTTATTATTTCATTCAAGGTCACATCTATATAATATAGGTGTTAGATACATCATATAGAAGTTTGATTGAAAGAAGGCCTCCAACTCTTCATGCCTAATGTTTTTAAAGAACTGTAAGTCTATCCATAATTCCTCTTATGCACAGATACTCTTGTACTGTTTTTGTGGTGTGAGTGGGCAGATGTTTATGATTATAATTTTGTGATATGGATTACATCTTGTAGGATTATAATTTTTGTTAAATCTTATCCCTTAATCAAGAGTTTTGTAGCTTGATATTCTAATAAAATATTATTTATTTAATAATAATAATAACTAATATATAAAATATAGGTTGCAACTTGATGAAAATAAAAACAATGAAAACGTGGGATGAGTTTGGAATTTTAGTGAGGCTTAAAAAAAAAAAAAAAAAAAAAAAAAAAAAAAAAAAAAAAAAAAAAACCTGCGTCCTAAAAATTATGATTAGTGCACTGAAATCAAGAAAGAAGCTACTGCTACACAAACACTATTTTATTTTGGCGAAACTTTTTTTTTTTTTTTTTTGATAATCTCATAGCTACTACAAGAGGAAAAAAATCAGATATAAGACAGGAAAACACAAAAAACCCAGAAATAAAATTTACTTTTCTTCCCCTTTCCACTGTTTTCCCATCACTTAAACAGAAATTGAACACAAATCAAATATAAATTTAATATAAAAAAAAAAAAAAAATCAGAGAATTCGCAGAGTAATGAATAAGAGAAGAGAGAGGACCTTGAGGATGAAGAGAGAGAGAGAGACGATCGGTTGAAGAGGAAAACAGAGAACAGTAGAGAAAGTGTGTAGAGTATAAAATGTTGATATAATTGTAGGAGCGTAGTAGCAAAAAGATACCATTATTTAAGCAAAGCTGAACACGACAATTCAATTACCCAACAAGAGTGTTTCTAAAAAAAAAAAAAAAAAAATTACCCAACAAATGGACTCGGTCCATTTAGGAAACTTCTTCACAATTATCCAACAAGTGGCTCGGTCCATTTAAGAAACTTCTTCCTACAAACTGAACTCACCATGCAAAAAGTCAAAGTAAAATTGGAGGATAGAAAATTGGGTTGACAAAAGATATTATTCTCGTGGTATTTGGATAGGAGGATGGAAAGTAAAGAAATGAAAAACTTATTTCTATTATTAAAAGAAAAAAAATGAGAAGAAAGAAAGTATTGTTTGTATAAATGTACTTAATTATTAAGAAGAAAAATGAGAGGATAGAATGTATTGTTTCAATAAATTTACTCCCATTACCATATACCTATCTGCATAACATACGATATAATTGTAGGAGTGGAGTATTAGGTAGAAAGATATTAATATTTTAAGCAAAGCTATGAACATGACAATTACCCAACAAGTGGACTAGACCTAGTAGGTGGTCCAATTACGAAACCTCTTCTTCTTATCTTAATTATTGAAGCAAAGCAGAACATCATAATTACCCTCAGACTTTAATGAAGGCTAAATTCCAAGATGGAAATTTCTTTGTAATGAAAAGTTTACACATTTACAAATTTTGGTCAAATGCATTTATGATCGGTCGAGCGAATATGAGAAAAAATTTACAAGTTTGTACAAAACTCAATATTCAGTCGAGGAACAAAGTCATCAAACCTAATATGAAATAGACTCAAGGCCATAATCCATTAAAAACTAATAGTCTAACATGCGATCAAAAATAAATAAATGATAAATAAATCTAACAAGAAAGACTAGATAAGCAAATTAAAAAAAAGCTATTGGGGTCTAGCACAAGGTTAACCGGGGTACTTACAGGGTCAGCCATTGTTGAAGCTTCAACCTCAGACCTTGAGATCGCACCAACATTTCTTATTATGCCGACTGCTGTTTTTGCATTTTCTCTTTCTCTCTGCGTTTCTTTCGTTTGTTGTTGTTGTTGTCTGCATTTTTCTCTCTCCCTTGTGTTTTTTCCTTTGCACTCCAGAGTCTTATGGTCTACAACCTGCTTTCTGTCACTCACTTAAGGGTGTGTTTGTTTCGTGTAAAACGTTTTCCGGAAAATATGTATTTTCCGGAAATGTTATTTTTCGGAAAAGGAAAATATTTTGAAGTGTTTGGTTGAATGATGAAAATTGATGTGGAAAATATTTTCATGTGTTTGGATGTATTCTAAAAATGCTATTTTCCGGAAAACACAACACAACAACAACATCAACAACAACAACAGTCAATTCCGGCAACAACAATAACAATAACAAAAACACAACAACAACAACAACAACAACAACAACAACCATAAACTCCGGCGACAACAATCAGTTCATCCAAAAAAAAAAAATAACAACAATCAAATTAAAAAAAAAAAAAAACAAATTGAGAGATCGAGGACGAGAGAGCGTGGAGGCGATGGGTCTGGTTCGTGGATCGGCGAGCTCGAGGAGGCGATGGGTCTGGGTGAAGGCGATGGGTTCGTCGTGCTTGTGGGTCTGGGTCTGGGTGAAGGCGATGGGTTCGTGGTGAAGGCGATGGGTTCGTCGTGCTCGTGGGTCTGGGTCTGGGTGAAGGCGATGGGTTCGTGGTGAAGGCGATGGGTTCGTCGTGCTCGTGGGTCTGGGTCTGGGTGAAGGCGATGGGTTCGTCGTGCTCGTGGGTCTGGGTTCGTCGTGCTCGTGGGTCTGGGTTCGTCGTGCTCGTGGGTCTGGGTCTGGGTTCGCCGTGCTCGTGGGTCTGGGTCTGGGTTCGCGTTCGCCGTGCTCGTGGGTTCGTCGTTCTTTCTTTCTCCCTCTCTCTCTTCGTGCTCTCTGTTTCTCAATTTTCCGGAAAATGGGCATTTGAAGTGAAAATAGAAGGTGAAACAGATTTCCACCAGAGGAGGGCTTATTTTCGGTCAAAGGGGAAATTATTTTCCGTTGACCCAATTTTCCTAAGCAGCCAAACACATCAATTTTACGGAAATTGATTTCCGGAAGTAGTTTGAAGTTGAAACAAACACAGCCTAAAATACATGCTGTCAACCACTCCTTGTATTTTATTTTATTGGGTTTAATCAATTTTTTAATGCTTTGTAGTTGTACGGCCACTCTTCTGACTTTTATATTTATTTTTTATTTTTAAAATATTCATAAGAGGTTGAATATTTAAATGGGCTTTGGCATAAAATAATTTATTGGGCAGTCAAATGGACTTGAGCACGACTTGAGATAATTTAGACATAAACTGTCATAAAAAGATTAGAAGAGTAAAATATTGAGCAAAATTATTTAGGTTTGCTTAAGATTTAATATTTCTAATTTTTCCTTATGAAAGTTATGATATAAGAAAGATATTTGAAAAATATATCTTTATATTTATTTGGACTATTTTAGTTTATTTTTTTTACTTTTATTAATTTAATATATTTATTTATATTTTAAATAATTATTTAATTAATTATGATGTTATCATGGTTCGACCTTAGTTCAATTTCAAAAACCTTAAACCTCTCATTCTTACAGTTTATTAAACTGTTCAAGTTTTAAAATCATGGTCTAGCATGCTCTTGAACCCCATGTGTACCTTTTCACTAAGCCTAACTAAAGTGCCAATGGTAACATGGTTCAAACATCTACATTGATATGGTTTTGTCCCATGTAAAACAATTTGTACCAAAATATTTAATAGTATGATATAGCTAACTTCAAAAGCTTAGAAGGTGAATAAAGGGGAAAAATCTCACATGTTGGGTTCTTTATGCCACCAACAACTATTTAGTTAACTACTTAACTTTACATGACTTTTACTAAAATTCTCCAAAGTATGACAATTATTTTAGAAGGTAATTGTAACCTACGTAACTAGCTCCAAAGCTCAAGGTCGTCATTTATGGTTGTGCCAATAAGATTAATAAAGAACTTACCAGCTTAGTTTTGACAATTCCTTGTATGCAGCAACCATTATCCTTTTTCAACCAAATAAGACTCAAATTTGGAATGAGGCCTTATGAGCTTGTCAGCAACACAAACAGGAATTTGTAAAATTCTCTCAAAATAATTTTGGCTATGGAGTTTTCAAATTAATTTAGAATTCCACCAAAAAGAATCTTTGACTAGCACATATGCCACAATATCTAGAAAATCTAAGCAATTTCATTTGACATCCATTTGCCTCCGCAGACATCCAATAAAATAGGAACATCCAAGTGTATATATGTACACTTAGATGTCTATAAAGGTAACACTTAGTGTATATATATACCATTAAAAAAAAAAAAAAAACTACATTCTTTTCCCTTTTTTTTCTTTTCCTTTTCCTTTTTCATCATCTTTAAATATGATTGTAAAGTGTAGCTTTCTATTGGTGAGTTCTAGTCTATTTGTTGGGTAAATCATATTTAATAAAAAAATATTGAGTAAAGTTGTAGCATTAGATTATAACTAATTTTGTAACTAAACTTTGTCATTATTTAATTTATTTATATTGTAATATTTACATTTAATCAAAAAGTTATAATATTCTATTCAAAAAAAAAAAAAAGTTATAACATAAAATGTATAACCTACCTTTTATCATTAAATTTTCTCAAAAAAAAAAAAAAAAACCTTTTGTCATAAAAAAGAAGGGTAAGTTAGATGATGAAAGATTTTTTTTTTTTTAATCAAGAAATTTATTTTAAAATTTTTTAAACAGTAATACTCATTTTTTTTAGGAGAAGATACTAGTGTTGTTTAAGTAGATATTCATGTCCAATGCACTCTCATCTCTGTACCTTTTGATGGGTCCAAGTGAGAGTTTAAAGTGGTGGAGCTTATTTTGGTTTAGAGCCGTTGTTAATGGACGAATCTGCCCTGGATCGTAGCACATAACCAAGTGGTAACTAAAAGGGGTAAAAGGAAAAATTGGCGCGCTAATGTTTTTTTTCAATGGTACTTGACATTCTGAAACAAAGTACCGCGTAAATTAATACAGGCACACTCACGTTACTTTGTTTTTATCCCTCTCTCTCTCTCTCTCTCTCTCTCTCGCTTCAAAGCTCAGGTATGACAGATTTCACATTCTCAAAAAAAAAAAAGGTATGACAGATTTCTTTAAAATTCTCAGTCTTTCGGTGACTCTGATTGTTAGGAGTACTTGGAATGTGGTGAGGAGAGCTCAGTCAATTGGAAGGAAGGTTGCTAGAATTTGGAAAAATGGGTTCAAATACTCTGTAAGCCTTTGGATTCCTTGATTATTGTTCATGGAGTTTCAAAAAATGGGTTCAAATACTCTGAATTCTTATTTGTGTTACTTATTTGTGCTAGTTGCTCACTTCTTGAATGATTATTGGACTTTAAGTCACTTAATTGCATGTGAATCAAATGGGTATGTTGGGGGGAAATTCGGTGTTTGAACTTTTTTGGCTGGGGTTTTTATCAAAATGTTTAGTTAGTTTTAACATTTTGGTTGGCTGCTGAGAAAATGCTGGTAAAGGGGAAAAACGTATTTCAGTTGCTTCTTTGCATAGTGGGCAGTTTGGGTCTTTTGTTGGTAGCACACCCATTCCTATTCCTTGATTCCCTTGTCTGCTTCTTTGCTCCTGAACCTGATTTAAATGGTACACTGACTTAGTCGTCATAGTCCCCTTTTATATTTCTCTAAACATGTTTTATATCACAGGCTGCCAATTATAAGAAATAACACTATTTGCAACAGTTCGGCCTTCACAACTTACGTCTATGGTCTCTACTATTTGCTTACATTAATTGTATAGATTTGCGGTATTACACAATTTTTATAAATAAAATTACATATATTCAATTTGCACAGAAGAATATAATCATGGATGGAGGATGCTAAACTTCCCACAACTATGGTTTTCCTTAACATCAACAGCGGGGAGTGCCCTAGGACCTTGCCCCACGATCAATGTACCCTTTATACATGTTACCAAACCCACCATCACCAATTCCCTCACAAATAAACTTATCAGAGCATTGCTTTGCATCGTGCATTCTCTGTTATGAGCTCATGTAGTTACTCAAAACCACCTTCACTAATAATGAAAACATTATCAAGATTTGTTTCTTTTCTAAATTTCTGTAGTTAGTTATTCTTCTTTAATTCACTTTGATGGAAGCACGATATATATATATATATAGTTAAAATGGTTGTGGGAATTTAAAAACCATGTGTTGGAAACCTCACGATTTGCAAGTTAAGCTGCAAAGTTATTGTCAAACAAATTATCAATTGATTAAATAAATAAAATCTAGAAGAATTCATCAACTGAAGATACCCAATGAGTGTAGGGCACCCAAGCTATTTACTTGTGGAACACACAGAAGGAAAAACAACCTTGAACGAGAGAGGAGTTTTTGAGCGAGAGAGACTTTCAAATGTACACTAGGGAAAAAGTAGACCCCAAAATTGTGGTGTGAATGTAAATAGCTGGGATTTGGTTGATAAAAATCTCTTTTGTGTTTGTTTGTTTGTTTGTTAAGGAGCCAAGCTTAGATTTTATTTTTAGGCTTATTTGATAAACTAGTGAGAGGGACTTTTGAATCTACACTAAAGATAAAGTAGACCCCCAAATTGTTGGGAAAAAATGGGCATTTGCCCCTAATTTACAAATTATGCAGCAAAATACTCATGTTTTGAAACTATTTAGCAAAATGCCCCTGTTTTTGAAACTCAATTTAACAAAATCGAACTACAGGTGAAACTTGACATTAACAATGTCGAGTTCCATACATATTTTGCCACTTAAATTTTGTTGAAAATATCAAGTTTTACACCAAATTTCAAAATAGAGGCATTTTGGTAAATAGTTTTAAAATAGGTGCATTTTGCTACATATTTTTCAAATTAGGGGTAAGTGGCTATTTTTCCTAAATTGTTGTGAGGGTAAATACCTATTTTCCCCAAATTGTTGAGTGTAAATACCTGGGATTTGGTTGATAAAAATCTCTTTTTTATGCCTATTTATTTATTAACGAGCTAAGCTTAAATTTTATTTTTGGGCTTCTTTGATAAACATGCTCAGTACGAATAATGGGCTTGATAAAGCTTGAATAGGCTTGAATAATAAGCCCAAACAATCTTTATCTTTTTGCCGTTCCCCTATGATTTCCATGGCTGTACACATGGCCCACTTATATCCATTTATCTCATTTTCCATGTCTAAAAAGAATATATATATATATATATATGAGTTGGGTTTAAGCTACATCTGGTGTAATTTTAAGCAATGTTATACCACCCAATAACTTGTTATTTAATTAATATTTTGAAAATCCAACTGTTGAATTACATGTTCTATATGTTCTTAACACGCATGCCAATTTTCATATCAATCGGATGTTATTTACCATTTGATCCCTAAACTCATATTTTATGCATTATTTTAAACTACAAAAACTTGAATTTTAACAATTGATTGATGACATGACTATTAATCTTTAATCACCTTGAAATTTTGTAAGCATAGAGAATATATGAAGATAATGTAATCTAACGGTGGATTTGTCAATATTCGCATTCAATTAAAAAATATTGAGTGGTGTAACATTATTTAGAGTTACACCAGGTGTAACTTGAACCCAACTTTTATATATATATATATATAACCCTTAAACTGGTTTTCTAGGTGTTCTATCTCCTTTTCATTATCTGAGGAGGTTCTGCTAGAATTGCTAGATGCTGTATGGATGTCTAAGACACTAAACTTGGGGGATTTCTTAGGAGAAGGGAAAACTGGTGCCTGTTTCGTACTAAGTTCCTTAAGCTTTTGTTCTACAACTTCTAAGGCGGTTAAATCCTTAGGTTTGTCTAAGACAACTAAGCGGGTGTCAACTAGGGTTGAAGTGGTAAATGGTGAAGGGGTGACTGGTTCCTTTTTCACGAGTTCTTCAAGCTTTTGATTGACTATTTCTAAGGTTGTTTTGTCCTTAGATCTAAGGCTGGGCTATATATATAGAGAGTTGGGTTCAAATTACACCTGGTGTAACTCTAAACAATATTACATCACTTAATAACTTGTTATTGAATTTATATTTTGACAATTCCACTCTTGATTTATATATTCTATTTGTTCTAAACATGCATGCCAATTTCCATACTTATCGGATTTTATTTATCATTCAATCTATAAATTCATCTTTTATATATTATTTTAAATTACAAAAACTTAAACTAATACAATTAATAGATGACATGACTATTGATCTTTGATCACTTTGAAATTTTGCAAGTATGAAAAATATATAAAGATAATGTAATCTAATGGTCGATTTGTCAAAATTCACATCCAATAAAAAATATTGATTGGTGTAAACATTATTTAGAGTTTAACTTAAACCCAACTATATATATATATATATATCAAAGTACTAGAATTCTTAGATTTGGGAACCTAGAAGCAGGAGGATTGAGAAAAATTATTACCTATCAAACTCAAAGACACTAACTTTGAAGAAAAGAATAGATAGAAAGGCAGCCCCACCAAAGGTTTAGTAATGGTTACACTGAGCTTTTGCAAAACATGTGGAATGGTGTCAATGTAGAAGGGAAGACATTTGGTGAAGTAACATTTGAACAATATGTGTGTATGGGCCCATAGAATGGGGACAAGAGTTTAGTGTGTGTGTGTGTGTAATTCAGTTTGTGGAGTTTCTATGCTTAATGAAAATTAGAGGGAGTGAGAAGTATAATTTTAAATGGTAAAAAACAACATATTATTGTGGAAAATTTAAAATAAGTAAAGCAAAATTTACCCATGGAAAATTCACACACTTTCTCTCTCCTCTGGTCATGGGGGTGATCTTATAGTTGAAAACTGGTCAGAACTCTTGTTGTTGATTCAAGCTTTTTTCTATTTCTATGGTGTTGAGGTTTTTTTCTGGGGCCCAAACCCATTAGGAGACAACCCCAAGTCAAAGTACTTAATGTACTTGGGGCTTACAAAACAATCTTTGCGCTTTGGGACAACCATCAAACCTCATTTCTGTGAATGACCCCCTTAATGGAGAAGTTTATGTACTTCATACTTAAACTGCAAGCCAATCTTTGATATAAAACAAAAAGTACCTCCCATGAATGATCATAACAAAATGGCTTTTTTTTTTTTTTTTGGATAAAAGGTTAGAAAACCAAATTTGGGAACTTAAGAAATAATTTGAATTCCATGGCATATTTCAGTTTCAGAGAAAAAAACAAAGGGTGGAACTTAACAAACAAGTTTATCTCCATGGCTTATATCAGTCTTCATTATATATAAGAGAAGCATGTATTGTACTAATACTGAAGTGATCATTTGTTTGTAGTAGTAGTAGTAGTAGAAGTTCATAGGTATCGATGGCTTACATTCCTCCACACAAGCGTCGCTCATATGAAGCTGCTAGTAGTAGTGAATCTAGTGATACGCATAATAGACCCTCACCAATCCCACAATCCCTTGTTCCTCAATTAAGAAGAAATCTTAATTTGAGGTTGCACCCAAAACCTTTTCACAAAGAAGTGGAAAGATCGTTTATAATTATGCAGAGCAGGTTATTTCCACATGGTTTCCTGTTGGTTTGGATCACAATCACCAGTTTCCATTTTCTGTACATGTTACCCCAGTTCCCTTGAAACTTTTTGGGAGAACAATAGGAACAAATCCACTAGTTTTGTTCAATAACAACAACAATCATCTGGGTAAATGTTATTATTTTTCTGCTCAGATTTTTTGTTTGTAACTAACTATTAATAATGGGTTTATTGGTTTTGGTTAGTTGAGCAAGAGAGGAGTCCATGGGTGTATATGGCAGAAAATGTTGTGTCAGACTTGCTTTCTTCTTCGAGAATGTCAGGGATGAAAAGTTGGACTTGGAAGATGTCAAGCCAAAGTTGGTTGCTAGATTTGGAAAAATTCTTCTTCATGAGTAAGTCATGCTTCTATTCTATTCTACGAGTCATTGTTTTTGTTAATAGTTTGTTTGTCTGCGTTTTTTTTTTTTTTTTGGGGGGGGGGGTGGTGGTGGGGGGGGAGACACCCTATGAAAATCTAATTCAGTATAATGAAAAAAAGTGAAATTATGAGGTTGGCACGAAGAAGCCAGCGAGATAAATCCAAAAGCATGAGTATTAGGATGACACTTATATGTTATGCACTTTGCTACCTCAAACCTAAGCAAGGTTGTCAACTGTCAATTCATCTTTATCTTTTGACCAAGAAAATAACTTAAACTTAATTAATCCAAAACTTTAATGATACACTCAGTCAGTTAGAGTAACAATATGATATGAAGTCTGTTGCTGGTGTTGTTACTTAGCACCTCCTCGCCTTACGAGTTCTAGGTGGAGGATGAGGTCATGAGTTTAAGACATACCGGATGCCTATGTAACTTACAAAAAAAGAAAAGAAAAAAAGAAAGGCATTTCTGGTGTCATTTATTACTAGATATTTGTCTCAACATTACTGAATCTTGTCATATAAAGTTATTACTGCAAAAGCACAAAGTCACACAGAGAAGTTGTCAATAAAACACGGGCAATTTGTTTCTAATGCAATTGTGCAGAAAACTTGCTTATGCAGATATGTGCCCTTCACCATTATTTATCAATTATAGTCTACTCTTTCTATCTGGTTCTCTGTCTATTGGTTGCTTCTTTCCCCTGGTGTTTTTTACAAACATACATTATCCTGGGTTTCTCATATTTGATCCTAGTGGTTCAGGACTTCAGGTTAAGGCTTTTCTAAATTAACTAGACCTAAGATTTCTGGTTTTACCTTTTTAGCCTAAATAGACATGAGATTTCTAGTCTTACCATATCATTTAAACTACCCATGTTTGAATTACAATGGGGTTATGATCGGTGTTCAGTACTGATTCTAGCGTTGCATAGGCTTAAGGATTCCAATCATGAAAATCTTAAATGAAACTTAGATCCATTAATGAGGCCAGCCTATTTTTTTCTCTTGACCTCAACAAAGAGAGCACAGAGATATCTTTGTTCTATGCAATCAACACAATTTCCAATACAATTCTTTTAAGGCCTTTTCATCACATCCACATAATGCCAAAATCAGATCCTTGAACCATCCCTTACTATAAAGGATTTATAAGCAGAAATTTCTCCTACACCCATCATGCCAAAATATGATCCTCAAAGCTTTCTAAAGACGACACACATATAAGGCCTTCTAACAGCTTCAGAAGTTCAGTCACTCTACGCAGCCCTAAAGTTTGCACCCAGTCACCCTACACATCCCATAATTTGCACCCATAAAAGTCTCCAAAAATGGTCATGCTTCTTAACAAGCAGTCATAACACTTACCCCAACAGAACTTTGTTCAATACGGTCAATTTCCTTTATCCTAATTCACCAGAATTCTTTAAGGATGCACTCCAAGTTCCAATCTACCAAATGGAACTTAAATTGAACTCACCCCATATAAAGAATTACCTAGATGTTCATTTCAGTAGCCATATGAGTAATGTACTTTTAAGTAAAGCAACCACCCTTTTATAAAAGAACCCCACTTTTACGGGGTTTGAGAGGTAATTGGTAGATAGCCTTACCTCCAATTTTGGTGAGGCTAATTCCCAGATTCCAACCCTTGACACATCACTTAAACAGAGGGCACTTGCCATTGCAACCTGTTGATAAATACAGATATTTTGATCAAGCCAATTGTCTCTTATCCTTTCTAAAACAATTCCATACTGCAGTAGCTTTTTGAGGACAACCCATTGGCATGGCATGATAGTTTATAGGTAGAGCTCCTTACCTTACTAAACAACAAAGTAGCCAACTCCAAATCTTCAAAGACCCCCATTGGGGCTAGCTTACTCCTACTCAAGTTGTGCTTTAACCCCCAAACTACTTTGAAACACAAAATTGTAGACAAAATATTCACAAATCAAGATAGAGCCTTCCTCAACAAATAAGAGAGATGAAATTGTTAAAGAGTTTCATTAGAGCCTTCCACCACTCTAAAACCAGTCAAAGAGAAAGAAAAGAAAAGAAAACCTTCCTCCATAGTTGTCAATAGCATATGATTAAGACCCTTTATAATTTGGTAAATAACAATGAAGAAAATAGAACCCCTTGTCTCAACCCTCTAGATTTGTCAAAGAGGCTTGTAGGCAGCACTAAAAATCTAATAGTGGTGATACAGATAACTACATTTCTTCCATTTTTCACCATAACCAAAATGGTCCAGTATAAGTACAAAAGACAATTCTAATTCACATGATCATAGGCTTTCTCAATATCAAGACATTCATTGGCTATGAGACTTGAGTCTAATTTTTATCTCCCTTCCACAAAAGCAATTTGGTACTTGGGCATTATTTTTCCTAACAATGGTTTTAATCTATTGGCTAATACCTTTGCCAAAATTTTATACATACAACTGACCAAATTAATTGGTTGAAAATATCTTATACTTCTAACTCCCATATTCTTCGGCATTAGAATTTTAGCATTGAGAGGTTTCCCAATGCTGTTTTTACTGTATTGGCTAATACATTTGCCAAAAGTTTATACGCATGATTGAGCAAACCGTTTCAACAAGAATCTCTTATACATCTAAATCCCATTTTCTTTGGTGCTTGAGTTTTAGCATTGACAGGTTTTGCAAAACAATAAAGAGGCATAAACTTCCTGGAAAAAATCTAAAAAATCCTTCCTTCTCCACAATTCCCCAAAATGTTGGAAATATGCCATAGTGAAGTCATCTTGGCCTAGAGCTTTATCTCTAGTGATTTGTAAAGGATAGTGATAAATGCAATGATAGTGATTTGTAAATGCCATTATTTAGTAGGTGTATTTGCTAGCTAGTAGTTAGTGATAAATAGGTGTATTGACTTCCTTTATTTGATTTTTGGTTTTTTATCGGTAAGTGAACATAAGCACTTAATGGGTCTTGAACCCATGAACTTGGGCCTTCACCCGATTCTTATGGCAAGAGCATCTAAGCCAGAGCTCATTGGCAACTTCTCTAATAGATTTGATGCCCTAGATTTTGGCTAAGTAGCAATTTGAGCCCTTTGCTTTCAGCCTTCTACTAGAATCCATGTGCTTGCACAAATTAATCCAATGTCACATCTGAGTGTCAATAGATTGATTGATGAAACGATTCATTTGTTTTGGCAACAACATCTGGATCATTTCATATCCCATTTAATAAATTTTTTGAAGTAATGAATGTATTGATATTGATGTTTTGTAACTTTGAAGATTTCACCTATCAAATTTGTAATAAGAGAACCCTTTAACATACTTGGAAGAGTTATGTAGCTACAACTTTCTCATGTAGGAGCCCTTCAATCAGCGAAGAAACTACAAGAGTAGGTTTGGCTGCAGAAACTACATTGAGTCAATTGAGGAGATCATTTTACACAAATATTCCTAATTCAGATATGGAAAACATTAAGGGAGAAGTTGCCCAAAAGATTAAAGTTGATATTGAAGAGGAGAAAGATTTATACCATGTACAGGTATTTCTTTTGCTGAATACCTATTCTTATTATATTTACAATTATGCCTTTTGATTTAGTTGCCCACTGACTTCCCCAATTTACTTTCTCGTTTTGTTTAGTTGTCTGATGCCACACTCCCAGATTCAACTATTTCTTGTAAATGCAGTGTGATAAAAGAAGACAAAAGGCTTCAACTTTGTAAGGCAAGTTTTCTGCTTAATATTGATGCACATTGCATTCAAATCATGCTTAGGTCTGAACTTGTTACCTGGGGTGCTGATGATTTGTTTTCTTCCTGTTTTATTAATTTTACGTGACAAATACATCAATTTAACGTGAAAAGTATTGAGTAAAAAAGATGATGAGGTTTAGTATCTCCTAGTTGCTGCCTTTTAACAAATGGAATTTTTCTTACTATTTAAGGTTTGGGATTTGATTCATTATGGGGAGAGAGAAAGAGAGAGAGAGAGAGAGATTTGGGACTAGCATTGGTTAAAAAGAAAAAGAATCTCTGATTTTTTTTCCTTTTTCTAGGTATATTTGACTTTCCTTCCAATTGTTTATTATGTGTGATTTGAGACTTATGTTCAAATGTCACTTTTCTTGTAGATTGAATTACACCCATTGCGTCATATGGTCATAGACATATCGTGCCTTGATAAAAACTTAGACCTAAGGCTGATGCTATCCACCAAGAGGACCTTAACAGCTCTCAATGTAAGTTTCATGTCTACATTTGCTGTCATCTACGTTATTTTACATTATTTCACAAAAAGATTGGTCATTTTCATCCCAAAATCATTCCAAATCAACAGTCCTAAAGAAAACTATACAAGGAGAAATCTTTATGCTGGAGCTTTTATGCGTCTGAATCCCCCATTTCTGGAGGAGAAAATATGTGGTATAATTTTCAATTGTTATGCATGGATGCGTGTCTCTTCAGGCAAGAAACTTACCAACATCCACCTGAGTTTCCAGCAAAAAGTTTCCTCTAGACGAACATGAATTTGGTATTTGCAAATAGAAGAAGGTTTCTATAAATCAAGCTTTAGTTTTGACTTCTAGAAGAGTTTGTTTTTTGAGGTTACAGATTTGGACATGAACATTTTGGTCAGGAAATGGTTTCGCCTAACCTAAAGATTTAATTTTGACTCATTTTCTATTTGTTTTTTTATTTACTAGGCTTTTAATTACATGCTTTGCATGTGCGAAATTGAGCATTTGATAATAATAATAATAATAATAATAATAATAATAATAGTTGTGTGTTCAAAAGCTTTATATAATTATATAGGATGAAATAATTAGTAACAATCCTTCAAATTTTTTTAACATTATTCAAAGTACGTAAAAAAACAAAGCAAATACACACACACGCTAGGGAAAACAACAATAGACAATGTATAAGGATGGCACCTTTTCTTTTTTCCTTTCTCGGACTTTTTGATTGGAGGTGAAGCAAAACTTGGCCTAATTGTCTCCCAACCTTTATTTTATGGCAAACTAGAAGATGCTAGTAAGTTAGAGCAAGAGGTGTGCATTAAAAAAATCTAGTTAGAGTTAAAATTATATTGGTTCAGTTAATTGTATATAATTTTTACTATAAATGGATTATTTATATTACAAATAAATTAAAAATAATTTCATTTTTTTTAAAAGTAATAAAAATAATAACTTCATATCTTATGAACTTATTTACAAACTAACACAATCCAATCTCAAGTCTGTATAAGTATAATTTTTTTTTTAATATAATTATGTAAGTACACTTTTATACATATACACACATGAACATATAATATTATGTATACTTAAATCAATAATTGTACTCACAAGTTTGTTCACAAACACATTATTATGTTTGAGCTGACTTATTTAATAGTTGAGAGTACTTAAGCTTGAACTTGGTTCATTTACTAAATAAACAAACACGAACAAGATATTTACCAAATTGAGCTCGAACTGTTTATAAATTATAAATAACTCAGTTCATCTACAGCCGTAGTACATGTGTGTGTGCATTCAAATGCCTATGTATACATGTGTAAATAAATAAATAAACATATTTTTAGCATGATGAAGTTAAGTTTTGGTTAAAGTTTTATGGTCCTTATTGATAGAAAATTTAAGATTCAATATATTAATTTCTTCCCTCTTCCTATTTTAGTAGGAAGGATTAATTATCATCATCAAAATATATATATATATATATATATGATAATTTGTTACTAGAAATGGGAGAGGGAGGGATTTGAACCTTAGTTCTCCTCAATGGCACTAAGCTACAAGGATCCTGACATTATCATCTTCTTTTGTATGAAGCAATTGGACTAAAAAAGAAAAATAGAAAAAGAAAAAAGTCGAAAACAGGGGTGGGATTGGACTAATCTTTACCATATGGGATAGTTTTAGCATGGTATTTCTTTCTCATAAGAGTCTAAGACTTAAATTTGTGACCAAACTAATTTATGTACTCTCTAGGATGATGAGATGCAAAGCATTAGAAGTCTTATTAATTTTGCAATTCTAGATCAAGATGTGAAGGGTGGGTTGAGATGGCCCTTGGGGAAGGCATCTTCCGGAGGTAGATATTGTGTGGCGGGGTTTGGCACACAATAGCAAAAAATTATAAAAGTTTATCATTGAGCCTGAAAGTGAGACATGCTGATCGATATGATTTTAGAACTTCAACTGGGGAAGCTACAAGGGAGATAAATCTGAAGCTGAAAGACATTGTCTCATTATTACAGGTAAGTAACGTATATAACTGAGATGCTTATTATAAGCAGATAAGGAGCTTAGTCCATGTAATCTAATTGAGGAACAAATGTCTAACTAGATTTGTTTTGTTACATTCTTTCCTGTAACGACCATTCCATAACCTTACTTCAAATTAAATTTTGCCATCACATCATTAGATTATGTGTTCTATTTCATATGACTTAGATGTCATTTGCTATCAAATCCATAAATTCATACATTTAATGTTTTTGTGATTTAGTTAAGTTTACTAGAATTTTATAGGAGATCCTAAGTATTTTAGGTTTTATTTTCTTTGATTCCAAGTTAGTGTTTTATCAATTATTATCTTATTAGATTTTTAGTTTACAAGTCAAGCTAGGAGTTCTAATTCTATTGGTACAAGAAGAGCCCCTTATATATAGTTATGCTCATACATAGAGTCTATTATAAAATTACTGAATGATTTTTTTTTTTCAAATACCATGGCACATTGGCTTATTGTTATTCACCACCTCCCCCACCCCTCCCCCCTTTTTTTGTTCTTCTATGTCTCATGTTACTTTCATGGTTAAGGTTGATACAGTACCTAGACAGCATATATTTCTCTTTCTTTCCTTCTTCCTTACAACCCCACATCGAAACCATAAAGCCAGAGTTTATCAACAAAATAATAATAAAAAATAAAATAAAAATAATAAAAACCCTCATCAAACCCTATCCAATCTAATGACGATAAAGACTTTTTTTTTTTTTTTTTTTGCTAAATAAAAAAAAGGGGGTTCTCTGGTTTAGACTCAGATGATGAAGACTTTATTTCGCTTGAGCATCTGCCCTTGCATTTGCGATGACATTATTTGGAATTAAATGGCTTTATAAATAGTTTTCATTTCTCTAATATATATATATATAGACACAAATGTATAAACAATAAAAAAAGCTGGAAAATGTTATCATTTCTGTACATCAAAGGATTATAGGCATATACATATTGACTATTGCTTCTTGTGTCATAATATGGGGTTTAATCTGGACATATTAATATACATATGATTTTACTACCACCTAATGTGATGATTTAATTTGCTGGTAAAGACTATTTATGCTGTGCATCTTTTTTGTTAAATTTGGGCAATCATCTACACTTCAATATTGCTTATGTTTCTGGTTTTTTGTTGCTTACTACAACATATAGATAGAAATTGCGATGAGTATCTTTTTCTCTTTCCTCTATTTCTTCATTATGTGCTATGAACTCCTCTTTCGATTTTCAGAAACAGGAGGTTGAGGTTAGTTTGGTTTCTGAGATGCTTAAAGACCACTTGAGATTGATATGGGATCATTTCTTATGCTGTGAACATTTTTTGACATGAAATAGCGAAAAAGGTGGAAGATAAAAACAGAAGGGATACCATCTGGAAAAGGGCGGTTTGAATATTTTTGATATGTTTATGGTGTATTTGCTTACATCCTATGGCAATTTCAAGGAAATGGGCATTGATTCAGGATTGTAGTTTTTAGTATAAGATGATGTCTTCTTGTATTAGGAATTTTCGGATGAGTTTATTGTACGTGTGTATTATATAAATTTTATTGAATTGTTGTCTAAGTGTGTATCGTCCGATGTATAAACGTGTGAATTTACTGTGTTTATACAAATATATGAGATTGAGCCAGATCTTGGTGAGTGCAACAACTACCAATATAGCTTGTTAGTCAAAATTTTGCAAGATCACAATGATGATAGTAACCTGGATTTCTGTTTTGGAGATATTTTGTGTTTCATTTTATACTTCAGCATTCACAATTTGCCAATGTATTTGTTTTACTTTCCAAATAACATAAACAAAGCTAAAAATGGAAAACAATAAATCATATGGCAAATTGTGATTTGTGGAGCACAAAGCAAAATACAAAAGGTGGGTCTTAGTTGGACATGATGAATGATTATAAATGTGATGAGAAAGAATAGTATTATAAATTATATATTGTGCCATCTAGCAAGTAAAAAAAAAGCATTTGAAATTGATCACTTTCATGATTTAGATTAAAAATTTTACAAATTGAAAGTGTATAGTGTCCCATCATTTTAAGAGTTTAAATGACGCTGTATTCTATCCAAAAAATAAAATCGTAATGGGTAAATTACCATTTTGGTCCCTAACGTTTATATTATGTGTCAATTTAATTTTTAAAGTTTCAAATGTGTCAGTTTAGTTCTATGTCAAAATAGTCTTTGTAGTGTTGGATGAAAAATGCTAGTTAACAGCCAAAATAAAAAATAAAGAACTTTTTTTTGCCACCTAGGATGCCACATGGATTTGCCTAAAATGACTGTGTATAATCAATCAATCAATCAATCAATATATATTATATATATAAAAGCAGAGATCTCATGTGAGAGTGTATGAGGTCTTACCACGTGGCACTCTAATGTTTCATTAAGTATTTTTTACCTCTTTTCATTAAGATTTTTTACTATTACCAAATAATCATAGTAACTTATTTTTATGGTCCTGTCACGTAGCACTCTAATGTTTCATTTAATATTTTTTACCTCTGTTAATTAAGTTTTTTTTTTTACTATTACAAAATAGATCATAGTAACTTATTTTTACTATTATATAAATTCAGCATTTTTCACCCCTTTTTATTAATTTTTTTTTACTATTACCCAATATATCATAGTAACTTCTTTTTACTATTATAAAAAATATGGGCTATTATTGACAATTAGACCAAAAGTTATTCACTACAAAATGGACCATCTTTTAAAAGTAGACCAAACCTTATGAAAAACTCAAGCCCAATTATTACCTTACATATTATGACCCAAGTTTGACCCTTCTCTTTTGTAAATCAAAGCAAAAACTCTTACCCTCTTACAAATTCACTTCTTCCTCCCCCACGTATAGATGATGCTTCTAGAAGATCTCATTCTCATGAAATCATGTCTCCATTTTTCCCCCATTTCAATTCAATATGCTTTTGTCTATTAATAATGTTCTATGCAATATATGCAGACAAATTCTCTGTCATCGACCAGTGCAACAAAAATATATATAAATCTTGAGATCCTTGAAGTTGTTGAAATAATTGACAAGTGCATATTTCTAAAATTTATAATAACAAAAAGTCTAATACATAGCATATACTATCTCACTAAATGCCATTAACTTAATATTTTCTTTAAAAAAATATATAATGATAAGAATGGTAAAAAACACGATTCTATACAAGAAATACAAGAAATACATGCAAAACAATTTTCATAGGAGGATTTATCTTTAAATAATACAAAGATAATAGTAGAAATAAAATGAATTGAATAAGATTCTACGAAACATGTTTGTTAATCATTTCAAATTATACTAATCATTTACGTAAAAAAATAATGATACATCATATTATTTACATTAGAAAAATAATACATATTAATTTCAAAGTTCATTGTAAGATGTGAACTGTTAGGGTATTGCAACAATAAGTAACATTGATACAACAATGGGTTGGTATTACATTTTGAGTGTATTTTGTGAAAGAAATGTCAAACCACAACCAAGATCATTTTGGCGTGCAAAATGTAAAACAAAAACAAATCTTTCTATCCCAAAGTTAGAGGCACTTGGATTAACTACATACTTTCCAAATATTTATAATATATTTATCTCACTATAACTTCTATATATACATAGCATATACTATCTCACTAAATGCCATTAACTTAATATTTTCTTTAAAAAAATATATAATGATAAGAATGGTAAAAAACATGATCCTATACAAGAAATACAAAAAATACATGCAAAACAATTTTCATGGAGGATTTATCTTTAAATAATACAAAGACAATGGTAGAGATAAAATGCATTGAATGAAATCCTACGAAATATGTTTGTTAATCATTTCAAATTATACTCATCATTTACGTAAAAAAATAATGATACATCATATTATTTACATTAGAAAAATAATACATGTTAATTTCAAAGTTCATTGTAAGATGTGAATTGTTAAGGTATTGCAACAATAAGTAACATTGATACAAAAATGGGTTGGTATTACATTTTGTGTGTACTTTGTGAAAGAAATGTCAAACCATAACCAAGATCATTTTGGTGTGCAAAATGTGAAACAAAAACAAATCTTTCTATCCCAAAGTTAGAGGCACTCGGATTAACTATATACTTTCCAAATATTTATAATATATTTATCTCACTATAACTACTATATACAATTGCAAACTGCTTTAGATATATGATTTAAATTGAAGTTTTGATGCAACTAACAAAAAAATTTTTGTGATATTTGATAAAGATGCCGAGAAAATCCTAAATAAATCTATAAGAGATCTTGCTAAAAAATAAACTGAGGGACAACTTATTTAAATTATTGTAAAACTATTGTTATTGGAGAAGGAATCCCAAGTGATTTGAAAAAGAAAAAAAATGGATTTTCCTACTTCATTTGAATGAATTCAATCTAAAGGATGGTTTTGAAAATTACATAGTTGCTAAGATTTTTAATGCACCTTCAAATAAAAAAAAGGTATGGAAGAAAAAATATATATACACAATCCAATATGCTATATTAATTCTTTTTACTGCACTATTCCAAAATTAACAAAAATAAAAAATAAAAACATTTACAAAAAAACTGTCACATCATTGAAATTTAACATAAATGCAAATACCTACGAAAAATCTTAGCGACAAAGTCTGAACTTTGTAAGATCCAATCAAGAATCTTCTGATGTCAATTCATTAGTAATTAACACAAATGATGCAACAAAAGGAAAAAGTGATGAAAGCTCAAAAATTGAACAAATATGGACGGACTAAACTTTAAACATTGAAAATGGAGAAACTGATGATGATAACAATCATCGCCATACCGCAATAACAAAGCATTGAAGAAACCAAAAAAAAAAAAAAAAAATTGTAATTAACTTTTTATTACATCACATAATAAAAATCAATAATATAGAATGAATTAATATGCTTTTATCAGCTTTTATTATACAATATTACTCCAAAGTTGTTTTAATTATTGCTTATTACTTGAACAAAATAATTATAATAGATATATATGTGCAATTTATAATTGTTACTTTTTATGATGAATTCATTAAACACAAAGTTTTATAATAAATATGCTATAATATATGTATAATATTTTCCAAAAACAAATTTACATAAAACATTATAACATTATCCGTGCATTGTTTGGGCAACTTACTAGTTGTGTGAATTTACAAGTTTGCTATAGTAACCGTGTAAATTTACATTGGCACTATTCATTTCATATTTAGTTGTTCATTCTCTTTTTACGAATCTTAAGGATGAAGGAAGAAAGTAGGTGGTGATTGTTATGTGTAAGAGTGTACCCCAAAGACAACAAATGAAAATTGGAAATCAAATTCTTAACACCAGCATAAAAAGTAGTTGTCTTCCCTTTTAGTAATTAATAGATTACTTCCATTTTTAAATAAACATTTCAGATTTGGTTCCAACTTCCAAGTTTGTCTTAATCAAAATAAATTGAAATCTCAAGTCAAAAATCGTGAACAAACAAAGATCATTAAGTCACTTGAATATTGAGAAAATGTACAATATGATTACCTCTACAGCTTTTTAACTTTGATATGTGATCTTCAAGGAATTTGTATCAAAGAGGGAGCCCAATCTTCACAAGTTTTCAGGGGCTCAACATGCTGATTAGGAGTTATAAATGCAAAATATATATTAATCATCCTACCTGTTAATCCAAAAGGAAACTAGATTTGAACTCCAGCATTGCTGATAAAAAAGAGTACTAACCTTCAGCAATTTAGGCAAAACAAGCAAATATTCACGGAGACACTTCCAAGCAAAAAAATCATAGTGCTGGATAATCTATTTAAGAAAAAATATTATTAGATACACATCAAGGATTACTTACTCTCAACATACAAACAAACAACATAATATTTGACAATACAAGGCTACATCTATCTCAAAGAAATATGCATATACAACTTTATGCTTATAAATTGGACATTCAAATCCTAAAAAATTCCTTTTTGCTAGAGAAAAAGAAACCTATATTTAAATGAAGGCCAAGCCGCATCTATGCTTTTTGCAGTCTGAATTGTTATGCATTTTGTGCTAATTATGTTCAAGAACTTGAGAATATTCATTAATATATCAAGGAAAATGTTGGTGCACTTGGCATTTTTGAAATTTTATGACAAATTTTGGATATAAAAGTAACATAGAAGCCTTAATAAATTCAGAATTAATGTAAGAATTATGATCTTTAGTGGTATGATAAGATACCTTTAGCAGGTCAGAAATGATTAAGAGCTCACTATGCAAAATCATTAGCACCTTTTATATACTCAAGGTAATGATGACTCAAGCCAAAGCTTATTAATTTTGAATATCCTAATACAGGGACCTACAAGTAAGAATCCAATCAAAGGCAGAATTATAGCGTTATGTATTGAGTGCATATGATAACAAAACCTGAACGTTATTGCCCCATTCTCTCATGTCATCCAGAATTTGTTCCAGCAATATTTGTAAGAAAGCTAGGAGTCCCATCCTTGAGCTGTACCACTGCCTTCAAATCTTAGAATCCTAATCCTAAGTGATGCTCTCCCATAAAAGATTGATAAATGGTAAGCATCTAAAAATAGATTTGATGAACTCATAATTATTGAAAATGAAGGAAATATACCTTTATGAAAGATCCTGCAATAAAAAATTCACCTTATCAATCATTAATCACTGCTTCATAGACCCACCCACAATTCTGTTTGATTTCTGTTTGATCAAGAAAAAGAATTAGATGGACTCATAAAATCATAATGCAGAAAGCAATAGCCAAGAATGCTGAAAGCTGCAAATTCCCAAAGAAAAGCCAAAAAAAATCTAAAATTCCCTAGCCATTGACTGCCTAAAAACTAAAATCAACTTAATCAAAATACATAATCCAAATTAATTTTTGAGCAAATATCTTGAGACTTTATGTTTAAACTTTGAGTTTTGGTAGCAAGAAAAAGAACAAGGGCCACGGGTATGACACTGAAGACACATACTAACATGGCCAGATAATGGGAAAATAAAACACAACACTAAAATTAATTTGTTTCTGTATATGTGTTCTTAACACATTTTCATATTAACAAGGCACCTAGTGTTCGTTTGCGATCAGTTAAGCTAATAATTAGATTCTATTATATTATTAAATAGAGGCTGTCAAAGGCAATCAGGGATGACCTCATTGATGCTAAAATCTAAAGAAAAATTTTAACAGCATTTTAAATCATAGCTTTCCTAACTGTCAAGATATGCATTGCTATGGATATGAAACTGCATCATCTTTTAAAGCAATTACCTCACTTCATTATCACCAGCAGTGGCCCTAGGCTGGATGTAGGAAAAGCAATTTTAAGAACTAAGAAAAAATATACTCCCTTCTTGCTGTGATAACAGTCAACATTCCCATTTTTAACCCAATATATTTGTCCCTTGTCAAAGTCAACCAATATTTACTTTCATATTAACAATAACCACCTTTTTCATCACATTAGTTACATGATATACATTGCATTTTATGCACATTTAAATGTAGAAGTAGGGACAAGATTGGAGTTTACGTATGATACATAACTGGGAACACTTATTGCATCTTTCATGAACTGTATTACACAAATTCAAAAGTATAACTACAGAGAGAAAAGGCCATCCAAAGAGCAATTTTATTATTTAAACAGATGAGTAACTCAGATATAAGGTTTTACCTGGATCTCCAATAGGTTAAGAACTGCAAAACCTACAAAAATATCAGCTGAAGTTTTCTGTATTCAGTGGACAATACTTGCATAGATCCATCCATCATGGGCTGCAACTCATGGTGAATACTCCTTCAGTGAACATCGTAAGAATGATTGTGCAGATTTAAGGAAAACTCAAACCCGACAGTGAAACCACAGTCCTTGTATGGTAAGTCTACCCACTTGAAACTGGTGCCTAAGCTGTGCTACCATGGCCTAGTAACTCTAATAAGAAATTTTGAAGTGTAATTTAACAGAATAACATGGATTGCTTGAACTGTTCAAGTAGATGCATTAGTATTTTCAATAGGGAGGGAGCATTAATACGCAAATTATAATTACCGGATATTTTCTTTTTGCTAAGTATGCAATTGATATTTTCACTTAATCATTGGTTACAACAGGTGCAAATTTAACAAAAGGAGAAAGGAAATGCCAAAAGTGACCTCTTCTTCCCAATAATTTTTATGTATAAGACAGTTAAAGACATGTATATTGTTTGAACAGGATATAAAAGCATAACTATTTGCTCATAAACATCTTTTGCTTTTTTCACTTCAATGCATTCCAATAATATGGTCAATTTTTAATATTGTATTTCTATAAATCAGCAACTCAAAGTGAAATTAGTAAGAGGGTGGCAAAGAACCAAGGAAGATTACAATCATCAAAATAAAATTGGAGATAATCCTATTAATTTATTCATAGAAGATATGCATGTTGGTGAACATTACAGAGCTATAGTCTTCAAAGGGATAGAAGACTTGTTCATGGTTGCAGACACTGATAGAACCTTTGTTTTTTGGTATAGAGATTCATTATAAAGTCTACAAAATAAGGACATAAAATACCAAAGAAAAGACTTACCTATGTACTCAGTTACAATTAACGGAACTTATTCTTGAAAAAATGTGGCAATTTCTACTAGTGGTAGTGTCATGTTTATTTTGTGAATATCCACAGAAAGATTAAAAAGGAAGTAAAAGCTCGGCTGAAACAACCAGCCATGGACATGCACCTTCTCAATTTAAAAAAAAAAAAAAAAACTTGGATCCCTAGTATTTCTCCTACTCTTGCAGCTTGACTCCAACAGAATTGGTTGCCAGTTGGGACACTCTCTAAAGGTCTACACTTGCTTATCCTGTTGCTGTCAAGGCTTTTCATTGTTTTTTGAACTATTAGTTAACCTACACATTGAAATCAAACTTTTACAATACAAGATCACAGTAGTGGTAGAAAAAGGCTATTTCTTCACAGTTGTCTTGTTTCTATAAGTCCAAATAGACCATAAAATGGAGAAAAAAGAAAATAAGAGCTGAATGAAATCAAGTAAAGCTGAATGAAATAGTTCTAATGTACAGATCAAAGCAAACCAGATTTCTCCAGATGAAAAGGAAAAAAAAAATGATCTTTCAGTTTCTTTGACTCAAAGGACTAAGAACTTAGATGTTTCTCAATTCTGCCCTCACAAGAAGAGAATTCAATAAAATTCTCCAAAGAATTTTAGAAGGTAATTATAACCTACATAACTGCTTCCAAAGCTTAGGGTATTCACTTATGGTTGTGCCAGTAAGATTAGTAAAGGACCTGCCAGCTTGGTTTCGAAAATTCCTAGTATGCAACAACCGTTATCCTTTTTCAACCAAATAATCCCCAGATTTGGAATGATGCCTAATGAGCTTATCATTAACACAAACATGAATTTGTAAAATTCTCTCAGAATCATTTTGGCTATAGAGCTTTCAAACTCATTCAGAATTCCACCTGAAAGTATCTTTAACTAGCACATATGCCACAACATGTAGAGAACCTAAGCAATTTCATTTGAAATCCCTATATATATACTTGGATGTTTATAAAGGTGTATTATCAATTCACTATGAAATGTATTTCATCAGGCAAAAATGACAAAACAACAATGAAAATGTGACAAAACTTAAATTCTAGACATAATGCATCAACAACCTAACAAGTAGAGCAGGGTTTACAAATCTATGCAGACCACCTTCTCCAATTTTCAACCTTGTCTACACAGTTGTTTGGCTGCATGAGTCTAATTACTAAAAAGACAAACATGGGAAATAAGCACGGATGGTTTGAGGGAGTGAGAAGTATAATTTTAATTGGAAGAAAGCAACATGAGATGGAACAATAAACCGATATGTTTGGCAAAAAAAACTTTCTAGTTTTGATGTTTACTTGCTTTCAAGCAGATGATTTCATCTGCTTCCAAAACAAGAAGAAGAAGCATTTTGTTGCAATTCTTTGTTCATCCAAGTCAAATTGCTAGGAGTCTTGGACAGTTCATTAATATTTGTACACAAGAAACAGATAACGCAGCAACCAACAAAACTTGGATTAAAAAGAAAGACAGTGACTTACAGAGAAAAAAGGTTGATTAACCTTCAAGGTCACTTTCACTAGATTCCTACCAATCACCTAGCTTTTCATCACATTCCTTATACTCACTTGACTCCTTAACGTTAGAGTTACCCTGGGCCATAAATTCTGGGAGTCTTTCAATCCTTTTTGGGTGAGGTTCATAATTAGAGCTTCCAGCCCCATCACAATCATCACGGGTTCACTTGACTTTGTAACCTTCTACTGCTGCCTCCATTGAATAGTTGAAATTATGATGGGGAACATCCAATCCCTCATAAGGAGTGATGCTATTATTGTTTCTCTCAGCCATAGATTTGTTAAGATCTTCGATGTCTTTCTTGTATACCATTCACAACCCACACTTCTTTACCTTTACCCTCACTCCATGGATTAGTTTTTTCATCAAGTCCACACGACTGGTTTTAATTTTAATTCCAATTTGGCAGAATCCATTTGCATCGCATTCCCACAATGATTTTATATCTTCCTTCTCGTAGTATTGAGGAGGCCAATAAACTAGCCAAATGTGATCTGATAAAGTACCTACTTCGACAAAGCCTGGTCCTGATTTAATTTGTTTTCCGTTGACTTTCGACCAACAATCAATTGAAAGGGAAATTTGTGTTTCCGTTGAATTAATTTGGTGATGTGAATCAGAACAAAATACAACGCTAACAGCAATCCCGATCCACTCATTACACAAAAGAGAATAAGGTTCTTGTATACTAACCTCATCCCCAATACTTCGATGCCTAAACCACTTCGGTATTTCATTTCCAGGAATAACAATGGTATAGCAGTACAGAGGAAACATACAAGAGTGAAGGAGCGGAAGGGAATTTATTATCATTGCAAAAAACATGTCAATGAAGCCTTGATTCTCAGCCAATTTACTGCAATTTGTAAGGCGGAGATATGACCCAAATAAAGAATTTGGTTGTAAAAGATCTGGTAGCATTTCCAGTGAGGTACAACCCGTTCCCTTAATAAATACAATATTTAATGGAAGCTTTGGCCATGATCGAAGACTCATGCAATTGTCCACCACCAAGCTTTTCAGAAGAGATAGTTAAGCGATGTTTTTTTGGAAGACAACCAAAATTGTTTCCGCTTAAACGTAAATGTTCTAAAGAGTATAAACAACAAATAATATTGGGGATTGCATTGAGATTGCAAAAACTTAGATTCAGGCTGGTCAAAGAACACAAACTCGATAAAGAAGTCGATAACAAGCCCATGCGATTGGGACTTCTTGGCCTAAATCCACCCAAAGCTAGTTTTTTAAGAGTCTGAAAAAGAGCATTAAAAGGCATAAGTCTTGTAGCAGTTCCACTCACGCCAACCCCCTCTACACTTTTCTCAGTCACCAAGTTTTCTAGTAGTTTTGAGCATCCGGAAAGATTGAGATCTTTAAGCCATTTCATATTAAAAAAGATACTAGGAAGAGACATGAGATTTTTGCAATCTTTTTCATTCAATGAAACAAGGCCAATTAAATTCTCAATTGATGTAGGTAATTTTATAATAACAGTGCCATCCAAGTAAAGCTCTGATACACTTTTCATATTTTCTCCAAACTCTGGAATTCTCTTTAAATTTGAGCAACTATAGAAAATAAGGATATCAAGACACTCAATTTCAAACTTTCCTGGAAGACTTCTGAGGTTTTTGCAACCTTTTAGGTTAAGAAAAGTGAGTTTTTGATGAACTCCAATTGATGGGTGCAAGGAACATAAATTTATACAACCCTTAAGAACCAATTTCTCACGATTTGGGATTTTGTTGAAGTCAAGAGTTTCAATCAATTTTAGTAATTTCTTCAATTTGATGAACTTCAAACTCTCAAAAGACTGTAAAAAGCCAAAAAGGAAAATAAAAAAAATTAGCTTCTACAAAATCATACGGTTTAATGAAAACTTAAAATTAAAGTTGTATAAGGTACCAAAATTACCTTTTGTTGGAAACTTGGTGGAAAATATTTTGAAGGGTATTCACTCCAGTCAAGAAACCTCAAGGCATTAGGAAGATATTTGGGCTCGTACAAAAGGTGAACATTATCAATTATTAGCAATTTAAGATTATGAATCTTTGAAAAGGATTCAGGATTCCAATATGCCTCTTTTCGTTTATGCAATGCCTCTTTTTGTTTACGCAACTCTAAGACTATGCCTTGAATTGCTTTTGTTCCCTAGTAACCATGAAAAGAACAAATTAGCGAATTGCAAAATGTAAGATTACTAAAGCCACTCTAAGTTTACTCTTTTAAAGCTTAAATACAAATACAATACCTTAGGTGTAGTTCATTAGGTTTCTTAATACAATTTGAACTCATAATTGAATTTAATTTAATTATCCTTGAAAATGATAACATTGTATTTTATTGGTCAATCCAAGCAAGCGAGTGAATTTCATTTGGGAAACTAGTATAATGAACCTAAAGTATTGTATCGAAGTTTTCACCTCAAATAATATAATAGGATAAATGATCTAGTTTTCTAAATAACTGCTTACCGTATTTTCTATCAGTACATTGTTATTGTCCTTAAACAACCACAATTTGCTACATTTTCCCGGCTCTTTAGGACACTCTTCATAAACTATGTTCTTGCCCATTTCTTGAAGCTAATCATGCATCCCTAAGGTACAATTCCGGAATATAACAAGAGATTTATCAAAAAGAACCCCCAATCCAACATATGGAAAAAGGTCAAGATAATTTAGTATTTCTACTACATCTTTTTTCTCCTCATGATTAAAGAAACAAGCAATATTTAGGAATATTTCCTTCTCTATTTCTTGTAGTCCTTCAAAACTTATTCTAAGTACTTGGAGAATATCTTTTTCAGGAAACTGTTTTAGCCTATTTAATGTACTTTTCCATTGATGGATACTTCTACCAAACAAAAAAGAACCCAAAATCTCAATAGCTAAAGGAAGGTCATTAGCATAACATACAAAATTGCTGGACAACTCTAGATAATCTTCAGGTGGATGATCTTTTTTAAATGCTTTCAAACTCAAAAGATGAAGAGATTCACCATAAGTCAATCCATTAGCCTCATATATTTCATCTACTCCGAGGGTCTGTAGCAAATGCTTATCTCTTGTTGTTATGATAACTCTACTACCTAAACCAAACCAAATATGATCCCCTGCTAACTTGTTTAATTGGTCTAATTGATCTATATCATCAAGAACGAGAAGAATTTTTTTATGACATAACCTATTCTTGATCACAAAAACTCCTTCATTAACATCTTCCACACCCATATTTTCATTCAAAATTTGAAGAATGAGTTGTTGTTGTAATCGAACTAAACCATCTTTTTCACAAACTCCCCTAACATTAGCAAGAAAACAACAACCTTCAAACTTATTTGAAACCATACGAAACACAACTCTAGCAAGAGGAAAGGTACCTAAGCTCCCCCCCCCCCCCCCCCCCAATTTTTTTTGCTGTTGTTTTCATCTTTCCATTTTTTTTTCTTTTTTTTAATGAAATTTGTTAAATTCCATTTTTTTTCTTTTTGAAACATAAATATTGGATTGATTAGATTGAAAAGGAAAGCGGATTACTTTCACAGTCATGATTCTCTTTTATAAAATTATAATAAGATCATTATTGTTGTCGTCAAAAAAAATTAAGAAATAAAAAATAAAAAATGAGAATAAAAAAGAAGAAAAAGAAGAAGGAAGAAGGAATCTATGTGCTTTAAGAAATTTTATCATCTCCTGCATTCAAAGACACTAAGAAAAAAAAAAAGGAAAAAGGAAAAAAAAATTAAAAAGTAATCTATGCTCTTTAAGAAATCTTTCCATCTCTTCAATTCATTTCTAATAATCAAGAAAAGAAGAAATAAAATCAAGACAAAGACGCTTTGAAGAGGTGCGTTTCTGTTCCTTTTCGTGGAATCTGAATTATATTTAAAACAATTATCCCCTGAATTGAATGTTATATTTTGTGTGCCTTAATCATGTCAAATATTGCTATTAAAATTTATTACATCTAGTAAGCATAAAATGTCAATTTTTCCATTATATTGTAGTTCATCATCACTTTGTGTCCTAAAAAAATAAAATGGTGATTGTATATATATATATATATATTGTAAAATGGTGTTTGTAGAAATTAAAAATAAAATAAAATGCTGTTTGTAGATATTAAAAAAAATAAGATGAGACATTAATACATCAAATGGTGTTTGTGTGTGTATATATATATTTTAAATGTAAAAAATAAAAAATAAAATTATTAGCAAAATATACTTTGAAAAGTCAGGGTCATTGCTGGCTCCCTCGGTCCAACCAATACCAGTCCCTTATAACCCACCCAATGCTGCCAAGGCCATGAAATTCCTCCAACAACAAAACCACCCCATCCAGCCACAACTTGATAAAGCCTTTATTAGCACCAAAATAAAAAGTTGCTAAAACCTTAAACAATCTATTATAATTTTTATGTTGACTAATTCCAAGATGGAAGTTTCATTTTAATTGTTTAAGAGTTCAAATTTCTCAAGCAATCTATAGAGTCCCTTCTACTTTGGCAAGAATTTATGTTTTCTAGTGCCAGCAACTCCCTATTCATATGGGATTGCTTGCCAAACCAATTAGACTAGTGAATTCTGTTTTTCTAATCATATATGCCCATAGCTCTCATCTATCTTTACAAGATAAGAAGATTCTAGCATGCTCTTGAGCCCATGTGTACCTTTTCACTAGGCCTAAGGTGCCATTGGTAACATGGTTCCGACATCTTTATTGATATGGTTGTGCTCCATGGAAACCAATTTGCACCAAATTTTTTGATAATCTGATATGACTAAGCTATCTTGAAAACTTAGAAGGAAAGTTGATAGAAAATCTCGGACATGTTGGGTTATTGAGGAGTAAGGCAACAACATAAACATTACACAAAGTCTGACAATTACATAAGCATTACAACCTATGCCCCGACCAGGCTACATTAGCTTAATCTGAAACAGCATTTGAAACTAATTTAACTATCCATTCCAGTATCCTATATATACGTATTTAAGTACGTTACCAAAATTTCTCCTTAATACCCATATATCTTCAAAAACAGGTTCCAATCTCCAATATATGCAATCATCTTTGAGGAGCTTTTGCAACAAGTTTTTATTCTCCATCAGCACAATGACACCGTGAATCCATTTCTCTTGACTGCCATCTTCTAATACTTCCATGCAGTAAAACATTCACTTTCATCTAAATTCTACAATGAATTTAGGTTGAACTTGAACATACAGCCTTCAAAATCAACCTTGCTCCTAAAAACCATATAAATCATAAAATATCCACTACCACAGCCACAATAACTGCATTATAAGATTTATTTTCAAACAGAACATTCAACCATCATTCTAGTCACACCCTCTTTGATTGGGGTTGCTAAGAATCAAACCAAATTGCTCATGCAATTTGACAAGAGAAAAACAAATATGACACATAAAAGCATTATAAGTTTCCTCATATTCACCACACATTACACGTAAAAAGCATTACTAATTATTTTCCACAAAAAAAAAGAAAGAATTGACACTTAAAAGTTTCCAAATGAGAGGACACTTCCAACAAAATCTATCATGATCACTTAGATCTGCAACAATTTGCACAGAAACTCTCATTGAATTTCACGGTAACAAAGTAAATCGAAAAAGAGGTAAAACAGAAAGAGAGAAAGCAACAGAAAATTGATTGAGGAAAAATGAAATTCACCCAATGATAATTGGAACTAGAGTTCTGTTTACAACCAGTGCATTGAATCTATTGTGATGGTAACATGTGTTCCAGTTTTGACCACGTGTTGTCATTACAGTAGATCGGGTGCACTCCAGGCACTCGACCCAAACTTTACTTGTTTATATATGCAATTATGTACAAAATAGAGGCTACATGATTAGCCAGAAATTAACTTCCCGAAAACTGCCCAAACTGATCTACCAGACTAATTAACTAACAAACTAGCCACTGTGGCTATAACAAAATTTACAAATAACGTGGAGCCAATGAGGCATTGACAACTAGAAAGGACCAACAGCTATCAAGTGAAAACTATCAAATTAATAAAAGGGTGTCACTCTACTATCGTGGCATTTACTTAGTAAAAACAGTGCAGTTTAAAGAAAGCAGAATCATAAACAACTATGGTACTATTCTATTCAACAACTATGTTATCGAAGCTAAAGTTCATAAAGAAGTTAGGAGCAATGATTGCTGGAGATTGAGGCTCTGTCAGAAGATGTCTGAACTCCTCTCCGAACCCAAAACATCTGTCAACCGGTTCCAAAACATCTGAATGTCATTCATCAGCTTGATCTACCACCTCTTTGTTACTTCTATTCCAGCCTCCCTAGTCCAGCTCAAACAACCAGCCATGGACCCATCTCTATTTTTACAATCAAACTTAATGAATCCCCTCCATTTCATTCTTCTACCCTTGCAGCTCTCCTTGAGCAGGATTGGTTGCCAGTTGGAAGATTCTATAAAGGTCTGGACTTTGCTTATTTTACTACTATGGAGGCTATCCTTTAGTTCTTAACTGTTAGCTACCTTGCACGTAGAAATCAAATTTTTACTATGCATGACCACATTAGTGGCAGGGAAAGGATCTCCCTTGCCTTGTTCCTACAAATCCAAATAGACCATAAAATAAAGACAAACGATACCTAGAAGAACTTTTAAGTTCTTTAAATTTCCCCTGATATCCTTCAGCTAGCTCTTGATTCATGCCTGAATTTAGTAGGCTGAATGAAATCAGTTCTAATGGACAGATCAAACCAAAAAAAAAAAAAGCCTGTTAACAGGTCCAAACAAACAAAACCCCTTTGCATACTTTAACATAAAGCAGACCATATTATATGGAAAGGACAAGAAGGAAATATATAAGAATTAGAATTCTAGTTTATTTATTTTGAACTACCTGTCAATGTGTCATACCTTTACTAATGAGCTTGTACTAATGGACTTCTAAATAAGGACAACCCAGAAGCCTAGTTTTGAATGTAAGAAAAGAACATGGGATAGAACAATAAATCTATATACCTATGGCAGTAAAAGCTTCTAGTTTTAATGTTTACTTGCTTTCCAGCACATGATTTCTATTGCATTCAAAACACCAACAAAGTTCTTTGTCTTGCCATTCATTTTTTTGTACATATGAAACAAAGGAACCAAAACAGCACATGAAGAAAAGAGTATAAGATTCAGAGTTCTGCATGTTATCCAAGCTAATGTTCATAAAGAACTTAGGGGCAAGGATTGCTAGGGAACAAGACGCTGCCAGGGAATCCATCCGCCTGTCAAACACAAAAATTTGTAAACTGTTGAATGTCCTTCACCACAGCCTCTCAATTGACCAACTCTGCCACCTCTTTGTAAATTCTCATAATACTAACAAAGAGAAATCTCAAAGCTTGAAGATGCTATGAAGGAAGAGTTGGACAAAATAGAAGATGCTATGTAATTGCCAATAGGGAACATCCTGAAAGCTGGAGTATACATTTTTGTCATTTAGTTGATATGTGCCATTCTCATGATCCCCATTTCTCATTTTTCCTTCATTTTTTTTTTTTTGAAATTGATTTATTAAATACAAAGACATTCACATTTTATTATGATGAGGCTGTCATTTTGACCATCCGAATAGTTTGAAGTTAGAGAATGGATGGTATGTCAAGGAGACTTTCCTAGAGCTTCTAGATCAATAATAGATTCTTTTGCTTATCAATTTATATGTGAATAGCATTCATTTTACAATGCCATGAAAAGGTACAAAGTCGCTTTTCTTGGTGTTAGGACTTAGGATCTTCAGTATCTACATTAAGCTTCTGTTCATGTATAATATGTATTTGCCTTGCATGCATGCACATACAATTAATGGAATTTAATCTTGAAAATCTATGGCAATATCTACTGGAGGCAGTGTCATGTTAATTGGTGAATATCCACAAAAAGATTAAAAAGGAAGAAAAAGCACAGCTGAAACAACCAGCCATGGACATGGACCTTCTCTATTTTTTCAAAAGAAGCTTGGATCCCCTGCATTTCCTTCTCTCTAAAGGTCTACACTTGCTTATCCTGCTGCTGTCAAAGCTTTTCTTTGTTTTTTGAACTGTAAGTTACACTGCACATTTGAAATCAAACTTTTATGATACAAGACCACGTTAATGGCAGAGAAAGGCTCTTTCTTCATGGTTTTCTTGTTCCTGCAAGTCCAAATATACCATAAAATAGAGAGAAAGGACAATGAGAAGTTCTTTAAGATCCCCAAAACTCCCTCCCTTTGTCCAACTCTTCATCCATGCCTGAATCAAGTAAGGCCAAATGAAATCAGTTCTAATGTATAGATCAAACCAAACCAGATTACTCTAGATAAAAAGAAAAAAGAAAAAAGAAAAAAGTTCTTTCAGCATCTTTGACTCAAAGGACCAAGTCCTCAGATGCCTTCTCAATTCTGCCATCACAAAAGGAAAATTCAAAAAAAATCTCCAAATTATGACAATCATTTTAGAAGGTAATTGTAACCTACATAATTGGTTCCAAAGCTCAGGGTCTTCACTTATGGTTGTGTCAGTAAAGATTAATAAAGGGCCTTCCAGCTTGGTTTCAACAATTTCTAGTATGCAAAAACCATTATCCTTTTTCAACCAAATAAGCCCTAGATTTGGAATGAGGCCTTACGAGCTTGTCAGCAACACAAACAGGAATTTGTAAAATTCTCTCATAATCATTTTGGCTATAGAGTTTTCAAACTAATTCAAAATTCCACCTGAAAGTATCTTTGATTTGCCACAACATGTAGAGAAGCTAAGCAATTTCATTTGACATCCCTTTGCCTTTGGGGACATACAATAAAATAAAAAACCTATATATATATATACTTGGATGTCTATGAAGGTGTATTATCAATTCATTATGAAATGTATTTCATCAAGCTAAAATGACAAAAAAAAAAAATGAAAATGTGACAAAACGTAAATTTTAGACATAATGCACCAACAATGATAACAAGTAGCGCAGGGTTTACAAATCTAAGCAGACTACCTTCTCCAATTTTCAATCTTGTCTATGCAGTTGTTTACCTGCATGAGTCTAATTACTAAAAGACAAACATGTGAGCTGAGTATGGATGGTTTGCCTTGGTGATGGTTTGAAATAAGTCAGGAAAATTTCAAGAATATCAAGAGCCCAAAGCACAAAAGTCATATATGGTAAAAATTTCCATAATTAACAAGCAATGTTATGTATAAAATGAGTTTAAACCATTAATATTATAGATCAACGAGGCAATGCAAGTGATAGGCTCATACCAGCCTTTCCATTCAAAATCGACATTACATATATTTTATTAAATTCTTGAATGTTGGAAAAAAAGAAATTAGGTAGAATCCAAATAAAGAAAAGAACAAAAAATATGTCACTTTTAAGTGAGATTCAAATATTATTAAGATCTCACCCATGCCTCTACACAAGCATCATATGTGATGATGGGATGTAAGACGTTTTCCTAACATTGGAAAACACTGGAAGCACATGGCTAAGGCCACTTTGGAACAATAAATGTTCAATACTATCTATTATTCACAGTATTTGTTGATTTCCATTAGTGACATTGCTACCTTTTTGAACTTCTTCCTCAATCGCAATTATTAATTCATGGTGCGCATCTCTTACATCTTCACCATTTGTTGGTGACAGTTAGTGACATTATTAACTTTACAAAATTTTTCCTTAATCAGAATCATAAATTCATGGAATTCTACTTTATTCATTTTGAAAAACCTGTCATGCAAATAAAATGAGGTTGCGCTTGTGGATTTCTAAAATGAGGACAGGGAAGGCAATGAGGAGGGTGGGGAGGGATTCAAGGTTTGCATACTCTATAGATCAAAGTACTAGAATCCTTAGATTTGGGAAACTAGAAGCAGAAGGAGGATTGAGAAAAATTATTACCTATCAAACTCAAAGACAATAACACTGTAGAAAAGAAGAGACAGAAAGGCAGCCCGACCAAAGGTTAGACCGAGCTTTTCCAAAACTTGTGGAATTGTGGTGCGGACCATGTGTTAATGTAGAAGGGAAGACATTTGGTGAAGCAACAAGATTGGAAGCGGCATAGTGAAGAGTCCAAATTCTGGACATTATATCCACAAAGCTAAGATTTTGATCCTACCACCCAAAGTATGGGCCCAAGTCAAGAATGGGGACAAGAGTTCAGAGATGCCACCACCCGCTTGACAAAACACTTGGGTTACTATCACTGAGGGCATTTTTTTTAAGCAGAGTAGAGGAAACTCTACAAGACCTCACTCTCAAATTTCTCTGCCTCTCTCTCCTCTCTGCACTTGTGGCTTCTCTCTCCTCTCCACACATTTTGCTACCGATTCCAAGCTCTGATTCAGTGTGTGTGCGTGTTTCACTTTGTGGAGTTTCTATTCTTAATGAAAATTTGAGGGAGTGAGAAGTATAATTTTAAACGGAAGAAAACAACATGAGATGGAACAATAAACTAGTACAACAAGAAGCTTTTTGTTGCATTTCTTTGTTTGTTCTAGTCAAATTGCTAGGAGTCTCATTGACAATTCTAACCAAATATATGGTGGGCAATCCATTAATATTTGTACACATGAAAAAGAAGAAAGACAGTGACTTACAAAGAAAAAAGTTGATTAACCTTCAATCACCTAGCTCTTCAACACATTCCTTGTTCTCACTTGACTCCTCACAGTTTGAGTTACCCTAAGCCGTAAATTTTATGACTCTTTCAATCCTTTTTGGGTGAGGTTCATAATTAGAGCTTCCAGCCCCATCATACTCATCACAAGTTCGCTTAGCTTTGTAACCTTCCACTGCTGCCGCTGCCGCCATCGCCATCGAATTGTCGAAATTGAAGATCTTCAATATCTTTCTTGTATACCATTCGCAACCCGCACTTCTTTATCATTAATGAGCCCTTATGCCTCAGTCTCTCATTCGAAAAGTCATATCCCTGGGATTTAATTTTAATTCCAATCAGACTGAATCCATTTGCATTGCATTCGCACAATGATTTTATGTCTTCCTTCTTGTAGAATTGAGGACGAAAATAAAGTAGCCAAGTGTGATCCGATAAAGGAACAATGCTGTCCGTGGATGGTGCAATATGCATTTGTTTTCCGTTGACTATCAACCAACAAGAAACTGAATTTCCTTTGAGGATTTGGTGATGTGGATGAGAACAAAATACAACACAAACAGCAATCCCCATCCACTCATTACATAAAAGAGAATAAGGTTCTTGTATACTAACTTCATCCCCAATACTTTGATGCCTAAACCATTTTGGAATTTCACTTCCAGGAAGAATAATGTTAAATATGAGTGCAAGAAACATACCAGAGAGAGTTGTTAAAAACAGCAATCCATTGTCTATGAAGCCTTGATTCTCAGCCAATTTACTGCAATTTGTAAGGATAATTTTACTCCCAAATAAAGAATTTGGTAGCGTTTCCAGTGAGGTACAACCCTCTGCAAAAATATGAAAAATACTTGATGGAAGCTTTGGCCATGATCGAAGACTTGTGCAATTGTGCACAATCAAGCATTGCAGAATAGATAGTTGAGCAATGGTTTCCGGAAGGCAACTAAAATTATTTCCACTTAGCAATAAATTTTTTAAAGAGAATAAACAACAAATATCACTGGGGATTGCATTGAGATTGCAATAACTTAGATTCAATGTGGTCAAAGAACACAAACTCGATAAAGAAGTCGATAACAGGCCCATTCGATTGGGACTTCTCTGATTAAATCCACCAAAAACTAGTCTTCTAAGAGTTTGAAAAAGAGCATTAGAATAAGGCATAACTCTTGTAGTAGTTCCACTCACATCAACCTCCTCTACACTTTTCTCAGTCACCAAGTTTTCCAGTAGTTTTGAGCATCCAGAAAGATTGAGATCTTTAAGCAACTTCATATTAAAAAAGGTACTAGGAAGAGACATGAGATTTTTGCAATCTTTTACATTCAATGAAACAAGGCCAGTCAAATTCTCTATTGATGTGGGTAATTTTGTAATAGCAGTGCCGTCCAAGTAAAGCTCTAATACACTTCTCATATTTTCTTCAAACTCTGGAATTCTTTTTAATTTTGAGCAACCAGAAAAAATAAGGATCTCAAGACACTCAATTTCTAACTTGCTTGGAAGACTTCTGAAGTTTTTGCAACCTTTTAGGTTAAGAAAAGAGAGTTTTTGATGAACTCTAATTGATGGGTGCAAGGAACGTAATTTTATACAACCCTTAAGAACCAATTTCTCAAGATTTGGGATTTCATTGAAGTTAGGGGTTTCAATCAATTTTAGTGAATTCTCCAATTTGATGAACTTCAAACTATCAAAAGACTGTAAAAAGCCAAAAAGGAAAATAAAAAAAATTAGCTTCTACAAAATCATATGGTTTAATAAAACTTAAAATTAAAGTTGTACAAGGTACCTAAATTACCTTTTGTTGGAAACTTGATGGAAAATATTTTGAAGGGTATCCACTCCAATCAAGATATCTCAAGGCATTAGGAAGATATTTGGGCTCATGGAAAAGGTGAACATTATCAATTATGAGCAATTTAAGATCAAGAACCTTTGAAAAGCATTCCGGATTCCAATATGCCTCTTTTTGTTTTTGCAACTTTAATACTATGCCTTGAATTGCTTTTGTTCCCTAGTAATCATGAAAAGAACATATTAGCGAATTGCAAAATGTAAGATTACAAAAGCTACTCTATGTTTACTATTTTAAATAAGGGTAAAACTTAAGAACAGTACCTTAAGTGCAGTTCATTAGGTTCTCCAATAAAATTCAAACTCATAATTGAATTTAATTTAATTATCTTTGAAAATAATAATATCGTATTTTATTGTTCAATCCAAGCAAATGAGTGAAATTGATTAGGGAAACCAATATATTGAACCTAAAGTATTATATATATATATATGTGTGTGTGTGTGTGTGTGTGCGCGCGCGCGCACGCGCATCTTTTCACCTTGAATAATATAATAGGGAACATGCTTAAGTTTTCCAAATAACTACTTACCGTATTTTCGGTCAATACATCATTAATGTCCTTAAACAACCACAGTTTGCCACACTTTCCCGGTTCTTTAGGACACTCTTCATAAACTATGTGCTTGCCCATTTCTTGAAGCAAATCATGCATCCACAAGGTATAATCATTAAATTTAACAAGAGATTTATCAAAAAGAACCTCCAATCCAACATTTGGAAAAAGGTCAAGACAATTTAGTATTTCTACTACATCTTTTTTCGTTTCATGATTAAAGAAACAAGCAATATTTAGAAATATTTCCTTCTCTGTTTCATGTAGTCCTTCAAAACTTATTCTAAGTACTTGGAGAATATCTTTTTCAGGAAATTGTTTTAGTCTATTTAATGTACTTTTCCATTAATGGATGCTTCTACCAAACAAAAAAGTACCCAAAATCTCAATAGCTAAAGGAAGCCCACAAGCATAATTTACAAAGTGTTTGGATAGCTTTAGATAATCTTCAGGAGGATGCTCTTTTTTAAATGCTTTCAAACTCAAAAGATGAAGAGATTCATCTTCAGTCAATCCTTTAGCCTCATATATTTTATTAACTCCAAGGATCTGTAGCAAATGCTTATCTCTTGTTGTTATAATAACTCTACTTCCTAACCCAAACCAAGTATGATTCACTGCTAACTTGTTTAATTGGTCTAATTGATCTACATCATCAAGAACAAGAAGAATTCTTTTATGACGCAACCTATTCTTGATCATAAAAATTCCATCATTAACATCTTGTACACTGATATTTTCATTCAAAATTTTAAGAATAAGTCGCTGTTGTAATTGTACTAAACCATCTTTTTTACAAACTCCCCTAACATTAGCAAGAAAACAACCACCTTCAAACTTATTTGAAAACATATGAAAAACATCTCTTGCAAGAGTTGTTTTACCAATTCCTCCCATACCCCAAATTCCTATAATGCGAACTTCATTTGACCCTAAATCCAAACATGACTCCAATTTCTCCCTTCTAGAAATTATTCCTACTAGGTTTTCGGTATTTTTTGAGAATGAATAACCTAATTTATGCCATAATTCTCCCACAATCTTTTGTATAATTTGTGACTCAGGCCTGCAACGAAGAAAGAACAATGCGTGATTAGTGTGAACCAAAATAAATACATTAAAAAATTGAGAAATTTTAATATTTTATTATTTTGATTGAAAATTAATTGGCTTAAGACAAACTTGAAAAAGCTACAAACATGTATTTAGGCCTACATAAGGTTCAAAAAACCGCTATATATGAGGTAAGCGTTATGTGATGATTTGAAAGAAAGAAATGTCAAATTGGATTACCTATCTTGAACATGCCATCCTTTGAGATTGGCCACTTCTGTGAAAGCAGTTCTCCATGTTTGCACATTCTCTATGCGGTCCTTGAAACGTTCTTCATGTTTATCAAAGGCTTGGGCAAAAGTACCCTTTTGTTTTCGTACATCAGATGGATCCACATCATAAAAAATTGGTATAACCATCATTTTCATCTCTTTCATGCGCCCAATGATCTTCACAAGTTCATCCAAACACCATGTAGAAGATGCATAGTTTCTAGAGAGAATAACAATTGCAGACCTTGATTCTTCTATTGCTTTCAAAAGCTCTGGTGCAATAGATTTTCCAGTTTCTAGTTTTTCCTCATCTCTAAATGGGAAAATGCCCTTTTGTTTTAAGGCGGCATATAGATGGTCGGTAAAACTATTGCGCGTGTCCTCACCTCTAAAACTGAGAAAGACATCATATCTCCACTGTGATGTTGAAGAAGAAAATGATGATGAAGATGAGGCAGTTTGAGTACTAATGGCAAACATTAGAAACTTATTGGCAAATCCTGAACTACAATAAAGATTTACAAAAAAAAAAAAAGGACATTCAATTAAATTTAAAAGAGAAATTAAAAGGGAAAAAAATGAGAAGAAGAGAACAATTTCATGTGGAGGAATACATCCTCTGTTTTCAGTCAAGCCAACAACTCTTTTCTTCCTTTTTAAACAAAGTAGGCATGCAAGTGCCCTTGGAATCGACATGGAAAACTTAAAATTATATAACTATATTTATCACAACAAAATAAACTTTGTACTTTTAATTATTATTTTATGTATTAGTCTTCTTGTTCTTTATATTCAAGATGAACCCTTCTCCATGTCAATACATGAACTCATTATATCCTCACACCATTGACCAATCACAGCTAAAATGTAGCATCCTTTTAGTATTTCCGAAAAGAATACTCTGCTTGTTTCAAATTCATGGTCCTCTGGCTAGTCCTATAAGGTAGTCCTCTTTTATAAAGTCAATAAATAAAATTCCCAACATACCCTTTACCTTGCCTTTTTAAATAAAGACAACACATTATTCTCTCTAAAAACAAAAAGATAATGTATTAAATAATGTTCCCTTAAAAATTTGGATTTTCTTTTTAGGACCAATGATATAGAATGAAGGTAGTAGAAACTGGGAAAAATTTACAATGATTCCCTAACATGCCAAAAGTTAGCTATCACATAAAAATAAACATATTAAGAGAAAAAAGTCTGTAATTTTATACTATTTGGTATAAGAGGAGAATAAGTATGGACTCAGTTTTACTGTGTTGTTTGTTACATGAAAGTGGTCAAAGAAGAAATAATAGTCACTAGAGATTAACGGTGATATTATCTCTTACTAAAAACATACCTATTCACCTATATAACAAATAAATGTACAAACATCATGTAATTTCATTTAGTATTCTTTTGGCAGAGCAGATCTCACTAAGATCTTAAGTGAAAATTTTTTCATTGGCTTGTTAAATAGGATGATCTGGTATCTTGCAATGGAGGTTGAAGTATTATAAAGATTTTAAAATTAAAGTGTTATTATTAAATAAAATGTCAAACCAAAAAATCCGTGTAAAAAAGTCGGAATAAAAGGAGAAATTTAAATACAAAACTAAAGGGAGGAGTTTAATTAACAGTGAGGATTGTTGTACAATATACTCTGCGACATGTAACTAATCTAAGTAAAGTTCTCCTATGTCATCAAAAAAAAAAATAAATAAAAAAAATAAAATAAAATAAAAATAAAAATAAAAATAAAAATAAAAATAAAACTAAAGGGAAAAAATGCAAAGACCCATAAACAAGTTTTATGTTCTTCCACCTTTCCTCTGCTTTATCATCATCCAAATGGAAATTGAACCCAAACTAAATATATTTATAGTAAAAATAAATAAATAAAAAAACAGAGAATTCACAAGCATTGCATAAAAGAAGGGAGAGGAGCTTGAGGATGTGCATCACGTTGTCAAGGAGAAGAGAGGCTCCAATGATTCGTTAGAGAAAAAATGTATGCTCAGTTCGAAGAAAACAATTTAGCGAGAGAAGCTCTCATGAGGAGGAAAATTATGCTTGAATTGAAGAAAAGAAATAGTAGGAGAAAAGTAGGTCTGAAATTACAGCAGAAGAGTAATGTAAAACGTGAGAACCTCCTGAAACAACACCAAATTCAATGTCCATTCACATCCACTGTCTTTGCCATTTTTTTTCCCCTGAAACCAACTACTATTTTTATTCATTATGTTATGTATTCATGTGTGAGAAAAGTCTTATATCTATCTATATCTATATCTATATATATTTAAAAGCTGAAGCGTAGCGTTTAATGTTACTGAGCTCCTGTTGAGCCACATCAGCGCCACATCATCAACCTATTTTCAATATTTTCTCACATTTTTAATTATTTTTATCCTTATTAATTTCCTACTTTACAATTACACATTCTCTAACATTTACTTACTTTTATCTTTTTATCTCCCCACTATTCTATACCTTAACCTTACAATTTCTCCATCCTTTCATCTTCCTTTTATTTTGACTCTTCTTCTCCCCATTTTTTTTACTATAAAAATATGTTATTTTCTCTTCCATTTAATCCATATTTTGCCCACACAAAAAAGTGAATACTCTCTCTCTCTCTCTCTCTCTCTCTCTCTCTCTCTATATATATATATATATTCTTTCTTTTTGTGGATTTTTAATTTAGATTGATGAATTTTTATATTTAACTCTACTTTAGGTTGATATGATTTGGTTATATTCTAATTTTTCATATTTTTATATTTTCTTTGTTTGTTATATGTTATCCTATGAAATTACAAAATGATTTAATGTTATTCTATTACATAACATGACTTGGATAATTTGATGTTTACAACAATACATTTTCTTTTGAATGTTCTTCTACTCATTTTCTTTTATATAATTTTGTTATTTATCTTACATTCTCTTCCAAAAAATAGGTGATTATTCTCTCTTCTCTCTCTCTCTCTCATTAATTATTTCTTGCAACTCTACTTTAGATTGATGATTTTTTTTTTTTTTTTTTTTTTTTGTCCCTACTTTTGGATGATACAGTTTGGTGGTGTGTTTTTGAGTTATTTATCACATGTACTCTCTATCCCTCTTATAGTTTTGGTTTGAGTTAATTTTTAGATTTTTTTTAGAAGTGAAAATTTGAGTTTATATCAAAATACAATCTACATGATTATGTATTTGAATGTGTCTATAAATTATTTGAGAAATACCAGTCGTAAATTTGTGATGAGGTTTGTTTATCATAATAATTTCCTTAAGAGAATGAGAAATTCAAATAATTAATTTTGGAACTTAAAAATTTTAGTTGTAGAAAAAATAAACCATAACACACTATACAAAAATTTGAATAATATAGATTACTTGAAAAAGAATAGTATTTCTATTTTTTATCATGAAAAAAATAATACAATAATATCAATCAAATGCACCTAAGTTTTTCAAAAAAAAAAAAACTCAAATAATAGAATGATATATTTGTAGAGATGGAGAGATGAAAAATAATTTTAGAAATATTATCTCCAGTACATTTTGGAGAATAAATCATACATTATATCACGTTACAGAATAGTTTTATATTTTCACGCATTGCGTGGGTCTACGACTAGTTGAATAATAATAACAAGAGCGAATCATTAATATAATATAATTCGGCCCAAACTCAAAAGTTTATGCTTTTGGATTAAATGGTATCCCAACACATTTCAATTGGAGTCTTCAAGATGTTATATTATGTAACTGCTTCTTAACTTTTGAGTTTGGGCATTGGGTATCGGAAGCCAAGAGACATAGTCACATGCACATATATAATAAGGGATTTCTTTCTAAACAGCCTGATTATTCTTTAACAAATTGAAGATGGCAAGCACTGTTTTGCACCATTTATGATATCATCATACTGAAAGTGTAACCTTAAAATTCAGTGGATTTCTATCGTCTTATAAAAAAATTATGACTTTGCTAATGGATTTGCACCACGAGCTATGCCTATAAAGGGCTTCTGTAAGTTCTCTAGTGATTTTGCTGCTTTTGCATAGTACTTGCCCAAGATCATTTTCCCACGGTGTGCATAAACAGAAGGAAAGTATGCTAAATTAAATCTCTAGTAATAAATGGGTTAGGCCTGGCAAAATTGGGTTCTTGGCCCATTAATCGAATTATCAAATAGTTGGGTCTAGGTCCATGGGGTGAAGAAATGAATAAACCCTTGAACTAAATAGTTAGTGGAAGTAGGCAAAAAGTCAGAAACCAAACCGATCAAGTCCAAACCCTTGAATTATCAATAGCTAGTGGCATACTGGTATTTGTGCTCGACTTCACCAGCAAGCATACCTCAAGAGAACGCGAGGGAAAAAGTTGGTTTCAATATATTTGATTAGTTCACACCATCAGAGACAACATTCTCATATAACTCTCCCTTCCTCCACTTCAGTAGAAAGCTACACTTTACAGTCATATTTAAAGGAAATGGAAAAGGAAAAGGAAAAGAAAAAAAAGTGAAAAGAATGTAGTTTTTTTTTTTTTTTTTTTTTTTAGCATTTGGTTGGAAAGTGTAAAAGAGGGAATATTGGTGGGACCCAGATCGACCGAAATGTTTTCACCGAACTAATATTCGGGAGAAAGAGGTTGACCAAAAAAAACCTATGTGCATGGCTTTTTGTTTTTGTTTTTTGTTTTTTTTTTTTTCATACCAATTTGAATTCCTCTTTCTTTCTTTTTTTTTTCTTTTCTTGTATTTTTCATTTTTTTTTTCCTCTTTTTCTGCTTACATTTGTTTTGGATTCTTTGGCTTGTATTTTTTTTTTTAATTATAAAAAATGCTAAAATGCAAAACTCATCCTCTAAGTTTCTTCAGAATTTATTTCAGTCCTCTAATTTTGTTTTTGTTCATTTCAAACCTCTAAGTTTTAGATATAATTAATTAAAGCATTTCCATCAACTTTTGTTAAATTTTAAAAAAACAACTCCGTAAAATATTTTTCAATTATTAGTTGAATTTTTTTTAATTTAAAAAATTTGAAGAAAATTTTAAAAATTTGATAGACAAGCCTTAATTGAATAAACTTGAAAATTAAAGGATTGAAATGAAAGAAAATAAAGTTAGAGGACTGAAATGAATTTTAATGAAACATAAAAGGTGACTTTTGCATTTTAGCCAAACACCAAATAAAAAAATAAAAAAATGAAGTGTCCATTCACAATTTTTTAATAAGAAAATGTGTTAACTTTTGTTTTATTTAATAGAGAAATAATTATAAATTTATACTAACTTTATTTTCCATCTTTTCATTTTTCTTCTCAACAAAACAAGTGAGTTTTCCATCTCTCTACTTTTTCATCCTCCGAACTAAACACACATAAGAGAAAACTCAAATCGCTTCTATACTCCCATTTTTTTATCCTTTTTTTTATTTTAAATCCTCCCATTTTTCTAACCCTTGATCCAAATGAACCTGAGAGATAGACAACTTTTTCTTACTGTTGTGCTAAGCTAAGCCTATATTATGGGCTATCATTGGAACCACCCAAACCATTTGTTTGATTGGCATTGTGCCACTGTCTTCTAAGATGGACAACATAGACTCTCAAACCATGGGAAAAAAAAAGATTTGAGATCCAAAGCACACTGGACCCAGCTAACACCCAGTCCCTTACAACTTAAAACCCACCCAACTCTGACAAACAGACCAAGGCCATGAAAGCTTTCTAACCAAAACCATCACACAAGTGATCCAAGGTCCAAATCCATACTCACGACCCAAACCCACAACAAAACCACTCCATCCAGCCACAAGTTGTTAAAGCCTTAAACAATCTATTAGGATTTTTGTTAAGGCTAAACTCCAAGATAGATGTTTCCTTGTAATGAAAAATTTCATTGTATTTGTTAAAACCTTTTATTTGTAATCGTTCTGTGTAATTGAGGAACAAAGTCATCAATAAGCTCAATATGAAATTAGGTAAACTTCAGTCTCTCTTTGGCTCATTTCTCTCATTTGGACCATTTTGCATGAGACCTCAAACCTAAATACAAATTGGACTCCAAGCCTTAATTTATTTTAAAAAAATACAATCATAGTACTCAATTTAAACTTAAAACTAACCAAACTTTAATCATGGAAACCATATTTCCAATTATAACTAAAAAAGTGATGTTCTCCAAATGAACAATGTTCTTCAAACTCTGTTACTTTTTGAAAATCTAATGAACGATGTTACCTCTCATTTAACGTCTTTGTTATGCAAATTATCAGTTAGTAAATACATAATGGTAAGAAGCGTTATAAATGAGATCATTAAAAAATAAAAGATAAAATTAATTAGCAACTATCATTATGGAGTAATAGTCTATGGTTTAGCACACCTAATGAAGTGGAATATATATGTATATATATATAGTTTACTTAAAACTATATGTAAAGATTCTCATTATATATGCGTGTGTGTGTAAAGGTTTAAAAAAAAGTTATATGTAAGGTTTTATATATATATATATATATAATAAGATCACCCAAAAAAATATTACCACATGCAAAGCGTGGGTTTGCAACTAGTTAAATAATAATAACAAGAGCGAATAATTAATATAACATAGTTAGGCCCAAACTCATAAGTTTATGTTTTTGGGTTAAACGGTATCCCAACGCATTTAAATTGGAGTCTCCAAGGTGTTATATTATGTAATTGATTCTTAACTTTTAAGATTGGGTATTGGAAGCAAAGAGACATAGTCACATGCAAGCTTGCACATACATAATAAGGGGTTTCTCTCTAAACAACGAGATTGTTCTTTCACAAATTGAAGATGCCAAGAACCGTTTTGCACTATTTATTATATCATTAGATTGAAAATGTAATCTTAAATTCAATGATTTTTATTGTGTTATAAATAAATAAATAATGACTTTGCTAATGGATTTGCACCATGAGTTGAGCTATGCCTAGAAACGGTTTCTGTAAGTTCACTAGTGATTTTGCTTAGTACTTGCTCAAAATCATTTTTCCATTGGTGTGCATAAACAGAATGAAAGTATACTAAATTAAACCTCTAGTAATACATGGGTTAGGCCTGGAAAAATTGGATTCTTGGCCCGTTAGTCGAACTATCAAATAGTTGGATATAGGTCCATGGTGTGAAGAAATGAATAAACCCTTGAACTAAATAGTTTGTGGAAGTAGGCAGACTGTCAGAAACCAAACCGATCAGGTCTAGACATTATATGCATTGGGTTAAATTTAATGCATATAAGCAAACAACTATATTTACTAATGGCAGCATTCTAGAGACTTCTGAATGCAAAACACTGCAGTCCAAAAGGTTTAGTTCTGCATCAGAGAGTTGCATCAACAGCAAGGAAGTTTTAAGCTAGTAACACAGACAAACTCAATTCCTAAAATATATTCTTTGTATTATTTAAAATATAAATGCTCTGACAGAATGACTGATTAATATGAATAAACTTTTTTTTGTTTGTTTGTTCAGTGACACAAAGGAACAAAACCAGCACTAGAATGATGATGACAACAATGAGAATCCTTGATTACTAATTGAAGCCAATGGAAATATGTTGGTAAAGTGATAACTAGGGAAGAAGAATATATTTTGAAGTGGATTTTTTCCTTCAAAGAGAAAGTAAAAGAGATAGATGTGTTTGAAAAGTGATAACTTACAGAATTGACGACTTGCAGCAGGGTTGGTAAAGCTCAAAACCTGCTTGAGACAACCTGGCCTTCCAACCTTTCCCTTTCCCAGACTGATTATTCTTGACTGCAAGTAATCATAATTTCCCACTAAGAAAAGAAGATAAACCCTTCCCCATGTAATTGGTTGTTAAATATTATGGGTCAAATCAACAAATCATTTTTTTTTTTCACTCAAAAGTAAGAACCATGAAAATTTTTAATTCTTTAGGCCATCACTCTCTTCCTGGCATCTTCTAGGAAAAACCACTGAAAATGAGAGCTGAGAGAAAAGAACATTCATAGAAAGCCTCTTTTTGACATCAATTATATATATATATATATATATATTGATAAGCAACAACAATGCCTCTTTAACTATAGGAATAGATCAAGCAAAAGGGGATCAATCTCCAAACACCCTTTTGTTCTTGAAAATTTTGAACAAGCCAACTTAAGAATGTCTAGCAAATAGACTCCTATAATTCCAACTTAATTCGTACCTTACCTTCTCAATATGTAATAAGTTTATGTTTCCAAATCTTTCCAATTCTTCACCAGTGATCATTAGTTGATTTCTCAATCTTTAGAGCTAAATTTCTAGATTTTTTTTTTTTTTTTTTACAAATTAAAAAGTGAATAGGTAGGATTGTATTGGATTTGGTTCTTTTCTAAGTATGTACAAATGCCAAACCAAGAAATTATCAAATTAAAAAAAAAAAAAAAAAAAAAAAAAAAAAAGAAAAAAAGGCAAGAACAAAGATCCAAGAAATTTTTTATTCTTTCGGCAAAACAGAGTAGGTATGCAAGTGGCTGCTTCTAGGAGAAACTGCTAAAAATGAGAGCTGGAAGAAAAGAAAATCCATAGAAAGCCGCCTTTTGAAATCAATTAATACAATGTTTTTACAAATTCAAACTAACAACTATGTCTCTGTAACTGTAGTAATCAGATCAAGGAAAAGGGGATCAGTCTCCAAACACCCTCTTGTTCTTAAAAAAATTGAACAAGCCAACTAAAGTGTGTCCAGCATATTACCTAAGTAATAAGTTTATGATTCCGAATCTTCCAATTCTACACCCGTGATCATTAGTTGATTTCTTAATCTTTAGAGCTAAAAATTTCTATATTTTTTATGAATTAAAAAATAAAAAAAATAGGATTGTATTGAATTTGATTCTTTTCAAAGTATGTACACAACACAACTGCATTAATCTTTGACCATTTGTACAAATGCCAAACCAAGTATATATACAGCAAATAGACTCTTGCCTTTGCTTTTTTGGCTTCTTTAAACATGTTACATGGGATGAACTTAATTAGTGCAATATTGACAAAATAAAAAAGAAGAAAGAGAAAGTTCGTAGTGACCAGTATACCCTTTCAAAAATAACAACTATGCCTCTTTAACATTAATAATGAGATTATTAACAAAACAATTAGAGATAATGGGATTGCAAGATTGGCTGTGGAACTTGATCAAACATGCAATTGAGATTATTAAGAGATATGAAGTTGTGATTGGGGGGCATAAGGTTTAGTAACGTTCATGTACAAATTATCTATAGGAAAAAGAAAAAAAAAAAAAACAATTGATTAATAATTAAGAAAGAAATAGAATTGAAATTTTGGAATTTTCGTTAGTCTTTCAAAAAGCTGGTCTCTAAAAATTATGATTGTCAGACAGAAATCAAGAAAGAAGCTACTGCAACCCAAACACTATTTTTTATTTCACTTTTCACATTATAATAGTAAGGGAAACAGTTTTTATTTGACAATCTCGCAACTGCTACAAGAGGAAAAATTCAGATATAAAACAGGAAAACACAAAAAAACCCAGAAATAAAATTTACTTTTCTTCCCCTTTTCCACTGTTTTCCCATCACTCAAACAGAAATTGAACACAAACCAAATAAAAATTTAATAAAAACAAAAACAGAGAATTCACAGTGAGTATTGAATAAGAAAAGAGAGAGGACCTTGAGGATGCTGATGGATCACGTTGACAAGGTCGATGAGATGAAGAGAGAGAGAGAGAGAGAGAGAGAGAGAGAGAGAGAGAGAGAGAGAGAGAGAGAGAGTCAGCTGAAGAGGAAAACAGAGAATAGAAGAGAAATTGTGGGGAGTATAAAATGTTGATATAATTGTAGAAGTGGAGTATTAGGTTATTTAAGCAAGGCTGTGAACGTCAAGTGGACTAGAAAGTATAATTAATAGTTTTTTTTTTTTTTTTTTTTTTTTTTGGGTGAGTATTTCGTTGGAAAGAGAAAGGGGAGAGAAAAACGGGTTGACCAAAAAAACTCATGTGCTGCATGTGCATCACTTTATGTGAGGGTTTGGATAGCGTGGTTAGTTGAGGCGCGTTTTGTCCTGCACGTTTTCACTCTTTTTTTTTTTTTTTTTTTTTGGCCGGCTTTTTGCACTTTTGGGAGACAAAATTTACTGTGCATGAACAGTGCGGCACTGTTTATGCACTGTTCATGTACTGTTTATACATTAAAAAATATTAAAAATGGGACCCACGGTACTATTCATACATTTAAAAATTATTTTGCTATAGTGTTTTCAGCAACAATCAATTTTCAGCAACTTTCAGCAACAATAAGCTCTATCCAAACGGACCCATTATACATCTTGTTTTGGTGTTTCTTTTTTTCTTCTTTGGTTTTTGTCTTTTCCTGTATTTTTCATTAGGTTTTTGTTTTGTTTTTTGTTTTTTTCTATTTTTGCTCTCATATATTCTCATTTGTTTTGGATCCTTTGGCTTAATTTAAAAAAAAAAAAAAAACTAAAATGCAAAACCCACCTTTAAATTTTTTCAGAATTTATTTCAGTCCTCTAATTTTATTTTATTTCAGTCCTTTAAATTATAGATTTATTTAATTAAGGTTTTTATGTCAACATTTGTTAAAATTTTTGAAAATACAAATCTGTAAAATGTTTTTCAATTATTAATTGAATTTTTTTATTTTATAAATTTGAAGAAAATTTTAAAAATTGAAAAATTAACTACAATATATAATAAAAGTTGATGGAAAAGTCTTAATTGAATAAATTTAAAAATTAGACCAATTCCGCTATTGTGAATTCTATTTTTTTAACCATATGCCCAAAAGCTGACAAAACTTACTAGCAGCAGTGGTGGTAAAGCACAAAAGCTGCTTGAAACAACATGGGCTTCCTCCCATAAGCTAATTTTCCCCTAAGAAAAGAAGATAATCTAGTATTCTATAACACTCTCCCAAGAATTGTCCAGGCAAAATATTAACTGAAAATTATTTTTAATTGTAATGATTTTATATATGTGTGTAGAGGATAAACCCTTCCCCAAGTAATTGGTTGTTTAACTGTTATGAGTCAAGTCAATAAATCATTTTTTTCACTCAAAAGTAAGATTAGAGGTAATCAAATTTATTTGTAAAAAAAAAAAAAAAAAAAAGGAAAGAATAAAGAACCAAGAAAGTTTAAATTCTTTAACAGAGTAGGTATGCAAGTGACCATCTCTCTCTTCCTAGCATCTTCTAGGAAAAAAGCCACTGAAAATGAGAGCTGGTAGAAAAGATCAAAAGAACATTCATAGAAAGCCTTATTTTGAAATCAATTATACAATGTTTTTATCAATTCAAACTAACAACTATGCCTCTTTAACTGTTAGAATCAAATGAAGCAAAAGGGGATCAATCTCCAAACACCCTTTTTTTTAAAAAAATTTGAACAAGCCAACTTAAGCATGTCCAAATGTAAAATAGTGGAAGCTCAAAAATTATCAAGATTGATTGTGTAAATATTTTAGACCAAAGAAATATCTCCCAAGAAACAATAGAAAAAAAGAAAATAAATCAAAAGAAAAATATACACAAAACAATAAGAATTACGAGGTTCGGCAATAGCCTATATCCACGGGCAACGACAAAGAATTTCAATGTTGACCAAAAACTTTTTTAATTGTAATGATCATATATATATATATATATATAGAGAGAGAGAGAGAGAGAGAGAGAGAGAGAGAGAGAGAGAGAGAGAGGATAAACCCTTCCCCAATTAATTGGTTCTTTAACTGTTATGAGTCAAGTCAATAAATCATTTTTTTCACTCAAAAGTAAGATTGGAGGTATTCAAATTTATTTATGAAAAAAAAAAGGGAAAGAATAAAGAACCAAGAAAGATTTTATTTTTTAACAGAGTATGTATGCAAGTGGTCATCTCTCTATTCCTGGCATCTTTTAGAAAAAAAACCACTGAAAATGAAAGCTGGTAGAAAAGAACATTCATAGAAAGCCTCTTTTTGAAATCAATTATACAATGTTTTTATCATTTCAAGCTAACAAGTATGCCTCTTTGACTATAGGAATCAGATGAAGCAAAAGGGGATTAGACTCCAAACACCCTTTTTTTCTTGAAAATTTTGTACAAGCCAACTTAAGTGTGTCCAGTTGTCAAACAGAGAAAGCTCAAAAATTATCAAGATTGATTGTGAAAATATTTTAGACCTAAGAAATATCTCCAAACAAATAATAGGAATGAAAAAATTAAATCAAAAGAAAAATATAAGCAAAACACTAAGAATTACTAGGTTTAGCAATAGCCTACATCCTTGGGTGACGACAAAGAATTTCAATGTTGAATGAAAGTTTTTTTAATTGTAATGATTATATATATATATATATATATAGAGAGAGAGAGAGAGAGAGAGAGAGAGAGAGAGAGAGAGAGAGAGAGAGAGAGAGAGAGAGAGAGAGAGGATAAATGCTTCTCCTAATAATTAGTTGTTTAACGGTTATGAGTCAAGTCAATAAATCATTTTTTTCACTCAAAAGTAAGATTGGAGCTAATCAAATTTTTTATTAAAAAAAATTAAAAAAGAAGGAAAGAATAAAGAACCAAGAAATTTTTTATTTTTTGACAAAGTATGTATACAAGTGGCCAGCTCTCTCTTCCTGGCATCTTTTAGAAAGAAAAAAAACTACTGAAAATGAGAGCTAGTAGAAAAGAACATTCATAGAAAGCATCTCTTTGAAATCAATTATACAATGTTTTTATCAATTCAAACTAAAAACGGTGCCTCTTTAAATATGGGGACTCACATGAAGCAAAAAAGGATCAATCTCTAAACACCCTTTTTTTCTTGAAAATTTTGAACAAGACAACTTAAGTGTGTCAAGCTGTAAAATAGCGGAAGCTCAAAAATTATCAAGAAGATTGATTGTGAAAATATTTTGGACCTAAGAAATATCTCCAAAAAAACAATAGGAACGAAGAAAATAAATCAAAAGAAAAATATACACAAAACATTTAGAATTACAAGGTTTGGCAAAAGCCTACATCCGTGGGCGGCGACAAAGAATTTCAATGTTGACTAAATTTTTTTTTTAATTGTAATGATTATATATATATATATATAGAGAGAGAGAGAGAGAGAGAGAGAGAGAGAGAGAGAGAGAGAGAGAGAGAGAGAGAGAGAGTGCAGATAAACCCTTCCCCAAGTAATTGGTTGTTTAATTGTTATGAGTCAACTCAATAAATCATTTTTTCACTCAAAATTAAGATTGGAGGTAATCAAATTTATTTATATGAAAAAAAAAAAAGAAAAAAAAAGGAAAGAATAAAGAACCAAGAAAGTTTTTATTCTTTAATAGAAAGTCATCTCTCTCTTCCTGGCATCTTTTAGAAAAAAAAAAACTACTGAAAATGAGAGCTAGTAGAAAAGAACATTCATAGAAAGCCTCTATTTGAAATCAATTATACAATGTTTTTATCAATTCAAACTAAAAACTATGCCTCTTTAAATATGGGAATTAGATGAAGCAAAAGAGGATCAATCTCTAAACATCCTTTTTTTCTTGAAAATTTTGAACAAGACAACTTAAGTGTGTCAAGCTATAAAATAGAGGAAGTTCAAAAATTATCAAGATTGATTGTGAAAATATTTTGGACCTAAGAAATATCTCCAAACAAACCATAGGAACGAAGAAAATAAATCAAAAGAAAAATATACACAAAACATTTAGAATTACAAGGTTCGGCAAAAGCCTACATCCATGGGCGGCGACAAAGAATTTCAATGTTGACTAAATTTTTTTTTTAATTGTAATGATTATATATATATATATATATATAGAGAGAGAGAGAGAGAGAGAGAGAGAGAGAGAGTGCAAATAAACCCTTCCCCAAGTAATTGGTTGTTTAATTGTTATGAGTCAAGTCAATAAATCATTTTTTCACTCAAAATTAAGATTGGAGGTAATCAAATTTATTTATATGAAAAAAAAAAGGAAAGAATAAAGAACCAAGAAAGTTTTTATTCTTTAATAGAAAGCCATCTCTCTCTTCCTGGCATGTTTTAGAAAAAAAAAACTACTGAAAATGAGAGCTAGTAGAAAAGAACATTCATAGAAAGCTTCTATTTGAAATCATTTTTACAATGTTTTTATCAATTCAAACTAAAAACTATGCCTCTTTAAATATGGGAATCACATGAAGCAAAAGAGGATCAATCTAAACACCCTTTTTTTCTTGAAAATTTTGAACAAGACAACTTAAGTGTGTCAAGCTGTAAAATAGCGGAAGCTCAAAAATTATCAAGATTGATTGTGAAAATATTTTGGACCTAAGAAATATCTCCAAACAAACAATAGGAATGAAGAAAATAAATCAAAAGAAAATTATACACAAAACATTTAGAATTACGAGGTTCGGCAAAAGCCTACATCCGTGGGCGGCGACAAAGAATTTCAATGTTGACTAAATTTTTTTTTAATTGTAATGATTAATGATTATATATATATATATATAGAGAGAGAGAGAGAGAGAGTGCAGACCCTTCCCCAAGTAATTGGTTGTTTAACTGTTATGAGTCAAGTCAGTAAATCATTTTTTCACTCAAAATTAAGATTGGAGGTAATCAAATTTATTTATATGAAAAAAAAAAGGAAAGAATAAAGAACCAAGAAAGTTTTTATTCTTTAATAGAAAGCCATCTCTCTCTTCCTGACATCTTTTAGAAAAAAAAAAACTACTGAAAATGAGGGCTAGTAGAAAAGAACATTCATAGAAAGCCTCTATTTGAAATCAATTATACAATGTTTTTATCAATTCAAACTAAAAACTATGCCTCTTTAAATATGGGAATCAGATGAAGCAAAAGAGGATCAATCTCTAAACATCATTTTTTCTTGAAAATTTTGAACAAGACAACTTAAGTGTGTCAAGCTGTAAAATAGCGGAAGCTCAAAAATTATCAAGATTGATTGTGAAAATATTTTGGACCTAAGAAATATCTCCAAACAAACAATAGGAACGAAGAAAATAAATCAAAAGAAAAATATACACAAAACATTTAGAATTACAAGGTTCGGCAAAAGCCTACATCCGTGGGCGACGACAAAGAATTTCAATGTTGACTAATTTTTTTTTTAATTGTAATGATTATATATATATATATATATATATAGAGAGAGAGAGAGAGAGAGAGAGAGAGAGAGAGAGAGTACAGATAAACTCTTTCCCAAGTAATTGGTTGTTTAACTATTATGAGTCAAGTTAATAAATCATTTTTTCACTCAAAATTAAGATTGGAGGTAATCAAATTTATTTATATGAAAAAAAAAGAAAAGGAAAGAATAAAGAACCAAGAAAGTTTTTATTCTTTAATAGAATAGGTATGCAAGTGGCCATCTCTCTTCCTGACATTTTTTGGAAAAAAACCACTGAAAATGAAAGCTTGTAGAAAAGAAAATTCATAGAAAGCCTCTTTTTGAAATCAATTATACAATGTTTTTATCAATTCAAACTAACAACAATGCCTTTTTAACTATAGGATCAGATGAATCAAAAGGGGGTCACTTTCCAAACACCCTTTTTTTCTTGAAAATTTTGAACAAGCCAACTTAAGCGTGTCCAGTTGTAAAATAGTGGAAGTTAAAAAATTATCAAGATTGATTGTGAAAATATTTTAGATTTAAGAAATATCTCTAAAAAAAATTGGAACAAAGAAAATAAATCAAAAGAAAAATATACACAAAACACTAAAAATTACGAGGTTCGGCAATAGCCTACATCCACGGGCAATGACAAAGAATTTCAATGTTGGCCAAAATTTTTTTTAATTGTAATGATTATATATATATATATAGAGAGAGAGAGAGAGAGAGAGAGAGAGAGAGAGAGAGAGAGAGAGAGAGAGAGAGAGAGAGAGAGAGAGAGAGAGGATAAACTCTTCCCCAAGTAATTGGTTGTTTAACTGTTATGAGTCAAGTCAATAAATCATTTTTTTTTACTCAAAAGTAAGATTGGATGTAATCAAATTTATTTATTAAAAAAAAAAAAAAGAAAAGGAAAGAATAAAGAGCTAAGAAAGTTTTTATTCTTTAATAGAGTAGATATGAAAGTGGTTATCTCTCTCTTCCTAGCATCTTTTAAAAAAAAAACCACTGAAAATGTGAGCTGGTAGAAAAAAACATTCATAGAAAGCCGCTTTTTGAAATCAATTATACAATGTTTTTATCAATTCATACTAACAACTATGCCTCTTTAACTATAGGAATCAGATGAAGCAAAATGGGATCAGTCTCCAAGCACCCTTCTTTTTCTTGAAAATTTTGAACCAGCCAACTTAAGTGTGTCCAGTTGTAAAATAGTGGAAGATAAAAAATTATCAAGATTGATTGTGAAAATATTTTGACCTACGAAATATCTCCAAACAAACAATAGGGACGAAGAAAATAAATCAAAAGAAAAATATACACAAAACACTAAGAATTACGAGGTTTGACAATAGCCTACATCCACGAATGACAACAAAGAATTTCAATGTTGATTGAAATTTTTTTTAATTGTAATGATTATACACACACATACACACACATATATATATATATAGAGAGAGAGAGAGAGAGAGAGAGAGGGAGGATAAACCCTTCCCCAAGTAATTGGTTGTTTAACTGTTATTAGTCAATTCATTAATTCATTTTTTTCACTCAAAAGTAAGATTGGAGGTAATCAAATTTATTTATTAAAAAAAAAGGAAAAATAAAGAACCAGGAAAGTTTTTGATCTTTAACAGAGTAGGTATGCAAGTGGTCATCTCTCTTTTCCTAGCATCTTCTAGAAAAAAAAATACCACCGAAAATGAAAGTTGGTAGAAAAGAACATTCATAGAAAGCCTCTTTTTGTAATCAATTATACAATGTTTTTATCAATTCAAACTAACAACTATGCCTCTTTAACTATAGGAATTAGATGAATCAAAAGGGGATCAATCTCCAAACACCCTTTTTTTGTCGAAAATTTTGAACAAGCCAACTTAAGTGTGTCTAGTTGTAAAATAGTGGAAGTTCAAAAATTATCAAGATTGATTGTGAAAAAATTTTAGACCTAAGAAATATCTCTAAACAAACAATTGGTACGAAGAAAATATATCAAAAGAAAAATATACACAAAACACTAACAATTATGAGGTTTGGCAATAGCCTACATCCACAAGCGATGACAAAGAATTTCAATGTTGACTAAAATTTTTTGTAATTGTAATGATTATATATATATATATATATAGAGAGAGAGAGAGAGAGAGAGAGAGAGAGAGAGAGAGAGAGAGAGAGAGAGAGAGAGAGAGAGAGAGGCTAAACCCTTCCCTAAGTAATTGGTTGCTTAACTGTTATGAATCAAGTCAATAAATCATTTTTTTCACTCAAAAGTAAGATTGGAGGTAATCTAATTTATTTATATATAAAAAAAGGAAACAATAAAGAACCAAGAAGGTTTTTATTCTTTAACAGAGTAGGTATGCAAGTGGTCATCTCTCTCTTCCTGGCATTTTCTAGAAAAAACCATTTAAAATGAGAGTTGGTAGAAAAGAACATTCATAGAAAGCCTCTATTTGAAATCAATTATACAATGTTTTTATTAATTCAAACTAACAACTATGCCTCTTTAAATATAGGAATCAGATGAAGCAAAAGAGGATCAATCTCCAAACACCCTTTTTTTCTTGAAAATTTTGAACAAGCCAACTTAAGTGTGTCAAGTTGTAAAATAGCAGAAGCTCAAAAATTATCAAGATTGATTGTAAAAATATTTTGGACCTAAGAAATATCTTCAAACAAATAATAGGAACGAAGAAAATAAATCAAAAGAAAAATATACACAAAACACTAAGAATTACGTGGTTCGACAATAGCTTACATCCACGGGAGATGACAAAGAATTTCAATATTGAATGGAAATAATTTTTAATTGTAATGATTATATGTGTGTGTGTGTGTATATATATATATATATATATAGAGAGAGAGAGAGAGAGAGAGAGAGAGAGAGAGAGAGAGAGAGAGAGAGAGAGAGAGAGAGAGAGAGAGGATAAACCCATCCCAAGTAATTAGTTGATTGTTTAGCTATTATGAGTCAAGTCAATAAATCTTTTTTTTTTTTCCTCTCAAAAGTAAGATCGGAGGTAATCAAATTTATATATATATATATATATATATATATATAAAAAGGGAAAGAATAAAGAACGAAGGCAAGACAACGCAAACAGTAGATTTTTTTTTTTTTTTTTTTTAAAGAACAAAAACACTAGTTAAATTCACATTTCCAGACCAAAGACAATGGGCTTAAACTAATAAGTAACAACAACTGATTTTTTTATTACTAAATTCCTCACTTTCCCTCAACAATCTCTTTCTTTTTTCCTTTTCCACGTTCTTCTTTTTCTTTTTTTCTTTTTTTTTACCCCTTTTCTTCCTAGAGGATCAATTTCCTCCCACCTTTGTAGATGATTCACTGTACCAATGATTATATTTGAAAGGAATTTCTTAAATCTGACATAAAGCGATTTCTTAACAGGTACCTTATAATGCCAGTTAACACAACTCATATTATATTTGAAAGGATACAGGGGAAACCTCATTCAATGGTAAACCTAACTACATCATTATATTGTTTTTCTAACAAGGATATCAAAGTGGTATGGGAAGTTGAGGTTGTTCGAATAACATGTTCAGGTGAGGCTCTTTATAAACGGGCCATCCATGTTGAGGCCCTTGAGGGTTTTTTTTCTCCCGTAGGTGGTTTCCTAATTCCTACATCTATTGCACTTACCAAATATTAATGTGAATTATCATTCTTTCCGAATATCAAGGTAATTTTAGGCATTAAAAACTCATTGATATTTGAAGAGCTCTTATAGTTTTTCTAATTCTTAAATACACTAAATAAATATCTCATACATTTAACAATAAATGGCAACCGATTGTTATGAAATTGTGTATGAAATTATAAACCAAACCCATTTAACAAAAATATAGAATTAATTGATCATGTGCAAATGAACAACTATAATATGCCTAAAATATTACTGCATTTAACATCTATATGAAAATTTATAAGCAAGCTGGCATTTAAGAGTAGCAATAGAAAAACTCACATACATATGAATAAATTTACAGAAGCAACTATCAATACTTACAGCTAAAAGATTCTAAGTTTTGACATCAAAACACACCTAGGGAAAGCTTCTAAGTTAGCCTTAGTTCAAAAATATTTGTAAAATTAAGTCCATGTGGAATAGGATTGGCAGATCATTGTGCCAAAAAAGAAATACATTTTCCAACTCAAAAGAAAACATAACAAATAAAGAACAAAAGAAGCAAGTAAGCAAGGGATTTATGCTTGATTGCCAACCTAGATTTATATATTTTTCTTTCTCTTTTATCTAACCTCTTTTCTTCATACCAACATATTATTTCTTTTCCTTTTCTAAAAATTTATTTTCTCATTCATTTATTAGATTTCTTTATACATTTTATTTATTTATTTTTAGCAATTTTTTTTTTTAATTAGCATATGATGCAACAGATAACACGACATAATTTTTGTTGGTTCTATTTATCATGGGCCTCAAGTGCAAGATTAATTTATTTCCTCTAAAAAAAAATTGTTCTATTTCTAGGGTTCACTAGTACACTAATGTTTAATCGTCTCCTAAAAGAAAGCTAGTGGTAAGATAGTAACTGAGCAAATCATAGATCAATTTAATTATGTCATATATTCAATAAAAATATTCACATAATTTTATTTGTGATTATAATATGCTTTTTTACTTAGGAGATATGATATAATTAATTGAATTTCTTTTATTATCTTTTATATAAAAAATTCATAAATGTTGATAAAAAAATTTATTAGTTAATTTAACTATTTTCATTCAAAAACTTAGATTCGTAGCTGTAGTTAATTGGCCACTTGAACATTTTAGTATTTTAATCACTTTTGCTTCAAAATTATCGGGGCTTTGTTGTGTAATACTTCAAAGGCAAGAGGAATGGTACTTGAGTTCCTCTCTCTGCCTCCCCCCCCCCCCCCCCCCCCCCCCCCCCTTTTGCTTTTGTTTTCATCTTTTCATTTCTTTCTTTGTGATAAATATTAGATTGATTAGATTAACATAGAAAAGAAAAGGAAAGTTGATTGGTTTCACTATCATGATTCTCTTTCATAAAATGACTGGTAAAATTTGATTCTCTTAAAGAGAAGGAAAGTTGATTCTCTTTGTGATTCTCTTTCATAAAGTTGATTGGTAAAATTTCTTTTTTCTTTTAATTTTTTTATTTGTTGTAGTTGAAAAAAATTAAGAAATAAAAAATAAAAAAGCAAAAGAAAAAAGAAGGAATCTATGTGCTTTAAGAAAATTTACCATCTCTTGTATTAAAAAACACTAATAAAACAAAAAAGAAAAAGGGAAAAAAAATTAAAAAATGTAATCTATGCTCTTTAAGAAATCTTTCCACCTCTTCATATTCATTTCTACTAACCAAGAAAAAAAGAAACAACATCAAGACAAATACACTTTGTAGAAGTACACTTTTGTTCCTTTTCCTCATAGAATCTGAGTCTTTTTTTTTAAATGATTATCCCAATATTGAATGTTATATTTTGGGAGCCTTATATTAATCATGTCAAACATTGCTAGTAAAATTTGTTACGTCTAATAAGCATAAGATATATATCAGTTTTTCCATTATATTGTAGTTCATCATCACTTTGTGTCCTAAAGAGCAAATGCAAAAACACTTTTGTGTCCTACATGAACTCATCTAACTCCTGGGCTCTTAAGTTTAGAAGTCCATTTCTCAACATTGAGAGTTAGACAACTTTTTGTGCTTGCCTATATTATGGACTATCATAGAACCACCCAAGCCATTGGTTTGATTGGAACTTTGACATTTTGCCTTTTCAGACCAGGGGAAAAACAATATGTTAACCAAAACCCATTCTCTTATAACCCACCCAATTCTGCCGAAGGCCATGATTAGCGCACGAACACACACAAAAATTGCAAAAATAAAATAAAAAACCTTAAGCAATCTATTAGGATTTTTTAATTTTTTATGTTGACTAAATTCCAAGATAGAAGTTTCTTTGTAATGAAAAGTTTCATTGTTTTTTAAGAATTTAAATTTGTAATTGTTCGGTGTAATTGAGTTTGTTGTTCACTGTGCACATCTACAAATACTGGTCAAGCGAGCTTATGAATGGTCGAGGAAATATAAGAAGAAATTTAGAGGTTTGGACAGATTTCAACATTTAGTTGTCAATTAGCTCACTATGAAATTAGCTAACATTCAGTTTAAGCTATCTTGAAAAACTTAAAAGGTAAAGTGGGTGGAAAATCTCAGACATGCTAGGTAATTAAGGAGTATGGCAACAACAATATTCTCGAAGCTTACTTAACTATCCATTACAATATTTTCAATCTACATATTTAAGTACAACATGGCCTTCCTCCCAGGAGATTATTCTTAACCGCAAGTAATCATAATTTTCCACTAAGAAGATAATCTAGTATTTCTATAACACTCTTCCAGGAAGCGTCTTGGCAAAACATTGACTGGAAATTATTTTTAACTGTAATGATATATATATATATATATATATAGAGAGAGAGAGAGAGAGAGAGAGAGAGACCCTTCCCCAAGTAATTGGTTCTTTAACTGTTATGAGTCAAGTCATTAAATCATTTTTTTTTTCACACAAAAGTAAGACTAGAAGTAATCAAAGTTATATATAATAAAAAAAAGGAAAGAACAAAGAATCAAGAAAATTTTTATTTTTTAACAGAGTAGGTATGCAAGTAGCCATCATACTCTTCCTAACATCTTCTAGGAAAAACCACTGAAAATGAGAGCTGGGAGAAATGAACATTCATAAAAAATTTAAAATCTGTGAATTATTCCAGAAATATCCCTAAAAAAAAGTCCAAATAGAAAATTACATGTAAAGTAAAACATACTAATCCATGCAAATGTTGAAAGTAACACACTATCTACTACATCTTTATGCATCTATTTAAAAAGTAAATAAATAAATAAAGGCCTAATCAAAATATGAACATGGATTCTTGAATGATCACGTCAATGTAGAAATCTAAGGCATTGAGTGAGTGACCCATATTATTATTAATTATTTAGGACGTATTTTGCAAGTTGAAGGAAATTAATAAAACAGATGTAGGCCCACTCTGTCTTCTTCATTACAAAAATTAGAGTCCCTAATTTATAGTATATTTCTCTATGTTTCAATTTTCAAACAAAATCACTTTCATGTGTTATCTATTAAAGAATATATATGATCTTTTTGTTTTTTTCTTGACAAATTTATTCTCTCTCTCTCTCTCTCTCTCTCTCTCTCTCTCTCTCTCTCTCTCTCTCTCTCTCTCTCTCTCTCTCATGTGATGAAATAAAATATGAACTAAAACAATAAGCACAACAATAGTAATTGTCTTGACAATAAATGACAAGGGTGCCACGACTTGACTCAATTATCCTACCTACTACCTTAACAGATTTATTGTGCATAATTTCTTTCCCCCTTCCTTGCGGAAATAATACCTTAGGGAGTCTTCTACTGAATAATACGTAAATATAATATATAAGAAAACCATCTAACCCAAATGACTTAAATATATAAGTTTGAGGCCAACTATATTATATTAACTACTTACTTTTTTAATTCTTGTTCACATGGATGGAGCCATCATTGGACCAGGGGGCAATGCCTCCACCCCCACCCCCCCAAATTTTTTTTTTTTAAAAATATTATTATATGTATGTGTATAATAATATTAAAGAATATATATGATCTTTTTGTTTTTTTCTTGACAAATTTATTCTCTCTCTCTCTCTCTCTCTCTCTCTCTCTCATGTGAGGAAATAAAATATGAACTAAAACAATAAGCACAACAATAGTAATTGTCTTGACAATAAATGACAAGGGTGCCATGACTTGACTCAATTATCCTACCTATTGCCTTAACAGATTTATTGTGCATAATTTCTTTCCCCCTTCCTTGCGGAAATAATACCTTAGGGAGTCTTCAACTGAATAATACGTAAATATAATATATAAGAAAACCATCTAACCCAAATGACTTAAATATATAAGTTTAAGGCCAACTATATTATATTAACTACTTACTCTTTTAATTCTTGTTCACATAGATGGAGCCATCATTGGACCAGGGGGCAATGCCCCCACCCCCACCCCCCCAATTTAAAAAAAAAAAAAAAAAATTATTATATGTATGTGTATAATAATATTAAAGAATATATATGATCTTTTTGTTTTTTTCTTGACAAATTTATTCTCTCTCTCTCTCTCTCTCTCTCTCTCTCTCTCTCTCTCATGTGAGGAAATAAAATATGAACTAAAACAATAAGCACAACAATAGTAATTGTCTTGACAATAAATGACAAGGGTGCCATGACTTGACTCAATTATCCTACCTACTGCCTTAACAGATTTATTGTGCATAATTTCTTTCCCCCTTCCTTGCGGAAATAATACCTTAGGGAGTCTTCAACTGAATAATACGTAAATATAATGGGTCCGTTTGGATACAACTTATTGTTACTGAAAGTTGTTGAAAACTGAAAACACTGTAGCAAAATAATTTTTAAATGTATGAATAGTACCGTGAGACCAATTTTTAATATTTTTTTAATTGTAAATAGTACATGAACAGTGCGTAAACAGTGCACACACTGTTTATGAACAGTAATTTTTGTCTCTAAAAAGTCAAGAAATCCAGCCAAAAAAAAAAAAAAAAAAAAAAAACTGAAACGCAGCTCAACGTAATGCAACTTTGAGAGCTATCCAAACGCATACAATATATAAGAAAACCATCTAACCCAAATGACTTAAATATATAAGTTTGAGGCCAACTATATTATATTAACTACTTACTCTTCTAATTCTTGTTCACATGGATGGAGCCATCATTGGACCAGGGGGCAATGCCCCCACCCCACCCCCCCCCCCCCCCCCCCCCAATTTTTAAAAAAAAATATTATTATATGTATGTGTATCGATTTTAGCAATTTTGTTGTATAAAATTACATTTTATTTTCCTTAAACAATATTATTGATTCTTTTAAAAATAATACTATACTCACAAACTCTTTTACAAATTGTTTTGATAGCAAATTCTTATTGATTCGCATATGAGCCCACTATTCATATCATTTTTTTATTTACCAGTAACCACTTATCACGTCAGTAATTTATAAAAAAAAAAGTTTGAAACTCTAACATTTTCCTCATTTAGTGACCATAAAAATATTTATAAATCTAAAACAAAATATATAAGCCCCATAAAAATAACTCAACAACAAAAGTTACCAATAGTAAAACTAAAAAAATTAAGCTCAATTAACCAATTTTATCCAAAATAAACAACCCTCTGTTGGGGTTTATGTCTTAAAATCCAATTTATTGGCATGTCATAAATAATTAGATTGTTTAATTATATGAGACGGTTTATAAATGAACTAATGAGACATTATTTTAGTCCATGAGATACATAGTATGTGAATCATAGAAGATATAAATCACAAGTTCTTTGTAAACTCAGAATTTTAGTTCGTAGTCGGTGATGAAATTGGGCATTTCATCTGCGAAGACTATAACATATCAACTAAGAGGATTTGTCTTGATCATGAAAGTGGAGACTTCTAGTTGATATGTTGATATGTTTTAAGAGTTAAGATATATTAAACTGGACCGCTGTGAGATTTATTATTCTCCTAATAACTGTCAATTGAATAATAAATCTCACGACTTTTATTTACATTAACTTTAAATCCTGAGAGAATAATGGACCTGATTATGAGATATAGGTTGCTTTGATATATCAGGAGTGAGATCTATAAGTTACGGTCAAAACCTCAGTATGTTGGGCAACCACATTTAGTGTTGATGGAATATATATTCTCAAGATGGAATTCATAATTTCTTAACGGAGATATAAAATATTCCCTTGAGATAAGTTTAATAGATTTGGTTATTCAAAGTGTTAGGCCCAACCACTTTAGTAAGGAGTTACTAAAATATATATTTATGGAATTAGATTTCATAAATATATGATAAATAACATAAAGGATTAAATCGGGTACTTAAGGGTTAAGATGTAGTAAGCTTCAAAGTGGCAGTCTATATTCATGACTTTGTATTATTACAAATATTTTAATGAAGGGGTTGTATGTATAATGGTATTGAATATAATTAATGGTAACTTTGGACTTGTCAAGAGTTGACAGAAAAGCCCAAGGCCCATTGCAGCTAGAGTCTTATTTGTTCCCTTTGGTCCCATCTCAAACCACAAACTAAAACCCAATTGGGTAGGCCCAAAAGGCTAACCTAATTAGATAATCAGTCATTATTTAATAAGAGTTATTAAATAAAGAAACTACGAGAATAGTTTTAACATACATATGATGAAAAGAAAAGAAATCAGTTTTTCTTCACAAGGAGAAAAAGAAGGTTTTTTCTTTGAGAGTCTATGTACAAAAGACAGATTGAGAGACCACACATCTTGGGCACCATGTGGAATTGAGATGAAGATTAAAGGTATTCTCAAGTCATGGTTTTGAATTTCACTGCATCAAAGTATGCTTTCTATTCTTTGTTCTAAAATTCAAGGTTACATGTTATCTTTCATGATTGAAGTAGATTCGTGTTTGTTGCTTCCGCTGTGTGTTTTGTATGAGATACACGTGTATAAGTAAATTTCATAATTTTGTTCTGACCCATAAATAAAAAATAAAAAAATAAAAATAAAATAAAATAAAAAAAACTCAACAACTAAGTAGTATCTTTGTTAGAGGTTGAAACCGCTACACACAACCAATAGTAAAGCCGCCCCCCTAGCTTAAAGCTCTAGCTCTGTCCCTGCTTGTTCAATGTGGAAATTTACTCACACACGTGTATTCCCAAGTCTTCCACCATTGACTTGACTCAATTCTCATACTTTGTAGTTTGTATAAAACTGTCACAGCAATGAATAGAGGAGTAATACTATTACTACATTTTTACAATGGGATGGTCCTTGGTGAATAGCTTATTGTGGGGTTTGATCATTGTAGTTCAACTTCACAGGCCTAAAGGTTGCATTGAAGAAGAGTGGATGAGTCTAATAGAGAAATTAAGAAGTTTGTGAGGTCCACCCTCGATGTGGACAAAAATGGAAAGAAGCATATAAAAATCTAATCAACCAAAAACAAAAGAACAGAGAGAGATGAGAGAGCGAGACTAGACAAGAAGAGAGATGAGAGTTTGTCTCAATTCTCACATCATTTGAAACACATTGGGGCTTGTCTAAGCTAGGGTCATATCACATATTCATACGTACCAACTCACTTAATTCTTAGAAATATAGATTTTTGGGCTCGGCTAAGGTCATATTATTATTTTTTTAATATTTTAAAAAAATAGCTTGTTGTTATATTAAGTGTGTGGTATTCTGTAAACAGTTAGTTGTTTAATATAATATAATCCTTTTAACCAAAAAAAAAAAAAAAAAAGTGTGTGGTATTGGTGTTAATAGGGTCTATTCTATTTGTAGGCTTATTGGGCCTCCCAAGTCCCAGGTGTCCCAATTAATCAAATGTTGGTTCAGTTTCTTGTGGTTTATGAGGCACATGATTCTAAGTTATGGCCTTATGGGAGTTTCTAATAACTATTGCTGGTTTTTAATCAAATGGGCTGGAGTTACATGTACTATTGGGTCAGATAAAAGAGTTTTAGAGAGAGTTCATGGGCTCAATATATGGTCCATTTAGTAGGTCAATGACAGATCATTTCTTTATTTCAGACCATCTTCTCTACTACATCTTCTCCTACATGCCTTACTACGACCCATTTCTCATTTATTAGAGCTATTATCAGAAGCAGACGTCATAGGTTGAAACTCTCTCTCTAAAAAAAAAAGACTATTTCTCCTACTTACTAGTAACTTAAAATACTTATTAATTCATCTCAAAAAAAAAAAAAAAAAAACTTATTAATTAATAAGGACTCTTTCTCCTTGTCAATTCATGATTCATTTTTTTTTTTTAATTTACTAAAACACTAACTTCTCCACTCTAAGACTCATTAGCCACATGAAACTTATCTCATTTAATTTTTCAACTTGTTTTTTTAATCAATTCACTTAAATCATTTTTTAATTATAAAATGCTCCAAAAGATGCCTTTGTCTTTCAAAAAAAAAAAGAAACAGAACAAAACAAAAAATGCCTTAAAATTATGCTTAAGCGACAAGCATGACTTGTACAAAGAGTATCTTATTATCAAATGCCGTGTGAAAATTTCTCAAAAGATTCTCAAATTAAAAAAAAAAAAATGAATATTTTGTCCACAAAAAAAAAAAAAAAAAAAAAAAAACAATAATTGTGGTCTGTACTACGAGTCAATTGAACAAAAATGCTCCAACGGGATGGCTTTGAATTATAATTTTCTTTTTCGGCCGTTGACTTAACTCAATTCTCCTAATGACAACCTTTGGAGAATACGAAGAGTAAATTGTACCGATAATTTTTTACTCTCTTTTTCAACCATAGAGTTGACTCAATTTTCCAACTTGGTATTAAACTGATCATGGGCAATGAATAGAGGAGTATCACTATTGCTACATTTTCAAAATGGGATGGTCCTCCGTGAAGAGCTTACGGTGGGGTTTGATAGTTCTAGTTCAAATTCATGGGCATAGAGGTTGCTTTGAAGAAGAGAGGATGGATCTTTTAGAAATCAAAGAGTTTGTGAGGTTCAACAAATATGTTGATAAAGATCATCTTCTCCCTTCATGGGTTGATAACCATGAAAGTGAGTGTCGTGAGAGGGCCCACTCTCTCTCCACAAAATTAGGGATTTAAACTTTTATCGGGAATAAAGAGAAAATATGGTTTCTAATGCTGTCTCTATTTGAGACTTTTAAGGAGTTAAGAAATCTTCATTTATCCTCAAATAGAATTGGTGGTTGGGTTGAGAATTATGGTATGTTAATGGCGTGTTCTATTTATTTGTTTCTTATTATATTTTTCAAAGATTACAGAAAAAGATGGTTTTGATACTAAATTAGTGTTATACTAATGTATTTAGTGTGAGAATTACAGGATTTCATTTTATCATATGAATTATACTTGCTTTAATATTTAAGTTTTTTGCCAATGGGGGCTTGGCTCAGCTGGATATGGTTCGTTCGCTCTGCCAAACACGCTCATGTTCGATTCCTGCTACCAGCAGGAGTCCGTTGGTGGGCATCCTTAATTCCAACGGGTGGTAAAGGTGGGCCCCTCTACGAAAGGGAGCGGCCCATCGGCTGCCACCTGGTGCCCTGGCTGGGGGCTGGTGTAACCTAGCTAACCCCTATTTTCTATTCTCAAAAAAAAAAAATTTAAGTTTTTTCTTGTTATTTGACAATTTTAATTAATTAACTCGTACATCATATGGTTCATAATATTAAGTGCTTTTTTTTTGTTTAGGTCGTTTTCTCTGTAAAACAATTGATTTTTGCTTACATGTTAGCTTCACATTTCTTCAAGCAAATTTTTTTTTTTTTTTTGTATCAAATTAAATGGAAATGTTAACATGTATTAGGATAAGTGGGCTTTAGGCTCACCTTGTTTACTTGTATAATACACTTACTTGTACTGCACACTCTGTCTCCCATATAAAAGTACTCATGTATATTCTATTACTTATTTAGTATTTCTAACCCGAAAAACATAAGTAATATACTAAAAATTGGTCTTTGAGTTCTCTTTAATTGAATCTATCATTAAAACTACTTATTGCACTATATTATATCCCATGCTATAACCACGTATCTCATTAGATGTACTACATATGTTTTATTATCACTGTGTCTGCAAAAAAACATATGTAGTTAGATGTACTACATGTATCTCCTATATAAAGACACTCATGTGTATTCTATTACTTATTCAATATTTCTAACAGGAAAAAACATAAGAAATATACAAATTGGTCTTTGAGTTCTCTTCAATTGACTCTATCATTAAAACTACTTATTGCACTATATTATATCCCATGCTATAACCATGTATCGCATTAGATGTACTACATATGTTTTATTATCACTGAGTCTTCAAAAAAAGAGAAAAAAAAAAAAAAAATCCATCACTGTAACATAGATTACTATAATTTTGTTTCTCATCTTCTTTTTCCCTTTCGAAATTCATACATGTATATACTATATATACCAAAGAATCTCTCTTCAAATATGAATTAATTAAAATGTTTCACGTATTTTTTTCCTCGTGAAACTCTATTACTACAAGTTTCCAATTAATTTAAAAAGCTATTTTGGATTCGTCCAACTTAAAGTTATTGAAGAAATTCAATAGATGTTTCATTATTATTTTTCTTAAGCAATTTAAAAAAAAAAAATTATAATTTTTAGTATTAAGTAATTCCAGTTACGATGTTGGACCTTTCTCATAACTTTCTTTTGGGATCATTATCTTTGCGGTCAAGCAGTACTTTACAATATTTACATTTGGAAGAGAACATGTTTTCAGGATCAATACCAAAAGCTTTTCTCAATATTTCAAAGCTTTTGACCTTGGATATCGGTAACAACCGTTTGTCAGGCAACATTCCTAGTGCAATTGATAAAGCTCTCAACTTAAGAATTTTGTTATTGCGAGGAAATCGTATGAGTGGCACTATTCCAACACAGTTATGTCAATTGATCAAAATAAATTTAATGGATCTCTCTAGAAACTTCATTTCTGGGACAATACCTCACTGCTTTCCACACATTGTCCCTAAGGAGACTCTGAATTTTCGTTTATTTCTTGGAATTGAGTTTGGTTCCATCAATATAGATATTTATGAACCGTTCGAAAATTTTGTCCAACAAGATGAAGCTATCTTTGTTACGAAACATAGGCTTAGCACTTAAATTCATTCACTAAACTTGTCTCACAATCAACTGACAGGTTCCATTCCAAAGACATTGTCAAATTTGACTGAATTAGAGAGCTTGGATCTTTCTCACAATAGTTTGAGGGGAGAAATCACTCTATAATTACTTGAGCTTACCTTTCTGGAGGTGTTTAGTGTCGCTTATAACAATTTAACAGGTAGGACCCCGGATATTAGAGCACAATTTGAAACTTTTGATGCAAGTAGCTATTAAAGAAATCCATTTCTTTGAGGACTCCCATTGGAGAAAAATTGCACCAGGAGAGTAACTGAGCAAATCATAGATCAATTTAATTATATCATATGTTCGATAAAAAAATTCACATAATTTTATTCGTTATTATAATATGCTTTGTTACTTAAGAGATATGATATAATTAATTGACCTTTTTATTATCTTTTATATTAATAATTCATAAATGTTGATAAAAAATTTTATTAGTTAATTTAACTATTTTCATTCAAAAAATTAGATTCGTAGCTGTAGTTAATTGGCCCGTTGAACATTTTAGTATTTTAAATAATTTTTTCTTCAAAATTACAAGTGCTTTCTTGAGTAATATTTCAAAGGCAAGAGGAATGGTACTGGAGTTTCTTTCTTTGTGATAAATATTAGATTGATTAGATTAACATAGAAAAGAAAAAGGAAAGTTGATTTTTTTTTTTTTGCTAAACTAAAAAGGAAAGTTGATTAGTTTCACTATCATGGTTCTCTTTCATAAAGTTATAATAAGGCCATTATTGTTGTAGTTGAAAAAATTAAGAAATAAAAAATAAAAAAGCAAAAGAAAAAAGAAGGAATCTATGTGCTTTAAGAAATTTACCATCTCTTGTATTAAAAAAACATTAAGAAAAAGAAAAAGGAAAAGGGAAAGAAATTTAAAAAGTAACCTATGCTCTTTAAGAAATCTTTCCACCTCTTCATATTCATTTCTAATAAGTAATAACCAAGAAAAAGCTAAGAAACAACATCAAAACCAATACACTTTGAAGAAGTACACTTTTGTTCCTTTTCCTCATAGAATCTGAGTCATTTTAAAAAAAAATGATTATCCCAAAATTGAATGTTATATTTTGGGTGCCTTAAATTAATCGTGTCAAACGTTGCTAGTAAAATTTGTTACGTCTAATAAGCAAAAAAATATCAGTTTTTCCATTATATTGTAGTTCATCATCACTTTGTGTCCTAAAAAAGCAAATGCAAAAACACTTTGTGTCCTAAGTGAATTCATCTAACTCCCGGGCTCTAAGTTTAGAAGTCCATCTCTCAACATTGAGAGTTAGACAACTTTTTGTGCTTGCCTATATTATGGGCTATCATAGAACCACCCAAGCCATTGGTTTGATTGGAATTTTGTCATTTTGCCTTCTCAGACCAGGGGAAAAATAATATGTTAACCAAAACCCATTCTCTTATAACCCACCCAATACTGCCGAAGGCCATGATTAGCACACGAACACAGACAAAAATTATTAAAAAATCAAATAAAAAACCTTAAGCAATCTATTAGGATTTTTAATTTTTTATGTTGACTAATTTCCAAGATAGAAGCATCTATAAAAAATTTCAAAGATAGAAGTTTCTTTGTAATGAAAAGTTTCATTGTTTTATAAGAATTTAAATTTGTAATTATTTGGTGTAATTGAGTTTGTTGTTCACTGTGCACATCTACAAATATTGGTCAAGCGAGCTTATGATTGGCCGAGGAAATATAACTTATATAAGAAGAAATTTAGAGGTTTGGACAAATTTCAACATTTAGTTGAGGAACAGAGTCATCAATTAGCTCACTATCAATTAGCTCACTATGAAAATTAGCTAACATTCAATCTAAGCTATCTTGAAAAACTTAAAAAGGTAATGTGGGTGGAAAATGTAGGACATGTTGGGTAATTGAGGAGTAAGGTAACAACAATATTCTCAAAGCTTATTTAACTATCCATTCCAATATTCTCCATCCTCGTATTTAAGTACATTACCAAAATCCCTCCTTAATAATACCCTTATATCTTCAAGAACAGGTTCCAGTCTCCAGTATATGCAATCATCTTTTAGGAGCTTTTTCAACAAGTTTTTATTCTCCATCAGCACAATGACACTATGAATCCCTTTCTCTCAACTGCCATCTCTTGATTCTCTTCAAATACTTCCATGTAGTTAAAAGTTCACTTTCAACTAGATTCTACTCTCTTTAGGTTGAAATTGAACTTGCAACCTTCAAGTTCTTGGTCCATTACCAGAAAGTCAGAAAGCAAACGGACTAGTTCTAGAGACAGCAAGGAAGACTTAAGCTAGGAACTCATAAGTTCAGCTAGACAGAATCAGATTCTCGGTCCATTAATATGAATATACATTTTAACTGTAATAATTATATATATATATATATATAACTGTTATGGGTCAAGTCAACAAAACTTTTTTTTTATAATTCAAAACTCAAAAATAAGATTGGATGTATCAAATTTATTTATAAAAAAAATTAATAATAAATAAGGAAAGAACAAAGACTCAAGAAAATTTTTATTCTTTCGATAAAACAAAGTAGGCATGCAAGTGGCCATCTCTCTTTTCCTAACATCTTCTAGGAAAAACCACTAAAAAGATAGCTGAGAGAAAAGAATATTCATAAAAAGTCTTTTTTTGACATCAATTATACAATGTTTTTACCAATTCAAACTAAAAATTATGCCTCTTTATCAATTATAATTTTTATATAGAAACAAAATTGAAAGTTTGAAATTTTAGTAATAAGTTTATGATTCCGAATCTTCCAATTCTTCAACTGTGATCATTAGTTGATTTCTCAATCTTTAGAGCTAAACTTCTAGATTATGAATTAAAAAGTGAACACATAAATTTGTATTGGATTTAGTTCTTTTCAAAGTAGTATACAACTGCATTAATCTTTGACCTTTTGTACAAATGCCAAACCAGGTATGTACACAGCAAATAGACTCTTGACTTTGCCTTTTAGGTTTCTTTAAACGGTTACATTACATGGGATGAACTTGATTAATGCTATATTAACAAAATAAAAGAGAAGAAAGAGAAAGTTCGTAATAACCAGTATACCCTTTCAAAAATAACAACTATGCCTCTTTAACATGAATAATGGGATTATTAACAAAACAATTAGAGATAATAGGATTGCAAGATTGGCTGTGGGACTTGATCAAACACGCAATTGAGATTGTTAGGAGATATTAGATCATAAGGTTTAGTAACGTCCATGTACTAATAATCTATAGGAAAAAAAAAAAAAAAACAATTAATTTGGAGTCTTTCAAAAGAAAAAGAAACAAAATTGAAATTTGGAGTCTTTCAAAAAACCCACTCTCTAAAAATTATAATTACCACACAGAAATCAAGAAAGAAGCTACCAGTACCCAAACACTATTTTTTTTTTCACTTTTCACATTATAATAGTATTAAAAGTGAAAAATAATTTATTTGACAATCACAACTTCTAGCTACAAGAGGAGAAATTTAGATATAGAACAGGAAAACAAAAAAAGCCCAGATATAAATTTAACGTTTCTCCCCTTTTTCACTGTTTCCCATCATTCAAACAGAAATTGAACAAAAAAAAAATATAAATTGTGGAGAGTATTAAAATAAAATAAAATTTTTTTAAAAAAAAAAAAAAACAGAGAATTCACAGAGAGTAATGAATAAGAGAAGAGAGAGGACCTTGAGGATATGCTGCGGATGGATCACGTTGTCAAGGTCGATGAGATGAAGAGAGAGAAAAACAGTCGATTGAAGAGGAAAACTATGGTTGGTGGGATATAATTGTAGAGAAATGTTGATATAATTGTAGGAGTGGAGTAGGTAGAAAGATATTATTACTATTAATTTAAGCAAAGCTGAAACGTTTGACCCAACAAGTTGCCCAAAAGATTAAATTTGATTTTGAAGAGGAGAAAGATTTATACCATGTAAAGGTATTTCTTTTGCTGAATACCTCTGCTTATTATATTCATAATTATGCCTTTTGAAATTTTTTTTTTTGAGGAACAGCCTTTTGATTTAGTTGGCCACTGACTTCATCAATTTACTTTCTCATTTTGTATAGTTGCGTGATGCCACACTACCAGATTCAAATATTTCTTGCAAATGCAGTGTGATAAAAGAAGATAAAAGGCTTCAGCTTTACAAGGCAAGTTTTCTGCTTAATATTGATGCACATTGCATTCAAATCATGCTTAGGTCTGAACTTGTTACCTGGGGTGCTGATGATTTGTTTTCTTCCTGTTTTATTAATTTTATGTGACAAATAAATCAATTTAACGTGAAAAGTATAGTGTAAAAAAGATGATGAGGTTTAGTATCTCCTAGTTGCTGCCTTTTTTGTTTTGGACAAATGGAATTTTTCTTACTATTTAAGGTTTGGGATTTGATTCATTATGGAGAGAGAGAGAGAGAGAGAGAGAGAGAGAGAGAGAGAGAGAGGGTTTTTTTTTTTTTTTTTTTTTTTTCTAGGTATGTGACTTTCCTTCCAATTGTTTATTATGTGTGATTTGAGACTTATGTTCAAATGTCACACTGTTCTTGTAGATTTAACTACAACAAGTGCGTCATACGGTCGTAGACATATCGTGCCTTGATAAAAACTTAGACCTAAGGCTGATGCCATCCAACAAGAGGATCTTAACAACTCTCACGGTAAGTTTCTTGTCTATATTTGCGGTCTATAAAAGGCTTAAAACTATCATATGAGAGAGTTTTAGCACGGTATTTCTTTCTCCTGAGAGTCTAAGATTTAAATTTGTGACCAAACTAATTTATGTGCTCTCCAGGATGATGAGATGCAAAGCATTAGAAGTCTTATTAATTCTGCAATTCTGGATCCAGATGTGAAGGGTGGGTTGAGGTGGCCCTTGGGGAGGACATCTTCTGGAGGTAGATATTGTGTGGTGGGGGTTTCGCACACAATAGCTAAAGATTATAAAAGTTCATCATTGAGGCTGAAAGTGAGACATGCCGATCGATATGATTTTAAAACTTCAACTAGGGAAACTACAAGGGAGATAACTCTGAAGTTGAAAAACATTGTCTCATTATTACAGGTAAGTAACATATATAACTGGATGCTTATTCTAAGTGAATAAGGAACTTAGTCCATGTAATCTAATTGAGTAACAAATGTCTAATTATATTTGTTACATTCTCTCCTGTAAGGACCGATCCATAACATCATTAGATTACGTGTTCTATTTCATATGACTCAGATGTCATTTGCTATCAAATCCATAAATTCATACATTTAATGTTTTTGTGATTTAGTTAAGTTTAGTAGCATTTTATAGGAGATCCTAAGAATTTTTAGGTTTTATTATTTTTGATTCCAAGTTAGTGTTTTATTAGTTATCGTCTTCTTAGATTTTAGTTTACTAGTCAAACTAGGAGTCCTAATTCTGTTGGTACAAGAAAGAGCCCCTTATATATATTTATGCTCAATATATTTGAAGAATACATGGAGTTGATTAATAAAAATATTGAATGATTTATTTATTTATTTATTATTATTATAATTATCATCATCATCATTATTATTAAGTGATAAGGGGAATTTTTAATTGGAAAAATAAAAGTTGTTAATCTCCAAAGACCCGTTAGCTCTATTATGCAAGCTGAAGACAGTAAGCTGAAGATAGTAAGCTGAAGATAGTAAGCTGAAGGCAGTAAGCTGAAGGGTAAGCTGAAGATAGTAAGCTGAAGAGGGTAAGCAAACCTTCGTCGGGATCCATTAGTAAGTGACAATGTTAGGGAGTTCACGAAACTCACCGCATAGCCGACGAGTTGACCTTAGGCAATGAAGATGGGCAGCCGACGCTAATAAAGCTGAAGGGTGCAGGTGAAGCTGACGACCCTAACGAGGTCGTAGGCGAAGCTGACGACTCTAACAAGGTAGTAGGCAAAGCTGACGACCCTAACGAGATAGTAGGCGAAGCTGACGACCCCGACAAGGGAGTAGGCGAAGCTGACGACCCTGATGAGGGAGTAGGCAAAGCTGACGACCCTGAAACTGACGACCCTGATGAGGGAGTAGGCAAAGCTGACGACCTTAAAGCTGACGACCCTAACGAGGTAGTAGGCGAAGCTGACGACCCTGATGAGGGATTAGGCGAAGCTGACGACCCTAAAGCTGACGGCTCCAATCAAACCTTGGCTTGGCCGCCACGCATGAGTATATAAGGAAATGACTTGTATCCCACGCTGAATGTTAGTCTCCTACAAGGAAAGGATTCCGCAATCTCCACTCATAAAGACTCCTATAAGGAAAAGACTTCTACTCCAAGGAAGAGAGGTCAACCCTCGACTACTATAAAAGCCCCAATACCCTCACAAATCAAGATACGCATAATCTACCCCTACTTTAGCACTCTAGAGTAATGAACAAGGGATTTCTCTAACTTGACCATCGAAGGGTATTTGGCCGGTACCACACCGGTACTCCTCTTAAGGTCTTCAGCTTTTGTGTTGTGCAGGTTCTTGTTAGGAGCACGTGAGGACCGTGTGGCTTGCTGGTGATTTTTTCGGCATCATCATTAAGTACTAAGGCACATTGGCTTATTGTTATTCGCCACCTTCCCCAACCCCCCTCCCCCTTTCCTTTTTTCGTTCTTCTATGTCTCGTTCTTCTATGTTGACACAGCAACTAGACAACATATATTTCTCTTTTTTTCCTTCTTCCTTACAACCCTATATTGAAAACATAAACCCCAACATAGTTTATCTATGGAATAATTAAAAAAAAAAAAAAAAAAAACCCTCATCAAACCCTAACCAATTTAATGTTGATGAAGACTTTTTTTTTTTTTTTTTTTTTGCTAAAAAAAAAAAAAAAATGGGGCCTCTGGTTTAGACTCAAATGATGAAGACTTTATTTTGCTTGAAAATCTACCCTTGCATTTGCAATGACATTAATTGGAATTAAATGGCTTTGTAAATAGTTTTCATTTCTCCAAAATATATATACAAATATATAAACAATAAAAATAGCTGGAAAATGTTATCATTTTCTGTACATCAAAGGATCATTGGCATTTACATATTGACTATTGCTTTATCATAATATGGGGTTTAATTTGGACAGATTAATATACATATGATTTTACTAATGCCTAATGTGATGATTTAATTTGCTAATAAAGACTGCCTATGTTGTGCATCTTTTTTGTTAAATTTAGGCAATCATCTACACTTCAATATTGCTTATGCTTCTAGTTTTTTGTTGCTTACTACAGCATATGGATCCAAATTGTGATGAGTATCTTTTTCTCTTTCCTTTATTTCCTCATTATGTGTTATGAACTGTTTCAAGTTGCAAGAACAGGAGGTTGAGGTTAGTTTGGTTTCTGAGATGCTTAAAGACCACTTGAGATTGATATGGGATCATTTCTTATGCTGTGAACATTTTTTTGACATGAAATAGCAAAAAAGGCGGCGAAAAGATAAAAAAAGAAGGGATACCATCCGGAAAAGGGCAGTTTGAATATTTTTTATATGTTTATGGCGTATTTGCTTACATCTTATTGCAATTTCAAGGAAATGGGCGTTGATTCAGGATTGTAGTTTTTAGTATAAGATGATACGTCATCTTGTATGGAATTTTCGGATGAGTTATTGTACGTGTGTGTATCATATGAATCACATTGAATTGTTGTGTAAGTGTATATCGTCCAACATATAAACATGTAAATTTACTGTGTTTGTACAAATATATGAGATTGTGCATGATCTTGGTGAGTGCAACAACTACCAATATAGCGTGTTAGTTGGAATTTTGCAAGATCACAATGATGATAGTAACATGGATTTGTATTTTGGAGATATTTTGTGTTTCATTTTATGCTCCACCATTCACAACTTGTCAATGTATTTGTTTTACTTTCCTTATAAAATAAACAAATTTAAAAATGAAAAATAATAAAACATATGGCAAGTTGTGATTTGTGGAACACAAAGCGAAATACAAAAGGTGAGACAAAAGATTTGTATTAGTAGGACATGATGAATGATTATGAATGTGACGAGAAAGAATAGTATTTTAAATTATATAGTGTGCTATTACGTAAGTAAAAAAAAACATTTGAAATTGATCAATTTTATGATTTAAATTAAAAATTTTACAAATCTAAAGTGCATAGTGTCCCATCATTATAAGATTTTCAATGACGCCGAATTATATTCAAAAAATAAAATCGTAACAAGTAAATTACAATTTTGATCCCTAACATTTATACTATGTCAATTTGATTTGTAACATTTATCAGTTTAGTTCTATGTCAAAACAATCTTTGTAGTGTTGGCTGAAAAGTGCTAGTTAATAGCCAAAATAAAAAATAAAAAAAATAAAATAAAATCTTTTTCTTCCACCTAGGATGTTATATGGCTTTGCCTAAAAATATCCTACATCAATTCACATGCAATTGTGTAAACTTACAAGTTTATTACAATAAAGTATTCTCTCTCACTCCATATCTTTAAGAAATCAGTTGACAGCCAATGATATGATTTTTTTGGGATGAGCTTCAAGTTGAAGCTCAACAGTGGAGGTATGGAGACATGATTTTGTGGATGAAGTTCAAGGTGTCAGAGATAAATAACCAAGAGCTTCATGAGATAATCTAATGCAAGTGTACCCATATCTGATTTCAAACTTTAAATCTTCTCTACCCACTCTAAGAAGAAGATCCGTAGTAGGTATGATCAATGGAGGAGAGCCACACATGTTGGTTTTCTTCTTTGGTGCTATTTTTTCTTTGGTGAATGTCTTAATCAAGTTATTCTTCTTGTGATTAATTGCTTGATGTGGTATTTAAGAGGTTAATTGAGGCAATCAAAGATAATGAGAGATCATCAACTCTAGAGCTTAACCTTCCCTTTTTTCACAAACTTATTGCTTGGTTTAGACATATATTTCCCTGTTTACATAAACAAAAATTTAAGATTGAAGGAGATAACACAGAGGACTTTGATAGATTAATAGGGTAATAACAATTTACCCACCTATGTTAGGCCTGTTATCATTTTTCCATTTGCGTTTTAAAAAATGTCACATGACCCTCCTCCTAAGGTCAGCTTAGTTACAACTTTGTTACCTACATCATCAATTCATAACAAATATAAATTATGATTAAAAAAGTTAGGGTTTCCTAAAATCAAGAACAACGAAACATTAGTATCAAATTTTTATTGTTTTGGTTAACTGGAACTTTTATTAAAAAAAGCTAAGAATTACAAAATCTGGGGTAAACAATGCCCCAAGCATCAACTAAAAGCTAGTGCAAAATAGAAGAAGGGGTATTGGAGTGAAATACAACAAAATAATTTGATAAATTCCCTTCCTTTGCCAAAAGATCCACGCAATGATTTCCTTCGCAATAGGATATTTGATTGAAGGAGTGAGAGGAAGGGGAGTTGTTAATGAGGATGGGGGATGGTCAAAGGAAGTTTTTGGGAGATGAAGGACATTGGCCTCTTCAAAAAGGGTTTTCCAAAGAGGTTTATAGAGGACTCTATCAAGGGCATGATTTGACCAAGTAAAACGAGGTCCATTGAAGCCCGGGTCCAAGAGATTGCAATTATTGAGGAAGTTGTTGAACGTCTATGGTTTTTTTTTTTTGGGGGTGGGGGGGTGGGGGGGGTGTGGGGGGGTGTTCAAGATGGGGAGGGAGTGAGGGGGCAAAGGAGAAGAGGTCAATCAATAAGGATATCCGATTGTTCAAGATGGATAAATGGCAGTAAATAACCAATTAGAAGAAGGATTGGAGGCATTCACCTGCACAAAGACGTGGATTGATTGGTCATTTACAGAGAGAATGTCAAGGGTGATGTCGCTAGCATTCCATAAAATCCAGATGCAGCCTCTAGAGCCATCAGCATCCGAGCGACAAACATTGTCAAAGCCAAGAGAAGAGCTAACAGAGTCTGCCCTTTGGCCAGAAATGCGGGTCTCCAAAATAATGGCAATGGAGGGACAGTGGGAGCAGACCATATCAGTGAAATTTCTACAAAAGTTTGGGTTGCCAGCACCCGTACAATTCCAAACTAGTATCTTCACTGAGAGGAAGTTAAAAGGATTGGTCATGTGGGCAAGACCGGTCATCCATTCTGTTGGCAGAGGGGCCAAGAGGTTGCGAGGTTGTGTGTTCAGAGTGAGGCGGAAGGTTATGAGATCCATTGGGGTGTTCAGCATGGTGTTGGTGGAAAGTCTGAAGCAGAGTACACTGTGCTGTACTAAAATGATTGTCACAGCTTCCTCCCTCTCCATGAAGGGAAGGAGAATAAGGGAGCTTTCTAGATTGAGATATGCTGTCAAAGCTTCACAGGTTTGGCAGCATTCCACACTAAAAGCCTCCACCGGTTGCTCCGGTGACTTACATGGGGATGGGCTTCTCTGTGGAGAATTTCAACACCTTCTCAAACAGTAACCCAAAGAATAATACCAATCCCCAAAAATGATGTTGTTTCATCCTTGCACATTGAAGTCCCTATTAGGAAAGACCTCGGTTCCCTAAGACGTCACTATTTCCATCCTCGTCCCCAAGCTCTCAAGTTCAAAATTGAATTCCCTCTTGAATTTGCTTCAAAAACTGTGAATGAGAAAGAGACACCACATACTGATAGAGAAAGATATGTGTATGTGTCACATTACTTAATAGAATTGGGATTGTAGAATTTGTGGTTGCTAATTAAGTCCCCTTGATGGACTTTTTGAATTCCCAACTACCCATTCAGCAATTCATCTAGCTTGGAAATGTCAATGATAAGAGTTGCTGCTACATACAGTAGGCACACTGATTTAAGCTATTCCACTTGCTGCATTTGAAAAATGTAGCTAGTAAGAGTATACCCCAAAGACAACCAATGAAAATTAGTTGTCCTCCTCTTTTAGTAATCAATATATTACTTCCATTTTTAAATGAACATTTCAGATTTGGTTCCAACTTCCAAGTTTGTCTAAATCAAAATAAATTGACATCTCAAGTAAAAAATCATGAACAAACAAAGATCATTAAGTCGCTTGAATATTCAGAAAATGTACAATATGATTGCCTCTACAGCATTTTAATTTTGATATGTGATCTTCAAGGAATTTGATCAGAGAGAGCCCAATCTTCACAAGTTTTAGGGGCTCAACATGCTGATTAGGAGTTATAAATGCAAAATATATATTAATCATCCTACCTGTTAATCCAAAAGGAAACTAGATTTGAACTTGAGCATTGCTGATAAAAAAATAGTACTAACCTTCAGCAATTTAGGCAAAAGAAGCAAATATTCACAAAGACCCTTTCAAGCATAAAAATCATGGTGCTGGAAAATCTGTTTAAGAAAAAATATTATTAGATATACATCAAGGATTACTTACTCTCAACATACAAACAAACAACATAGTATTTGACAATACAAGGCTATATCTATCTCAAAGATATATGCATATACAACTTTATGCTTTTAAATTGGACATTCAAATCCTAAAAAATTCCTTTTTGATAGAGAAAAAGAAACCTATATTTAAATGAAGGCCAAGCCTCATCTATGCTTGTTGCAGTCTAAATAGTTATGCATTTTGTGCTAATTATGTTCAAGAACTTGAGAATATTCATCAATATATCAAGGAGAATGTTGGTGCACTTGGCATTTTGAAATTTTATGACATATTTTGGATATATAAGTAACATAGAAGCCTTAATTCAAAATTAACGTTAGAATTATGATCTTGATAAGATACCTTTAGCAAGTCAAAAATGATTAAGAGCATGCAAAATCATTAGCACCATTTATATACTCAAGGTAATGAAGACTCAAGCCAAAGCTTATTAATTTTGAATATCCTGATACAAGGACCTACAAGTAAGAATCCAATCAAAGAGTGAATCTAGCATTATGTATTGAGTGCATAATAATAACGAAACCTGAACATTGTTGTCCCATTCTTTCATGTCATCCAGAATTTTCTCTAGTGCTCAAAATTGTTCCAGTAGCATTTTTAAGAAAGCTAGTAGTCCCATCCTTGAGCTGTACCACTGCCTTCAAAACTTAGAATCCCAATCCTAAGTGATGCTCTACCATAAAAGATTGATAAATGTTAAGCATCTAAAAATAGATTTGATGAACTAATAATTATTGCAAATGAAGGAAATATACCTTTTTGAAAGATCCTGCAATAAAAAATTCACCATATCAATCATTAATCACTCCTTCATAGAACCACCCACAATTTTTTTTTTTTTTTGATAAAGAAAAAGAATTAGATGGAATCATAAAATCATAATGCAGAAAGCAATAGTCAAGAATGCTGAAAGCCGCAAGTTCCCAGAGAAAAGTAAAAAAAAAAAAAAAAAAAAATTCTAAAATTCCCTAGCCATTGACTGCCTAAAAACTAAAATCAACTTAATCAAAATAAATAATCCAAATTAATTTTTGAGAAAATATCTTGAGACTTTATGTTTAAACTTTGAGTTTAGGTAGCAAGAAAAAGAACAAGGGCCACGGGTATGACACTGAAGACACATACTAACATGACTAGATAATGGGAAAATAAGGCACAACACTAACATTAATTTGTTTCTATATGTGTGTTCTTAACACATTTTCATAATAATATTAACAAGGTACCTAAATGTTCAAAATGGATATGAAACACCATTGAACGTTTAGACCCCAAATTACAAATTATCAATTCAAGCTTATTATCAAACAGTTAATGTGCAGAACATGAACATAAGCCAAACACAGAATTGATAAACTATCTAAGCCAAATATAAATACATCCACAGCAGTAAATATAAGGCAAAGATAAAGGGAAGAAAGATGCAAACACACGGACAACACATAATGTGTTATCGAAGAGGAAACCGAAGCCCTCGGCGTAAAACCTCTCCGCCGCCCTCCAAGCGGTGAATAATCCACTAAAGAATGTAGTTGGGATACATGAATAGCAATAGACCCTCCAAACCTAATCTACCCAAGTACCTAAGCCCTCCAAGCTTCTCGCTCCAACGAGCTTGCGCCGAACCTTTTTCTTTTCTAGCTTACTGGACTCCGCTAGTAGACTATAGCATTAACCAATGTGAATTGGTTCCTTCCTAACTGCTTCCCAAAGCACCAAATAAACCTTCTCACGGATATGGGTATGGTGAGAAAATGATTTGGCTAAAGAACTCTCAAGGATTTGACAATGGAGAGGAAGAGAGTAGAGGAATTTGAAGAGTCTCTAAGGTAAAGATTGTGGATGAATTAATCTTATTTTTCTCTAGGGTTTCTCTCACAAAATTCTCTCTGGAAACTCTTTACAATTGGTGGGTATAAAGGTCTATATATAGTAGGGTGAGAAAGGAATGCGAAGAGTCAGTTTTTCCCAAACAGAATGGTTTGGCAGCTTGGCCTCGCGACTGGTCTGAGTCGCGAGTTCCAGCCGCGAGTTAACGGCCTGGCCAGCCTAGGACTTTTGTCTTGTAGTGAGACAGCTGGCATGACCCTTCACCTCCCTAGTGTGCTTCTCACGTGCCTGTAGTTGGCGGCTCCCAGTCACGAGTCACCCGCGAGTCCTAGCCGCAAAACTCTGCATCTTTGCACAATCTTGAACATTTCTTCACATCTTCTCACACACTACCCTTACAAGAATCCCACCTAAATACAGGGTTACTAATTGTTAAAATACAAGCAAATTTGGCACGGAATAAAACCAACAAGATGGTTGATTAAATTCAACCTTACAGTACCTAAGTGTGTGTTTGCGATCAATTAAGCTAATAATTAGCTTCTATTATATTATTAAATAAAGGCTGTCAAAGGCAATCAGGGATGACCTCATTGATGCTAAAATCTAAAGAAAAATTTTAACAGCATTTTAAATCATACCTTTCCTAACTGTCAAGATATGCATTGCTATGGATATGAAACTGCATCATCTTTTAAAGCAATTACCTCACTTCATTATCACAAGCAGTGGCCCTAGGCTGGATGTAGGAAAAGCAATTTTAAGAACTAAGAACAAATATACTCCCTTCTTGCTGTGATACCAGTTAACATCCATTTTTAACCCAATATATTTGTCCCTTGTCAAAGTCAAACAATATTTACTTTCATATAACCAATAACCATCTTTTTCATCACATTAGTTACATGATATACATTGCATTTTATGCACATTTAAATGTAGAAATTGGGACAAGATTGGAGTTTATGTATGATACATAACTGGGAACACTTACTGCATTTTCCATAAATTGTATTAGACAAATTCAAAAGTTTAAATACAGAGAAAAAAGGCCATCTAAACAGCAATTTTATTATTTATACAGACAAGTGACTCAAAAATAAGGTTTTACCTGGATTTCCAAGAGGTTAAGAACTGCAGAACCTGCAAAAAGATCAGCTGAAGGTTTCTGTATTCGGTGGACAATACTTGCATAGATCCATCATGGGCTGCAACTCATGATGAAAATCCCTTCAGTAAAAATCTTAAGAGTGATTGTACAGATTCACAAAATATCAAACCTGACAATGAGACCACAGTCCTTGTATGGTAAGCCTTCCCACTTGAAACTAGTGCCTAAGCTGTGCCACCCTGGCCTAGTAACTCTAATAAGAAATTTTGAAGTGTAATTTAACAGAGAATCATTTGGGAATGGCATAAAAAATATATTTATATATATATATATATATATTAAAAGGCAGTGACCTGAAAAATCATAGTTGAAATAACATGGATTGCTTGAACTGTTCAAGTAGATGCATTAGTATTTTCAATAGGGAGGGAGCATTAATACGTATAAGTACCGGATATTTTCTTTTTGCTAAGTATGTAACTGATATTTAAACTTAATCATTGGTTACAACAGGTGCAAAATTAACAAAAGGAGATAGGAAATGCCAAAGGTGACCTCTTCTTCCCAGTAATTTTTATGTATAAGACAGTTAAAGACATGAATATTGTTTGAACAGGATATAAAAGCATAGCTATTTGCTCATAAACATCGTTTGTCTTCTTCACTTCAAGTCATTCCAATAATAGGGTGAATTTTTAATATTGTATTTTTATAAATCAGCAACTCAAAGTGAAATTAGTAAGAGGGTGGCAAAGAACCAAGGAAGATTACAATCACCAAAGTAAAATTGGAGATAATCCTATTAATTTATTCACAAAAGATATGCATGTTGGTGAAACATGAAATGGCTATAGAGCTATAGTCTTTAAAGGGATAGAAGACTTGTTCATGGTTGCAGACACTGCTAGAACCTTTGTTTTTTGGTATAGAGATTCATTATAAAGTCCACAAAATAAGGACATCAAATACCAAAGAAAAGACTTACATATGTACTCAGTTACAATTAATGGACCTTATTCTTGAAAATCCGTGACAATTTCTACTAGTGGCAGTGTCATGTTTATATTGTGAATATCCACAAAAAGATTAAAAAGGAAGTAAAAGCTTGGCTGAAACAACCAGCCATGGACATGAACCTTCTCTATTTTTTTCAAAAGAAGCTTGGATCCCCTGTATTTCCTTCTCCTGCTCTTGCAACTTGACTCCAACAGGATTGGTTGCCAGTTGGGACACTCTCTAAAGGTCTACACATGCTTATCCTACTGCCGTCAAGGCTTTTCATTGTTTTTTGAATTGTTAGTTACCCTGCACAATGAAATCAAACTTTTACAATACAAGACCACATTAGTGGCAGAAAAAGGCCATTTCTTCACAGTTGTCTTGTTTCTATAAGTCCAGATAGACCATAAAATGGAGAAAAAAGACAATAAAAGCTGAACGAAATAAAGTAAGGCTGAATTAAATCAGTTCTAATGTACAGATCAAAAAGTTGATTAACCTTCAATCACCTAGCTCTTCAGCACATTCCTCATACTCACTTGACTCCTCACAGTTAGAGTTACCCTGGGTCATAGATTCTGTGAGTTTTTCAATCCTTTTTGGGTGAGGTTTGTAATTAGAGCTTGCAGCCCCTTCATAGTCATCACGGGTTTGCTTGGCTTTGTAACTTTCTGCTGTCGCCGCCATTGAATTGTCGAAATTATGATGGGTGATGCGGTTATTGCTTCTCTCAGCCATAGTTCTTTTGAGATCTTCGATGTCTTTCTTGTATACCATTCGCAATCCACATTTCTTTACCATGATTGGGATTAATTCCTTCATCAAGCCCCGACAATAGGTTTCAATTTTAACTCCAATCTGACAGAATCCATTTGCATCGCATTCCCACAATGGTAATATATTTATGTCTTCCCACTCGTAATATTTAGGAAGCAAATAAAGTAGCCAAATGTGATCTAATAAAGGAACAATTTTTGGATTGGCTGGTGCTGGGCTAATTTTTTTTCCGTTGACTATCAACCAACAGGTAAGTGAACAGCTTTCAAGGATTTGGTGATTTGAATGAGAAGAACATACAACGCAAATGGCAATCCCCATGCCCTCATTACACAAAAGAGAATAAGGTTCTTGTATACTAACTTCATCCCCAATACTTTGATGCCTAAACCACTTTGGAATTTCACTTCCAGGAATAACAATTTCATAAATGGAGCAAAGAAAGAGTCCCTGAAACATACCATGCATGCTATTTAGAACACAAAGAGAGAGAGAGAGAGAGAGAGAGAGAGAGAAAGAGAGAGACCTGAAGGGACTTTATTATCATTGTAAAAAACATATCAATGAAGACTTGATTCTCAGCTAGTTTACGGCAATTCGAAAGAAAGAGGCCACTCAATGACAGATCTGGTAGTGTTTCCAATGATAGATCTGGTAGCATGTCCAATGAGGTACAACCAAATCCAAAAATATTTACAATATTTAATGGAGGCTTTGGCAATGATTGAAGACTCATGCAATTGTTCACCTTCAAGCATTTTAGAATAGATAGTTGAGCGATGCTTTCCGGAAGGCAACTAAAATTATTTCCACTTAGACATAAATTTACTAAAGAGAATAAGCAACAAATATCATTAGGGATTGCATTGAGATTGCAATAACTTAGATTTAGTCTTCTCAAAGAACACAAACTCGATAAAGAAGTCGATAACAGGCCCATCCGATTGGGACTTCTTTGATTAAATCCACCGAAAACTAGTCTTTTAAGAGTTTGAAAAAGAGCATTAGAATAAGGCATAAGTCCTGTAGCAATTCCACTCATATCAACCTCCTCTACACTTTTCTCAGTCACCAAGTTTTCCAGTAGCTTTAAGCATCCGGAAAGATTGAGATCTTTAAGCCACTTCATATTAAAAAAGGTACTAGGAAGAGACATGAGATTTTTGCAATCTCTTACATTCAATGAAACAAGGCCAGTCAAATTCTCAATTGATGTGGGTAATTTTGTAATAGCAGTGCCATCCAAGTAAAGCTCTAATACACTTTTCATATTTTCTCCAAACTCTGGAATTTTTTTTAAATTTGAGCAACCAGAAAAAATAAGGATCTCAAGACACTCAATTTCAAACTTGCTTGGAAGACTTTTGAGGTTTTTGCAACCTTTTAGGTTAAGAAAAGTGAGTTTTTGATGAACACCAATTGATGGGTGCAAGGAACGTAAATTTATACAACCCTTAAGAACCAGTTTCTCAAGATTTGGGATTTTGTTGAAATCGGGAGTTTCAATCAATTTTTGTGATTTCTTTAATTTGATGAACTTCAAACTATCAAAAGACTGTAAAAATCCAAAAAGGAAAAAAAAAAAATTAGCTTCTACAAAATCATACAATTTAATGAAAACTTAAAATTAAAGTTGTTTAAGGTACCTAAATTACCTTTTGTTGGAAACTTGGTGGAAAATATTTTGAAGGGTATTCACTCCAGTCAAGAAATCTCAAGGCATTAGGAAGATATTTGGGCTCGTGCAAAAGGTGAACGTTGTCAAATATGAGCAATTTAAGATCATGAACCTTTGAAAAGGATTCAGGATTCCAATATGCCTCTTTTGGTTTATGCAATGCCTCTTTTTGTTTATGCAACTTTAAGACTATGCCTTGAATTGCGTTTGTTCCCTAGTAATCATGAAGAGAACAGATTAGTAAATTGCAAAATGTAAGATTACTAAAACTACTCTAAGTTTACTCTTTTAAAACTTAAATACAAATACAATACCATAGGTGCAGTTCATTAGGTTTCCTAATAAAATTCGAACTCATAGTTGAATTTAGTTTTATTATCCTTGAAAATGATAACATTGTATTTTATTGGTCAATTCAAGCAAGCGAGTGAATTTCATTTGGGAAACTAATATATTGAACCTAAAGTATTGTATTGAAGTTTTCACCTCAAATAATATAATAGGATACATGATCTAGTTTTCTAAATAACTGCTTACCGTATTTTTTGCCAGTACATCGTTAATGTCCTTAAACAGCCAAAGTTTGCTACGTTTTCCCGGCTCTTTAGGACACTCTTCATAAACTATGTTCTTGCCCATTTCTTGAAGCAAATCATGCATCCACAAGGTACGATGACGAAATTTAACAAGAGATTTATCAAAAAGAACCCCCAATCCAACATCTGGAAAAAGGTCAAGATAATTTAATATTTCTACTACATCTTTCTTCTCCTCATGATTAAAGAAACAAGCAATATTTAGGAATATTTCCTTCTCTGTTTCATGTAGTCCTTCAAAACTTATTCTAAGTACTTGGAGAATGCCTTTTTCAGGAAATTGTTTTAGCCTATTTAAAGTACTTTTCCATTGATGGATACTTCTACCAAACAAAAAAGAACCCAAAATCTCAATAGCTAAAGGAAGGTCATTAGCATAATATACAAAATCTCTGGACAACTCTAGATAATCTTTAGGTGGATGATCTTTTTTAAATGCTTTCAAACTCAAAAGATGAAGAGATTCACCATGAGTCAATCCGTTAGCCTCATATATTTCATCTACTCCAAGGGTCTGTAGCAAATGCTTATCTCTTGTTGTTATGATAACTCTACTACCTAAACCAAACCAAATATGATCCCCTGCTAACTTGTTTAATTGGTCTAACTGATCTACATCATCAAGAACGAGAAGAATTTTTTTATGACGTAACCTGTTCTTGATCACAAAAACTCCTTCATTAACATCTTCCACCCCCATATTTTCATTTAAAATTTTAAGAATGAGTTTCTGTTGTAATCGAACTAAACCATCTTTTTCACAAACTTCCCTAACATTAGCAAGAAAACAACAACCTTCAAACTTATTTGAAACCATACGAAACACAGCTCTAGCAAGAGTTGTTTTGCCTATTCCTCCCATCCCCCAAATTCCTACCATGCGAACATTGTTTGACCCTAAATCCAAACATGACTCCAATTTCTTTGCTCGAGAAATTATTCCCACTAGGTTTTCGGTATAATCTGAGAATGCATAACTTAATTTATGCCACAATTCTCCCACAATGTTCTGGATAATTTGTGACTCAGGCCTGCAATGAAGAAACAAAAATATGTGGTTAGTATAAACCACAATAAATACATTAATAAAAGGTAGAAAATCCAATTTTCTATTGTGCTAATTGAAGACAAAACTTGAAAGAACTATAGACATGTATTTAGGTCTACATAAGGTTCAAAACAATGCTATATATGAGGTGGGTGTTATGTGAATATTTGAAAGAAAGAAATGACAAATTGAATTACCTATCTTGTACATGCCATCCTTTGAGATTGGCCACTTCTCTCAAAGCAGTTCTCCATGCTTGCACCTTCTTTATGCAGTCCTTGAAATGTTCTTCATGTTTAGCAAAGGCTTGGGCAAAAGTACCCATTTGTTTTCGTATAGTAGATGGATCTACATCATAAAAGATTGGTAGAACCATCATTTTCATCTCTTTCATGCATCCAATGATCTTTACAAGTTCGTCCAAACACCATGTAGAAGATGCATAGTTTCTTGAAAGAATAACAATTGCAAACCTTGATTTTTCTATTGCTTTCAAAAGCTCCGATGAAATAGATTTTCCTATCTCAAGTTTTTCCTCGTCTCTAAAGGTGAGAATGCCTTTTTGTTTTAAGGCGACATATAGATGGTCAGTAAATCTATTGCGTGTGTCCTCACCTCTAAAGCTGAGAAAGATATCGTATTTCCATTGTGGCGTTGAAGAAGAAAGTGATGACGAAGATGAGGCAGATTGAGTGCTAATGGTAGCCATTAGAAATATATTGGCAAATCTTGAACTACAATAAAGATTAAGAAAAAAGTACATTCAATTAAGTTTAAAAGAGCAATTAAAAAGGGAAAAAAAAGAAAAAGAAAAAAAGAAAGAGAAGAAGAGAACGATTTGATGTGGAGAATACATCCTCTGTTTTTAGTTAAGTCAACAACTCTTTTTTCTTTTTTAAACAAAGTAGGCATGCAAGTTCCCTTTACATCCAAGTATCGATCTTGCAAACTTAAAATTATATAATTGTATTTATCACTACAAAATAAACTCTGTGCTTTTAATAAATTTTTTCTAAGTATCAAACCTCTTGATCTTTATATATAGGATAAACCCTTCTCCATGTCAATGCATGCTGCATGCACTCATTGTATCCTCACACCATTGACCAATCACAGCTAAAATGACGCATCCTTTTAGTTTTCCAAAAAGAATACTCCATTTGTTCCAAATTCTTGGCCCTCTATTAGTCTCGTAAGGTTGTCCTCTATTTTAAAGTCAATAAATAAATTTCTTAACTTTTCCTTTATTTTACCTTTTTAATTAAAGACAATGCATTATTCTCTGTAAAAACAAAAAATACATAGTAGTAAATGTTATTCCCTTAAAATGTCGGATTTCTTAATAGGACCAATGACATAGAATGGAGATTATAGAAATTTGATCCATTTTACAATGATTCACTAATATGCCAACAGTTAGATGTAACATAATAATAAAAATATTAAGAGAAAAATGTTTGTAATTTAATATTTGGTATAAGAGGTCAATAAGTATGGACTCATTTTTATTGTGTTGTTTGTTACATTATAGTGGTCAAATAAGTAATAATAGTCACTAGAGATTTACCATGAATGGATGGCATTATCCTTTACTACAAACATACTTTTTTTATGAAAAAAAAAAAAAAAAAGAAGAAGAAGAAGAAACAAAAAAAAAGAAACATAACCAACATTCTAGAGACAGCAAGGAAGTCTTAAGCTAGGAACTCATTGGTTCAGCTAGACAGATTCAGATCATTGGTCCATTAATATGAATAAACATTTTAACTGTAATGATTATATATAAAACTGTTATGGGTCAAGTCAACAAATTTTTTTTATTTTTAAAATCTCAAAACTCAAAAGTAAGATTGGATGTTATCATATTTATTTATTAAAAAAATTTAAGAAAATAACAAAGACCCAAGAAAATTTTAATTTTTTGGGCAAAACAAAGTAGGCATGCCATATGCAAGTGATCATCTCTCTTTTTCTGACATTTTCTAAGAAAACCCACTAAAAATGAGATCCGAGAGATAATAACCTTCATAAAAAACCACTTTTTGACATCAATTATACAATGTTTTTACCAATTCAAACTAGCAACTATGCCTCTTTATCAATTATAATTTTTATAAGTTTGGAATTTTTATCAAATTATCAATTCAAACTAGCAACCACTTTTTTTTTTTTACTTATCAAAAAAAAAAAAAAAAAACCTGCGTCCTAAAAATAATGATTAGTGCACTGAAATCAAGAAAGAAGCTACGGCTACACAAACACTATTTTATTTTAGTAAAACCTTTTTTTTTTTTTTTTTGGGACAATCTCACAGCTACTACAAGAGGAAAAATTCAGATATAAGACAGGAAAACACAAAAAACCCAGAAATAAAATTTGCTTTTCTCCCCCTTTCCACTGTTCTCCCATCACTCAAACAGAAATTGAACACAAATCAAATATATATTTAATAAAAAAAATCAGAGAATTCGCAGAGTAATGAATAAGAGAAGAGAGAGGACCTTGAGGATGAAGAGCGAGAGAGACAGTTGGTTGAAGAGAAAAACAGAGAACAGTAGAGAAATTGTGGAGAGTATAAAATGTTGATATAATTGTAGGAGTATAGTGGACGCAGTCCATTTAGTTCACAATTATCCAACAAGTGGACTCGGTCCATTTAGGAAACTTCTTCACAATTACCCAAACAAGTGGACTTGGTCCATTTAGGAAACTTTTTCGCAATTACCCAACTAGTGGACTCGGTCCATTTAAGAAACTTCTTCCTACAAACTGAACTCACTATGCAGAAAGTCAAAGGAAAATTGGAGGATAGAAAATTGGTTGGATAAAAGATATTATTCTCGTGGTATTTGGATAGAAGGATGGAAAAGTAAAGAAATGAAAAAACTCATTTGTATTTTTAAAAGGAAAAATGAAAAGGTAGAAAGTGTTGTTTGTATAAATTTACTTAATTATTAAGAAAAAAAATGAAAGGATAAAATATATTGTTTGTATAAATTTATTCCCCTTACCATATACCTATCTGCATAACATACTATATAATTGTAGGAGTGGAGGATTAGGTAGAAAGATATTAATATTTAAGCAAAGCTGTGAACATGACAATTACCCAACAAGTGGACTAGTAGGTGGTCCACTTATGAAACCTCTTCTTCTTATCTTAATTATTGAAGCAAAGCAGAACATGATAATTAAAATTGGACTATCATGTTTGGACTTTTGTGAAGGCTAAATTCTAAGATGGAAATTTCTTTGTAATGAAAAGTTTTGTTGCAAGTATTTGTTTAAGAACTTTTATTTGTAAATTGTAATTGAGGATGAAGACAAAAGTTTGTTGTTCACTCAACTTCACTTTACACATTTACAAATTTGGGCTGTGGAACTTGATCAAACATGCAATTGAGATTATTAAGAGATATGAAGTTGTGTTTGAGGGGCATAAGGTTTAGTAACGTTCATGTACTAATTATCTTTAGGAAAAAGAAAAAAAATGATTAATAATTTAGAAAGAAATAGAATTGAAAATTTGGAATTTTAGTTAGTCTTTCAAAAAGCTGGTCTCTAAAAATTATGATTATCACAAAGAAATCAAGAGAGAAGCTACTGCTACCCAAACATTATTTTTTTTTTAATTTTAATTTTTTTCACTTTTCACATTATAATAGTAAGGGAAACAATTTTTATTTGACAATCTCACAACTGCAATAAGTGGAAAAATTCAGATATAAAACAGGGAAACACAAAAGACCCAGAAATAAAATTTATGTTTCTTCTCCTTTTCCACTGTTTTCCCATCACTCAAACAGAAATTGAACACCAACCAAATATAAATTTAATAAATAAATAAATAAAACAGAGAATTCGCAAAGAGTATTGAATAAGAGACGAGAGAGGACCCTGAGGATTCGGATGGATCACGTTGTCAAGGTTGATGAGATAAATAGAGAGAGAGAGAAACAGTCGGTTGAAGTGGAAAACAGAGAATAGAAGAGAAATTGTGGAAAGTATAAAATGTTGATATAATTGCAAGAGTGGAGTTGCTAGAGCCTAGAGAGATACTATTTAAAGCAAAGCTGTGAACATAAGTAGAACATGATAATTACCCAACAAGTGGACTGGTAGGAGTTCCAATCTGTGTGGACTTTTGTGAATGCTAAATTCCAAGATAGAAATTTCTTTGTAATGAAAAGTTTCGTTGCAAGTATTTGCTCAAATGATCGGTTGAGCTAATATAAGAAAAAATTTACAAGTTTGGACAATACTCAACATTATACGAATTAGACTCAGGGCCTTAATAATTCATTAAAAACTAATAATCAGTCAGTCTAATACAAAAGCATTTTAAATTACAACAATGTTTCTAAATAGAATGTTATATTTTAAGTAAAATATACACATGTTTCTTCTTCTTCTTCTTCTTCTTCTTTTTTTTTTTAATTTTTAATTTTTTTTTTGCGTGACAAAAGTGTAAATTACACTCCTAAAGTTTCAGATTTTTTGGATTTTATATCCTAAAAATTTCAAAATTTGGATTTTACCATTTGACGTTAACATTCTATTTGCATTAGTAGCTCATCCGTTCATATTTTCAATTACATGACACACAAGCTAGCTTGTCATGATATCATGCGTGTTTAATTTGTCTAATAAAATAATGCCACATAACATAATGAAAATGACGTGACATTGTTTTATTGAATGAACTAAACACATGTGACAAATTTATGTACACTTAATAGAAAATATGAATGAAATGACTACTGATGTAATGTAACTTCAAGAAGTAAAATTCAAATTCCAAATATTCAGGATGTAAAATTCAAAAACCCCTAAAAGTCTAGGGGTTTAGTTTGCAAATTATTCATTTTTTTTCCCATCGCTTCTTATTCATTTTTGTTGAGATGCAATTCTTGTTCATTTAATTATTAGTTAAGACTTAAATTTGCAATGTGGAGTATGCTAAACGGCATGTCTCCATCAAAGTTTAAATCATACTAACAATGCATGTGAATGTGGAGATTTAGAAATTTTCTTAGTTACCTCTAATAATGCATCGGTTGCTTTCAGCAAGGCAATGCGTGCAATAAATGCCTAATTAATCCATATCATGTCATTGTGGAAGGAAATAGAATCGTAGGAGTGTACATGCCTGCCTCAGTTGAAATTGTGTCGCACTGATCTTCCATGCCATAATTGCTCTCAACTGCTTGACTTGAGAAGAGGCCAAAAACATAGAGTCTATGCAAATTGTCACGCATGCTTCAGAGCTAAGGCAGCATATTATTCTTTACTCTTTAGAATGTGACATAGACATTAGAATAATTGGTGGAATGGTTGAACACATGAGCTCGTTAAAGAAAGTAACAGGGACCACTAGTTCACTACACAACCAAATCAGTAAGAGTGAATTTGAACCGTGGAGCTCGTAATGAACTAACCAAAAGCTTGTAGTTTTTATACTTTGATAATGCGATTATTTGGATAGACTCATCTTTTGTGGGTGCTCTATGCACAAAAATCCTTTGGAATTTTTTGTTTTTCCTAATGATTGTAGACTTCCTTTAAAAAAGTAACGTTACATCAATAATATTTTCACAACAAATCTTAGGTAGCAGACTTCTTTTGGTAGGTAAAAAAATGATGTCAACAGTGAGTCCATATTAGAATCAATCATAATCAATAACTTAGGACTTGTTATGAAAATATTGTGGACATAAAATTACTCTTAAAAATTAACCTTAATAAGTTCAAATGATAGATCTCTATCACATAAATAAAGAGTGGGGCTATTATTAAATAAAAAAAGAAAAGAAGAAGAAGGTAGCTATGTTTCATTGATTTGAAATATTTGTTACATAAAAAATGACTCTCAATAAGAGGAAAGAAAAAAAATATCAATTTATATTAGTTATGGCCTTTGATAGCATAAATCTTAAATATAATAAAGTAAACAATATATATCAATTTCTATACTACTACTTTTGGAAAAGTAATTCCTAGTTAGAGTTAATTATTTATATGTTTTTCATAGCTCTCAAACATCTATTCAAGATTTTGTCTAGCATGCTCTTGAGTTCTGTTAAGTAAGGTTTTGAAACCCGAACCGTTCATTGAATCGTAAAAGGGAGAAGTTTAAGGTTTTTGAGGTCGAACAGAGGTTAAACCAGGGTCGAACTGTGATGATATCATAATTAATTTAATAATTAATAAAAATAAAAATAAAGGTATTAAATTCATAAATATTAATAAAATTGACTAAAATATTTTTAAAAATTGAAACAAACTTTAAAATAAATTATTTATTTATTCCTATTATACCTAAATTATATAAATTAATGAATTAATTATAATTTTAAAAAAAATCCAAATAAGAGGAGAGATGATGAGATTTATTATTAAAAAAAAAAAAAGACTAAAGTAAAAAACTCAAATATAGACTTTTATTAGGAAAAAAATTAGTATAGTGGGGATTTGACTATTTGCATTTTGCAAAATAGGAACCAGAAGGTTCTTTTTCAAATTTAAATTCACTCATCTACTCTGACTCCACCCACGTGATTTCTGATTTATCTATTCCCAATGCTTTTATTACTTTTACTTTTTGAAGCTTTATTTCCTTCTTACACGGTTGTCCAGCATTAGCCTCCCAGTTTAGTACTCCTATAGTCCACCCCTCTTCTTTCTCCTCACAAGTCATGTTTGCAACTGCACTCATCTAATTTTTTTTTTAATCTCATCATGCCATCAATCGGTGCTCTTTAAATTTCTTGCTTCATCTTCGGATCTTGTTTATTAGTTTCTCTCTTTCTTTTTAGTTTTATTTTTTTTCACTTCAGATCCATGCCAGAATTTCAAATTGAAAAATCAAATTTCACCAATGTTTTATGGTTGGACCGATTTACAGTTTGAACGATTTTTTAGGTCAGACCTCGGTTCAAGCGGTTCTCTCATATTTTCTATATACCCGATTTTCATGTATAAAAAACCGTTTTGATGAACGGTTCACGGTTAACTCGGTCAGATCGTACGGTTCGATCCAGGTTTAAAAACCATGCTGTTAAGGATATATTTTATATAATTAGCTAATCATTTGACAAAATGTACTTTACTTGTAATTGGGTAGATCCAAGATGGATTTAGTACTTCAAGAAACATGTTGTTCAAGTTAAGTATTAAAGCTATGAAGATTGGACTAAGAAACAAGTGAAGAAAAGTTGTTCATTAAAGATTGATAGAAACAATATCTATCGAGACTTAAGAACGAAGCTCGACAGAAGCTAAATCTGTCGAGATCTACGAAATCAGAATTTCCAGATTGGATTTTTGATTCATGCTGACGTGTATGTGTAGGTTTCTTTTCTCACAACTCTAGACATATATAAGGCTTATTTTAAAGGTCGTTATATACAGAGAACACATGAAGAAAGTGACCTAGTGCCTTATTTTCTCTATAAGAAATTACTGCGTCTTTTGTGCCTTAAGGTTTTGTAACCAAGTACTTCTTGATCTTCATTGTTGATGAAGTGAAGAACTTTGTAGCCAATATCTTCAAGTTGCTGGAGTTAGTCATGTACTGAGATCCGTGCATCATTAGTTAGTCACGTACTGGAATTCGTGCAAAAGGATGGCGTTCATATATTGAAGAGTTCAGAAGTTTTGAAGCGATAGAAGGTTTCTGCTGTAAGTTCATCTACGGGGATTGTAAAGTTTAGGGACAAAGGTTTTGTACTAAATCTAAAACTTCTCTTTATCATAGTGAATTACTTTTCGAGAAGGTTTCTCCCCAAGTTTTTTTACTATGAAACTAGTTGTTTCATTGGGTTTCATAGGTCATCATATCTTGTTGTATTTACAATTCTATTGTGCATGATATTGATGTTTGTTTGTTTTAGCAATGTTTATTCATAATAAATATAATTAACAGCTTGGGTTTAAAAATTTTTAATTCTATTAACCGGGGTCTAAATTTCCTAACAAGTTCATCTATCCCTTTTTTTCACTAGGCCTAAAGTGCCAATATTAACATGGTTGGGTCATTTGCATTGATATCATTGAGTTCCATGTATACCAAATAGTTCCAAAACTTTTTATAATCTGATGTAGCTGAGCTATCTTGAAAAACTTAGTGTAAAGTGTGTGTAAATCTCGAATATGTTGGGTAATTGAGGAGTAAGGCTACAACAATTATTTTTTTATTAGCTATTTATTTTTAAGACTGACAAAACTGACTTGCAGCAGTGGTTGTAAAGCACAAAAGCTGTTTGAAACGTGGTCTTCCTCCCAGAAGATTATTCTTCATCGCTAATTTTCCACTGAGAAAAGAAGATAATCTACTAGTATTCTATAACACTCTTCCAAGAATCGTCGATCCTAGCAAAACATTGACTGAAAATTATTTTTAACTATATATATATATATATATATGTACGTATGTATAACTGTTATGATTCAAGTCAATAAATTATTATTTTCTACTCAAAAGCATGACGGGAAGTAATCAAATTTATTTAATTTTTTCAAAGGAAAGAACGAAAAACCAAGAAAATTTTTATTTTTTGACAAAATAGGTATGCAAGTGGTTATCTCTCTCTTCCTAACATCTTTTAGGAAAAACCACTGTAAATGAGAGCTGGTAGAAAAGAACATTCATCGAAAGCATTTTTTTGACATCAATTATACAATGTTTTTACCAATTCAAACTAACAACTATGCCTCTAACTTCATTCAACTTTACTAAACTCATCAATAGAGAGCTACTCTTCCATTTCAAGTTGTAACCTTTTTGGTATGGGATGGAAGAGCAGCAAGATAGAAGAAATTTAATGTAATCTCATAGTTAGAAGAATGGAAAAGCAGAAAAATGAAAAACTTTGTTTGATTGGAGGGATAGAAAGGTGGAGAGATGAAAAACTAATTTGATTGATTAAAAGAAAAGTGAGATGATAGAAAATATTGTTGCTATAAACTCTAATGCACCTTTCTCTTATGGTTTTGTCTTTTTCTATTATACCCATCTTTTTTTTTTTTTTTTGATGAAACAAAATAGGAATGCAAGTAGTCTTCTCTCTCTTCCTGGCATCTTCTAGGAAAGAGTATTGAAAACGAGAGCTGGGAGATCAATTTTACAATGTTTTTACCAATTCAAGGTGTTTTCCATTGAACATGAGAGTTGTGGCATCTTCTAGTAAAAACCACTGAAAAACCTCTTTTTGACATCAATCATACAATGTTTTTACCTATTCAAACTTACAACTATGCTTCTTTAACTGTAGGAAACAGATCAAGCAATAGGGGATCAGTCTCCAAACACCCTTTTGTTCTTAAAAAATTTGAACAAGCCAACTTAAGTTTAGCTAGTAATTCCAACTTAATTGTTAACTTACCATCTCAATAAGTAATAAGTTTATGGTTCCTAATCTTCCAATTCTTCACCCGTGATCATCAGTTGATTTCTCAATCTTTAAAGCTAAACTTCTAGATTTCTTATGAATTAAAAAGTGAACAAGATAAGATTGTATTGGATTTGCCGATTTGGTTCTTTTCAAAGTCTGTACACAACTGCATTAATCTTTGACCTTTTGTACAAATGCCAAACCAAGTATGTACGCACTAATTAAGTTCATCCCAAGTAACACGTCTAAAGAAACCAAAAAAGCAAAGTCAAGAGTCTATTTTCTTATTAAGGCTGCCTTGGGTATACAAGAAATTGTATACTTTGAGCAATACCTTGGGTTGCCATCTTTAGTGGGTAGGAGGAAGAAGGAAGGGTTCAATTTTATTAAAGAAAAAGTATGGCGTAAGTTGCAAGGTTGGGAAGGAAAGCTTTTATCTCAAGCCGGACGGGAGGTCCTCATAAAAGCAGTTATTCAAGCCATACCAACATATGCTATGGGATGCTTTAAACTCCCGTTAGGTCTTTGCCATGATATCGAGACCATGATCAAGAAATTTTGGTGGGGCCAAAGGGGGGATAAGAGAAAGATACATTGGTTGAAGTGGGATGAGCTAACTAAATCAAAATTGGAGGGAGGTATGGGATTTAGAGACATTACCATGTTCAATGATTCCTTGTTGGCAAAACAAGCTTGGAGACTCTTAAAAAATCCTGAGTCATTATTTTACAAAGTCTTTAAGGCTCGTTTCTTCCCAAATTGTACAATTATGGAGGCTAAACACACTAGTGGGGGTTCACACGCATGGAATAGCATTTTACATGGGAGAGATGTCTTACTTAGGGGCTGCCGTTGCAGGATTGGGAATGGCAAGGCAGTGAGTATTTGGCAACACCATTGGCTGCCAAGGAAGCATCCACCACAGGTTCTCTCACCTATGGTTGATACATTGGCTGATGCAAAAGTGGCAACTTTGATTGAGGAAACTTCTAGGCAATGGAACCATGAGATGATTGATGGTGTTTTCACCCCATCGGAGGCAGAGCTGATCAAAGCCATTCCACTGTCACGGTGTGAGGCAGAGGATAGCTTGTTTTGGCCCTTCACAAACAATGGCATTTACACTTCCAAGTCTGGGTACAGGTTCTTGAAAGCTGAAGATCAATCCGATGTTGAAGAGGAGCAGAGGGAGCAGGAGAGACACCTGTGGAGGACAATCTGGTCTGTCCACGTCCCTAACAAAATAAAAAACTTAATGTGGAGGGCATGCCGTAGCTCTCTGCCCACAAAGGAGAATCTTGTGCGTCGAACGATTATTGCCAGTCCGACTTGTGATCGTTGCAAACAAGATTCAGAAACAGCTTTACATGCTTTGTGGTCTTGTCGAGAATTAGATGTTGTTTGGGAGGATGATATGCAGTGGCAATGCAGAAGAAACCACACCTTTGTGGATTTCAAAGAGCTGTTATCATGGCTTATTACCAATCAGAGTGACCTGGAGCTGTTCTTCACCTCGGCTTGGCTCATTTGGACTCAAAGGAACCTGCTACGTCTGAACAAAGCCTCCATAAGCTCTCATCAAATTATTGCAACGGCTAGGGAGTATATTGCTGAGTTTGCTCAGCTTAATCCTAGGCCTCCACCTCCACGGGTAACAGCCAATCACTCTCAGACCAGATGGCGTCCTCCGACTCATGGATTGGTGAAGATTAATTGTGATGGAGCTACTTCCAAAGAGCAGAACAAATCGGGTATTGGCGTGGTGATCCGAGACGAAAATGGTATGGTTTTGGCTTCAATGTCTGAACAGTTACCTCAGCTATATACGGCTCTGGAGATTGAGGCCATGGCAGCTTCAACAGCTTTGTCCTTTGCAGCACAGGTGGGATTTCATAGCGGCATACTAGAGACGGATTCTTTGGTGTTGGCTACAGCGTTGATCAAGAATAGCACCTATCTATCCACGGATGGTTTGCTATTGGAGGATATTAGATTTAATGCAAGTTTTTTTAATCAATTACTTTACTCTCATGTAAAGAGAGATGGTAATAAGGTTGCGCATAAGTTAGCAAGACATGCTCTTTGTATTTCAGTTTTTTCGGCGTGGATGGAGGATGTTCCACCACCCATACGTTCTGTTGTCCAAGATGACATTGCTGATTTTTCTTAATAGAGTTTGATGTGATTCCTTCTCAAAAAAAAAGAGTGTATTTTCTTTTGCTTTTTTGGTTTCTTTAGCCGTGTTATATAGGATGAACTTTAAAAAAAAAAAAAAAAAAAAAAAAAAAAGCAAATAGACTCTTGACTTTGCTTTTTTTGGTTTCTTTAAACGTGTTAAATGAACTTTAAAAATAAAAAATAAAAAATGCATATAGACTCTAGACTTAGCTTTTTTGGTTTCTCGAACTTGAAAAAAAAAAAAAGGGGCATATAGACTCTTGACTTAGCTTTTTTGGTTTCTTTAAACGTGTTATATGGGATGAACTTAAAAAAAAAAAATGCATATAGACTCTTGACTTAGCTTTTTTGGTTTCTTTAAACGTGTTATATGGGATGAACTTAAAAAAAAAAAAAAATGCATATAGACTCTTGACTTAGCTTTTTTGGTTTCTTTAGACGTGTTATATGGGACGAACTTAAAAAAAAAAGGGGCATATAGACTCTTGACTTAGCTTTTTTTGGTTTCTTTGTGTTACATGTGATGAACTTAATTTGTGCTATAGTAACAAAATAAAAGAGCGCTATTATTAACGCAGCACCCGTTTAGATTGAATATTTACTAGTGATGTCCCGTTGCTACTTTTTTTTTTTTTTTTTTTTTTTTGAGAAGGCACGGTTGCTACTTTGGGAGTAATAAAAAGCATGTTAAAAATGAGTAATTATAGAATATTCCTAGTATACTATAAGTGTATACTCCTATCTTTTTCATCAATGGTAGACACTACCATGAATGTAAGAGGAGGGAGTACCATTTTTCAAGCTCTAGAAGTACCTAAGAATTTCTCCTCTCAAAATAGTGGGATCCAATAATTAAATTCAAGGTGGGACCAGTAGTTGTCAAAACGTGGTGATAGTGGCAATAGAGATGGAGGATAGTGTTGATTTTTTTGTCGGATTATAATATGTTGTGGTGGTGGCGGTGGTGGTAGTTGGGTGGTGTTGGGTTGCGGTGGTGGGTGGACAGTTGATCAGCTCTCTTGTTTAGAGAGAGAGAGAGAGAGAGAGAGAGAGAGAGAGAGAGAGAGAGAGAGCTGGAAAATAAGAGAGTGAGGGAAGGAGAGATAGATGGCTGACATTGAGAGGAAAAAAAAAAAAAAAAAGAACAAAATATTGATTTACACAGTAACCATAAATGTTTACATGGTTACTATAGCAAACTAGTCATAGACCCGCTCAAAACATATTATATGGATTGGGTTAAATTTAATAAATATAAGTAAACAACTACATTTACTAAGGGCAGTCCAAAGGTTTAGTTGTTCATTAGAAAGTTGCATCAACAGCAAGGAAACTTTAAGCTAAGAACCCATAGTTTTAGCCAAACAAACTCAATTCCTAAAATACATTCTTTGTATTATTTAAAGATATATATGCTCTAAGAGAATGACAATGATTCTTATGGATAAACATTTTTTTTTTTTTGTACAGTGACACAACTGAACAAAAACAGCACTAAAATGATGATGACAACTGATGGTCCCAAAAATATCATCGTCCACCCAATAAGGACGATCTTTATGCACGACCCCAATGCCAACATTGTCTAAAGGGATTACCTAATAATGACATGTCTCTCGTCCCTCAATTAAGACAAGCCGTTATAAAAGATAGCAGTGAATATTGATACCGTTGAAGATGTATCTGTCAACTTAACACCTGGCACAAGCGTTACAAATTCTGCAATAACACCATCATTATTATGGAACCAATGACTAGAAGAGATCACCTATATATACTCCTAGACAAGGGGCTGGAAGGGTACGATAAAAAAAAAAAAACACATAGTCTATATTTTATTTACTACAAATTATATCATCTTCTCTTGTTCCAAGGCTTGTTTCTAACTTTGGCATCGGAGGCTCTGTGGCAGGCGCCACACCGGTGACCACTTTTCTTGTAGTTCTTGGTCCTTTCAGGGTTTGGAACGATCGTGGACGATCCCAGTCTGGACGAACATCTCTACTGACGATCCTAGCATCATTAGTTTGGTGCCGTTTGTGGGGAACCATTCATTATTCTTAAGTGTTCAATTCAAGAACATTTTCCTATTCTAACGAGATGGAATCTAGTTCTAACCCAGACCCTGCTGCATTGGCCCTGTAAATTCAAGCACTTGCAGCCACGATGGAAGAACTCACCAAGCAGAACCACGAGATGAGGTAACAACTGCAATAGGGAAATAACCACACAGAAGTCAACAGAGACGAGGACGGAGACAGTCATAGGAAGAGGGCCAGCACTCTAGAAGAAGTGAACTCGAATTTCCTCAAGGAGATGAGGAAAGAGATGGACGAGCTGAGAAACGCTATTAAGGGAAAAAGGGATCAAGGATTGGACAGAATCGTCAGGAAAACTGACTCTCCCTTCACTATGGCCGTCCAAGAATGCCCGGTACCCTCCAAGTTCCGCTTACCCCAGCTTGAACCCTTTAACGGATTGAAAGATCCATTAGATCATTTGAATACCTTCAAGACGACGTTAGGTCTCCAACAGCCCCCTGATGAGATTCTATGCCGATCCTTCCTAACTACCCTAAAAGGGGCAGCCTAGGAGTGGTTCACCAAACTACCAACATCGTCCATTGATAACTTCGAGCAGCTAAGCAGTTCGTTTATTCGTCACTTCGTGGGCGGACAATGTCCAAAAAGGATAGCTGATCACTTGCTCACAATCAAACAAAGAGAAAAAGAAACTTTAAGGTCCTATGTGACGCGCTTCACACGAGAAATACTGGAAATGGATGAGTCAGATGATAACTTACAGCTTACAACCTTTAAAGCCGGGTTGGAGTCTAGAGACTTTGTGGTTTCTTTGGCGAAGAATCCTCCCAAGACGATGGCGGAAGCGCTATTGAAAGCGCAGAAATATATAAACGCTGAAGATGCTCTGGCAGCCATAGACGGGACAGAAAAGACAAAGGAGAAGAGGAAAGAAAAAGAAGACAACCGAAGGGGGCAAAAAGGAGATCGAGCAAACCGACGTAATGACGATGGGAATAGGCAAAGAGACGATAAAAACCCACGACAAACGAAGTTCACACTGCTAGTAATGCCAGTTGATCAGATTCTGGCGAAAATTAAGGACAAACAGTGCCTTAGATGGCCTAAGCCACTTTAATCACCACCTAGTGTGCGCGACAAGAGAAAGTATTGTCGTTTTCACAAAGATCACGAGCATTACACAGAAGATTGCCAAGACCTAAAGGAGCAGATAGAAGAACTTATCCAGAAAAGGAAACTTCAAAAATATGTGAAAAGGGGAGAAGCCAGTAGATACGGTTAGAAGGAACGGCAAGGAGATTTCCAAAAAAGCGAGGGTCAGCCACCTCGTCCACAGAATGCAAGAGGAGAGATAAAAACCATCGCGGGGGGGCTATCCACAAGAGGGTCGTTCAGATCCCTCAGAAAATCACACCAAAGGCAGGTAAACAGTGTTCATAGCTTACCACCCTCAAAGCAGCGACGGATGAACCAAGATATGTATTTCTCAGAGGAAGATGCCAGAGGCATAAAGCAACCTCATAACGACCCATTGGTCATCATGATCATGATCGAAGGTTTCAACACAAGGAGAGTTTTGGTAGATAACGGGAGTTTAGCGGATATTATTTACCTGTCCGCCTTCTAGCAATTGAAGGTGGACCCAAAAAGACTTCGTCCCTTTGAATCACCTCTCATCAGCTTCAATGGAGATAAGGTGTACCCCTAGGGAATAGTAACGTGGATGGTCACAGCCGGCTCATATCCCCTACAGGTAACCAACAGACACAATTTTTTGGTCATGGATTCACTTTCGTCTTACAATGTAATCATCGGACGACCTACCCTTAACCGCTGGAAAGCTACAACTTCCACGTACTGCCTGAAGGTAAAGTTTCCAACAGAACAGGGGGTCGGAGAAATAAAAGGGGATGAAGTGTTGGCAAGGGAGTGTTACCAGGCCGTCCTAGCCTCCAAAGAAAACCATATGTGGGTGATCGAAGATAAATCACCTGAGATTGTGGAGAAGCTAGAAATAGTAGAGCTGGTCGAAGGAGATCTATCGAAGACGACTCAAGTGGGGACGGATCTAAACCCAAGGATGAAGGAAGTACTTATTCGTTTCTTGAAAAACAACCTCGATGTATTTGCTTGGAGCCATGAAGATATGCCAGGGATTCCTGCAAACATCATCCAACACCGCCTAAACGTAGACCCGGAAAAGAAGCCCGTCCAGCAGAAGTGAAGGGTCTTTGCTCCTGAACGAAACAAAGTGGTGATGGATGAAGTAAACAAGCTACTTGCTGCGAACTTTATTCGAGGAAGTTTACTATCCAGACTAGTTGGCCAATGTCGTCATGGTTAAGAAGGCAAGTGGGAAATGGAGGATTTGCGTCGACTTCACAGATCTAAACCAAGCTTGCCCAAAAGATAGCTTCCCCCTACCCAGAATTGATTAGTTAGTTGACTCTACTGTCGGGCACAAGCTTCTCACTTTCATGGACGCATTTTCAGGGTGTAACTAGATACAGATGGCCGAAAAAGATCAAGAAAAAACTGTCTTTATCACCAGCCAAGAGCTTTATTACTACAAAGTCATACCTTTTGGCTTGAAGAACGTAGGAGCCATGTACCAGAGGTTGGTAAATCAAATGTTCAAAAACAAATTGGGAGAAATGTAGAGGTGTACGTTGACGATATGCTTGTCAAAAGCAAAGAGGAGGACGATCACCTAGACAACCTCAAAGAGACATTCAACACGCTCATACAGTACAGCATGAAGTTAAACCCCTCCAAATGCGCTTTTGGAGTTTCCTCAAGGAAGTTCCTTGGGTTCATGGTTTCACGAAGGGGAATTGAAGCGAATCTTGAAAAAGTAAAGGCCATTCTCGAGATGTCTTCACCAAGGACGATTAAAGAAGTACAATCGCTTACAGGTAGAGTAGCAGCCCTCAACAGGTTCGTCTCAAGGGCAACGGACAAATGCCTCCCTTTCTTTAAGACCTTGAAGAAGGCGTTTGTTTGGACGAAGGAATGCGAGGCAGCGTTCTAGGACTTGAAGCAATACTTGAGCAATCCCTCACTCTTAAGTCCGTCCAAAAAGGGTGAAGATCTGTTCTTATACTTGGCAGTGTCCGTCACGGCAGTAAGTGCAGCCTTAATTAGGGAAGAAAACAAGATACAACTTCCTGTGTATTACGTCAGCCAGGCCTTCCAGGGAGCTGAGGCTCGTTATCCACAAATAGAAAAGATCACCTTCGCCCTAATAGTGGCCTTGAGAAAGCTACGTCACTATTTCCAGGCCAACCCGATCAAAGTAATGACGGACCAACCCATCAAGAAAGCAATGAACAAACCCGAGGCAACTGGATGAATGGTGCAATGGGTAGTCAAACTTAGCCAGTTCGATATCGAGTATTGCCCGCGTACAGTAATAAAAGCTCAAGCATTGGCAGATTTTATAGCAGAATTCACCATCAATGAGCAGGAAGAAGGTCGGGAAGAAGTTTGGACGATTAACACAGATGGGTCGTCCACACAAAAAGGAGGAGGGGCAAGCGTCGTTATTATCTCCCCCCAGAAAGAAGTTCTCAAATATGGGGTCCAGCTGAAATTCCCCGTAGCCAATAACGAAGCAGAGTATGAGGCTCTGTTAACAGGACTCAGATTAGCTCAGGTACTGGGAGCTGAAAATGTTGTGATCAAGAGTGACTTGCAACTCGTCATAAGACAAGCCAGGGGAGATTTCGAAGCAAATAAGGCGAGGATGCAAAAATATCTCAAACTGACGAATCAACTGGTAAGTAACTTTAATCGTGTGGAGTTTATACAGATCCCACGAGAACAGAATGTAGAGGCCAACGAAGTGGCACGGAGCGCCTTAACAGATGTCCAGGACATGACGAGTAATTGGAGATTAGAAGAACAAAACCTCCCCAGCATCAAAGATGTGCAAACCTTCTCTGTACACACCCGCCAGGGATGGACGAGTCCAATTCTGTCTTTCCTCAAGGATGGACGATTACCACCAGACATTGAAGAGGCCAAGAAAGTCCGTAAACGATCTGCCCGATTCACCATATTGAATGACCAACTTTATAGAAGAGGCTTCTCTTAGCCCTACCTGAAATGCCTAGAGGAAGAAGAAGCCAGGTATGTCCTCGAGGAGGTGCACGGAGGAGTTTGTGGAAATCATATGGGGTCAAGGTCCCTCGTCAGAAAGATCATGCAGGTAGGTTATTTCTGGCCCACGATGCAGTGGGACGCTGTAGACGACTAAATTTCTTAGTTCGAAATAAATCAAACAAGTAAAATAGTTGCACAAATACGAATTTGTATTGATGATTGCGGTATAAATCTCTGTGTTTATAAAAGAGTGATCCCCTGATTCAATCTCCTTGCAAGACTTATTGATTTGGATTTATGGTAATATGATTATGACTTGAACACAAAATATCCTTCAATTTGGTTGAGGGATGGATCGAAGATTGCTAAAACAGAATTACAATGAATCTCTGGCTATGAGCTTGTTAGAAATCCCTTGTTCTTCACGTTCTTCGCGTTCTTCGTGTGTTCTTCGTGTTCTTGGATTTGTGGTGGAAGTTCTTCGGAGCTTTAGAGGCTTGAATCCGTAGAGCTTCACTGATTTGTGGTTTGTTGATGTTTTCGAACACTTTAGGCTTGATTCCCGCGGACTTTTGGATCTAGGCGGATGATTTTGATGATTTCTCTTCAAATGTTCTTCTTATTCGAAGGTTGAAGTTCTTGAAGTTCTTGGAGGCTTTAGAGCTTGGTTCCGGCAGAGCTTCTGGACTTCTGAATCTTCTCTGATGCTGCTTATGCTTCAGATGGCTTGATCTCTTCTTTAAATGTCTCAGGAAGGCTTCTATTTATAGGAGTTTTGGGGTGGATGAGCGACACGTGGCGGAGTCTGACTGGTGACACATGTCACAATCTGATTGGTTCGCTTGTGTCATTGCTTACACGTGCGAGGTTGCTTGGGTCATCGCTTACACGTGCGAGGTCGCTTGGGTCATCGCTTACACGTGCGAGGTTGCTTGGGTCATCGCTTACACAAGCCGATGCATGATTGGTTCTTACATGACACTTGGCAAATTTCTGTTGGCTTCTGAATAGCAATAGTAAACCCTAGCAGCAATACGTGGCACTTTGTAATTGACTGTATTTTGTGGACTTGGTAGTGTGACGTGTCAGCTTGTGATAGGTCGGAAATTTTCCCTCTCTACAAATGCCCCCTCGAGACTCGTTCACGCACACAGTTTCAGAGTGTGGTGTGGGAATGAGTTTCGAAAATAGATTTTTACATTTGGCTCTTCAAATGAAGTAATTGAAGGTGGTGGAGCTTTTAACAGGATGAGATAATTTCCGAGGAGTAGACCCACCCATATGAAAGGCTTTGATGAGACTGAAAAGGGGTCTGCGAGCATTTGAATGTACTTGCGTGACTGAGCCTTCTCAGTAGAGGTTAAGTTGAAGTAACTTCAGAAAAATATTTTGGATCGTTGGTGGCGATCACAGGGTGTAGAAGATGGGGAGGATACGAGGATGGTGGCTGGGCACAACATACAGAGTCCTGGGGCTAGCCTTGTGTTTTTAAGAACCGCTGGTGAAGTTATCTCAGAAGAGTATACTTCGGATTACGGCGAGGCCATGTGGAAAAGTGGTTGAATGCACATGTGTAATTGTTTCACTCAAGTTAAGCTGAGGTAATTTCAGAAGTTTAGGGATTTTGGTGATGCTGATGTTGGTGGTGAAGAAGACGGGGATGAAGCAAAGCGAATGGGTGAAACATACACCACCATGGCACTGGCCCTATACGTCGGGGATCCCCTGGTGTAGATATTTATGGGAAGTACAACTTTGGATCCGGGACTGACTGTATGTTGCTTGGGGTCTGACGGTAAGTCATTGAATGTGCTTGTGTAATGGGACCAGACCGACAGACATTAAGTTGAAGTAATTTCAGAAGAGTATCTTCTGAAATACTTCAAGCTGTATTTAAGTTGGAGTAATTCCAGAAAGTGTGTTTTGAGGTTCCAGCAACGATGACCTTTGGATCCCACTGTGGTTGGGACATGGCATAAGGTTTTGGCAACCATTTACCGGCTCCAAAGGTTGAATTTTGATGAGCTGGCGCCTCGGAGGTTATTTCAAGTGTTGGATGAAAGACAATTTGTAGGATACCCCAACACTTTTTACCATCTTCATTTACTGCTACTTGTTGGAAAAGCACAGAAAAATGAAAGATGGAGCTAACTTGTGATTCTGGTCTTAGAAACTAGCCAAGCTGCTGTTTGTTCCGAACCACTGCTTCCGCTGGAAGACCAAGCAATTGGAGAGAGACTATAGGAGACCTGAGGTTAGGAACAGGTGTCTCAGCTGGACTTGGATTTCCTGGCCAACCAAATTTACGGAAGCATGGAAGGCCGACACAGACCTTGTTATGAGTAATTTTATGAACAACTGTGGTCGTTAAGGGGAGAAACAAAATTTGTTTGGTTCTCAAAACTACAATGATGTTGTGAAGAGGGTTTCTACTGAACCATGAAAGGGTTGATTTCAAACTGATTATGAAGCAATATTGGTTGCTAAGTGTTGAGAATGATGAAGTCATAGTGAGAAATGGCTGTGAGAAGGAGGACTCGAAAATTTGAAAGAAGCAAAACTTCATTTCATGAGTCAATGTGTTTTTCTGGATGAGTTCTTGATGAATCCGGCCCTTCTATTTATAGTGGAAAGACGAAGAATGGTGGATGGATAGTTGAGAATGGCGGATGTGAATTTTTGGTGAGACCGGTGGATGAGAATGGTAGGTTAGAGACCGGTAGGGAACGAGAATGGTAGGTGAGAGAGACGAAGAATGGTAGGTGGGAATGTTTGGCACCGAAAGGGGAATGGTGAGTTGGACGGGTGACCCGATGTGATTTCAAGTTCAAGACACACTTGTGAGAGTTCATTTGTACTTTTGAAAGGGAAGCCCTGATGAAGTCTGGAGAATAACCTTGAGTGGATCCAAACTAAATGGATGAATTTCAAATTTTGATATTGAGAGTTTTAATTTTGGACATTGTCAGTACTTTAGAGATGTGAGTTAGATTGGTGATTTCTAAGTCACGAAAAACTATGCAAGACAAGTCTGGCTTGAAAATCTTGACTTTGGGTTGATTTCAACAAAAAAAAAGACAACTATCTTGGAATTGGGTTATTTGTGTAATTCCTGAATCTCAAATGATGGAATGGACTCCAAAATTGGAATGTATGCGAAAAATTGAGCAAGATAGGTCCATCTTAAAAATTTTGACTTTTGGTCAACATTCATGCAAAAGTCAACTTTTTGGAAATTAGACGTTTGCACAATTTTCGAGCTTCGAATGAAGAAACGGATCCCAAAATCGGAATGTACTCGAAAAACTAAGTGGGACAGGCCTATCTTGAAAATTTTGACTTTTGGTCAAAGTCAAAGGTCTACTCGGTCAAAGAATTTTCTTTTTCTTTTTCTTTTTTTTTTTTTTTTTTTTTAGTTGCGGTTCGGACCGGGTCAGATTTTCGGGTCAAACCGGTCCGGTCTGGTTAAACGGGTCAGGTTAGTGGGTGGTGACGTCATCCATGACGTCACAGAGCTGAGGGCGTGTGGCACGTGTGGCGCGTGTCAGCGCGTGGCGCGTGGGATAGAGGCTCCGGCGCGTGTGAGCGCGTGAGTACTGAGGGAGGCGCGTGGCGGCTCGTGGATTGATCGCCGGATTTGTTGGCGGCGCGTGGCAGCGCGTGGCTTATCGTTTGTGCCTGAAATTTTTGGGTTTTGCAAATCTAAGGCCGTAGATGACTCCTGTAGGGTCAGTTTTGTGAACTTATGATCAGGTTTGCACAGATTTGAAGGGCTAAGCTGCAGTTCATTTGAGATCTTGTAGCGGCGCGTGGCGGCGCGTGGAGGCTCTGTTCTTGATGAACTTTCTGGGTTTTGCACATCAAGGGCCGCTGGATTGAGTGGTAATATCATTTTCTTGAAATGAAGTCTGGATTCGTACGAATACGAAGGAGTAGGCCGCGATCCTCTGAAGCTTTAGGCGGCGCGTGGCCGGGTTTCTGGACCTGGATTTTTTTCTGTTTTGGTAAATCGAAGGTCATAGAAGATTTCTGTGAGTTGAATTTTGTGAAATCCTGTCAGAAGTTTTAGAAATCTGGAAGAGGAGACGGCTGGCATTGCAGAAATTGTTGCCATTTTGGTCTACTTTGGCGGTGGCCATCCTGACATTGTTTGACAATGGTTACTCTGCAATTGTTTCTGCATTCAAGGTTGGTAGCACAAGTAGCTTTGATCAATATCTGGGCTAGAGCTTCATATTCCAGGTCTAAGGTAATATTTTCCTTCTGACACTACAGTTATTTTATGGAAATTTACTCTCTCCTCTTTTTTTTCTTCTGACACTACAGTCATTTTATGGAAATTTACTCTCTCTTTTTTTTTCTTCTCAAGGTTCAACGCAGTATTTGTTGAAAATCCTTTTAACCATTTACACACTTCTTTCCTTTTGTCTCATTAGCTTCCAGGGATCCCTATATAAAGCCATCCGGAGTATGTACTAATTGTACAAGCATAACTCTCTGTGTAAAGAATCCATGCCCCTCTCCTTTTTACTTATTTATTTATTTATTTTTTCTATTATTTAATTTATTAATAATAATAATAATAATAATAATAATAATAATAATAATTTTTATTTTATTTTTATTTTTTTTTTACACAGCTATCATGATATTCTCCTTCAAGGATTCGAAGATTGGTCGAGAACCAGCTTTGTTCATTTATAAGGAGGAAGATGACAAGGATACAAAGGCTACGACTTTGATCGTTCGTCTGCCCATAATTGGAAGATTTTCAGAGAGATGGGGTCGTAACTCTTATCCTCTCAATTTGCCGAAATGGTCACAAGTCATTTCTTCTGATGGCGGCTCTAACTTGGAGACAACTATCCTTCTTGCTTCACATCACAAAAATGCTACTAAGTCAAAGCCGTACAACACTTTGGGACGAGAGATAATTGCACAACGCGCTAATTGGGATTCATCTTTCAGCGCGAATGGAGGGTTTTCCTACTTCTTCCTTTATTGGGATTGGTTAGAAGATGTTCTTAGTCGATGTAAACACCTCCTTGATGCGGCCCACCTCTACAGTGCTGTTTTTGCCTCCTTGTTCATATATGATTATGATGAGAATCTCATGAAAGCATTTTACGAGTGTTGGAGTCCGTCGACCAATACCCTCCATACCTCAGTTGGGGAAATTTCCATCACACCATGGGATCTTTCCGTTCTTGGTGGACTTCCTTGCACAGGTGTATTTTATGACGAAGTAGTACCCAATGCGCAAGAGCTAGATGGAAGCAATGACCAAGGACGACCTTACTTGCCGCGCAGTTGTCGATACCTTTTCATGGCATATCATCACCTCCAAAACCGGCTAAAGAGACAAGGGAAAGTGAGCGTTCGCGACTGGATTACTTTTTGGTATGGAGGGAATAGCAAGTACCCGGCTCCTAGGAAACCAGCGAGACGGACAACCATTCCCAAGTGTAGTCAGAATCCTTCGGGCAAGATAAACAAGCATGGACCATGGTCTAATAAAGAAAGCAAGGTCTTTGCAAATCTTCAAGTCGAGGGTGACTTAAAGGAGGAGACTTACTTATCGGCACTTCTTTCATGTTGGCTATGCATATTTGTCTTTCCTATCAAGGATCAGAATAGCATCCGTCCAGGCACTTTCAAGATTGCCAGCTCCATGGCCAATGGTCGTTCATTTGGCCTTGCTCCCTCGGTATTGGCTAGCATTTATCGCGGACTTAACACCATTTCTTCCTCTCCTACTCCGAGTAAGTCTGGGGCTAGTTTTGCCATTCATTATGTTTATGCCTGGGTAAGTCACCTCTTCAGAAGCAATCGCATCACCCATGACAATCTATCTGACCCTTTGATGACTAAGTACTCCGGTGTAGGCTATGCTTCTCCGTTCAGTGAATCCTCCGCACGACAGCACATACGAATAGCCACCGACTTCTTTTGGCAAGGGACTGCTTTCAAGAAAAGCTATGACTAAACATTTATTGACAACAATCATTTATCCATTCAGAAGTTTGACTACTTTATGAGTCTTCGCTCAGGCTACTTGTCACTTCGATGTGAAGACCAACATATTGTAGAAGCATACAGTCCTTACCGATTCAGTCGGCGCTTTGGATTTCATCAAGACATTCCAAATGACTTGAAGGAAGAAATTCATACAGGCTCTTTAAAAGATCTATACCACTTCTATCAATCTTTCACTTGCTGCAACACAAATTCCGAGGTACTTATTTCGGCTTTTGCGACAGACTTCGGAAGTCGAATCAGACATAGATATAAACAATGGTGGGAAGCAGTTTGTGGAAATGATTTTACCAAAGGAACATATTTTCTGGCTAACATTGCCTCCTCCCATGTTAAGTCACTGATATCCAACAAATCTCAGAAGGGAAAGAAGGAACTACAAGACCCTTACATTCCACAATTCTTGTCAGAGTCTGCACGACGTCGCCTTGAAGATGACTGTCACTCAAAAGACTCGTCTCTAGATGTTGGAGTTGCTCAAAGTCAAAGCATCAAAGGTTCGTTTGTTGCACCAGCTAGGGATGCCATCAAGATTTTTGAAAAGGAGGTGCATAACGATCTTGACCACAACTGGAAACATTTGAAGAATCCAATGAAGGGTGCTGATGCGGGGACTTCTATTGATCATGTGCATCTTCTTACAAATAGTGAGTCTTCTATCTCAAAGCCATCTGTGAAGAGTTCGGATCTCAAAAGGCGTAAGCTTGCCGCTGTTGGTACGTCGTCCCAATTTTTGATGGAGACGGAAAAGGTACCTCTCTCATTCTTGCAACCGACTAAACTTCCGGAAGTCTCAATATTTCATGCCAAGGCGCATATTTCTTCTGTGCGTAGAAAAGGGGCTTCTATGCTAGGTGATGTTCTTTTAAACAGGCTTTCGAATCTTTCTGTGGACAACGTCCTCCCACAAGCTGAAGTTCATGAAATTTATAGGGAGGTTGAGAGCTGTGGAGTGGACACTCAACACTTGCGTGAAAATGTTGACAAATATTGCAAGGATGTCGCAGATTATTTGAAGATGAAAGAATCTCTGAACAACCGACCAAGTCCTATTATCTTAATTCAACGTGAGGCTGAATTTGAATCCCTCATTTCTGAAGCATTGCACAAGAAAGCATCTTTGAAGACTGAGGTTGATACTGTTAGATTGAGGATGGCTGACCTGCAGACTGAGCTCATTCAACTAGAGCAATCACTGTCTCAAATTGAAACTCATCAAGTTGAACAAGACAATGTTATGCAAGCCTTAGAAGAACAACTTGAAGAAGTCAAATCTATCCCCGTTCTTGAAGAGCAAGACACGGAGGTTTTGGAGAAGATACGAGCCCTTTTGGAAGATAATCGCTCTAGCTTGAAAGACTTAAAATGGATGTTGTAATCTTTTTGTTTTAATTCCCTTCATATGTGGCATCGCGCTTTTCCTTTTGTCAATTAATAAAGAAGACTTTATTCTCTGCTTCTTCATTATTATTATTATTATTATTTTTAATAGTTTGATAATAAATTTTTTTTTTTTTTAGTGCGAGACTGAACTTAGTAAAATACTAAGTTGCCTACGTACCCTTGAGAGGGATCAAGTCATCACGTAGTTCAAAAAGGTTTTTTTTTTTTGCAAAAAAGGGGGGCTCAGTGTGTAATAGTGGGTATCACCACTAATCGAACCCGAGACCTCTCAAAGGCGACTTGGGCATCCAACCACTACGCCACACTAGCAATTGGTGACATAGAGTGGGATTAATTTCTTCTTATTGGTACGCTTTCAAAAGTAATGGAAAGACATCATGTACTCTTGCAGCGTTACAGTGGGTAGTTTAAACTCTTACCAAGGAGCAATCCTCGATTTTCAAGCATAGAAGCGTTTGAGGAACTTCCCATTGATGGGGCCGATCCTTACACCATCATTATCAATTAACTTGTAAGCTCCATTGGTGTAGACTTCTTGCACAACATAAGGTCCATCCCATTTTGAGGTGAACTTATTGCCTGTACGATGAGTTATGATGATAGGTCTTCGAACGGCAAGGACTAAGTCACCAACTTGGAATGATCGTGGTTTAACTCTTTTATTAAAGGCGTTTGAAAGACGAGCTTGATAGCACTCAAGGCGTTGTTGGGCCTCGAGCCTTTTCTCATCAAGTACCTCTAATTCTTGCAATCTGAGCTTGGCATTTTCTTCTTCAGTCAATCCTTCTTGAATGGCAATCCGTAATGACGGGATTTGACGTTCCAAAGGAAGGACGGCTTCTACTCCATAGACAAGAGAATATGGTGTCGCTTGAGTAGGCGTTCGAAATGTTGTTTGATAGGCCCATAATGCTTCTCCGATTCTTTCATGCCAGTCCCTCTTTGTTTTGGATACCACCTTTTTTAACAAACTACCAAGTGTTTTGTTGAATGCTTCAGCTAGTCCATTTGCCGGGGCATTATACATGGAGGAGTTGTATTGTTTAAACTCAAACTTCTCGCATAATTCTGTCATCAACCTATTGTAGAACGGCTTTCCATTATCAGTTATGATATACCGCGGGACACCATACCAATAGATCAAATGAGTTCGAATGAAATTGACCACCGTCTCTTTTTTCACTTCCCTAAGGGGCACAGCTTCCGCCCACTTTGAGAAATAATCAGTTGCGGCCAAGATGTACAAATGGCCACCGGATGACTTTGGTAATGGTCCTATTGCATCAAGCCCCCATGCATCAAAAGGCCAAGAAGCTACAGTTGGGTGTAGAGGTTCTGGCGGCTGGTGGATGAAGTTCGCATGATACTGACAAGCTTCACATTTCTTAGCGCATTCCATGGAATCTTGCACCATTGTAGGCCAATAGTAACCCATTCGTTTGATCCTATAATGCAACTTAGGACCTGACTGATGTGCATCGCATATTCCTGAGTGAGCCTCCTCTAAGGCTTGTTTAGCTTCCTCCTCTCCTAAGCAACGAAGAAACAATCCATCAAATGAACGACGGTAGAGAGTGTCTTTATAGTAAATGAATCGAGCAGCCCTTCGCCGAACTTCACTCCTGTGGCGTTTATCATCTGGGAGTTTTCCATGTTGAAGGTATTCAATGATCGCTTGTCGCCAATCTTCTTTTTCAACAAGGCATACCGAAATGATGTTGGCTTGCTCTTCTTCTTCTTCTTCGATCACGAGAGGTACCACCCACCTTTGGGAAATAGCAACTTTGGTGGTCTCTTCTTTGGATAACGCCAAGGCAGTAGCCAAATTAGCTAAAGCATTGGCCTGTCTATTCTCCTTCCTTGGTATATGCTCCAATGTGATGGCCTCAAAATTTGTTAGCAATTTCTTCGCATATTTGCAATAGGGGATGAGGTCTTCCTTCTTGATGTCATACTGCTCCAAGACTTGGTTGATAATTAATTTGGAATCCCCAAAGATCTCAAGTTGTGATATGCTCATCTCAATGGCCATTTGTAGACCAATAATCAATGCTTGATATTCGGCTACGTTGTTAGAGCAAAGTTCGCTTAATGAGAACGAGTACAGAAGTATTTGCCGTTGTGGAGAGACAAAAACTACACCTGCCCCCGCTCCTTCTCGACGTGCAGCCCCATCGAAAAACATCATCCATGGTGGCATTTCCTCAATGTAAAACACGTCTTCATCCGGAAAATCATCGGAGAATTCCTAATCAGATGGAACTGGGTGGTCAGCTAAGAAATCTGCCAATGCTTGTCCTTTGATAGCTTTTTGTGGAACATATGCAAGGTCATATTGTTGTAGCAAGACTGCCCATCGAGCTATACGACCCGAAACCACTGGCCTAGAAAGGACATACTTAATTGGGTCTGCTTTTGCTATCAAACGAACCGCATATGCTTGCATGTAATGCTCCAGTTTGTCTATGGCAAAGAAAAGAGCGAGGCACATTTTTTCGATAGGAGAATAATTTAATTCAGCCCCATTGAGAGTTCGACTTAGATAATAAAGGGCTTTTTCTTTCCCTTCTTCATTTTCTTGTGCCATAAGAGCACCCAAAGACTTTTCTTGTGCCGCGATGTACAGCACCAGAGGTTTTCCTGGAATAGGAGCACCCAAAACTGGAGGATTAAGCAAATATCTTTTGATGCGCTCAAAAGCATTGCTACAGGCCTCATCCCATTCAAAGTGCACATCTTTCTTCATCAATCTATTGAAAGGTTGACATCGACTAGCCAAGTTCGAGATAAATCGTCGTATATAGGCTAGTTTTCCTTGCAAGCCTCTAAGTTCTCGCAGATTCTTGGGCTCTGGCATTTTTTGGATAGCTTCAATTTTGGACTGGTCAATTTCAATACCGCGGTGCCTGACAATGAAACCAAGAAATTTCCCTGATGTTACGCCAAAGGCGCATTTGCGTGGGTTCATTTTCAGCTGATATTTTCTCAGGCGGTTGAACACGAATCGTAGATCTATCAGGTGGTCTTCCCTTCTTTTTGTTTTAACCACCAAATCATCGACATAACACTCCACGTATTTGTGAAGTACATTATCAAAGATCTTTTGCATGGCCCGTTGATAAGTAGCACCAGCGTTTTTTAGTCCAAAAGGCATTACTTTGTAACAGTAAATGCCCTTAGGGGTACGAAAAGCTGTGAGCTCTTCATCCTTTGGATTCATTCGAATTTGGTTGTAGCCTGAAGAACCATCCATGAAAGATAAAGCTTCATGAGCAGTAGTGGCGTCAACCATGACCTCAGTGATGGGCAACGAAAAATCATCCTTGGGACATGCACTGTTCAAATCACGGAAGTCAACACACACCCGGATTTGTCCATTCTTCTTTTTGAAAGGGACTATGTTAGCGATCCATTCTGGGTACTGTACTTCACGAATGAAGCCCGCCTCAATTAGCTTATTGACCTCAGTTTCTATTTGAGGGATAAGTTCCGGCCGAAAGCGTCTTTGGGCTTGTTTAACTGGGCGCACGCCTTTCTTGACTGCCAAATGGTGTAAGGCAATACTTGGATTGAGCCCGGGCATTTCCTTGTAAGTCCAAGCAAACACATCTTTGTATTCTACTAGGAGCTTGAGGTACCTTTCTTCTTCTTCAAGGGTAAGAAGCGCACTGATGAAAGTTGGCTGAGGTTCTTCAGCAGTTCCTAAATTGATCTCTTTAAGTTCATCAACTGTAGCTTGTCCTCCATCTTCCAAGGCTGGAGGAGCTTCATCTACCTCTTCACTGGCTGTTTCAGCATCTAAAAGTGTATCTTCTTCTATTGTAATGTGAAACGAGGATGATACCTCTTCAATTTGCTCATTGTGGATGAGTGACTGTCTTGTGTGCACAATCGTTCGTCTTTTGACTCTGAGCGATCCTTCAGTGCTGATATCTAGGGTAGAGTTACGTTTCATGCGTGAAGGAATGCTACTGCGGATCTCATCATTAGCTTTCTTCTCCCCTTGAACCTCAAAGTTTATTGAATTTTGAGACTGACTATCAACAGGCCTTTTTGTTGCCCCCAATCTATCAAAGACTGATCTACAAGCAAGAGTGTCACAATTTTGTGTTAAGCAAGTTGTATTTAACCTGTCGAACACTGTAACTTGTGATGATGATGCCTCGATGCGATCAAACACTGAGACACGCGACGAAGAGTGATCTTTTTTTTGATTCGAACTCTCGCCGACCTCCACTGTTATGTATTGGGAACTTGAAGCACTGGTTCTCCTCTTGATCCATATCTGAGCTGGTTGTTCTGGAGTATAACCTAATCCGGTCTTTGGGATAGGAATCTTATGCCCTTCAAGCCGCATTTTCCTTTGTGTTTTGCTAAGGCCGTGCATCTTTTCTCCGGTGGCTTCTGGAATTAGTTCCCCTAAGTCGCCTGGTTTTGAGGAATCATAGCCTGCTTTGGCTAATAGTCTATATGCCTTTGGGTTGAACCATTCTTTTGTCCGCTCACTTGGTAGAATACCATGCTCTATCAGACTTTGTGAAGACCTCATGAATCCATTTAGTGGCTTCGAGGGCAAAGGATTCGTGGATGAAGTTAAAGGCATGACATGATTTTCTTTCAATATGACTACATCCTCCATTGTGAGTTTTGCAGGAGGCCTTCCCATGTCTTCTGTAGATTGAAGGCATTCTGCGAATGGTGATTGTCCATTCTTGCGGCGTGATAATGGTACATACCGAAGGAATGGCGGGTTATTGGAAGGCGTTGAAATTTCCGCTTTCACTGCATTATTGGTAGATTCCCTAGAATGATCATTCCCATATTCTGGACCTTTCTTTGAGGAAGGATTATCCTTTTCAGTGATGAATCTAGCATGCTTCTTTTCACTCTGCTTACTTTCCATAGACGGGATCTCAACTGGAAGAACTTCACTAGCAATGTTATCTTCTACATAAAATTTTGCGTCAGCAAAATGAGCTTCAGTTTCAGCAAAAGGCTTTAAGTCAGCATTGACCTTCTTTATTCCACCTTGAAGATACTTGAAACATTGATGCAAAGTTGATGGCACTATTCCATTTCCATGGATCCATGGACGTCCTAACAACATGTTGTAGGTTGTCTTGGCATCAATGACATGGAACAAAATGTTACTCGTCAATTCTCCAATGATTAATTCCAAGTGTATCATGCCGATTGCACGTTGTCCTCCTTGGTTAAAACCTTGAATGACCAAACGACTATGCGATAATTCCTCCATAGCAAGACCAAGTCGTCTCATCGTCATTTTTGGTAGTATATTAACAGCTGAACCTCCGTCAATGAGAATACGATCGATCTTTTGTTCACGAGTATAACCAGAGACGTAAAGTGGACGATTGTGGGGCTTAGAGCCTAACAACAGATCTTCATCAGTGAAAGTTAAGTCTGGAGAACACTCGTAACATTCCTGGGTTTGTTGAAGCGTGTTGGTAGGAGGAGTGTATACCTCCGGATTTTCAAGAGCTTGAGTGAGTGCTTCTTTTGATGAAATGGAGGATTGCAAGGGTTCAACTTCATCAACTCGAGATGGGAGTTCCTCCGCAGATGGCAAAGTCTCGTTTGGACCACCATGGTCAACATCCTCCCTTTCATCCTGAATTTCGCAACGAGAGACTGTGTGAACGGCCTCGGCTGAGTCATTTTGAAAGAATTTTCTGGGGAAGAATTCTTCCAATGTGATGAGATTTCGAAGTTTTTGGGTTTGTGCTAAATTGTTAGACATTTTTGTTCCCAGTCTTTCTTGCCCTTTATCACTCCTTCTTCTTGACCAAGGCTGAATCTGGTTTTGTGCTTTTTTAGACTCTTGGGAAATCAAATGAAGAGGGAATGTACGTCTCTTCTTCCATCTCCTACGAGTAACCACCGTCCAGCCTTCTTCCTCATCCATTGTTGAACTTTTATCATCATTTGAATTATAATCAGATGCCTTTTGTGAGAGCTGAACTTAAACAGGTTCTAGAGAACCAAACTGAACGAGAGTGGTATTTGCCCCCTGCTTAGTGGTTGGAGACATGCAACTAGATAACCCACAAGCAAAGGTTGCAAGGTTTGCTTGAGCAACATCATTAAAATCCAAGTCGATTTTCCTTTCCTTGGCTAGCTTCATGATAAGTTCTTTAAGAACAAAGCATTTTTGGATTGGATGGCTTATGATGCGATGGTATTTGCAATAGTTTGGGTTATCAATTTTTCCCATCTCTTCCGGTCGTTTGCATTCTGGCAATTCAATTAATCTCAACTTGAGCAGTTGTTCTAGCATTTCTGGCATATCGGTATCTAGGAAAGGATACACCTTTTGTTCCCATTCCTTAAGTGATGAGCGTCGTGTCTCACGCTGTTGGCCTACCTCGGGTCTCCTCTCGTTGGTCTTCACATTTTTTGTTGAAATTTTGATTGGGGCAGGGTTGACATTCATTGAATCTTTGACATTACTTTTTGGATTCCTGTCATTTTTCCTAATTTCCCGTCTTTCTTTCCTTTCCTCAGGTACGGGAGGTTTTGTATTTCCATGGCTAGAGATACTCAATTCCATGTCATGCGCACGAGTTGCTAATTCCTCAAATGTTCGGGGCTTTATCCCTTGAAGGATGTAAAGAAGTCCCCAATGCATGCCTTGGATGCACATCTCTACAGCAGATATTTCAGAAAGTCTATCCTTGCAATCTAGACTCAAAGAACGCCACCGATTGATATAATCAACGACAGGCTCATCTTTCCACTGTTTGGTATTGGTAAGCTCCATCATGCTTACCGTGCGCCGTGTGCTGTAGAATCGGTTGAGAAACTCTCTTTCAAGTTGTTCCCAACTATCAATTGACTCGGGTTCTAGGTCTGTATACCAATCAAAGGCATTCCCTTTCAATGAACGGACAAACTGCTTTACAAAAAGGCCTCCTTGAGTTCCTGCATTCTCACAAGTTTCTACAAAGTGAGCAATGTGTTGCTTAGGGTTTCCTTTGCCATCAAATTGCAAGAACTTGGGGGGCTGATACCCATTTGGCATCCTCATATTATCAATGCGCTTTGTATAGGGCTTCGAATATATGAGAGAACTTGTAGAAGAACCTTCGTATTGTGCTCGAATAGTATTCGTTATCATGTCTTGCAATTGTTGGACAGATATCGAGGCCATTGAGGTGGAATGTCCATGTTGAGAAGGGCCTTCACCTCCTTTTCCTCTATCACCCTTGAGATTTTCTCCTCCAAAGGTAAAGCCAGGTGGTTGTTCAGGGCCATGACTTGATTCACCCGAATCATGTACCTCCAGCTTATTCATTAGGGTAGCAATTTTGACGTCCTTTTCTTCAAGTGCTTTGGTGAGAAGGATGACCCTTTGTTCCATTTCAGCCATCTTTTCTTCCATGGTAGAGGTGTTAGTCATCATCACGGGCATGACCTCTAGATATGATGGAAAAAGTGATGAAACAGCTGGTACTTCTTTCCTTAAGTTTCTCATCACTGGTGAAGAATTGATGGAAAAGGTCTTTGTTAGGGATGGTTCATTACTGCTCTCCAAATCTTTAGAGACAGATGACTCCTTATTGGTAACTTTCCTATTTGCAAGAAAGTCTAGAGAGATGACAGTAGAAAGCTCGCCTTCTTTGGTTGGTTGAGGCTGAAGAGCTTTGGATCAACTGCGAGTGATTGGGCCGACATAATCATTGATACTAGAAGCATCAACTACTGATTTTTGGACATTCTTGCTAGAGGCCATTGAAGTCGGTAGCAAAAGTGATGTCGAATTTCTTTTGAAGGAGAAAGAGATAACATGGGCGGAAGCAGTCCCACCGGGCGTGCCAGAATATGTAGACGACTAAATTTCTTAGTTCGAAATAAATCAAACAAGTAAAATAGTTGCACAAATACGAATTTGTATTGATGATTGCGGTATAAATCTCTGTGTTTATAAAAGAGTGATCCCCTGATTCGATCTCCTTGCAAGACTTATTGATTTGGATTTATGGTAATATGATTATGACTTGAACACAAAATATCCTTCAATTTGGTTGAGGGATGGATCGAAGATTGCTAAAACAGAATTACAATGAATCTCTGGCTATGAGCTTGTTAGAAATCCCTTGTTCTTCACATTCTTCGCGTTCTTCGTGTGTTCTTCGTGTTCTTGGATTTGTGGTGGAAGTTCTTCGGAGCTTTAGAGGCTTGAATCCATAGAGCTTCACTGATTTGTGGTTTGTTGATGTTTTCGGACACTTTAGGCTTGATTCCCGCGGACTTTTGGATCTAGGCGGATGATTTTGATGATTTCTCTTCAAATGTTCTTCTTATTCGAAGGTTGAAGTTCTTGAAGTTCTTGGAGGCTTTAGAGCTTGGTTCCGGCAGAGCTTCTGGACTTCTGAATCTTCTCTGATGCTGCTTATGCTTCAGATGGCTTGATCTCTTCTTTAAATGTCTCAGGAAGGCTTCTATTTATAGGAGTTTTGGGGTGGATGAGCGACACGTGGCGGAGTCTGACTGGTGACACATGTCACAATCTGATTGGTTCGCTTGTGTCATTGCTTACACGTGCGAGGTTGCTTGGGTCATCGCTTACACGTGCGAGGTCGCTTGGGTCATCGCTTACACGTGCGAGGTTGCTTGGGTCATCGCTTACACAAGCCGATGCATGATTGGTTCTTACATGACACTTGGCAAATTTCTGTTGGCTTCTGAATAGCAATAGTAAACCCTAGCAGCAATACGTGGCACTTTGTAATTGACTGTATTTTGTGGACTTGGTAGTGTGACGTGTCAGCTTGTGATAGGTCGGGAATTTTCCCTCTCTACAGACGCATCAAACTTTGTGAAGATATGTGACAGCTGCCAAAGATATGGGAATATTCAGCGAGTCCAAGGAGAAAGAATGACGACTATTTCCTCACCCTGGCCATTCGCGCAATGGGGAATCGATATCATGGGCCCCCTACCACAAGGAAAGAGACAAATGAAGTTCCTACTCGTCGCGATTGATTATTTCACAAAGTGGGTCAAGGCAGAAGCTCTCGCAACAATCATAAAAGCTCAGGTACAAAATTATGTATGGAAAAATATTGTCTATAGGTTCGGGATCCCGAGGACGATCATCTCAAACAACGGTCGTCAGTTTAATTGTCAAGGGTTCAGGTCATTTTGCTCAGGCCTAGGTATCAAGAACAAGTATTCTTCACCAGGACATCCTCAGGCCAACGGACAGACGGAAGTAACTAACCGAACTTTGCTCAAGATCATCAAGTCTTGGTTAGTGAGGGCAAATGGAGCATGGCCCGAGGAACTACCAGGCGTCTTATGGGCTTACAGGATGACGGCAAGAACACCAACAGGAGAAACTCCTTTCAACCTAACATACGGCACAGAGGCAGTCATCCCAGTTGAAGTAGGCCTTACTAGCACCAAAAGGGAGTTTTTTGATGAAAAAAGCAATGAAGATCAGTTGAGGCTGAACCTGGATTGCCTGGACAAAGTCAGAGACTAAGCCTCCCAGAGAATGGCCGAAAGATGGCAGGATACTACAATCAGAGAGTGAGAGTGAAAAGATTCAGCATCGGTGACCTCGTCCTCCGGAAAGTAATGCCTGCAACAAAGGATCCTGCACAAAGCAAACTAGGCCTACCATGGGAAGGACCCTACCGAATCATCCATTATTCGAGACGAGGGAGTTACCACCTGAAAGACCTAAAAGGAAAGAAACTACCTTATCCTTGGAACGTCGAGCACCTAAAGAGGTACTACGAAGAAAAATCCAAGGCCTAATTGTAAGCAATTTTTTGATACTTTAATACCATACTTTCTGTTCACATAATTCGATCCTATGCTTTGTACTACAAGTTATGTATTCAAGCAAAATCGTATAAGTAATCATACAGGATTTTATAAGTGATCATCCAGCATTTCAATGACATCATTCAGTAATTTTGTGTTCTAATTATATTTTCAAAAGTACTGTCGAAGAAGGTACACTGTCTAGATCAAAAGACGATGAAATCCTTCAAAAGGTATACATCATCCAGATCGAAAGGACATCAAAATACCTTTGAAGAAGGTACACCGTTTAGATCAAAAAGACGATGAAAGTCCTTCAAAGGAAATGGATCATCCAGATCGAAAAGACACCCAAGTACCTTCGAAGAAGGTGCACTGTCTAGATCAAAAAGACGATGGAAGTCCTTCAAAGGAAATGGATCGTCCAGATTGAAAGGACACCAAAGTACCTTCAAAGAAGGTACACTGTCTAGATCAAAAAGACGATGAAAGTCCTTCAAAAGAAATGGATCGTCTAGATCAAAAAGACATCAAAGTAAATTCAATGAAGGCATAAATCCCCCCAAAAGGTACACATCATCCGAGAATACTCCAATAAAAAATTATTTAAGTCCACATACAGACGAGGAAAATAAACCCTTTAAGGGACGAGGAGATGATATCAACATAATTTTTATAAGTCTACAAAGGAAAGCATTGAATGTAGCAACAATTACACTTAAAGATGCAAATTATTCAAATAAAAAAAAAAGTGTTCATCCAAAAGAAACCCCCAAAAACATACACAACGAAAAGCCCATAGCGTGCAGGGCACATAAAAAATATACAGAGTGATTATGCAGGAGCGTCATCACCACCCTCATCAGCTGCCGGAGGATCCTCGCCAGAAGCCATAGAAGCCTATGCCGCCTGGGCAGCCTCGTCCGCTTCAATCTCTTTGTCTATAGCTTCAAAGTCCAAATCATCCAGATTCACTCCTTGTCCGTGCTTAATCAACTATCTTCTCAACAATTCGAACCCTTTGAAATACCATTGGAACAAGATAGTATTGTACTCATCTGTCGTCTAGAAGGCGAGGACGGCCTTAGCCACAACAGCTTTCATCCTTTGATCGACAGATGCAAGGAGCTCGTCTTTCTGTTTCACCTGTAGCTTTTCAGCTTCAAGTTGCTTGGTTAAAACTTTGACTTGCTCCTTGGAGGTGTTATGAGCGTCCATCGCTGCGATCAGGCCCTTTCGCAAACCCAAAGCTTCAGCCTCCAAAGCCTCTACCTTTGAAGTGGCCATGACAGCCTTCTCTTCACTCGCCAGAAATTGTGAAGTAAGATGCATCGTCTCCGCTAGCACCTAGGAACGAAAACTTTAATAAGAAAAAAAGAAAAGAAAAGAGGAGAAGACAATGATAAGGCAAGAAAAGTATACTTACACGAGCTTGTGAACGTGTCGGTTCACCATCTCGTGGGAAGGCACCCGAGCAATCTTTTTCCTCTCTTCCAGAGTTAAAAAATCGTTCGCACAAGCCACGGTGGCATTCGCATCACTCCAAATGCTGGAACCCACCTTCTCCTTACCCTTGTGCCCCGTCTTTTGTCTTTTGGGACCGGGGACCTCTTCAATCGAGACCGCAGGAGAAACTGTTCTTGCCTCGTCTAGAGTGGGCGTAGAAGATCCCCTCTCTATCGTCTCTTTCTCTTTCTCTTTCTCTCTTTCTCTCTCTCTATCTGTAAACTTCAAAGTTTTCTGGCCAATACTTGAAAAGGGTTCATTCTTCTTCCCCTTGATTTTCGCATACATATCCTTATTAAATTTGCTCGTCATTTCTACAGCAAGAAACAAAGAAGGGTCAAGAGTTAAGATAAGAAAGTAAAGAAGATCTATCGTACCTACCAAAGCCACTTACGTTTTCTCTGCTCTTGATCAATCACTTGAAGGACATAGGATGAAGGCTCGAGCCCCAAGCAGTGGCAAGCCAAAGTCCGAGAATTAACAAGCTTGTCAAAATCTTCGATCGTCTTGGCATATTTGATCGCTTCCTGTACCCTTTCCTCAAATTGACTGTTAAGTTCCAAGACGTTCTTTCACTGCATAACAAAGCAAAAACACGCAAGGTCAGATGGACGACCCAGAAGCAGTCACGACGCTAGAAAAAAAGGGACATAAAAGACAAACGCACCAAGACGAGGGGTCTCCCATCGGCGCAGTAACCTAGGGGCATTCCCCCAAAAGTCGTCTGATAAAGTCTCCCAACCATCGCCTAACACAAAGAAATATCTTGATTTCCAATAACGGAAGGACGAAGGAAGGTTAACTACTACACGAGATCTCCTATCCCAGGGGACAAGCTCATAATATCTGAATTCCCTGGACTCTTTCAGGTGGTAAAGATGGGTAAGCTCGTTCACAATAATCATCCCTCCATCTGCTATTGTCGTCCAGATCACTATACAACTTATGACAATTCTCCAAGATTTAGGCATAAGTTGCCCAGGGGCAATCTACAGGTGATCTACGAGCTCCATAATAAATGGATGGACGGGGAACCTTAAACCACACAAGAAGGCTGCTTCATAGAAGCAAACCTCACCATGAGCGAACGCACAAGCCTTTTCGCCCTTCCTGGGAAGACGAACCCTAGTTTCTGTAGGAAATTGAAACCTATCCTTAAACTTACTGAAAACATCTACCTTCAAATTGCATTTTTCCTTAAGGGCATGAAATGGACGAGGGGTAGGAGAGGAAGTAGAAGGAGGAACGGATGAAGGAGGAGGCACGGAGGTAGCTGTGTCCATCATAGTCCTATCCACAGCCGCGTCAGAAGACAAGCCCCTCTTCTGACCACTCGATCTCACTAGGGAGCCCATATTTTCCCCCCTAAGGACCCTACGAATAGATTTGAACCAAGAAAGGGACTGTAACAACAATGGATGTAAATCACCCAACACTAACTCCAAACCACTACCCCCCACCACAAAGTACCCAATTTGTGGATACCGATCACCGGAAGACTCTAACAGACCTCCTAAACGGGCAAAAAGAAAGGTGATGGAGGGAGAAATATCTCTAAACTCAGCGTAACCCACCATTAAGAAAAAGTATGCATTTCAAAAAAAAAAAAAAAAAAAAAAAACAAAAAAACAAAATAAGAATAATATTTTGAAGAAGGAAAGTACTAAAAAAGAAAAAGGAAAAAAGGTGTAAAAGAGGGGATACGCACCTGAAGGGAGGAAAGAAACCGTAAATGGCTAGGCAACGGCAACGGCAAACTCGGAAAAATCAAACAACTGAGAAAATAAAAGGGAAAGCTGAAACAACAGAGGCCAAATACGAAGAGGAAGATGAGGAGACAAATGGAAACAAGAAAAAACAAAGTATTGAAGTATGCCTTGGAAATTGCAGGAAACTGAAAAGGTATTTCACCGGGAGCAGAACCCCCTCGCCAATCAGAACTGAACACGTGGCCACGTCGCATGCTACGCCGCCATAAGGCAATTAGTGCAGAGAACACTTCCTCAAGCGTTAAAAAAAAAAAAAAAAAAAATTCTCACATTCCAAAGACCGTCCAAACCGTGGACGACCTTGGAATGGGGGGGGGCAGCTGATGGTCCCAAAAATATCATCGTCCACCCAATAAGGACGATCTTTATGCACGACCCCAATGCCAACATCGTCTAAAGGGATTACCTAATAATGACATGTCCCTCAATTAAGATGAGCCGTTATAAAAGATAGCAGTGAATATTGATACTGTTGAAGATGTATCTGTCAACTTAACACCTGGCACAAGCGTTACAAATTCTGCAATAACACCATCATTATTATGGAACCAACGACTAGAAGAGATCACCTATATATACTCCTAGACAAGGGGCTGGAAAGGTACGATAAAAAAAAAAACACATAGTCTATATTTTATTTACTACAAATTATATCATCTTCTCCTGTTCCAAGGCTTGTTTCTAACTTTGGCATCGGAGGTTTTGTGGCTGGCGCCACACCAGTGACCACTTTTCTTGTAGTTCTTGGTCCTTTTAGGGTTTGAAACAATCGTGGACGATCCTAGTCTGGACGAACATCTCTACTGACGATCCTAGCATCATCAACAACATTGTTACATGTTCAAAAACTAAACATTTTTGTTACATGTTCAAATTGTTTTAGTTCCAATGCACTGGTGTAGCCAAACCTTACCCAATTGTCTTATGGTGAAAATTGATTAACTCCAAAATAAATCGTCTAAGGCCAAAAGGCATTGTCCAGAGGCAGCATTCATTACCAACACAAGCAGTTGGATATCGACATTCATTACCAAGATCTACAGTTACCACAAGCAACAAACAAATAGTTTTTACCTCACTTAATGTGCCAAACGTTACGCTAAACTCATAAATGCACACCATTTATGGAAATAAACAAGCTAACGACTACAAAGGCTCTCCTATAAAAGGAGAGACCACTCCACATGGAAAGGTACGCTTTTGCACAGCTCACAATATACTTTACTCTCTTTCTCAGCCTCTCAAATACTAACAAAGGCATCAGAGGGCTTTTGGCCAACACCCCATTGATATTCAAGCCATAGCCTCTTAGCTGTTCTCTTTTGCAAGATTTGTCCATCTGGTGCCTAGCTAGACGAAGAAAGCATATTGTAGATTTTAACTCTTAACAAAAACAATATTCTACACGTGATGCTCTCCATGTGAATCATGTTTTGTTTATAAAACCAATACATATTGCCATTCTTCTAATACATCACTCAACCATCACTCAACCAACCAACTCTCATCTTTACACTGAGTAAAAAACAAAATCCCCTAGCTAAAAATTATTGTAGCATAACTGATACCTCATAAATCTTGGTGTTTCCAAACAAATACCTCAGTCCAAATCCTCTTTCTCCGATTGTATATATGAAATTTTAAATAAAAACAAAAAAAACAAAACAAAGCAAACCCCACTAAAATCCTACACACAGAAAAGTGCATCAAAAGCAAATTAACAACTATATATACCTCAAATTTTACTACATCTAACATCTATATGAAAAATCTTAAGCAAGCAAAGCAACCTACCATTTAAGATTAGTAATATAAAGACACACATGCATATAAACAAATTTAAATAAGCCATTATCAATATTTATAGCAAGAAAATGAAGTTTACGTGGAATTGGATTAATCATACCTTCTCCAACACAAAAGAAAATGAAACAGAGAAAGAACAAAAGAAGCAAGTAATCAAGGGATTTATGCTTCTTGCTAACTTAGATTTATATACTTTTCTTTCTCTTCTATATAACCACTTTTCATTTTTAAGGAGAAAATGTTTTTTTTAAGTAAATCTTTGTGTTCTTATGTTTATTTTCTATTTTCTATTGTCTTGCTTATTTTTTGTTATAATATTTTAGGGATTTAAAAAAAAAATTATTTGTTGGATTTTCATAAATCATATAAGAATAGATTGCGGCCTAATAGGCAATAGCTCCCTGGTCCCACCCAAGGAGTTTACACATGGTTTTCTACTTACTTGATATATGGGGCAAACAATGCAACATATCAATTGTGAGTGTTTTGATTCTATTCCAAATGGTATTGGGATAAAAGGTTTGGTCTTCCATTACTTTTTAGCAACGAGCACATCTTTCCAAAGTATGCGGTAGACTATAATGGCAAGCTATTTAATCTAACCCCTAAAACTGAAATCGTGGTTCTGTCAAAATTGTCTAATCTCTGCCAATGAAAACTAACGACACCAATCAAACCGGTCTTTGTCGTAGACTTGTAGTCACGTCCACACAAGTCTGAAGGAGTCCCATATAATCATACAAACTTTCTGTATCTACCTCTGCCTTACCAGCTTCCAGCGGCTTGCTTGTCCAAACCAATGAAGCTTCTCAACCCCAATAGTCTTTATGTGATTCTACTCTTTACTATAAGGCATTTTGCATATTAGATGCTTATGGATGCCCAATGGCGAGATGTGGTAGGCAAGAACTCACACTCAATCACACAGCCTAACACTTGGAGTAAGGCATGGAAGCTTATGGTTCCAAGCAAACTTAGAAATTTCATTGCAGATGCTATCATTTATGGGTGCAAACAAGGACAGCTTCAATCAATGGATCCCAGTTTATCTTGTGTTGGCCATCTGGTGGACAACTTGAAAAATTGGGCGTTCAATTGAATGGTCACTTAAGTGTTCCAATAAGGCTGTGGTCATTTGTTAGCTTTAGAGGCAAACAAATGCCTCACTGGTAGGATTTGGCTGGAGTATACAATTACCAACTTTTCATTCAAAGAAAGAAATTAAAAAAAAAAAAAAAAAAAAAGAACAAAAAAAAAAAAGGGAAAGGGTTTACCATTTGAAGCTAATTTAACCATCCATTCCAATATTCTCTATCTACATATTTAAGTACATTACCAAAATCCTTCCTTAATAATACCCTTTTATCTTTTTGTTGCTTACTACAGCATATAGATACAAATTGTGATGAGTAATCTTTTTCTCTTTCCTTTATTTCTTCATTATGTGTTATGAACTCCTCTTTCAATTTTCAGGAACAGGAGGTGGAGGCTAGTTTGGTTTCTGAGATGCTTAAAGACCACTTGAGATTGATATGGGATCATTTCTTATGCTGTGAACATTTTTTGTCATGAAATAGCAAAAAAGGTGGCGAAAAGATAAAAACAGAAGGGATACCATAAAGGCAGCTTCAAAATTTTTAACGTGTTTATGGTGTATTTGCTTACATCTTATGGAAATTTCAAGGAAATGGGCATTGATTCAGGATTGTAGTTTTTAGTATAAGATGATATGTCATCCTGTATTGATCAGAAAACTATTAAATCATAGGGTCTTGTTATCAATTATTATAAAAATTCAATAAACTTTGATAAAGAAAACGATTAAACCCACTTCCAAACACACCAAACATAATCCAATTGAATTTAAACATAATTAGTTGCATTAATCTACGGGAAAAAACATTGGTATACTTTTGCAAGCTAGAAAGTATTCCAACATGACATAGATTGCGTCCAACTCTAAGTGACAGAATGAAACCTTGTTAGTAGGATTTCGCCCAGTAACTTAGCTCGATTCTACTCATTCAGTTTTTCAATCACCATTGCAGTCCAACAATCAATAGCAAAGACACATTTCGCTCGTAGTCAAAGCTACTAAATAGCATGCCCAAGTAAGAAGACAAAACAAAAGAGCTTTATTAACAACACAAATAACAAATAAGTCTAACAAAATACATTGTTGTTGCCACCCAATTACAGACCTCCCTAATTCATTCCGAAGCGCTAAAACCACTAATTGATCAACCTAGAAGGTAACGTTATCCTCCTTTCCATGCACTCTTTAGATTAAGATATGTCGTCCACCAATTCCAACCATAATGGAGATGAGATCATTCATAGCAAACTAGATGTCATATCTGAAATCTATTTAAAATTCCCAATATTTCTACAAGATTATGAAATTTGAGACAATCTATCAGCAACAATTTAAAAAAGAAAGCATTTAAAATGTAATGGTATGTTCAAAGGACCTTGAACCTACGACTATCGGCAAATTCAAATCCATTTCAAAACTTCCTGCTCTATGAAATTGTGGATGGCGTAAAATTCAAACTAACAACTATGCCTCTTAATCAATTATTGAAAGTTTGGAATTTTATTGAGTCTTTAAAAATAAAAATAAAAACGTGTTGTCTAAAAATTATGATTTCCACACAGAAATCAAGAAACAAGCTACGGCTACCCAAACATTTTTTAATTTTTTTTGTTTCACTTTTCCCATTATAATGGTAAGGGAAACATTTTTTATTTGACAATCTCAAAACTGCTACAAGAGGGAAAATTCAGACATAAAACAGGAAAACACAAAAAACCCAGAAATTAATTTTACTTTTCTCCCCCTTTCCCACTGTTTTCCCGTTACTCAAACACAAATTGAACACAAATATAAATTTAATATTTAAAAAAAAGAAAGAAAAAGAAACAGAGAATCCACAGAGAGTATTGAGTAACAGAAGAGAGAGGACCTTGAGGATGCGGATGGATCACGTTGTCAAGGTCGATGAGATGAAGAGAGAGAAAGATAGTCGGTTGAAGAGGAAAACAGAGAGAGAAATTATTTAAGCCAAAGTGAAAGAGACGACTCATTTGCTTTGTTAGAAAAATGAGAAGATAATTTTTTTTTTTTTTTTAATAGGAAAACTAAAAGATAGAAACTGTGTTTTATATAAACTTACAGCTCACAGGCCCAATCACACAACATAATAAAAAGCATATTTTTTGGGACAAAATAAATTTGATGCTATACATTAGATTTCCATCTTAAAATTTATCAATGCGGTTACTTAATTATAAAAAATAAACTTCCATTCTAAGAGCAAAAATGTAACATAATATCTATGTACCTGAAGCTTAAGCTCTGAAACTAAACCTTTTGAGCATTCTGACATGTTTATATCTCTTTGAATTGGGAAAGTTGATGATCTAATCATGTACAAAGGTTTTTCAATGACTTATAAAACTTTGAGTCCATGAAGAAGTAACAGCAAAACAATTATGTATGTATAGCTATATTGCAAGCTGTCAACAATTTTCAGGACCCTACACATGGACCATGCATTTGCTGCCAGGGAATAATATGCCACATAAACACATGGGGCACTATGCCGCTATCTCTTATAAGAAGCAACTCATAAACACAATATTCAAAACTTCAAAACGAAACAGCTGACAAATAGTCTAAGTATCTCTGCTTATCTACTCTTGATGGCCCCCTATTTTGATTATGTTGGCTTCTGGGAAACTGTTGAGGAGATCATTTGCAACAACATATATTTGTGTCAAATGCATCTAATTTCCTTTAGATACATTTTAAGTATATACAAATAATAGTAGTTTGAAAGAGTGTCTATTTGAAAGGAATCAAATGAAATGCCTATTTATTTCAGTTTCAACTATCTCTATAAACAATTAAAACCAAATTTCATAAACTCTTTAGATACATCTTAAGTAAGACATGCAATCAATTTCAAAAACACCAAATGTTTGGTTGAAAGTAACACACAATTATTCAAAGCGGTGCTATTAGGCTCAACCAAGCCACTCACTATGGAAAAATTTTAAAATATAGTAAGGTTCATTTAAATAGAGACAATGCAATAATGTATTAATAGCTATTTCTATGAGCAAGAAAATAAAAAATATTTGAAGCAATTGCTTGAAATCATTTTAGTACATGCCATCAATGAAGCTGCTTGAAATCATTTTAACTACATACCATCAATGAAGCTACAAATAATTACCAGCCTATTGGGTTATAAACTATTTTCAAACTTCTCAACCTAGTCTAAAACAAAGACATTAAAAATGGATATCAGAGAACATTCAGGTGTAGCAACCAAACAGATATGTGTTCATAAGTATGTTTCTTGACCAGATTTTAACTCAAGCATATAGTCAAACACATAATAGCCACTTTTGTGTGGACCAAACTAATTCAAATTCTTAAATCAAAACATTCAAAACCAATCTGATCAGTGACCACAATACCAAAACTTAAATCATATTTCCAAATTTAAAAAAGTGGAAAGAATCTAAACTAAAAGCTATAAAACGAAATTGGTATATATATATTTTGCCTAGATCTATGGTTTCTAAGTGACAGATAATCAATGTATCTATATAAAGCTATATAATCAATATCGCTATAGGCAAACAACAAATTTATTGGTAGACATATAATCAACATCTCTTTAGGGAAGCAACACTTTCTAGCGTAAAGAAAATCAATAATTTTTGCCAACAAATTCAAAGTAAAATCTTCCAAGGCAGCATTGATATTTTCCCCACATTATATATTCAACATGTTCTACACATTCTCTGAGAAATTTGAACAAACACAAAGACAGCAATACCAATGAACCAAGACAAACTTCAAACCCACATTACTTTCTGGTTGATCACATACGGATACTTTCATAAAGAAATAAAAGCAATTAACTATACAAAGAAAACTGATCTTGAAAGGAGATTTGTGTCCATATTTGTGTTTCTGATCTTGAAAGGAGATTTGTGTTTGTATTTGTGTTTTTCATGGGGAAGCAAAGGCAAGTGACAATGAAGGGTTGGGGGAAACGATGAAAAGAAGGAGAGGGAGTTGCGTTTCAATGAGAGAGTTGAAGGAAGGAGATGAGAGCTGAGTCTGCATATGAAGGAGAAAGACTGAGTTTGATTTGATCTGGCTAAGTTTGTGTTTGAAAAAGAAGACCATCGTGAAAGGGAAAGGCAGAGCATCGGGAGGCAGAGCCTTGTGAAAGGGTGAGTATTGGGTTATTACATTTTTTCTTTTTCTTTTTTTTGGTTTTTTTTTTTTTTTTTTTAAATATTATGCTAACGTGGAAAATTGTAAGAGTTTCAAAGGTTTCGGTTATATATATACATATAGATATCTCACAAACATGTGGAATTAATTCAAGTGAGAATGAACAACTAAATATGTCTAAATTATCCAACTCCTCTACTTTTTATGTTTTACTACATTTAAAATATATATGAAAAATTTTAAGAAAGCAAAACAACCTGAATTTAAGAGTAATAATAGAAAAACACATATACAAAAGAACAAATTTACAGATTAATTATCAATACTTACAGCAAAAAGATTCTAAGTTTTGACTTCAAAATACACCTATAGGGAAAATTTTAAGTTAGCCTTAGTCAAAAATTGGTAAAGCTAAGTCTATGTGAAATAGGATTGTTATACCATTGTGCCAATATATATATATATATATACCTTCTCCAACACACCAAAAAAAAAAAAAAAAAACACAAACAAACAAACAAGAGAAGCAAGTAGAGAAGGGATTTATGCTTATTTGCCAATGTAGATTTATATGTTTTCTTTCTCTTTTATCTAACCTATTTTCTTTTTTTAATCTTATTTTATATATGTCCAGACTTTTATATTAACATTACCTTTCCTAGACATGCTCATACTAAAAAACTATATTCTCATTCATTAATTAGATTTCTTTATGCGTCCCTGTTTATATTTCTTTATAAATTTCATTTATTTATTTTTTAGCAATTTTTTTAATATTAGAGTATGATGCAACAGATAACACAACATAATTTTCGTTGATTTTAATTATCATGGGCCTCCAGTGCAAGATATCGTTCATTTCCTCCAAAAAAGTTGGTCTATTCCCAAGGTTCACTAGTACACCAATGGCCTCTTAACAATAAAACAAAATAAAAAAAATAAATAAAAAGGATGATAAGATAGTGACAGAGTGAACATGGTTCAATGCTAATTATGTCATATATTCAATAAAAAATCACATTATTTTATTTGTGATTATATTATGCTTCGTTACATAGGAGGAACCATATAATTAATCGGCTTTCTTTTATTTTATTTTATATTAATAATTCATAAATGTTAACAAAGATTTTTATTAGTTAATTTAACTAATTTCATTCAAAAATAAGATCCGTAGCCATAGTTAATTGGCCACTTGAATATTTTAGTATTTTTATCACTTTTGCTTCAAAATTACAGGGGCTTTGTTGAGTAATATTTCAAAGGCAAGAAGAAAGGTACCTAACCCCCGTACCCCCCCCCCCCCCCCCAATTTTTTTGATTTTGTTTTCATCTTTCCTTTTTTTTTTTTTTTTTGAATGAAATTAGTTAAATTCCTTCTTCTTCTTCTTTTTTTTCTTTTTGAAACATAAATATTAGATTGAAAAGGAAAGTGGATTACTTTCACCATCATTATTCTCTTTCACAAAATTATAATAAAACCACTATTGTTGTCGTCAAAAAAAATTAAGAAATAAAAAATGAGAATAAAAGGAAGAAAAAAAGAAGAAGAAGGAATCTATGTGCTATAAGAAATTTTATCATCTCCTGTATTCAAAGACACTAAGAAAAAAAAAAGGAAAAGGGAAAAAAAAATTAAAAAGTATTCTATGCTCTTTAAGAAATCTTTTCATCTCTTCAATTTATTTCTAATAACCAAGAAAAGAAGAAACAACATCAAGACAAAGACACTTTGAAAAAGTACATTTCTGTTCCTTTTCGTAGAATCTGAATTATTATTTAAAATAATTATCCCCAAAATTGATTGTTATATTTTGTGTGCCTTAATCATGTCAAATATTGCTATTAAAATCTATTACATCTAGTAAGTATAAAATGACAATTTTTCCATTATATTGTAGTTCATCGTCACTTTGTATACTAAAAAAAAATAAAATGGTGTTTGTAGATATTAAAAAAAAAAAAAAAAAAAAAAAAAGCAAAATATACTTTGAAAAGTCGGTCATTGCTCGCTCCCTCAGTCCCTACTCCCTCTAACCAGGGGGAAACAAAATGTTTGAGACCCAAAGGCACATTCGGCCCAACCAATACCAGTCCCTTATAACCCACCCAATACTGCCAAGGCCATGAAAACCCTCCAACAACAAAACCACCCCATCCAGCCACAACTTGATAAAGCCTTGAATAGCACCCAAAAAAAAAAGTTGCCAGAACCTTAAGCAATCTATTATAATTTTTATGTTGACTAATTCCAAGATGGAAGTTTCATTTTAATGGTTTAAGAATTTAAATTCTTAAGCAATCTATAGAGTCCCTCCTATTTTGGCAAGAATTTATGTTTTCTAGCGCCAGCAACTTCCTGTGCATATGGGATTGCTTGCCAGACCAATTGGACATAGTGAATTCTCTTTTTCTAACCATATATGCCCATACCTCTCATCCATCTTTTCAAGATAAGAAGAGTCTAGCATGCCCTTGAGTCCATGTGTACCTTTTCACTTGGCCCGAGGTTCCAATGGTACCATGGTTCGGACATTTGAATTGATATGGTTGTGTTCCATGTAAACCAATTTGCACCAAATTTTTTGATAATCTGATATGGCTAAGCTATCTTGAAAACTTAGAAGGAAAGTGGATAGAAAATCTCGGACATGTTGGGTTATTAAGGAGTAAGGAAACAAAATAAAATTTTACCAAGTCTAAGAACCACGTAAACCTTACAACCTATGCCCTGACCGGGCTACATTTACTTAATCTAAAGCAGCATTTGAAACTAATTTAACTATCTATTCCAACATCCTGAATCTACATACTTGCTTTTGCAAAAAGTTTTTATTCTTGATCAGCACAATGACACTACGAATCCCTTTTTCTTGACTGCCATCTTCTAATATTTTCATGCAGTTTTTTTTTTTATTTTGAGAAAGAAGACGTTTATTAATTAAAATCAAAGCACGGCCAAATCAGCCTGAACAAAGGGCAAGGTGCGAGATGGGACATCTTCCATCCACACTTTACAACTTGGTGTCATCAAAGCTAGTCTAGCTAAACTATGAGCAACTTTGTTGCCATCTCTCCTAATGTGAGAGTATGACAATTCTAAAAACAAACCCGAAAATAAAGAGACATCATTTATCAGTGGTGCAAAAGGAGTCAATCCATTGTCATTGTTCCTCAAAGCCTTCACTATCACTTCTGAATCACCCTCCACAATAGCACAGTCCACTCCAATCTCGCTGCCAAACTCCACTGCTCTGCTCGCTGCAATTGCTTCCACTTCCACTGGCTGGTATGCTTGCTCCAATTGCTGAATTAAGGATGCCATTACCTCACCATTGCAGTCACGAACAACCACTCCAATCCCTGCTTTGTTTTCTGCATTTGAGATTGCTCCATCATAATTGATCTTATATTTGTTCCGTGGTGGGGCTGTCCATTTTGGCTTGGGCTCTGGTCTGATCGGGTTTGGCAGAGGATTGACTGATTTGATCTCATCCCAGAGCTCCTGTGCAGTTTGTTTCAGGTCCTTAGTGAGGCAGCAAGGTTGTTGTAGCCGGGATTGATTTCTTTGGTGCCAAATACACCATACTTGGATAGCAAAGAGCTCAATAGGCTTCCCATTCTCCATTAACCATCCGCATAGGTGCTTGAAATCAGTGAAGACCTCCCTTGACCGAAAGCTCCACCTATCATCATTCCAAACCACGTTCAAACCTGAATAGCCCCAGAGAGCATGTAGCGTGTCCTCTGCCATTGAAGCACATCTGTCACAGGTTGGGTTTGGAATAATTGTTTTTCTGTTCAGGTTAGATTTTGTTGGGAGGGATTCTCTACACGCACGCCACAAAACATTTTTGTACTTGTTTGGAACATCCAATGACCAAATGCTTTTCCAGAATTTTTTGTCCAAGTCCGATTGTGTACCTTCTTCAACCCCGGACTCCAACTCCTTTAGAAAACGATATCCAGATTTGCAATTGTATTGCCCATCTGCTGTGAAAGGCCAGAACAGAGAGTCTTCAGTTTGGCTTCGGGCAAGTGGAATCTTCTTTGCAAGTTCAGCTTCAGCTGGTATAAGAACTCCCTCCAATGCTACAGCATCCCAATTCCCTGTGGTCTCATCTATTAAACAATCAACCGTAGCATCCTCCATAGACTCGATGATTGGAGAGGTGACTAAAGGTGGATGTTTAATGGGAAGCCAATGGTGCTACCATATTTTAATGTTTTTTCCATTGCCAACCCGAAATCTTGCACCTATTTTGATAACCTCCCTTCCCTTCAAAATGCTTTTCCAAGCATATGACCCAATTGTTGATTCCTTGGCTTCCATGAATGAACAATGAGGAAAAAATCTTGCCTTGAATATCCTGCAAAAAAGAGTATCTTTATTATGTAGGAGTCACCATGCTTGCTTGGCTAGAAGTGAGTCATTGAACAATGCAAGGTCCCTAAAACCCATTCCTCCATCTAGCTTCAATTTTGTCAACTCCGACCATTTAATCCAATATATTTTCCTTTTATCACCCTCTGCCCCCAAAAGAATTTTTTAACTATTGCTTCAATGTCGTGACATAGACCTAAGGGAATTTTGAAACATCCCATGGTATATGTCGGAATGGCTTGAACAATTGCTTTGATTAGGACTTCTCTACCTGCTTGAGACAAAAGCTTTCCTTCCCACCCTTGTAATTTTCTCCAAACCCTCTCCTGTATATAGCTAAAGCTTGCTTTTTTTTTCCCCTTCCCACCAACGAAGGCAGCCCCAAATATTTCTCATAAAATTTTATCTCTTGCACCTCCGACACTCTTTTTATCTCTTGTCTAGTCACCTCTTCCGTGGACTTGCTAAAGAAAAGGGATGTCTTTTCTTTATTGATTTTTTTGCCCGATACTGCTTCATATTCCGACAATATTTTGAGTACATTTCCACATTCTTGGGGGTTGGCCTTGCAAAAAAGCAAGCTATCATCTGCAAAAAATAAATGGGTTAGTTTGGGGCCTTTCTTACAAAGAGAGAAGTTGTTGATTTCCTTTGCTCTTGCAACTATTGTGATTAGGCCATGTAATCCTTCCGTGCATAAAAGGAAGAGGAAGGGGGAGAGAGGGTCTCCTTGTCATATGCCTCTTATTGGATTAATTAACCCCTTTGATTCACCATTCACTAGGATGAAATATGAGACAGTACTAACACACTCCATAATTAATTCAATCCACCTTGTGCAAAATCCCATTTTCTCCATCAGTTTTTGTAAATAATTCCACTCCACCTTGTCATATGCTTTGCTTATATCAAGCTTGATAGCCATAAAACCTATTTTTCCTGAGTTATGATTTTTCATACAATGTAAAGTCTCGAAAGCAACTAACATTATCTGAAATAAGCCTATTTTTTGCAAAAGTAGATTGATGCTCAGTTATAAGTTCTGGCATGAATTTTTTTAATCTATTTGCAAGAACTTTGGAAAATATCTTGTACAACACATTACGTAGACTTATAGGGCGATATTCAGAAACTAATACAGGATTTTTCATTTTTGGGATTAAGGTGATGAATGTGTGATTTAATGGGTGAGGCAATTTACCTGAATTTAGCCAAGTAAGAATTGTAGATGTTACCTCTTGGTCCATTAACCCCCAAAAGTATTGGTAGAAAAGTGGTGGCATCCCATCCGGTCCTGGTGCTTTTAGAGGTGCCATTTGTTTCAATGCTTCTTGGACTTCCCAACCCATGAATTCACCTATTAGCTGCTCATTAATCTCATCTGTAACTAGCTATGGAATGAAGGAGAGTGAATCATCTTCCATGGCCGGATTGCATGTGGTAAACAATTCCCCAAAAAAATCAACAATGATATCTCCAATCAAATCTGGTTGCTCTTGCCAATTTCCACTTCTATCTTTAATTCCAAGAATTGAATTTTTCCTAAACCGCTGAGTTGCTTTGTTGTGGAAGAACTTGGAATTGCTATCACCATTTTTCAACCATAAAACTCTTGATCTTTGGCTCCATAATCGGGTTTCTCTATCCATAAGGACATGAATTTCAGCTTTTAATTCTCTAAGTCGAATATTATCTCCTCTCCTTAATGCATCAACCTCAGCTTTCGCTAGCAATTTTTTTTTTTCTTCCAACTCTCTTCTAACATTCCCAAAACAATTCTTTTCCCACCACTCCAAATCTTTATTGCATTTTTCTACTTTTTTCAAAATGTCACCCTCCTCACCATTCCTCCATGCCACCTCCACTGTTTCACCACAGCGTGAATCAGATAGCCACATCTCCTCAAATCGAAACACCTTCTTCCTAGGTGGAGCCTCCAAATCCGACAGGTTTATAAAAATTGGTACATGGTCTGATGACATGCATCTAAGGTGAGACACCTTTGAGCTCAGATATTTTAGAAGGAATTCACTATTCGCCAAACCTCTATCCAATCGTTCCTATATGGAATGACCATCAGAGAAGTGTTTGCTCCACGTAAATTTGGGTCCCTCAAATCCCAAGTCAATGAAACCGCATTCATCAATAACATCTCTGAAAATTTGCATTTGGTTGTGGTCCCTCAAAGCTCCCCCCATTTTTTCATCCTGTCTACTAATTTCATTGAAATCCCTCGCACAGAGCCATGGGATAGATGGCCTATTGTTTAAACCCCTTAATTTATTCCAAGCTTCCATTCTCCGATAAGTCTCAGGCTCTCCATAAAATCCAATGAATCTCCATTCTGCTTCCATATTTTTATCAAAAGTGACATCAATAAAATACCTATGATAATCCTCAATAGTTACATTGACATCTCGCTTCCAGAAAAGTACCAGTCCTCCCCCTCTCCTCCTACTGGGGACCTCCCACTTGAGATCAAAATTTATGTTGTGAAAAACTCGGTCTAGCCTAGCTTCATCTACTCATCTTTCAGCTAAAAACACGACAGAAAGATCTTTTGCCCAAATGATATTTCCAAGCTCCTTCTCTGTACGCAGGTTTCCAAGCGCACGACAGTTCCATACTAAGAGATTCATGACTGTTGGCGGGGCTGATCATCAGCCTCCACCACTTGGAAAGAAAATTCAGCACCATCCTTCAAAACCTGTCTTTTGCTACTAGGTAATTCTGAATGGTCATCCACATCCGAAAAATTCGTTTACATGCACCTGTAGAAACAGATGGACATACTTTTTGGGTTGTGCTTGCTCTGTCCAAGCTTGTCCTCGTGCTAGGTTTTTTTTTAGCCCTAGTAATCTCATGCATCTCACGTGACAAAGATTCATGTGAATTAGTTGGATGGGTAGGTTTCAGTGTAGTCGCTGCTTGGAATTGATTGGGCCTTATTGATTGATCCGAGGCATTAATTAGAATAAAGTCACCTGTATTCGTTGAAGGAGAATCACATTTAGCTCCAGACTTTTCGGGCATAATTGTGTCATCAACTGCTGCATTGATTGGCTCCGGATTGTATGGATTATTTTTAGGGACGTGGTCTTTAAAACCACTATAGCCATTTCTGGACTGAATCGGCTCCTTAATGGTAACGGTTTCCTGCACTGATTGAGCATTTAATGTGTTGACATTTGCTGCCAGGTTGTGCACCACCGTCTGCTCCTTCATTGGTGGTGGTTCATCGCTGGTTAAACCCTCCTCTTCAGGCCTGGTCGTACTGGCAGGTGGAGTTGTTGTCTTACGCTTAGGGGTGTAGAAGCCTGGGATAGCCACAACACTTTTGCTGGAGAAAACGGTGCAGCACGTAAAGATGGGCCAAATTGTTTCTGGTTTTTTGCTAAACTCCTTTCACTTTCCAACCAAATTTCACAATCCCGATCACTGTGGTCCAGTCTGCCGCACCAATAACATATATTTGGAAGACGCTCATATTTGAACGTGATCTAAGTTTTTTTTCCGTTCTCTAGAGATACGACTCTACCACGACAAAGCGGCAGAGATACATCCAACCCCACACGAATCCTCATGAAATTTCCACCCTCAGTTTCTGTTGGATTATCTGAATGTATAACTTGTCCTACAACTTCACAGATTTTCTCAGCCGCCTTGACATTTAGATATTTGTAAGGAATCCCATGAACTTGCACCCAGAAGAGAGTCTTCTCAAAGTTCAGTTCTTCCACAGCCATGCTCTTATCGTACTTCTGCATAATCACTAAGTGTTTATCAAAACTCCATGGCTCTGCACTAAGGACCTTGTCTACTTCACTTGCATTTTCAAATATGAACAGAATTACATGATCACCAAGACTTCGAACCTTGAATTCGCTTTTCGACCGCCACAAAGGAGTGAAAGTTTTTGCAATTGTCTCAATATTAAGAGCTCGTTTCGTAAGAAACTTTGCTGCTATAATATGTTCTTGTGAGCTGAACTCACTCTCTAAGCAGCAACCTGGACCCTCTCTCTCAGAGAGCGATAGTTTCTGTCACGCCCCAAACCCCAAAGGGTCCAAAGCATAAGAAAGACGTCTCAAAGTACCTGTGGATTTTTTTTTTTCCTTTTTGGACAACCAACTATAGGAGATCTTTATTTTCCTTTCATTTCCACATGATAAGAATATATAACAATAAATCTCCACATTACAAGTCAGAGCTCTATAACACATTTACAAACAATAACTAAAAAATCACGTGCCTCCACATAATACATGAATATATATATTACAAAACTTAATGATAGAAATGGAAAGTCCCAAAGCTCTCTAAAATATACAATCCCAACAAAACTCTTGGGCTAACAAGCCTCAAGAGCCCAACTTCTAATAAAATTAACTGCTGCAAGCACCCTTAAAAACAACTAGATCGAATCACCAACCATTAGTAATGTAAGTCTCCCAATTTAGCATAAAACTCCAATCACTATCGGTAAGGCAAGCTCCATTCCCATGATATAGCTAATTAATCTGTAAGACTGTGAAAGATTGGGATGAGCTAAAACCCAGTAAGTAGTATATTTAATGGGGGTGGGGGAAATGCGAGTTTCGTCTTCAATAATAATAACATGACAAGAATGATTTAATAATGAAACCCAAAATTTCTCAAAGTAAATACCTTGAAACTATATACTATAATCTGTGAGCACTAACAATATAATTTCCAAAGCCATAAAATCTAACATACGGTAATTTATCACAAATATACCATACTACCACACAGACTGGTCAGGGGATCCACTCATTCACAACTGGCATGATATTGTCCTCTTTGGTATGCAGACTCTTGGCCCCATGAACAGCAGCCTCACCCATACCCTCAAGGTTTTTCTCTCCCCCCATGGGCAGCAGAGAGAGCGCGTCAAATAGGACCTCTCTTGCATGTGGTCTCTTGGCCCCATGGGCAGCAGCCTCACCCACACACAATCAAGGAACCTCTTCCCCCCATGGACAGCAGGGAAGAACGCGTCATCCAAAGTGAAAGGGCACTGACCTAGATTTGATTCCATTGTCACAAAGACCACGGAAATCAAATCGGGTGATCACCGGGAAATCACACATGACATGGTGTTAAAACAACTCACAGGTTACATTACTTTGAAACACATAATTCATATCCAGGTAATTTCAGAAAACCTTAAATAATCTAACTTCTACAAAGATTGTAAGGTTTTCAACTTCATTCTTGTCAAGAGATTTTCTATCCATTTTCCAAATAATACAAGACAAGATAAGCATCTCTAAATTTTTCAATATACTATAAAATCAATGGTTTTCTTATCAAAGATTAAATAAAAGATGCTTATTTTTCCATATCAACAATTCATACATTTCCCCAAATGCAATACCAAATATGATGCATTTTCATATATAATCATATATATACATTAAGGTTACGACACAATAGTTTTTAGAAAAACATAGTCTCCATAGGTAGTTTCCAAAAGTGTGTCTAACCCCAAAAGCATTTATATAACATGGTTATTTTTCAAAATCCCATTAAAAAGCTACTTACCTTACAACCCGCAAAAAGCCTAATTCTCCAAGCTTCAAAGTAGATTAGCTAGAACCTCAACAATGTCAAGCAAACCTAACACAATAAGCATAAAGCTTAAAATTGTATCTAGCTACAATTTAGGAATTGCCAAATAATCACTTAATTAGGCAAGCCTAGTATTTAACCTCATCAATAATAATATATTCCACTTCCATAGTTTCTCAACAATTTGATTCACAAGACATAAACTCCAATTTATAAAGTTAACCCATTTATATTATCTCCAACATTATGACTAGCTTCCAAAATTTACACTACATCATTAAGAGACCCATGAAAGCAAAATCAATATATCCTCCAAGATAAGAAATTTAGAACTTCAACTAACTCCAAATAAATCCAATAGCAATGGAAAAATTGGATTTACCAACCATCACATGTTATAACTCAAAACCCCCCAAATTTTCCACCATACATAAACCTTAAGTGGTCATCAATAGTACAAAATATATACCCACTCATCAAATAATTCCACCAATACAAAACCCATACATAAAAACACATAAATACCACTTCCAATGCACATAAATCACATGGGTATCATTATTAAAGCTTAAATAAAAATAACCTCAAGTAAAAGTGTAAAACCCACCAAAAAGATGAGAAATTTTTACCTCAAAAAAAAGGATGTGAAGGTGCTTATGGGTTCACAAGAATTTTCTAGTGATCATGCTGGAAAAATGATGGTGAAAAATGGTAGTGGTGGTGGTGTGGAAGTACCGGGTGGAGAGGACATGAGTAGAGAGCAGAGTGTATGAGAGAAAACAAAAAAATGAAAAGAAGGAAATACTGAGAGTGAGCCGGCCAGAGAGAGGATAAGATGGAGTGATTGTGAGGTGGGTAGTGGGGTTAGGTGGGACTTGGCACGTGGGAAAGCAAAATAATCTGACCTTGACCCTTTTTTTTTTTTTTTTTTTTTGTGTTGACTGGGTCGTTACAGTTTCATCCAGCTTTGTGACAATTCTTCCATTGTAAACACAAGTAAAATTTTCAAGCAAGAGTAAGAATAGTAAGAAAAAAGCAACCTGTTTCCCAATACCCTTGAAGAAAACCCAACTAGCCAACATAATAACACTGTTAAAACGTGGAAGACAGACAACCTTCATAGAAGGTATAGCTATTCTACTGCCTAAGAGAAGTTAGAGCACTTTCTTAGCTACAGAGAAACTCCAATTCACTCTCGTGTCCCAAAAGTTGATTGCTAAAAGAGAAGATACATGCTTTTCTTTCAATGTCACATTTGAGAATTGAAAGTATAAAAACTTTTCATGCAGTTGAACGTTCACTTTCAGCTAAATTCTACTATTACTTTAGGTTGAACTAGAACATACAGCCTTCAATTTAGGGTTACTATGACTCAAACCAAATTGCTCTTACAATTTGACAATAGAAAAACAAATATGACACTTAAAAAGCATTATTAGTTTCCTCATATTCACCAAGCATTATTAATTATTTTCCACACAAAAAAATGACACTTAAAGTTTCCTAATGAGAGGATACTTCCAACAAAATCTGTCATGATCACTTAGATCTGCAATAATTTGCACAGAAACTCTCATTGAATTTCATAGTAACAAAATAAAACGAGAAAGAGGTAAAATAGAAAGAGAGAGCAACTAAAAATTGATTGAGGAAAAATGAAACTCACTCAATGATAATTAGAGCTAGAGATCTTAGTTTACAACCAGTGCACTGGATCTATTGTGATGGTAACATGTGTTCCAGTTTTGACCACATGTTGTCATTGCAATAGGTCTGGTGCACTCGAGGCACTCAACCCAAACTTACTTGTTTATATATGCAATTATGTACAAAATAGAGGCTACAGGATTAGCCAGGAATTAACTTCCTGAAAACTGCCCAAGTTGATCTAACAGACTAATTAACTAACAAACTAGCCATTGTGGCCATAACAAAACTAACAAAATTTACTGTTTGGACATATGTGATTTAATGTTAGGAACATATGTTAATATTTTATGTAATTGGCTAATCATTTAACAAAACACACTTTACTTGTAATTTGGTAGATCTAGGATGTGTTTAATACTTCATGGAACAAGTTTTTAAGATTAAGTGTTAAAGCCATGCAAGTATGTCCAAGAAACAAGTGAAGAAGTGCTGGTTTTTAAAGCTCAACAGCTAGCATCTATAGAGGTTTAAAAGTTGTTTCAGCCTGTGGCTCGACAGCTAGCTCGATAGATGGCTATCTATCGAGGTTTATGAAATTCAGTTTTTCAGATCTGATTTCACTCCAATCCGTGAGTATGTGTTTAGGCTTTCTTTTCTCACAACCCTAAACATATATAAGGATTATTTTGAGAGCCTTCAAAGGTGACACAAATTACACAAGTGTAGAGCAAAGTCTTGTTCATGCAAATTGTGCCCGGAGACAGAATTTGCCGTAATTCATCTTTCTCTTGAAGAAGCTGCTGTGTTTGTACATCGTAGAGTTTTGTGACCAAGGAGCTTCGTGATCTTCATCGCGTGATGAACTGAAAAACTTTGCAGCCAACATTCTTCTCAAGTTAGTGCTTAAGTCGCATACTGGGATCTGCACAATTAGTTAATCACGTACTAGGAGCCATGCATTGAAAAGGAGAGATTGTCACTACAGAACAAGTTCAATTGGCTATTGGGGTAATGGTTCAACTGTAGGTTGGTATAAGGTACTGGGATTCTTTACTTGTAACCGCTTGTTGTGATAATATTGGATTCTCGGGAGTGGCGACCTTAAAATCACCCGGTGGGGTTTTTGCTGTGTTGATTTTCCCCATTTGTAAACAAATCACCTTGTCAATTTAATTTCCATTGCATGCTTAGTTAATTGGTGATTTTTTTGTATTGCCACGTACATTGCAAGTTAATTTGATTAATTAATAAATTTGGCTAATTAATTAATTAATATATCACAATGGGTCAATACATTCTTGGCCTATCATTTACAAATAACGTGGAGCCAACGAGGCACTGACAACTGGAAAGGACCAACAGTTATCAAGAGAAAACTATCAAATTAATGAAAGGTCGTCACTCTACTGTCGTGGCATTTAGTTAGTAAAAACAGTGTCGTTTAAAGAAAGCAACATCATAAACAACTATTGTACTATTCTATTCAACAACTGTGAGTTATCAAAGCTAAAGTTCATAAAGAAGTTAGGAGCAATGGTTGCTGGAGATTGAGGCTTTGTCAAAAGACGTCTGTCCTCCTCTGTGAACCCAAAAAATCTGTCAACTGTTTCCTAAAAATTTGAATGTCCTTCGTCAGCTCGATCTGCCACCTCTTTGTTACTTCTATTCCAGCCTCTCTAGTCTAGCTCAAACAACCAACCATGGACCCATCTCTATTTTTACAATCAAACTGAATGAATCCCCTCCATTTCATTCTTCTACCACTGCAGCTCTCCTCCAGCAAGATTGGTTTCCAGTTGGAAGACTCTATAAAGATCTAAACATTGCTTATTTTGCTATTGTTAAGGCTTTCTTTTAGTTCTTAACTGTTAGCTACCTTGCACAAAGAAATCAAACTTTACCATATGCATGACCACATTAGTGGCAAGGAAAGGATCCCCCCTGCCATGTTCCTACAAGTCCAAATAGACCATAACATAAAGACAAACAACGCCTAAAAGTACTTTAAGTTCTTTAAATTGCCCCTGATATCCTTCAGCCACCTCCTGATCCATGCTTGAATTGAGTAGGCTGAATGAAATCAGTTCTAATGGATAGATCATCAAACCAAACCAAAAAAAAAAAAACCTTTTAACAGTTCCAAACAAATAAAAGCCCTTTGCATACTTTAACATAAAGAAAACATATTATATGGAAAGGACAAGAAGGAAATATGTTTGAATTAGAATTCTAGTTTATTCATTTCGAACTGCCTATCAATGTGTCATGCCTTTACTAATGAGCATTGTATTTATGGACTTCTAAATATGGACAAACTAAAAGCCTAATTCAGAATAGAATAAAAGAACATGGGATAGAATAGTAATTCAATATACCTTTTGCAGTAAATGCTTCCAGTTTTGAAGTTTACTTGCACTCAAAAAACCAAAAAGTGCTTTGTCTTGCCATTCTTTTTTCGTACATTTGAAACGAAGGAACCAAAATAGCACAAGAAGAAAAGAGTATAAGATTCAGAGTTCGCTACTTGTTATCCAAGCTAATGTTCATAAAGAACTTAGGGGCAAGGGTTGCTAGGGATCAAGACTCTGCCAAGGAATCCATCCACCTGTCAAACACAAAGATTTGTAAACTGTTGAATGTCCTTCACCATTGCCTCTCAATTGGCCAACTCTGCCACTAGTTTGTAAATTCTCATAATACTAACAAATAGAAATCTCAAAGCTTGAAGATGCTATGAAGGAAGAGTTGGACAAACTAGAAGATGCTATGTAATAGCCAATAGGGAGCATCCTAAAAGCTTGAATATATATTTTTTTTCGTTAGTTGATATGTGCCATTCTCATGATCCCAATTTCTGATTTTTCTTTCATTTTTTTTTTTAAATTGATTTATTAAATACAAAGAAATTCACATTTTATTAAAAAGAGGTTGTCATTTCGAACATCCAAATAGTTTTGAAGTTAAAGAATGAATGTTATGTCAAGGAGGCCTTCCTGGAGCTTCTAGATCAATAATAGATTTTTTTGCTTATCAGTCTATATGTGAATAGCATTCATTTTACAATGCTATGAAAAGGTACAAAGTCACTTTTCTTGGTGTTAGGACTTAGGAGCTTCAATATCTACATTAAACTTCTTTTCATGTATAATATGTATTTGGCTTGCATGCATTCAAATAAAATTAATGGAATTTAATCTTGAAAATCTATGACAATATCTACTAGAGGCAGTGTCATGTTTAATTGTGAATATCCACAAAAAGATTAAAAAGGAAGAAAAAGCTCAGCTGAAACAAGCAGCCATGGACATGCACCTTCTCCATTTTTTCAAAAGAAGCTTGGATCCCCTGCATTTCTTTCTCTCTAAAGGTCTACACTTGCTTATCCTGCTACTGTCAAGGCTTTTCTTTGTTTTTTGAACTATAAGTTATCCTGCGGATTGAAATCAAACTTTTACAATACAAGACCACAATAATGGCAGTAAAGGCGCTTTCTTCACAGTTACCTTGTTCCTACAGATCCAAATATACCATAAAATAGAGAAAAAAGACAATGAGAAGTGCATTAAGATCCCCAAAACTCCCTCCTTTCATCCAGCTTTTCATCCATGCCTGAATCATTTAAGGCAAAATGAAATTAGTTCTAATGTATAGATCAAACCAAAACAGATTTCTCTAGAAGAAAAGGAAAAAAAAAAATTGTCTTTCAGTATTTTTGACTCAAATGACCAAGTCCTAAATGCCTTCTAAATTCTACCCTCACAAGAAGAAAATTCAAAAAATTCTCCCAATTATGACAATCAGTTTAGAAGGCAATTGTAACCTACGTAACTTGTTCCAAAGCTCTGGGTCTTCACTTATGGTTGTGCCAGTAAAGATTAATAAAGGACTAGGTAGCTTGGTTTCAACAATATCTAGTGTGAAACAACCACTATCCTTTTTCAACCAAATAAGCCCTGGATTTGGAATGAGGCCTCATGAGCTTGTCAGTAACACAAACAGGAATTTGTTAATCATTTTCAGAATTCCACCTGAAAGCATCTTTCACTAGCACATATGCCATGACATGCAGAGAACCTAAGCATTTTCATTAGACATCCCTTTGCCTTTGAGGATATCCAATAAAATATGAATCCTACACACACACACACACACACACACACTTGGATGTCTATAAAGTTGTATTATCAATTTACTATGAAATGTATTTCATCAAGCTAAAATGGAAAAACAACAATGAAAATGTGACAAAACTTAAATTCTAGACATAATGCATCGACAACAATAACAAATAGAGTAGGGTTTACAAATCTAAGCAGACTGCCTTCTCCAAGTTTCAACCTTGTCTACATAGTTGTTTGACTGCATGAGTCTAATTACTAAAAAGATAAACATTGAAACGAGCATGAAGGGTTTGCATTGGTTATGATTTGAAATTAGTCTGGAAAATTTCAAGAATATCAAGAGCCCAAAGCACAAAAGACATATATGGTAAAAATTTCTGTAATTAACGAGCAATGTTATGTATAAAATGAGTTTAAACTATCAATATTACAGTTCAATAGGGTAATGCAAGTGATAGGCTGATACCGGCCGTTCCATTCAAAATTGACGTTACATATTTTTATTAAACTCTTGAATGTCTTAAAAAAAATCATGGGGAAACAAAGTAAAGAAAAGAACAATAAATATAATTTACAAAAAGATAAGTCATGTTTAAATGAGATTAAAATATTATGAAGATCTCACCCATGCCTCTGCACAAGCATCACATGTTATGATGAGATGTAAGATGTTTTCTCAACCTTGCAAAACAGTGGAAGCACATGGCTAAGGCCACTTTGTAATATTAGTGTTCAATACCTTTTTTCCACTAGTGACATTGCTACCTTTTTGAACTTTTTCTTCAATTGTAGTTATTAATTCATGGTGTGTATCTTTTGCATCTTCATCTAATTTGTTGATTGATAGGCCAAGAATGTATTGACCCCTTGTGATGAATTAACTGATTAATTAGCCAAGTTTATTAATTAATCAAATTAACATGCAAGATGCGTGGTAGCACAAACAAATCACCAATTAAACTAAGTATGCAGCGGAAAATAAATTGACACGGTGATTTGTTTATGAATGGAGAAAACCTACATGACAAAAACCCTACCGGGTGATTTTTAGGTCACCACTCCTGAGAATCTACTATTATCAAAACAAGCGGTTACAAGTAAAGGAATCCCAATACCTTACACCAAACTACAGTTGAACCCTTATCTCAATACCCAATTGGACTTGTTCTGTAGTGACAATCTCGATAGATGCTAGCTGTTGAGCTTTAAAATCCGACACTTTCTCACTTGATTCTTGGGTAGACTTGCATGGCTTTAACACTTGAACTTAAAACCTTGTTTCTTGTAGCATTAGACACATCCTATATCTACCCAATTACAAGTAAAATGCGTTTTGTTAAAGGATTAGCCAATTACATAAAATATTAATATATGTTCCTAACATTGAATCACATATGTCCTAACAATCTCCCCATTTGGCAATCTGTGACAAAATCACAACAAACAAATGAACATATGAGAGAAGTCATAAATCACTTAACTCATATTCACTTATTGAATACAATAAAATCTATCCTAACACAGACTCTTGAAAAACTTTGCAAGAAGAGAGTTTATGGCAAGAAGACTTTGACAACTTGTATTTCTGAAACACTTTAAACAAAACTCATCAAAGTATCTTAGTGTGAAACAGAAATATAAGATTGCATACAAGATATAAGAAACATGTGTATAAAGAAAGAAAAGAAACTACACATAGAGAGATAGGTGAATAACATACATCAATATATAAACCAAATATAAGTACAATGTATGTCAAATGGTCACAAGACCAATGTACAAGAGATAATGTATTTAAAGTAAAAAGAAAAGAAAAGATACAAGAATCCTCACTACATCCCTCAAAGAATATGAACACTCCTTCTAACAAAAATCTCCTATACTAACCCTCCCCCTATGAGTATGACTACTCTCATCTCAAAACTACTCCCCCTTTTTGTCATGAGTGACAAAGGGTAAGTATATCAAGTAGACATCTTGTCATCACTGGGTGAGCTAGCATCCTCATCCTCATCATCATTATCATCATCATCAGAGTCATTGTTATCATCCTCGGATGCCTCGGGAGAAGGAGAGGGAGAGGCCACGAAGCCACCAAAGCGAGCCTGCCGTCTAGCAATATGGCCGACACGGGTGTTCACTTAACACAACTCATCACTGGGTGTGTCAAGGCGAGCATCCATGCACTATAGCTACGCCATGACCACCTCGAAGGTCACACCACCCGCTAAGGAAAAAGGTGCGGATGTGGAAGGAGTTGAAGAAGTGGGAGGAGCTGCCGTCTGTGTCTAAGGCTGTTGCAGTTTGTGCTGTGCCATGTTCCGTCGAACGGTAGCAGCGTATATGGCACCCATCAAGGAAAAATGAGGAGAAACGGGAAAGAGAATGGAAAAATGGTGAAGAATCCGCGTGATAGCCGAAGGAAAAATGAGCTTATCACGGGTCGCCGTATCCCTATAGACATCTATGAGGGATAAGATGAAGTGAGAAGGAAAGTCAATAGAGATATCCTCTAAGAAGGATAACAAAAATTGAGCACGAGACTCTGTAATAAAGTTATAGTGAGACAAAGGATGAAGAACAAATGTCATCATCATGTTAAGGAACCTCGAACCTTTTGCAAAGCTCGAGCAAGGGGTGTTTTGACGATCACCCCAAGATGAAGGTGTCTCACAAAAGCAAGACGAGAGTTCATCTTTGGATACTGTCCTCAAACGCTCATAGCCAGGGTAGTCAAGATGCACTACCCTAGGGATGTGTAGTACCTCGGATACAATATCTGGAGTAACTACAATGTGCGTACCTCAAACGCGAGAGAATAAATGAAGTACTGAAGTATCGATTCTGTGCATATTGGAGTAAAGCTCCTGTATGATCACAGAGGGACAAGTGACCGGGATGCCACAAAGTGACTCCCAACCCTTACTGTGAATGATAGTGGGTAGGTCAGTATCAGAAAAGTCTGACAGAACGACGTGGTGTTTCGAATGAATGCCTTGTCTACAAAAGTTCTTAGAGAAGTCCTTTCGGGCGTTCTCATCACAGAACCAAACAGAAGATGGTGTAAGGTCAGAGGAAGAAGATGCCTTAAAATGTAGAGGGTTTTGGGATGGAGTAAATTTGTGTTTATGTGCCATAGAAGCAGACTAACCCAAGAGAGAGAGAGAGAGAGAAGAGAGAGAGAGAGAGAGAGAGTCATAAAAGTACCAACACAGTCGTATATAAGAATATAAGAAAATGAAGGTATGTATGCATGAAAATGCATGAGCAGATGACGTGCAAATTTAAATGCATCATGGGCTTAGCCTAATCTAAACCTACCAGCACACAACAAGACAACATATATGGCACACATCTAAAATGCATGACAATATAGTTAAAATATGCATGAAATGCAATGTATGATTATTTTACATCATTTGAACACAAACCCAACCCAAAAATTTTTCAACAACCTCAACAATTTGAAAAATCTCAAACATTTTCCAAAAACCCTAAATTTTAGGTCAAAAGATATGAAAATGCATGATTAAGGAATGAAAAAGAGTCATACCAGAGAGAGAAGTAGATTTAGAGACCAAAAATTGAGTGGGAAAGTGAATTTGAGTGAAAAAGAGAAGTTTGGGAAGTTGAGAAGTCTAATACTATCGAGAGAGATCGAGGAGAAGGGAACAGAATTCGCAAGGATCGTATATATAGAAACAGTATAAATCTCGATAAATCGAGATGTGTCGAGAGGTGTCAAGCATTAAAAAGGCGCTTTTTAGCTATCGAAGAGCTATCCAGTATCTATTGAGAGGTGTCCACAACACAAGAATCTAGATGGATTGAGGAAGTTATCAAGAATCTATCAAGCAACCAGAAGGTTTCTCGATGAATCAAAGTAGCTATCAAGAATGCAATAAAAAGCAACTGAAGAGTCTCGATAGATAGCATAGCTGTCAAGATTGCTTAAAAACAGTTTTTCAAGAAGAGAAAAACACAGATATGAATGTAATCAAGCATGCTATACGACCAATGATCCAAACAACATTTTAAGCTCTCAAAATCATCTCTTAACAAGAAAAAAGTTAAGTACATGGATCCAAAACACACACACACTAAACACGTCTAACCAATTTTATATTTCAAAAACAAGTTAAGACAGTTTAGTAAGTATACATTTACACAAGTATTTCTTGTGATGGCCAAATCATATTGTACCTGCACACGTATCAAGAGTAGCAAAGAATATTGCGTGTTGTGTGTGAAAAACATCGTAAGATTGCATAAGTGTCTAAATGTTATAACGATTTGAGATATGAGAAAATCACTTTAACTCACACACAATTATAACTGTTTGATGGGGACTATTACCTTCGAGACACATCTTATAACTCTCACATCTTCTAGTATACACGCTTACAATCATATATAAAGCATTTAATTCTTTTTGCTTTTCATTTTTCTTTGCATATTTTCTTTTAAGCAAACCATGCATGGGCATATAAAAGAGAGAAAAGAAATACCCAATTATGTTAAGTTTTTGACATTGCACTTTTGCTATGCCGAAGCATACAAATGTCATTTCATGATTGGCGGGCAACAGTAGTGAGATGGTTATTTTTCTCTTAGGATTTTTTAGTCCTTTCCGTCAAAAAAAGTGATACGAGTGTTAAGTACAAGAGATCACTTAATCTTATTCATCACAAACACGAGCCACAAAGCTCACTTGCTTAGCTGTGCATAAAAATGCTCATCTAAGTTACAAAAGATACAAAATTTAGAAAACTTTGTTTCAATGGCCATCTAAGGTGTACAAGTACCAATGTACACAAACACACTCTGTTTTTGTATTTTTCAAATTTTCAATTTTTATTTTTATTTTTATATGAAAAACAAAATAAAGGAAAACTAAAAAGAAAACAATCAAAAACATGTTAAACAAAAACAAAGCAATGCATAAAACTAGACTGACTTAAAACTAGAAAGCAAAACATACAAGTAATGCAAAACCAAAAATAAGAAGGTGAGAGAGAGAAAAAGTGACAAAATCACTTGGAGCCTTTTCCTTCCACACCTTGGAAGAACTTTTCTATTTAACAAACCCTTGATCGGGTAATGAGGGGGAAGAGTTAAAACTATTTAAGTTCGAAAGGAACATGAGGGCTTTGAGAAGATCTCCAAGAAGAGCAAAAAAGGACGAAAGCTGATTTTGGTTTCCCGACGCGATCATGCTGTTGCTCTGTTGAGTGGCTAGCCACTTATAGCAATTTGGTTAAGTATGTCCAGCTGCGCCATAGTGATGACAAAAATGCTGCTTTTTCTATTTTGGCTTTTGAGAGTTTCACTTCTTAGCCCTAGGGTTCTTAATCTCTTTCTTATCAAGTTTAGAGGGTGCTCCTAAGATAGATTTACCCTTGTCTACGTTCTCACTAGCTAATTCATTCTTAACATTATTATTCTCAGTTTCAACATTATTAGCAGGAGGAACAAAAATAGTAGTACTAGTAGAAGTAATACTAGGGGAAGAGAAATTATACCTTAAACTGGTTCGATTAGAAGCAGATTTCTGAAGACTGAGCATCTCATTGAGCTTAGCACTTGAAGTCCTTTCCAACTGAGCTCTGACATGGAATAGTTCTACCTTAAACTTCTTGGTCTTCTTAGCCAAGAAATTATTCTTAAATCTCAGTGCTCTAATAGTCTAATTGGCTTCATCAAATTTTGTGGAGATTTCTTCTCGCTCAAGCTCCATATCACTAAGCTTTTTGGTGGCCAACCTATACAACTTCTCATGCTTTTCGAAGACCTTGTATAACTTTGCATAGGCTGTGTGGATGTCATCTTGTTCATCCATCTTTTCAAACTTAGACTCCACCAATTCCTCTTCTTCATCCACATCTTCAACAATACCTTTAACAGGATTTACGATGGCAGTGAAGGCATTTAGGATTCTATCATCCTCATTATCGAATTCATCCTCAGGCTCAGTGTCGCTCAAGGTAGCAGCAAGTGCCTTGCTTTTTCCAATGGTCTTAAGATAAGTGGGGCACTCTTGTTTCATATGACTGAAACCTTGACACCCAAAGCACTTAAGTCCTGAAGGAATAGTGTACTGACCGCCATTCCTAGTATCCTTCTTCCCTTTGTCTTGACTCTTGAATTGTGAAGAACTGGATTGTTTCGGTCCTTGTCAAATCCTTTCGCATTGGCATTCTTCATAAACTTCTTGAACTGCCTCGTGATATAGGATTTCATCTTAGAATCTTCATCGTCTGAAGACTCATCAGTGTCACTGCTCTTGGCTTTCAAAGCCATGCTCTTGCTCTTGCTCTTGCTCTTGCTTGATTTCCCTATCCTCGTCAAACCCAACTCATAGGTCTGCAGATTTCCAACTAGCTCAGTCAAAGGAATTTTGTTGATGTCCTTTGATTCCTCAATGGCAGTGATCTTGGCATAGAATCTCTCGGGTAGAGATCTGAGTACCTTTCTCACAATCTTGGATTTAGGAATAGTTTCCCCAAGATTAAAGGTTAAGTTCACTATGTCTTTGAGCTTGGCATAGAACTCATCGAATAACTCATCCTCCTCCATCTTGATCTCTTCAAAGCTTGTAGTGAGCCTTTGAAGTTTTGAATCCTTGACAGCCTTGGTTCCTTCATAGGTTATCTAGAGAATGGTTCATGCTTCCTTAGCAGTTTCAGTGGAGGATATCTTCTTGAATTTCTCATTGGTGACTGCACTGAACAGAGCATTCAATGCCCTACTGTTAAAGTTTTCCGCCTTGATCTTAGCATCATTCCAGTCGACTTGCGCTTCCATAGGCTTAGTCTAGCCTATCTCTATAGCTTGCCACACTTTCTCATATAAAGACTGTAAGAAAGCTCTCATGCGTACTTTCCAGTATGCATAGTTAGAGCCATCAAATAAAGGAGGTATAATAAGAGACTGTCCTCTATCCATGACAAATAGGGGTCAATGGATCATACAGTAAAGATTAACCCTAATTAGAGTGAACCTGGCTCTGATACCACTTGATAGGCTAAGAATGTATTGACCCCTTGTGATATATTAATTGATTAATTAGCCAAGTTTCTTAATTAATCAAATTAACATGCAAAGCACGTGGTAGCACAAATAAATCACCAGTTATCTAAAGTATGCAGTGGAAAATAAATTGACACGGTGATTTGTTTACGAATGGGGAAAATCTACACGGCAAAAACCCCACTGAGTGATTTTAAGGTCACCACTCTCAAGAATCCACTATTATCAAAACAAATGGTTTCAAGTAAAGGAATCCCAGTACCTTATACCAACCTACAGTTGAACCTTTACCTCAGTACCAATTGGACTTGTTCTGTAGTGACAATCTTTCATTTTCAATGCACGACTCCCAGTACATGACTAACCAATTGCACGGATCCCAGTACGCGACTTAATCACCAACTTGAAAACGATGTTGACTGCAAAGTTCTTCAGTTCATCACATGATGAAGATTAAGAAACTCCTTGGTCACAAAACCCTAAGGTGTACAAACACAGCAGCTTCTTCAAGAAAAAGATGAACTAGGGCATACGTCTTCGGTTTACAATATGCTTGTGAAAAACATTTTTATTATGTTGCATCAGCTGTGATGGCCCTTAAAATAATCCTTATATATGTTTAGGGTTGTGAATATCTTAATATCTGACTTCTGTTCTATTTAAAAATATTTTGTTTTATTATCTTTCACAATACAAGGGTTCATACGGTTTTGGGGGATATGGTGTTTCTTTTTCTAATGGGTATTCTCTTTCTCTGTCACAGCTAAAAACTACCAAATTCTTGTATGGGTGTGTAGTGAATACCTTAATACTGAAAATTGATTAGCTTACTGATTCAATTGTAGCAGGTTCTATTATACCACCTGAGAACTGCAACTCTTAATTAACTTATCACCAAGTAACCTTCTTTTTTTTTTTTATAACAAAACTAAAGCATTCATAGATCCAAGATGGTATTTAACATCAAGAAAACTTCAAATTAAAAAACTTCCCAAACTAAAATATAAGAATTGCTACATCCCATAACACAGCTAACAAAAAAAAACTCCAATCGACATTGAGATCAGATTCATACACAGAGGAGATCTGCTACAATATTTGGTATTGTAATAAACACACAAAAAATTGTTTCAGTTGCAACAATATTGCCTTATTTTGCACAGACTACACGAACTAATCTGAGTCACATCACAACACTCAAGAGGCAACAGGCAATAACAAATTTAAGAAGGGAATAAAAAACATCAAGCAATCAAGCAAAAAGAATAGATCAAAAAACAGACTGGGATTTAGAGATACTTAAACTGAAGCATCCAGCTTATGTCAGTATTTATATACTGTAAGGAAAGGAGTAAGGAAAACAGAGAGGCTGCCGTTAGAAGGTGGGGAAGGGGAAGGCACACGTGAGAAACAAAAGGGGCTTGAGGATTTTGCTGTTAGAAGGTGGGAAGGGGAAGGAACACATGAGAAACCAAAGGGGTGTGATGATTCTGTCGTTATAAGGTGGGAAGGGGAACCATCACGTGAGAAACAAAAGGGAAGGAAATCAAGAGGTAGTAACCGTGGGTTTCTAAGGGTTTTCAATTTGGAAGACTTGGGTTTGGCCTTTAAGTTATAATTAAATTTAGAAGAAGTGAGCAGGTGGAACTAAATTTAAAAGAAGTGGGCTTTATGGTGGAGATAGGTTGGAAATAATTTTAGTTTTATTAATATTTTAAAATTGAGAAAATCTATTTTAAAATTATAGGATAAATTTAGGAAATAGGATGGGAATGACATGGATGCTAATGTGGCTCAATGTGAGCGTAGCAATATTAAATGCTAATATATAGTAATATATAGATTAACAAGCTAATGACTACAAGCCAAAGGCCTTGTAGCTGAATTGGCACCTCCCCATGTACAAAGTGCTTGGGGGTCCAGGAGGGAAAGGGTTCGATCTGCTGGGTAAGTAGCATCTCCCAAATATTGACAAGGGCATCAGAGGACCCCTGGTCAACACCCCATTGGTGTTCAAGCTATAGCCTCTTTGCTGTTTTCTTTTGTAGGATTCGTCCATCTTGTGCTTGTCTAGACGAAGAAAGCATACTATATATTTTGACTCTTACAAAAACCATATTCTACACGTGATGCTCTCCTTATTGATCATGTTTTGTTTATAAAACCAATATATAGTATTGCCATTCTTCTAACACATCACTCAAACAACCAAATCTCAACTTTACATCGAGTAAAAAACAAAATCCCCTAAAAAAATTTGTAGCGTAACTGATGCATCATAAATCTTGGTGTTCCAAACAAATACCTCAGATCCAAATCTTCTTTCTCCTATTGTATATATGAAAATTAAAATAAAATAAAATAAAATAAAACAAACAAACAAACAAACAAGCAAAACCCACAAAAATCCCACCCAAAAAAAAAAAAAAAGTGCATCAAAAGCAAATTAACAACTAAGCATGCTTAAAATTTTATTGCATCTAACATCTGTATGAAAAATATTAAGCAACCAAAACAACCTACCATTTAAGATTAGTAATAGAAAAACACACATGCACATAAACAAATTTAAAGAAGCCATTATCAGTATTTATAGGAAGAAAATGAAGTTTATGTGGAATAGGATTATTATACCTTCTCCAACACAAAAGAAAATGAAACAGAGAAAGAACAAGAGAAGCAAGTAAGTAAGGGATTTATGCTTCTTGCCAACTTAGATTTATGTACTTTTCTTTCTCTTTTATATAACCACTTTTCCTTTTTAAGGAGAAAATTTTTTTTAAGTAAATCTTTGTGTTCTATTGTCTTGGTAATTTTTTGTTATAATATTTTAGGGATTTAAAAAAAAAAACATTATTTGTTGGATTTTCATAAATCATATAAAAATAGATTTCGGCCTTATAGGCAATAGCTCCCAAGTCCCACCCAAGGAGTTTACACATGGTTTTCTACTTGCTTCGTATATGGGGCAGAGAATGCAACATATCAATTGTGAGTGTTTTGACTTTTGATTCTATTCCAAATGGTATTAGGATAAAAGGTTTGGTCTTCCATTACTTTTTAGCAACGAGCACATCATTCCGAACTATGTGCATGGTAAACTATAATGGCAAGCTATTTAATCTAACCTGTAAAACTGAAATCGTGGTTCTGTCAAAGTTGTCTAATCTCTGCCAATGAAAGGCAACGACACAAATCAGACCGGTCTTTGTCGTAGACTTGTAGTCACGTCCACACAAGTCTGAAGGAGTCCCATATAATCATACAAACTTTCTGTATCTACCTCTGCCTCACCTGCTTCCAGCATCATGCTTATCCAAACCAATGAAGCTTCTCAACCCCAATAGTCTTCATGTGATTCTACTCTTTACTATAAGACGTTTTGCATATTAGATGCTTATGGATGCCCAATGGGGAGATGTGATAGGCAAGAACTCGCACTCAATCACACAGCCTAACTCTTGGATTAAGGTATGGAAGCTTACGGTTCCAAGCAAACTTAGAAATTTCATTGCAGATGCTATCGTTTTTAGGTGCAGACAAGGACAGCTTCAATCAATGGATCCCAGTTTATCTTGTGTTGGCCACTGGTGGACAACTTGAAAATTTGAGTGTTCAATTAAATGGTCACTTAAGTGTTCCAATAGGGTTGTGGTCATTTGTTAGCTTTAGAGGCAAACAAATGCCACACTAGTAGGATTTGGCTGGAAGATACTCCTCCATGTTTCCAAAATTAATGGTACATGCTTTCAATAAAATTACCAACTTTTCATTCAAAGAAAGAAGAATTTAAAAAAAAAAAAAAAAAAAAAAAATTGTACAATCTTCTTGTCCCTAGTTCTGTATTGAATCTTCTCATCACAGGCATGAGATCTCTATAGAATATATTTTGAATGAGTACAACAGTGGCGTGAGCATTTGAGCTAGAATTGGACCATATGCCAATGAAATTATTGCTAGATTAATCAGACAATTCAGGCATTGACAACAGCGCATTAGGCAAATAATATTTTGCAATGAATTTTAAATGTGTCAAGAGTAGCAAACAAATTCCACAGCAACAACATGCCAAGCAAATTTTCCTCAAGTATCATATTCTGCAATTTGATCAGCCATTGGTTGCTTCTATTCCAATGAAACTAGGCGTGTCAATTCGGGTTAGCGTGTCGGGTTCGTGTTGTGTCGAGGTAGGGGTATTCGACTAAATGGCTCAACCCTAACCCGACCCATTTAATAATCGTGTCATGATCCTTCAACCCTAACCCAACCTGTTAATAAAGCGGGTTGACCTGACCCAACCCATTTGACACGCTTAATAAATGAGTCGTGTTGAGTTGACACGAATGTAACACAACCCATTTCAACTTGCATAATATTAAATATAATATCCATCTAGAAATATATTTTTTTACATCCCAAAAAGCAGTGCATACACTTCAAGTCTTCAACTCACATTTAGAATAATATAGTTCAACAAAAATATGACATTCATCTAGAAATAAGTTCATCTAGAAAACAGTGCATACACGTTAACTCAAATTCAAAAATAACAAAGTTTCACAAAAATAAAATAACATAGTCCAACAAAAATATAATATTCTTGGAACTTGTCAAATGCTAAGTATCAATATTGAAAGAATTTTAGCAAACAGTAGACTAATCCTGACTATGACCATGATTATCATCCATAGATTATTTGTTGATGTCCAAATTCGTAACATCTTCCACAAGCTCATCCAATTTCATTTGTGTAAGTTTTATACCCAAAAAAAAAAAAAGTATTAGTAGTTTTAAGGTCTGTAAAGTTTCAATTTTCAATTATATCCCTTGTAAATTTTTGTAATTACTAACTTTTCTTTTTAAATTTAAAATATATGTTGAATATAAAAGGTATTTGATAAATCTAAAATAAAATAAATATTTATTTGTTATATGAGTTAAACGGGTTGTGTTGAGTGGGTCATTTCGGGTTGACACAAATAAATTGGCGTGTCAAACGTGTCTATTGCGGGTTACGCGGGTTGACCCGTTTATGACCCATTCCTTATCGTGTCGCTTTCGGGTCGACCCGTTTCTTTTAAATTTAGTTCCACCTGCTCACTTCTTCTAAATTTAATTATAACTTAAAGGCCAAACCCAAGTCTTCCAAATTGAAAACCCTTAGAAACCCACGGTTACTACCTCTTGATTTCCTTCCCTTTTGTTTCTCACGTGATGGTTCCCCTTCCCACCTTATAACGACAGAATCATCACACCCCTTTGGTTTCTCATGTGTTCCTTCCCCTTCCCACCTTCTAACAGCAAAATCCTCAAGCCCCTTTTGTTTCTCATGTGTGCCTTCCCCTTCCCCACCTTCTAACGGCAGCCTCTCTGTTTTCCTTACTCCTTTCCTTACAGTATATAAATACTAACATAAGCTGGATGCTTCAGTTTAAGTATCTCTAAATCCCAGTCTGTTTTTTGATCTATTCTTTTTGCTTGATTGCTTGATGTTTTTTATTCCCTTCTTAAATTTGTTATTGCATGTTGCCTCTTGAGTGTTGTGATGTGACTCAGATTAGTTCGTGTAGTCTGTGCAAAATAAGGCAATATTGTTGCAACTGAAACAATTTTTTGTGTGTTATTACAATACCAAATATTGTAGCAGATCTCCTCGGTGTATGAATCTGATCTCAATGTCGATTGGAGTTTTTTTTTGTTAGCTGTGTTATGGGATGTAGCAATTCTTATATTTTAGTTTGGGAAGTTTTTTAATTTGAAGTTTTCTTGATGTTAGCTGTGTATGAATCTGATCTCAATGTCGACCCGTTTATGACCCAAACCCATTAAGGCCCAACCCTAACCCAAAAAAACCCGTGTCGGGTTCGTGTCGGGTTCTCGGGTTGGGTCGAACATTGACACCCCTAAATGAAACCAACCCCTACCCAAATATCTAATAATATGATAACGTTAGCTTTTTAAGCTTACTAGACAGTAAAAAAACTTGGAAATCGCATACATGTTGGGCTTCTAATGCCAACAATGACAATTCAGTTACATGACTTTAAGGCTGTTTGAGCTGAACAAATTTCATTATTTTGTTTTGACCTTATGAGAAGTTGTATCCGCCTAAGCTCTAGCATTACTTCTCTCATGGCTGGCCTCTCATCTCCATTCTTCTTGATGCATCTCAATGCAAGTTCAAAGAATGCATGAATATCTTCATTGCTTCCTTGGCTTAGCACCTTATCATCAACAATTTGCAATATGCAATTCTCTTCCATTGACAAAACAAAGCAATCTACCAAATTGGTATGCCCTAGGAACATTTCTGTTGGATGATGACCTATTAAGACTTCCACCAACACAACCCCAAAGCCATAGACATCACACTTTTCCGTGACACGTAGTGTCTCTAGATATTCTAGGTCTATGTATCCAATGGTTCCCTCAATGGAATTACCTTGGAAAAAGTCTTCTCCTGGTGCAATTGAAACTGAAAAACCAAAATTTGATAATTTGGCAGTCCAGGACTCATCCAAAAATATATTTGATAACTTGACATTCAAATGGACTATTAACCTTGGCTTACCATAGTGCATGTAACAAAGAGCATAGGATGTCTTAGTGGCTATTCTTACACAGTCAAGCCATGAGATCCGGCAAGGAATCTCATTGCATTGACCATGGAGATGATCAAAGAGGGTGCCATTGGAGATGAGCTCAAAAACCTACATGGGAATTTCAGTTTCAAGGCAGCAACCATAGAGTCTCATAACGTTCTTGTGGCTGATCAATTGTTTAATTGTGACTTGGTTTAAGAAGAAATCTACCATCATCTCAAAGGGCCAATGCGTTGTAGGGCCTTTAACTTCAAAAGCTACTTCCTGTTCATCTAGTGTTACATTGTAGACTGTTGCAATTGCGAAGCCGAGGATTAGATTAGGATCGTAATTATTAGCAGCCTGTTGGAAGTCCTTGGTAGAGAAAATCTTGATTGGCTTTGTGTCTCTACCTTGGTTGCTGGTGGTTTGCTTTTCTAGTAACATTGTTCCATTGCAAATGAAGTATTCTTCTTTAGGCTCAAGTAACTGCTTTGCTGTCTCCATCCTGATACTCTTCACTGCCCATGAAGTTATCAAAAAAGTGGATATCACTTCATATGTAGCTAGAGCACATGTATCTCTACTAATTATGATATATTTAGCCTTGAAAAGAGTGTGGATGAAAAAAGTCAACAATTATATATGTGCATGATGATAAGCAAATGACCAAAATCCATTTTAAGTAGAAAGCTACCTCCATAATTCATATCATGAGTATTGGAGCAAATTCAAACATGTAATTAAGAGAAAATTTTCAAGTACCTTTATAGAAAGGCCACCAACGTTATCGATCAAATACTCATCACGGTGGAATCAAAATCTTACCAATCGCCTAGAATTCATAACAGAAGCAATTAGCAGTGTTGTTGTTGCTTGTACTAGAAAGAAAAGTTATAGTTTTGGTCATACTCTGAATATAAGTTGCAATTTGATACTTCATGACAAACCCCCAATATATTATACTACTAAAGTTGACATGATCATTACAATTAATCAAATGTGTTGTCCAAACACACGCAAACAACATAAAATGTAATCTTAAAGTTCTATGGAATCTATTTTAATCTTAAAAAATATTTAAGACATTGGTAATGGATTTGGGCCACAATACATTGATACAAAGGAATAAAAAAAACAGCACTAGAATAAAAATGTACAAGATTAGGATTCCACTATGTGCTATCAAAGCTAAAGTTCATAAAGCAGTTAGGAGCAATTGTTGCTAGAGATTGAGGCTCTGTCAGAAGACATCTGCCCTCCTCTCTAAACCCAAAACATCTGTCAACTAGTTCCTAATTCCTAAACATCTGAATGTCCTTCATCTGCTCTATCTGCCACCTCTTTGTCACTTCTATTCCAGCCCCTATAGTCCAGCTTAAACAACCAGGAAATGGACCCATCTCTATTTTTACAATCAAAACTGAATGAATCCCCTCCATTTCATTCTTCTTCCCTTGCAGCTCTCCTCCAGCAAGATTGGTTGCCAGTTGGAAGACTCTATAAAGCTCTGGACTTTGCTTATTTTGCTATTGTTGAGGCTTTCCGTTAGTTTTTAACTGTTAGCTACCTTGCACATAGAAATCAAACTTTTACTATGCATGACCACATTTGAAGTAGGGAAAGGATCTCCCTTGCCCTGTTTCTACAAGTCCAAATAGACCACAAAACAAAGACAAACAACACCTAGAAGTGCTTTAAGTTCTTTAAATTTCCCCTGATATCCTTCTGTCAGCTATTGATCCATGCCTGAATCAAGTAAGCTGAATGAAATCAGCTCTAATGGATAGACCAAACCCAAAAAAAAAAAAAAAAAAAGAGACCTTTTAACAGTTCCAGATAAATAAAACCCTTTTGCACTTCCTAAACATAAAGCAAACCATATTATATGGAAAGGAAAAGAAGGAAATATATAAAATTAGAATTCTAGTTTATTCATTTTGAACTACCCATCAATGTGTCATGCCTTTACTAATGAGCTTGTACTTATGGACTTCTAAATAAGGACAACCCAGAAGCCTAGTTCCAAATGTAAGAAAAAAAACACGGGATAGAACAATAAATCTATACCTTTGGCAGTAAAAGCTTCCAATTTCAATGTTTACTTGCTTTCCAGCACATGATTTGCTCTTAAAACAAAGACAAAGTGCTTTGTCTTGCCATTCTTTTATCATACACTGAAACGAAGGAACCAAAACAGCACAAGAAGAAAAGAGTATAAGATCCAGAGTTCACTGCCTGTTATCCAAGCTAATGTTCATAAAGAACTTGGGGGAAGGGTTGCTAGGGATCAAGACTCTAATAGATTCTTTTGCTTAAAATTTTTGTGTTTATTTATTTATTTTTATGTTATTTATGATCCACTTTTGATATTATAGCAATGGGATCACTTCTAGGTGTGATGCCTTTCAATTTATATGTGAATAACATTCATTTTACAAGCTGTGAAAAGGTACAATGTCATTTTGCTTGGTGTTAGGACTTAGAGGAGGTTTAAAGGGGAATGCAATATCTACATAGAGCTTCTGCTCATGTATAATGTGTATTTGACTTGAATGTATGCACATACAATTAATGGAAATTATTCTTGAAAGTCTGCGGCTATTTCTATTTGTGGCAATGTCATGTTTATTTTGTGAATGTCCACAAAAAGATTTAAAAATGAAGAACAAGCTCATCTGAAGAAAAAGATTTAAAAATGCACCTTCTCTATTTTTTCAAAAGAAGCTTGGATCCCCTGTATTTATTTCTCCTACACTTGCAGCTCGAGTCCAAAAGGATTGGTTGCCGATTAGGACACTCTCTTTCTACACTTGCTTATACTGCTGCTATCAAGGTTTTTCTTGGATTTTTGAGCTGTTAGTTACCCTGCACATTGAAACCAAACTTTTACAATACAAGACCACATTAGTGGCAGAGAAATGCTATTTCTTCACTGTTGTCTTGTTCTTGCAAGTCCAAATAGACCATAAGATGGAGAACAAAGGCAATAAGAAGTAGTTTAATATCCACAAAACTCAGTCCTAAAACCAGATTTCTCTAGATGAAAAGGAAAAAAAAAGAAGGTCTTTCAGTATCTTTGACTTAAATGACTAAGGACTCAAATGCTTTCTCAATTCTGCCCTCATAAGAAGAAAATTCAATTAAATTCTCCAAAGAATGACAACCATTTTAGAAGGTAATTGTAACCTATAGTTTTGACAATCATTTTCAGGGTCTTCACTTATGGTTGTGCCAGTAAGATTAATAATGGACCTGCCAGCTTGGTTTTGATAATTCCTAGCATGCAACAACCACTATCGTTTTTCAACCAAATAAGCCCCAGATTTGGAATGATGCCTAATGAGCTTGTCATTAACAAAAAGATGAATTTGTTAAATTCTCCAAGAATCATTTTGGCTATAGAGCTTTCAAAATAATTCAGAATTCCACCTGAAAGACTACCACATATGCCACAACATGTAGAGAACCTAAGCAATTTGACATCCCTTTGCCTTTGGGGACATCCAATAAACTAGGAACTCTATATATATATATATATATATATCTATATATATATATACATACTTGGATGTCTATAAAGGTAGGTGTAATGGTGTATTATCAATTGACTTTGAAACGTATATCATCAGGCTAAAATGACAAAACAACAATGAAAATGTGACAACTTATATTCTAGACATAATGCATGAACAAAGATAACAAGTAGAGCAGGGTTTACCTTCTCCAATTTTCAAACTTGTCTTCCTGCATGAGTCTAATTACTAAAAAGACAAATATGTGAAATGAGCATGGATGGTTTGGCTTGGTTATGATTTGAAATAAGTCTAGAAAATTTCAAGAATATTAAAAGCCCAAAGCACAAAAGTCATATATGGTATGAAAGGAGTTTAGACTATTAATATTACTAATCAACTGGGCAATGCAAGTGATAGGCTGATACCAGCCTTTCCTTTCAAAATTGACATTACATGTATTTTATTAAATTCCTAAATGTCGGGAAAAAAGAAATCAGGTGGAAACAAAATAAAAAATAGAATAAAAAATCTAATTTACTAAAAGATATGTCACTTTTAAATGAGATTCAAATATTATTGAGGTCTCACCCATGCCTCTGCACAAGCATCACTATGATGATGTGGTGTAAGTATGGGCCCAAGTCCACCCATAAGGGCATTTTGTCAAGCAAAGGAGAGGGAACTATGCAAGACCTCACTCTTAAATTTCTTTGCTTCTCTCTCTTCTCCACACATTTTGCTTCCAATTCCATGCTTTGATTTAGTGTGTGTTTCACTTTGTGGAGTTTCTATGATTAATGAAAATTTGAAATGGAAGAAAACAAAATGAAATAGTACAATAAACCAATATGTTTGGCAACAAAAGCTTTCTAGTTTTCAAGCAGATTATTTCTTCTACTACTAAAACCACAAGAAGCTTTTTGTTGCAATTCTTTGTTCATCCTAGTTAAATGGCTAGGAGCCACATTGACAACTCTAATCAAACATATGGTGGGCAATCCATTATATTTGTACACATGAAAAAAAAAATTGTGGCAACCAATAGAACTTGAATTAAGAAGAAAGACAGTGACTTACAGAGAAAAAAGTTGATTAACCTTCAATCACCTAGCTCTTCAGCACATTCCTCGCACTCACTTGACTCTTCACCTAACTTTTCAACCATAAATTATGTGAGTCTTTCAATACTTTTTGGGTGGGGTTCATAATTAAAGCTTCCAGCCTCATCACAGTCATCATGGGTGATCCTGTTATTGCTTCTCACAGCCATAGTTCTGTTAAGATCTTTGATGTCTTTCTTGTATACCATTCGCAACCCACACTTCTTTACCTTTAACTTATCTGGGAATATTTTGCTCGTCTTCAAGCCCCGACAATAAGCATCAATTTTAATTCCAATCTGACTGAATCCATTTGCATCGCATTTGCACAATGATTTTTTGTCGTTCTTCTCATAGTATTGAGGAAGCAAATGAAGTAGCCAAATGTGATCTGATAAATAATCATTTCCGATAATACCTGGGGCTAAATTAATTCGTTTTCCATTTACTATCAACCGAAAAAAAAAAGATGACAATAGTCTACGTGGATTTGGTGATCTGGAAGACAACAAAATACAACGCAAACAGCAATCCCCATCCATTCATTACACAAAAGAGAATAAGGTTCTTGTATACTAATTTCAGCCCCAATACTTTGATGCCTAAACCACTTTGGAATTTCACTTCCAGGAAAAATAATGTCATATCCATGTCTGTAGTCAGGAGGGAGAGGGAGAGGGAGAGGGAGCCGAAGGGAGTTTATTATCATTGCAAAAAACATATCAACGAAGCCCTGATTCTTAGCCAGTTGACTGCAATTTGTAAGAAAAAGGCCTTCCCCAAATAAAGAATTTGGTTGTAATAGATCTGGTAGCGTTTCGAGTGAGGTACAACCAAATCCCGAAATATAAACAATATTTAATGGAAGCTTTGGCCATGATCGAAGACTCGTGCAATTGCTCACCTCCAAGCATTCCAAAATAGACAATTGAGCAATGCTTTCCGGAAGGCAACTAAAATTATTTCCACTTAGACATAAATCTTTTAAAGAGAATAAGCAACAAATATCATTGGGGATTGCATTGAGATTGCAATAACTTAGGTCCAGACTGGTCAAAGAATGAAAACCCGATAAAGAAGTCGATAACAAGCCCATGCGATTGGGACTTCTCGGCTTAAATCCACCCAAAGCTAGTTTTTTAAGAGTTTGAAAAAGAGCATTAAAAGGCATAATTCTTGTGGCATTTCCACTCACGCCAACCTCCTCTACACTTTTCTCAGGCACCAAGTTTTCTAGTAGTTTTGAGCTTCCGGAAAGATTGAGATCTTTAAGCCACTTCACATTAAAAAAGGTACTAGGAAGAGACATGAGATTTTTGCAATCTTTTACATTCAATGAAACAAGGCCAGTCAAATTCTCAATTTATGTGGGTAATTTTGTAATAGCAATGCCATCCAAGTAAAGCTCTAATACACTTTTCATATTTTCTCCAAACTCTGGAATTCTTTTTAAATTTGAGCAACCAGAAAAAATAAGGATCTCAAGACACTCCATTTCAAACTTTCTTGGAAGACTTCTGAGGTTTTTGCAACCTTTTAGGTCAAGAAAAATGAGTTTTTGATGAACTCCAATTGATGGGTGCAAGGAACGTAAATTTATACAACCCTTAAGAACCAGTTTCTCAAGATTTGGGATTTTGTTGAAATTGGGAGTTTCAATCAATTTTAGTGATTTCTTTAATTTGATGAACTTCAATCTATCAAAAGACTGTAAAAATCCAAAAAGGAAAAAAAAAAAAAAAATTAGCTTCTACAAAATCATACAATTTAATGAAAACTTAAAATTAAAGTTGTTTAAGGTACCTAAATTACCTTTTATTGGAAACTTGGTGGAAAATATTTTGAAGGGTATTCACTCCAGTCAAGAAATCTCAAGGCATTAGGAAGATATTTGGGCTTGTGCAAAAGGTGAACATTATCAATTATGAGCAATTTAAGATCATGAACCTTTGAAAAGGATTCAGGATTCCAATATGCCTCTTTTTGTTTATGCAACTTTAAGACTATGCCTTGAATTGCTTTTGTTCCTTAGTAATCATGAAGAGAACAGATTAGTGAATTGCAAAATGTAAGATTACTAAAGCTACTCTAAGTTTACTCTTTTAAAGCTTAAATACAAATACAATACCTTAGATGCAATTCATTAGGTTTCCCAATAAAATTCGAACTCATAGTTGAATTTAATTTAGTTATCCTTAAAAATGATAACATTGTGTTTTATTGGTCAATCCAAGCAAGTGAGTGAATTTCATTTGGGAAACTAATATATTGAACCTAAAGTATTGTATCAAAGCTTTCACTTTGAATAATATAATAGGATACGTGATCTAGTTTTCTAAATAACTACTTACCGTATTTTCTGTTAGCACCTCGTTAATGTCCTTAAATAGTCACAGTTTGCCACATTTTCCCGGCTCTTTAGGACACTCTTCATAAACTATGTTCTTGCCCATTTCTTGAAGCAAATCATGCATCCACAAGGTATGACCCCGGAACTTAACAAGAGATTTATAAAAAAGAACCCCCAATCCAACATCCGGAAAAAGGTTAAGATAATTTAGTATTTCTACTACATCCTTTTCCTCCTCATGATTAAAGAAACAAGCAATATTTAGGAATATTTCCTTCTCTGTTTCATGTAGTCCTTCAAAACTTATTCTATGTAGTTGGAGAATATGTTTTTCAGGAAACTGTTTTAGCCTATTTAATGTACTTTTCCATTGATGGATACTTCTACCAAACAAAAAAGAACCCAAAATCTCAATAGCTAAAGGAAGGTCATTAGCATAATATACAAAATCTCTAGACAACTCTACATAATCTTCGGGTGGATGATCTTTTTGAAATGCTTTCAAACTCAAAAGATGAAGAGATTCACCATGAGTCAATCCATTAGCCTCATATATTTCATTTACTCTAAGGGTTTGTAGCAAATGCTTATCTCTTGTTGTTATGATAACTCTACTACCTACACCAAACCAAATATGATCCCCCGCTATCTGGTTTAATTGGTCTAATTGATCTACATCATCAAGAACGAGAAGAATTTTTTTATGACGTAACCTGTTCTTGATCACAAAAACTCCTTCATTAACATCTTCTACCCCTATATTTTCATTCAAAATTTGAAGAATGAGTTGTTGTTGTAATCGAACTAAACCATCTTTTTCACAAACTCCCCTAACATTAGCAAGAAAACAACAACCTTCAAACTTATTTGAAACCATACGAAACACAACTCTAGCAAGAGTTGTTTTACCTATTCCTCCCATCCCTAAAATCCCTACCATGCGAACATTGTTTGACCCTAAATCCAAACATGACTCCAATTTCTCTGCTCGAGAAATTATTCCTACTAGGTTTTCAATATATTCAGAGAATGCATAACTTAATTTATGCCACAATTCTCCGACAATGTTCTGGATAATTTGTGACTCAGGCCTGCAATGAAGAAACAAAAATATGTAGTTAGTATAAACCACAATAAATACATTAATAAAAGGTAGAAAATCCAATTTTCTATTATGCTTATTGAAAATTGATTAGCTCAAGACAAAACTTGAAAGAACTACAGACATGTATTTAGGTCTACATAAGGTTCAAAACAATGCTATATATGAGGTGGGTGTTATGTGAATATTTGAAAGAAAGAAATGACAAATTGGATTACCTATCTTGTACATGCCATCCTTTGAGATTGGCTACTTCTCTCAAAGCAGTTCTCCATGCTTGCACCTTCTCTATGCAGTCCTTGAAATGTTCTTCATGTTTAGCAAAGGCTTGGGCAAAAGTACCCATTTGTTTTCGTACAGTAGATGGATCCACATAATAAAAAATTGGTAGAACCGTCATTTTCATCTCTTTCATGCACCCAATGATCTTTACAAGTTCATTTAAATACCATGTAGAAGATGCATAGTTTCTTGAAAGAATGACAATTGCAAACCTTGATTTTTCTATTGCTTTCAAAAGCTCTAATGAAATAGATTTTCCTGTCTCAAGTTTTTCCTCGTCTCTAAAGGTGAAAATGCCCTTTTGTTTTAAGGCGACATATAGATGGTCAATAAATCTATTGCGTGTGTCCTCACCTCTAAAGCTAAGAAAGACATCGTATTTCCATTATGGTGTTGAAGAAGAAACTGATGATGAAGATGAGGTAGTTTGAGTACTAATGGCAGCCATTAGAAATATATTGGCAAATCTTGAACTACAATAAAGATTAAGAAAAAAAGTACAATCAATTAAGTTTAAAAGAGAAATTAGAAGGAAAAAAAAAAATGAGAAGAAGAGAACGATTTGATGTGGAGGAATACATCCTCTGTTTTCAGTCAAGTCAACAACTCTTTTTTCTTTTTTAAACAAAGTAGGCATGCAAGTGCCCTTTACATCCAAGAATCGACCTTGCAAACTTAAAATTATATAATTGTATTTATCACTACAAAATAAACTGTGCTTTTAATAAATTTTTTCTAAGTGTCATATAGGGGTGGCAAATGGGAGGGTTGGGTCATAAATGGGTTGGGTCATAAATAGGTTAGGTGTGTAATTACCCATTTATCTATTATCCATTACCAACCCAACCCATTTAATTAGTAACCCACTCATTTAACCCAATAGACCTAACTACCTCTAAAACTACTTGAATACCCTCTTGACCTCCAAAATTATGAAAATAGCCTTAAATACCTAAAATGTCGTAAATACCCCTACACTTCCAAAATTACCAATATACCCTTGGACATCCAAAATTATCCGCAAAATCTCTAAAATAAGCCAAATACCCATGAAACCTCTAAATTAACCAAAATACCCCCAATATTTCCAAAATTACCAAATATGCTCAAAAACCATTAAAATGACCAATATATCCCCAAATTCTCTAAAATAAGCAAAATACCCATGAAACCTCTAAAATGACCAAAATACCCTTGATATTTTTAAAAACACCAAATATGCTTAAAAACCACTAAAATGACCAAAACGCCTCCAAAATATTTAAAATGACCAAAATACCCCCCTAAAACCTCTAAAATGTCCAAAATATCCCCAAAACCTAAAAAATTACCAAAATACCCCCCCAAAACCTAAAAATGACCAAAATACCCCTTAAACCTAAAAAATGAACGAAATATCTCCTAAACCTAAAAAATGACCAAAATACATCTGAAACCTTAAAATTACCAAAAATACCCCCAAAACCTAAAAGACGACCAAAATACCTCTGAAACCTAGAAAATGACTAAAATACTCCCAAAAACCTATAAAATTACCAAAATACCCCCTAAACTTAAAAATTGACCAAAATGCCCTGAAATATAAAAAATGACTCAAATACCCCCCCCCCAAAACTTAAAAAATTACCAAAATATCCCAAAACCTATAAAATGACCAAAATACCCCCAAAACCTAAAAAAAATGACCGAAATACTCTCGAAACCTTAAAAATGCAAAAATACACCCTAAACCTAGAAAAAGACTAAATTATCCCCAAAGCCTGAAAAATTACCAAATTACCCTGTAACCTAAAAAATGACTGAAATACCCCCGAAACCTACAAAATTACCAAAATACCTCCTAAACTTAAAAATTGACTGAAATACCCTGAAACCTAAAAAATGACTAAAATAACCCCCCCCCAAACTTAATAAATTACCTAAATACCCCCCAAAACTTAATAAATTACCTAAATACCCCCCAAAACTTATAAAATGATCAAAATACCCCCAAAACCTAAGAAAGAAGCTACTGTTACTCAAACACTACTTTTTTTTCTTTTTTCTTTTTTCACTTTTCACATTATCAATGAAAAATAATTTATTTGATAATCACAACTTCTACAAGAGGAGAAATTCATATATAAAACGGGGAAATGAAAAAAAACCCAGGTATAAATTTAATGTTTCTCCCCTTTTCTGCTATTTTCCCATCACTCAAACAAAAATTGAACACAAACCAAATAAAAACAAAAACAGAGAATTCACAAAGAGTATTGAATAAAAGAAGAGAAAGGACCTTAAGGATGCTGATGGATCACATTGACAAGGTCGATGAGATGAAGAGAGAGAGAGAGACATTTGGTTGAAGAGGAAAATAGAGAATAGAAGAGAAATTGTGGAGAGTATAAAATGTTGATATAATTGTAAGGGTGGAGTATTAGGTTATTTAAAGAAAGAAAATGAGGGAATATTGGTGGGACCACCAAAATCTCTTCACCGAAAGAAAAAGTGGGGAGAAAGAGGGGAAATTATTAGATTTACCAGAGGACCTCCTAACCAATAAAATGCTGTTATTTATGCAAATGTGATATCATCTGGTGATTTTTATTTTTTATTCCTTGTGTTGATTAGGAAGCTCATACATACAATTGCATAAATGACATCATCTCATTAGTCAGGGAGGACCACATCAGTAGTTCTTTGGGTGTAAATAATAATTTCTCGAGAAAGAGAGGTTGAACAAAAAAACCCATGTGCTGCATGTGCATGGCTATATATATATTATACATCTTGTTTTTGTTTTTCTTTCTATTCTTCTTTGGTTTTTGTCTTTTCTTGTATTTTTCATTAGGTTTTTGTTTTTCTGTTTTTCTTTTTTTGCTCTTATTTATTCTCATTTGTTTTGGATCCTTTGGCTTAATTTAAAAATAAATAAATAAAATAAAATAAAATGCAAAACCCACCTTTAAATTTCTCCAAAATTCATTTCAGTCATCTAACTTTGTTTTATTTCAGTTCTTTAAATTTTAGATTTATTTAATTAAGTTTTTTCTGTCTACTTTTGTTAAATTTTTTGAAAATAAAAATCTGAAAAATATTTTTCAATTATTAATTGAGTTTTTTATTTTATAAAGTTGAAGAAAATTTTAAAAATTGAAAAATTAACTACTACATATAATAAAAGTTGATGGAAAAATCTTAATTGAATAAATTTGAAAGTTAGATCAAGGACTGAAATGAATGAAAACAAAGTTAAAGGATTGAAATGAATTTTGATAAAATATAAAAGGTGAGTTTTGCATTTTAGCCTAAAAAATAATAATTTGAAGTGTCCATACACAATTTTTTAATATGAAAATGTGTTATCTTTTGTTTTATTTAATTAATAGAGACATAATTATAAAGTTATGCTAATTTTATTTTTCATCTTTTCATTTTTCTTCTCAACCAAAAAAATGAGTTTTTCATATCTCCACTTTTTCATCCTCCCAATGAAACACATGTGAAAGAAAACTTAAATCTCTCTATCTAGCCACTTTTTTTATCTCTTTCGAATTTTCTATCCATACTCACGACCCAAAATCACTCATCCAGCCACAAGTTGTTAAAGCCTTAAGCAATCTGTTAGGATTTTTGTGAAGGCTAAATTCCAAGATAGAAATTTCTTTGTAATGAAAAGTTTCATTGTCATTGTATCAGAACTTTTATTTGTAATCATTTGGTGTAATTAAGGATGAAGACAAGAGTTTGCTAATTGTTGTTCACTCAACTTCACTGTACACATTTACAAATTTTGGTGATATGAACTTATGATCAATCAAGCGAATATAAGAAATAAATTAGAAGTTTGGACAAAACTCAACATTTAGTTGAGGAACAAAGTCATCAATAAGCACACTGTGAAATTAGCTACATTTAGTCTCTCTCTTTGGCTCCTTTCTCTCATTTGGACCATTTTGCATGAGACCTCAAACCTAATACAAATTAGAATCAAGGCCATAATTCATTAAAAGTTAATAAATCTAATATACGATGAAAAATACCAAAAAAAAAAAAAAAAAAAAAAATCTTACAGGAAAGACTGGATAAGCAAATTAAAGAAAGCTCTAGGGGTCATGGAATACTTCTCCATCAATGAGCCTATAGAATAAGAGTCCCTCCTATTTTTGTAAGAATTTACATTTTCTAGCACCATCAATTTCTGTACATGTGGGATTGCTTGCCAAACCAATTCCTCTATTGTGAATTCTATTTTTTTTTAACCACATGTCCATAGCTCTTGATCATCTAGCATGCTTTTGAGTCCATCGGTACCTTTTCACTAGGCCTAAAGAGCCAATGGTAACATGGTTGGGTCATTTGCATTGATATCGTGTAGAGTTCCATGTATACCAAATAGTTCAAAAAAAAATTATAATCTGAAATAGTTGCCCTATCTTGAAAAACTTAGAAGGTAAAGTGGTGGAAAATCTCGGATATCTTGAAATAGTCTTAATGGAGAACTAATATTGAAGTGATCATTTGTTTGTAGTAGTAATAGTAGTAGAAGTTCAAAGGTATTGATGGCTTACATTCCTCCACACAAGCGTCACTCATACGAAGCTGGTAGTAGTGATAGGCATAATAGACCCTCACCAGTCCCACAATCTCTTGTTCCTCACTTCAGGAGAAACCTTAATTTGAGGTTGCCACCCATACCCTTTTCACAAAGAAGTGGAAAGATCGTTTGTAATTATGCAGAGCAGGCTATTTACACATGGTTATTTCCTGTTGGTTTGGATCACAGTCACCAGTTTCCATCTTCTGTACGTGTTACCCCAGTTCCCTTGCAACTTTTTGGGAGAAAAACAGGAACAAATCCACTAGTTTTGTTCAATAACAACAACAATCATCCAGGTAAATGTTATTATTTTTCTGCTCAGATTTTTTGTTTGTAACTAATTATTAATAATGGGTTTGCTGGTTTTGGCTAGTTGAGCAAATGAGGAGTCCATGGGTGTATATAGCAGAAAATGTTGTGTCAAACTTGCTTTCTTCTTTCGAGAATGTCAGGAATGAAAAGTTGGACTTGGAAGATGTCAAGCCAAAGTTGGTTGCTAGATTTGGGAAAATTCTTTTTCATGAGTAAGTCATGCTTCTATTCTACTCTGAGTCATTTTTTTTTTGGTTAATAGTTTTTTTTTTTTTTTTGGGACACTATGAAAATCTAATTCAGTATAATGAAAAAATGTAAAATTATGAGGTTGGCACGAAGGAGTGAGTGAGATAAATCCAAAAGCATGAGTATTAGGATGACACTTATTTGTTATGTACTTTACTAACTCAAACCTAAGCAAGGTTGTCAACTGTCAATTCATCCTTTTCTTCTGACCAAGAAAATAACTTAACTTCATTAATCCAAAACTTTAATGATACACTCAGTCATCTAGAGTAACAATATGATATGAAGTCTATTGCTGGTGTTGCTACTAAGCTCTAGCTAAATTAGCATCTCATTTATTACTAGATATTTGTCTCAACATTACTGAATCTTGTCATATAAAGTTATTTCTGCAAAAGCACAAGGTCACACAGGGAAGTTTTCAATAAAACACGGGCAATTTGTTTCTAATGCAATTGTGCAGCAAACTTGCTTTTGTAAATATTTGCCCTTCACCATTATTTATCAATTATAGTCTACTCTTTCTATCTGGTTCTCTGTCTAGTGGTTGCTTCTTTCCCCTGGTGTGCTTTTTACAAACATACATTATCCTGGGTTTCTCATATCTGATCCTAGTGGTTCAAAACTTCAGGTTTAGGCTTTTCTAAATTAAGTAGACCTAAGATTTCTGGTTTTACCTTTTTAGCCTAAATAGACGAGATTTCTAGTCTTACCATATCATTTAAAATGCCCTCCATGTTTGAATTACAATGGGGTTATGATTGGTATTCAGTACTAATTCTAACATTGCATAGGCTTAAGGATTCCAATCATGCAAATCTTAAATGAAACTTAGATTCCATTAATAAGGCAGCCTATTTTTCTCTCTTGACCTCAACAAAGAGAGAACAGATATATCTTTGTTCTATGCAATCAAATACAATTTGAAAACAATTCTTTTTAGGCCTGTTCACCACACCCGCATCATGCCAAAATCTGATCCTCGAACCATCCCTTACTGTAAATTTATAAGCAGAAATTTCTCCTACACCCATCATGCCAAAATATGATCCTCAAAGCTTTCTAAAGATGACACACGAATCCAGAAATCCAGTCACCCTACGCAGCCCATAGTTTGCACCCATAAAAGTCTCCAAAAATGGTCATGCTTCTTACCAAGCAGTCATAGCACTTACCCCAACAGAGCTTGGTTAAATATGGTCAATTTCCTTGCTCCTAATTCACCATAACTCTGTAGGGATGCACACCAAGTTGCAATCTACCAAATGGAACTTAAATTGAACTCACCCCATATAAAGAATTACTTGGGTGTTCATTTCATTAGCCATATGAGTAACATACTTTTAAGTAAAGCAACTACCCTTTGATAAAAGAACCCCGCTTTTACTGGGTTTGAGAGGTAATTGGTAGATAGCCTTACCTCCAATTTTGGTAAGGCTAATTCACTGATTCCAACCCTTGACAAATCACTTAAACAGAGGGCACTTGCCATTGCAACCCGTTGATAAATACTGATTTTTTGATCAAGTCAATTGTTTCTCATCCTTTCTAAAACAATTCCATGCTATAGTAGCTTTATGAGGACAGCCCATTGGCATAGCATGATAGTTCATAGGTAGAGTTCCCTACCTTACTAAACAACAAAGTAGCCAACTCCACATCTTCAAAGACCCCCATTGGCGCTAGCTTACTCTTACTCAAGTTGTGCTTTAACCCCCAGACTACTTTAAAACACAAAATTGTAGACGAAATATTTACAAATCAAGATAGAGCCTTCCTCAACAAATAAGAGAGATGAAATTGTTAAGAGTTTCATTAGAGCCTTTCACCACTCTAAAAGCAGTCAGAGAGAAAGTAAAAAATAGAAAACATTCCTCCATAGTTGTCAATAGCATATGACTAAGAACCTTTATAATTTGGTAAATAACGATGAAGAAAGTAGAACCCCTTGTCTCAACCCCCTAGATTTGTCAAAGAGGCTTGTAGGCAGCACTAAAAATCTAATAGTGGTGATACAGATAGCTATTCATTTCTTCCATTTCTCACCATAACCAAAATGGTCCAATATATATAGAAGACAATTCTAATTCACATGATCATAGGCTTTCTCAATATCAAGACATTCATTGGCTATGAGAGGTTTGTCTAATCTTTATCTCCCTTCCACAAAAGCAATTTGGTACTTGGGCATTATTTTTCCTAACAATGGTTTTAATCTATTGGCTAATACCTTTGCCAAAATTTTGTAAATACTACTGATCAAATTAATCAGTTGAAAATATCTTATACTTCTAACTCCCATATTCTTCGGCATTAGAGTTTTAGCATTGAGAGGTTTCCCAATGCTGTTTTTACCGTATTGGCAAATACATTTGCCAAAAGTTTATTCACATGATCGAGTAAACCATTTCAACGAGAATCTCTTATACATCTAAATCCCGTTTTCTGGAAAAATTCCATAGTGAAGGCATCCTGGCCTAGAGCTTTATCTCTAGTGATTTGTAAATGATAGTGATAAATGCAATGCTAGTGATTTGTAAATGCCATTATTTAGTAGGTGTATTTGCTAGCAATTAGTGATAAATAGGCGTATTGACTTCCTTTATTTGTTTTTTGGTTTCTTATTGGTAAGTGAACATGAGCACTTAATGGATCTTGAACCCATGAACTTGTCCCTTCACCCAATTCTTATGGCAAGAGCATCTAAGCAAGAGCTCATTGGCAACTTCTCTAATAGATTTGATGCCCTAGATTTTGGCAAAGTAGCAATTTGAGCCCTTTGGTTTCAGCCTTCTACTAGAATCCATGTGCTTGTACAAATTAATCCAATGTCACATTTGAGTGGAATTTTTTTTTGCATTTAACATTATTTTTGAAATATTTTAATTAGTTGTCATGTTTGTAAAACAATGTAGCAAACGAGCATCTCGGGACTCTAAAACTCGAGTTCAAAGGTTGAACTTGAGTTTCTAAGACTCGAATTGCATGTGATGGCAGTCTGATGTGGAAAAAAATTCATGCGGAAATCAAGTATTTAAAATTCGAGTTCCCCATCCTCCACATCCCACAAACAGACCTCTTTCTTCTTCTTCCTACCCGATCTGGTCCTCTGTTCTTCTTCCTCTCCTCTTCTTCTTCTTCTTCTTCTTCCTTCTAATTTGTTCCTCTGTTCTAGATCTGATCTGTTCCTCTATAGAAATTGAGTCCTATAGACTCGGGATTACTTTTTACAAACTCGAGTCTATAAGACTCAAGATCTATATGGCAAAAAACCCCCAGATCAGCAAGTGGAACTCGAGTCTTTGAGACTTGAGTTTATATTGAACTTGAGCCAATAAAACTCGAGATGCTACTTTGCTAAATCGTTTCTAATGCATGCTAAATAACGCATTTGTTTCCCAAATGCATGCTAGCCTGCAAATTACCTCCATCTAAGTGTCACTAGATTGGTTGATGAAACAATTCATTTGTTTTGGCAACAACATCCTGATCATTTCACATCCCACTTAATAAAATGTACTAAATTCTTTAAAGTAATGAATGTATTGATATTGATTTTTTGTAACTTCGAAGATTTCACATATCAGATTTGTAATAAGAGAACCCCTTAATATACTTGGAAGAGTTAAGTAGATACAACTTTCTCATGTAGGAGCCCTTCAATCAGCGAAGAAACTACAAGAGTAGGTTTGGCTGCAAAAACTACATTGAGTCAATTGAGGAGATCATTGAGTCAAGTGAGGAGATCATTTTACACAAATATTCCGAATTCATATATGGAAAACATTAAGGGAGAAGTTGCCCAAAAGATTAAATTTGATTTTGAAGAGGAGAAAGATTTATACCATGTAAAGGTATTTCTTTTGCTGAATACCTCTGCTTATTATATTCACAATTATGCCTTTTGATTTAGTTGGCCACTGACTTCCTCAATTTACTTTCTCATTTTGTATAGTTGTGTGATGCCACACTACCAGATTCAAATATTTCTTGTAAATGCAGTGTGATAAAAGAAGATAAAAGGCTTCAGCTTAATAAGGCAAGTTTTCTGCTTAATATTGATGCACATTGCATTCAAATCATGCTTAGGTGTGAACTTGTTTTCTGGGGTGCTGATGATTTGTTTTCTTCCTGTTTTATTAATTTTATGTGACAAATACATCAATTTAATGTGAAAAGTATAGAGTAAAAAAGATGATGTGGTTTAGTATCTCCTAGTTGCTGCCTTTTTTGTTTTGGACAAATGGAATTTTTCTTCCTATTAAAGGTTTGGGATTTGATTCATTATGGAGAGAGAGAGAGAGAGAGAGAGAGAGAGAGAGAGAGAAGGGGGGGGGGTGAGGGAGGGATTTTGTTTCTCTCTTTTTTCTAGGTATGTGACTTTCCTTCCAATTGTATATTATGTGTGATTTGAGACTTATGTTCAAATGTCACACTGTTCTTGTAGATTGAACTACAACAAGTGCGTCATATGGTCGTAGACATATCGTGCCTTGATAAAAACTTAGACCTAAGGCTGATGCTATCCACCAAGAGGATCTTAACAACTCTCACGGTAAGTTTCTTGTCTATATTTGCTGTCTATAAAAGGCTTAAAACTATCATATGAGATAGTTTTAGCATGGTATTTCTTTCTCCTGAGAGTCTAAGACTTAAATTTGTGACCAAACTAATTTATCTGCTCTCCAGGATGATGAGATGCAAAGCATTAGAAGCCTTATTAATTCTGCAATTCTAGATCCTGATGTGAAGGGTGGGTTGAGATGGCCCTTGGGGAGGACATCTTCTGGAGGTAGATATTGTGTGGTGGGGGTTTCGCACACAATAGCTAAAGATTATAAAAGTTCATCATTGAGGCTGAAAGTGAGACATGCTGATCGATATAATTTTATAACTTCAATTGGGGAAGCTACAAGGGAGATAACTCTAAAGCTAAAAAACATTGTCCCATTATTACAGGTATGTAACGTATATAATTGGATGCTTATTATAAGTGAATATGGAACTTAGTCCATGTAATTTAATTGAGGAACAAATGTCTAATTATATTTGTTACATTCTTTCCTGTAAGGACCGATCCATAACATCATTAGATTATGTGTTTTATTTCATATGACTCAGATGTCATTTGCTATCAAATCCATAAATTCGTACATTTAATGTTTTTGTGATTTAGTTAAGTTTACTAGCATTTTATAGGAGATCCAAAGTATTTTAGGTTTTATTTTCTTTGATTCCAAGTTAGTGTTTTATTAGTTATCATCTAATTAGATTTTTAGTTTACTAGTCAAACTAGGAGTCATAATTCTATTGGTACAAGAAAGAGCCCCTTATATATATTTATGCTCAATATACTTGAAGAATACATGGAGTTGATTAATAAAATTATCATCATCATCATTATTATTATTATTAAGTACTAAGGCACATTGGCTTATTGTTATTCGCCACCTCCCCCAACCCCCCCTCCCCCTCTCCTTTTTTTGTTCTTCTATGTCTCATGTTACTTTCGTGGATATTGTTGACACAGCAACTAGACAACATATATTTCTCCTTTTTTCCTTCTTCCTTGCAACCCCATATCGAAACCATAAACCCCAACATAGTTTATCTACAAAATAATTATAAAAAATAAAAATAAAAATAATAAAAACCCTCATCAAACCCTAACCAATTTAATGTTGATGAAGACTTTTTCTTTTCTTTTCTTTTTTTTTTTTTGCTAAAAAAAAAATGGGGACCCCAGTTTAGACTCAAATGATGAAGACTTTATTTCGCTTGAGCATATACCGTTGCATTTGCAATGACATTAACTGGAATTAAATGGCTTTGTAAATAGTTTTCATTTCTCCAAAATATATATACAAATATATAAACAATAAAAATAGCTGGAAAATGTTATCATTTTCTGTACATCAAAGGATTATTGGCATTTACATATTGACTATTGCTTATTGTGTCATAATATGGGGTTTAATCTGGATAGATTAATATACATATGATTTTACTACCATCTAATGTGATGATTTAATTTGCTGGTAAAGACTGCCTATGCTGTGCATCTTTTTTGTTAAATTTGGGCAATCATCTACACTTCAATATTGCTTATGCTTCTGGTTTTTTGTTGCTTATTACAGCATATAGATCCAAATTGTGATGAGTATCTTTTTCTCTTTCCTTTATTTCTTCATTATGTGTTATGAACTCTTGTTTCAAGTTTCAGGAACAGGAGGTTGAGGTTAGTTTGGTTTCTGAGATGCTTAAAGACCACTTGAGATTGATATGGGATCATTTCTTATGCTGTGAACATTTTTTTGACATGAAATAGCAAAAAAGGCAGCGAAAAGATAAAAAAAGAAGGGATACCATCTGGAAAAGGGCAGTTTGAATATTTTTTTATATGATTATGGTGTATTTGCTTATTTCTTATTGCAATTTCAAGGAAATGGGCATTGATTCAGTATTGTAGTTTTTAGTATAAGATGATACGTCATCTTGTATGAAATTTTCGGATGAGTTATTGTACATGTGTGTATCATATGAATCATTGTCTAAGTGTGTACAGTCCAATGTATAAACATGTAAATTTACTGTATTTGTACAAATATATGAGATTGTGTGTGATCTTGGTGAGTGCAACAACTACCAATATAGCCTGTTAGTTGGAATTTTGCAAAATCACAATGATGATAGTAACATGGATTTGTATTTTGGAGATATTTTGTGTTTCATTTTATGCTCCACCATTCAGAACTTGCCAATATATTTGTTTTACTTTCATTATAAAATAAACAAATTTAAAAATGAAAAATAATAAAACATATGGCAAGTTGTGATTTGTGAAACATAAAGCGAAATACAAAAGGGGAGACAAAAGATTTGTATTAGTTGGACATGATGAATGATTATGAATGTGATGAGAAAGAATAGTATTTTAAATTATACAATGTGCTATTACGTAAGTAAAAAAAGCATTTGAAATTGATGAATTTTATGATTTAGATTAAAAATTTTACAAATCTAAAGTGCATAGTGTCCCATCATTATAAGATTTTCAATGATGTCGAATTATATCCAAAAAATAAAATCATAACAAGTAATTACCATTTTGATCCCTAACGTTTATATTATGTCAATTTGATTTGTAATGTTTATCAGTTTAGTTCTATGTCAAAATAGTTTTTATAGTGTTGGATGGAAAGCGCTAGTTAACAGCCAAAATAAATAAAAAAATAAAAAAACTTTTTCTGCCACCTAGGATGTTATATGGTTTTGCCTAAAAATGACCAACATCAATCCACGTACAATTGTGTAAATTTATAAGTTTACTACAATAAAGTATTTTCTCTCACTCCATATCTTTAAGAAATCAGTTGACAGCAGTGATATGATTTTTTTGGGCTGAGCTTCAAGTTGAAGCTCAACTGTGGAGGTATGGAGACGTGATTTTGTGGATGAAGTTCAAGGTGTCAGAGATAAATAACCAAGAGCTTCAAGAGATAATCTAATGCAAGTGTACCCATATCTGATTTCAAACTTTAAATCTTCTCTACCCACTCTAAGAAGAAGATTCGTAGTAGGTATGATCAATGGAGAGCCACACATGTTGATTTTCTTCTTTGGTGCTATTTTTTCTTTGGTGAATGTCTTAATCAAGTTATTCTTCTTGTGATTAATTGCTTGATGTGGTGTTTAAGAGGTTAATTGAGGCAATCGAAGATAATGAGAGATCATCAACTCTGGAGCTTAAACTTCCCTTTTTTCACGAACTTATTGCTTGATTTAGACATATATTTCCTTGTTTACATAAACGAAAATTTAAGATTGTAAGAGATAACACAGAGGACTTTGATAGATTAATAGGGTAATAACAATTTACCCACCTATGTTAGGTCTGTTATCATTTTGCCAAATTATGACAAAAAAGTTAGGGTTTTCTAAAATCAAGAACAACGAAACATTAGTATCAAATTTTTATTGTTTTGGTTAACTGAAACTTTTATGAAAAAAAAAAAAACTAAGAATTACAAAATCTGGGGTAAACAATGCCCCAAGCATCAACTAAAAGCTGGTACAAAATAGAAGAAGGGGGATTGGGGGGAAGTACAACAAAATAATTTGATAAATTCCCTTCCTTTGCCAAAAGATCCACGCAATGATTTCCTTCGTAGTAAGATATTTGATCGAAGGAGTGAGAAATTCAATAAGGATATCCGATTGTTCAAGATGGATAAATGGCAATAAATAACCAATTAGAAGAAGACTTGGAGGCATTCACCTGCACAAAGATGTGGATTGATTGGTCATTTATAGAGAGAATGTCAAGGGTGATGTCACGAGCATTCCACAAAATTCAGATGCAGCCTCTAGAGCCATCAGCATCCGAGCAACAGACATTGTCAAAGCCAAGAGAAGAGCTAACAGAGTCTGCCCTTTCGCCAGAAATGCAGGTCTCCAAAATAATGGCAATGGAGGGACGGTGGGAGCAGACCATATCAGTGAAATTTCTACAAAAGTTTGGGTTGCTAGCACCTGTATAATTCCAAACTAGTATCTTCATTAAGAGGAAGTTAAAAGGATTGGTCATGTGGGCATGACCAGTCATCCATTCTGTTGGCAGAGGGGCCAAGAGGTTGCAAGGTTGTGTGTTCAGAGTGAGGCGGAAGGTTGTGAGATCCATTGGGGTGTTCAGCATGGTGTTGGTGGAAAGTCTGAAGCAGAGTACACTGTGCTGTACTGATATGATTGTCACTGCTTCCTCCCTCTCCATGAAGGGAAGGAGAATAAGCGAGCTTTCTAGATTGAGATATGCTGTCAAAGCTTCACAGGTTTGGCAGCGGTCCACCCTAAAAGCCTCCACTGGTTGCTCCAGTGACTTACATGGGGATGGGCTTCTCTGTGGAGAATTTCAACACCTTCTCAAACAGTAACCCAAAGAATAATACCAATCCCCAAAAATGATGTTTCATCCTTGCACAATGAAGTCCCTATTAGGAAAGACCTCGGTTCCCCAAGACGTCACTATTTCCATCCTCGTCCCCAAGCTCTCAAGTTCAACATTGAAGTCCCTCTTGAATTTGCTTCAAAAACTGTGAATGAGAAAGAGACACCACATACTGATAGAGACAGATATGTGTATGTGTCACATTACTTAATAGAACTGGGATTGTGGAATTTGTGGTTGCTAATTAAGTCCCCTTGATGGACTATTTGAATTCCCAACTAACCATTCAGCAATTCATCTAGCTTGGAAATGTCAATGATAAGAGTTGCTGCTACATACAGTAGGCACATTGATTTAAGCTATTCCACTTCCTGCATTTGAAAAATGTAGCTAGTAAGAGTATACCCAAAGACAACCAATGAAAATTGGAAATCAAGTTCTTAACAACAGCATAAAAATAAATTGTCTTCCTCATTTAGTAATCAATATATTACTTCCATTTTTAAATGAACATTTCAGATTTGGTTCCAACTTCCAAGTTTGTCTAAATCAAAATAAATTTACATCACAAGTAAAAAATCGTGAACAAACAAAGATCATTAAGTCACTTGAATATTCAGAAAATATACAATATGATTACCTCTACAGCATTTTAACTTTGATATGTGATCTTCAAGGAATTTGATCAAAGAGAGAGCCAGTTTTCAGGGGCTCAACATGCTGATTAGGAGTTATAAATGCAAAATATATATTAATCATCCTACCTGTTAATCCAAAAGGAAACTAGATTTGAACTTGAGCATTGCTGTTAAAAAATAGTACTAACCTTCAGGAATTTAGGCAAAAGAAGCAAATATTCACGAAGACACTTTCAAGCATAAAAATCATGGTGCTGGATAATCTGTTTAAGAAAAAATATTATTAGATATACATCAAGGATTACTTACTCTCAACATACAAACAAACAACATAATATTTGACAATACAAGGCTATATATATCTCAAAGAAATATGCATATACAACTTTATGCTTATAAATTGGGCATTCAAATCCTAAAAAATTCCTTTTTGCTAGAGAAAAAGAAACCTATATTTAAATGAAAGCCAAACCTCATCTATGCTTTTTGCAGTCTGAATTGTTATGCATTTTGTGCTAATTATGTTCAAGAACTTGAGAATATTCATCAATATATCAAGGAGAACGTTGGTGCACTTGGCATTTTTGAAATTTTATGACATATTTTGGATATATAAGTACCATAGAAGCCTTAATGAATTCAAAATTAACGTTAGAATTATGATCTTGATAAGATTCCTTTAGCAGGTCAAAAATGATTAAGAGCATGCAAAATCATTAGCACCATTTATATACTCAAGGTAATGATGACTCAAGCCAAAGCTTATTAATTTTGAATATCCTGATACAGGGACCTACAAGTAAGAATCGAATCAAAGACAGAATCTAGCATTATGTATTGAGTGCATAATAATAACGAAACCTGAACATTGTTGCCCCATTCTTTCATGTCATCCAGAATTTTCTCTAGTGCTCAAAATTGTTCCAGCAGCATTTTTAAAAAAGCTAGTATAGTCCCATCCTTGAGCCGTACCACCCTTCAAAACTTAGAATCCCAATCCTAAGTGATGCTCTCCCATAAAAGATTGATAAATGGTAAGCATCTAAAAATAGATTTGATGAACTAATAATTATTGCAAATGAAGGAAATATACCTTTTTGAAAGATACTGCAATAAAAAATTCACCATATCAATCATTAATCGCTCCTTCATAGACCCACCCACAATTTTTTTTTTATTTCTGTTTGATAAAGAAAAAGAATTAGATAGAATCATAAAATCATAATGCAGAAAGCAATAGTCAAGAATGCTGAAAGCTGCAAGTTCCCAGAGAAAAGTAAAAAAAAAAATCTAAAATTCCCTAGCCATTGACTGCCTAAAAACTAAAATCAACTTAATCAAAATAAATAATCCAAATTAATTTTTGAGAAAATATCTTGAGACTTTATGTTTAAACTTTGAGTTTAGGTAGCAAGAAAAAGAACAAGGGCCACGGGTATGACACTGAAGACACATACTAACATGACCAGATAATGGGAAAATAAGACACAACACTAACATTAATTTGTTTCTATATGTGTGTTCTTAACCCATTTTCATAATAATATTAACAAGGTACCTAAGTGTGTGTTTGCGATCAATTAAGCTAATAATTAGATTCTATTATATTATTAAATAGAGGCTGTCAAAGGCAATCAGGGATGACCTCATTGAGGCTAAAATCTAAAGAAAAATTTTAACAGCATTTTAAATCATACCTTTCCTAACTGTCAAGATATGCATTGCTATGGATATGAAACTGCATCATCTTATAAAGCAATTAACTCACTATATTATCACCAGCAGTGGCCCTAGGCTGGATGTAGGAAAAGCAATTTTAAGAACTAAGAAAAAATATACTCCCTTCTTGCTGTGATAACAGTCGACATTCCCATTTTTAACCCAATATATTTGTCCCTTGTCAAAGTCAAACAATATTTACTTTCATATAACCAATAACCGCCTTTTTCATCACATTAATTACATGATATACATTGCATTTTATGCACATTTAAATGTAGAAATTGGGACAAGATTGGAGTTTATGTATGATACATAACTGGGAACACTTATTGCATTTTCCATAAACTATATTAGACAAATTCAAAATTTAACTACAGAGAGAAAAGGCCATCTAAACAGCAATTTTATTATTTAAACAGATAAGTGACTCAGAAATAAGGTTTTACCTGGATCTCCAAGAGGTTAAGAACTGCAGAACCTGCAAAAAGATCAGCTGAAGGTTTCTGAATTCGGTGGACAATACTTGCATAGATCCATCATGGGCTGCAACTCGTGATGAAAATCCCTTCAGTGAAAATCTTAAGAATGATTTTGAGGATTTACAAAAAAATCAAACCTGAGAGTGAAACCACAGACCTTGTATGGTAAGTCTTCCCACTTGAAACTGGTGCCTAAGCTATGCCACCCTGGCCTAGTGACTCTAATAAGAAATTCTGAAGTGTAATTTAACAGAGAATCATTTGGGAATGGCATACCAAAAAAAAAATTATATATATATATATATATTTTTAAAAGGCAGTGAACCGAAAAATCATAGTCGAAATAACCGGATATTTTCTTTTTACTAAGTATGTAACTGATATTTAAACTTAATCATTGGTTACAACAAGTGCAAAATTAACAAAAGGAGAAAGGAAATGCCAAAGGTGAACTCTTCTTCCCAGTAATTTTTATGTATAAGACAGTTAAAGACATGAATATTGTTTGAACAGGATATAAATATTGTTTGCTTTTTTCACTTCAAGGCATTCCAATAATAAGGTAAATTTTTAATATTGTATTTCTATAAATCGGCAACTCAAAGTGAAATTAGTAAGAGGGTGGCAAAGAACCAAGGAAGATTACAATCACCAAAATAAAATTGGAGATAATCCTATTAATTTATTCACAAAAGATATGCATGTTGGTGAAACATGAAATGGCTACAGAGCTATAGTCTTCAAAGGGATAGAAGACTTGTTCATGGTTGCAGACACTGTTAGAACCTTTGTTTTTTTGTATAGAGATTCATTATAAAGTCTACAAAATAAGGACATCAAATACCAAAGAAAAGACTTACATATGTACTCAGTTACAATTAATGGAACTTATTCTTGAAAATCTATGGCAATTTCTACTAGTGGCAGTGTCATGTTTATATTGTGAATATCCACAAAAAGATTAAAAAGGAAGTAAAAGCTCAGCTGAAACAACTGGCCATGGACATGAACCTTCTCTATTTTTTTCAAAACAAGCTTGGATCCCCTGTATTTCCTTCTCCTACTCTTGCAGCTTGACTCCAACAGGATTGGTTGCCAGTTGGGACACTCTTTAAAGATCTACACATGCTTATCCTGCTGCTGTCAAGGCTTTTAATTGTTTTTTGAACTGTTAGTTACTCTGCACATTGAAATCAAACTTTTACAATACAAGACCACATTAGTGGCAGAAAAAGGCAATTTCTTCATGGTTGTCTTGTTTCTATAAGCCCAGATAGACCATAAAATGGAGAAAAAAGACAATAAAAGCTGAATGAAATAGAGTAAGGCTGAGTTAAATCAGTTCTAACGTACAGATCAAACATGTGAAATGAGCACGTTATCCTTTTTCAACCAAATAAGCTCCAAATTTGGAATGATGCCTAATAAGCTTATCATTAACACAAACAGGAATTTGTAAAATTCTCTCAGAATTAGAATGTGTTAATGATCTTATCATTAACACAAACAGGATTTTTCAAACTAATTCAATATTCCACCTGAAAGTATCTTTGACTAGCACATATGCCACAACATGTAGAGAACCTAAGCAATTTCATTTTCATTTGAAAATGTGACAAAACTTAAATTCTAGACATAATGCATCAACAACCATAACAAGTAGAGCAAGGTTTACAAATCTAAGTAGATTACCTTCTCCAATTTTCAAACTTGTCTACACAGTTGTTTGCCTACATTAGTCTAATTAAGACAAACCTATGAAATGAGCACACAGATGGTTTGAGGGAGTGAGAAGTATAATTTTAAATGGAAGAAAACAACATGAGACAAAACAATAAACCAGCATGTTTGGCAACAAAAGCTTTCTAGTTTTGATGTTTACTTGCTATCAAGAAAATGAAAGGCAGCCCCACCAAATGTTTAGTAACGGTTAGACCGAGCTTTTGCAAAACATGTGTCATGGTGTTGTGGACCATGTGACAATGTAGAAGGGAAGACATTTGGTGAAGCAACAATTGAACAATATGCATAGGGGTATGGGGTTGGAAACGACATAGCGAAGATTCCAAATTTTGGACATTATATCCACAAAACTAAGATTTTGATCCTACCGCCCATAGTATGGGCCCAAGTCAAGAATGGGACAAGAGTTCAGTGTGTATGTGTGTGTTTCTGTTTGTGGAGTTTCAATGCTTAATGAAAATTAGAGGGAGTGATATAGAACAATAAACCAGTATGTTTGGCAGCAAAAGCTTTCCAATTTTGATGTTTACTTGCTTTCAAGAAAATTATTTTTTCTACAACAAGAAGGAGCTTTTTGTTGCAATTATTTGTTCGTCCTAGTCAAATTGCTAGGAGTCTCATTTACAACTCTAATCAAACATAGGGTGGGCAATCCATTAATATTTGTACACATGAAAAAGATATTGAAGCAACCAACAAAATTTGAATTAAGAAGAAGAAAGACAATGACTTACGGAGAAAAACGTTGATTAACCTTCAAGGTCACTTTCATTAGATTCCTGCCAATCACCTAGCTCTTTAGCACATTCCTTGTACTCACTTGACTCCTCACAGTTAGAGTTACCCTGGGCCATAAATTCTATGAGCCTTTCAATCTTTTTTGGGTGAGGTTCGTAATTAAAGCTTCCAGCCCCATCATACTCATCACGGGTTTGCTTGGCTTTGTAACTTTCTGCCGCCATCGAATTGTCGAAATTATGATGGTGAACATCTGAGCCCTCATAAGGAGTGATGCTGTTATTGCTTCTCTCAGCCATAGTTTGGTGAAGATCTTCGATGTCTTTCTTGTATACCATTCGTAACCCGCATTTCGTTACCAAGCTTGGGAATAGTTCCTTCCCCAAACTATAGGTAGTAATTTTAATTCCAATTTGACAGAATCCATTTGCATCGCAGTCCAACAATGATTTTATTTTTATGTCTTCCGTCTCATAGTATTGAGGAGGCAAATATAGTAGCCAAATGTGATCTGATAAAGGAACAATTTCTCCAATGGCTGGCGCAAAGTGAATTTTTTTTCCGTTGACTATCAACCAACAGCTAAGTGAAGAGTCTTCAAGGATTTGGTGATTTGAATGAGAAGAACATACAGCGCAAATAGCAATCCCGATCCACTCATTACACAAAAGAGAATAAGGTTCTTGTATACTAACCTCATCCCCAATACTTTGATGCCTAAACCACTTTGGAATTTCACTTCCAGGAAAAATAATGTCATATCCGTATTTAGGAAACATACCAGAGAAAGGTAGCCGAAGGGACTTTATTATCATTGCAAAAAACATGTCAATGAAGCCTTGATTCTCAGCCAATTTACAGCAATTTGAAAGGAAGAGGCTTTCTCCCAATAAAGAATTTAGTTGTGATAGATCTGGTAGCGTTTCCAATGAGGTACAACCAAAACCCCAAATACGTTCAATACTTAATGGAAGCTTTGGCCATGACTGAAGACTCATGCAATTGTTCACCCACAAGAAATTCAGATTAGATAGTTCAGCGATGTTTTCCGGAAGGCAACTAAAATTATTTCCACTTAGACATAAATCTTTTAAAGAGAATAAGCAACAAATGTCATTGGGGATTGCATTGAGATTGCAATAACTTAAATTTAATATGGTCAAAGAACACAAGCCCGATAAAGAAGTCGAGAACAAGCCCATGCGATTGGGACTTCTGGGCTTCAATCCACCAAAAGCTAGTTTTTTAAGAGTTTGAAAAAGAGCATTAGAATGAGGCAAAAGTCCTGTAGCAGTCCCACTCACGCCAACCTCCTCTACACTTTTCTCAGTCACCATGTTTTCCAGTAGTTTTGAGCATCCAGAAAGATTGAGATTTTTAAGCTACTTCATATTAAAAAAGGTACTAGGAAGAGATGAGAGATTTTTGCAATCTTTTACATTCAATGAAACAAGCCCAGTCAAATTTTCAATTGACGTGGGTAATTTTGTAATAGTAGTACCATCCAAGTAAAGCTCTGATATACTTTTCATATTTTCTCCAAACTCTGGAATTCTTTTTAAATTTGAGCAACCAGAAAAAATAAGGATCTCAAGACACTCAATTTCAAACTTGCTTGGAAGACTTCTGAGGTTTTTGCAACCTTTTAGGTTAAGAAAAGTGAGTTTTTGATGAACTCCAATTGATGGGTGCAAGGAACGTAAATTTATACAACCCTTAAGAACCAGTTTCTCAAGATTTGGGATTTTGTTGAAATCGGGAGTTTCAATCAATTTTAGTGATTTCTTTAATTTGATGAACTTCAAACTATCAAAAGACTGTAAAAATCCAAAAAGGAAAAAAAAAATTAGCTTCTACAAAATCATACAATTTAATGAAAACTTAAAATTAAAGTTGTTTAAGGTACCTAAATTACCTTTTGTTGGAAACTTGGTGGAAAATATTTTGAAGGGTATTCACTCCAGTCAAGAAATCTCAAGGCATTAGGAAGATATTTGGGCTCGTGCAAAAGGTGAACATTATCAATTATGAGCAATTTAAGATCATGAACCTTTGAAAAGGATTCAGGATTCCAATATGCCTCTTTTTGTTTATGCAATGCCTCTATTTGTTTATGCAACTTTAAGACTATGCCTTGAATTGCTTTTGTTCCCTAGTAATCATGAAGAGAATAGATTAGTGAATTGCAAAATGTAAGATTACTAAAGCTACTCTAAGTTTACTCTTTTAAAGCTTAAATATAAATACAATACTTTAGGTGCAATTCATTAGGTTTCCCAATAAAATTCGAACTCATAGTTGAATTTAATTTAGTTATCCTTAAAAATGATAACATTGTGTTTTATTGGTCAATCCAAGCAAGTGGGTGAATTTCATTTGGGAAACTAATATATTGAACCTAAAGTATTGTATCAAAGCTTTCACCTTAAATAATATAATAGGATACGTGATCTAGTTTTCTAAATAACTACTTACCGTATTTTCTGTAAGCACCTCGTTAATGTCCTTAAATAGCCACAGTTTGCCACGTTTTCCCGGCTCTTTAGGACACTCTTCATAAACTATGTTCTTGCCCATTTCTTGAAGCAAATCATGCATCCATATGGTACAACCTCGAAATTTAATAAGAGATTTATCAAAAAGAACCCCCAATCCAACATCTGGAAAAAGGTCAAGATAATTTAGTATTTCTACTACGTCTTTTTTCTTCTCATGATTAAAGAAACAAGCAATATTTAGGAATATTTCCTTCTCTGTTTCATGTAGTCCTTCAAAACTTATTCTAAGTACTTGGAGAATATCTTTTTCAGGAAATTGTTTTAGCCTATTTAATGTACTTTTCCATTGACGGATACTTCTACCAAACAAAAAAGAACCCAAAATCTCAATAGCTAAAGGAAGGTCATTAGCATAATATACAAAATCTCTGGACACCTCTAGATAATCTTCGGGTGGATGATCTTTTTTAAATGCTTTCAAACTCAAAAGATGAAGAGATTCATCATGAGTCAATCCATTAGCCTCATATATTTCATCTACTCCAAGGGTCTGTAGCAAATGCTTATCTCTTGTTGTTATGATAACTCTACTACCTAAACCAAACCAAATATGATCCCCTGCTAACTTGTTTAATTGGTCTAATTGATCTACATCATCAAGAACTAGAAGAATTTTTTTATGACGTAACCTGTTCTTGATCACAAAAACTCCTTCACTAACATCTTCTACACCCATATTTTCATTCAAAATTTGAAGAATGAGTTGTTGTTGTAATCGAACTAAACCATCTTTTTCACAAACTCCCCTAACATTAGCAAGAAAACAACAGCCTTCAAACTTATTTGAAACCAAACGAAACACAACTCTAGCAAGAGTTGTTTTACCTATTCCTCCCATCCCCCAAATCCCTACCATGTGAACATTGTTTGACCCTAAATCCAAACATGACTCCAATTTCTCCGCTCGAGAAATTATTCCTACTAGGCTTTCAGTATATTCTGAGAATGCATAACTTAATTTATGCCACAATTCTCCCATAATGTTCTGGATAATTTGTGACTTAGGCCTGCAATGAAAAAACAAAAATATGTAGTCAGTATAAACCACAATAAACACATAAATAAAAGGTAGAAAATCCAATTTTCTATTGTGCTAATTGAAAATTGATTGGCTCAAGACAAAACTTGAAAGAACTACAGACATGTATTTAGGTCTACATAACATTCAAAACAATGTTATATATGAGGTGGGTGTTATGTGAATATTTGAAAGAAAGAAATGACAAATTGGACTACCTATCTTGTACATGCCATCCTTTGAGATTGGCTACTTCTCTCAAAGCAGTTCTCCATGCTTGCACCTTTTCTATGCAGTCCTTGAAACTTTCTTCATGTTTAGCAAAGGCTTGGGCAAAAGTACCCATTTGTTTTCGTATAGTAGATGGATCCACATCATAAAAAATTGGTAGAACCATCATGTTCATCTCTTTCATGCACCCAATGATCTTTACAAGTTCATCCAAACACCATGTAGAAGATGCATAGTTTCTTGAAAGAATGACAATTGCAAACCTTGATTTTTCTATTGCTTTCAAAAGCTCTAATGAAATAGATTTTCCTGTCTCCAGTTTTTCTTCGTCTCTAAAGGTGAGAATACCTTTTTGTTTTAAGGCGACATATAGATGGTCAGTAAATCTATTGTGTGTGTCCTCACCTTTAAAGCTGAGAAAGACATCATATTTCCATTGTGGTGTTGAAGAAGAAATTGATGACGAAGATGAGGCAGATTGAGTGCTAATGGCAGCCATTAGAAATATATTGGCAAATCTTGAACTACAATAAAGATTAATCAAAAAAGTACATTCAATTAAGTTTGAAAGAGAAATTAAATGGAAAAAAAAATGAGAAGAAGAGAATGATTTGATGTGGAGGAATACATCCTCTGTTCTCAGTTACGTCAACAACTCTTTTTTCTTTTTTAAACAAAGTAGGCATGCAAGTGCCCTTTACATCCAAGAATCGACCTTGCAAACTTAGAATTATATAATTGTATTTATCACTACAAAATAAACGTTGTGCTTTTAATGAATTTTTTCTAAGTATCAAACCTCTTGATCTTTATATATAGGATAAACACTTCCCCATGTCAATGCATGCTGCATGCACTCATGGTATCCTCACACCATTGATCAATCACAGCTAAAATGATGCATCCTTTTAGTTTTCCCAAAAAGAATACTTCATCTATTCCAAATTTTTGGCCCTCTAGTAGTCCCATAAGGTTGTCCTCTATTTTAAAGTCAATAAATAAATTTCTCAACTTTCCCTTTATTTTACCTTTATAATTAAAGACAATGCATTATTCTTTGTAAAAACAAAAAATACATAGCATTAAATGTTGTTCCCTTAAAAAGTTGGATTTTTTAATAGGACCAGCGACATTGAATGGAGGTAATAGTAATTTGATCCATTTTACAATGATTCCCTAACATGCCAACAATTAGATGTAACATAATAATAAAAATATTAAGAGAAAAAAGTTTGTAATTTAATATTTGGTATAAGAGGAGAATAAGTATGGACTCATTTTTATTATGTTGTTTGTTACATTATAGTGGTCAAATAAGTAATAATAGTCGCTAGAGATTTACCATTAATGGATGACATTATCTCTTACTACAAACATACTTTTTTATGGAAAAACAAAAAAAAAGAAACCAAACCGACCAGTTTTAGAGATAGCAAGGATGTCTCAAGCTAGGAACTCATGGGTTCAGTCAAACAAAGTCAGATCATTGGTCCATTAATATGAATAAACATTTTAACCGTAATGATTATATATATATATATATATAATATATATATATATAACTGTTATGGGTCAAGCCAACAAATTTTTTTATTTTTAAAAACTCAAAACTTAAAAGTAAGATTGGATGTTATCAAATTTATTTATTAAAAAAAATTAAGGAAATAACAAAGACTCAAGAAAATTTTTATTTTTTCGGCAAAACAAAATAGGTATGCAAGTGGTCGTCTCTCTTTTCCTAATATTTTCTATGAAAAACCACAAAAAATGAGATTTGAGAGAAAAGAACATTCATAGAAAGCCAGTTTTTGACATAAATTATACAATTTTTTTACCAATTCAAACTAGCAACTATGCCTCTTTATCAATTATAATTTTTATAAGTTTGGATTTTTTAGTGAGCCTTAAAAAAAATAAAAATAAATAAATAAATAAAAAACCTGAGTCCTAAAAATTATGATTACTGCACTGAGATCAAGAAAGAAGCTACTGCTACACAAACACTATTTTATTTTAGCAAAACATTTTTTTTTTTTTTTTTTTTGACAATCTCACAACTACCACAAGAGGAAAAATTTAGATATAGAACAGGAAAACACAAAAAACCCAGAAATAAATTTTACTTTTCTCCCCTTTTCCACTGTTTTCCCATCACTCAAACAGAAATTGAACACAAATCAACTATAAATTTAATTAAATAAAACCAGAGAATTCACACAGAGTATTGAATAAGAGAAAAGAGAGGACCTTAAGGATGCTGATCACTTTGACAAGGTCGATGAGAGAGAGAGAGAGAGAGAGTCAGTTGAAGAGGAGAATAGGGAATAGAAGAGAAATTGTGGAGAGTATAAAATGTTGATATAATTATAGGAGTGGAGCATTAGGTATGTTAGATTCTAAGTACTTAGGAACTAATGTATTAGAACTCTAATTTGTATTGTTGACAAACCATGATCAAAACAGGTTTCTAGTCTTGTTTTAGATTTGCTCAAAGTATGTGTTTTATGTAAAGTTGGAATCGAGCTGCTGCAGAATTCATTATGCAATTCGGTCTGGCTCGATCGATCGAGAATTAGACTCGACTGATCGAAAGTCGGGTAGAATGTTTTTTTTTACAGAATTTCCAACTCAGCCTTAAATTCATATGACGTGTAGGGTTTTATGTTTTGCCCTAGGTATAAAAGAGAAACCCTAGCCACGTTTTTTAGGTTGCTCTATTTGCTGTGTCTGTGAATCTCTTGTGAGATCTGAGAGGCGGTTGCCTTCACACATGCTTAGGATTATCAAGAAGGAGATTTCATTGAGAGCTTGATAATCATTCAGTTGCTGCACTAAAGAGCCTAAAGATACACAAGCGGAAATGCTTGTACTTGCTGGAAAATCCAAGAAATAAGGAGTCTGTGGTTTCGGAGCTTGCACGTGGTCGTGTCAATAAGTTTTCTACATGAGGTAGCAATAGGATGTTAGTTGTTTAAGTCGCTATTGTAAAACTTCAATTCTTTCATAGTGGATTCAGTTTACCTTGAGGATAGCTAAGTTAAATCCTCCTAGGTTTTTTACCAGTTTGGTTTTCTTGGGTCATCATATCTTTGTGTTCTTTATATTCCGTACTTTACATTGATGTGATTATATAATTGTGTTAATCTAGATCTGGAATTTGGACTAAGTAATAACTTGGCTTGTTAACTAGGTTAATCCAATTGTATTTTAAGAGGTCTAAAAACATACAAGGTAAAAATATATTATTATGTAAGCAAAGCTGTGAACATGACAATTACCCAACAAGTGGACTAGTAGGTGGTCCAATTATGAAACTTCTTCTTATCTTAATTATTGAAGCAAAGCAGAACTAAATTCCAAGATGGAAATTTGATAATTACCCAACAAGTGGACTATTATGTTTGGACTTTTGTGAAGGCTAAATTCCAAGATGACAATTTCTTTGTAATGAAAAGTTTTGTTGCAAGTATTTGTTTAAGAACTTTTATTTGTAATCGTTCATTCGGTGTAATTGAGGATGAAGACAAAAGTTTGTTGTTCACTCAACTTCATTGTACACATTTACAAATTTTGGTCGAATGCACTTATGATCAGTTGAGCAAATATAAGAAAAAATTTACAAGTTTGGACAAAACCCAATATTCAGTCGAGGAACAAAGTCATCAATAAGCTCACGGTGAAATTTGCTAACATTTTTGCATGAAACCTCAAACCTAATACAAACTAGACTCAAGCCATAATTCATTAAAAACTAATAATCTAATATTCGATCAAAACTAAAAAAAAAAATTTTAAAAATCTAACAAGAAAGACTGTATAAGAAAACTGAAAACTGAAAACTGAAAACTAAAAATACTGTAACAAAATAATTTTTAAATATGTGAATAGTGCTGTGGAACCAGTTTTGAAGTTAGATTTACTGCAAAGATTAGTTTGCAGATCCCGTGAAGAGTGCATGGGACCCAATAAAAAAAAGCACCGCTGGAAAGCGCAAAACACGATTCCCAAATGCACACTAGGAGTACGTTTGGATAGCATTTGTTGCTGGCGTTTGCCCTTTTTAGTGGGTCTCATGCACTGTTTACGGGACCAGCAAGTACTTTTTTCAGCAAATTTTTTTTTAAAACTGAGTCCCACGGCATTATTCACACATTTAAAAATTATTTTCCTATAATGTTTTTAATTTTCAGTAATAAGCGATATCCAAACAGATCTTAGAGTCTTTTGGTCTAATTTGAAGATGATTCACAACTTGCTTTCTGTCACTCACTAAATACATGCTGTCAATCACTCTCTTTTTTTTTTTTTTTAATTTTTATTGGGTTTAATCAATTTTTCAATGCTTTGTACGGCCACTCTTCTAGCTTTTGTGTTTATTTTTTATTTTTAAAATTTTCATAAATGGTTGAATATTCAAACGGGCTTTAGAATAAAACAATTTAGTGGGTAGTCAAATGGGCTTGAGCATGACTTAAAATAATTTAGACATAAGCTGTCATAAAAAGATTAGAAGAGTAAAATATTGAGCATTAACAAAAAAATTATTTAGGTTTGCTTAAGATTTAATATTTCTCATTTTGCCTTATGAAAGTAATGATATAAAAAAGACATTTGAAAATATATCTTTATATTTATTTGGACTATTTAAGTTCATTTTTCTACTTTTATTAATTTAATATATTTATTTATATTTTAAATAATTATTAAATTAATTATGAAGTCATCACGGTTTGACCTCGATTCAACCTTAAAAACCTTGAACATCTTTCTTTTACGGTTCATTGAACGATCCGAATTTCAAAACCATAAAATGTATAACCTATCTTTTATCGTTAAATTTTCTCCCAAAAAAAAAAAAAAAAAAAACCTTTTGTCATTAAAAAAAAGGGTAAGTTAGATGATGAAAGAATTTATTTTTAAATCAAAAAATTTATTTTAAAAAAATTTCAACAATAATACTAATTTTTTTTAGGAGAAGATATTAGTTTTGTTTAAGTAGATTTTCATGTCCAATGGACTCTCAGCTCTCAACCCTTTGATGGGCTGAAGTGAGATTTTAAGGTGGTGGAGCCTATTTTGGTTTAGAGCCATTGATAATGGACGAATCTGCCTTGGATCATAGCACAAGACTAGGTGGTGACTAACAGGGGCAAAATGGAAAATTGGCACATTAATTTTTTTTTTAGATTTCTGAACTAAAGTACCGTGTAAATTAATACAGGTCACAATCACATTACTTTGTTTTTATCCCTCTCTCCTTTTCTCTCTCTCTCACGCTTCAAAGCTTAGGTGTGACAGATTTCTGGCTCTCATTCTCACAGTCTAGCCCATCAACATTTGATTTATTTTGGTTACCCAGTTGAGAGAATTTATAAAATTTACTTTTCTCCTCTTTTTCAATTTATAATAGAAATATAATTATAAATTTATACTAACTTTATTTTCCATCTTTTCATTTTTCTTCTCAATCAAACAAATGAGTTTTTTATCTCTTTACTTTTTCATTCTCCCAACTAAACACATATAAGAGAAAACTCAAATCCCTTCTATACTCTCATTTTCTATCACTTTTTTATTTTAAATCCTCACACTTTTCTAACTCTTGATTCAAACGAACCTGAGAGATAGACAACTTTTTCTTACTGTTGTGCTAAGCCTATATTATAGGCTATCATTGGAACCACCCAAACCATTTGTTTGATTGGCATTGTGCCACTGTCTCCTGAGATGGCCAACATCCAAAGCACACTCGGCCCAACTAACACCCAATCCCTTACAACTTAAAACCCACCCAATACAAACAGACAAAGGCCATGAAAGCTCTCTAACCAAAGCCATCACACAAGCGATCCAAGGTCCAAATCCATACTCATTACTCACGACCCAAACCCACAACAAAACCACTCCATCCAGCCACAAGTTGTTAAAGCCTTAAACAATCAAATAGGATTTTTGTTAAGGCTAAATTTCAAGATAGATGTTTCCTTGTAATGAAAAACTTCATTGTATTTGTTAAAAAGTTTTATTCGTAATCGTTCCGTGTAATTGAGGAACAAAGTCATCAATAAGCTCAATATGAAATTAGCTAAACTTCAATCTCTCTTTGGCTCATTTCTCTCATTTGGACCATTTTGCATGAGACCTCAAACCTTAATACAAATTAGACTCCAAGCCATAATTTATTAAAAAATACAATTATAGTACTAAATTTAAACTTAAAATTAACCAAACTTTAATCATGGAAACCATATTTCCAATCATAACTAAAAAAGTGAGGTTCTCCAATACTAATAGAAATTGCATAAGAAATAAAGTTAGGAAATTTAAAATCTTTTTTTGACATTTCATTTAACCTTATATAAATTTTAAAATCTTCAAACACTGTTACTTTTTGAAAATCTAATGAACGATGTTACCTCTCATTTAACGTCTTTGTTATGCAAATCATTGGTTAGTAAATATATAATGGTAAAAAGCGTTATAAATGAGATCATTAAAAAATAAAAGATAAAATTAATTAGCAATTATCATTATGGAGTAGTAATCTATAGTTTAGCACATCTAATAAAGTGGAATATATATATAGTTTACGTAAAGGTATATGTAAAGATTCACATATTACTTCCTCAAAAAAAAAAGATTCACATATTAGATATGTGTGTGTGTAAAGGTTTAAAAAAAAAAAGTTAAATGTAAGGTTTGAAATATATATATATATATATTTATATAATGAGATCACCAAAAAAATATTATCACGAGCAATACGTGGGTTTGCGACTAGTTAAATAATAATTATAAGAGCGAATAATTAATATAACATAGTTGGGCCCAAACTCATAAGTTTATGTTTTTGGGTTAGATGGTATCCCAACACATTTCAATTGGAGTCTCCAAGGTGTTATATTATGTAATTGCTTCTTAACTTTTAAGATTGGGTATTGGAAGCAAAAAGAGACATAGTCACATGCAAGCTTGCACATATATAATAAGGGGTTTCACTCTAAACAACTTGATTGTTCTTTCACAAATTGAAGATGCCAAGAACTGTTTTGCACTATTTATTATATCATCAGATTGAAAATGTAATCTTAAAATTCAATGGATTTCTATTGTGTTATAAATAAATTATGACTTTGCTAATGGATTTGCACCATGAGTTGAGCTATGCCTAGAAGGGGTTTCTGTAAGTTCACTAGTGATTTTGCTTAGTACTTGCTCAAAATCATTTTTCCATTGGTGTGCATAAACAGAATGAAAGTATGCTAAATTAAACCTCTAGTAATACATGGGTTAGCCCTGGAAAAATTGGATTCTTGGCCCATCAATCGAACTATCAAATAGTTGGATCAAGGTCCATGGTGTAAAGAAATGAATAAACCCTTGAACTAAATAGTAAATAGTTTGTGGAAGTAGGCAGAATGTCGGAAACCAAACCGATCAGGTCTAGACATTATATGCATTGGGTTAAATTTAATGCATATAAGCAAACAACTATATTTACTAATGGCAGCATTCTAGAGACTTCTGAATGCAAAACACTGCAGTCCAAAAGGTTTAGTTCTGCATCAGAGAGTTGCATCAACAGCAAGGAAGTTTTAAGCTAGGAACTCAATGGGTTCAGCCAGACAAACTCAATTCCAAAAATATAATCTTTGTATTATTTTAAAATATAAATGCTCTAAGAGAATGACAGTGATTCATATGAATAAACTTTTTCTTTTTTTGGTTCAGTGACACAAAGGAACAAAACCAGCACTAGAACGATGATGACAACAATGAGGCTCCTTGATTACTCATTGAAGCTATTGGAAATAAGTTGGTAAAGTGATAACTAGGGAAATAACTAGGGAAGAAGAATATATTTTGAAGTGGATTTTTTCCTTCAAAGAGGAAGTAAAAGAGAGAAATAAAAGAGATAGATGTGTTTGAAAAGTAATAACTTACAGAATTGAGGACTTGCAGCAGTGGTGGTAAAGCCCAAAAGCTGCTTGAAACAACCTGGCCTTCCAACCTTTTTTTTTCCCAGACTGATTATTCTTGACTGCAAGTAATCATAATTTCCCACTAAGAAAAGAAGATAATCTAGTATTTCTACCACACTCTTCTAGGATAAACCCTTCCCCATGTAATTGGTTGTTTAAATGTAATGGGTCAAACAAATCATTTTTTTTTTTCACTCAAAAGTAAGACCCATGAAAATTTTAATTCTTTAGGCCATCACTCTCTTCCTGACATCTTTTAGGAAAAACCACTTAAAATGAGAGTTGAGAGAAAAGAACATTCATAAAAAGCCTCTTTTTGACATCAATTATATATATATATATATATATTGATAAGTAACAACTATGCCTCTTTAACTGTAGGAATAGATCAAGCAAAAGGGGATCAGTCTCCAAACACCATTTTGTTCTTGAAAATTTTGAACAAGCCAACTTAAGAATGTCCAGCAAATAGACTTCTGTAATTCCAACTTAATTGGTACCTTACCTTCTCAATATGTAATAAGTTTATGATTCCAAATCTTTCCAATTCTTCACCGGTGATCATTGGTTGATTTCTCAATCTTTAGAGCTAAATTTCTAGATTTTCTTACGAATTAAAAAGTGAATGGATAGGATTGTATTGGATTTGGTTCTTTTCTAAGTATGTACAAATGCCAAACCAAGAAATTATCAAACTTTTTTTTAAAAAGGAAAGAACAAAGATCCAAGAAATTTTTTATTTTTTTGGCAAAATAGAGTAGGTATGCAAGTGGCTGGTTCTAAGAGAAACCGCTAAAAATGAGTGCTGAAAGAAAAGAAAATTCATATAAAGCTGCCTTTTGAAATCAATTAATACAATGTTTTTACCAATTCAAACTAACAACTATGCCTCTTTAACTGTAGTAATCAAATCAAGGAAAAGGGGATCAGTCTCCAAACACCCTATTGTTCTTTAAAAAAATTGAACAAGTCAACTAAAGTGTGTCCAGCATATTACCTAAGTAATAAGTTTATGATTCTGAATCTTCCAATTTTTCACCCATGATCATTAGTTGATTTCTCAATCTTTAGATCTAAAAATTTCTATATTTTTTATGAATTAAAAAATGAGAAAAAATAGGATTGTATTGAATTTGATTCTTTTCAATGTACACAACACAACTGCATTAATCTTTGACCTTTTGTACAAATGGCAAACCAGGTATGTATACAGCAAATAGACTCTTGACTTTGCTTTTTTGGCTTCTTTAAACATGTTACATGGGATGAACTTAATTAGTGCAATATTAACAAAATAAAAAAGAAGAAAGAGAAAGTTCGTAGTGACCAGTATACCCTTTCAAAAATAACAACTATGCCTCTTTAACATGAATAATGAGATTCAAACCAAAAACATGAATAATGAGATTATTAACAAAACAATTAGAGATAATGGGATTGCACGATTGGCTGTGGAACTTGATCAAACATGCAATTGAGATTATTAAGAGATATGAAGTTGTGATTGGGGGACATAAGGTTTAGTAACGTTCATGTACTAATTATCTATAGGAAAAAGAAAAAAAAAATTGATTAATAATTTAGAAAGAAATAGAATTGAAAATTTGGAATTTTAGTTAGTCTTTCAAAAAGCTGGTCTCTAAAAATTATGATTATCACAAAGAAATCAAGAAAGAAGCTACTGCTATCCAAACATTTTTTAAAAAATTTTTTATTTCACTTTCCACATTATAATAGTAAGAGAAACAGTTTTTATTTGACAATCTCACAACAACTGCTACAAGAGGAAAAATTCAGATATAAAACAGAGAAACACTTAAAACCCAGAAATAAAATTTACGTTTCTCCTCCTTTTCCACTGTTTTCCCATCACTCAAACAGAAACTGAATACCAACCAAATATAAATTTAATAAATAAATAAATAAACAGAGAATTCACAGAGAGTATTGAATAAGAGAAGAGAGAGGACCTTGAGGATTCGGATGGATCACGTCGTCAAGGTTGATGAGATGAAGAGAGAGAGAGAGAGAGAGAGACAGTCCGTTGAAGTGGAAAACAGAGAATAGAAGAGAAACTGTGGAGAGTATAAAATGTTGATATAATTGCAAGAGTGGAGTTGCTAGAGCCTAGAGAGATACTATTTAAAGCAAAGCTGTGAACATAAGCGGAACATGATAATTACGCAACAAGTGGACTGGTAGGAGGTCCAATATGTGTGGACTTTTGTGAAGGCTAAATTCCAAGATAGAAATTTCTTTGTAATGAAAAGTTTTGTTGCAAGTATTTGCTCAAATGATCGGTTGAGCTAATATAAGAAGAAATTTACAAGTTTGGACAAAACTCAACATTATACGAATTAGACTCAAGGCCATAATAATTCGTTAAAAACTAATAATCAGTCAGCCTAATATTACAAAAGCATTTTAAATTACAACAATGTTTCTAAATAGAATGTTATATATAAAGTAAAATATGCACATGTTTCTTCTTCTTCTTCTTTTTTTTTTTTTTTTTTTTTTTTTGCATGCTAAAAGTGCAAATTACACTTCTAAAATTTGAGAGTTTTTGAATTTTACACTCTAAAAATTTCAAAATTTAAATTTTACTCCTTGACGTTACATTCTATTTGCATTAGTAGCTCATCCGTCCATATTTTCAATTACATGACACACAAGCTAGCTTGTCATACTATCATGCGTGTTTAATTCGTTTAATAAAATAATTCCACGTAACATAATGAAAATGACGTGACATTATTTTATTGGACGAACTAAACATGTGTGACAAGTTTATGTACACTAAATAGAAAATATGAATGAAATGACTACTGATGTAACGTAACTTCAAGAAGTAAAATTCAAAAATTCCAAATATTCAGGATGGAAAATTCAAAAACCCCTAAAAGTCTTGGGGTTTAGTTTGCAAATTATTCTTTTTTTTTTTTTTTTCCAATCGCTTCTTATTCATTTTTGTTGAGATGCAATTCTTGTTCATTAAATTATTAGTTAAGACTTAAATTTGCAAAGTGGAGTATGCTAAACGGCATGTCTCCATCAAAGTTTAAATCATACTAACATTCCATCAAAAAAAAAAAAAATCATACTAACAATGCATGTGAATGCGGAGGTTTAGAAATTTTCTTAGTTACCTCTAATAATGCATCGGTTGCTTTCAGCAAGGCAATGCGTGCAATAAATGCCTAATAAATCCATATCATGTTACTGTGGAAATGGTCCTAGGAGTGTACCTTCCTGCTTCAGTTGAAATTGTGTGGCACAGATCTTCCATGCCATAAATTGCTCTCAACTGCTTGACTTGAGAAGAGGCCAAAAACAGAGAGTCTAGGCAAATTGTCACGCTTGCTTCAGAGCTAAGGCAGCATATTATTCTTTACTCTTCAGAATGTGACATAGACATTAGAATAGTAGGTGGAATGGTTGAACACATGAGCTCGTTAAACAAAGTAACAGGGACCACTAGTTCACTACACAACCAAATCAGTAAGACTCTGAATTTTGAACCGTGGAACTGGTAATGAACTAACCAAAAGCTTGCAGTTTTTCATACTTTGATAATGTGATTATTTGGATGGACTCATCTTGTGTGGGTGCTCTATGCACAAAAATCCTTAACGAATTTGATGTCTTTCCTAACATTGTAGACTTACTTTAAAAAAGTAACGTTAAATCAATAATATTTTCACAATAAATTTTAGATAGCAGACTACTATTGGTAGGTAAAAAAAATGATGTCAACAATGAGCCCAGATTAGAATCAATCACAATCAATAACTTAGGGGTCTGTTGTGAAAATATTGTAGACATAAAATTACTCTTAAAAATTAACCTTAATTCAAGTGCAAATGAAAGATCTCTATCACATAAATAAAGAGTGGGGCAATTATTAAATAAAAAAAAGAAAAGAAGAAGAAGGTAGCTATGTTTCATTGATTTGAAATATTTGTTACATAAAAAGTGACTCTCGATAAGAGGAAAGAAAAAAATATCAATTTATATTAGTTACAGCTTTTGATAGCTTAAATCTTAAATATGATAAACTAAACAATATATATCAATTTCTATACTACAACTTTTGGAAAAGTAATTTCTAGTTAAAGTTAATTATTTATATATTTTTCATAGCTCTCGATCATCTGTTCAAGATTTTGTCTAGCATGCTCTTGAGTCTATCTGTACCTTTGTTTCACTACGCCTAAAGTGCCAATGGTAACATGGTTGGGTCATTTGCATTGATATCGTTGAGTTCCATGTATACAAATAGTTCCGCAACTTTCTATAATTTGATGTAGCTGAGCTATCTTGAAAAACTTAAGAGGGTAAAGTAGGTGGAAAATCTCGGATATGTTAGGTTATTGAGTATGGCTACAACAATTATTTTTTTATTAGCTATTTATTTTTAAGATTGACGAAACTGACTTGCAGCAGTAGTTGTTTGAAACGGGGCCTTCCTCCCAGAAGATTATTCTTCATCGCTAATTTTCCACTAAGAAAAGAAGATAATCTAGTATTCAAATTATTTTTAACTGTAATGATTATAAATACATACATACATACATACATACATACATATATATATATATATATAAAACTGTTATGAGTCAAGTCAATAAATCATTTTTTTTTCACTCAAAAGTATGACTGGAATAATCAAACTTTTTTTTTTTTAAAGGAAAGAACAAAGCCAAGAAATTTTTTTTTCTTTGACAAAGTAAGTTTGCAAGTGGCCATCTCTCTCTTCCTAGCATCTTCTAGGAAAAATCACTAAAAATGAGAGCCGGTAGAAAAGAACATTCATAGAAAGCTTCTTTTACCAATTCAAACTAACAACTATGTCTCTTTAACTTCATACAACTTTACTGAACTCATCAATAGAGAGCTACTCTTCCATTTAAAGTTGTAACCTTTTTGGTATGAGATGAAAAGGCGGGAGGATAAAAGAAATTTAATTTTATCTCATAGTTGGAAGAATGGAAAAGCAGAAAAATGAAAAACTTTGTTTGATTGGGAGGATAAAAAGTTTGAGATATGAAAAATTAATTTGTTTGATAAAAAAGAAAAATGAGAAGATAGAAAATATTGCTGTTATAAACTCCAATGCTCCTTTCTCTTATGGTTTTGTCTTTTTTTATTATACCCATCTGTTTCAGGTGTTTTTTTTTTTTTTTTTTTGACGAAACAAAATAGGAATGCAAGTGGCCATTTCTCTCTTCTTGGCATCTTCTAGAAAAAATCATTGAAAACAAGAGCTAGGAGATCAATTTTACAATCTTTTTACCAATTCAATGTATTTTCCACTGAAAATGAGAGTTGTGGCATCTTCTACGAAAAACCACTAAAAAAACCTCTTTTTGACATCAATTATACAATATTTTTACCTGATCAAACTAACAACTATGCCCCTTTAACTATAGGAAACAGATCAAGCCAAAGGGGATCAGTCTCCAAACAACCTTTTGTTCTTAAAAAATTTGAACAAGCCAAATTAAGTTTAGCTAGTAATTCCAACTTAATTGTTAACTTACCATCTCAAAAAGTAATAAGTTTATGGTTCCTAATCTTCCAATTCTTCACCCGTGATCATCAGTTGATTTCTCAATCTTTAAAGCTAAACTTCTAGATTTCTTATGAATTAAAAAGTGAACAAGATAAGATTGTATTGGATTTGCCGATTTGGTTCTTTTCAAAGTCTGTACACAACTGCATTAATCTTTGACCTTTTGTACAAATGCCAAGCCAAGTATGTACACACTAATTAAGCTCATCCCAAGTAACATGTCTAAAAAAAGTAACACGTCTAAAGAAACCAAAAAAGCAAAGTCAAGAGTCTATTTGCTATTGCTTTTTTGGTTTCTTTAGACGTGTTATATGGGACGAACTAAAAAAAAAAAAAAAAAGACTCTTGACTTAGCTTTTTTGGTTTCTTTAGACGTGCTATATGGGACGAACTTAACCAAAAAAATGCAAATAGAGACTTGACTTTTTTTTTTTTTTTTGGTTTCTTTAAACGTGTTATATGGGATGAACTTAAAAAAAAAATGCATATAGACTCTTGACTTAGCTCTTTTGGTTTCTTTAGACGTGCTATATGGGACGAACTTAAAAAAAAAAAAAAAAAAAGCAAATAGACTCCTGACTTAGCTTTTTTGGTTTCTTTAAGCGTGTTATATGGGATGAACTTAAAAAAAAAAAAAAAAAAAAAAAAAAAAAAAAAAAAAAAAAAAAAGGCATATAGACTCTTGACTTAAGCTTTTTTGGTTTCTTTGTGTTACATAGGATGAACTTAATTAGTGCTATAGTAACAAAATAAAAGAGGGCTATTATTAACGCAGCACCCGTTTAGATTGAATATTTACTAGTGGTGTACCGTTGCTACTTTTTTTTTTTTTTTTTTTGAGAAGGAACGGTTGCTACTTTGGGAGTAATAAAAAGCATATTAAAAATGAGTAATTATAGAATATTTTCAGAGTACTATAAATGCATATTCTTCTTTTTCTCATCCATGATAGACACTACCATGAATGTGAGAGGAGGGAGTACCATTTTCCAAGTTCTAGAAGTACCTAAGAATTTCTCCTCTCAAAATAGTGGGATCCAATAATTAAATTTATGGTGGGACCAATAGTTGTCAAAATGTGGTGATGGTGGCAATAGAGATGGAGGATAGTCTATTTTTGTTGATTTTTTGGTCGGATTATCATATGTTGTGGTCATGGTGGTGGTAGTTGGTTGATGTTGGGTTGCGGTGGTGGTTGTATAGTGGTGGGTGGACAGTTGATCAGCTCTCTTGTTTAGAGAGAGAGAGACAGAGAAAGTTGGAAAATAAGAGAGTGAGGGAAGGAGAGATAGATGGCTGACTTTGAGAAAAAAAAATATATTGATTTACACAGCTACAGTAACCATAAATGTTTACATGGTTACTATAGCAAACTAGTCATAGACCCACTCAAAACATATTATATAGATTGGGTTAAATTTAATGCATATAAGTAAACAACTACATTTACTAAGGGTAGTCCCAAAGGTTTAGTTGTGCATCAGAAAGTTGCATCAACAGCAAGGAAACATATTATACATCATCAAATAAGTTAAAGGGGGAATCTAATTCAATTGTTTAGATTATAAAAAATAAAAATCTCTTTGGATATTTTTAAATTTTAAATCAAGATTGTTAATTTTTTGTATATATTTATTTTATTTTATAGATTTACAATGCCATGATACTACTAAATTCTATTAGCTCGGAGATCTAAGCTCATCATACTCCTTCGTAATATATTATATATATAATTTCGATCTCAAGTCTCAACAACTAGCTATTATCCTAGGGTAAACTTGGCGCTAGATTCAACCCACCAGTAGATTGGTTTATCTAAATAATTCCATTGTGTTTTAATTTTTGACTTTTTGGTTAATTTTTTGTAACATTTGAAATTTTCATGAAAATTTTAACAATTATAACATTGGATTATTCTTTTGAGGATAGAACATCTTTTTCTTTTTTTTTCTCTATGTGTAGTTACATTTTTTTTTTTTTTTGTTTATATTTTGTTTCAATAATTTGTAAGCACCAAATTTTCTAATTCTTTAGTTTCATCTGAATTTTTGAGTTTATTTTTTGCATTATCTGAAACTATCTGGCATATTTTAACGGCATCTTTCTCTTATATATCTCTTTTGTGTGTAGTGACTGTAGTCATATATTTTTTCTATTGTTTCAATAATTCTAGGTTTAGAATCTTCTTTTTTTTTCTTTTTTTTTTTTTTTGGGCATTAGGTTTAGAATCTTCTGACTTTTTGCATTAGTTTTAGCAATATTTGAACATGTTTGGTAGATTTCAACAACTATACTATGAGTTATTCTTTTGAAGATAACTAATTTTTCTCTTATATTTCTCTATTGTGTAGCCATATATATTTTGTTTTGTTTTAACAATACCTAGGCAATGAACTTCCAATTCGCTAATATTTTATGCTTTGACGACTTTATCAAATTGTAACACAAATTCAAGCAAGATGGGAGCAATTTATGCAATGGTATAGTTTTATAATCAATTTAATATTTCATAAAATTATTTTAGTCTACCATACAAACAAGTAGGTTCCCGTGCATTACATGGGTTAGCGACTAGTTATAAAATATTCTCAGGGTACTATAAATGCATACTCCTCTCTTTCTCATCCATGATAGACCCTACCATGAATGTGAGGAGAGGGGGGTACCATTTTTCGAACTCTAGGAGTACCTAAAAATTTCTCCCATCAAAATAGTGGAATCCACTAATTAAATTCATGGTGGGACCTATAGTTGTCAACATGTTATGATGGCGGCAATAGAGATGGAGGATAGTTCATTTGCGTTGATTTTTTGGTTGGATTATCTAATGTTGTTGTTGTGGTGGTGGTAGTTGGATGGTGTTGGGTTGCGGTGGTGGTTGTACGGTGGTGGGTGGACGGTTGATCAACTCTCTTGTTTAGAGAGAGAGAGAGAGAGAGAGCTGGAAAATAAGAGAGTGAGGGGAGGAGAGATAGATGGCTGACTTTGAGGAAAAAAAAAAGAATAAAATATTAACTTACATAGCTACAGTAACTATATATATTTACACGGTTGCTATAGGAAACTAGTCATAGACCCACGTAAAACATATTATATGGATTGGGTTAAATTTAATGCATATAAGTAAACAACTACATTGCTATTGACAGTCCAAAAGGTTTAGTTGTGCATCAGGAAGTTGCATAACAGCAAGGAAACTTTAAGCTAAGAACCCATGGGTTCAGCCAGACAAACTCAATTCCTAAAATATATTCTTTGTATTATTTAAAGATCTATATGCTCTAAGAGAATGACAATGATTCATATGAATAAACAATTTTTTTTTTTGTACAGTGACACAACCGAACAAAAACAGCACTAGAATGATGATGACAATAATGAGGCTCCTTGAGTACCCATTGAAGCCATTGACAATATGTTGATAAAGTGATTACTAGGGAAATAACTAGGAAAGAAAGAATATGATTTGATGTGGATTTTTTAAGCAAAGCTGAAACCTTTGACAATTCATTACCCAACAAATGGACCAGTAGGAGGTCCAATAATTACGAAACTGAGGTTTGTTTTCTAAATTTCAATAATTAATTATTCTGCATATATATATATATATATATAATGATTGTGAGAATTTAAACCATGTGTTAAAAACCTCACGATTTGCAAGTTAACCTGTAAGGCTATTATTAAGCACACTAGTCGCTAACCCGTGCGATGCACGGAATATATTTCACTTTGCTTAAAATAAAATTTAAAATGAAAAAACATCATAACTTATCAAAATAAACATAAAATATACAATATTCATCGCAAAATGTTATTTGAGAATAAAATTACCATCAAAATGATATAAAGAAAAATTTCATGTCCAAACAACTCATCAAGGTGGAATCTGGTTATTACTAAGATCCTATATGCAATTTACCAGAAAGATATCATGTCAGTTTTGATCTTCATTCTCTTTTTGCATATTAATTACTACTTTTAACTTCTATGTAAAATTTTGCTTTAACACAATTGTTATCTTGAGATAAATCTATAGTTATCTCATCTTTACTACTGGTACTCATCCCATGTCTATCGCCATTGTAACCGTAAAACATAAAATCATACCTATTGAAGAAGAAATTCAAAGTAGTTCATCTAGCATTACACCAACAACATTCAAGGCAAAATCCTTCCTATGAAGGGGGAAAAAAATCAATCATCCATGAAAACAAAGATTCATAAACTGAAGAAGCTCAAGATAATTTTAGAACTTGTCAAGATATATAACCACAAACCAAAAATTTTAAGAACCAAAAGGGGATTATCATAAGAAATAAATGTGCCTTAGTTTGTATATGAATTTAATTTGTGGAAAATTTATAGCCACATACCAAAAGATTTAAGAACCAAAGGGGGATTATCATAAGAAATAATTGTGCTTCAGAATTTGTATAAATTTATTGGAAATTCAACGGTGATTTATGAATAGCACACTTGATTATCAAAAGCAAATTCCTAACTTCAATTTAAAGGGTTGCATGTTCTCTAACTCAAATTTCTATATCACAACTGCAAATAATAATTATATAAAACTGATACAAACCATTGACAGACAATCAATAGGCTTTGTTGCTGGTCTTAAGCACTAAGATTTGAATCGCATTGTAATCATAACTGCATAATACATAATTAAATGTCAAGGCTTTCTAGGGCTTCACATATACTTCTTTAGGATCCTCTACAACACTTGTAGCAATGCAAAAGTTAAAAATAAAAAATAAAAATAAAAAGTAGTAGAGATTGCAAACAAAGAAGAGAGAGTACCAAGTTTTTGTTGGGTTTTATGCTTCCACACCTTAAGCTAGAAGACATAGGTTGCAGTTTTGATTTTTCTCCAAAAAATAGAGATGCTTTATCTGCCATATACAATATAAAATAATTATTAGAATTTCAACTCAAAAACCAAACCCATAAAAACACTATCAAAATATAGAGATTAACCCAAATACTTATAAGAAAATCAATTCTAAACATAATAAAACAATAAGATAGAATGAAAATTTCAGGCACATATGAAAGCAAATAAAAAAAGACAAAACCTACGCTTTGAGTTTAGGGTTTTGATATGGTAATTGCTAGGGTTTTAAGGAGAGAAGAGATTTTGGTATTTTTATGCAAAAAACGTTATTTTAGGTCTAGGTGATTTATTTCCTTGTTTTTAGGCTCTTTTAATGTTTTTTAGGTCAAATTTGGTTCCTATTATGGTTAGGTATTAATTAGGGCTTATTTTAGAATATATTTTCTTGTCCATCAAGTTTTATGGAGCCCTTAAATAGGCCTCCAAGTTTGCATACGTTTTTCAATATTATTGTTATAAGATATAAAACCTAAAATAAAAAGAATAAAAAATAAAAAGAAAAAGAAAATAATGATGATGTGGAAAATTGTGAGAGCTTCAAAAGCTTCGGTTTTATATATATATATATAGATTATCAATTTATTAAATAAATAAATAAGGAACAATTTGTTAAGCACATCATTAACTGAAAATAATCCAAGATTGTAGAGCACCCAATCTATTTACTAGTGGAACACACAGAAAGAACGAGTAGATCCCAAAATTGTAATACGTGTAAATAGCTCTTTCATATTTGTTTATTTATTAATTAGTCAAGCTTAAATTTTTTTAAGCCTATTTAATAAACGAGCTCAATATAAATAATGGGCTTGATAAAGCTTGAAAATTTTCTTGAATTATAAGCCCAAACTATCTTTCTGCTTTGCCCCCTGTACTTCCATAGTGGTACACATGGACCATTTGTATCCATTTATCTCATTTGCCATGTCTTAAAAAATAATAATAATAATAATTTCTATAGTGATTCACATTTTCTACGCTATCAGAAAATTGAAATTTCCCATCCATGCGAATCTATGGGATAAGAGAAGAAGTCAGGTTTTCATGTGAGTACAATTTTTGAATTCGTAATATTCATGAATATATTAAAACCTGCAAAAATAACAAACACTTAAAAAAAATAAAAAATAAAAATAAAAAAACCTGGCATATACCAGACAAAATACGTCCTACCCAGATCATAAAAAGACCTGTGCAACTATTTTCCTTTTACATGTTTATTATCTTGGTCCTCTTGGACTCAATTTACCTCTAGTTTACTGAAATTGACACAATTACAAATACATGTTTAACTATCACAGTAATGAATAGAGGAGTAATACTATTACTATTGTAGGGGCCCGTTTTCGGGCGGCCCCCGTACAATAAATTTGTAGAGAGTGGATAGAAGGACTAGGCACTAGCAAGGAAGACAATAGTCGACGTAAGATTCATAAGAACAATAACAAGAATTTGACTCAGGGTTTGCGAGGATAATAACAGGATTTTGACTAAGTGTTCTTGAGGAAAGTTCGTCCTCAGCCCAGTCCGAGGAAGTCCGAAGAGCTCTTTCCTTAGAACCGATGAATACAAGGGTTGTCCTTGGACACCCTGAAAAACCCCTTTTACTTTTTCACTCAAGGGTCCAACCTCCCAACCCCTTTACTTTGGGGGTTCTATTTATTATATAGTCTTGTTCAATTGATCTCTACCGTCCACTTGTCGGCCATCTGAACTTCTACCTGAAGGCTCGTCCCATCAGCTACCTTTGTAGGCTTTCTGTTAGTTGAAATAACCAAGGCATCACTGTTTGCTGGTCAGTTCACCATTAATGCGACCAAAGTGTTAGTGGCGTGCATTTAATGGGTGAGTGACAGCTTCCTTCTTTCAATGTCGGCTTGCCGAGGACATGGCATCCTCGGCGAGGTCCTTTGATGACTTGGGTCTCTCCTTCTTATCCTCGGACTCTACACTCTTCTCGGCATGGACCTTGGGCCCGATATGGAGTGGGCCGGGGTTGCCAAATATTTGGACCCCACAATAGCCCCTCAAAATTCTACTGCCAGGCCTCTCGGACGGGGAGGAGGATTTTAATGTTCTCGGGCCTATGTCTTGGCCTGTTGAGCCTTGCCTTTCTGTCAGTGACACAATCCTTGCAACTGCCCAAGGGACGTTCCTAGCGTTTCGGTATCTAGAGTGTGCCTTCATTAAATTTCAGCAGCTTCATGTCCTCCACGTTCAACGGTGTGATGATGAATGGACGGTGGGGATGCTCCTGGCTCATTGGGCGGGAATGTCCGTGCAGTTACTTTTAATTTGGGGTATATATACCCAGTTAAACTGATTTGTCCTTTCGCTTTTGCATTCAAGAGATTTTGCGCAAATACTCCGAATTTGGTCACATCTCCAACTGTACTGGCAACTTCCCTTAGCACAAAAAGCCTGTCCGAGGAGCTTTCCCTCATTTTTGTAAGTTTTCTTTTCTCTCTAGTTCGTACTGTTCGCTTGAGTTCCTTGTTAGTTCTTTAGGATGGGTAGGCTTAAGAAGTTAGTGGAGTCTGAGGAGTCAATGGACAAATTCGTCACTGATTATAAGATTCTCGATACAGTGGATTTAAGGTACTGCGGAAAAGGGGAATAAAGTTCGAAGAGGAAAGAGGGTGAGGTGGCGATTCCTATAATCGCCTTCCTGGAAGGTGGAATGAGGATCCCCATGGGGCCGGTCCTGAGGGACTATCTTAGGCACTTCAATCTATCTCCCACTCAGTGTGCCACTAACGTATTTAGGATCTTAGGCTGTGTGGATGCCTTGAATGAGAAGATGGGGTTAAGGCTAACCCATCATGATGTGAACTGGTGCTACAAACTCCAGCGCCTGAAGGAGAAGTCCTATTACATAAGGACGAGGGATGATAGGGTTTAGCTCATTTAGTGCCTCCCTGAGTCTAGCAAGGGTCTGAACAAAGATTTCCTCATTGTGTCTGGGGAATGGCACAAGGGCCTTCCTTGCCCAACAGTGGAGGGTACACCAGGTGGGGCATCCAGACTAGGAGAGCGTTTAGTTCTTTGTGCTTTAATGTCCTGCTTTGCTTGATTTTTTTTTATAGGAACTTGCTTTCTTTATGCAGATCCGCGAGCTTTTGATCATCACTTCGGCCAGGTTAATAAAGAAGACTTGGAGAAGGTGCTGAGGTCGGAAATCTTTGTGAATAAAGGCGACAACCAAGTTAGAGCTGCCCACGTGGTCCTAGGATACGACCCACTCCAAAATCATTCTCGGTTCCAAAGCACGTGATCCGAGCTGGAGACCTTCGGCTGCGCAGCATCACAGTAGTCGAGCATGGATTTCTGATCCCTGAAGGGTCTCCCAATTCCGAGGGCATATCGTTGGTAGGTACTTCTTCATCGGCTCAGGTTGCCGAGGCTGAAGGAGAAAAGGAGGTTGTTGACTTAGGTCCGTATTGGGACGAGTTTGGCATGTTCGACCAGCCTCATTTGCCCGAGGACCCTTCCGGCGATCTTAGTGACCCCAGTCTAACTGAAGTGGACTTTCTGCCCGAAGAAGCCACTCCTCGGTCAAAGATGAGTTTCAAGAAGCGGCCTCAGAAGAGCTTGTTGGCACTAATTGAGGGGCAGCCGGGGAGGGACACGCCGGGGAAGTCTCCTCCCGAGCTCCCTCCTTCTGAGCTTCCTCCGTCCGAGCTTCCTCTTCCCCCATCCCAACAAAGTTTGATGTCTGGGTCCAAGCCCACCAGCCCTCTGCAAAAGAAGGATAAAGGAAAGAGACCTAGGGGGGGCGAAGAGTCTGACCCTCCTTGAGGTGGTGGTGATGCTCGGCCGCCATCAAAACAGCTGAGGATAGGGCGCCGAGGCCAAGAGAAGCAGGCCTCTATCCAAGCCGGGGCCCAGGCTTGGCTTCCTGCCCCTATGCTCCATGGGAAGCCTCTGACGGATGATGCCTCCCTCAAGAACCCTCAAGGGGGTGAGGGTGCGCTCGTGGCTGACGCGTTGGGGAGGTCCTTGTTGCTCCCTGTGGACATGGCCCAGCTGGAGGCTTTGAGGAGCAAGGAGGTCTTCCTCAGCCTTAAGCAGTACTTAGGCATGGTAAGCTTTCTGATTTTTTATGATTTTCTTGACTTTCCGTTCCTCGGCTCTTTATCTGCTGCATATTGGTTACAATTGGCAGGCTATCCAGGCTACCTTCAGGCTAGAGGACATGGCTAGTAGCCAAAGCAAGGTTGCTGGCTCGGAGCATTCTAAGCTATTGGAAATCGTGCGGACCCTCAACGCTTCCAAGGATGATCTTAAAAAGGTGATGGATCAGTTGGAGGAGATAAAGGTGGCTCGAGACAAGGCTGAGTCGGCTCTCACTGCTGCCGAAAAACTGGCTCTGGATCAGACCGACAACCTGCGCCAGGCAGAGGATCAGCTGAGGATAGCCAGAGAGGAGGTCGCGACCTTGAGGGAGAGGGTGCTTGAGGCGGATAAGGCTGGAAGCGCTGCGGAGTCTACTAGGGACGAGGCTTTGAAAGCCAAGAAGAAGGTTGAATCTGCCAGGGCTGAGGCTGAAGCCTCCAAAGACAAGGCTGCGCAGGATGCCTTTGAGGCAGGGGCGACTGAAACAGAGGACGACCTTAGAGCCCAAGTGCCTGGCGTGTGCAGACTTTACTGCGCCTAGGTTTGGAACGAGGCCCGTAAACAAGCTGGGGTTAAAGCCTCGTCCGACCTGTGGAGGGCGGAGAACGTATTTTATCCCTTTGCCATTCATGAGACTGCCCCTCCAAGTTTTGAGACCGAGCTGGTTGCCGAGGGCGTTGGGGTTATTTCTAAGGAAGGCGTCCCAGCTACCCTCACCTCAGGCGAGCCCACCAAGGAAGCTGATCCTCTTGGGAACGTTGAGGCAAGCAAGGGTCTCCTCGCTGATACGCCTAGGGAGACTGCGGATCCCTTAGCTGGTGTCCAAGCTCTTCTTGTTGAGGAGGTATCCCACCCAGCTGACCCTTCCCAGGCTGCAGCCCTGAGCGAGGGCCACAAGGATTCTGAGACCTCCTCTGCCCAGCCCCCTGAGAGGGGAGTTGAGATAGAGCCGCAAGAATGATCCTCTGCGTACGCCTTTGCCTTGTTTTCACCTTCTTTTTTTCTTTTTTCTTTTTAGCATTGTAATGGCACATTTGCCTCGTACAACTTTTCTCTAAAGATTCAGCAAAGTATATGTTTTCTTTTTTCTTATTTGTTTTGCTTGTGTTATATTATGCATATATGTATATCTTTTTTACTTGCATGATTCTGACTTCAATTGTGCCTTTGCCGACTACATTGGTCATTGTCCCTTGTAGTGCTCATAATTAGTACCAAAGTGGTCAGTCTCGCCGTAGTTTTGGGCCCGCGGTCAATACAAGACCTTGGTTCTGTCCAGTGCTTAGATCCTCCTTAAGTAACTAGTTTCCCCATAGGTTTGAGTCTTTAGACCATACAAGACCTTGGTTCTATCTAGTATTTGGATTCCCTTGAAGCAACTAGTTTCCCCATAGGTTTGACGCCGAGGAACGCACAAGACCTTGGCTCTGCCTAACACTTGGTATTTCATGGGGGGATGGTTTCTCCATTGGCTTAAGTCCGAGGACTATGCAAGGCACTGGTTCTGTCTAGTACTTAATTCTTCTTTGGTAATTAGTTTCCCCGTAGGCTTGAATCCGAGGACCATGCAAGGCCTAGGTTCTGTCTAACACTTAGTTCTTCTTCTAGTAACTGGTTTCCCTATAGGCTTAAGTCCGAGGACTATGCAAGGCCTTGGTTCTGTCCAGCACTTGGTCCTTCTTAAGTAGTTCATTTCCCCAGAGGCTTGAGTCCGAGGACCATGCAAGGCCTAAGTTTTGTCTAACACTTAGTTCTTCTTTTAGTAACTGGTTTCCCCATAGGCTTGAGTCCGAGGACCATGCAAGGCCTTGGTTCTGTCCAGCACTTGGTCCTTCTTAAGTAGTTAGTTTCACCAAAGGCTTGAGTCCGAAGACTATGCAAAGCCTAGGTTCTATCTAACACTTGGTTCTGAAGTAGCTAGTTTCCCCATAGGTTTGAGTCCGAGGACTATGCAAAACCTTGATTCTGTCTAGTACCTAGTTCTTGAAATAGTAGTTAGTTTCCCCGTAGACTTGAGTCCGAGGACCATGCAAGGCCTAGATTCTGTCTAACACTTAGTTCTGAAGTAGCTAGTTTCCCCATAGGTTTGAGTCCAAGAACTATGTAAGACCTTGGTTCTGTCTAGTACCTAGTTCTTGAAATAGTAGTTAGTTTCCCTGTAGGCTTGAGTCTGAGGACCACGCAAGGCCTAGGTTCTATCTAACACTTAGTTCTGAAGTAGCTAGTTTCCCCATAGGTTTGAGTCCGAGGACTATGCAAGACCTTGGTTCTGTCTAGTACCTAGTTCTTGAAATAGTAGTTAGTTTCCCCGTAGGCTTGAGTCCGAGGACCATGCAAGGCCTAGGTTCTGTCTAATATTTAGTTCTTCTTCTGGACTGCTTGGAGTTAAGGGGCTCATCCTCAGCATTGGGGAGTCCGCCTTTGTAGTAACAACGGCCTCGAGTTTGTTCCGCCGAGGGAGGATTCTTCTTTGGTGTAGCCCCTTCGTTCAGCATGCCACTTCTGATAACGAGGCATCTTTTGGGCTATTCGAGTAACGCGCTTGGCGCTTCAATGCACGAGGCGCCTCCTCATTAATGTCCTTGCGGATTTACGAGTATCCAGCGGCTGATAAGCCTCTTAGAAATTGGGTGGAGTTAATTCCTCCGGTAATTCCTCCTTAGGATTCTGTGCAGGCTGGCTTTCTCCAATTTTTGCCTTCTATATAAGGCATTTTGGGGTGATCCTTCCTTCAAACTTGACAAATACTCGAGTTCAAATCTCACAAACACACCACCCTTTGGGCATCTCAAGGGTTTTGCCAGAAGAGTAGTTTGTGCCCCACAAGATGAAGTGGCCTTGGGAAAGGGCGGCAACAGGGAAGCCGAGCCCCTTTCAGGAGCAGAGGATGCCACTTCGATCCTGGACAACACGATGGAGGTGGAGTAGGCAGAGGCCGAAGATCTTCCTTCTTTTCAACCTAGCCAGAGATGGGACTCCCCTTGCAGTTCGGAGGGGGACCCGAAAGGAACGTAACGTCTCTCCTCCGGATTTGGATCTATCAGCCCTCCAGGCTGGTAGTGATTCGCCGGCTTCTAGTTGTTGTGGGATTGGGAGGAAAACCAGGTGGAACCGTCAGGCGCCGCGGCCTCTTCTTCCTTCTCCCTCATTTCGCCGCAAGTGGTGGTTAGGGAGTTGTGGGCGGCCTTAACATAGGTCTGTCTCCACCTATCCCTCCATCGCTTGGCCTGGCTTTAAAACAAGCCTACCTAGGCCTCTCACCCTTTCCTTTTCTTTTAGCTTCAGCACAAGCCTGTTTAGGCTTTTTTCTTTGTAGTTAGCTTTAGAACAAGCCTGCATAGGCGTCTGTCTTCGTAGTTAGCTTTAGAACAAGCCTGCATGAGCATCTGATGTAAAATGTAACTTCTCTTCAAAATTAATAAAGAAGTAGCCCCGTTTTATCTCTTTTACTTCTTGCATCTTTTCAGTTTTTTGTGATGGTTGCTTTCTGAATGAATATGTTGCCCTTGGTTGTGTGTATATTTTTTTTTTTGAAAGGAGTGTTGCTCTTGATCTTTTTCACACCAACCGTCGCACTTGCTAATGCACAAGTCCTTCCCACAGACGGCGCCAATTGTAGGGGCCCGTTTTTGGGCGGCCCCGTACAATAAATTTGTAGAGAGTGGATAGAAGGACTAGGCACTAACAAGGAAGACAATAGTCGACGTAAGATTCATAAGAACAATAACAAGAATTTGACTCAGGGTTTGCGAGGATAATAACAGGATTTTGACTAAGTATTCTTGAGGAAAGTTCGTCCTTGGCCCAGTCCGAGGAGCTCTTTCCTTAGAACTGATGAATACAAGGGTTGTCCTTAGACACCCTGAAAAACCCCTTTTACTTTTCCACTCAAGGGTCCAACCTCCCAACCCCTTTACTTTGGGGGTTCTATCTATTATATAGTCTTGTTCAGTTAATCTCTATTGTCCACTTGTCGGCCATCTGAACTTCTGCCTGAGGGCTTGTCCCATCAGTCGCCTTTGCAGGCTTTTTGTTAGTTGAAATAACCAAGGCATCACTGTTTGCTGGTCAGTTCACCATTAATGCGGCCAGAGTGTTGGTGGCGTGCATTTAATGGGTGAATGACAGCTTCCTTCTTTCAATGTCGGTTTGCCGAGGACATGGCATCCTCGACGAGGTCCCTTGATGACTTGGGCCTCTCCCTCCTATCCTCGGACTCTGCACTCTTCTCGGCATGGACCTTGGGCCCGATATGGAGTGGCCGGGGTTGCCAAATATTTGGGCCCCACAACTACATTTTCACAAAGGGATGGTCCTTGGTGAATAGCAAGAAGAGAGACGAGAGTTTGTCTCAATTCCCACATCATTCAAAACACATTTGGGTTTGTTTAAGTACTTGTGGGGTGTGGGAGGACAAGGGTCAAGATTCAAGTCTCTAGAAGGGAGTTTTACACATATATACACTTAGATTAGGTTGTAGTAGAATTTTTATCTTATATCAACAAATAAAAAATCTAGATTTTTGGGCTGGGCTAAGGTCATATCAATTTTTTTTTTTTTTTTTTTAATATTTGAAAAGAATAGTTTGTTGTTATGTTAAGTGTGTGGTGTTGGTGTTAATAGGGTTTATTCTATTTATAGGCTTATTGGGCCTCCCAAGTCCCAAGTGTAATGGCCCCAATTAATAAAATGTTGGTTCAGTTTCTTATGGTTAATGAGGCACATGATTTTTTACTCAAAATAATAATAATAATAATAATAATAATAATAATAATAATAATAATAATGAGGCACATGATTCTACGTTGTGGGAGTTTCTAATAACTATTGCTGGTACTTAATCAAATGGGCAGGAGTTACATTTACTATTGGGTCAGATGAAAGAGTTTCAAAGAGAGTTCATGGGCTCAATATATAGTCAATTTAGTAGGTCAATGACAGATCATTTCTTTATTTCATACCATCTTCTCCACTGCATCTTCTCCCACCCACGTTACTTAGACCCATTTCTCATTCATTAGACACTCTTTCTCCTACTTACTAATAACTTAAAATACTTATTAATTCATCTCAAAAAAAAAAATATACGTATTAATTAATAAGGACTCTTTCTCCTTGTCAATTTGTGATTCAATTTTTTTTTACTAAAACACTAACTTCTCACTTGAAGACTCATTAGCCACAAGAAACTTATCTCATTTAATTTTTCAACTTATTTTTATAATTAATTGATTTAAATCATTTTTTAATTATAAAATGCTACAAAAGATGCCTTTGTCTTTCAAAAATAAAAAAAGAAACAGAACAAAACAAAAGATGCCTTTAAATTATGCTTAAGCGACAAGCATGACTTGTACAAAGAGTATATTATTATCATATGCGATGTGAAAATTTCTCAAAAGATTTGCAAAAAGAAAAAAGAAAAAAAAGAATGGTCTATACTAAGAGTAAATTGAACAAAAATGCTCCAACGGAATGGCTTTGAATTACAATTTTCCTTTTCGGCCATTGACTTTACTTAATTCTCCTCACGACAATCTTTGGAGAATACGAAGAGTAAATTGTACCCATAATTTTTTACTCTCTTTTTCAACCATTGAGTTGACTCAATTTTCCAACTTGGTATAAAACTGGTCATGGGCAATGAATAGAGGAGTATTACTATTGCTACATTTTCAAAATGGGATGGTCCTCAGTGAAGAGTTACTATGGGGTTTGATAGTTCTAGTTCAAATTCACGGGCATAGAGGTTGCTTTGAAGAAGAGAGGATGGGTCTTTTAGGACCAAGATGGACATTTGCCCCTTTCACCCAAGACAAGTAGCAAAATGCCTCTGTTTTGAAGTTATTTAGCCGTATGTCCCTATTTGAAACTCGATTCAATGAAAAACTCGATTTTTAGAAAATTGAGTTTAGGCATCATATGGTTCATAATATTAATTAACTTGTACATCGTATGGTTCATAATATTACTTGGTTTTTTTTTTTTAAATCACTTTCTCCGTAAAACAATTGAATTTTGCTTACATGTTAACTTCACATTTCTTCAAGCAAGTTTCTTTTTCTTTTTTTTTTTTTGAAACCTTTTTCCATTTAATTTATGTATCAAACTAAATGGAAAAAACATATGTAATATACTAAAAATTGGTCTTTGAGTTCTCTTCAATTGACTCTATCATTAAAACTACTTATTGCACTATATTATATCCCATGCTATAACCATGTATCTCATTAGACGTACTACATAAGTTTAATTATCACCGTGTCTTCAAAAAAAAAAAAAAAAAAAAAAAAAAAAAACCATCACTTTAACATAGATTACTATAATTTTGTTTCTCATCTTCTTTTTTCCTTTCGAAATTCATACATGTATATACTATATATACCAAAGAATCTCTCTTCAAATATGAATTAATTAAAATGTTTCACGTATTTTTTCTTCGTGAAACTCTATTACTAGAAGTTTCCAGTTAATTTAAACAGCTATTTTGGATTCATTCAACTTAAAGTTATTGAAGAAATTCAATAGATGTTTCATTATTATTTTTCTTAAGCAATTTTTTAAAAATATTATAATTTTAGTATTAAGCAATTCCAGTTATGATGTTGGACCTTTCTCATCTCTTTCGGGATCGTTACCTTTGCGGTCAAGCAGTACTTTACAATATTTACATTTGGAAGAGAACATGTTTTCAGGATCAATACCAAAAGCTTTTCTCAATATTTCAAAGCTTTTGACCCTGGATATCAGTAACAACTAACAACCGTTTGTCAGGCAACATTTCTAGTGCAATTGATAAAACTCTCAACTTAAGAATTTTGTTGTTGCGAGGAAATCGTATGAGTGGCACTATTCCAACACAGTTATGTCAATTGATCAAAATAAATTTAATGGATCTCTCTAGAAACTTCATTTCCGGGACAATACCTCACTGCTTTCCACACATTGTCCCTAAGGAGACTCTGAATTTTCGTTTATTTCTTGGAATTGAGTTTGGTTCCATCAATATAGATATTTATGAACCGTTCGAAAATTTTGTCCAACAAGATGAAGCTATCTTTGTTATGAAACATAGGCTTAGCACTTAAATTCATTCACTAAACTTGTCTCACAATTAGTTGACAGGTTCCATTCCAAAGATATTGTCAAATTTGACTAAATTAGAGAGCTTAGATCTTTCTTACAATAGTTTGAGTGGAGAAATCCCTCCACAATTACTTGAGCTTACCTTTCTGGAGGTGTTTAGTGTCACTTATAACAACTTATCAAGTAGGATCCCAGATATTAGAGCACAATTTGAAACTTTTGATGCAAGTAGATATGAAAGAAATCCATTTCTTTGTGGACTCCCATTGGAGAAAAATTGCACCAGGAGAGTAACCTGAGCAAATCATAGATCAATTTAATCATATGTTCAATAAAAAAATTCACATAATTTTATTTGTTATTATACTATGCTTTGTTACTTAAGAGGTATGATATAATTAATTGACTTTTTTTAATTATCTTTTATATTAATAATTCATAAATGTTGATAAAAAAATTTTGTTAATTAATTTAACTATTTTCGTTCAAAAAATTAGATTTGTAGCTGTAGTTAATTGGCCACTTGAACATTTTAGTATTTTAATCACTTTTTCTTCAAAATTACAAGGGATTTATTGAGTAATATTTCAAGGGCAAAAGGAATGGTACTTGAGTTCCTCCCCCCCACCCCCCGCCCCTTTTGCTTTTGTTTTCATCTTTTCATTTTCTTTCTTTGTGATAAATATTAGATTGATTAGATTAACATAGAAAAGAAAAGGAAAGTTGATTAGTTTCACTATGATGATTCTCTTTCATAAAATTATAAAAAGACCATTATTGTTGTAGTTGAAAAAATTAAGAAATAAAAAATAAAAAAGCAAAAGAAAAAAGAAGAAGGAATCTATGTGCTTTAAGAAATTTTACCATCTCTCGTTTTAAAAAACACTAAGAAAACAAAAAAGGAAAAGGGAAAAAATTTAAAAAGTAATCTATGCTCTTTAAGAAATCTTTCCATCTCTTCATATTCATTTCTAATAACCAAGAAAAAGAGAAACAACATCAAGACAAGAAGAAGTACACTTTTGTTCCTTTTCCTCAGAATCAGAGTCTTTTTTTTTCTTTTTTCTTTTTTTTTCTTTTTTTTTTTTTTTTTTTTTTTTTTTTTTTATAAATGATTATCCCAAAATTGAATGTTATATTTTGGGTGCCTTAAATTAATCATGTCAAACATTGCTAGTAAAATTTGTTACGTCTGATAAGCATAAAATATCAGTTTTCCCATTATATTGTAGTTCATCATCACTTTGTGTCCTAAAAAAGCAAATGCAAAAACAATTTTGTGTCCTAAGTGAATTCATCTAACTCCCGGGCTCTAAGTTTAGAAGTCCATCTCTCAACATTTAGAGTTAGACAACTTTTTGTGCTTGCCTATATTATGGGCTATCATAGAACCACCCAAGCCATTGGTTTGATTGGAATTTTGTCATTTTGCCTTCTCAGACCAGGGGAAATATAATATGTTAACCAAAACCCATTCTCTTATAACCCACCCAATACTGCCAAAGGCTATGATTAGCACACGAACACAGAAAAAAAATTATTAAAAAATCAAATAAAAAACCTTAAGCAATCTATTAGGATTTTTAATTTTTTATGTTGACTAATTTCCAAGATAGAAGCATCTATAAAAAATTTCCAAGATAGAAGTCTCTTTGTAATGAAAAGTTTCATTGTTTTATAAGAATTTAAATTTGTAATTGTTCGGTGTAATTGAGTTTGTTGTTCACTGTGCACATCTACAAATATTGGTCAAGCGAGCTTATGATCGGTCGAGGAAATATAAGAAGAAATTTAGAGGTTTGGAAAGATTTCAACATTTAGTTGAGGAACAGAGTCATCAATTAGCTCACTATGAAAATTAGCTAACATTCAATCTAAAGCTATCTTGAAAAACTTAAAAAGGTAATGCGGGTGGAAAATCTAGGACATGTTGGGTAATTGAGGAGTAAGGTAACAACAATATTCTCAAAGCTTATTTAACTATCCATTCCAATATTCTCCATCCTCATATTTAAGTACATTACCAAAATCCCTCCTTAATAATACCCTTATATCTTCAAGAACTGGTTCCAGTCTCCAGTATATGCAATCATCTTTGAGGAGCTTTTGCAACAAGTTTTTATTCTCCATCATCACAATGACACTATGAATGCCTTTCTCTAAACTGCCATCTCTTCTAATACTTCCATGCAGTTAAACGCTCACTTTTAGTTAGATTCTACTATCTTTAGGTTGAACTTGAACTTGCAACCTTCAAGTTCTTGGTCCATTACCAGAAAGTCAAAAACCAAACCAACCAGTTCTAGAGACAGCAAGGAAGTCTTGAGCTAGGAACTCATGAGTTCAGCCAGACAGAATCAGATTCTCGGTCCATTAATATGAATAAACATTTTAACTGTAATAATTACATATATATATATATATATATAACTGTTATGGGTCAAGTCAAAAAAACTTTTTTTTAACTCAAAACTCAAAAATAAGATTGGATGTTATCAAATTTATTTATAAAAAAATTAATAATAAATAAAGAAAGAACAAAGACCCAAGAAAATTTTTATTCTTTTGGTGAAACAAAGTAGGTATGTAAGTGGCCATCTCTCTCTTCCTAGCATTTTTTAGGAAAAACCACTAAAAATGATAGCTGAGAGAAAAGAATATTCATAAAAAGCCTTTTTTTGACATTAATTATACAATGTTTTACCGATTCAAACTAACAATTATGCCACTTTATCAATTATAATTTTTATATAGAAACAAAATTGAAAGTTTGGAAGTTTAGTAATAAGTTTCTGATTCTGAATCTTCCAATTCTTCTACCGTGATCGTTAGTTGATTTCTCAATTTTTAGAGATTATGAATTAAAAAGTGAACACATAGGATTGTATTGGATTTAGATCTTTTCAAAGTATGTATACAACTGCATTAATCTTTGACCTTCTGTACAAATGCCAAACCAGGTATGTACGCATCAAATAGACTCTTGACTTTGCCTTTTAGGTTTTCTTAAACGGTTACATTACATGGGATGAACTTAATTAGTGCTATATTAACAAAATAAAAGAGAAGAAAGAGAAAGTTCGTAATAACCAGTATACCCTTTCAAAAATAACAACTATGCCTCTTTAACATGAATAATGGGATTATTAACAAAACAATTAGAGATAATGGGATTGCAAGATTGCCTGTGGGACTTGATCAAACACGCAATTGAGATTATTAGGAGATATTAGATCATAAGGTTTAGTAATGTTCATGTACTAATAATCTATAGGAAAAAAAAAAAAAAAAAACAATTAATTTGGAGTCTTTCAAAAGAAAAAGAAACAAAATTGAAATTTGGAGTCTTTCAAAAAACCCACTCTCTAAAAATTATAATTACCACACAGAAATCAAGAAAGAAGCTAAAGGTACCCAAACACTATTTTTTTTTTTTTTTTCACTTTTCACATAATAATAGTATTAAAAGTGAAAAATAATTTATTTGACAATCACAACTTCTAGCTACAAGAGGAGAAATTCAGATATAGAACAGGAAAACAAAAAAAGCCCAGATATAAATTTAACGTTTCTCCCCTTTTTCACTGTTTCCCAACATTCAAACAGAAATTGAACAAAAAACAAATATAAATTGTGGAGAGTGTTAAAATAAAATTAAAAAAAAAAAAAAAAAACAGAGAATTCACAAAGAGTAATGAATAAGAGAAGAGAGAGGACCTTGAGGATATGCTACGGATGGATCACGTTGTCAAGGTAGATGAGATGAAGAGAGAGAGAGAGAGAAACAGTCGATTGAAGAGGAAAACTATGGTTGGTGGGATATAATTGTGGAGAAATGTTGATATAATTGTAGGAGCGGAGAAGGTAGAAAGATATTATTACTATTATTTAAGCAAAGCTGAAACGTTTGATCTAACAAGGGGACTGGACTCCCTGTGCGTGCGTTTGTTTTTATTTTTAAAAAAATGGGTAAAAGAGAAGATATATTTGGCCCCATAAAAAATTATTGGAATAAAACTCATTTTAGTCTCTATATTTTCATGCGATTCTCACTTTGGTTCATAACTTTTTTTTTCACCGATTTTAGTCCATATCCTGAAAAACGCGTCTTGTTTTAATACCTGACATTACATCAGAGATGGAAATTGCATAGCTAGCAAACAAAAAAAATTAAAAATATTAAAATAATGCCTACCATGTCCACGTGGCTTTCCACGTTAGCCTCTAAATTAAAAAAATTAATTTATTAATTTTAATTAAATAAAAAAATTAAAAATAAAAATAAAAACCAAACCTAGCAAGAACAACAAATTTTTTTTTTTTTTTTTGAAACTGCAAGAGCAACAAATTTAAAACCCAGCAAGAACAAGATCAACAAAACACAAACCCAACAAATTTAAAATCCAAAAAATTAAATTCAAACGTATATTTCAAACACACAGATTCAAACACACAGATCTAACACACTTCTTCATCTCAAATTCAACCATGCCACAGCTCTTTCTTCTACTACTCTTTCTCAACGCCACCGCCATATTTGCTGGAGACCTCCCTCTCTGGAAAACCCGTTGATGATCCGCATCGTGATGACGCTAGGCGAGACCTACTTGCGTGGCTCCATCGCCAGAGTATTCTCCGTCCTCCAACACAATTCCTGTCCGAAAAACATCGTTTTCCACTTCATCGCCTCTTGCCTATACAGCCACAACAACAACCTCTGCCGCGTCATCACTTCAACGTTTCCGTACCTGAGTTTCCACCTCTATCTCTTCGACTCTGAGATCTCCTACTCCATTCGACGCGCTCTCGATCAACCTCTCAACTACGCTCAGATCTACCTAGCGGATCTAGTTCCCTCTGTTGTTTGCCGAATCATCTGCTTCGATTCCGATCTCATCATCGTAGATGACGTGGCTTAGCTCTAGAACATCAATTTAGGTATCGAGAGAGAGAGAGAGAGAGAGAGAGAGAGAGAGACATGGTGGTGGCTGGGATTGTGGGTTGCAATGGGTGGTTGGACGGCTGTTTTTTCTTTTTTCCATCTCCAACACGTGGATTTGTGTGGTCAGTGGAGTGGAGGTGGGTGGTTTTGTTCCGATCTGTTGGTGGTGTGGGGGGTTAGTGGAGTGGTGGTGGGTTGGGTTTTGCCAATTTGTTGGTGGTTGCTTGGGTTTGCTGGGATGTGAGATTTGGAGGCTCAAATTTCATTTTATTGGGTTGAATTTAATTTTTTGGGTTTTAAATTTGCTAGAGTTGTGTTTTGTTGATCTTGTTCTTGCTGGGTTTTAAATTTGTTATTCTTGCTGGGTTTGGTTTTTATTTCTATTTTTAATTTTTTTATTTAGTTAAAATTAATAAATTAATTTTTTTTAATTTAGAGGCTGACGTGGAAAGTCACGTGGACATAATAAGCATTATTTTAATATTTTTAATTTTTTTCGTTTGCTAGTTGTGCAATTTCTGTCTTTGATATAACGTTAGGAACTAAAACGAGACGCGTTTTCCAAGATAAGGACAAAAATCGGTGAAAAAAAAAGTTAGAGACCAAAGTGAGAATTGCATGAAAATGTAGGGACTAAAATGAGTTTTATCCCAAAATTATTTTATCAATTTTATGTATGTACCTTAAAAAAATCTAATACCAGCAGATTTATTTTAACTTTCAACATAATAAAATAATATAAATATCATAATAATATAATGCAAGTTATGAACACAACATTTTCACCAAAATTTTACAATAAAATCTATATGAGAAGTTGTTAATAGTAAATAAAAAAAAATGATAACCTCACTAGTTAGTCTAGATGAGAACCACGAATAACTTACTGGCTAAAATTTATAATGAAATTGTTATGAATATATTATGTTAATAACACTTTTTTCTTTAAAAAAAAAATAGCACACTAATTAAAAGTATAAAAATATAATTAAATGTCATAATATTTACTTAATATATTTTTTGGTCAAGCCTATATAATATATATTTTTTTTATTTTGACATATTTGACACCTCAACTTGACCTTTTTTTTTTTGTTTTTTTTTTCTTCACTTTTTATCTCATCCACCCGTTTCTTCCCCATTCCCATCAAATGCCTTTCTTTTCCTCCACTCACCGTCTTGTCTCTTCTTCTCCTAAACGACAGTTTTTCTTCTTTCACCTAAAAGACAAGACGAGAAAGATATATTACACACACAAAAAATGAGAGAAGAAGAATCCACAGCAAAAGAAGAAGAAGAAGCTCGCAGACGCAGTAGTAGAAGAAGAAGAAGGTCGCAGCAGTGGGTTTGTGTTGGAATTGAAAATTACACATTTTATTAAGAATTTTACAATCTGTTTGGTTGGTTAGAATTTGGAGGAAAGGAAAAAAAAGAAGAACCAGTATGGGATTCTTCTTTTGGGCTTCTTGCAATTGACGAGGAGGAAGCATAGAGCGTAGAGAAATTCTTCCCCAGCGCCATGTCCGGTATTTTTATTTTTATTTTTATAGAAAGAGGAAAGGAGGGAATATTGGTGGGACCTTCATCCATCGAATTGTCTTTTTTGAATTTTGGTTATACCCATTTGTAACAGATGAACAATATGCGTGTATGGGCCCATGGTACGGGATTGGAAAGTCACGAGTGGGGACAGGAGTTCAGTGTGTGTGTGTGTGTGTGTGTGTGTGTGTGTGTTTTTCAGTTTGTGGAGTTTCTATGCTCAATGAAAATTAGAGGGAATGAGAATAATTTTAAGTGGAAGAAAACAACAACGGGTCCGTTTGGATACAGTTTATTGTTGCTGAAAACTGATTGTTGCTGAAAACACTGTAGCAAAATAATTTTTAAATGTGTGAATAGTATTGTGGGACCCACTTTTAATATTAAATATTGTGTGAACAGTATGTGTACAGTGCGTAAACAGTACACGCACAGTACACGCACAGTGATTTTTTGCCCCAAAATCAAAAAAGCCTGGCAAAAAAAAAAAAAAAAAAAAAAAAAAAGAAGTGAAAACGCAGTGCAGAAAACGTAACTCCACAAAACTCACTATCCAAACCCACACATAGTATTGTGGAAAATTTACAATGGGTAAAGCAAAATTTACCTTGTAGCAAAAAACACCAAAACTGCCTTTATATTTGCTAATCCAACATGGTAGATAACAACACACGTTGCTACAGTGACATCTAAAGATAGACTTGTTGATTACCTAGCTCAAGATGCAAAAATAAACTTGGTTATTTTATACACTCACTTTCTCTCTCCTCTGTGCATGACCTCTTTAACGGAGAAGTTTATGGACTTTTTCATTTCTTTGAAGTTTGTACTTTTTTTCTTTTTCTTTTTCTTTTTTTTTTCTTTGAGAATCCTATGAAGTTTGTACTTTATACTTTAAACTGCATGCCAATCAAAGATTGGCTAAATTCGAGACTATAAAACAAAAAGTAACTTAACAAACAAGTTTATAAAAAAATAATCATAATTTTTTTTTTTTGGGATAAAGGTTAGAAAACAAAAAGTTGGAACTTAACAAACAAGTTTATCTCCATGGCTTATATCGGTCTTCATCATATATGAGAGAAGCATGTATTGAACTAATATTGAAGTGATCATTTGTTTGTAGTAGTAATAGTAGTAGAAGTTCATAGGTATTGATGGCTTACATTCCTCCACACAAGCGTCACTCATACGAAGCTGCTAGTAGTGATAGGCATAATAGACCCTCACCAGTCCCACAATCTCTTGTTCCTCAATTCAGGAGAAACCTTAATTTGAGGTTGCCACCCATACCCTTTTCACAAAGAAGTGGAAAGATCGTTTGTAATTATGCAGAGCAGGCTATTTACACATGGTATCCTGTTGGTTTGGATCACAATCACCAGTTTCCATCTTCTGTACGTGTTACCCCAGTTCCCTTGCAACTTTTTGGGAGAACAACAGGAACAAATCCACTAGTTTTGTTCAATAACAACAACAATCATCCAGGTAAATGTTATTATTTTTCTGCTCAGATTTTTTGTTTGTAACTAATTATTAATAATGGGTTTGCTGGTTTTGGCTAGTTGAGCAAATGAGGAGTCCATGGGTGTATATAGCAGAAAATGTTGTGTCAAACTTGCTTTCTTCTTTCAAGAATGTCAGGAATGAAAAGTTGGACTTGAAAGATGTCAAGCCAAAGTTGGTTGCTAGATTTGGGAAAATTCTTTTTCATGAGTAAGTCATGCTTCTATTCTACTCTATGAGTCATTTTTTTTGGTTAATAGTTTTTTTTTTTTTTTTTTTTTTTTTTTTGGGGGGGACACCCTATGAAAATCTAATTCAGTATAATGAAAAAATGTAAAATTATGAGGTTGGCACGAAGGAGTGAGTGAGATAAATCCAAAAGCATGAGTGTTAGGATGACATTTATTTGTTATGTACTTTACTAACTCAAACCTAAGCAAGGTTGTCAACTGTCAATTCATCCTTTTCTTCTGACCAAGAAAATAACTTAACTTCATTAATCCAAAACTTTAATGATACACTCAGTCATCTAGAGTAACAATATGATATGAAGTCTATTGCTGGTGTTGCTACTAAGCTCTAGCTAAATTAGCATCTCATTTATTACTAGATATTTGTCTCAACATTACTGAATCTTGTCATATAAAGTTATTTCTGCAAAAGCACAAGGTCACACAGGGAAGTTTTCAATAAAACACGAGCAATTTGTTTCTAATGCAATTGTGCAGCAAACTTGCTTTTGTAAATATTTGCCCTTCACCATTATTTATCAATTATAGTCTACTCTTTCTATCTGGTTCTCTGTCTAGTGGTTGCTTCTTTCCCCTGGTGTGCTTTTTACAAACATACATTATCCTGGGTTTCTCATATCTGATCCTAGTGGTTCAGAACTTCAGGTTTAGGCTTTTCTAAATTAAGTAGACCTAAGATTTCTGGTTTTACCTTTTTAGCCTAAATAGATGAGATTTCTAGTCTTACCATATCATTTAAAATGCCCTCCATGTTTGAATTACAATGGGGTTATGATCGGTGTTCAGTACTAATTCTAACATTGCATAGGCTTAAGGATTCCAATCATGCAAATCTTAAATGAAACTTAGATTCCATTAATAAGGCAGCCTATTTTTCTCTCTTGACCTCAACAAAGAGAGAACAGATATATCTTTGTTCTATGCAATCAAATACAATTTGAAAACAATTCTTTTTAGGCCTGTTCACCACACCTGCATCATGCCAAAATCTGATCCTCGAACCATCCCTTACTGTAAATTTATAAGCAGAAATTTCTCCTACACCCATCATGCCAAAATATGATCCTCAAAGCTTTCTAAAGATGACACACGAATCCAGAAATCCAGTCACCCTACGCAGCCCTAAAGTTTGCACCTAGTCACCCTACGCATCCCATAGTTTGCACCCATAAAAGTCTCCAAAAATGGTCATGCTTCTTACCAAGCAGTCATAGCACTTACCCCAACAGAGCTTGGTTAAATATGGTCAATTTCCTTGCTCCTAATTCACCATAACTCTGTAGGGATGCACACCAAGTTGCAATCTACCAAATGGAACTTAAATTGAACTCACCCCATATAAAGAATTACTTGGGTGTTCATTTCATTAGCCATATGAGTAACGTACTTTTAAGTAAAGCAACCACCCTTTGATAAAAGAACCCCACTTTTACTGGGTTTGAGAGGTAATTGGTAGATAGCCTTACCTCCAATTTTGGTAAGGCTAATTCACTGATTCCAACCCTCGACAAATCACTTAAACAGAGGGCACTTGCCATTGCAACCCGTTGATAAATACTGATTTTTTGATCAAGTCAATTGTTTCTCATCCTTTCTAAAACAATTCCATGCTATAGTAGCTTTATGAGGACAGCCCATTGGCATAGCATGATAGTTCATAGGTAGAGTTCCCTACCTTACTAAACAACAAAGTAGCCAACTCCACATCTTCAAAGTCCCCCATCGGCGCTAGCTTACTCTTACTCAAGTTGTGCTTTAACCCCCAGACTACTTTAAAACAAAAAATTGTAGACGAAATATTTACAAATCAAGATAGAGCCTTCCTCAACAAATAAGAGAGATGAAATTGTTGAGAGTTTCATTAGAGCCTTTCACTACTCTAAAAGCTGTCAGAGAGAAACTAAAGAATAGAAAACATTCCTCCATAGTTGTCAATAGCATATGACTAAGAACCTTTATAATTTGGTAAATAACAATGAAGAAAGTAGAACCCCTTGTCTCAAACCCCTAGATTTGTCAAAGAGGCTTGTAGGCAGCACTAAAAATCTAATAGTGGTGATACAGATAGCTATTCATTTCTTCCATTTCTCACCATAACCAAAATGGTCCAGTATATATAGAAGACAATTCTAATTCACATGATCATAGGCTTTCTCAATATCAAGACATTCATTGGCTATGAGAGATTTGTCTAATCTTTATCTCCCTTCCACAAAAGCAATTTGGTACTTGGGCATTATTTTTCCTAACAATGGTTTTAATCTATTGGCTAATACCTTTGCCAAAATTTTGTAAATACTACTGATCAAATTAATCAGTTGAAAATATCTTATACTTCTAACTCCCATATTCTTCGGCATTAGAGTTTTAGCATTGAGAGGTTTCCCAATGCTGTTTTTACTGTATTGGCAAATACATTTGCCAAAAGTTTATTCACATGATCGAGTAAACCATTTCAACAAGAATCTCTTATACATCTAAATCCCGTTTTCTTTGGTGCTTGAGTTTTAGCATTGAAAGGTTTTTCAAGTAAAGAGGCATGAACTTCCTAGAAAAAATCTAAAAAATCCTTCTTCACAATTCCCCAAAATCTTGGAAAAATGCCATAGTGAAGGCATCCTGGCCTAGAGCTTTATCTCTAGTGATTTGTAAATGATAGTGATAAATGCAATGCTAGTGATTTGTAAATGCCATTATTTAGTAGGTGTATTTGCTAGCAATTAGTGATAAATAGGCGTATTGACTTCCTTTATTTGTTTTTTGGTTTCTTATTGGTAAGTGAACATGAGCACTTAATGGATCTTGAACCCGTGAACTTGTCCCTTCACCCAATTCTTATGGCAAGAGCATCTAAGCAAGAGCTCATTGGCAACTTCTCTAATAGATTTGATGCCCTAGATTTTGGCAAAGTAGCAATTTGAGCCCTTTGGTTTCAGCCTTCTACTAGAATCCATGTGCTTGTACAAATTAATCCAAAGTCACATCTGAGTGGATTTTTTTTTTTTTTTTTTTTGCATTTAACATTATTTTTGAAATATTTTAATTAGTTGTCATGTTTGCAAAACAATGTAGCAAACTAGCATCTCGAGACTCTAAAACTTGAGTTCAAAGGTTGAACTTGAGTTTCTAAGACTCGAATTGCATGTGATGGCAGTCTGATGTGGAAAAAAATTCATGCGGAAGTCAAGTATTTAAAATTCGAGTTCCCCATCCTCCACATCCCACAAACAGACCTCTTTCTTCTTCTTCCTACCCGATCTGGTCCTCTGTTCTTCTTCCTCTCCTCCTCTTCTTCTTCTTCTTCCTTTTGATCTGTTCCTCTGTTCTGGATCTGATCTGTTCCTCTATAGAAACTGAGTCCTATAGACTCGGGATTACTTTTTACAAACTCGAGTCTATAAGACTCGAGATCTATATGGCAAAAAACCCCAGATCAGCAAGTGGAACTCAAGTCTTTGAGACTTGAGTTTATATTGAACTTGAGCCAATAAAACTCGAGATGCTACTTTGCTAAATCGTTTCTAATGCATGCTAACTAACGCATTTGTTCCCAAATGCATGCTAGCCTGCAAATTACCTCCATCTAAGTGTCACTAGATTGATTGATGAAACAATTCATTTGTTTGGCAACAACATCCTGATCATTTCACATCCCACTTAATAAAATGTACTAAATTCTTTAAAGTAATGAATGTATTGATATTAATTTTTTGTAACTTCGAAGATTTCACGTATCAGATTTGTAATAAGAGAACCCCTTAATATACTTGGAAGAGTTAAGTAGATACAACTTTCTCATGTAGGAGCCCTTCAATCAGCAAAGAAACTACGAGAGTAGGTTTGGTTGCAGAAACTACATTAAGTCAATTGAGGAGATCATTTTACACAAATATTCCGAATTCATATATGGAAAAAATTAAGGGAGAAGTTGCCCAAAAGATTAAATTTGATTTTGAAGAGGAGAAAGACTTATACCATGTAAAGGTATTTCTTTTGCTGAATACCTCTGCTTATTATATTCACAATTAAGCCTTTTGATTTAGTTGGCCACTGACTTCCTCAATTTACTTTCTCATTTTGTATAGTTGTGTGATGCCACACTACCAGATTCAAATATTTCTTGTAAATGCAGTGTGATAGAAGAAGATAAAAGGCTTCAGCTTAATAAGGCAAGTTTTCTGCTTAATATTGATGCACATTGCATTCAAATCATGCTTAGGTGTGAACTTGTTTTCTGGGGTGCTGATGATTTGTTTTCTTCCTATTTTATTAATTTTATGTGACAAATACATCAATTTAACATGAAAAGTATAGAGTAAAAAAGATGATGTGGTTTAGTATCTCCTAGTTGCTGCCTTTTTTGTTTTGGACAAATGGAATTTTTCTTACTATTAAAGGTTTGGGATTTGATTCATTATGGAGAGAGAGAGAGAGAGGGGAGGAGGGATTTTGTTTCTCTCTTTTTTCTAGGTATGTGACTTTCCTTCTAATTGTATATTATGTGTGATTTGAGACTTATGTTCAAATGTCACACTGTTCTTGTAGATTGAACTGCAACAAGTGCGTCATATGGTCGTAGACATATCGTGCCTTGATAAAAACTTAGACCTAAGGCTGATGCTATCCACCAAGAGGATCTTAACAACTCTCACGGTAAGTTTCTTGTCTATATTTGCTGTCTATAAAAGGCTTAAAACTATCATATGAGATAGTTTTAGCATGGTATTTCTTTCTCCTGAGAGTCTAAGACTTAAATTTGTGACCAAACTAATTTATGTGCTCTCCAGGATGATGAGATGCAAAGCATTAGAAGTCTTATTAATTCTGCAATTCTAGATCCTGATGTGAAGGGTGGGTTGAGATGGCCCTTGGGGAGGACATCTTCTGGAGGTAGATATTGTGTGGTGGGGGTTTCGCACACAATAGCTAAAGATTATAAAAGTTCATCATTGAGGCTGAAAGTGAGACATGCTGATCGATATAATTTTATAACCTCAATTGCGGAAGCTACAAGGGAGATAACTCTAAAGCTGAAAAACATTGTCTCATTATTACAGGTAAGTAACGTATATAATTGGATGCTTATTATAAGTGAATATGGAACTTAGTCCATGTAATCTAATTGAGGAACAAATGTCTAATTATATTTGTTACATTCTTTCCTGTAAGGACCGATCCATAACATCATTAGATTATGTGTTTTATTTCATATGACTCAGATGTCATTTGCTATCAAATCCATAAATTCGTACATTTAATGTTTTTGTGATTTAGTTAAGTTTACTAGCATTTTATAGGAGACCCTAAGTATTTTAGGTTTTATTTTCTTTGATTCCAAGTTAGTGTTTTATTAGTTATCATCTAATTAGATTTTTAGTTTACTAGTCAAACTAGGAGTCATAATTCTATTGGTACAAGAAAAAGCCCCTTATATATATTTATGCTCAATATACTTGAAGAATACATGGAGTTGATTAATAAAATTATCATCATCATCATCATTATTATTATTAAGTACTAAGGCACATTGGCTTATTGTTATTTGCCACCTCCCCCAACCCCCCCTCCCCCTCTCCTTTTTTTGTTCTTCTATGTCTCATGTTACTTTCGTGGATATTGTTGACACAGCAACTAGACAACATATATTTCTCTTTTTTTCCTTCTTCCTTGCAACCCCATATCGAAACCATAAACCCCAACATAGTTTATCTACAAAATAATTATAAAAAATAAAAATAAAAATAATAAAAACCCTCGTCAAACCCTAACCAATTTAATGTTGATGAAGACTTTTTCTTTTCTTTTTTTTGCTAAAAAAAAAATGGGGACTCCAGTTTAGACTCAAATGATGAAGACTTTATTTCGCTTGAGCATCTACCGTTGCATTTGCAATGACATTAACTGGAATTAAATGGCTTTGTAAATAGTTTTCATTTCTCCAATATATATATACCAATATATAAACAATAAAAATCGCTGGAAAATGTTATCATTTTCTGTACATCAAAGGATTATTGGCCATTTACATATTGACTATTGCTTATTGTGTCATAATATGGGGTTTAATCTGGATAGATTAATATACATATGATTTTACTACCACCTAATGTGATGATTTAATTTGCTGGTAAAGACTGCCTATGCTGTGCATCTTTTTTGTTAAATTTGGGCAATCATCTACACTTCAATATTGCTTATGCTTCTGGTTTTTTGTTGCTTATTACAGCATATAGATCCAAATTGTGATGAGTATCTTTTTCTCTTTCCTTTATTTCTTCATTATGTGTTATGAACTCTTGTTTCAAGTTTCAGGAACAGGAGGTTGAGGTTAGTTTGGTTTCTGAGATGCTTAAAGACCACTTGAGATTGGTATGGGGTCATTTCTTATGCTGTGAACATTTTTTTGACATGAAATAGCAAAAAAGGCAGCGAAAAGATAAAAAAAGAAGGGATACCATCTGGAAAAGGGCAGTTTGAATATTTTTTTTATATGATTATGGTGTATTTGCTTATTTCTTATTGCAATTCCAAGGAAATGGGCATTGATTCAGTATTGTAGTTTTTAGTATAAGATGATACGTCATCTTATATGGAATTTTCGGATGAGTTATTGTACATGTGTGTATCATATGAATCGTATTGAATCGTTGTCTAAGTGTGTATTGTCCAATGTATAAACATGTAAATTTACTGTATTTGTACAAATATATGAGATTGTGTGTGATCTTGGTGAGTGCAACAACTACCAATATAGCCTGTTAGTTGGAATTTTGCAAGATCACAATGATGATAGTAACATGGTTTGTATTTTGGAGATATTTTGTGTTTCATTTTATGCTCCACCATTCACAACTTGCCAATGTATTTGTTTTACTTTCATTATAAAATAAACAAATTTAAAAATGAAAAATAATAAAACATATGGCAAGTTGTGATTTGTGGAACATAAAGCGAAATACAAAAGGTGAGACAAAAGATTTGTATTAGTTGGACATGATGAATGATTATGAATGTGATGAGAAAGAATAGTATTTTAAATTATACAATGTGCTATTACGTAAGGAAAAAAAGCATTTGAAATTGATCAATTTTATGATTTAGATTAAAAATTTTACAAATCTAAAGTGCATAGTGTCCCATCATTATAAGATTTTCAATAATGTCGAATTATATCCGAAAAATAAAATCGTAACAAGTAATTACCATTTTGATCCCTAACGTATATATTTTGTCAATTTGATTTGTAATGTTTATCAGTTTAGTTCTATGTCAAAATAGTTTTTATAGTGTTGGATGGAAAGTGCTAGTTAACAGCCAAAATAAAAAAATAAAAAAACTTTTTCTGCCACCTAGGATGTTATATGGTTTTACCTAAAAATGACCAACATCAATCCACGTACAATTGTGTAAATTTATAAATTTACTACAATAAAGTATTTTCTCTCACTCCATATCTTTAAGAAATCAGTTGACAGTAGTGATATGATTTTTTTGGGATGAGCTTCAAGTTGAAGCTCAACTGTGGAGGTATGGAGACATGATTTTGTGGATGAAGTTCAAGGTGTCAGAGATAAATAACCAAGAGCTTCATGAGATAATCTAATCCAAGTGTACCCATATCTGATTTCAAACTTTAAATCTTCTCTACCCACTCTAAGAAGAAGATCCGTAGTAGGTATGATCAATGGAGAGCCACACATGTTGATTTTCTTCTTTGGTGCTATTTTTTCTTTGGTGAATGTCTTAATCAAGTTATTCTTCTTGTGATTAATTGCTTGATGTGGTGTTTAAGAGGTTAATTGAGGCAATTGAAGATTATGAGAGATCATCAACTCTGGAGCTTAAACTTCCCTTTTTTCACGAACTTATTGCTTGATTTAGACATATATTTCCTTGTTTACATAAACGAAAATTTAAGATTGTAGGAGATAACACAGAGGACTTTGATAGATTAATAGGGTAATAACAGTTTACCCACCTATGTTAGGTTTGTTATCGTTTTGCCAAATTATGACAAAAAAGTTAGGGTTTTCTAAAATCAAGAACAATGAAACATTAGTATCAAATTTTTATTGTTTTGGTTAACTGAAACTTTTATGAAAAAAAAAAAAAACTAAGAATTACAAAATCTGGGGTAAACAATGCCCCAAGCATCAACTAAAAGCTGGTACAAAATAGAAGAAGGGGGATTGGAGGGAAATACAACAAAATAATTTGATAAATTCCCTTCCTTTGCCAAAAGATCCACGCAATGATTTCCTTCGTAGTAAGATATTTGATCGAAGGAGTGAGAGGAAGGGGAGTTGTTAATGAGGATGGGGGATGGTCAAAGGAAGTTTTTGGGAGATGAAGGACATTGGCCTCTTCAAAAAGGGTTTTCCAAAGAGGGTTACAGTGGACTCTATCAGGGGCATGACAAGGTTGGAGTCTCTTTTATTTGACCAAGTAAAGCAAAGTCCATTGAAGCCCGGGTCCAAGAGATTGAAATTATTGAGGAAGTTGTTGAACGTCTATGGTTTGGGGGGGTGTTCAAGATGGGGAGGGAGTGAGAGGGGGCAAAGGAGGAGAGGTCATTCAATAAGGATATCCGATTGTTCAAGATGGATAAATGGCAGTAAATAACAAATTAGAAGAAGAATTGGAGGCATTCACCTGCACAAAGATGTGGATTGATTGGTCATTTATAGAGAGAATGTCAAGGGTGATGTCACGAGCATTCCACAAAATCCAGATGCAGCCTCTAGAGCCATCAGCATCCGAGCGACAAACATTGTCAAAGCCAAGAGAAGAGCTAACAGAGTCTGCCCTTTGGCCAGAAATGCGGGTCTCCAAAATAATGGCAATGGAGGGACAGTGGGAGCAGACCATATCAGTGAAATTTCTACAAAAGTTTGGGTTGCCAGCACCCGTACAATTCCAAACTAGTATCTTCACTGAGAGGAAGTTAAAAGGATTGGTCATGTCATCATGTGGGCATGACCGGTCATCCATTCTGTTGGCAGAGGGGCCAAGAGGTTGCGAGGTTGTGTGTTCAGAGTGAGGCGTAAGGTTATGAGATCCATTGGGGTGTTCAGCATGGTGTTGGTGGAAAGTCTGAAGCAGAGTACACTGTGCTGTACTGATATGATTGTCACAGCTTCCTCCCTCTACATGATTGTCACAGCTTTCTAGATTGAGATATGCTGTCAAAGCTTCACAGGTTTGGCAGCGTTCCACCCTAAAAGCCTCCACTGGTTGCTCCGGTGACTTACATGGTGAGGGGCTTCTCTGTGGAGAATTTCAACACCTTCTCAAACAGTAACCCAAAGAATAATACCAATCCCCAAAAATGATGTTGTTTCATCCTTGCACATTGAAGTCCCTATTAGGAAAGACCTCGGTTCCCTAAGACGTCACTATTTCCATCCTCGTCCCCAAGCTCTCAAGTTCAACATTGAATTCCCTCTTGAATTTGCTTCAAAAACTGTGAATGAGAAAGAGACACCGCATACTGATAGAGAAAGATATGTGTATGTGTCACATTACTTAATAGAATTGGGATTGTAGAATTTGTGGTTGCTAATTAAGTCCCCTTGATGGACTTTTTGAATTCCCAACTACCCATTCAGCAATTCATCTAGCTTGGAAATGTCAATGATAAGAGTTGCTGCTACATACAGTAGGCACACTGATTTAAGCTATTCCACTTGCTGCATTTGAAAAATGTAGCTAGTAAGAGTATACCCCAAAGACAACCAATGAAAATTTGTTGTCTTCCTGTTTTAGTAATCAATATATTACTTCCATTTTTAAATGAACATTTCAGATTTGGTTCCAACTTCCAAGTTTGTCTAAATCAAAATAAATTGACATCTCAAGTAAAAAATCATGAACAAACAAAGATCATTAAGTCGCTTGAATATTCAGAAAATGTACAATATGATTACCTCTACAGCATTTTAACTTTGATATGTGATCTTCAAGGAATTTGATCTGAGAGAGCCCAATCTTCACAAGTTTTTAGGGGCTCAACATGCTGATTAGGAGTTATAAATGCAAAATATATATTAATCATCCTACCTGTTAATCCAAAAGGAAACTAGATCTGAACTTGAGCATTGCTGATAAAAAAATAGTACTCACCTTCAGCAATTTAGGCAAAAGAAGCAAATATTCACGAAGACACTTTCAAGCATAAAAATCATGGTGCTGGAAAATCTGTTTAAGAAAAAATATTATTAGATATACATCAAGGATTACTTACTCTCAACATACAAACAAACAACATAGTATTTGACAATACAAGGCTATATCTATCTCAAAGATATATGCATATACAACTTTATGCTTATAAATTGGACAATCAAATCCTAAAAAATTCCTTTTTGATAGAGAAAAAGAAACCTATATTTAAATGAAGGCCAAGCCTCATCTATGTTTGTTGCAGTCTAAATAGTTATGCATTTTGTGCTAATTATGTTCAAGAACTTGAGAATATTCATCAATATATCAAGGAGAATGTTGGTGCACTTGGCATTTTGAAATTTTATGACATATTTTGGATATATAAGTAACATAGAAGCCTTAATGAATTCAAAATTAACGTTAGAATTATGATCTTGATAAGATACCTTTAGCAAGTCAAAAATGATTAAGAGCATGCAAAATCATTAGCACCATTTATATACTCAAGGTAATGAAGACTCAAACCAAAGCTTATTAATTTTGAATATCCTGATACAAGGACCTACAAGTAAGAATCCAATCAAAGACTGAATCTAGCATTATGTATTGAGTGCATAATAATAACGAAACCTGAACATTGTTGTCCCATTCTTTCATGTCATCCAGAATTTTCTCTAGTGCTCAAAATTGTTCCAGTAGCATTTTTAAGAAAGCTAGTAGTCCCATCCTTGAGCTGTACCACTGCCTTCAAAACTTAGAATCCCAATCCTAAGTGATGCTCTACCATAAAAGATTGATAAATGTTAAGCATCTAAAAATAGATTTGATGAACTAATAATTATTGCAAATGAAGGAAATATACCTTTTTGAAAGATCCTGCAATAAAAAATTCACCATATCAATCATTAATCACTCCTTCATAGAACCACCCACAATTTTTTTATTTTTTTTTATTTTTTTTATTTCTGTTTGATAAAGAAAAAGAATTAGATGGAATCATAAAATCATAATGCAGAAAGCAATAGTCAAGAATGCTGAAAGCCGCAAGTTCCCAGAGAAAAGTAAAAAAAAAAAAATTCTAAAATTCCCTAGCCATTGACTGCCTAAAAGCTAAAATCAACTTAATCAAAATAAATAATCCAAATTAATTTTTGAGAAAATATCTTGAGACTTTATGTTTAAACTTTGAGTTTAGGTAGCAAGAAAAAGAACAAGGGCCACAGGTATGACACTGAAGACACATACTAACATGACCAGATAATGGGAAAATAAGGCACAACACTAACATTAATTTGTTTCTATATGTGTGTTCTTAACACATTTTCATAATAATATTAACAAGGTACCTAAATGTTCAAAATGAGTATGAAACACCCTTGAACATTTAGACCCCAAATTACAAATTATCAATTCAAGCTTATTATCAAACAGTTAATGTACAGAACATGAACATAGGCCAAATATAGAATTGATAAACTATCTAAGCCAAATATAAATACATCTACAGCAGTAAATATAAGGCAAAGATAAAGAAAAGGAAGATGCAAACATACAGACAACACACAATGTGTTATCGAATAGGAAATCGAAGCCCTCAGCATAAAACCTCTCCGCCGCCCTCTAAGCGGTGAATAATCCACTAAAGAATGTAGTTGGGATACACAAACAGCAATAGACCCTCCAAACCTAATCTACCCAAGTACCTAAGCCCTCCAAGCTTCTTACTCCAACAAGCTTGCGCCGAACTTTTTTCTTCTCTAGCTTACCGGACTTCGCTAGTAGACCATAGCATCAATCAATGTGAATTGGTTCCTTCCTAACTGCTTCCCAAAGCACCAAATAAACTTTCTCACGGATATGGATATGATGAGAAAATGATTTGGCTAAAGAACTCTCAAGGATTTGACAATGGAGAGGAAGAGAGTAGAGGAATTTGAAGAGTCTTTAAGGTAAAGATTGTGGATGAATTAATCTTATTTTTCTCTAGGGTTTCTCTCACAAAATTCTCTCTGGAAGTTCTTTACAATTGGTGAGTATAAAGGTCTATATATAGTAGGGTGAGAAAGGAATGCAAAGAATCAGTTTTTCCCAAACAGAATGGTTTGGCAACTTGGCCTCGCGACTAGTCTGAGTCGCGAGTTCCAGCCGCGAGTTAACGGCCTGGCCAGCCTGGAACTTTTGTCTTGTAGTGAGACAGCTGGCATGACCCTTTACCTCCCCAGTGTATTTCTCACGTGCCTGCAGTTGGCGGCTCCCAGTCACGAGTCACCCTCGAGTCTTAACCGCGAAACTCTGCATCTTTGCACAATCTTGAGCATTTCTTCGCATCTTCTCACACATTACCCTTACAAGAATCCTACCTAAATACAGGATTACTAATTGCTAAAATACAAGCAAATTTGGCACGGAATAAAACCAACAAGATGGTTGATTAAATTCAACCTTACAGTACCTAAGTGTGTGTTTGCGATCAATTAAGCTAATAATTAGCTTCTATTATATTATTAAATAGAGGCTATCAAAGGCAATCAGGGATGACCTCATTGATGCTAAAATCTAAAGAAAAATTTTAACAGCATTTTAAATCATACCTTTCCTAACTGTCAAGATATGCATTGCTATGGATATGAAACTGCATCATCTTTTAAAGCAATTACCTCACTTCATTATCACAAGCAGTGGCCCTAGGCTGGATGTAGGAAAAGCAATTTTAAGAACTAAGAACAAATATACTCCCTTCTTGCTGTGATAACAGTCAACATCCATTTTTAACCCAATATATTTGTCCCTTGTCAAAGTCAAACAATATTTACTTTCATATAAACATCATCTTTTCACATTAGTTACATGATATACATTGCATTTTATGCAAATTTAAATGTAGAAATTGGGACAAGATTGGAGTTTATGTATGATACATAACTGGGAACACTTATTGCATTTTCCATAAACTGTATTAGACAAATTCAAAAGTTTAAATACAGAGAAAAAAGGCCATCTAAACAGCTATTTTATTATTTAAACAGACAAGTGACTCAAAAATAAGGTTTTACCTGGATCTCCAAGAGGTTAAGAACTGCAGAACCTGCAAAAAGATCAGCTGAAGGTTTCTGTATTCGGTGGACAATACTTGCATAGATCCATCATGGGCTGCAACTCATGATGAAAATCCCTTCAGTAAAAATCTTAAGAATGATTGTACAGATTCACAAAATATCAAACCTGACAGTGAGACCACAGTCCTTGTATGGTAAGTCTTCCCACTTGAAACTGGTGCCTAAGCTGTGCCACCCTAGCCTAGTAACTCTAATAAGAAATTCTGAAGTGTAATTTAACAGAGAATCATTTGGGAATGGCATAAAAAATATATTTATATATATATATATACATATTTTTTTTTTTTTTAAAGGCAGTGAACTGAAAAATCATAGTCGAAATAACATGGATTGCTTGAACTGTTCAAGTAGATGCATTAGTATTTTCAATAGGGAGGGAGCATTAATACGTATAAGTACCGGATATTTTCTTTTTGCTAAGTATGTAACTGATATTTAAACTTAATCATTGGTTACAACAGGTGCAAAATTAACAAAAGGAGATAGGAAATGCCAAAGGTGACCTCTTCTTCCCAGTAATTTTTATGTATAAGACAGTTAAAGACATGAATATTGTTTGAACAGGATATAAAAGCATAGCTATTTGCTCATAAACATTGTTTGCCTTCTTCACTTCAAGACATTCCAATAATAGGGTGAATTTTTAATATTGTATTTCTATAAATCAGCAACTCAAAGTGAAATTAGTAAGAGGGTGGCAAAGAACCAAGGAAGATTACAATCACCAAAGTAAAATTGGAGATAATCCTATTAATTTATTCACAAAAGATATGCATGTTGGTGAAACATGAAATGGCTACAGAGCTATAGTCTTTAAATGGATAGAAGACTTGTTCATGGTTGCAGACACTGCTAGAACCTTTGTTTTTTGGTATAGAGATTCATTATAAAGTCCACAAAATAAGGACATCAAATACCAAAGAAAAGACTTACATATGTACTCAGTTACAATTAATGGAACTTATTCTTGAAAATCCGTGACAATTTCTACTAGTGGCAGTGTCATGTTTATATTGTGAATATCCACAAAAAGATTAAGAAGGAAGTAAAAGCTTGGCTGAAACAACCAGCCATGGACATGAACCTTCTCTATTTTTTTCAAAAGAAGCTTGGATCCCCTGTATTTCCTTCTCCTGCTCTTGCAACTTGACTCCAACAGGATTGGTTGCCAGTTGGGACACTCTCTAAAGGTCTACACATGCTTATCCTACTGCCGTCAAGGCTTTTCATTGTTTTTTGAACTGTTAGTTACCCTGCACAATGAAATCAAACTTTTACAATACAAGACCACATTAGTGGCAGAAAAAGGCCATTTCTTCACTGTTGTCTTGTTTCTATAAGTCCAGATAGACCATAAAATGGAGAAAAAAGACAATAAAAGCTGAATGAAATAAAGTAAGGCTGAATTAAATCATTTCTAATGTACAGATCAAAAAGTTGATTAACCTTCAATCACCTAGCTCTTCAGCACATTCCTCATACTCACTTGACTCTTCACAGTTAGAGTTACCCTGGGTCATAGATTCTGTGAGTTTTTCAATCCTTTTTGGGTGAGGTTCGTAATTAGAGCTTGCAGCCCCTTCATAGTCATCACGGGTTTGCTTGGCTTTGTAACTTTCCGCTGTCGCCGCCATTGAATTGTCGAAATTATGATGGGTGATGCGGTTATTGCTTCTCTCAGCCATAGTTCTTTTGAGATCTTCAATGTCTTTCTTGTATACCATTCGCAATCCACATTTCTTTACCATGATTGGGATTAATTCCTTCATCAAGCCCCGACAATGGGTTTGAATTTCAACTCCAATCTGACAGAATCCATTTGCATCGCATTGCCACAATGGTTTTATATTTATGTCTTCCCACTCGTAAAATTTAGGAAGCAAATAAAGTAGCCAAATGTGATCTAATAAAGGAACAATTTTTGGATTGGCTGGTGCTAAGTTAATTTTTTTTCCGTTGACTATCAACCAACAGCTAAGTGAACAGCTTTCAAGGATTTGGTGATTTGAATGAGAAGAACATACAACGCAAATGGCAATCCCGATGCACTCATTACACAAAAGAGAATAAGGTTCTTGTATACTAACTTCATCCCCAATACTTTGATGCCTAAACCACTTTTGGAATTTCACTTCCAGGAATAACAATTTCATAAATGGAGCGAAGAAAGAGTCCCTGAAACATACCATGCATGCTATTTAGAACACAAAGAGAGAGAGAGAGAGAGAGAGAGAGACCTGAAGGGACTTTATTATCGCTGTAAAAAACATATCAATGAAGACTTGATTCTCAGCTAGTTTACGGCAATTCGAAAGAAAGAGGCCCTTCAATGACAGATCTGGTAGTGTTTCCAATGATAGATCTGGTAGCATGTCCAATGAGGTACAACCAAATCCAAAAATATTTATAATATTTAATGGAGGCTTTGGCAATGATTGAAGACTCATGCAATTGTTCACCTTCAAGCATTTCAGAATAGATAGTTGAGTGATGCTTTCTGGAAGGCAACTAAAATTATTTCCACTTAGACATAAATTTTCTAAAGAGAATAAGCAACAAATATCATTAGGGATTGCATTGAGATTGCAATAACTTAGATTTAGTCTTGTCAAAGAACACAAACTCAATAAAGAAGTCGATAACAGGCCCATCCGATTGGGACTTCTTTGATTAAATCCACCGAAAACTAGTCTTTTAAGAGTTTGAAAAAGAGCATTAGAATAAGGCATAAGTCCTGTAGCAATTCCACTCATATCAATCTCCTCTACACTTTTCTCAGTCACCAAGTTTTCTAGTAGCTTTAAGCATCCGGAAAGATTGAGATCTTTAAGCCACTTCATATTAAAAAAGGTACTAGGAAGAGATATGAGATTTTTGCAATCTCTTACATTCAATGAAACAAGGCCAGTCAAATTCTCAATTGATGTTGGTAATTTTGTAATAGCAGTGCCATCCAAGTAAAGCTCTAATACACTTATCATATTTTCTCCAAACTCTGGAATTCTTTTTAAATTCGAGCAACCAGAAAAAATAAGGATCTCAAGACACTCAATTTCAAACTTGCTTGGAAGACTTCTGAGGTTTTTGCAACCTTTTAGGTTAAGAAAAGTGAGTTTTTGATGAACACCAATTGATGGGTGCAAGGAACGTAAATTTATACAACCCTTAAGAACCAATTTCTCAAGATTTGGGATTTTATTAAAGTCACGAGTTTCAATCAATTTTAGTGATTTCTTCAATTTGATGAACTTCAAACTATCAAAAGACTGTAAAAATCCAAAAAGGAAAATAAAAAAATTAGCTTCAACAAAATCATATGGTTTAATGAAAACTTAAAATTAAAGTTGTATAAGGTACCTAAATTACCTTTAGTTGGAAACTTGGTGGAAAATATTTTGAAGGGTATTCACTCCAGTCAAGAAATCTCAAGGCATTAGGAAGATATTTGGGCTTGTGCAAAAGGTGAACGTTGTCAAATATGAGCAATTTAAGATCATGAACCTTTGAAAAGGATTCAGGATTCCAATATGCCTCTTTTGGTTTATGCAATGCCTCTTTTTGTTTATGCAACTTTAAGACTATGCCTTGAATTGCATTTGTTCCCTAGTAATCATGAAGAGAACAGATTAGTAAATTGCAAAATGTAAGATTACTAAAACTACTCTAAGTTTACTCTTTTAAAACTTAAATACAAATACAATACCATAGGTGCAGTTCATTAGGTTTCCCAATAAAATTCGAACTCATAGTTGAATTTAGTTTTATTATCCTTGAAAATGATAACATTGTATTTTATTGGTCAATTCAAGCAAGCGAGTGAATTTCATTTGGGAAACTAATATATTGAACCTAAAGTATTGTATTGAAGTTTTCACCTCAAATAATATAATAGGATACATGATCTAGTTTTCTAAATAACTGCTTACCGTATTTTTTGCCAGTACATCGTTAATGTCCTTAAACAGCCAAAGTTTGCTACGTTTTCTCGGCTCTTTAGGACACTCTTCATAAACTATGTTCTTGCCCATTTCTTGAAGCAAATCATGCATCCACAAGGTACAACCCCGGAATTTAACAAGAGATTTATCAAAAAGAACCCCCAATCCAATATCTGGAAAAAGGTCAAGATAATTTAATATTTCTACTACATCTTTCTTCTCCTCATGATTAAAGAAACAAGCAATATTTAGGAATATTTCCTTCTCTGTTTCATGTAGTCCTTCAAAACTTATTCTAAGTACTTGGAGAATGCCTTTTTCAGGAAACTGTTTTAGCCTATTTAAAGTACTTTTCCATTGATGGATACTTCTACCAAACAAAAAAGAACCCAAAATCTCAATAGCTAAAGGAAGGTCATTAGCATAATATACAAAATCTCTGGACAACTCTAGATAATCTTTAGGTGGATGATCTTTTTTAAATGCTTTCAAACTCAAAAGATGAAGAGATTCACCATGAGTCAATCCATTAGCCTCATATATTTCATCTACTCCAAGGGTCTGTAGCAAATGCTTATCTCTTGTTGTTATGATAACTCTACTACCTAAACCAAACCAAATATGATCCCCTGCTAACTTGTTTAATTAGTCTAACTGATCTACATCATCAAGAATGAGAAGAATTTTTTTATGACGTAACCTGTTCTTGATCACAAAAACTCCTTCATTAACATCTTCTACCCTTATATTTTCATTCAAAATTTGAAGAATGAGTTGTTCTTGTAATCGAACTAAACCATCTTTTTCACAAACTCCCCTAACATTAGCAAGAAAACAACAACCTTCAAACTTATTTGAAACCATACAAAACATAACTCTAGCAAGAGTTGTTTTGCCTATTCCTCCCATCCCCCAAATCCCTACCATGCGAACATTGTTTGACCCTAAATCCAAACATGACTCCAATTTCTTCGCTCGAGAATTTATTCCTACTAGGTTTTTGGTATATTCTGAGAATGCATAACTCAATTTATGCCACAATTCTCCCACAATGTTCTGGATAATTTGTGACTCGGGCCTGCAATGAAGAAACAAAAATATGTAGTTAGTATAAACCATAATAAACACATTAATAAAAGGTAGAAAATCCAATTTTCTATTATGCTAATTGAAAATTGATTAGCTCAAGACAAAACTTGAAAGAACTACAGATATGTATTTAGGTCTACATAATGTTCAAAACAATGCTATATATGAGGTGGGTGTTATGTGAATATTTGAAAGAAAGAAATGACAAATTGGATTACCTATCTTGTACAAGCCATCCTTTGAGATTGGCTACTTCTTTCAAAGTAGTTCTCCATGCTTGCACCTTCTCTATGCAATCCTTGAAATGTTCTTCATGTTTAGCAAAAGCTTGGGCAAAAGTACCAATTTGTTTTCGTATAGTAGATGGATCCACATCATAAAAAATTGGTAGAACCGTCATTTTCATCTCTTTCATGCACCCAATGATCTTTACAAGTTCATCCAAACACCATGTAGAAGATGCATAGTTTCTTGAAAGAATGACAATTGCAAACCTTGATCTTTCTATTGCTTTCAAAAGCTCTGATGAAATAGACTTTCCTGTCTCAAGTTTTTCCTCGTCTCTAAAGGTGAAAATGCCCTTTTGTTTTAAGGCGACATATAAATGGTCAATAAATCTATTGCGTGTGTCCTCACCTCTAAAGCTGAGAAAGACATCATATTTCCATTGTGGTGTTGAGGAAGAAACTGATGATGAAGATGAGGTAGTTTGAGTGCTAATGGCAGCCATTAGAAATATATTGGCAAATCTTGAACTACAATAAAGATTAAGAAAAAAGTAGATTCAATTAAGTTTAAAAGAGAAATTAAAAGGAAAAAAAAATGAGAAGAAGAGAACGATTTGATGTGGAGGAATACATCTTCTGTTTTCAGTCAAGTCAACAAATCTTTTTTCTTTTTTAAACAAAGTAGGCATGCAAGTGCCCTTTACATCCAATAATCGACCCTGCAAACTTACAATTATATAATTGTATTTATCACTACAAAATAAACTCTGCCAATGCATGCTGCATACACTCATTGTATCCTCACACCATTGATCAATCACCTCCAAAAAAACACATCCTTTTAGTTTCCCAAAAAGAATATTTCATCTATTCCAAATTCTTTGCCCTCTAGTAGTCCCATAAGGTAGTCCTCTATTTTAAAGTCAATAAATAAATTTCTCAACTTCCCTTTATTTTACCTTTATAATTAAAGACAATGCATTATTTTCTGTAAAAACAAAAAATACATAGCATTAAATGTTATTCTCTTAAAAAGTCACATTTTTTAATAGGACCAACAACATAGAATTGAGGTAATAGAAATTTGATCCATTTTACAATGATTCCCTAACATACCAACAATTAGATGTAACATAATCATAAAAATATTAAGAGAAAAACATTTGTAATTTAATATTTGGTATAAGAGGAGAATAAGTATGGACTCATTTTATTGAGTTGTTTGTTACATTAGTCAAATGAGAGTCTATTTAGATACCACTTATTTTACTGAAACTGAAAATTTATTATTGAAAATACTATAAATAAAGGTAAAAAAAACTGAAATAGTACGGTAGGACTCATAAATAGTATAAAAAAATGGAGCTCATGAATAGTTACAAAAATAAGCTTGAGCACTGAAATAATTTTCATTTTCCATCGGTAAAAAATAAAAAAATAAAAAATCTAAAAAGATAGAATGAATAAGCAAATTAAAGAAAGCTATTGGGGTCATGCCACTTAACTTCTTCATCAATGAGCCTATAGAATTAGAGTCCCACCTATATTGGCAAGAATTTATGTTTTCTAGTGCTAGCAACTCCCCGGACATGTGGGATTGCTTGCCAGACCAATTCCCCTATTGGGAATTCTCTATTTCTAACCAAATGATTCTAGCTCTCGACCATCTTTTCAAGATGTCTAGCACAAGGTTAATCGGGTACTTACAGGCTCAGCTATTATTGAAGCTTCAACCTAAGACCTTGAGATCGCACCAACATTTCTTCTTATTCTTCTTCTCAGTCTCACTCGCCCCTTATCTCACTGCATTTGAGCCGACTGCTGTTTTGTATTCTCTCTCTCTCTCTGCGTTTTTTCCTTTGCACTCTAAGTGTACGTTTGGCTTGCACTTTTTTGCGTCTGCGTCTGCGTTTTCACCCTTTTTTTTTTTTTTTTCACGTGTTCCTAGCCATACTTTTACTGTAGCAGTACTGTAGCAGCTACTGTTCATTGAACAGTAGCCGCAAAGTTTGACTTTTCAGCACAAAAATTACTGTTCACGGACCCATAAATTTAACTTTTCAGCAACTTTTTCATTAAAAATGAGTCCCACGATACTATTCACACATTTAAAAATTATTTTACTACAGTGTTTTTCAGTTTTCAGTTTTCAGTTGTATCCAAATGGACCCTAAGTCTTCTGGTCTAATTTACATTTTCTGTCACTCACTAAATACAAGCTGTCAACCACTTTTTTTTTTTTTTTTTTTATTGGGTGTAATCAATTTTTCAATGCTTTGTACGACCACTCTTCTAGCTTTTGTGTTTATTTTTTATTTTTAAATTTTTCATAAATGGTTGAATATTCAAATGGGCTTTAGAATAAAACAATTTAGTGGGTAGCCAAATGGGCTTGAGCATGACTTAAGATAACTTAGACATAAGCTGTCAAAAAAAGATTAGAAGAGTAAAATATTGAGCTTTAACAAAAAAATAATTTAGGTTTGCTCAAGATTTAATATTTCTTATTTTGCCTTATGAAATTTATGATATAAAAAAGACATTTGAAAAATATATCTTTATATTTATTTGGACTATTTAAGTTCATTTTTCTACTTTTATTAATTTAATATATTTATTTATATTTTAAATAATTATTAAATTAATTATGACGTCATCACGGTTTGACTTCGATTCAATCTCAAAAACCTTGAACATTTCCTTTTTACAGTTCATTAAACAATCTGGATTTTAAAACTATAAAATGTATAAACTACCTTTTAACATTAAATTTTCTCCAAAAAAAAAAGGGCAAGTTAGATGATGAAAGAATTTTTTTTTTTTTTTAATCAAGAAATTTATTTTAAAAAATTTCAACAGTAATACTAATTTTTTTTAGGAGAAGATATTAGTTTTGTTTAAGTAGATTTTCATGTCTAATGGACTCTCAGCTCTCTGCCCTTTCATGCGCTGAAGTGAAAGTTTAAGGTGGTGGAGCCTATTTTGGTTTAGAACCGTTGATAATGGACGAATCTGCCTTGGATCATGGCACAAGACCAAGTGGTGACTAAAATGGGTAAAATGGAAAACTCATTTTTTTGAAATAGGTAAAAATGGAAAACTGGCACAATAATTTTTTTTTTTTTTTTTTAGATTTTTGAACTGAAGTACCGTGTAAATTAATACAAGTCATAATCACATTACTTTGTTTTTATCCCGCTCCCCTCTCTCTCTCTCTCACGCTTCACAGCTCAGGTATGACAGATTTCTGGCTCTCACTCACATACTCTAGCGCATCAACATTTGATTTATTTTGGTTACCTAGTTGAGAGAATTTATAAATTTTACTTTTCTCTCCTTTTTCAATTTATAATAGAAATATAATTATAAATTTATACTTTTATTTTTCATCTTTTCATTTTTCTTTTTAACCAAACAAATGAGTTTTTTATCTTTCTACTTTTTCATCCTTCTAACTAAACACACATAAGAGAAAACTCAAATCCCTTCTATACTCTCATTTTTTATCACTCTTTTATTTTAAATCATCCCAATTTTCTAACCCTCAATTCAAACGAACCTGAGAGATAACTTTTTCTTCTTGTTGTGCTAAGCCTATATTATGGACTGTCATTGGAACCACCCAAACCATTTGTTTGATTGGCATTGTGCCACTGTCTTTTGAGATGGACAACATAGACTCTCAAACCATGGAAAAAACAAAAGATTTGAGATCCAAAGCACACTCGGCCCAACTAACACCCAGTCCCTTACAACTTAAAACCCACCCAATACTGACAAACAGATAAAGGCCATGAAAGCTCTCTACCAAAACCATCACACAAGCAATCCAAGGTCCAAATCCATACTCACGACCCAAACCCACAACAAAACTACTCCATTCAGCAACAAGTTGTTAAAGCCTTAAACAATCTAGTAGGATTTTTGTTAAGGCTAAATTCCAAGATAGATATTTCCTTGTAATGAAAAATTTAATTGTATTCGTTAAAAACTTTTATTTGTAATCGTTCCGTGTAATTGAGGAACAAAGTCATCAATAAGCTCAATATGAAATTAGCTAAACTTCATTCTCTCTTTGGACCATTTTGCATGAGACCTCAAACCTTAATACAAATTAGACTCCAAGCCATAATTTATTAAAAAGAATACAATCATAGTACTAAATTTAAACTTAAAACTGACTAAACTTTAATCATGGAAACCATATTTCCAATCATAACTAAAAAAGTGATGTTCTCCAATACTAATAGAAATTGCATAAGAAATAAAGTTAGGAAATTTAAAATCTTTTTTTGACATTTCATTTAACCTTATATAAATTTTAAAATCTTCAAATACTGGTACTTTTTGAAAAACTAATTAACGATGTTACCTCTCATTTAACGTCTTTATTATGCAAATCATCGGTTAGTAAGTATATAATGGTAAGAAGTGTTATAAATGAGATCATTAAAAAATAAAAGATAAAATTAATTAGCAACTATCATTATGGAGTAATAGTCTATGGTTTAGCTCATCTAATGAAGTGGAATATATATATATATATAGCTTACTTAAAGGTATATGTAAAGATTCACATTTTAGATATGTGTGTGTGTGTGTAAAGATTTTTAAAAAAAAATTTACATGTAAGGTTTTATATATATATATATATATAATGAGATCATCAAAAAAATATTATCACGCACAACACATGGGTTTGCGACTAGTTAAGTAATAATAACAAGAACGAATAATTAATATAACATAGTTGGGTCCAAATTCATAAGTTTATGCTTTTCAGTTAAATGGTATCCCAGCACATTTCAATTGGAGTCTCCAAGGTGTTATATTATGTAATTGCTTCGTAACTTTTAAGATTGGGTATTGGAAGCAAAGAGACATAGTCACATGCAAGCTTGCACATATATAATAAGGGGGTTCTCTCTAAACAACTTGATTGTTCTTTCACGAATTGAAGATGACAAGAACTGTTTTGCACTATTTATTATATCATCAGATTGAAAATGTAATCTTTAAATTCAATGGATTTCTATTGTGTTATAAATAAATTATGACTTTGCTAATGGATTTGCACCATGAGTTGAGCTATGCCTAGAAAGGGCTTCTGTAAGTTCACTAGTGATTTTGCTTAGTACTTGCTCAAAATCATTTTTCCATTGGTGTGCATAAACAGAATGAAAGTATGCTAAATTAAACCTCTAGTAAAACATGAGTTAGCCCTGGAAAAATTGGACTCTTGGCCCATCAATCGAACTGTCAAATAGTTGGATCTAGGTCCATGGTGTGAAGAAATGAATAAACCCTTGAACTAAATAGTAAATAGTTTGTGGAAGTAGGCAGAATGTCGGAAACCAAACCGATCAGGTCTAGACATTATATGCATTGGGTTAAATTTAATACATATAAGCAAACAACTATATTTACTAATGGCAGCATTCTAGAGACTTCTGAATGCAAAACACTGCAGTCCAAAAGGTTTAGTTCTGCATCAGAGAGTCAGAGTTGCATCAACAGCAAGGAAGTTTTAAGCTAGGAACTCAATGGGTTCAGCCAGACAAACTCAATTCCAAAAATATAATCCTTGTATTATTTTAAAATATAAATGCTCTAAGAGAATGACAGTGATTCGTATGAATAAACTTTTTCTTTTTTTGGTTCAGTGACACAAAGGAACAAAACCAGCACTAGAACGATGATGACAACAATGAGGCTCCTTGATTACTCATTGAAGCTATTGGAAATAAGTTGGTAAAGTGATAACTAGGGAAATAACTAGGGAAGAAGAATATATTTTGAAGTGGATTTTTTCCTTCAAAGAGGAAGTAAAAGAGAGAAATAAAAGAGATAGATGTGTTTGAAAAGTAATAACTTAAAGAATTGAGGACTTGCAGCAGTGGTGGTAAAGCCCAAAAGCTGCTTGAAACAACCTGGCCTTCCAACCTTTTCTTTTCCCAGACTGATTATTCTTGACTGCAAGTAATCATAATTTCCTACTAAGAAAAGAAGATGATCTAGTATTTTTACTGCACTCTTCTAGGATAAACCCTTCCCCATATATTTGGTTGTTTAAATGTTATGGGTCAAATCAACAAATATTTTTTTTTTCACTCAAAAGTAAGACCTATGAAAATTTTAATTCTTTAGGTCATCACTCTCTGCTGGCATCTTTTAGAAAAAACCATTAAAAATGAGAGCTGAGAGAAAAAAAAAAATTTCATAAAAAGCCTATTTTTGACATCAATTATATACATATACATACATATATATATATATATATATAATAAGATTATTAACAAAACAATTAGAGATAATGATTGCAAGATTGGCTGTGGAACTTGATCAAACATGCAATTGAGATTATTAAGAGATATGAAGTTGTGATTGGGGGGCATAAGGCTTAGTAACGTTCATGTACTAATTATCTATAGGAAAAAGAAAAAAAAAAAAAAAACAATTGATTAATAATTTAGAAAGAAATAGAATTGAAAATTTGGAATTTTAGTTAGTCTTTCAAAAAGCTGGTCTCTAAAAATTATGATTATCGCACAGAAATCAAGAAAGACGCTACTGTTATCCAAACATTATTTTATTATTATTATTATTTTTTTCCACTTTTCGCATTATAATAGTTAAGGGAAACAGTTTTTATTTGACAATCACACAACTGCTACAAGAGGAAAAATTCAGATATAAAACAGAGAAACACAAAAAACCCAAAAATAAAATTTATGTTTCTCCTCCTTTTCCACTGTTTTCTCATCACTCAAACAGAAATTGAACACCAACCAAATATAAATTTAATAAATAAGTAAATAACAAAACAGAGAATTCACAGAGAGTATTGAATAAGAGAAGAGAGAGGACCTTGAGGATTCGGATGGATCACGTTGTCAAGGTTGATGAGATGAAGAGAGAGACAGACAGACAGACGGTTGAAGTGGAAAATAGAGAATAGAAGAGAAATTGTGGAGAGTATAAAATGTTGATATAATTGTAAGAGTGGAGTTGCTAGAGCCTAGAGAGATACTATTTAAAGCAAAGCTGTGAACATGACAATTACCTAACAAGTGGACTAGTAGGTGGTCCAAATACGAAACTTCTTATCTTAATTATTTAAGCAAAGCAGAACATGATAATTACCCAACAAGTGGACTAGTAGGAGGTCCAATCTGTGTGGACTTTTGTGAAGGCTAAATTCCAAGATAGAAATTTCTTTGTAATGAGAAGTTTCCTTCCATGATTGTAGTTTCAGTTGAAATTGTGTGGCACAGATCTTCCATGCCATAATTGCTCTCAATTGCTTGACTTGAGAAGAGGCCAAAAAGAGAGAGTCTAGGCAAATTGTCACGCATGCTTCAGAGCTAAGGCATCATATTATTCTTTACTCTTCAGAATGTGACATATACATTAGAATAGTCGGTGGAATGGTCGAACACATGAGCTCGTTAAACAAAGTAACAGGGACCACTAGTTCACTACAACCAAATCAGTAAGACTGAATTTGAACCTTGGAGCTTGTAATGAACTGACCAAAAGCTCGTAGTTTTTCATACTTTGAAAATGTGATTATTTGGATAGACTCATCTTTATTTGTGGGTGCTCTCTGCACAAAAATCCTTACTAATGATGGTAGACTTCCTTTAAAAAAGTAATGTTACATCAATAATATTTTTGTAACAAATTTTAGGTAGCATACTGCTATTGGTAAGTAAAAAAATGATATGAACGGTGAGTCCACATTAAAATCAATCACAATCGATAACTTAGGACATGTTATGAAAATATTATGGATATAAAATTACTCTTAAAAATTAATCTTAATTCAAGTTCAGATGAGGGATCTCTATCACATAAATAAAGAGTGGGGCTATTATTAAATAAAAAAGAAAAGAAGAAGAAGGTAGCTATGTTTCATTGATTTGAAATATTTGTTACATAAAAAATGACTCTCGATGAGAGGAAAGAAAAATAATATCAATTTATATTAGTTATAGCTTTTGATAGCATAAATCTTAAATATAATAAAGTAAACAATATATATCAATTTCTATACTACAACTTTTGGAAAAGCAATTCCTAGTTAAAGTTAATTGTTTATATATTTTTCATAGCTCTCGATCATCTGTTCAAGATTTTGTCTAGCATGCACTTGAGTCCATCTGTACCTTTTTTTCACTAGGCCTAAAGTACCAATAGTAACATGGTTGGATCATTTGCATTGATATCTTCGAGTTCCACGTATACCAAATAGTTCCAAAACATTCTATAATTTGTTGTAGCTGAGCTATCTTGAAAAAACTTCGAAAGTAAAGTACGTGGAAAATCTCGGATATGTTGGGTTATTGAGGAGTAAGGCTACAACAATTATTTTTTTATTAGCTATTTATTTTTAAGACTGACAAAACTGACTTGCAGCAGTGGTTGTAAAGCACAAAAGCTGTTTGAAACGTGGCCTTCCTCCCAGAAGATTATTCTTGATCGCTAATTTTCCTAGAGCATTAGTATTAGAAAATTTTAATTCTATTCTATTTTACAATTCTAAAAAGTCATTTTATCATTATACCATACCATTTTACAATACCTCTACATTCCAAACTTCTACTTTCCTCTTTTACTCATTAAAATAATATATCTACATAATAAAATAATATATCTCAAAATTATATCTTCTCTCCCATCTCTCTCCTCTCTCTCATTTTCAGCTTTCTTCCAAATAAAATATTATTATTATTTTACAATACTTGTTATAGTGCAATTCTATGTTTAGAATTACACTGTAGCAGTATTGCGAAAAAATTTGCAATACTGCTGTCTAGCATTCTCCAATACAAATGATTTTGGTGCTTAAAATTCCAAATTTCCCTTAGATTTGGCAATGCTCTAAGAAAAGAAGATAATCTAGTATTCTATAACACTTTCCAAGAATTGTCGATCCCGGGAAAGCATTGAATGACAATTACTTATATAAAAAAATCTATTATCCTTCTGTTTAATGTCATGTTACCATGTAAATGGGAAATTATTTTTACATATATAAAAAATGTGAAATGGGAAAGTCGTACTTTATTGGTTGGTTGAATATGATTGGCCTTATGAGGATTGGTTGGTAAAAATAGGCCTGTACCATAATTGTGGAATCATATGATTAAACTCAATAAAGGTGATAATATTTGTAGTTCATGCCTTTTCTGTTATAGCTGCTCCCATACATCCTCTTGGTACAGTTTCATATGACAGTAGCTGTAAGGATACGTATTAAAGAAATATTAAAGAAACACAGACACTTATGAATATGTATATACAAGGCAGAAGTAATACAATTTAGTCAATGTATATTTTATTATTGTTTTTTTTATATATATAGTAAATTACTGATTGTCCCAAATTCTTTAGCTGCTAAGATATGGTGAATATAATTATTTAACCATTATTCTAAATCTTCCCCTCACGTGTTGGCCCATGCTCCCCCTTAATAAGTGGGGCACAACATGTGTGTTTCAACTTTTTAATGGGAGGTAGTGAGATAGGTTTTGAACTTAGGATTACTTGCTTTGATACCATGATAAATTTAACTATAATGAAAGTTTTTTTTTAGAGAGTATCAACATATAGTGTGGGTTTGGATAGGAAGGATAGTTGCGGTGTGTTTTCAGCTTCGCGTTTTCTCTTTTTCTTTTTTTTTTTTTTTTTTTTTTTTTTTGCCGCACTTGTTGACTTTGGGGGACAAAATTCACTGTGCGTGTACTGTGCGTGCACTGTTCACGCACTGTACACGCAATATTTAATATTAAAAGTGGGTCCCACAACACTATTCACACATTTAAAAATTATTTTGCTATAGTGTTTTCAGCAACAATCAGTTTTCAGCAACTTTCAGTAACAATAAGCTGTATCCAAACGGACCCATAGCGTTCACTCTTGATGATAGCTCTTCATCATCAGACCAAGATACCAATCAGTTTTTGGTGTAGGCAGGGATTGAACTCCAGATCTCTTATACAACCATCAGAGACTTTACCAGTTGAGCAAACTGTAATGAAAGTTATATATATATATATATATAACTTGTAAAAGTCAAGTCAATAAATCATTTTTTTTTTCACTCAAAAGTATGATTGGAAGTAATCAATTTTTTTTTTTTTTTTTTTTTAAAGGAAAGAACAAAGAACCAAGAAAATTTTTATTATTTGACAGACTAGAAATGCAAGTGGTCATCTCTTTCTTCTTAACATCTTCTAGGAAAAATCACTGTAAATGAGAGCTGGTAGAAAAGAACATTCATAGAAAGCCTTTTTTTGACATCAATTATACAATGTTTTTACCAATTCAAACTAACAACTATGCATCTTTAACTTCATTCAACTTTACTGAACTCATCAAGAGAGAGCTACTCTTCCATTTAAAGTTGTAACCTTTTTGGTATGGGATAGAAAAGCGGGAGAATAGAAGAAATTTAATTTTATCTCATAGTTGGAAGAATGGAAAAGTGGAAAAAAGAAAAACTTTGTTTGATTGGGGGATAGAAAGGTGGAGAGATGGAAAACTAATTTGTTTGATTAAAAAGAAAAATAAGAAGATAGAAAATATTACTGTTATAAACTCTAATGCTCCTTTCTCTTTATGGTTTTGTCTTTTTTTTATTATACCCATATGTTTCAAGGTTTTTTTTTTTTTTTTTTTTTTTTTTTTTTTGACGAAACAGAATAGGAATGCAAGTGGCCATTTCTCTCTTCCTGGCATCTTCTAGGAAAAATCACTAAAAACAAGAGCTGGGAGATAAATTTTACAATGTTTTTACCAATTCAATGTATTTTCCACTGAAAATGAGAGTTGTGGCATCTTCTAGGAAAAACCATTGAAAAATCTCTTTTTGACATCAATTATACAATGTATTTACCGGTTCAAACTAACAACTATGCTTCTTTAACTATAGGAAACAGATCAAGCAAAAGGGGATCAGTCTCCAAACACCCTTTTGTTCTTTAAAATATTTGAACAAGCCAAATTAAGTTTAGCTAGTAATTCCAGGTTAATTGTTAACCTACCATCTCAAAAAGTAATAAGTTTATGGTTCCTAATCTTCCAATTCTTCACCCGTGATCATCAATTTATTTCTCAATCTTTAAAGCTAAACTTCTAGATTTCTTATGAATTAAAAAGTGAACAAGATAAGATTGTATTGGATTTGCCAATTTGGTTGTTTACAAAGTCTGTACACAACTGCATCAATCTTTGACCTTTTGTACAAATGCCAAACCAAGTATGTACACACTAATTAAGTTCATCCCAAGTAACACGTCTAAAGAAACTAAAAAGCAAAGTCAAGAGTCTATTTGCTTTTGCCTTTTTGGTTTCTTTAGACGTGTTATATGGGACGAACTAAAAAAAAAAAAGAACAAGCAAATAGACTCTTGGCTTAGCATTTTTTTGTTTCTTTAGACGTGTTATATGAGACGAACTTAAAAATAAAATAAAAAAATAAAAAGCAAATAGACTCTTGCCTTTGCTTTTTTTGGTTTCTTCAAACGTGTTATATGGGATGAACTTAAAAAAAAAAAAAGGGCAAATAACACTCCCCTCCCTTGAGGTTTGGAAAAATGACACTCACCCCCAAACTTAAAGGAAAAAAACATTTTCCCCCCTTTGACTTTTATTTATATAAACTCTGTTAAATTGGCATTAAAAATGTTGTGCACTAACGTGTCCTTTGGTTAATAATGTATTCCCAAAATTGACTCTGAAAGTTTTTTATATTGATAAGTGACTTTGAAAATTTCAAACTCATTTTTAAACAATAAAAATTTGAAAGCTTCAGCAAATTGTTTTATTTCATAAATTTTGATTCAAAGTGTTAGAGAGAGGAGCGATTAAAAAATCTAAGAGGATCATCAAACTTTAAAAAATCAATTGGAAAGGTGCTATAAGAGACTAAAAAATCAACATAAGCAACATGTTTTATAATATGCTTTATATTCCATTACTAATATTAACAGAAGGGGGGGGGGAGTGTTATTTTTTTTAAATCTCAGGGGGGGGAGTGTTTTTCCTTTTCAAGTTTGGGGGTGAGTGTCATTTCTCTAAATCTCAAGGGAGGGGAGTGTTATTTGCCCAAAAAAAAATGCATATAGACTCTTGATTTAGCTTTTTTGGTTTCTTTAAACGTGTTACACTTACATGGGATGAACTTAATTAGTGCTATAATAACAAAATAAAGGAGGGCTATTATTAATGCAGCACCCGCTTAGATTGAATATTTATTAGTGATGTACCGTTGCTGCTCTCTTTTTTTTTTTTTTTTTTTTTTTTTTTTTTTTTTTTTTTTTTTTTTTTTTGAGAAAGTACGGTTGCTTCTTTGGGAGTAATAAAAAGCATGTCAAAAATGAGTAATATATATATATATATATATAATCGATACCTCTAAAACTCTCACAATTTTTCACGTCAACACAATATTTAAATAAAATTATTTTTGTTTAGTCCAAACTTATCTCTCTAACAAGTCTAACTTAAACTCAAATTCATTATTATCATTTTTTTTAAAACATCTCACAATTTTACACCTCAGCACAATATTTAAATAAAATTATTATTTTATTTAAATAAAATTATTTTTGTTTAGTCCAAACTTATCTCTCTAACAAGTCCAACTTAAACTCAAACCCATCATTATCATTTTTTTTAAACAAAATTATTTTTGTTTAATCAAAACTTAATAAGAAGTGAAATTCTATCTCTCTAATAATTCCAACTTAAGCATTATTTTTTAAAAAAAATCTGATTTTATATTTCTAAAACTCTCCTTCTATTTGAATTTTATGAGTTTGAATACTAGAAGCCGTGACATATGAAATCTAATTATCTTGTGTTAGGACATATGTAAATCATGTTAAGAACATATGTCAATATAGAATTGGCTAATCCTTTGATAAAATACATTTTACTTGTAATTGGGTAGATTTATGATGTGTTTAATACTTCAAGGAACAAGGTTTCAAATTCAAGTGTTAAATCTATGCAAGTCTATCCAAGAATCAAGTGAAGAAGTGCTAGATTTTAAAACTCGATAGCTAGTATCTATCGAAATTAAAAAGGTTGCTGTAGCCCAATGCTTGACAGCTGCTTGATAGATAGGATATCTATCGAGATTTAAGAAAATCAGTTTTTTAGATCTAATTTCACTCCAATCCGTGTATAGATATTTGAGCTTTCTTTTCTCACAACTTTAAACATATATAAGGATTGTTTTAATGGCCGTCACAGTGATGCAACTCAATGCAAAAGTTTTTCACAAGCATATTATGAACTGGAGATATATGCCCTAATTCATCTTTCTTTTCAAAAAGTTGTTGCGTTTGTACGCCGTAGGGTTTTGTAACCAAGGAGCTTCGTGATTTTTATCGTGTTGATGAACTGATGAATTGAAGAACTTTGCAACCAACATTCTTCTCAAGTTGGTGTGTAAGTAGCGTACTGGGATCCGCACATTAAATTGGTTAGTCACGTATTAGAAGCCATGCATTAAAAGGAGAGATTGTCACTACAGAACAAGTCCAATTGGGTATTGGGATAAGAGTTCAACTGTTGGTTGGTATAAGGTATTGGTATTCCTTTACTTGTAACCGCTTGTTGTGATAATAGTGAATTCTCAGAAGTGGTAACCTTAAAATCACTCGGTAAAGTTTTTGCCAAGTAAGTTTTCCCCATTCGAAAACAAATCACCGTGTCAACTTTATTTTCCGCTGCATATTTATTTAGTTGGTGATTTGTTTGTGCTACAGTGCTTATTGTATGCAAATTGAATTAATTAATTAACTTGGCTAATTAATTGATTAATTTATTACAAGGAGTTAATATATTGTTGGCCTATCATCTTGCCATCAAATTTTTACCACCTATCAATTTTTTGATAACATATTTTTAATTTTATTATAATAACATTACTACTTATTTCTTCTTATTTATTGTTGAATAATAGTTCTTCCCAAGTCTCTTTCCTCCTCACATGGCACAAGGTTTTTTAAGTTAGAAGTTTTACAAAACAAAAGACTACCAATGGCATCTCTTATTAACGTAAATTCTTGATTCTTTTTTGTTCTTACGAACAAGTTTGCATAGGATACAATACATATTATACATCATCAAATAAGTTTAAGTGGGAATCTAATTCAATTGTTTAGATTATAAAAAATAAAAATCTCTTAGGATATTTTTAAATTTTAAATCAAGATCGTTAATTTTTTGTATATATTTATTTTATTTTATAGATTTACAAAGCCATGATACTACTAAATTCTATTAGCTCGGAGATCTAAGTTTATCATACTCCTTTGTAATATATTATATATATAATTTCGATCTCAAGTCTCAACAACTAACTATTATCCTAGGGTAAACTTGGTGCTAGATTCAATCCACCAATAGATTGGTTTATCTAAATAATTCCATTGTGTTTTAATTTTTGAATTTTTGGTTAATTTTTTGTAACATTTGAAATTTTCATGCAGATTTCAACAATTATTAACATTGGATTATTCTTTTGAGGGTAGAACATCTTCTTCTTTTTCTTTTTCTTTTTCTTTTTTTTAATTTCTCTGTGTAGTTACATATTTTTTTTGTTTATATTTTGTTTCAATAATTTGTAAGCACCGAATTTTCTAATTCTTTAGTTTCATCTAAATTTTTGAGTTTATTTTTTGCATTATCTAAAACTATCTGGCATATTTCAACAGCATCTTTCTCTTATATATCTCTTTTGTGTGTAGTGACTGTAGTCATATATTTTTTCTATTGTTTCAATAATTCTAGGTTTAGAATCTTCTAATTTTTTTTTTTTTTTGGCATTAAGTTTAGAATCTTTTGACTTTTTGCATTAGTTTTAGCAATATCTGAACATGTTTGGTAGATTTCAACAACTATACTATGAGTTATTCTTTTGAAAATAACTAATTTTTCTCTTATATTTCTCTATTGTGTAGCCATCTATATTTTGTTTTGTTTTAACAATACTTAGGCAATGAATCTTCTGATTCGCTAATATTTTAAGCTTTATCTTCTTCATCAAATTGTAACACAAATTCAAGCCAGATAGGAGCAATTTATGCAATGGTGTAGTTTTATAATCAATTTAATATTTCATAAAATTGTTTTAGTCTACCATACAAACAAGTAAGTTCCCGTGCATTGCATGGGTTAGCGCCTAGTTATAGAATATTCCCAGAGTACTATAAATGCATACTCCTCTCTTTTTCATTCATGGTAGACCCTACCATGAATGTGAAGGGAGAGTACCATTTTTCGAACTTTAGGGGTACCTAAGAATTTCTCCTTTCAAAATAGTGGGATCCACTAATTAAATGCATGGTAGGGCCTATAGTTGTCAACACGTTATGATGGTGGCAATAGAGATGGGGGATAGTCCATTTTCATTGATTTTTTGGTCGGATTATCATATGTTGTTGTTGTGGTGGTGGTAGTTGGATGCTGTTGGGTTGCAGTGGTTGTTGTACGGTGGTGGGTGGACAGTTGATCAGCTCTCTTGTTTAGAGAGAGAGAGAGAGAGAGAGAGAGAGAGAGAGAGAGAGAGAGAGAGAGAGAGAGAGAGAGAGAGAGAGAGAGAGAGAGTGAGGGGAGGAGAGATAGATGGCTGACTTTGAGAAAAAAAAAAAATATATATATATATATATATATATTGATTTACATCGCTACAGTAACCATATATGTTTACACGGTTTCTATAGCAAACTAGTCATAGACCCGCGCAAAACATATTGTATGGATTGGGTTAAATTTAATGCATATAAGTAAACAACTACATTTACTATGGACAGTCCAAAAGGTTTAGTTGTGCATCAAAAAGTTGCATCAACAGCAAGGAAACTTTAAGTTAAGAACCCATGGGTTCAGCCAGACAAACTCAATTCCTAAAATATGAACAAAGTTTCTCTCCAAACTAGTTTGGAGAGAAACCCTACAAACTTATTATATATATTTATATTAAGTGTGAATTTTAAAAATCTAACCGTTAAATTGCATGTTCTTATTACATCCTTAATGCTTATGAAATTTCAAGAAAATCAAAGATCAATTGCTATATCATCCAATAAATGTTATAATTTTAAGTTTTTGTAATTTAAAGTTGTATATAAAAAATAAGTTAATTGATCAAATAGTAAATAATATCCAATTTGAACGAAATTTGATAGGCATGTTAAGAACATAAGGAACATGAAATTCAACGGTTAGATTTTCAAAATTCACACCCAAAAAATAAATATATGAGAAGTTTGAAGAGTTTTTCTCTAAACTAGTTTGGAGAGAAACTTTGTTCCTCAATATATTCTTTGTATTATTTAAAAATATATATGCTCCAAGAGAATGACAATGATTCATATGAATAAACATTGTTTTTTTGTACAGTGACAGAACCGAACAATAGCAGCACTAGAATGATGATGACAATAATGAGGCTCCTTGAGTACCCATTGAAGCGATTGACAATATGTTGATAAAGTGATTACTAGGGAAATAACTAGGAAAGCAAGAATATGATTTGATGAGGATTTTTTAAGCAAAGCTGAAACCTTTGACAGTTCAATTACCCAACAAGTGGACCAGTAGGAGGTCCAATAATTACGAAACTGAGGTTTGTTTTCTAATTTCAATAATTAATTATTCTGCATGTATATAATGATTGTGAGAATTTGAACCATGTGTTGAAAACCTCACGATTTGCAAGTTAACCTGTAAGGTTATTATTAAGCACATTATCAATTTATTAAATAAATAAATAAGGAACAATTTGTTAAGCACATCATCAAATGAAAATAATCCAAGATTGTAGAGCACCCAATTTATTTACTAGTGGAACACACAGAAAGAACGAGTAGATCCCAAAATTGTGATACGTGTAAATAGCTATTCCATGTTTGTTTATTTATTAATTAGCCAAGCTTAAATTTTTTTTAAGCATATTTAATAAACGAGCTCAATATAAATAATGGGCTTGATAAAGCTTGAAAATAGTCTTGAATTATAAGCCCAAACTATCTTTCGGCAATGCCCCCATTACTTCCATAGTGGTACACTTGGCCCATTTGTATCCATTTATCCCATTTACCATGTCTTAAAAAAAAATTTAATTTCTATAGTGATTCACATTTTCTACGCTATCAGAAAATTGAAATTTCCCATCCATGTGAATCTATGGGATAAGAGAAGAAGTCAAGTTTTCATGTGAGTACAATTTTTGAATTCGTAATATTCATAAATATATTATAACCTGCCAAAAAAAAAAAAAAAAAAACCTGGTATATGCCAGACAAAATACGTCCTACCCAGATCATAAAAAGACCTGTGCAACTATTTTCCTTTTACATGTTTATTGTCTTGGTCCTCTTGGACTCAGTTTACCTCTAGTTTTCTGAAATTTACATAATTACAAATACGTGTTTAATTTTTGTTACATGTTCAAATTGTTTTAGTTCCAATGCACTGGTGGAGCCAAACCTTACCCAATTGTCTTATGCTGAAAATTGATAACTACAAAATAAATCGTCTAAGGCCAAAAGGCATTGTCCAGAGGCAGCATTCATTACCAACACAAACAGTTGGATATCGACGTTCATTACCAAGATCTATAGTTACTACAAGCAACAAACAAATAGCTTTTACCTCACTTAATGTGCCAAATGTTACGCTAAACTCATAAATGCACACCATTTATGGAAATAAACAAGCTAACGACTACAAAGGCTCGCCTATAAAAGGAGAGACCTCTCCACATGGAAAGGTACGCTTTTACACAACTCACAATATACTTTACTCTCTTTCTCAGCCTCTCAAATACTGACAAAGGCATCAGAGGGCTTTTGGCCAATACCCCATTGATATTCAAGCCATAGCCTCTTAGCTGTTCTCTTTTGCAAGATTCGTCCATCTGGTGCCAAGCTAGACGAAGAAAGCATATTGTAGATTTTAACTCTAACAAAAACAATATTCTACACTTGATGCTCTCCATGTCAATCTTGTTTTGTTTATAAAACCAATACGTATTGCCATTCTTCTAATACATCACTCAACCAACCAACTCTCATCTTTACACTGAGTAAAAAACAAAATCCCCTAGCTAAAAAATTTTGTAGCATAATTGATACCTCATAAATCTTGGTGTTTCCAAACAAATACCTCTGTCCAAATCCTCTTTCTCCGATTGTATATATGAAATTTTAAATAATAATAAAAAAAATAAAAAAAACAAAACAAAACAAAGCAAACCCCACTAAAATCCCACACACATAGAAAAGTGCATCAGAAGCAAATTAACAACTAAATATACCTCAAATTTTATTGCGTCTAACATCTATATGAAAAATCTTAAGCAAGCAAAGCAACCTACCATTTCAGATTAGTAATATAAAGACACACACGCATATAAACAAATTTAAAGAAGCCATTATCAATATTTATAGCAAGAAAATGAAGTTTATGTGGAATTGGATTATCATACCTTCTCCAACACAAAAGAAAATGTATCAAAGAAAGAACAAAAGAAGCAAGTAAGCAAGGTATCTATGCTTCTTGCCAACTTAGATTTATATACTTTTCTTTCTCTTTTATATAACCACTTTTCCTTTTTAAGGAGAAAATGTTTTTTTTAAGTAAATCTTTGTGTTCTTATGTTTATTTTATATTTTCTATTGTCTTGGTAATTTTTTGTTATAATATTTTAGGGATTAAAAAAAAAAATTATTTGTTGGATTTTCATAAATCATATAAGAATAGATTGCAGCCTAATAGGCAATAGCTCCCTAGTCCCACCCAAGGAGTTTACACATGGTTTTCTACTTGCTTCATATATGGGGCAAAGAATGCAACATATCAATTGGGAGTGTTTTGATTCTATCCCAAATGGTATTGGGATAAAAGGTTTGGTCTTCCATTACTTTTTAGCAACGAGCACATCTTTCCAAAGTATGTGGTAGACTATAATGGCAAGCTATTTAATCTAACCTGTAAAAATGAAATCGTGGTTCTGTCAAAATTGTCTAATCTCTGCCAATGAAAAGTAACGACACAAATCAGACCGGTCTTCGTCGTAGACTTGTAGTCACGTCCCACAAGTCTGAAGGAGTCCCATATAATCATACAAACTTTGTGTATCTACCTCTGCCTCACCAGCTTCCAGCGGCATGCTTGTCCAAACCAATGAAGCTTCTCAACCCCAATAGTCTTCATGTGATTCTACTCTTTACTATATGGCGTTTTGCATATTAGATGCTTATGGATGCCCAATGGCAAGATGTGATAGGCAAGAACTCACACTCAATCACACAGCCAAACTCTTGGAGTAAGGTATGGAAGCTTATGGTTCTAAACAAACTTAGAAATTTCATTGCAGATGCTATCATTTATGGGTGCAGACAAGGATAGCTTCAATCAATGGATCCCAGTTTATCTTGTGTTGGTCATTTGGTGGACGACTTGAAAAATTGAGTATTCAATTGAATGGTCACCTAAGTGTTCCAATAGAGCTGTGGTCATTTGTTCGCTTCAGAGGCAAACAAATGCCACACTGTTAGGATTTGGCTGGAGGATACTCCTCCATGTTTCCAAAATTAACGGTACATGCTTTCAATAAAATTAACAACTTTTCATTCAAAGAAAGAAATTAAAAATTGAAAAAAAAAAAAAAAAAAAAAAAAAAAAAAAAAAAGGGGTTTTACCATTTGAAGCTAATTTAACCATCCATTCCAATATTCTCTATCTACGTATTTAAGTACATTACCAAAATCCTTCCTTAATACCGTTTTATCTTCAAAAACAGGTTCCAGTCTCCAATATATGCAATCATCTTTGAGGAGCTTTTGCAAGGAATTTTTATTCTCCATCCACAATGACACTATGAAACCCTTTCTCTTGACTGCCATCTCCGCTTCTATAAGTGAAATGAAAGTTGCTTCCCTTTTAGATGACACAGATCTACTGTAGCAACCATAATCTGCTTATTCCAGGACCTGACCCTGCACCCAAAGGCACATCCACCAAACTTTTTCCTTTTAGAATAGACACCTGCCAGATAACAAAATTACTTGCCATACTACACAGTGACCAAAATTGCTAAAATCTCTTTCACTGATAACTGCTTCTTCTCGAACTTTGCAATTCATCATCAAAATCCTAAAAACCATATAAATCATAAAATACCCACTACCATAGCCACAATAACTGCATTATGAGATTTATTTTCAGAGAGAACATACAACCATCATTCTAATCACACTCTCTGCTTGGGGTTGATAAGAATCCATTCTAATACCAAACACTAAAGCAAATCAAATTGCTCTTGCAATTGGACAAGAGAGAAACAAATGATCCACAATTTGCTCATATTCACTACACATCAAACATGAATCAGAAACAAAAACTTTTCTTCTAATGTTCTGAATTCACAGGAAAAGCATTGTTAATTATTTTCCACAGAAAAATATGACATTAATCAAGTGTGCAAACATATGAAGTCATCAGCATGTAGGCAGATAAGTAGAAATGTAAACTGTAAAGAGTCTATGGTTCCCTAGCGTGTTAGTAGACATCAATTGAAAATAAGTAATTTTCCACTAGCTACAAAACTTGTTAGTACACCACAATGAAAAAGCCAAAGTGCAACTAAAAATTGACAAAAACCTTTAAAATAAATAAATATATATGCATGAAATGCATCTTACCTATCTTTCTCAGTATGCAACTGCACAATTGGCTGCTTTGTCGAGTAAAACTAGACTCTCAACATAAGAATCAGCAACAGTAAGCTTATATCCAACAATCCCATGATCCTTTATCTCTTGGGTCTCAAGATTCTGCAACACAAGGTGGTCACCATCCATTTCCCTACAATTCATTTCAAACACAATCTCACGATTTCTCCTAAAACCTATTGGCCTTGGTATTGTTTCTGTTGCATTAGTCTTGTTGAAACTGAAAACTTTTGTCCATGACGACTCAACACCATACTCTTTCATCGCCCAAATATGGAAATGGCCTCTTTGTTAAACATAATGAAACAAGGCTATGGAATTCCGATATACTGAAACAGAAACAGAAGCACGCGGGAGCAGCTCAGTTGCAATTTGATGGTTAATGGAAGTTCTGGCCACAGTATTTAGCGGAACACCTCTTCCTCCAAATCAAACACCAAAATAAAAGTAGGTGATTTTTCTATATGATCATTACTATTAGTGCTCTGGAAAACAACCCAATGGACAGCCCCATTGACAAATGCCTGCCGCTCAAGATCACGTATAGTGCAGCACATGGGACAAGGCTTTCTCAACATTATCCATTCATTTTTGGTGAGTAAACCTCAACTAGGGGATGAGGACTATCGAGTAAGGTCACGATCCTCACCACTCTATAATCATTTGTTTTTGGATCAAATCCAAACCCAATAGACGCCTCGAACACACCCCCAGCGTGGGGGCGTAGGTGAAGGAAGTTTGATAAACTTTATAATACAAGGATTCCACAGAATATATCTGCAAGTACCATATGTGTTTAAAAGTTTAAATCATCAGAAAGGCAGACCAGAACAGGCCATTACAAGTACCTATTACAAGGGAATGTCCATCATGGGGCTCAAGGAAATTAAACTTGGTGGTTGGTGTAGGAGTGGTGGAGATGGATGGAAATGAAAGTTGGGTTTAGGATTATGGATTTCCAAGTTTTTGAAACGGAGGTACAGATAACCATGGATTTGATAGGTGGAAAAATGAAAATATGGCTATGGATCTCATCAGGTAAAGGCTCCATTCAATTGTAGAAAATATGGGTACTATTAATCAACGGATGTAACCAGAAAGAGAGGGAATGTGCAGAATAACTGTGCAAAATGGTTGTATATAGTTAGTTAGGCAACGCTTGAAACTATAAGGGAAAGTAGACATCTCGAGTTTTAGAAACTCGAGATCTATATTAAAAATCAAGTCTCAAAGACTCGCTTTGCGAGTGTTTTTGGACTGAAAATACCACATGAATCTCGAGTTTTAGAAACTCGAGTTCTATGCAAAAAAAATTTTAGTTTGATCACCCCTATAGTGGCGTTTTTAAGTCCTATGGTGACGTTTTAAAGTCCTATAGCGGCGTTTTTCTGCAAAATTTTTTAAGTGTTCACTACCAAGTTCAGGGAGCCCATAGTGGCGTTTGTAAGACCTATAGTGACATTTTATTTTAAAGCCCTATAGTGGCGTTTTTCTGCAAAAAAATTTTCTAACTTAATTTTTAAGCCCTATAGTGACGTTTTTAAGCGCTATAACGGCTTTTTTTGAACTCGAGTCTTTAAAACTCGATTTTCACGTTTTTTCCAAGTTTGTACCCATCCTCTTACAGATCGAGACTTAAAAACTCGATTTTTAACTTGGAACTCGAATTTCAAACACTCGAGATGCTAGTTTTCAACATTGTTTTGAAATGTGACAACTAACTAAATTTTTTGATATTTATTGTTAAATGGAAAAAAAATTCCCAGAAAGATCATAAACTATCCATCAAACAACAGTGAAGAACGAGTGGGACTTGGTAAAGCAAGATGGACTTTTCAAATCTGCTATGGAAAGAGTGGCCGAGTAGACACCCAAACCAAAATTGTGGTGTGACTCTGTAAATAAAATTACTAGAATTTGACACCATAAAAAAAAATAAAAAATAAATAAATAAAACCTTCTTATATTTGTTTATTTATTAAATAATTAAGTTTAATATTTAGGCTTAATTAAAAAGACATTAAAAGCTTTAACGTTATAGATTAAAAATCTCTCTTAAAACAAAAAAAACAAAAACTTATATTTAATAAACAAGCTTAGTTCATGCAATAAAAATCATTCTTTTAAAAAATATATTAAAAAAACCCCAAAAGTCATTATTTATGTAGAGCGGGTTTTGAGGTTAAAAGAAGAGAAATTCTATATTTATAATATTTTCACAACACTTTTATAGTAAATCATAGGACATAAGTTGTTATTGGTTCTAATTTATATCTACAACTTAAATTACTTTTTTGTCCACTTGTAACAACCAATAACAATCTACTACTTCAAATTTGTTATTAAAATATTGTGAACATAACATTTCTCTCGAAAAAATAGCCCAATAGATAAGATTTTTTTTTTTTTTTCTTTTTACAAAAGTTGTCTACTACTATGGCATGTACTACTCCGTGTGAAAACTGTTCATTTGGTTTTTAATTTTTTTTTTTTAAATTCTTTTCAATAGATTTCTTTATTTATTGGTATTGACATGACCTTGAAAGATGTAATTTAGTCCATTCATAATATTACAAACCCACCAACTCGTATATTAATAAGGCTCAATAAGGCTTTTTTAAGTGTGTACCATATTCTTTCTCCAAAAAATAAAATAAAATAAAAGTGTACCATATTGTAATTTGAATGCCTTTCAAAAATTCTCATAGTTGTATCTTGTGTGAGTTTATTTATTATTATAATAATAATAATAATAAATAAATAAATAAAAGAAGAGCAAGATAAAAATAATCGGCTTGATAAAGCTTGAAAATAGAGTTGAATTATCTTTTAGCCATGCCCCCTACCCCCAATATTTTCATTGTGGTACACATGGCCCAGTTGTACCCATTCATCCCATATGTAATGCCTCAAATATATATATATATATATATATATAGGTTCACGTTTTCTATTCTCTGAGAAATTTCCAATTCATGTGATGAAAGAGAAAGTCAGGTTTCATGTGATTAGAGCACTCGCATATAAGAATATATTTTTAACTCAAACAATCCCTTAATGGAGAAGTTCATGTACTTGTTCACCACTATGCAGTATATACTTTATACTTAAACTGCAAGCCAATCTTTGATTGGCTAAATTCTCCATGAACGATCATAACAAAATATTTTCTTTGGATAAAAGGTTAGAAAACAAAATTTGGGAACTTAAGAAATAAGTTGAATTCCATGGCTTAATTCAGTTTCAGGAAAAAAAAAAGGGTGGAACTTAACAAACAAGTTTATCTCCATGGCTTATATCAGTCTTCACCATATAGAAGAGAAGTATGTATTGTACTAATATTGAAGTGATCATTTGTTTGTAGCAGTAGTAGTACTATTAGAAGTTCATAGGTATTGATGGCTTACATTCCTCCACACAAGCGTCACTCATACCAAGCTGGTAGTAGTGATAGGCATAATAGACCCTCACCAATTCCACAATCCCTTATTCCTCAATTTAGGAGAAATCTTAATTTGAGGTTGCCACCCAAACCCTTTTCACAAAGAAGTGGAAAGAACATTTATAATTATGCAAAGCAGGCCATTTCCACATGGTTTCCAGTTGGTTTGGATCACAATTATCAATTTCCATCTTCTGTACATGTTGACCTAGTTCCCTTGCAGTTTTTTGAGAGAACAACAGGAACAAATCCACTAGTTTTGTTCAAGAACAACAATCATCCAGGTAAATGTTACTATTTTTCTGCGTAGATTTTTTGTTTGTAACTAATTATTAATAATGGGTTTGTTGGTTTTGGTTAGTTGAGCAAGTGAGGAGTCCATGGGTGTATATAGCAGAAAATGTTGTGTCAGACTTGCTTTCTTCTTTCGAGAATGTCAAGAATGAAAAGTTGGACTTGAAAGATGTCAAGCCAAAGTTGGTTGCTAGATTTGGGAAAATTCTTTTTCATAAGTAAGCCATGCTTCTATTCTATTCTATGAGTCATTGTTTTAGTTAATAGTTTTTTTTGGGACGCCCTATGAAAATTTAATTCAGTATAATGAAAAAATGAGAAATTATGAGGTTGGCATGAAGAAGCGAGTGAGATAAATCCAAAACACTTATTTTTTATGCACTTTGTTACCTCAATCCTAAGCAAAGTTGTCAACTGTCACTTCATCCTTATCTTCTAACCAAGAAAATAACTTAAACTTCATTAACCAAAACTTTAATGATACACTCAGTCAGTTAGAGTAACAATATGATATGAAGTCTATTGTTGGGTTGCTATTGAGCTCTAGCTCAATTAGCACCTCCTCCCCTTACAAGTTCTAGGTAGAGGGTGAGGTCATGGATTTAAGACATACTAGATGACTGTGTAACTTTCAAATAAATAAATAAAGGTCTGTCTAGTGTCATTTATTACTAGATATTTGTCTCAACATTACTGAATCTTGTCATATAAAGTTATTAATGCAAAAGCACAAGGTCACACAGGGAAGTTGTCAATAAAACCCGGGCAATTTGTTTCTAATGCAATTGTGCAGCAAACTTGCTTATACAGATATGTACCCTTCGCCATTATTTATCAATTATAGTTATCTCTACTCTTTCTATCTGGTTCTCTGTCTATGGGTTGCTAGATTGACTGATGAACTAATTCATTTGTTTTGGCAAGAACATCTTGATCATTTCATATCCCATTTAATAAAATGTACTAAATTTTTTGAAGTAATGAATGTATTGATATTGATGTTTTGTAACTTCGAATATTTCACATATCAGATTTGTAATAAGAGAACCTGTTAATATACTTGGAAGAGTTAAGTAGCTACAACTTTCTCATGTAGGAGCCCTTCAATCAGCGAAGAAACAACGAGGGTAGGTTTGGCTACAGAAACTACATTGAGTCAATTGAGAAGATCATTTTACACAAATATTCCTAATTCATACATGGCAAACATTAAGGGGGAAGTCACCCAAAAGATTAAAGTTGATTTTGAAGAGGAGAAAGACTTATACCATGTAAAGGTATTTCTTTTGCTGAATACCTCTGCTTATATATATTCACAATTATGCCTTTTGATTTAGTTGGTCACTGACTTCCCCAATTTACTTTCTCATTTTTGTATAGTTGTCTGATGCCACACTACCAAATTCAACTATTTCTTGCAAATGCAGTGTGATAAAAGAAGATAAAAGGCTTCAACTTTATAAGGCAAGTTTTTTGCTTAATATTGATGCACATTGCATTCAAATCATGCTTAGGTCTGAACTTGTTTCATGGGGTGCTGATGATTTGTTTTCTTCCTGTTTTATTAATTTTACGTGACAAATACGTCAATTTAATGTGAAAAGTATAGATTAAAAAAGATGATGAGGTTTAGCATCTCCTGCTTTATGTGTGATTTGAGACTTATGTTCAAATGTCTCACTGTTCTTGTAGATTGAACTACACCAAGTGCGTCATATGGTCATAGACATATCGTGCCTTGATAAAAACTTAGACCTAAGGCTGATGCTATCCACCAAGAGGATCTTAACAGCTCTCACTGTAAGTTTCTTGTCTGTACAGCCGTTGTACATGTGTGTGCATTCAAATTCCTATGTATATATGTGAAAAGAAATAAAAAGTATATTTTTATCATGCTGAAGTTAAGTTTAGGTTAAAGTTTTATGGTCCTTATTGACAGAAAATTTAAGATTCAATATTTTAATTTCTTCCCTCTACATATTTTAGTAGGAAGGATTAATTATCATCATCGTCGTCATATATATATATATATGATAAATTGTTACTAGAAGTGGGAGAGGGGGGCATTGAACCTTAGTTCTACTTAAAAAGGAGACCAGTCAATGGCACTAAGCTACAAGGATCCTAACATTATCATCTTCTCTTGTATGAAGCAATTGGACTAAAAAAGAAAAATAGAAGAAAAAAGTAGAAAAATTAAAAATTAAAAACAGGGGTGGGATTGGACTAATCTTTTACCATATGGGATAGTTTTAGCATGGCATTTCGTTCTTGTGAGAGTCTAAGACTTAAATTTCTGACCAAACTAATTTATGTGCTCTCCAGGATGATGAGATGCAAAGCATTAGAAGTCTTATTAATTCTGCAGTTCTAGATCCAGATGTGAAGGGTGGGTTGAGATGGCCCTTGGGGAGGACATCTTCTGGAGGTAGATATTGTGTGGTGGGGGTTTGGCACACAATAGCTAAAGATTATAAAAGTTCGTCATTGAGGCTGAAAGTGAGACATGCTGATCGATATGATTTTAGAACTTCAACTGGGGAAGCTACAAGAGAGATAAATCTGAAGCTGAAAAACATTGTCTCATTATTACAGGTAAGTAACGTATGTAACTGGATGCTTATTATAAGTGAATAAGGAGCTTAGTCCATGTAATCTAATAGAGGAACAAATGTCTAACTAGATTTGTTACATTTTTTCCTATAAGGACCATTCCATAACTTTACTTCAAATTAAATATTGCCATCACATCATTAGATTATGTGTTCTATTTCATATTACTCAGATGTCATTTTCTATCAAATCCATAAATTCATACATTTAATGTTTTTGTGATTTAGTTAAGTTTACTAGCATTTTATAGGAGATCCTAAGTATTTTAGGTTTTATTTTCTTTGACTCCAAGTTAGTGTTTTATCAGTTATTATCTTATTAGATTTTTAGTTTACTAGTCAAACTAGGAGTCCGACTTCAATATTGCTTTTGCTTCTAGTCTTTTGCTGCTAACTGCAGCATATAGATACAAATTGTGATGAGTATCTTTTTCTCTTTCCTTTATTCCTTCATTATGTGTTATGAACTCCTCTTTCAATTTCCAGGAACAGGAGGTGGAGGTTAGTTTGGTTTCTGAGATGCTTAAAGACCACTTGAGATTGATATGGGATCATTTCTTATGCTGTGAACATTTTTTGTCATGAAATAGGAAAAAAGGTGGCGAAAAGATAAAAACAGAAGGGATAACATAAGGGCAGTTTGAATATTTTTTGACATGTTTATGGTGTATTTGCTTACATCTTATGGAAATTTCAAGGAAATAGGCATTGATTCAGGATTGTAGTTTTTAGTATAAGATGATATGTCATTCTGTATTGGTCAGAAAACTATTAAATCATAGGGTCTTGTTATCAATTATTATAAAAATCCAATAAACTTTGATAAAGAAAACGATTAAACCCACTTCCAAAGACACCAAACATAATCCAATTGAATTTTAAACAAAATTAGTTGCAAGCTAGAAAGTATTCCAACATGACATAGGTTGCGTCCAACTCTAAGTGACAGAATGAAACCTTGTTAGTAGGATTTCGCACAGTAACCTAGCTTGATTCTACTCATTCAGTTTTTCAATCACCATTGCAGTCCAACAATCAATAGCAAAGACACATTTCGCTCATAGTCAAAGCTACAAAATAGCATGCCCAAGTAATAAGACAAAACAAAAGAGCTTTATTTACAACATAATAACAAACAAGTCTAACAAAATAAATTGTTGTTGCCACCCGATTAGAGACCTCCCTAATTCATTCCGAAGCGCTAAAACCACTAATTGATCAACCTAGAAGGTAACGTTATCCTCCTTTCCATGCACTCTTTAGATTAAGATATGTCGTCCACCAATTCCAACCATAATGGAGATGAGATCATTCATAGCAAACTAGATGTCATATCTGAAATCTACTTAAAATTCCCAATATTTCTACAAGATTATGAAATTTGAGACAATCTATCAGCAACAATTTAAAAAAGAAAGCATTTAAAATGTAATGGTATGTTCAAAGGACCTTGAACCTACGACTATCGGCAAATTCAAATCCATTTCAAAACTTCCTGCTCTATGAAATTGTGGATGGCATAAAATTCAAACTAACAACTATGCCTCTTAATCAATTATTGAAAGTTTGGAATTTTATTGAGTCTTTAAAAATAAAAATAAAAACGTGTTGTCTAAAAATTATGATTTCCACACAGAAATCAAGAAACAAGCTACGGCTACCCAAACATTTTTTAATTTTTCATTTTTAATTTTTTTTGTTTCACTTTTCTTTTTATAATAGTAAGGGAACATTTTTTATTTGACAATCTCAAAACTGCTACAAGAGGGAAAATTCAGACATAAAACAGGAAAACACAAAAAACCCAGAAATTAATTTTACTTTTCTCCCCCTTTTCCACTGTTTTCCCGTCACTCAAACACAAATTGAACACAAATATAAATATAATATTTAAAAAAAAGAAAGAAAAAGAAACAGAGAATCCACAGAGAGTATTGAGTAACAGAAGAGAGAGGACCTTGAGGATGCGGATGAATCACGTTGTCAAGGTCGATGAGATGAAGAGAGAGAAAGATTGTCGGTTGAAGAGGAAAACCACGGTGGGATTAAGGAAAACAGAGAGAGAAATTATTTAAGCAAAAGTGAAAGAGACGACTCATTTGCTTTGTTAGAAAAATGAGAAGATAATTTTTTTTTTTTTTTTAATAGGAAAACTAAAAGATAGAAACTGTGTTTTATATAAACTTACAGCTTACAGGCCCAATCACACAACATAATAAAAAACATATTTTTTGGGATAAAATAAATTTGATGCTATACATTAAGTTTCCATCTTAAAATTTATCAATGCGGTTACTTAATTATAAAAAATAAACTTCTATTCTAAGAGCAAAAATGCATATAACAAAATTTTAAAAGGATAATCTAAGAAATAACACTTAAATACTTTACTTAAGTCTTACCATTTTTTGTAGTTATTAAATAATAAAAAATGTTCCTTTATATATATATATATATATATTTTGTAGGTAACATATTATAGGTAACATAAACTAAACCCATTTAACAATAACTAGTCGCTAATCTGTGCGATGTTCGAGATAGATATTGCAAAATTAATTATATAGTATAAATTATATATTTAAAAAAAAAAAAAAAAAAAAAAAAACAAACAAACAAAACAAAAAATGATGCCAAGTCCACTATTTTTTTTTTTACGACAATTTATCCTAGAGCAAAGATGCTCATTTGTTCATTTTCTTTTTGATAAGTAAAGAAGCTCATTTGTTCATGACAAAGGAAGATAAAAAAACCACTATATAAGATAAACAAAGGCCTAAAACTTAATTGTCAAATTATCAATAAGACATTAAAACAAACCCAGTTCACAAGTCGATGAAATGTAACATAATATCTATGTACCTGAAGCTTAAGCTCTGAAACTAAACCTTTTGAGCATTTTGACATGTTTATATCTCTTTGAATTGGGAAAGTTGATGATCGAACCATGTACAAAGGTTTTTCAATGACTTATAAAACTTTGAGTCCATGAAGAAGTAACAGCAAAACAATTATGCATGTATAGCTATATTGCAAGCTGTCAACAATTTTCAGGACCCTACACATGGACCATGCATTTGCTGCCGAGGAATAATATGCCACATAAACACATGGGGCACTGTGCCACTATCTCTTATAAGAAGCAACTCATAACCACAATATTCAAAACTTCATAACGAAACAGCTGACAAATAGTCTAAGTATCTTTGCTTATCTACTCTTGATGGCCCGCTATTTTGATTATGCTGGCTTCTTGGAAACTGTTGAGGAGATCATTTGCAGCAACATATACTTGTGTCAAATGCATCTAATTTCCTTTAGACACATTTTAAGTATATGCAAATAATAGTAGTTTGAAAGAGTGTCTATTTGAAAGGAATCAAATGAAATGCCTATTTATTTCAGTTTCAACTATCTCTATAAACAATTAAAACCAAATTTCATAAACTCTTTAGATACATCTTAAGTAAGACATGCAATCAATTTCAAAAACACCAAATGTTGGGTTGAAAGTAACACACAATTATTCGAAGCGGTGCTATTAGGCTCAGCCAAGCCACTCACTATGGAAAAAATTTAAAATACAGTAAGGTTTATTTAAATAGAGACAATGCAATAATGTATTAATAGCTATTTCTATGAGCAAGAAAATAAAAAATATTTGAAGCAATTGCTTGAAATCATTTAAGTACATGTCATCAATGAAGATGCTTGAAATCATTTTAAGTACATACCATCAATAAAGCTACAAATAATTACCGGCCTATTGGGTTATAAACTGTTTTCAGACTTCTCAACCTAGTTTAAAACAAAGACATTAAAAATGGATATCATAGAACATTCAGGTGTAGCAACCAAACAGATATGTGTTCATAAGTATGTTTCCTGACCAGATTTTAACTCAAGCCTTTAGTCAAACACATAATATTCACTTTTGTGTGGACCAAACTAATTCAAATTCTTAAATCAAACTACCAGAATGATTTTATGGTTTTGTTTCATTTACAGGTTTTACACACTTATATCATTAATCAATCAGAAACGAGAATTTTCATTAATATTTTGCTTGAGAAAAACAACAGGAAAAAAACCGTTTAATACCTGGTTTGGTTCTTTTGAGCCGTGTTCTATCTTAGACGCTAGACAATGTTTCAAATAAAATCACACTTTTTTCCATCTCTGAAAACTGAGAAAGGTATAAAGAATTTGTGAGAGAGAGAGAGAGAGAGAGATTGAGAGAGAATTGTAGAAAAGACTGGATAGCAAATTGAAGAACGCTCTAGGGGTCATGGAATACTTAAATTCTCCATCAATGAGCCTATAGAAAGAGAGTCCCTCCTATTTTGGTAAAAATTTACATTTTCTAGCACCAGCAATTCCAATTCCCTGTACATGTGGGATTGCTTGCCAGACCAATTCCTCTATTGTGAATTCTATTTATTTATTTATTTTTAAACCATATGCCCATAGCTCTCAATCATTTGTTCAAGACTTTGTCTAGCATGCTCTTGAGTCCATCTGTACCTTTTCACTAGTCTTAAAGTGCCAATAGTAATATGGTTGGGTCATTTGCATTCATATCGTTGAGTTCCATGTATACCAAATAGTTTCAACATTTTTTATAATCTGATATAGCTGAGCTATCTTGGAAAACTTAGAAGGTAAAGTGGGTGGAAAATCTTGGATATGTTGGGTTATTGAGGAGTAAGGCAACAACAAATTTTTTTTATTAGATATTTATTTTTAAGAATGATGAAACTAACTTGCAGCAGTGGTGGTAAAGCACAAAAGCTGCTTGAAACAACGTGGCCTTCCTTCTAGAAGATTATTCTTGACCGCAAGTAATCATAATTTTCCACTAAGAAAAGAAGATAATCTAGTATTTCTATAACACTCTTCCAATAATCATCCTAGCTAAACATTGACTGAAAATTATTTTAACTGTAATGACTATACATACATAGATATAATATATATATATATATATAGAGGGACGGACATAATGTTTTTTTTTTTTAATACTAGGCTGGCTAGGATTTTTTGTTGATGAAATTAGAACATTCAAAGTTGTGGTACTAAAAATTTTAGCTTTTAGCACCTTAAAAATGAACTTTATCTATTTTATCACATCACTTTACAGTACATCCAATATCAAATGTTCTATTTTTTTTTTATCACTTCATTTAAAATAATATAAATAGCTTATTTTTTTGCTGAAATATAAACAGCTTATTAAAATATTATAGGAAGATAGAGAATTTGAGTTTTTTTTTTTTTTTAATTCAATGAAGAGATATAATCTTAATAAAATATTATATTTTAATTTTAACAACTTGCTACAGTCAACTGGTATTTTATTTTGAGTTGGATAGTTGCTATTTCGGTGAGGTTAACTAGGCTTATTAAGGAGAAGGGGGCCTAAGGTTTTGGAAGGGGGACCTAACTACAAAAATGAAATATATAGTAACTACCACAAAAAAAAAAAAAAAAAAAAAAAAAAAAAAAAATTGGACCCGGGGGGCTCAGGCCCTCTTGGGCACCCACCTAGGTCCATCCCTATATATATATATATATAGGGTAAACCCTTCCCCAAGTAATTGGTTTTTAAATTGTTATGAGTCAAGTCAATAAATCATTTCTATTTCACTTGAAAGGTATGATGGGAAGTAATCAAATTTATTTAAAAAAAAAAAAAAGGAAAGAGCAAAGAACCAAGAAAATTTTTATACTTTAACAGAGTAGGTATGCAAGTGGTCATCTCTCTCTTCGTGACACCTTCTAAGAAAAACCACTGAAAATGAGAGTTGGGAGAAAAGAATATTCACATAAAGCCTCTTTTTGACATCAATTATACAATGTTTTTATCAATTGAACTAACAACTATGCCTCTTTAACTATAGGAATCAGATGAAGCAAAAGGGGATCAGTCTCCAAACACCCTTTTGTTCTTAAAAAATTTGAACAAGCCAACTTATGTGCGTCCAGCATATAGACTCTTGTAATTCCAACTTAATTGGTAACTTAAGAAGTAACGAGTTTATGATTCCAAATCTTCCAATTCTTCACCCATGATCATTAGTTGATTTCTCAATCTTTAGAGCTATAACTTCTAAATTTTTTATGAATTAAAAAAGTGAATAGATAGGATTGTATTGGATTTGGTTCTTTTCAAAGTACGTGCACAACTGCATTTAACTTTGACCTTTTGAACAAATGCCAAACCAGGTATGTACACAGCAAATAGACTCTTTAAACGTGTTGCAAGGGAAGAACTTAATTAGTGCTATATATATATATATATATATATTTTTTTTTTTTTTTTTTTTTTTTGAGAAAAATGAGAAGAAAGGAAAGTTTCGCAGTGGTCTAGGAGGTCCAATTACGAAACTTCGTCTTCTTAATTATTTAAGCAAAAGCAGAACATGATAACTACCCAACAAGTAGACTAGAACTCACCAATAGAAAGTTACACTCTACAGGTATATACCATTTGATTTTCTCTTTCTTTTTCTTTGGTTTTTTTTCTTTTACTGTATTTTTCATTCAGGTTTTTTTTTTTTTTTTTGTCAACTTTTGTTAAATTAAAGAAAAAAAAATCTGGAAAATATTTTTCAATTATTTGTTGATTTTTTTTTTAATTTAAAAAAATTGAAGAAAATTTTAAAAATTGAAAAATTAACTATAACATAACAAAATTTGATGGACAAGCCTTGATTGAATAAATTTGAAAGTTAGAAGACGGAAATGAACGAAAGTAAAGTTAAAGGGTTGAAATGAATTTTAATGAAACATAGAGAGTGACTTTTGCATTTTAAAGCCACACACACACAAAATTGAAGTGTCCAAACACAATTTTATAATATGAACATGTGTTACCTTTTGTTTTATTTAATAGAGATATAATTAAAAATTTATACTAACTTTATTTTCCATTTTTTCATTTTTCTTCTCAACCAAACAAATGAGTTTTCTATCTCTCTACTTTGTCATCCTCCCAACTAATCACACAAGAGAAAACTTAAATCCCTTCTATATTCCCGTATTTTTTTAAACTCTTTTTTTTTTTTTTTTTAAATCCTCCCACTTTTCTAACCATCAATTCAAACGAACCTGAGAGATAGACAACTTTTTCTTACTGTTGTGTTAAGCCTATATTATGGGCTATCACTGGAACCACCCAAAGCATTGGTTTGATTGTCATTTTGCCACTTTGCCTTCTGAGATGGACAACATGGATTCTTAAACCATGGAAAAAACAAAAGATCTGAGATCCAAAGCACACTGGGCCCAACTAACACCCAAACCATACAACTTAAAACCCATTCAATACTAACAAACAGACAAAGGCCATGAAAGCTCTCTAATCAAAACCATCACACAGGCGATCCAAAGTCCAAATTCATACTCAAGACCCAAACCCACGACAAAACCACTCCATCCAGCCCCAAGTTGTTAAAGCCTTAAGCAATCTATTAGGATTTTTATTAAGGCTAAATTCCAAGATAGAAGTTTCTTTGTAATGAAAAATTTTATTGTACTTGTTTAGAACTTTTATTTGTAATCGTTCAATGTAATTAAATTGAGGATGAAAGACTTGTTCACTTAGCTTCACACGGTACATATTTACAAATTTTGGTCAAATGAACTTACAATAAGTCGAGCGAATATAAGAAAAAATTTACTAGTTTGGACAGAACTCAATGTTCAATTGACAAACAAAGTCATCAACAAGCTCACTATGAAATTAGCTAACATTCAATCACTCTCTTTACCTTACTCTCATTTGGACCATGTTGCATGAGACCTCAAACCATTCTCTATGGTCTCTACTATTTGCTTACATTGAATAGATTTGAGGTATTGCATAATTTTTATAAACAAAATTACATATATTCAATTTTCTTTTTCTTTTTTTTTTTCTTTTTTTTTTTTTTTCAATTTTCATGGAAGAAGGAAGTGTTGATTGTTGACCCCGGAGTCTATCTGACTGTTGACTTGTTTTCTATATATATACATATATATATAACAATAATAAGGCGGTAGAACCAGCCAAGCAGTATATATCAAGATAATTCAAAGTAAATAAAAGTAATTAATGAAAGCAATTTAGAACCGTCCAGTATGGCGGTAATCCGTCCAAGGTGGCGGTAGCAACAAGTAATATAATGAACATAAACTGAAAATACTTCTTTATTGAAAGTAGGTAAACACTTACAGTAGTAGTAGTCAATACAAGATCTCAACAGTTGAGGTTAACAGTTACAAAGCTTGAACTAGTCCTAGTTACAAGGTTTGTATGAACAAGGTTATGGTGAACAAAGTAGTAGTAGAAACAAGTTAACAGTGAATAGTGAATAGGGAGAACTCTCTCAAAGAAGGTTTCTAGGGAAGAAAACTCTCTCTAGAGGAAGTTCTAACAAAAAAGTTCTAAAATCTTCTTAAAACTTCCAATAATTTCTGAGTTTAACATAAGGGACAACCCCCCTTAAATAGGTAAAATTCGGGATGAATAGTAACACATGAATAGTAAAAGCAAATAGTGTTCAAAATATTCTTTGACCAAAGCATACGGAAAGTGGTCTTGGAATAGTTGAAAGCAGTCTTGGAAACATAAGTAATCTTCTTTTCAGTAGCATGAGCAGGAACAGTAGCATCAATAGTCTTGGAAACATAAGGAATCTTCTTTTCAGTAGCATGAGCAAGAACAGTAACATCTTTAGCATAGCATGAGCATGAACAGTAACATCTTTAGCATAGAACAATAACATTTTAGTCGTTTTGTGCTGGCCCGGCAAATAGGGTGAATCATTCAATCTTTTGCCAAATCATTAGCTTATCTTCATCATGTCCAAACCACTCCTCATTGTAGGGGTAGTAAGGATCCTTTGTAACAGAGGCTTCAGATGATCGTTCATCTTCTAAATCAGCCTTTTCTCTTTTTAACATTTCAATAAGAGCATTTAGTGTTTTGGGGTCCTTACGGATTTCATCCAAAGGAGAACTAATAGTTGGCTTAACAGATTTGGAAGAGGAAGCAGATGCATTAGTAATAACAGGAGATTGACCAAGTGAACAATTCTTAGCAATGGGGAGAGTAGCAGTGGGTGAAGATTCCCTGGAAACACTATCAATGATTTTCTGAGTATGAGGGAATTTATCCCACCATTTTACATACCAATGTCTAGAGAGCACATCACCTTCCTTTTCATACTGCCATTTCAAAATCCAAGATATTTTGTATTTTTTAACAAAGTGGAGTAAAGCAGGGAACTTGGCATCATAAGCATCAACTTTATAGGACTTCTGGAAACATTCAAAAGCCTCAAGCAATGGTTCAGGAAATATATCCTTAATAAGGCCAAATTGAGTCCACCAACGGTTGAACCAAAGAGGCAGGGTACCATGGAACTTAATATCAAAGTTAACAAACCAAGAATGAGACATGGTTTCATTTTGGTGAAGCATAAACCTTGACCAAGCAGTAATGTAATCATAGTAAGAATAGGGGATGGGGGAATCAGGCATTGTTTTGGTAAAACTTGGGGAGGGACCCCATTTTTCTTCAAAAATAACATTGACCATGTAAACACCATGATAGATAATTTTGGAGGTATCATTTCTGTCAGTTATGGTTTTAACAATAATAGATTTTTCATGACGCAAGAGAGCAGAATAATAATGTAAGTTATTTTCTCTATGCTCAGGAATCCAATGAAATCTTGGGGGGAAATAGCTTTTAGCAAGTGTGAGGGGATCAAAAATTGAGATTCTGTTAGGTTCAATATAAAACAAGTATTGGAAATATTGTTTCTTGACGTATTGGGGAATACTAGGGTTTTTGGGAAAAACAATTCTAATAGGTCGGTTAACAGGGGTTAAAGCATAAGGATCATAGGACGAAGCAAGAACAGAAGAATAATTAGGTTTGGGAATAGTACCTAGTGGGGTGAATCGGTTAACAATGTCCATAGAGGAAACAGGTTTAATAACTGGGTCCAAAGAGGAAATAGGTTTAACAATTGGGTTATCAGTGGTAGGTGTCTTGTCTTTCGACCTTCTACTTGCCATTGGAACACTGCAAAAATTCACGGGTAAGGAAATCAGGGATGGAGTTTTGAGATCCTTTAATATATTCAATATCAAAATCAAAAACACTTAAAATAGCTTGCCATCTGACAAAAATATGTTTTGAAGCAATATTTTCAACATCTTTTTCAATAACATATTTAGCACTTTTGCAATCAATACGTAATAAAAACTTTTGGTTTAACAAATCACTTTGAAATTTTGAAATGCATAGTACTATAGATAAAATCTCTTTTTTAATAGTACTATAGTTTAACTGTGCATTATTCCAAATTCCAAAATAGAAATGGACAATTTGTTCAAATGACTCAGGAGAAACTCTTTGTTTCAGAATACCACCATAACCAATGTCAGAGGCATCGGTTTCAACAATTTTGAATGCATCAGCAGTGGGAATACCAAGACAGGGCAATGTCTTAACATGAGACTTGATTTGTTTAACAAGGGATGTATGAACATCGGACCAAGATGGAGGATTACTCTTTAACCGATCAAAAAGAGGTTTACATTGTTTTCTCATATCTTTGTAGAAATCAGCAACATAATTCAATGACCCAAGAAATCTTTGGAGCTAAGTTTTATCAGTGATAACATCAGGAAATTTATCAGCAAATTAAATGGCTCTATCAATAGGACGAATTTGTCCTTCAAAGATGTCATAGCCAAGGAAATGAACTTTTGTTTGAAACAGTTTAATTTTCTTAGCAGAAACAACAGGACCATTTCTTTTGATAGTTTCTAGAAACGAATACAAGTGTTTCCAGTGTTCATCAATGGAGCTGGAGTAAACAAGAACATCATCAATATAAACAATAGTGAAGTGACTAAAGCAGTTGAAAATATCATTCATGATATTTTGGAATTCACTAGGAGCATTTTTAAGACCAAAAGGCATCACATTCCACTCGTAATGACCAAAAGGAGTGGTAAAAGCAGTTTTGTACCTATCCTTCTCATTAATCTGGATTTGCCAGAACCCAGATTTCATATCGAACTTAGAAAACACTACAGCCTCACTCAACCTATGGACTAGATCATTCTTATTGGGAATAGGGTACCTAATCCATTCTAAAACCTTATTCAAAGGTTTATAGTTGATAACCAGGCGAGGAGTTCCTCTCTCAATTTCAACATTCTTTTGAACATAGAAAGCAGAGCAAGACCAAGGGGACTTGCTATTCCTAATCAGTTTTTTCTCAAGCAAATCATGGATTTCTTTTTTGCAAAATTCAACAGTTTCAGCATTCATCCGAATAGGACGAGCTTTAGTGGGAATGTTTTTTTCATCAAAATCTTTAACATAAGGCAAGTCAACAATATGTTTCTTCCTATGCCAAAAAGCATTAGGAACATCAAAGCAAACATCATCAATTAACATTTTTTGAAAATTGTCAATTTTTGATAGCAACAATTTATCAGAAAGCTGTTCAGCAATTTTCTTGAATCTAACTTCTTGCTGAAGAAAGCTAAGATGTTTGATTTTTGCATGAATCATATTGGAAGCATTATCAATATCAATCTCATGATTTGAAGCAAATTTGAATTTTACTTTTTGACCAAAAGGATCAGTAGTAATACCATCATGTTCAACAAGAAAAGGATACAAAGCATTTATGAAAGGCAGGCCAAGAATTACTTTATCAGTCATATTTTTGACTAAAACAGAAGGAATCTTGAAACATATGTTATCATGACAAACATGTGCATTATTCAATTCGTATTTAATCTTCATTCAGGAACCATTAGCAGAAACTAATCGTTCAGTTGATTTTTCAAAATATTTCGAAGGAATCAATCCTTCTTGGATACAATTTATATCCGCACCAGAATCAATCATAGCAATCACAGTGAAATGGTAATCATAAGAAACAACAATTTTGACTTTTGTAAACCATTTTGGAGGGAGTATTTTATTAACAAGAGCAAGTTGAGAATTATGAACAATACCTTTATCAGAAAGAAGAGCATGTTGACTAGATTCTCCTTCATCTTTAAGCTCATCTTTTTCATCATCAGTTTTGTCAAGTTTTTTATCAATTTTAAACATTAATGTTTCTTGATTAAGATTATCACTTTTAATATTTTTAAATTCATGTTTTAACTCACTTATCTCTTGTTTAACAATATTAATTTCATGTTGCAAATCATTAACAGTTAAATCTTTGGATTTCTTTTTATTGAATTTTTCCAAAGTTTCTTCAAAGCTTATCGTTGGTTGTAATGTTATTAAATCTATTAATGTTCTCACTAAAGGTGAAGAAAATGAAAGCTTGTTGGTTAAATTGATTGGTCAAATTGAAAATCCTGAATTACAAAAGGAATATTTGGATAAGTTCAAGAAAAACTTGTTGAAAGATGAAACCAGTAAAAAACTCAAATCCACAATAAGTTTTGAAGAAACTTTGGAAAGATTTAATGCAAAGAAATCCAAAGAATTAACTGTTAATGATTTGCAACATGAAATTAATATTGTTAAACAAGAAATAAGTGAATTAAAACATGAATTTAAAGATATTAAAAGTGATAATCATAATCTCAAACAAGAATTGTTAATGTTAAAAATTGATAAAAATATTAATCAAAACAAGTCTGATGATGAACAAGATGAGCACAAGGATGGAGACGAATCCAGTCATAATATAATGAAAGTAGAATGTAAATAGCAGAGTTAGAAAGGGGACACACAGACGAAGGGAGGAGACGGAAGCACAGTAATAATATAATGAAAGTAGAATGTAAATAGCAGAGTTAGAACAATAATAAGGCGGGTAGCAACAAGTAATATAATGAACATAAACTAAAAATACTTCTTTATTGAAAGTAGGTAAACACTTACAGTAGTAGTAGCCAATACAAGATCTCAGCAGCTGAGGTTAACAGTTACAAAGCTTGAACTAGTCCTAGTTACAAGGTTTGTATGAACAAGGTTATGGTGAACAAAGTAGTAGTAGAAACAAGTTAACAGTGAATAGTGAATAGGGAGAACTCTCTCAAAGAAGGTTTCTAGGGAAGAAAACTCTCTCTAGAGGAAGTTCTAACAAAAAAGTTCTAAAAACTTCTTAAAACTTCTGAGTTTAACATAAGGGACAACCCCCCTTAAATTGGTAAAATTCGGAATGAATAGTAACAAGTGAACAGTAACGGATGAATAGTGCCAGGTGAATAGTGACAGATGAATAGTAAAAAAAGTGAGTCTTTTTCTTTTTTGACTCCAAATTTTTGGGGAATCATGGAGGGAATATGGAGTGATCAGAAACATCCCACTCAAAGGTCTAGGCCTTCATTTTTAGGGTCTAGGCCACATCACCATTGTCCTTAAAAGAAGCCAAAGTTGTTGCACCATAATGGGAATCTTCAGAAGCATGTGATGAAACTTCCAACATATGAAGCATAAGATCAGCAAAATCTCTGACAAAGGTCAATAGGAATATTTCTTTGAACATCTTTGAACATCACCATGTACGCATGCAGTTGAATAGTGTCTTTGAACATCACCATGTACGCATGTAGTTGAACAGTGGTGTAGAAGCTTTATCAAGGAGTAGACATTGAAGCATTTTTTGAATATTGTAACACTTTTGGCCATTATGCTGGCTAGACAAATAGAGAACAATAGTAACAATAATTTGAGGACCACACATTTAATTAGTAGAAGGAGCATCGGATGGGTATCCATCAAATGGATCAAAAGGACCTTGTGGAGAATCACATTCATGCTCATGGTAAATAGCATATTGGTTGCAAAATCCACAATATAAAATTGGCTCACCCATTGGTCTTCTTCCTGGGATGAGAAGGCTCTTTGGATTACAATGATCTGTAATACGCAAATGAGCAATAGCATTAATATGTGGCCTGGGACCAAAAACAGAAATTCGATCAGTGCTTCCTATGAAATGATAATCTTTCCACAGGTTCTGAGCAACTTCAATAATTTGATTATTAAAATAGTTTCCCCAACATTTTGCAAGAGCTTAAGGATCTTTGAAGGACAAATGAGAATTTCCTTCAAGCCATTGCCCCTGATGAGTGTAACCATTGATGAGAATAAGATGTTTCAAGGGCTGGACATGCATCCAGTTATCTCTTTCCCATTTAGGCAAAGTACTCCAACATCTGATGGAAATAGGACCAGTGAATTTTTTAATGGCATCTTGAATAATTTGAGGAAGTTGACTGGCTTGATAATGGCTTGTTAATTTGAGGAATCTGATAAAGCCATATTCAAACATATGGGAAAGCCAGTTAGGATCCCTATCATCATCATCATCAGCAGCGAAATAACCATCATCATAATTAATTAGGAGACCGAGAAATGGGTGTGTCTTTTCATACACTCTGAGGGTACTCCCAAAGTATTCTTCCCATTCCAACTGGATAAACACATTATCTCCTTCATCTAACTCATCAAGATCAGGAATAGTGGCTGTAACAAGCTTCTTGAAACATTTGAACCATTGGTTGAAAGACCTGAACATAGCCTTGCTTCTCAGTATACGTGATTGTATATCTGATGGCAAGTTGGCAAAAGCACTTCTTAATATAGATTGGGACTTAAGGCTCAATCTAGAATAATCAATGCCCATTATAGTCATCTTATCCATTGAATGGATATCCTCTTTGCCAAAGAGTTGACTAGTGTAGAGATTATGTGTAACATTTGGATAGTTAACAGGTTGGCTTCTAAAAGCCTCATTTTTTGGAACAAGGTTTGAAGTAATGTCATTTTCTGAAGCAAGGGGGTTTTCTGAAATAAGGTTAGCATAATGGCTAGATAAGCCTCATTCTGAGCAGTTAGGTTAACAAGATGGATTTCCAGGGCTCTGAGAGTACTTTTAAAAAGATCATGGTGGTTTTGAATAAAAGCAGCTTGAAGGTTATCAAGAATAAATTTAATAGAATCTGGAAGTTCTGAATAGGTTCCATTGTGGAATTGTAAATTCTTTGACAAAACTTTCTGTAAAGCAATTACTATATCACCACAGGAATATGCCACCGTTGCCGGGACATACCCTTGAAGGGATGTCGATCCACTGGGTTTGATCCCAGAAAATGCGCCTTCATGCATTTTGCTTCAGGAATAGTCCTGTATAGGAGCTTTTCCCTTGTTTTTCCTCTCAGTAGAGGGAGCCATAATAATCCACTTATTCGTGGTATAAATACTAATATGATCCCACTTACTAGTGGTATTTATCCTTGCATCAGTGCTCGATTCCTGCAAAGGATCATTGAAAATATTAGAGTCAGTGGTAATAGTAGATAATTTGGCACTACTATGATTACCTTCAAAATTGTCTATGAAGCATTTCATCTTTGATTCATGATCAAGTATAGTAGCAGGAGAATCATAAGACAGGTCTAAAGCATTATTAATATCAATTTCAAGTTTTGAAACAAATTCAAATTTTACTTTCTGTCCAAAAGGATCAGTAGTAATTCCATCATTATCAACAAGGAAGGGATACAAAGCATTTATAAATGGCAAACCAAGAATCACTTTATCAGTCATATTTTTAACAAGAACAGAAGGAATTTTGAAAGAGACATTATCATGGCAAATATGAGCATTATTCAGTTCATATTTAATCTTCATTTGGGAACCATTGGCAGAAACCAATCTCTCAGTTGACTTTTCAAAATATTTTGAAGGAATTAATCCTTCCTGAATACAATTCTTATCTGCACCAGAATCAATCATAGCAATAACAGTGAAATGATAATCATGGGAAACAAAATTTTTACTTTTGTGAACCATTTTGGGGGAAGAATATTGTTAATATTAACAAGACTAGGTTGAGCATCATCAATACCTTCATCAGAAAGAAGAGCCTGTTGACTGGATTCATTTCCACCCTTGTGCTCATCTTGTTCATTATCAGAATTATTTTGATCCATGTTTTTATCAATTTTTAACATTAACATTTCTTGTTTAAGATTATGGTATCACTTTTAATATTTTTAAGTTCAAGTTTTAATTCACTTATTTTTTGTTTAACAGTATTAATTTCATGTTGCAAATCATTAACAGTTAATTCTTTGGATTTCCTTGCATTAAATCTTTCCAAAGTTTCTTCAAAACTTATTGTTGATTTGAGTTTTTTACTGGTTTCATCTTTCAACAAGTTTTTCTTGAACTTGTCCAAATATTCTTTTTGTAATTCAGGATTTTCAATTTGACCAACAAGCTTTCATTTTCTTCACCTTTAGTGAGAACATTAATAGATTTAATAACATTACAACATGAATCTCTGCAACCAAGTTTAATATTAGGAGAATCAGAAGAATCATCAGCAGAATGATAGCAAGAATCAGTTGAAGAAGAAAAATCATCTTCCAAAGAATCAAACGAATTGTTTGATTCGAGGATTCTGAATAATTCTTCTTGATCATTATTATCAATTTTCAACATGTTAAACTTGTTTTTTAACTTGCCAGGTTTTTGTTTACAATCTTTACTAAAATGACCAGGTTTTCCACAGTTGAAACATTTACCTTTACCTGATCGTTGGTTAACATATTTTTTAGAAACATTTTTCTTTTTAGCATAGAAATCATTAAAATTGGTTTTATGTTTTTTATGGTTATAATTTTTGTAACTTTTATCATGTTTTTTACCCTTTTGCTTGGAAGGAGCAATAGGGGGTAAACCATATTGTTCACAAAAATTATCCATTTCATATTTAGCTTTTCTTTTATTTTTTAGTTGGTGTTTTAACAGTTTTTCATCATTGCACATATTAATTCCAAGTTTTTTAATTGTGCTTAAAATATCACCATAGGTTAAATTATCATAGTTAATAGAATCATTTTTACCAATTAATTCTTGTTTTACCTTATGAGCAAAGATAGGAGGCAGATCGTCAATAAACTTTTCTTTCCAATAAGGCTTGAAATAGTCTTTCCACTGCATGACCCTGGAAAGGAAAACATCTTGGTACCATCTATAATCAGACATGGTAGGGCATCTCAAATTATTTAATAAATCAGAAATTCGAGATGAAACATTAGATGGAGTACCAACAAAATGTTTGATAATAGTATAAATCAAGGTATTAACACCATCAGGAATACCTCGACCAATACGTTCATCAAAAATAGGCAAACCTTCATCATTCTTTTTAACAGCATGTTTAATAGAGTCTCTGGAATCTTCTGTGAGATATGAATCCCACCATCCACGAAGAGTACTAGAAAAACCAGTAGCAAGTAAATCAACAATTTCAGATTGTTCAAAATCATGATTATTTTGATAAGCAATACCAACCATGGACATATGTCCCATTTTGTTAATAATTTCTTGTTCAGAAAAACCATCAATATTCCATTCATAAATCTTATCAGCAGAAACAGAAAACTGAGTTTGAAAAGGTCTTTCTTCAAACTGCATATCAGGAGGAGTAGGTTTTGAATACCAATTTTTTGTAAGAAACATGGGCTTGGAATTTCCAACAAATCTTTTAATTTTTGGTAAACCATCATCAAAAACCTTTTTGGCAGGAACAGAAGAAACAGTATTAGAATCTGTATCATCATCAGAAACAATTTCATTTTTTGAAATAGTTCGAGCAGCAGGAGTACTTGTAGAAGTACCTTCAGTTTTAACTTTTAAATCAGCAAGCATTTTGTCAACAGTTTCAAGAATTTTAGACTGAGAAGTTTTAAACTTGAATTTGTTATCATGACTGGGTAAATTAATCAAAGGTTCCTCAGTCTTGATAGAAATAGGTTTTTGAACAGAAACAGATTTTTCAACAGAAACAGTTTTTTCAACAATTTTTTCTTCAATACGGTAAAGCTGTTGACCAATAATATGCAAAGATTCATTAGTAAAATTGTTTTGTTCAATAAGGCTAACAACAGGAGTTTGATCATCAGCTATTTTGAAAGGAGTAGCTTTAAATTCAGTTTTGTCAGTAGTCACCAAAATAGTCTCAAGAGGTGGATGACTAGATTTGACAATGGTTTTGTCATTTTTAACAAAATTTGATTTCTTGATCACACTCAAATGATTTTTTGAAACTTCATCTCTTGAAACATAATAATTTTCAAGAAAATCAAAGAACAAAATATGTCTTTTCAACTGATGCATTTTTTCTCTCCATTTTCTTTTAACACGGTCTTTTTCAGACTGAGCAAAATTATTTTGGAAATATTTTCTTTTAGGTCTGTTTTTGGGAAGCATAAATTCATCAAACAATGGAACCATATCAATTTCAAAATTTTCATTGACAACAGTCAAAACTCTTAAGTGGTTAACATTATTTTCAATAGGAGAAAAATCAGAATCAAATGGACAAACAGAATTAGCATCATATTCTTCTTCATTAGCAGTTTTGCCATATGGAGAGGAAGTTTCAGTTTTAGTAGAGTAGAAAACAGAGCTAACTTGAGATTTATCACTTGAAACACCTTTTAACTTTAAATCGGTGGGTTTTTCAAAATTCTTTTGCAAAAACTCATTGACATCATGATCTCTTTTTGAAATACTTTCAGATCCAGCAAAGGAATGTCTTCCTTCATTGATCCTCAAGGGTTGATTGTTTTGAAAACATATTTTAACAGTACTATCAAGATATTGTTGAATATTTGTGAGATCGAGCTCATCAAAAACATGTTTAGGAACAGGGGATTCTTGGTTCAACAACCATTCAGTAGGAAGATTAACATCTTGCTATTGAATCATTTTTGGAACTTGAACTTTAGCATCAGGAGTTGAACATGTGATTAACATTGTTTTACTAGAGGGTTCTCTATGATTCAAACAATCAGGATTTAACTGAGTACCCAAAAGTCTGTAATAAATACGGTAAATCAAAGCAAAAGGTTTACTACCTTCATCCATGTGATAACCAGAAGAAGCAATATTCAAAGTCAAAGCTTTAACAATATTAGGATCCTCCAAAGCAAGAGTAATATCAGAATAACAGTTAAAGTAAACAGGACCATCATACAAAGAAGCAGTGATCATACCAAGAATGCTATCTTTAAAGACCTTAAATCTAGCATCTCGTAAACACATGAGAATAGAAGCATTAATACCCTTTCAGGTGAGTGGTTTAACAGCAACTTGAACCATACCAATACGCAGGTAACTGAGTTTTTTAGCAATGAAATCGTTAATATTTCTTTTGGAAAACAAGCAACATTTTTCATGCATTTTTGAAATAGAAAATGTTTGTTCAACAGTTCGAACTTTGTAAACAGGATGAAAAGTGGTTTCAGCCCAACTAGTTTTGTAAATAGTTTTGGTATCAACTTTGGGAATGTTCCATTTTCGGAAATCAAGAATCTCATTATCTTCAACAGTGTGATCTTCTTCATTCACAATATCAGAAGGACAACCAGTCCTGGAGCTGACAGAGGAGTTGGATCTCCACAACTTATCCATATTATCCTAGTTTTAACACTCAATTATCATGTTTTTCTCACAACCGTTGCATTTCGTAACACATACCCTAAGCAACCGTATACCACACACATGCCCTACACGCCCTCCTGGCTCAAACGGGCCTTACAGTCAGGTTCTGGGAATTCACTTTACACCTAGGGTGGCGCCAACGACGGTAAGAAGAGGACACAACAACGGAGCACCAAATGGTCGGACAGATACGGACAAGGCACAAAGAACACAACCACACTACCATCGGCCAGAAAAGAGTGGCTCTGATACCAAAAAGGGGGAAGGGGACACACAGATGAAGGGAGAGAGGCGAAAGCACAGTAATAATATAGTGAAAGTAAATATAAAGAAGTAATATAAGAACAATATAAGAACAATAATAAGGCGGTAGAACCAGCCAAGCAAAATAATTCAAAGTAAATGAAAGCAATTAACGAAAGCAATTTAGAACCGTCCGGTATGGCGGTAATCCGTCCAAGGTGGCGGTAGCAACAAGTAGTATAATGAACATAAACTGAAAATACTTCTTTATTGAAAGTAGGTAAACACTTACAGTAGTAGTAGTCAATACAAGATCTCAACATTTGAGGTTAACAGTTACAAAGCTTGAACTAGTCCTAGTTACAAGGTTTGTATGAACAAGGTTATGGTGAACAAAGTAGTAGTAGAAACAAGTTAACAGTGAATGGTGAATAGGGAGAACTCTCTCAAAGAAGGTTTCTAGGGAAGAAAACTCTCTCTAGAGGAAGTTCTAACAAAAAAGTTCTAAAAACTTCTTAAAACTTCTGAGTTTAACATAAGGGACAACCCCCCTTAAATAGGTAAAATTCGGAATGAATAGTAACAGGTGAACAGTAACGGATGAATAGTGCCAGGTGAATAGTGACAAGTGAATAGTGACAAGTGAATAGTGACAGATGAATAGTAAAAAAAGTGAGTCTTTTTCTTTTTTGACTCCAAATTTTTGGGGAATCATGGAGGGAATATGAAGTGATCAGAAACATCCCACTCAAAGGTCTAGGCCTTCATTTTTAGGGTCTAGGCCACATCACCATTGTCCTTAAAAGAAGCCAAAGTTGTTGCACCATAATGGGAATCTTCAGAAGCATGTGATGAAACTTCCAACATATGAAGCATAAGATCAGCAAAATCTTTGACAAAGGTCAATAGGAATATTTCTTTGAACATCTTTGAACATCACCATGTACGCATGCAGTTGAATAGTGTCTTTGAACATCACCATGTACGCATGTAGTTGAACAGTGGTGTAGAAGCTTTATCAAGGAGTAGACTTTGAAGCATTTTTTGAATATTGTAACACTTTTGGCCATTATGCTGGCTAGACAAATAGAGAACAATAGTAACAATAATCTGAGGACCACACATTTAATTAGTAGAAGGAGCATCGGATGGGTATCCATCAAATGGATCAAAAGGACCTTGTGGAGAATCACATTCATGCTCATAGTAAATAGCATATTGGTTGCAAAATCCACAATATAAAATTGGCTCACCCATTGGTCTTCTTCCTGGGATGAGAAGGCTCTTTGGATTACAATGATCTGTAATACGCAAATGAGCAATAGCATTAATATGTGGCCTGGGACCAAAAACAGAAATTCGATCAGTGCTTCCTATGAAATGATAATCTTTCCACAGGTTCTGAGCAACTTCAATAATTTGATTATTAAAATAGTTTCCCCAACATTTTGCAAGAGCTTAAGGATCTTTGAAGGACAAATGAGAATTTCCTTCAAGCCATTGCCCCTGATGAGTGTAACATTGATGAGAATAAGATGTTTCGAGGGCTGGACATGCATCCAGTTATCTCTTTCCCATTTAGGTAAAGTACTCCAACATCTGATGGAAATAGAAGGACCAGTGAATTTTTTAATGGCATCTTGAATAATTTGAGGAAGTTGACTGGCTTGATAATGGCTTGTTAATTTGAGGAATCTGATAAAGCCATATTCAAACATATGGGAAAGCCAGTTAGGATCCCTATCATCATCATCATCAGCAGCGAAATACCCATCATCATAATTAATTAGGAGACCGGGAAATGGGTGTGTCTTTTCATACACTCTGAGGGTACTCCCAAAGTATTCTTCTCATTCCAACTGGATAAACACATTATCTCCTTCATCTAACTCATCAAGATCAGGAATAGTGGCTGTAACAAGCTTCTTGAAACATTTGAACCATTGGTTGAAAGACCTGAACATAGCCTTGCTTCTCAGTATATATATATATATATATATTGTGAGAATTTAAACTACGTGTTAAAAACCTCACGATTTGCTAGTTAAGCTATAAGGCTATTATAAACCATATTATCAATTTATTAAATAAATAAGGAACAGTTTGTTAAGCACATCATCAACTGAAGATACCTCAAGATTTTAGAGCACACAATCTATTTACTGGTAGAACACATAGAAGGAACAACAACTTTGAACAAGAGAGAAGATTACCTGAGTGAGAAAGACTTCCGAATCTACACTAAGGAAAGAGTAGACTCCAAAATTGTGGTGAGTGTAAATAGCTTGGATTTGGTTGATAAATAGCTCTTTCATGTTTGTTTATTTATTAATAAGCCAAATTTAAAACTTTTTTTTTTTATTTTAATAAATGAGCTTGATATAAATAATGGGCTTGATAAAGCTTGAAAATGGTCTTGAATTACAAGCCCAAACTATCTTTCTGCCATGCCCCCATTACTTTCATAATGGTACACATGGCCTACTTGTATCCATTTATCCCATTTGCCATGTCTTAAAAAAAATAATTTTTAATTTCTATAGTAGTTCACATTTTCTACGCCATCAGAAAATTGAAATTTCTCATCCATGTGAATCTATGGGATAAGAGAAGAAGCCAAGTTTTCATGTGATTACAATTTTTAATTTTATAATTTTCATGAGTAAATTAAAAACTGCAAAAATAACAAACACTTAAAAAAAAATTGTATATACCACAAAAAATACGTCCTATGCTAATCATAAAAAGTTCGGTGAAACTGTTTTCCTTTTTCATGTTTATTATCTTCACCTCGGCTTATCTATATTGCATTGGAATCAACACTATACAAATACATGTTTAATTTTTGTCATGTATTCAAATTAGTTTAGTTCCAGTATGTTAGAGCCAAGCCTTGCCCTTTCGTCTTATGGTGAAAACTGATAACTCCAAAACAAATTTTCTAAACCCAAAAGACATCATCCACAGGAAGCATTCATTACCAGCACTAATAGCTGGATATCGGCATTTAATGCCAAGATCTGCAATTGCTCTATGCAATAGACGAATAGTTGTTGCCTCATTTAATGGGAAAATTATTAGTTACTCCTGGAGTACGATAAATGCGTATTCCCTCTTTTTACATGAATGGTGGGTCTTACTATGAATTTAATTAGTGGGACCCACCATTCATGTGAGAGGAAAGAGTATGCATTTATGGTACTCCGGGAGTACACAATAATTTTCCCATTTAATGAGCCAAATGTTATGCTAAACTTATAAATGCACACTATTTATGGGAATTAGTCATTAACTCATGTGATGCACGGGAAAGTTATTGTGTACGAAAATTTAAATAATTTTTTGTTTCTTCATCTTTGATTTCACATTAGGATTCCTATCCTTGATATGAAACATTAAATTATGAAATGGAAAATATAAATCAAACTTAAATTAAAATTAAAATTAGGATTTCAATCCTTTACATCCTCAAATATCCAATAAATGCTAAAATATCAATTTCCAATGAATTGAAAGACAACTTTAAAGTACTTTTTGTATCTTCTTCCTTTGTTGTTCTTACATTCATTTGAAGTACCACTAATATAATCTTGCCAATAAAAAACGTTGAGAAATGTATTACGACATGCAGAAGTAAGATATCAAATTTGTAATTTTGCTATATTAAAAAAATATGCACTTCTCAAGCTAAATTTTTTTGTCTGTTTCTATAACAGAGTCAAAAACTTTCTTAACTATGTAGAATTCCCATCCAAACTTGAGATTATATTCATTTAATTATATTTGAAAAACAAATGTTTTTCCATTAAAATTTTCTACTTGCAAAGGTAGGTCGATTTTAGATTGTTGTCATGGTACCCATTGACAAAGCATAAAACAAAGAAAAAATGAAAATCCCATTTCACAATCATCAATCAATAATATTTTAAACTAATGTAAATAATAATTTGAAGAGGGAAAATCTCCATGATATGGGCCTGACGAGTCATCCTCCGTGGGCCGATGGTGGTCGGACCCAATATCCGTAGTCCGTTATGAACGGATCTAGCTTGGATGGGTGAGATATTGACAGGTCCAAATACCCGTGCAGCAGGACAAAAACCCTAGTTACAAGGTACTTGCAGCACACATCAAAGAATCCCTAGATCAAAGGAATTCTAGTGCAAAGAAGATTCTAGAAGATACGTACATTAATATGAGTCTTCCCCACAAAGAAATATCTTGTCCATCACGTTTAGGATTCTACAACAAGAATCCTATAAGGAAAAGAATTCTGCGCCAAGGAAAAGATGTCAACCCTCTACTACTATAAAAGCCCCAATACCCTCATAGACCAAGGTACGCATGATTAAACCCTCTCTAGCACTCTAGAGTTGAAAGAAGTTTTAACTTGACCTTTGGAGGGTATTTGGCCGGCACCACACCGATGCTCTCTGTTAGGTCTTCCTCTTTTTTATTGTGCAGGTGCTATTTAGAGTGTGCGAGTATCGTGTGGCTCACTGGTGAATTTCTCAACATCATCATAATTCATAAAACATTCATTAAAAAAGACATTTTATATTATTTACAATCCATATAAAATAATAGAATTTGTTAATGCAACTGGAATTGAATCTGATTCTTTTTTTAAGATCAAAGATAGAAAGAATCAATTTCTTAATATGCAGCTCTTGATCCTTTTTTTTAACTTGATAAGTGCAACTCTTGATCTAGCTTATTGTTTAATGGGCAAAGGCGAAGCAAATAGTGAAAAAAAATGCCTTTAGAAATATCATAGAAATGTGAATCCTTCTACACACTGCAGCTCTTAACTAACTTATCAGCAAGTAACACCTTTTTTTTTTTTTTTTTTTTTTTTTTTTTTTTTTTTTTTTTTTAACAAAACTAAATCATTCATAGATCCAAGATAGTATTTAACATCAAGAAAACTTCAAATTAAAAACTTCCCAAACTGAAATATAAGAATTGCTACATCCCATAACATAGCCAACAAAAAATAAACTCCAATCGACATTGAGATCAGATTTTTGATACAGTTTGTTAAGATATATGTATTGTGACATGTTGCTATTTTTGCTGTCTATGTCTAATTAATAAAAATATATAATTGAGACCCAATTAATATCTAATAATGATTATATAATAATCATGTAGTTAGACTTCAACATTTTTATATTGTCAGAATTTTATTTTTTGCTATCTATGTCTGATTATATAATAACTATTTTTATGTAATGTTTTAGAATTCAATGCAGTGTAATACTATATGATCATTATCAAGAACCTTTGCTTTCAAGAATAAAATAAGTGTATGACATGGTAAATGCTAGATGTTTGTCACATGACTCAAACATGAAGTCAATATCTTAACATGGCTATGATGTATTCAACATAGTGACCTTCAATGAACAGATATGTGATATAACAATGAACACAAACATGGGCATTGAATTGTAGCAAAATAGTGTTGTCCTTTTCATGTGGGTTAAAGTGAGAGGTAGTTTAAGTTATGATCACAAAATATATGAAGTCTTTTGATGGTCTTAAGTGTTACTGTTAATTAAATATTACTGCCTATTGCAAATACATGGACATCTTTGTGATCGAGGCTCTCTCTCTCTCTCTCTCTCTTTTTTCTTTTCTTTTTTTTTTGGTTGGGGGGGTTGGGGGAGGGAGGGGGTGGATTTGGCAAAGGTGATTAAAGAACTGAAATATGTTTGATATTAAATGATCAATTAATTGTTCTTTATATATAGGCTAACATATCTTCCTTTATCAGTGGTTACTTTTATATTCATTAGGGTATACAATAAGTTTTGACTGTTTAGCAATTAGCTCCTCTCATCTCATCTAGTTTCTACTTTGTTGGGCTTAAGAAACTTCAAGGTTAAATGAGTCACAAGATTCATAGCCATAAGAGTTCTTAAAATTTATTTTAGGGTGATAGTCTTCTTAATCTAAAGTAGGAAGTATCATGAGAAGTTTGTGAATATCTTAGTATCTGACTTCTGTTCTATTTAAAAATATTTTGTTTTATTATCTTTCACAATACAAGGTTTCATACTGTTTTGGGGGATATGGCATTTCTTTTTCTAATGGGTATTCTCTTTCTCTATCACAACTAAAAACTACCAAATTCTTGTATGGGTGTGTAGTGAATACCTTAATACTGAAAATTGATTAGCTTACTAATTCAATTGTAGCAGGTTCTATTATACCACCTGAGAACTACAGCTCTTAATTAACTTATCACCAAGTAACCTTCTTCTTTTTTTTATAACAAAACTAAAGCATTCATAGATCCAAGATGGTATTTAACATCAAGAAAACTTCAAATTAAAAAACTTCCCAAACTAAAATATAAGAATTGCTACATCCCATAACACAGCCAACAAAAAATAGACTCCAATCGACATTGAGATCAGATTCATACACAGAGGAGATCTGCTACAATATTTGGTATTGTAATAAACACACAGAAAATTGTTTCAGTTGCAACAATATTGCCTTATTTTGCACAGACTACACGAACTAATCTGAGTCACATCACAACACTCAAGAGGCAACAGGCAATAACAAAATTTAATAAGGGAATAAAAAACATCAAGCATTCAAGCAAAAAGAATAGATCAAAAACTAGACTGGGATTTAGAGATACTTAAACTGAAGCATCCAGCTTCTGTCAGTATTTATATACTGTAAGGAAAGGAGTAAGGAAAACAGAGAGGCTGTCGTTAGAAGGTGGGGAAGGGGAAGGCACATGTGAGAAACAAAAGGGGCTTAAGGATTTTGCTGTTAAAAGGTGGGAAGGGGAAGGAACACATGAGAAACCAAAGGGGCGTGATGATTCTGCCGTTACAAGGTGGGAAGGGGAACCATCACGTGAGAAACAAAAGGGAAGGAAATCAAGAGGTAGTAATCGTGGGTTTCTAAGGGTTTTCAATTTGGAAGACTTGGGTTTGGGCTTTAAGTTATAATTAAATTTAGAAGAAGTGAGCTGGTGGAATTAAATTTAAAAGAAGTGGGCTTTATGGTGGAGATAGGTTGGAAATAATTTTAGTTTTATTAATATTTTAAAATTGAGAAAATCTATTTTAAAATTATAGGATAAATTTAGGAAATAGGATGGGAATGACATGGATGCTAATGTGGCTCAATGTGAGCGTAGTAACATTAAATGCTAATATATAGTAATATATAGATTAACAAGCTAACGACTACAAGCCAAAGGCCTTGTAGCTGAATTGGCACCTCCCCATGTACAAAGTGCTTGGGAGTCCAGGAGGGAAAGGGTTTGAACTGCTGGGTGTGTTCAAGCTATAGCCTCTTTGCTGTTTTCTTTTGTAGGATTCGTCCATCTTGTGCTTGTCTAGACAAAGAAAGCATACCATATATTTTGACTCTTACAAAAACCATATTCTACACGTGATGCTCTCCTTATTGATCATGTTTTGTTTATAAAACCAATATATAGTATCGCCATTCTTCTAACACATCACTCAAACAACCAAATCTCAACTTTACACCGAGTAAAAAACAAAATCCCCAAAAAAAATTTGTAGCATAACTGACGCATCATAAATCTTGGTGTTCCAAACAAATACCTCAGATCCAAATCTTCTTTCTCCAATTTTATATATGAAATTTAATAAATAAACAAAAAACAAAACAAAACAAAACAAACAAACAAACAAAACCCACTAAAATCCCACCAAAAAAAAAAAAGTGCATCAAAAGCAAATTAACAACTAAGCATACCTAAAATTTTATTGCATCTAACATCTGTATGAAAAATATTAAGCAAGCAAAACAACCTACCATTTAAGATTAGTAATAGAAAAACACACATGCACATAAACAAATTTAAAGAAGCCATTATCAATATTTATAGCAAGAAAATGAAGTTTATGTGGAATAGGATTATTATACCTTCTCCAACACAAAAGAAAATGAAACAGAAAAAGAACAAGAGAAACAAGTAAGTAAGGGATTTATGCTTCTTGCCAACTTAGATTTATATACTTTTCTTTCTTTTTTATATAACCACTTTTCCTTTTTAAGGAGAAAATGTTTTTTAAGTAAATCTTTGTGTTCTTATGTTTATTTTATATTTTCTATTTTCTATTGTCTTGGTAATTTTTTGTTATAATATTTTAGGGATTTAAAAAAAAAAATATTATTTGTTGGATTTTCATAAATCATATAAAAATGGATTTCGGCCTTATAGGCAATAGCTCCCAAGTCCCACCCAAGGAGTTTACACATGGTTTTCTACCTGCTTCATATATGGGGCAGAGAATGCAACATATCAATTGTGAGTGTTTTGACTTTTGATTCTATTCCAAATGGTATTAGGATAAAAGGTTTGGTCTTCCATTACTTTTTAGCAATGAGCACATCTTTCCAAACTATGTGCATGGTAGACTATAATGGCAAGCTATTTAATCTAACCTGTAAAACTGAAATCGTGGTTCTGTCAAAGTTGTCTAGTCTCTGCCAATGAAAAGCAACGACACAAATCAGACCGGTCTTTGTCGTAGACTTGTAGTCACGTCCACACAAGTCTGAAGGAGTCCCATATAATCATACAAACTTTCTGTATCTACCTCTGCCCCACCTGCTTCCAGCGTCATGCTTATCCAAACCAATGAAGCTTCTCAACCCCAATAGTCTTCATGTGATTCTACTCTTTACTATAAGGCGTTTTGCAACCTTCGTCGTAGACTTGTAGTCATGTCCACACAAGTCTGAAGGAGTCCCATATAATCATACAAACTTTCTGTATCTACCTCTGCCTCACCTGCTTCCAGCGTCATGCTTGTCCAAACCAATGAAGCTTCTCAACCACAATAGTCTTCATGATTCTACTCTTTACTATAAGGCGTTTTGCATATTAGATGCTTATGGATGCCCAATGGGGAGACGTGATAGGCAAGAACTCGCACTCAATCACACAACCTAACTCTTGGATTAAGGTATGGAAGCTTACGGTTCCAAGCAAACTTAGAAATTTCATTGCAGATGCTATCGTTTTTGGGTGCAGACAAGGACAGCTTCAATCAATGGATCCCAGTTTATCTTGTGTTAGCCATCTGGTGGACGACTTGAAAAATTGAGTGTTCAATTAAATGGTCACTTAAGTGTTCCAATAGGGCTGTGGTCATTTGTTAGCTTTAGAGGCAAACAAATGCCACACTAGTAGGATTTGGCTAGTGGATACTCCTCCACGTTTCCAAAATTAATGGTACATGCTTTCAATAAAATTACCAACTTTTCATTCAAAGAAAGAAGAATTAAAAAAAAAAAAAAAATTGTACAATCTTCTTGTCCCTAGTTCTGTATTGAATCTTCTCATCACAGGCATGAGATCTCTATAGAATATATTTTGAATGAGTACAACAGTGGCGTGGGCATTTGAGCTAGAATTGGACCATATGCCAATGAAATTATTGCCAGAGAAATTAGACAATTTAGGCATTGACAACAACGCATTAGGCAAATAATATTTTGCAATGAATTTTAAATGTGTCAAGAGTAGCAAACAAATTACACAACAACAACATGCCAAGCAAATTTTCCTCAAGTATCATATTCTGCAATTTGATCAGCCATTGGTTGCTTCTATTCCAGTGAAACCAACCCCTACCCAAATATCTAATAATATGATAACATTAGCTTTTTAAGCTTACTAGACAGTAAAAAAAACTTGGAAATCGCATACATGTTGGCTTCTAATGCCAACAATGACAATTCAGTTACATGACTTTAAGGCTGTTTGAGCTGAACCAATTTCATTATTTTGTTTTGACCTTATGAGAAGTTGTATCCGCCTAAGCTCTAGCATTACTTCTCTCATGGCTGGCCTCTCATCTCCATTCTTCTTGATGCATCTCAATGCAAGCTCAGAGAATGCATGAATATCTTCATTGCTTCCTTGGCTTAGCACCTTGTCATCAACAATTTGCAATATGCAATTCTCTTCCATTGACAAAACAAAGCAATCTACCAAATTGGTATGCCCTAGGAACATTTCTGTTGGATGATGACCTATTAAGACTTCCACCAACACAACCCCAAAGCCATAGACATCACACTTTTCCGTGACACATAGTGTCTCTAGATATTCTAGGTCTATGTATCCAATGGTTCCCTCAATAGAACTACCTTGGAAAAAGTCTTCTCCTGGTGCAATTGAAACTGAAAAACCAAAATTTGATAATTTGGCAGTCCAGGACTCATCCAAAAATATATTTGATGACTTAACATTCAAATGGACTATTAACCTTGGCTTACCATAGTGCATGTAACAAAGAGCATAGGATGTCTTAGTGGCTATTCTTACACGGTCAAGCCATGAGATCCGGCAAGGAATCTCATTGCATTGACCATGGAGATGATCAAAGAGGGTGCCATTGGAGATGAGCTCAAAAACCTACATGGGAATTTCAGTTTCAAGGCAGCAACCATAGAGTCTCATAACGTTCTTGTGGCTGATCAATTGTTTAATTGTGACTTGGTTTAAGAAGAAATCTACCATCATCTCAAAGGGCCAATGCGTTGGAGGGCCTTTAACTTCAAAAGCTACTTCCTGTTCATCTAGTGTTACATTGTAGACTGTTGCAATTGCGAAACCGAGGATTAGATTAGGATCTTAATTATTAGTAGCCTGTTGGAAGTCCTTGGTAGAGAAAATCTTGATTGGCTTTGTACCTCTACCTTGGTTGCTGGTGGTTTGCTTTTCTAGTAACATTGTTCCATTGCAAATGAAGTATTCTTCTTTAGCCTCAAATAACTGCTTTGCTGTCTCCATCCTGATACTCTTCACTGCCCATGAAGTTATTAAAAAAGTGGATATCACTTCATATGTAGCTAAAGCACATGTATCTCTACTAATTATGATATATTTAGCCTTGAAAAGAGTGTGGATGAAAAAAGTCAACAATTATATATGTGCTTGATGATAAGCAAATGACCAAAATCCATTTTAAGTAGAAAGCTACCTCCATAATTCATATCATGAGTATTGGAGCAAATTCAAACATGTAATTAAGAGAAAATTTTCAAGTACCTTTATAGAAAGGCCACCAACGTTATCGATCAAACACTCATCACGGTGGAATCAAAATCTTACCAATCACCTAGAATTCGTAACAGAAGCAATTAGCAGTGTTGTTGTTGCTTGTACTAGAAAGAAAAGTTATAGTTTTGGTCATACTCTGAATATAAGTTGCAATTTGATACTTCATGACAAACCCCCAATAAATTATACTACTAAAGTTGACATGATCATTACAATTAATCAAATGTGTTGTCCAAACACACGCAAACAACATAAAATGTAATCTTAAAGTTCTATGGAATCTATTTTAATCTTAAAAAATATTTAAGACATTGGTAATGGATTTGGGCCACAATACATTGATACAAAGGAATAAAAAAACAGCACTAGAATAAAAATGTACAAGATTAGGATTCCACTATGTGCTATCAAAGCTAAAGTTCATAAAGCAGTTAGGAGCAATTGTTGCTAGAGATTGAGGCTCTGTCAGAAGACATCTGCCCTCCTCTCTAAACCCAAAACATCTGTCAATTAGTTCCTAATTCCTAAACATCTGAATGTCCTTCATCTGCTCTATCTGCCACCTCTTTGTCACTTCTATCCAGCCCCTATAGTCCAGCTTAAACAACCAGGAAATGGACCCATCTCTATTTTTACAATCAAAACTGAATGAATCCCCTCCATTTCATTCTTCTTCCCTTGCAGCTCTCCTCCAGCAAGATTGGTTGCCAGTTGGAAGACTCTATAAAGCTCTGGACTTTGCTTATTTTGCTATTGTTGAGGCTTTCTGTTAGTTTTTAACTGTTAGCTACCTTGCACATAGAAATCAAACTTTTACTATGCATGACCACATTTGAAGTAGGGAAAGGATCTCCCTTGCCCTGTTTCTACAAGTCCAAATAGACCACAAAACAAAGACAAACGACACCTAGAAGTACTTTAAGTTCTTTAAATTTCCCCTGATATCCTTCTGTCAGCTATTGATCCATGCCTGAATCGAGTAAGCTGAATGAAATCAGCTCTAATGGATAGATCAAACCAAAAAAAAAAAAAAAACCTTTTAACAGTTCCAGATAAATAAAACCCTTTTGCACTTCCTAAACATAAAGCAAACCATATTATATGGAAAGGAAAAGAAGGAAATATATAAAATTAGAATTCTAGTTTATTCATTTTGAACTACCCATCAATGTGTCATGCCTTTACTAATGAGCTTGTACTTATGGACTTCTAAATAAAGACAACCCAGAAGCCTAGTTCCGAATTTAAGAAAAAAAACACGGGATAGAACAATAAATCTATACCTTTGGCAGTAAAAGCTTCCAATTTCAATGTTTACTTGCTTTCCAGCACATGATTTGCTCTTAAAACAAAGACAAAGTGCTTTGTCTGGCCATTCTTTTATCATACACTGAAACGAAGGAACCAAAATAGCACAAGAAGAAAAGAGTATAAGATCCAGAGTTCACTGCCTGTTATCCAAGCTAATGTTCATAAAGAACTTGGGGTAAGGGTTGCTAGGGATCAAGACTCTAATAGATTCTTTTGCTTAAAATTTTTGTGTTTATTTATTTATTTTTATGTTATTTATGATCCACTTTTGATATTATAGCAATGGGATCACTTCTAGGTGTGGTGCCTATCAATTTATATGTGAATAACATTCATTTTACAAGCTGTGAAAAGGTACAATGTCATTTTGCTTGGTGTTAGGACTTAGAGGAGGTTTAAAGGGGAATGCAATATCTACATAGAGCTTCTGCTCATGTATAATGTGTATTTGACTTGAACGTATGCACATACAATTAATGGAAATTATTCTTGAAAGTCTGTGGCTTTTTCTATTTGTGGCAATGTCATGTTTATTTTGTGAATGTCCACAAAAAGATTTAAAAATGAAGAACAAGCTCATCTGAAGAAAAAGATTTAAAAATGCACCTTCTCTATTTTTTCAAAAGAAGCTTGGATCCCCTGTATTTATTTCTCCTACATTTGCAGCTCAAGTGCAAAAGGATTGGTTGCCGATTAGGACACTCTCTTTCTACACTTGCTTATACTGCTGCTATCAAGGTTTTTCTTGGATTTTTGAGCTATTAGTTACCCTACACATTGAAACCAAACTTTTACAATACAAGACCACATTAGTGGCAGAGAAATGCTATTTCTTCACAGTTGTCTTGTTCTTGTAAGTCCAAATAGACCATAAGATGGAGAACAAAGACAATAAGAAGTAGTTTAATATCCACAAAACTCAGTCCTAAAACCAGATTTCTCTAGATGAAAAGGAAAAAAAAAAAAAAAAAAAAAAAAGGTCTTTCAGTATCTTTGACTTAAATGACTAAGTACTCAAATGCTTTCTCAATTATGCCCTCATAAGAAGAAAATTCAATAAAATTCTCCAAAGAATGACAACCATTTTAGAAGGTAATTGTAACCTATAGTTTTGACAATCATTTTCAGGGTCTTCACTTATGGTTGTGCCAGTAAGATTAATAATGGACCTGCCAGCTTGGTTTTGATAATTCCTAGCATGCAACAACCACTATCGTTTTTCAACCAAATAAGCCCCAAATTTGGAATGATGCCTAATGAGCTTGTCATTAACAAAAAGATGAATTTGTGAAATTCTCCAAGAATCATTTTGGCTATAGAGCTTTCAAAATAATTCAGAATTCCACCTGAAAGACTACCACATATGCCACAACATGTAGAGAACCTAAGCAATTTCATTTGACATCCCTTTGCCTTTGGGGACATCCAATAAACTAGGAACTCTCTCTCTCTCTATATATATATATATACATACTTGGATGTCTATAAAGGTAGGTGTAATGGTGTATTATCAATTGACTATGAAATGTATATCATCAAGCTAAAATGACAAAACAACAATGAAAATGTGACAACTTATATTCTAGACATAATGCATGAACAAAGATAACAAGTAGAGCAGGGTTTACCTTCTCCAATTTTCAAACTTGTCTTCCTGCATGAGTCTAATTACTAAAAAGACAAATATGTGAAATGAGCATGGATGGTTTGGCTTGGTTATGATTTGAAATAAGTCTAGAAAATTTCAAGAATATCAAAAGCCCATATATGGTATGAAAGGAGTTTAGACAATTAATATTACTAATTAACTGGGCAATGCAAGTGATAGGCTGATACCAGCCTTTCCATTCAAAATTGACGTTACATGTATTTTATTAAATTCCTAAATGTCAGGAAAAAAGAAATCAGGTGGAAACAAAATAAAGAATAGAATAAAAAATCTAATTTACTAAAAGATATGTCACTTTTAAATGAGATTCAAATGTTATTGAGGTCTCACCCATGCCTCTACACAAGCATCACTATGATGATGTGGTGTAAGTATGGGCCCAAGTCCACCCATAAGGGCATTTTGTCAAGCAAAGGAGAGGGAACTATGCAAGACCTCACTCTTAAATTTCTTTGCTTCTCTCTCTTCTCCACACATTTTGCTTCCAATTCCATGCTCTGATTTAGTGTGTGTTTCATTTTGTGGAGTTTCTATGATTAATGAAAATTTGAAATGGAAGAAAACAAAATGAAATAGTACAATAAACCAACATGTTTGGCAACAAAAGCTTTCTAGTTTTCAAGCAGATTATTTCTTCTGCTACTAAAACAACAAGAAGCTTTTTGTTGCAATTCTTTGTTCATCCTAATTAAATGGCTAGGAGCCACATTGACAACTCTAATCAAACATATGGTGGGCAATCCATTGATATTTGTACACATGAAAAAAAAAATTGTGGCAACCAATAGAACTTGAATTAAGAAGAAAGACAGTGACTTACAGAGAAAAAAGTTGATTAACCTTCAATCACCTAGCTCTTCAGCACATTCCTCGCACTCACTTGACTCTTCACCTAACTTTTCAACCATAAATTCTATGAGTCTTTCAATACTTTTTGGGTGGGGTTCATAATTAGAGCTTCCAGCCTCATCATAGTCATCATGGGTGATCCTGTTATTGCTTCTCACAGCCATAGTTCTGTTAAGATCTTCGATGTCTTTCTTGTATACCATTCGCAACCCACACTTCTTTACCTTTAACTTATCTGGGAATATTTCGCTCGTCTTCAAGCCCCGACAATAAGCATCAATTTTAATTCCAATCTGACTGAATCCATTTGCATCACATTTGCACAATGATATTTTGTCGTTCTTCTCGTAGTATTAAGGAAGCAAATGAAGTAGCCAAATGTGATCTAATAAATAATCATTTCCGATAATGCCTGGTGCTAAATTTATTTGTTTTCCATTTACTATCAACCAACAAAAAAGATGACAATAATCTACGTGGATTTGGTGATGTGGAAGACAACAAAATACAACGCAAATAGCAATCCCCATCCACTCATTACACAAAAGAGAATAAGGTTCTTGTATACTAATTTTAGCCCCAATACTTTGATGCCTAAACCACTTTGGAATTTCACTTCTAGGAAAAATAATGTCATATCCATATCTGTAGTCAGAAGGGAGAGGGAGAGGGAGCTGAAGGGAGTTTATTATCATTGCAAAAAACATGTCAACGAAGCCCTAATTCTCAGCCAGTTTACTGCAATTTGTAAGGAAAAGGCCTTCCCCAAATAAAGAATTTGGTTGTAATAGATCTGGTAGTGTTTCGAGAGAGGTACAACCAAATCCCGAAATATAAACAATATTTAATGGAAGCTTTGGCCATGATCGAAGACTCGTACAATTGCTCACCTCTAAGCATTCCAAAATGGATAGTTGAGCGATGCTTTTCGGAAGGAACCTAAAATTATTTCCACTTAGACATAAATCTTTTAAAGAGAATAAGAAACAAATATCATTGGGGATTGCATTGAGATTGCAATAACTTAGGTCCAGACCGGTCAAAGAACAGAAACCCGATAAAGAAGTCGATAACAAGCCCATGCGATTGGGACTTCTCAGCTTAAATCCACCCAAAGCTAGTTTTTTAAGAGTTTGAAAAAGAGCATTAAAAGGCATAAGTCCTGTAGCAGTTCCACTCACACCAACCTCCTCACACTTTTCTCAGACACCAAGTTTTCCAGTAGTTTTGAGCATCTAGAAAGATTGAGATCTTTAAGCCACTTCATATTAAAAAATGTACTAGGAAGAGACATGAGATTTTTGCAATCTTTTACATTCAATGAAACAAGGCCAGTCAAATTCTCAATTGATGTGGGTAATTTTGTAATATCAGTGCCATCCGAGTAAAGCTCTAATACACTTTTCATATTTTCTCCAAACTCTGAAATTCTTTTTAAATTTGAGCAACCAGAAAAAATAAGGATCTCAAGACACTCCATTTCAAACTTTCTTGGAAGACTTCTGAGGTTTTTGCAACCTTTTAGGTTAAGAAAAATGAGTTTTTGATGAACTCCAATTGATGGGTGCAAGGAACATAAATTTATACAACCCTTAAGAACCAATTGCTCAAGATTTGGGATTTTGTTGAAATCGGAAGTTTCAATCAATTTTAGTGATTTCTTCAATTTGATGAACTTCAAACTATCAAAAGACTGTAAAAATCCAAAAAGGAAAAAAAAAATTAGATTCTACAAAATCATACAATTTAATGAAAACTTAAAATTAAAGTTGTATAAGGTACCTAAATTACCTTTTGTTGGAAACTTGGTGGAAAATATTTTGAAGGGTATTCACTCCAGTCAAGAAATCTCAAGGCATTAGGAAGATATTTGGGCTCGTGCAAAAGGTGAACATTATCAATTATGAGCAATTTAAGATCATGAATCTTTGAAAAGGATTCAGGATTCCAAAATGCCTCTTTTTGTTTATGCAAATTTAAGACTATGCCTTGAATTGCTTTTGTTCCCTAGTAATCATGAAGAGAATAGATTAGTGAATTGCAAAATGTAAGATTACTAAAGCTACTCTAAGTTTACTCTTTTAAAGCTTAAATACAAATACAATACCTTAGGTGCAATTCATTAGCTTTCCCAATAAAATTCGAACTTATAGTTGAATTTAATTTAGTTATCCTTAAAAATGATAACATTGTATTTTATTGGTCAATCCAAGAAGCGAGTGAATTTCATTTGGGAAACTAATATATTGAACCTAAAGTATTGAATCGAAGCTTTCACCTTGAAAAATATAATAGGATACAAGATCTAGTTTTCTAAATAACTACTTACCGTATTTTCTGTCAGTACATCGTTAATGTCCTTAAATAGCCACAGTTTGCCACGTTTTCCTGGATCTTTAGGACACTCTTCATAAACTATGTTCTTGCCCATTTCTTGAAGCAAATCATGCATCCACAAGGTATGACCTTGGAATTTAACAAGAGATTTATCAAAAAGAACCCCCAATCCAACATCTGGAAAAAGGTCAAGATAATTTAGTATTTCTACTACATCTTTTTTCTCCTCATATTAAAAGAAACAAACAATATTTAGGAATATTTCCTTCTCTGTTTCATGTGGTCCTTCAAAACTTATTCTAAGTACTTGGAGAATATCTTTTTCAGGAAACTGTTTTAGCCTATTTAATGTACTTTTCCATTGATGGATACTTCTACCAAACAAAAAAGAACCCAAAATCTCAATAGCTAAAGGAAGGTCATTAGCATAATATACAAAATCTCTGGACAACTCTACATAATCTTCGGGTGGATGATCTTTTTTAAATGCATTCAAACTCAGAAGATGAAGAGATTCACCATGAGTCAATCCATGAGCCTCATATATTTCATCTTCTCCAAGGGTTTGTAGCAAATGCTTATCTCTTGTTGTTATGATAACTCTACTACCTAAACCAAACCAAATATGATCCCCTGCTATCTTGTTTAATTGGTCTAATTGATCTACATCATCAAGAACGAGAAGAATTTTTTTATGACGTAACATGTTCTTGATCACAAAAACTCCTTCATTAACATCTTCTACCCCCATATTTTCATTCAAAATTTGAAGAATGAGTTGTTGTTGTTGTAATCGAACTAAACCATCTTTTTCATAAACTCCCCTAACATTAGCAAGAAAACAACAACCTTCAAACTTATTTGAAACCATACGAAACACAATTCTAGCAAGAGTTGTTTTACCTATTCCTCCCATCCCCCAAATCCCTACCATGCGAACATTGTTTGACCCTAAATCCAAACATGACTCCAATTTCTCCGCTCGAGAAATTATTCCTACTAGGTTTTTAGTATATTCTGAGAATGCATAACTTAATTTATGCCACAATTCTCCCACAATGTTCTGGATAATTTGTGACTTAGGCCTACAATGAAGAAACAAAAATATGTAGTTAATATAAACCACAATAAATACATTAATAAAAGGTAGAAAATCCAATTTTCTATTATGCTTATTGAAAATTGATTAGCTCAAGACAAAACTTGAAAGAACTACAGACATGTATTTAGGTCTACATAAGGTTCAAAACAATGCTATATATGAGGTGGGTGTTATGTGAATATTTGAAAAAAAGAAATGACAAATTGGATTACCTATCTTGTACATGCCATCCTTTGAGATTGGCTACTTCTCTCAAAGCAGTTCTCCATGCTTGCACCTTCTCTATGCAGTCCTTGAAATGTTCTTCATGTTTAGCAAAGGCTTGGGCAAAAGTACCCATTTGTTTTCGTACAGTAGATGGATCCACATCATAAAAAATTGGTAGAACCATCATTTTCATCTCTTTCATGCACCCAATGATCTTTACAAGTTCATCCAAACACGATGTAGAAGATGCATAGTTTCTTGAAAGAATGACAATTGCAAACCTTGATTTTTCTATTGCTTTCAAAAGCTCTGATAAAATAGATTTTCCTGTCTCAAGTTTTTCCTTGTCTTTAAAGGTGAAAATACCCTTTTGTTTTAAGGCGACATATAGATTGTCAGTAAATCTATTGCCTGTGTCCTTACCTCTAAAGTTGAGAAAGACATCGTATTTCCATTGTGGTGTTGAAGAAGAAACTGATGATGAAGATGAGGTAGTTTGAGTGCTAATGGCAGCCATTAGAAATATATTGGCAAATCTTGAACTACAATAAAGATTAAGAAAAAAGTACAATCAATTAAGTTTAAAAGAGAAATTAAAAGGAAAAAAAAATGAGAAGAGAACGATTTGATGTGGAGGAATACATCCTCTGTTTTCAGTCAAGGCAACAACTCTTTTTTCTTTTTTAAACAAAGTAGGCATGCAAGTGCCCTTTACATCCAAGAATCGGCCTTGCAAACTTAAAATTATATAATTGTATTTATCACTACAAAATAAACTATGCTTTTAATAAAAAATTTCTAAGTGTCAAATAGGGGTGGCAAATAGAAGGGTTGGGTCATAAATAGGTTGCGTGTGTAATTACCCATTTATCCATTTATGACCCGTTTATATATAAATTAATGGGCAAATAACACTCCCCTCCCTTGAGGTTTAGAGAAATGACACTCACCCCCAAACTTGAAAGGAAAAAACACTCCCCCCCCTTAGATTTAAAAAAAATAACACTCCCCCCCTTCTGTTAATATTAGTAATGGAATATAAAGCATATTATAAAACATGTTGCTTATGTTGATTTTTTAGTCTCTTATAGCACCTTTCCAATTGATTTTTTAAAGTTTGATGATCCTCTTAGATTTTTTAATCGCTCCTCTCTCTAACACTTTGGATCAAAATTTATGAAATAAAACAATTTGCTGAAACTTTCAAGCTTTTATTATTTAAAAATGAGTTTGAAATTTTCAAAGTCACTTATCAATATAAAAAACTTTCAGAGTCAATTTTGGGAATACATTATTAACCAAAGGGTACGTTAGTGCACAACATTTTTAACGCCAATTTAACAGAGTTTAGATAAATAAATGTCAAAGGGGGGAAAATGTTTTTTTCCTTTAAGTTTAGGGGTGAGTGTCATTTTCCCAAACCTCAAGGGAGGGGAGTGTTATTTGCCCTAAATTAATTATCCATTACCAACCCAACCCATTTAATTAGTAACCCACCCATTTAACCCAATAGACCTAAATACCTCTAAAACTACTTGAATACCCTCTTGACCTCCAAAATTACCAAAATACCTTTAAATACCTAAAATGACGCAAATACCCCTCTACACTTCCAAAATTACCAATATACCCTTGGACATCCAAAATTATTCCCAAAATCTCTAAAATAAGCAAAATACCCATAAAACCTCTAAATTAACCAAAATACCCCCGATATCTCCAAAATTACCAGATATGCTCAAAAACCATTAAAATGACCAATATATCCCCAAATTCTCTAAAATGAGCAAAATACCCATAAAACCTCTAAAATGGCCAAAATACCCCTGATATCTCTAAAATCACCAAATATACTTAAAAACCACTAAAATGACCAAAATGCCTCCAAAATCTTTAAAATGAGCAAAATACCCCTCCCCCCCCCCCCCCCAAAACCTCTAAAATGTTCAAAATATCCCCAAAACCTAAAAAAATTACGAAAATACCCCTCAAAACCTAAAAATGACCAAAATACCCTTTAAACCTAAAAAATGAACGAAATGCCCCCTAAACCTAAAAAATGACCGAAATACCTCTAAAACCTTAAAATTACCAAAAATACCCCCAAAACTTAAAAGATGACCAAAATACCTCTAAAACCTAGAAAATGGCTAAAATACCCCCAAAAACCTGAAAAATTACCAAATTACCCCATAACCTAAAAAATGACAAAAATACCCCCGAAACCTATAAAATTACTAAAATACCCCCTAAACTTAAAAATTGACCGAAATACCCTAAAACCTAAAAATGACTAAAATACCCCCCCCCAAAATTTAAAAAATTACCAAAATACCCTAAAACCTATAAAATGACCAAAATACTCCCAAAACCTTTTAAAAAATGACCAAAATATCCCCCGAAACCTTAAAAAATACAAAAATACACCCTAAACCTAGAAAATGACTAAAATACCCCCAAAACTTGAAAAATTACCAAATTACCCCGTAATCCAAAAAATGACCGAAATACCCCTGAAACCTACAAAATACCCCCTAAACTTAAAAATTGACTGAAATATCCTGAAACCTAAAAAATGACTAAAATACCCCCTGAAACTTAAAAAATTACCAAAATACCCCTCAAACCTATAAAATGATCAAAATACCCCCAAAACCTAAGAAAGAAGCTACTGTTACTCAAAAACTACCTTTTTTTTTTTTTTTTTTTTTCACTTTTCACATTATCAATGAAAAATAATTTATTTGATAATCACAACTTCTACAAGAGAAGAAATTCACATATAAAATGGGGAAACGAAAAAAACCTAGGTATAAATTTAATGTTTCTCCCATTTTCCGCTATTTTCCCATCACTTAAACAGAAATTGAACACAAACCAAATAAAAATTTAATAAAAACAAAAACAGAGAATTCACAAAGAGTATTGAATAAAAGAAGAGAAAGGACCTTGAGGATGCTGATGGATCACATTGACAAGGTTGATGAAATGAAGAGAGAGAGAGAGAGACAGTCGGTTGAAGAGGAAAATAGAGAATAGAAGAGAAATTATGGAGAGTATAAAATGTTGATATAATTGTAAGAGTGGAGTATTAGGTTATTTAAAGAAATAAAATGAGGGAATATTGATGGGACCACCAAAATCTTTTATCCGAAAGAAAAAGTGGGGAGAAAGAGGGGAAATTATTAGATTTACCAAAGGACCTCCCAACCAATAAAATGCTGTTATTTATGCAAATGTGATATCATTTGGTAATTTTTATTTTTTATTCCTTGTGTTGATTAGGAAGCTCATACATACAATTGCATAAATGGTATCATCTCATTTGTCAGGGAGAACCACATCAGTAGTCCTTTCAGTGTAAATAATAATTTCTCGAGAAAGAGAGGTTGACCAATAAAACCCATGTGCGGCATGTGCATGGCTATATATATATATATATATATATTATACATCTTGTTTTGGTTTTTGTCTTTTCTTGTATTTTTCATTAGGTTTTTGCTTTTTTGCTCTTATTTATTCTCATTTGTTTTGGATCCTTTGGCTTAATTTAAAATAAATAAATAAAATGCAAAACCTACCTTTAAATTTTTCTAGAATTCATTTCAGTCATCTAACTTTGTTTTATTTCAGTCCATTAAATTTTAGATTAATTTAATTAATATTTTTCTGTCTACTTTTGTTAAATTTTTTGAAAATAAAAATCTGTAAAATATTTTTCAATTATTAATTGAATTTTTTATTTTATAAATTTGAAGAAAATTTTAAAAATTGAAAAATTAACTACTACATATAATAAAAGTTGATGGAAAAGTCTTAATTGAATAAATTTGAAAGTTAGATCAAGGACTAAAATGAATGAAAGCAAAGTTAAAGGATTGAAATGAATTTTGATAAAACATAAAATGTGAGTTTTGCATTTTAGCCCAAAAAATAATAATTTGAAGTGTCCATACACAATTTTATAATATGAAAATGTGTTATCTTTTGTTTTATTTAATTAATAGAGACATAATTATAAATTTATACTAATTTTATTTTTCATCTTTTCATTTTTCTTCTCAACCAAAAAAATGAGTTTTTCATATCTCCACTTTTTCATCCTCCCAACAAAACACATATGAAAGAAAACTTAAATCTCTTCTATCCTGCCACTTTTTATCTCTTTCCAATTTTGTATACATACTCACGACCCAAAACCACTCATCCAGCCACAAGTTGTTAAAGCCTTAAGCAATTTGTTAGGATTTTCGTGAAGGCTAAATTCCAAGATAGAAATTTCTTTGTAATGAAAAGTTTCATTGTAATTGTGTCAGAACTTTTATTTGTAATCATTCTATGTAATTAAGGATGAAGACAAAAGTTTGCTAATTGTTGTTCACTCTACTTCACTGTACATGTTTCTCAAAAAAAAAAAACTTCACTGTACACATTTACAAATTTTGGTAATATGAACTTATGATCAATCAAGCGAATATAAGAAATAAATTAGAAGTTTGGACAAAACTCAACATTTAGTTGAGGAACAAAGTCATCAATAAGCGCACTGTGAAATTAGCTACATTTAGTCTCCCTCTTTGGCTCCTTTCTCTCATTTGGACCATTTTGCATGAGACCTCAAACCTAATACGAATTAGAATCAAGGCCATAATTCATTAAAAGTTAATAAATCTAATATACGATGAAAAATACCCAAAAAAAAAAAAAATCTTACAGGAAAGACTGGATAAGCAAATTAAAGAAAGCTCTAGGGGTCATGGAATACTTCTCCATCAATGAGCCTATAGAATAAGAGTCCCTCCTATTTTTGCAAGAATTTACATTTTCTAGCACCAGCAATTTCTGTACATGTGGGATTGCTTGCCAAACCAATTCCTCTATTGTGAATTCTATTTTTTTGTTTTTTAACCACATGTCCATAGCTCTTGATCATCTAGCATGCTTTTGAGTCCATCGGTACCTTTTCACTAGGCCTAAAGAGCCAATGGTAACATGGTTGGGTCATTTGCATTGATATCGTTGAGTTCCATGTATACCAAATAGTTCTAAAAAATTTTATAATCTGAAATGGTTGAGCTATCTTGAAAAACTTAGAAGGTAAAGTGGGTGGAAAATCTCGGATATGTTGGGTTATTGAGGAGTAAGGCAACAACAATTATTTTTTTATTAGCTATTTATTTTTGAGACTGACGAAACTGACTTCCAAAAGTGGTGGTAAAGCACAAAATAAGCTGCTTGAAATAACATGGCCTTCCTCCCAGAAGATTATTCTTGACCACTAATTGTCCACTAAGAAAAGAAGATAATCTAGTATTGTATAACACATTAACACTGATCCAACGTCCTGCTAATACATTGACTGAAAATTACTTTTAATTATTTATATATATAGAGGATAAATCCTTCCCCAAGTAATTGGTCGTTTAACTGTTATAAGTCAAATCAATAAATCATTTTTTTTTTCATTCAAAAGTAAGACTAGAACTAATCAAATTTATTTATTAAAAAAAGAAAAAAAGAACAAAGAACCAAGAAAATTTTTGTTCTTTAACAAAGTTGGTATGCAAGTAGCCATCTTTCTCTTCCTGACATCTTCTAGGAAAAACTTCTAAAAATGAGAGCAGTGAGAAATGAACATTCATAAAACATTTAAAATTTGTGGATTATTCCAAAAAGATCCCTAAAAAAAGAGTCCAAATAGAAAGTTACATGTAAAGTAAAACATGATAATCCATGCAAATGTTGAAAGTAACACACTATCTACTACATTTTTATGCATCTATTTAAAAATAAATAAATAAAGGTCTAATCAAAATATGAACGTGGATTCTTGAACGATCATGTCAATGTAGAAATCTAAGGCACTGAGTGGGTGACCCACATTAATATTAATTATTTAGGACGTATTTTGCAATTTAAAGGAAATTAATAAAATGGATGTAGGCCCATTCTGTCTTTTTCATTGCAGAAATTAGAGTCCCTAATTTGATGGTATATTTCTCTACGTTTCAATTTTCAAACAAGATCACTTTCACGCGTTATCTATTAAAGAATATATATGATCCTTTTGTTTTTTTTTCTTGATAGATTATTCACCTCTCTCTCTCTCTCTCTCTCTCTCTCTCTCTCTCTCTCTCTCTCTCTCTCTCTCTCTCTCTCTCTCTCTCATATGAGGAAATAAAATATGAACTAAAACACTAAGCACAGCAACAGTAAATGACTTGACAATAACTGACGAGGGTGCCATGACTTGACTCAAGTTTAGGTATGAACGAAAAATTAAAATTATTTCACTATTCAACTTATTTTTGCTACTATTTATAGATCCCACTGTACTTTTAGTACTATTCATGAGTTCCACTGTACTATTTCAACTAACTTTTACCTTTATCTACAGTACTTTCAGCAGTAATTTTTTAGTTTCTGCAAAATAAGCGATATTCAAACACATACTGTCCATAATTTCATTCCCCCCTTCCTTGTGGAAATAATACCTTGGAAAGTCTTCAACTGAATAGTACGTAAATATAATATACAAAGAAAACCATCTAACTCAAAAGACTTAAACATATGAGTTTGAGGCCAACTATATTATATTAACTACTTACCCTTCTCATTTTTGTTCAATGTGGAAATTCACTCACACACGTGTATTCCCAAGACTTCTACCATTGACTTGACTCAATTCTCATACTTTGTAGTTTGTATAAAACTATCACAGTATTGAATAGAGGAGTAATACTATTACTACATTTTCACAAAGGGATGGTCCTTGGTGAATAGCAAGAAGAGAGACGAGAGTTTGTCTCAATTCCCACATCATTCGAAACACATTTGGGTTTGTCTAAGAGCTTATAGGGTGTGGGGGGACAAGGATCAGAATTCAAGTCTCTAAGAGAGAATTTCACACACATATACACTTAGATTAAGCTATAGTAGAATTTTTATCTTGTATAAAAAAATAAAAAATAAAAAAAATAAAAAAAATCTAGATTTTTGGGCTGGGCTAAGGTCATATCAAATTTTTTATTATTTTTTTTTAATATTTGAAAAGAATAGTTTGTTGTTATGTTAAGTGTGTGATGTTGGTGTTAATAAGGTCTATTTTATTTATAGGCTTATTGGGCCTCCCAAGTCCCAAGTGTAATGGCCCCAATTAATAAAATGTTGGTTCAGTTTCTTATGGTTAATGAGGCACATGATTTTTTACTCAAAAAAAAAAAAAAAAAAAAAATGAGGCACGTGATTCTAAGTTGTGGGAGTTTCTAATAACTATTGCTAGTACTTAATCAAAGGGGCTGGTTACATTTACTATTGGGTCAGATGAAAGAGTTTTAAAGAGAGTTCATAGGCTCAATATATATATAATCCATTTAGTAGGTCAATGACGGATCATTTCTTTATTTCATACCATCTCCTCCACTACATCTTCTCCTACCCGCAGTACTTGGACTCATTTCTCATTCATTAGACACTCTTTCTCCTACTTACTAATAACTTAAATACTTATTAATTGATCTAAAATAATAATAATACTTATTAATTAATAAGGACTCTTTCTCCTTGTCAATTCGTGATTCAATTTTTTTTTTACTAAAACACTAACTTCTCACTCGAAGACTCATTAGCCACAAGAAACTTATCTCATTTAATTTTTCAACTTATTTTTATAATTAATTGATTTAAATCATTTTTTAATTATAAAATGCTCCAAAAGATGCCTTTGTCTTTCAAAAAAATAAAAAATAAAAAAAAGAAACAGAACAAAACAAAAGATGCCTTTAAATTATGCTTAAGCGACAAGCATGACTTGTACAAAGAGTATATTATTATCAAATGCGGTGTGAAAATTTCTCAAAAGATTCGCAGAAAAAAAAAATTTATCCCAAAAAAAAAAAAAAAAACAAAAATTGTGGTCTATACTTAAGAGTAAATTGAACAAAAATGCTCCAACGGGATGGCTTTGAATTACAATTTTCTTTTTCGGCCATTGACTTTACTCAATTCTCCTAATGACAATCTTTGGAGAATACGAAGAGTAAATTGTACCCATAATTTTTTATTCTCTTTTTCAACCATTGAGTTGACTCAATTTTCCAACTTGGTATAAAACTGGTCATGGGCAATGAATAGAGGAGTATTACTATTGCTACATTTTCAAAATGGGATGGTCCTCGGTGAAGAGCTTACTGTGGGGTTTGATAGTTCTAGTTCAAATTCACGGGCATAGAGGTTCCTTTGAAGAAGAGAGGATGGGTCTTTTAGGGTCAAAATGGAAATTTGCCCCTTTCGCCCAAAATAAGTAGCAAAATGCTTCTGTTCTGAAATTATTTAGCCATATGTTCCTGTTTTAAACTCGATTTTCTAAAAATAGAGTTTCTTAAGCAATTTTTAAAAAATATTATAATTTTTAGTATTAAGCAATTCCAGTTATAATGTTGGACCTTTCTCATAACTCTTTTGGGATCATTACCTTTGCGGTCAAGCAGTACTTTACAATATTTACATTTCGAAGAGAACATGTTTTCAGGATCAATACCAAAAGCCTTTCTCAATATTTCAAAGCTTTTGACCTTGGCTATCAGTAACAACTAACAACCGTTTGTCAGGCAACATTTCTAGTGCAATTGATAAAACTCTCAAGTTAAGAATTTTGTTATTGCGAGGAAATCGTATGAGTGGTACCATTCCAACACAGTTATGTCAATTGATCAAAATAAGCTTAATGGATCTCTCTAGAAACTTCTTTTCTGGGACATTACCTCACTGCTTTCCACACATTGTCCCTAAGGAGACTCTGAATTTTCGTTTATTTTTTGGAATTGAGTTTGGTTCCATCAATAAAGATATTTATGAACCGTTCGAAATATTGTCAAACAAGATGAAGCTATCTTTGTTATGAAACATAGGCTTAGCACTTAAATTCATTCACTAAACTTGTCTCACAATCAGTTGACAAGTTCCATTCCAAAGACATTGTCAAATTTGACTGAATTAGAGAGCTTAGATCTTTCTCACAATAATTTGAGTGGAAAAATCCCTCCACAATTACTTGAGCTTACCTTTCTGGAGGTGTTTAGTGTCGCTTATAACAACTTATCAGGTAGGATCCCAGATATTAGAGCACAATTTGAAAATTTTGATGCAAGCAGCTATTAAAGAAATCCATTTCTTTGTGGACTCCCATTGGAGAAAAATTGCACCAGGTGAGTAACTGAGCAAATCATAGATCAATTTAATTATATCATATGTTCGATAAAAAAATTCACATAATTTTATTTGTGATTATACTATGCTTTGTTACTTAAGAGATATGATATAATTAATTGACTTTTTTTAATTATCTTTTATATTAATAATTCATAAATGTTGATAAAAAAAAATTTATTAGTTAATTTAACTATTTTCATTCAAAAAATTAGATTCGTAGCTGTAGTTAATTGGCCACTTGAACATTTTAGTATTTTAATCACTTTTTCTTCAAAATTACAAGGGACTTATTGAGTAATATTTCAAGGGCAAAAGGAATGGTACTTGAGTTCCTCCCCCCCACCCCCCGCCCATTTAGCTTTTGTTTTCATCTTTTCATTTTCTTTCTTTGTGATAAATATTAGATTGATTAGATTAACATAGAAAAGAAAAGGAAAGTTGATTAGTTTCACTATCATGATTCTCTTTCATAAAATGATTGGTAAAATTTGATTCTCTTTGTGATTCTCTTTCATAAAGTTGATTGGTAAAATTTCTTTTTTCTTTTTATTTGTTGTAGTTGAAAAAATTTAAGAAATAAAAAATAAAAAAGCAAAAGAAAAAAAGAAGGAATCTATGTGCTTTAAGAAATTTTACCATCTCTTGTATTAAAAAACACTAATAAAACAAAAAAGGAAAAGGGAAAAAAATTAAAAAAGTAATCTATGCTCTTTAAGAAATCTTTCCATCTCTTCATATTCATTTCTAATAACCAACTAACCAAGAAAAAAAAAGAAACAACATCAAGACAAATACACTTTGAAGAAATACACTTCTGTTCCCTTTCCTCGTAGAATCTGAGTCATTTATTTAAAAATGATTATCCCAAAATTGAATGTTATATTTTGGGTGCCTTAAATTAATCATGTCAAACATTGCTAGTAAAATTTGTTACGTCTAATAAGCACAAAATATCAGTTTTTCCATTATATTGTAGTTCATCATCACTCTGTGTCCTAAAAAAGCAAATGCTAAAACACTTTTGTGTCCTAAGTGAATTCAACTAACTCCAGGGCTCTAAGTTTAGAAGTCCATCTCTCAACATTGAGAGTTAGACCACTTTTTGTGCCTGCCTATATTATGGGCTATCATAGAACCACCCAAGCCATTTGGTTTGATTGGAATTTTGTCATTTTGTCTTCTCAGACCAGGGGAAAAACAATATGTTAATCAAAACCCGTTCTCTTATAACCCACCCAATACTGCCGAAGGCCATGATTAGCACACGAACACACACAAAAATTATTAAAAAATAAAATAAAAAACTTTAAGCAATCTATTAGGATTTTTAATTTTTTATGTTGACTAATTTCAAAGATGGAAGCATCTATCAAAAATTTCTAAGATAGAAGTTTCTTTGTAATGAAAAGTTTCATTGTTTTATAAGAATTTAAATTTGTAATTGTTCGGTGTGATTGAGATTGTTGTTCACTGAGCACATCTACAAATATTGGTCATGCGAGCTTATGATCGGTCGAGGAAATATAAGAAAAAATTTAGAGTTTTGGACAGATTTCAACATTTAGTTGAGGAACAGAGTCATCAATTAGCTCACTATGAAATTAGCTAACATTCAGTCTAAGCTATCTTGAAAAACTTAAAAGGTAATGTGGGTGGAAAATCTAGGACATGTTAGGTAATTGAGGAGTAAGGTAACAACAATATTCTCAAAGCTTATTTAACTATCCATTCCAATATTCTCTATCTACGTATTTAAGTACATTACCAAAATCCCTCCTTAATAATACCCTTATACTTCAAGAACAGGTTCCAGTCTCCAGTATATGCAATCATCTTAGAGGAGCTTTTGCAACAAGTTTTTATTCCCCATCAGCACAATGACACTATGAATCCCTTTCTCTCAACTGCCATCTCTTCTAATACTTCCATGCAGTTAAACGTTCACTTTCAGCTAAATTCTACTATCTTTAGGTTGAACTTGAACATGCAGCCTTCAAGTTCTTGGTCCATTACCAGAAAGTCAGAAACCAAACCGACCAGTTCTAGAGACAGCAAGGAAGTCTTAAGCTAGGAACTCATGGGTTCAGCCAGACAGAATCAGATTATCAGTCCATTAATATGAATAAACATTTTAACTGTAATGATATTATATATATATATATATATATATAACTGTTATGGGTCAACAAATCTTCTTTTTTTTTTTTTTAACTTAAAACTCAAAAGTAAGATTGGATGTTATCAAATTTATTTTTTTTAAAAATTAAGGAAAGAACAAAGACCCAAGAAAATTTTTATTCTTTCGGTGAAACAAAGTAGGTATGCAAGTGGTCATCTCTCTCTTCCTAGCATCTTCTAGGAAAAACTATTGAAAATGATAGCTGAGAGAAAAGAACATTCATAAAAGGCCTTTTTTTGACATCAATTATACAATGTTTTACCAATTCAAACTAACAATTATGTCTTTTTATCAATTATAATTTTTATATAGAAACAGATTTGAAAGTTTAGAATTTTAGTAATAAGTTTATGATTCCGAATCTTCTAATTCTTCAACCGTGATCATTAGTTGATTTCTCAACCTTTAGAGCTAAACTTCTAGATTATGAATTAAAAAGTGAACGCATAGGATTGTATTGGATTTAGTTCTTTTCAAAGTATGTACACAACTGCATTAATCTTTGACCTTTTGTACAAATGCCAAACCAGGTATGCACACAGCAAATAGACTCTTGACTTTGCTTTTTAGGTTTCTTTAAACGTGTTACATTACATGAGACTAAGACACTAATCAATTTTTGGTATAGGCAGGATTGAACCACAGCCCTCTTATACAACCGTAAGAGAATTAGTGCTATATTAACAAAATAAAAGAGAAGAAAGAGAAAGTTGTAATAACCGGTATACCCTTTCAAAAATAACAACTATGCATCTTTAACATGAATAATGGGATTATCAACAAAACAATTAGAGATGATGGGATTGCAAGATTGGCTGTGGGACTTGATCAAACACGCAATTGAGATTATCAGGAGATATTAGATCATAAGGTTTAGTAACGTTCATGTACTAATAATCTATTGGAAAAAGAAAAAAGAAATGAAAAAAACAATTAATTTGGAGTCTTTCAAAAGAAAAAGAAACAGAATTGAAAGTATGGAATTTTATTAAGTCTTTCAAAAACCCACTCTCTAAAAATTATGATTACCCCACAGAAATCAAGAAAGAAGCTACCGGTCCCCAAAGGTCCCAAACACTATTTTTTATTTTGTTTCACTTTTCACATAATAATAGTATTAAAAGTGAAAAATAAGTTATTTGACAATCACAACTTCTACAAGAGGAGAAATTCAGATATAGAACAGGAAAACGAAAAAGCCCAGATATAAATTTAACGTTTCTCCCCTTTTCCACTGCTTCCCAACATTCAAATAGAAATTGAACGAAAAACAAATATAAATTGTGGAGAGTATAAAAATAAAATATATATAATAAATAAAAAAACAGAGAATTCACAGAGAGTAATGAATAAGAGAAGAGAGAGGACCTTGAGGATATGCTGCGGATGGATCACGTTGTCAAGGTCGATGAGATGAACAGAGAGAGAAACAGTCGATTGAAGAGGAAAACCATGGTTGGTGGGATAGAATTGTAGAGAAATGTTGATATAATTGTAGGAGTGGAGTAGGTAGAAAGAAAGATATTATTACTATTATTTAAGCAAAGCTGAAACGTTTCCAACAAGTGGACTGGACTCCCTGTGTGTGTCTGTGTTTTTTTTAATGGGTAAAAGTGAAGATATATATATATATATATATAAAATAGCATCCACCTTGGTGCAGCTACTTTTTTTTTTTTTGGAAGGGGAAATATTCATTCATTCAAATTGATAAAGAATCATGATACTTTCTAAAGCTGGTGGGGGAGAATCCTTCAACCAAAACAAATCATCATCTAATGTATTCCTAGCTTATTGAGCTAATACATGTGCTACCTTGTTTGCTCCTCTTCTAACAAAGTTAACTCTAGCCCACTGTAGCCCTCAAACCAAATGCCTAATATCATTAACAACATTTCCAAACAACGAAGAATTTTTCAAATGAGAAGAAATGGCTTGGATTACATTGCTATTATCTCCCTCAATTATCAACCTTGAGAACCCAGCATCCACAGCAAACTCAATAGCTCTTCGACATGCTAGCAATTCAGCCTCATCACTTGTATTCACCTTCGATCCACTAGCAATCATAGCAGCCATGACTTCACCCTTTTCATTTCAAATAATAGCACCAAAACCAGATCTATCCAAGCCTGAAAAAATTGCTGCATCAAAATTTAATTTGTACTTCGCTGATGATGGAGGTTGCCAGACATCCCCACTGAGTTGCTGCCTAGTCGGAACAGCTAAATGGTCTTGGGCTTGTTTAAACTCAGCAACAAACTCCTTTGCTCTCTTATTTAGGCTACTCGGGTCCTTCAACTTGCCACCATGCACCCCACAGTTTCTCTGATTCCATATAAGCCATGCTTGAGCCTAAAACAGATCCATTTCATCCGGCATTAGGCGCTCCATTGGTGGAGCTATTCTTTTAACTATTTGGCACCATAAAAAGTTATTTTATCTATTTTACCTATTTACTTTACAAAAAATCTAGTACCAATGGATTTATTTTAGATTTCAACACAATAAAATAATATAAATATTACAATAAAATAATATAAACATCACAATAAAATAATACAGGTTACGAACACAACATTTTCATAAAAATTTTAAAATAAAATCAATATAATAAGTTGTTAATAGTAAATAAAAAAAATAATAACCTCACTAGTAAGTCTAGATGAGAACTACGAATAACTTATTGTCTAAATTTTATTATGGAATAGTTATGAATATATTATGTCCATAACACTTTTTTTTCTTAAAAAAACCTAGCACACTAATTAAAGAGTATAAAAATATAATTAAATGTCACAATATTTCCGTAATATATATATATATATATATATATATGGTCAAGCCTTATTTTGACATATTTGACACCTCAACTTGACCCTTTTTTTTTTTTTTTTCTTCCTTCACTTTTTATCTCATCCACCCGTTTCTTCCCATTCCCATCAAATACCTTTTCTTTTCCTCCACTGACCATCTTGTCTCTTCTTCACCTAAAAAGACAGTTTTTCTTCTTTCACAATTCACCTAAAAGACAAGACGAGAGAGATATATTCACACACAAAAAATGAGAGAAGAAGAATCCACAGCAACAGAAGAAGAAGCTCGCAGTAGAAGAAGAAGAAGGTCGCAGCAGTGGGTTTGTGTTGGAATTGAAAATTACACATTTGATTAAGAATTTTGCAATCTGTTTGGTTGGTTAGAATTTGGAGGAAAGGAAAAGAAAGAAGAACCGGTATGGGATTCTTCTTTTGGGCTTCTTGCAATTGACGAGGAGGGAGCATAGAGAGTAGAGAAATTCTTCCCAGCTCCATGATGGGTATTTTTTTTTTTTTTTTTTAATAGAAAGAGGAAAGGAGGGAATATTGTGGGACCTTGATCCACCGAATTTCTTTTTTGGTTGTACCCATCTGAAACAGATGAACAATATGCGTGTATGGGCCCATGGTACGGGATTGGAAAGTCACGAGTGGGGACAGGAGTTCAGTGTGTGTGTGTGTGTGTTTTTCAGTTTGTGGAGTTTCTATGCTCAATGAAAATTAGAGGGAATGAGAATAATTTTAAGTGGAAGAAAACAACAACACATAGTATTGTGGAAAATTTAAAATGGGTAAAGCAAAATTTACCTTGTAGCAAAAAACACCAAAACTGCCTTTATATTTGCTAATCCAACATGGTAGATAACAACACACGTTGCTACAGTGACATCTAAAGATAGACCTGTTGATTACCTAACTCAAGATGCAAAAATAAACTTGGTTATTTTATACACTCACTTTCTCTCTCCTCTGCGCATGACCCTTTAACGGAGAAGTTTATGTACTTTTTCATCTCTTTGAAGTTTGTACTTTTTTTTCTTTTTCTTTTTTTTTCTTTTTTTTTTTGAGAATCCTATGAAGTTTGTACCTTATACTTTAAACTGCATGCCAATCTTTGATTGGCTAAATTCGAGACTATAAAACAAAAGTAACTTAACAAACAAGTTTATAAAAAAATGATCATAAATTTTTTTTTTTTTTTTTTTTTTTTTGGGATAAAGGTTAGAAAACAAAAAGTTGGAACCTTCATCATATATAAGAGAAGCATGCATTGAACTAATATTGAAGTGATCGTTTGTTTGTAGTAGCAGTAGTAGTAGTAGTAGTTCATAGGTATTGATGGCTTACATTCCTCCACACAAGCGTCACTCATACGAAGCTGCTAGTAGTAGTGATAGGCATAATAGGCCCTCACCAATCCCACAATCTCTTGTTCCTCAATTCAGGAGAAATCTTAATTTGAGGTTGCCACCCAAACCCGTTTCACAAAGAAGTGGAAAGATCGTTTATAATTATGCAGAGCAGGCTATTTCCACATGGTTTCCTGTTGGTTTGGATCACAATCACCAGTTTCCATCTTCTGTACATGTTGACTCAGTTCCCTTGCAGGCTTTTGAGAGAACAACAAATCCACTAGTTTTGTTCAATAACAACAACAATCAATCAGGTAAATGTTACTGTTTTTCTGCTCAGATTTTTTGTTTGTAACTAATTATTAATAATGGGTTTGCTGGTTTTGGCTAGTTGAGCAAATGAGGAGTCCATGGGTGTATATAGCAGAAAATGTTGTGTCAAACTTGCTTTCTTCTTTCGAGAATGTCAGGAATGAAAAGTTGGACTTGGAAGATGTCAAGCCAAAGTTGGTTGCTAGATTTGGGAAAGTTCTTTTTCATGAGTAAGTCATGCTTCTATTCTACTCTATGAGTCATTGTTTTTGGTTAAGAGTTTTTTTTTTTTTTTTTTTTTGGGACACCCTATGAAAATCTAGTTCAGTATAATGAAAAAATGTAAAATTATGAGGTTGGCACAAAGAAGCGAGTGAGATAAATCCAAAAGCATGAGTATTAGGATGACACTTATTTGTTATGTACTTTACTAACTCAAACCTAAGCAAGGTTGTCAACTGTCAATTCATCCTTTTCTTCTGACCAAGAAAATAACTTAACTTCATTAATCCAAAACTTTAATGATACACTCAGTCATCTAGAGTAACAATATGATATGAAGTCTATTGCTGGTGTTGCTACTAAGCTCTAGCTAAATTAGCATCTCATTTATTACTAGATATTTGTCTCAACATTACTGAATCTTGTCATATAAAGTTATTTCTGCAAAAGCACAAGGTCACACAGGGAAGTTTTCAATAAAACACGGGCAATTTGTTTCTAATGCAATTGTGCAGCAAACTTGCTTTTGCAAATATTTGCCCTTCACCATTATTTATCAATTATAGTCTACTCTTTCTATCTGGTTCTCTGTCTAGTGGTTGCTTCTTTCCCCTGGTGTGCTTTTTACAAACATACATTATCCTGGGTTTCTCATATCTGATCCCTGTGGTTCAGAACTTCAGGTTAGGGCTTTTCTAAATTAAATAGACCTAAGATTTCTGGTTTTACCTTTTTAGCCTAAATAGACAAGAGATTTCTAGTCTTACCATATCATTTAAAATGCCCTCCCTGTTTGAATTACAATGGGGTTATGATCGGTGTTCAGTACTAATTCTAACATTGCATATGCTTAAGGATTCCAATCATGCAAATCTTAAATGAAACTTAGATTCCATTAATAAGGCAGCCTATTTTTCTCTCTTGACCCCAACAAAGAGAGAACAGATATATCTTTGTTCTATGCAATCAAATACAATTTGAAAACAATTCTTTTTAGGCCTGTTCACCACACCCGCATCATGCCAAAATCTGATCCTCGAACCATCCCTTACTATAAAGGATTTATAAGCAGAAATTTCTCCTACACCCATCATGCCAAAATATGATCCTCAAAGCTTTCTAAAGATGACACACGAATCCAGAAATCCAGTCACCCTACGCAGCCCTAAAGTTTGCACCTAGTCACCCTACGCATCCCATAATTTGCACCCATAAAAGTCTCCAAAAATGGTCATGCTTCTTACCAAGCAGTCATAGCACTTACCCCAACAGAGCTTGGTTAAATATGGTCAATTTCCTTGCTCCTAATTCACCATAACTCTGTAGGGATGCACACCAAGTTGCAATCTACCAAATGGAACTTAAATTGAACTCACCCCATATAAAGAATTACTTGGGTGTTTATTTCATTAGCCATATGAGTAACGTACTTTTAAGTAAAGCAACCACCCTTTGATAAAAGAACCCCACTTTTACTGGGTTTGAGAGGTAATTGGTAGATAGCCTTACCTCCAATTTTGGTAAGGCTAATTCACTGATTCCAACCCTTGACAAATCACTTAAACAGAGGGCACTTGCCATTGCAACCCGTTGATAAATACAGATTTTTTGATCAAGTCAATTGTTTCTCATCCTTTCTAAAACAATTCCATGCTATAGTAGCTTTATGAGGACAGCCCATTGGCATAGCATGATAGTTCATAGGTAGAGTTCCCTACCTTACTAAACAACAAAGTAGCCAACTCCACATCTTCAAAGACCCCCATTGGCGCTAGCTTACTCTTACTCAAGTTGTGCTTTAACCCCCAGACTACTTTAAAACACAAAATTGTAGACGAAATATTTACAAATCAAGATAGAGCCTTCCTCAACAAATAAGAGAGATGAAATTGTTAAGAGTTTCATTAGAGCCTTTCACCACTCTAAAAGCAGTCAGAGAGAAAGTAAAGAAAAGAAAACATTCCTCCATAGTTGTCAATAGCATATGACTAAGAACCTTTATAATTTGGTAAATAACAATGAAGAAAGTAGAACCCCTTGTCTCAACCCCCTAGATTTGTCGAAGAGGCTTGTAGGCAGCACTAAAAATCTAATAGTGGTGATATAGATAGCTATTCATTTCTTCCATTTCTCACCATAACCAAAATGGTCCAGTATATATAGAAGACAATTCTAATTCACATGATCATAGGCTTTCTCAATATCAAGACATTCATTGGCTATGAGAGGTTTGTCTAATCTTTATCTCCCTTCTACAAAAGCAATTTGGTACTTGGGCATTATTTTTCCTAACAATGGTTTTAATCTATTGGCTAATACCTTTGCCAAAATTTTGTAAATACTACTGATCAAATTAATCAGTTGAAAATATCTTATACTTCTAACTCCCATATTCTTCGGCATTAGAGTTTTAGCATTGAGAGGTTTCCCAATGCTGTTTTTACTGTATTGGCAAATACATTTGCCAAAAGTTTATTCGCATGATCGAGTAAACCATTTCAACGAGAATCTCTTATACATCTAAATCCCGTTTTCTTTGGTGCTTGAGTTTTAGCATTGAAAGGTTTTTCAAGTAAAGAGGCATGAACTTCCTGGAAAAAATCTAAAAAATCCTTCCTTCTTCACAATTCCCCAAAATCTTGGAAATATGCCATAGTGAAGGCATCTTGGCCTAGAGCTTTATCTCTAGTGATTTGTAAATGATAGTGATAAATGCAATGCTAGTGATTTGTAAATGCCATTATTTAGTAGGTGTATTTGCTAGCAATTAGTGATAAATAGGCGTATTGACTTCCTTTATTTGTTTCTTGGTTTCTTATTGGTAAGTGAACATGAGCACTTAATGGATCTTGAACCCATGAACTTGTCCCTTCACCCAATTCTTATGGCAAAAGCATCTAAGCAAGAGCTCATTGGCAACTTCTCTAATAGATTTGATGCCCTAGATTTTGGCAAAGTAGCAATTTGAGCCCTTTGGTTTCAGCCTTCTACTAGAATCCATGTGCTTGTACAAATTAATCCAATGTCACATCTGAGTGGAATTTTTTTTTGCATTTAACATTATTTTTGAAATATTTTAATTAGTTGTCATGTTTGCAAAACAATGTAGCAAACTAGCATCTCGAGACTCTAAAGCTCGAGTTCAAAGGTTGAACTTGAGTTTCTAAGACTCGAATTGCATCTGATGGCAGTCTGATGTGGAAAAAAATTCATGCGGAAATCAAGTATTTAAAATTCGAGTTCCCCATCCTCCACATCCCACAAACAGACCTCTTTCTTCTTCTTCCTACCCGATCTGGTCCTCTGTTCTTCTTCCTCTCCTCTTCTTCTTCTTCTTCTTCCTTCTGATCTATTCCTCTGTTCTGGATCTGATCTGTTCCTCTATAGAAATTGAGTCCTATAGACTCGGGATTACTTTTTACAAACTCGAGTCTATAAGACTCGAGATCTTTATGGCAAAAAACCCCCAGATCAGCAAGTGGAACTTGAGTCTTTGAGACTTGAGTTTATATTGAACTTGAGCCGATAAAACTCGAGATGCTACTTTGCTAAATCGTTTCTAATGCATGCTAACTAACGCATTTGTTTCCCAAATGCATGCTAGCTTGCAAATTACCTCCATCTAAGTGTCACTAGATTGATTGATGAAACAATTCATTTGTTTTGGCAACAACATCCTGATCATTTCACATCCCACTTAATAAAATGTACTAAATTCTTTAAAGTAATGAATGTATTGATATTGATTTTTTGTAACTTCGAAGATTTCACATATCAGATTTGTAATAAGAGAACCCCTTAATATACTTGGAAGAGTTAAGTAGAAACAACTTTCTCATGTAGGAGCCCTTCAATCAGCGAAGAAACTACGAGAGTAGGTTTGGCTGCAGAAACTACATTGAGTCAATTGAGGAGATCATTTTACACAAATATTCCAAATTCATATATGGAAAACATTAAGGGAGAAGTTGCCCGAAAGATTAAATTTGATTTTGAAGAGGAGAAAGATTTATACCATGTAAAGGTATTTCTTTTGCTGAATACCTCTGCTTATTATATTCACAATTATGCCTTTTGATTTAGTTGGCCACTGACTTCCTCAATTTACTTTCTCATTTTGTGTAGTTGTGTGATGCCACACTACCAGATTCAAATATTTCTTGTAAATGCAGTGTGATAAAAGAAGATAAAAGGCTTCAGCTTAATAAGGTAAGTTTTCTGCTTAATATTGATGCACATTGCATTCAAATCATGCTTAGGTGTGAACTTGTTTTCTGGGGTGCTAATGATTTGTTTTCTTCCTGTTTTATTAATTTTATGTGACAAATACATCAATTTAACATGAAAAGTATAGAGTAAAAAAGATGATGTGGTTTAGTATCTCCTAGTTGCTGCCTTTTTTGTTTTGGACAAATGGAATTTTTCTTACTATTAAAGGTTTGGGATTTGATTCATTATGGAGAGAGAGAGAGGGGGGGGGGGGGGGGGGAGGGGATTTTGTTTTTCTCTTTTTTCTAGGTATGTGACTTTCCTTCCAATTGTTTATTATGTGTGATTTGAGACTTATGTTCAAATGTCACACTGTTCTTGTAGATTGAACTTCAACAAGTGCGTCATATGGTCGTGGACATATCGTGCCTTGATAAAAACTTAGACCTAAGGCTGATGCTATCCACCAAGAGGATCTTAACAACTCTCACGGTAAGTTTCTTGTCTATCTTTGCTGTCTATAAAAGGCTTAAAACTATCATATGAGATAGTTTTAGCATGGTATTTCTTTCTCCTGAGAGTCTAAGACTTAAATTTGTGACCAAACTAATTTATGTGCTCTCCAGGATGATGAGATGCAAAGCATTAGAAGTCTTATTAATTCTGCAATTCTAGATCCTGATGTGAAGGGTGGGTTGAGATGGCCCTTGGGGAGGACATCTTCTGGAGGTAGATATTGTGTGGTGGCGGTTTCGCACACAATAGCTAAAGATTATAAAAGTTCATCATTGAGGCTGAAAGTGAGACATGCTGATCGATATAATTTTATAACTTCAATTGGGGAAGCTACAAGGGAGATAACTCTAAAGCTGAAAAACATTGTCTCATTATTACAGGTAAGTAACGTATATAATTGGATGCTTATTATAAGTGAATATGGAACTTAGTCCATGTAATCTAATTGAGGAACAAATGTCTAATTATATTTGTTACATTCTTTCCTGTAAGGACCGATTCATAACATCATTAGATTATGTGTTTTATTTCATATGACTCAGATGTCATTTACTATCAAATCCATAAATTCGTACATTTAATTTTTTTGTGATTTAGTTAAGTTTACTAGCATTTTATAGGAGATCCTAAGTATTTTAGGTTTTATTTTCTTTGATTCCAAGTTAGTGTTTTATTAGTTATCATCTAATTGGATTTTTAGTTTACTAGTCAAACTAGGAGTCATAATTCTATTGGTACAAGAAAGAGCCCCTTATATATATTTATGCTCAATATACTTGAAGAATACATGGAGTTGATTAATAAAATTATTATCATCATCATCATTATTATTATTATTAAGTACTACGGCACATTGGCTTATTGTTATTCGCCACCTCCCCCAACACCCCCCTCCCCCTCTCCTTTTTTTGTTCTTCAATGTCTCATGTTACTTTCATGGATATTGTTGACACAGCAACTAGACAACATATATTTCTCTTTTTTTCCTTCTTTCTTGCAACCCCATATCGAAACCATAAATTCCAACATAGTTTATCTACAAAATAATTATAAAAAATAAAAATAAAAATAATAAAAACCCTCATCAAACCCTAACCAATTTAATGTTGATGAAGACTTTTTCTTTTCTTTTTTTGGCTAAAAAAAAAAATTAAAAAAAAATGGGGACTCCAGTTTAGATTCAAATGATGAAGACTTTATTTCGCTTGAGCATCTACTGTTGCATTTGCAATGACATTAACTGGAATTAAATGGCTTTGTAAATAGTTTTCATTTCTCCAAAATATATATACAAATATATAAACAATAAAAATAGCTGGAAAATGTTATCATTTTCTGTACATCAAAGGATTATTGGCATTTACATATTGACTATTGCTTATTGTGTCATAATATGGGGTTTAATCTGGATAGATTAATATACATATGATTTTACTACCACCTAATGTGATGATTTAATTTGCTGGTAAAGACTGCCTATGCTGTGCATCTTTTTTGTTAAATTTGTGCAATCATCTACACTTCAATATTGCTTATGCTTCTGGTTTTTTGTTGCTTATTACAGCATATAGATCCAAATTGTGATGAGTATCTTTTTCTCTTTCCTTTATTTCTTCATTATGTGTTATGAACTCTTGTTTCAAGTTTCAGGAACAGGAGGTTGAGGTTAGTTTGGTTTCTGAGAAGCTTAAAGACCACTTGAGATTGATATGGGATCATTTCTTATGCTGTGAACATTTTTTTGACATGAAATAGCAAAAAAGGCAGCGAAAAGATAAAAAAAGAAGGGATACCATCTGGAAAAGGGCAGTTTGAATATTTTTTTATATGATTATGGTGTATTTGCTTATTTCTTATTGCAATTTCAAGGAAATGGGCATTGATTCAGTATTGTAGTTTTTAGTATAAGATGATACGTATGGAATTTTCAGATGAGTTATTGTACATGTGTGTATCATATGAATCGTATTGAATCGTTGTCTAAGTGTGTATTGTCCAATGTATAAACATGTAAATTTACTGTATTTGTACAAATATATGAGATTGTGTGTGATCTTGGTGAGTGCAACAACTACCATTCACAACTTGCCAATGTATTTGTTTTACTTTCATTATAAAATAAACAAATTTAAAAATGAAAAATAATAAAACATATGGCAAGTTGTGATTTGTAGAACATAAAGCGAAATACAAAAGGTGAGACAAAAGATTTGTATTAGTTGGACATGATGAATGATTATGAATGTGATGAGAAAGACTAGTATTTTAAATTATACAATGTGCTATTACGTAAGGAAAAAAAAGCATTTGAAATTGATCAATTTTATGATTTAGATTAAAAATTTTACAAATCTAAAGTGCATAGTGTCCCATCATTATAAGATTTTCAATAATGTCGAATTATATCCAAAAAATAAAATCGTAACAAGTAATTACCATTTTGATCCCTAACGTTTATATTATGTCAATTTGATTTGTAATGTTTATCAATTTAGTTCTATGTCAAAATAGTTTTTATAGTGTTGGATGGAAAGTGCTAGTTAACAGCCAAAATAAAATAAAACAAAATAAAAAACCTTTTCTGCCACCTAGGATGTTATATGATTTTGCCTAAAAATGACCAACATCAATCCACGTACAATTGTGTAAATTTATAAGTTTACTACAATAAAGTATTTTCTCTCACTCCATATCTTTAAGAAATCAGTTGACAGCAGTGATATGATTTTTTTGGGATGAGCTTCAAGTTGAAGCTCATCTGTGGAGGTATGGAAACATGATTTTGTGGATGAAGTTCAAGGTGTCAGAGATAAATAACCAAGAGCTTCATGAGATAATCTAATGCAAGTGTACCCATATCTGATTTCAAACTTTAAATCTTCTCTACCCACTCTAAGAAGAAGATCCATAGTAGGTATGATCAATGGAGGAGAGCCACACATGTTGATTTTCTTCTTTGGTGCTATTTTTTCTTTGGTGAATGTCTTAATCAAGTTATTCTTCTTGTGATTAATTGCTTGATGTGGTGTTTAAGAGGTTAATTGAGGCAATCGAAGATAATGAGAGATCATCAACTCTGGAGCTTAAACTTCCCTTTTTTCACGAACTTATTGCTTGATTTAGACATATATTTCCTTGTTTACATAAACGAAAATTTAAGATTGTAGGAGATAACACAGAGGACTTTGATAGATTAATAGGGTAATAACAATTTACCCACCTATGTTAGGTCTGTTATCATTTTGCCAAATTATGACAAAAAAGTTAGGGTTTTCTAAAATCAAGAACAACGAAACATTAGTATCAAATTTTTATTGTTTTGGTTAACTGAAACTTTTATGAAAAAAAAAAAACTAAGAATTACAAAATCTGGGGTAAACAATGCCCCAAGCATCAACTAAAAGTTGGTACAAAATAGAAGAAGGGGGATTGGAGGGAAATACAACAAAATAATTTGATGAATTCCCTTCCTTTGCCAAAAGATCCACGCAATGATTTCCTTCGTAGTAAGATATTTGATCGAAGGAGTGAGAGGTAGGGGAGTTGTTAATGAGGATGGGGGATGGTCAAAGGAAGTTTTTGGGAGATGAAGGACATTGGCCTCTTCAAAAAGGGTTTTCCAAAGAGGGTTACAGAGGACTCTATCAAGGGCATGACAAGGTTGGAGTCTCTTTTATTTAACCAAGTAAAACGAGGTCCATTGAAGCCCGGGTCCAAGAGATTGCAATTATTGAGGAAGTTGTTGAACGTCTATGGTTTTTTTTTTTTTTTTTTGTGGGGGGGGGGGGGGGGTGTTCAAGATGGGGAGGGAGTGAGAGGGGGCAAAGGAGAGGAGAGGTCATTCAATAAGGATATCCGATTGTTCAAGATGGATAAATGGCAGTAAATAACCAATTAGAAGAAGGATTGGAGGCATTCACCTGCACAAAGACGTGGATTGATTGGTCATTTGCAGAGAGAATGTCAAGGGTGATGTCGCGAGCATTCCACAAAATCCAGATGCAGCCTCTAGAGCCATCAGCATCCGAGTGACAGACATTGTCAAAGCCAAGAGAAGAGCTAACAGAGTCTGCCCTTTGGCCAAAAATGAGGGTCTCCAAAATAATGGCAATGGAGGGACGTTGGGAGCAGACCATATCAGTGAAATTTCTACAAAAGTTTGGGTTGCCAGCACCCATACAATTCCAAACTATTATCTTCATTGAGAGGAAGTTAAAAGGATTGGTCATGTGGGCATGACCAGTCATCCATTCTGTTGGCAGAGGGGCCAAGAGGTTGCAAGGTTGTGTGTTCAGAGTGAGGCGGAAGGTTGTGAGATCCATTGGGGTGTTCAGCATGGTGTTGGTGGAAAGTCTGAAGCAGAGTACACTGTGCTGTACTGATATGATTGTCACTGCTTCCTCCCTCTCCATGAAGGGAAGGAGAATAAGGGAGCTTTCTAGATTGAGATATGCTGTCAAAGCTTCACAGGTTTGGCAGCGTTCCACCCTAAAAGCCTCCACTGGTTGCTCCAGTGACTTACATGGGGATGGGCTTCTCTGTGGAGAATTTCAACACCTTCTCAAACAGTAACCCAAAGAATAATACCAATCCCCAAAAATGATGTTTCATCCTTGCACAATGAAGTCCCTATTAGGAAAGACCTCGGTTCCCCAAGACGACACTATTTCCATCCTCGTCCCCAAGCTCTCAAGTTCAACATTGAAGTCCCTCTTGAATTTGCTTCAAAAACTGTGAATGAGAAAGAGACACCACATACTGATAAGAGACAGATATGTGTATGTGTCACATTACTTAATAGAACTGGGATTGTGGAATTTGTGGTTGCTAATTAAGTCCCCTTGATGGACTATTTGAATTCCCAACTAACCATTCAGCAATTCATCTAGCTTGGAAATGTCAATGATAAGAGTTGCTGCTACATACAGTAGGCACATTGATTTAAGCTATTCCACTTACTGCATTTGAAAAATGTAGCTAGTAAGAGTATACCCCAAAGACAACCAATGAAAATTGGAAATCAAGTTCTTAACAACAGCATAAAAATAAGTTGTCTTCCTCTTTTAGTAATCAATATATTACTTCCATTTTTAAATGAACATTTCAGATTTGGTTCCAACTTCCAAGTTTGTCTAAATCAAAACAAATTTACATCACGAGTAAAAAATCGTGAACAAACAAAGATCATTAAGTCGCTTGAATATTCAGAAAATATACAATATGATTACCTCTACAGCATTTTAACTTTGACATGTGATCTTCAAGGAATTTGATCAAAGAGAGAGCCAGTTTTCAGGGGCTCAACATGCTGATTAGGAGTTATAAATGCAAAATATATATTAATCATCCTACCTGTTAATACAAAAGGAAACTAGATTTGAACTTGAGCATTGCTGATAAAAAATAGTACTAACCTTCAGCAATTTAGGCAAAAGAAGCAAATATTCACGAAGACACTTTCAAGCATAAAAATCATGGTGCTGGATAATCTGTTTAAGAAAAAATATTATTAGATATACATCAAGGATTACTTACTCTCAACATACAAACAAACAACATAATATTTGACAATACAAGGCTAAATATATCTCAAAGAAATATGCATTTACAACTTTATGCTTATAAATTGGACATTCAAATCCTAGAAAATTCCTTTTTGCTAGAGAAAAAGAAACCTATATTTAAATGAAAGCCAAGCCTCATCTATGCTTTTTGCAGTCTGAATTGTTATGTATTTTGTGCTAATTATGTTCAAGAACCTGAGAATATTCATCAATATATCAAGGAGAACGTTGGTGCACTTGGCATTTTTGAAATTTTATGACATATTTTGGATATATAAGTACCATAGAAGCCTTAATGAATTCAAAATTAACTTTAGAATTATGATCTTGATAAGATTCCTTTAGCAGGTCAAAAATGATTAAGAGCATGCAAAATCATTAGCACCATTTATATACTCAAGGTAATGATGACTCAAGCCAAAGCTTATTAATTTTGGATATCCCGATACAGGGACCTACAAGTAAGAATCCAATCAAAGATAGAATCTAGCATTATGTATTGAGTGCATAATAATAACGAAACCTGAACATTGTTGCCCCATTCTTTCATGTCATCCAGAATTTTCTCTAGTGCTCAAAATTGTTCCAGCAGCATTTTTAAAAAAGCTAGTATAGTCCCATCCTTGAGCTGTACCACTGCCTTCAAAACTTAGAATCCCAATCCTAAGTGATGCTCTCCCATAAAAGATTGATAAATGGTAAGCATCTAAAAATAGATTTGATGAACTAATAATTATTGCAAATGAAGGAAATATACCTTTTTGAAAGATACTGCAATAAAAAATTCACCATATCAATCATTAATCACTCCTTCACAGACCCACCCACAATTTTTTTTTTTTTTTTTTTTTGATAAAGAAAAATAATTAGATGGAATCATAAAATCATAATGCAGAAAGCAATAGTCAAGAATGCTGAAAGCCGCAAGTTCCCGGAGAAAAGTAAAAAAAATATATATATAATTCCCTAGCCATTGGCTGCCTAAAAACTAAAATCAACTTAATCAAAATAAATAATCCAAATTAATTTTTGAGAAAATATCTTGAGACTTTATGTTTAAACTTTGAGTTTAGGTAGCAAGAAAAAGAACAGGGGCCACGGGTATGACACTGAAGACACATACTAACATGACCAGATAATGGGAAAATAAGACACAACACTAACATTCATTTGTTTCTATATGTGTGTTCTTAACACATTTTCATAATAATATTAACAAGGTACCTAAGTGTGTGTTTGCGATCAATTAAGCTAATAATTTGATTCTATTATATTATTAAATAGAGGCTGTCAAAGGCAATCAGGGATGACCTCATTGATGCTAAAATCTAAAGAAAAATTTTAACAGCATTTTAAATCATACCTTTCCTAACTGCCAAGATAGGCATTGCTATGGATATGAAACTGCATCATCTTATAAAGCAATCAACTCACTTCATTATCACCAGCAGTGGCCCTAGGCTGGATGTAGGAAAAGCAATTTTAAGAACTAAGAAAAAATATACTCCCTTCTTGCTGTGATAACAGTCAACATTCCCATTTTTAACCCAATATATTTGTCCCTTGTCAAAGTCAAACAATATTTACTTTCATATAACCAATAACCGCCTTTTTCATCACATTAGTTACATTATATACATTGCATTTTATGCACATTTAAATGTAGAAATTGGGACAAGATTGGAGTTTATGTATGATACATAACTGGGAACACTTATTGCATTTTCCACAAACTATATTAGACAGATTCAAAAGTTTAACTACAGAGAGAAAAGGCCATCTAAACAGCAATTTTATTATTTAAACAGACAAGTGACTCAGAAATAAGGTTTTACCTGGATCTCCAAGAGGTTAAGAACTGCAGAACCTGCAAAAAGATCAGCTGAAGGTTTCTGTATTCAGTGGACAATACTTGCATAGATCCATCATGGGCTGCAACTCGTGATGAAAATCCCTTCAGTGAAAATCTTAAGAATGATTGTGCAGATTTACAAAAAAATCAAACCTGAGAGTGAAACCACAGTCCTTGTATGGTAAGTCTTCCCACTTGAAACTGGTGCCTAAGCTGTGCCACCCTGGCCTAGTAACTCTAATAAGAAATTCTGAAGTGTAATTTAACAGAGAATCATTTGGGAATGGCATACCAAAAAAAAAAAAAATTTATATATATATATATATATTTTTTAAAAGGCAGTGAACCGAAAAATCGTAGTTGAAATAACATGGATTGCTTGAATTGTTCAAGTAGATGCATTAGTATTTTCAATAGGGAGGGAGCATTAATACATATAAGTACCGGATATTTTCTTTTTGCTAAGTATGTAACTGATATTTAAACTTAATCATTGGATACAACAGGTGCAAAATTAACAAAAGGAGAAAGGAAATGCCAAAGGTAAACTCTTCTTCCCAGTAATTTTTATGTATAAGATAGTTAAAGACATGAATATTGTTTGAACAGGATATAAAAGCATAACTATTTGCTCATAAACATTGTTTGCTTTTTTCACTTCAAGGAATTCCAATAATAATGTAAATTTTTAATATTGTATTTCTATAAATCGGCAACTCAAAGTGAAATTAGTAAGAGGGTGGCAAAGAACCAAGGAAGATTACAATCACCAAAATAAAATTGGAGATAATCCTATTAATTTATTCACAAAAGATATGCATGTTGGTGAAACATGAAATGGCTACAGAGCTATAGTCTTCAAAGGGATAGAAGACTTGTTCATGGTTGCAGACATTGTTAGAACCTTTGTTTTTTGGTATAGAGATTCATTATAAAGTCTACAAAATAAGGACATCAAATACCAAAGAAAAGACTTACATATGTACTCAGTTACAATTAATGGAACTTATTCTTGAAAATCTGTGGCAATTTCTACTAGTGGCAGTGTCATGTTTATATTGTGAATATCCACAAAAAGATTAAAAAGGAAGTAAAAGCTCAGCTGAAACAACTAGCCATGGACATGAACCTTCTCTATTTTTTTCAAAAGAAGCTTGGATCCCCTGTATTTCCTTCTCCTGCTCTTGCAGCTTGACTCCAACAGGATTGGTTGCCAGTTGGGACACTCTCTAAAGATCTACACATGCTTATCCTGCTGCTGTCAAGGCTTTTAATTGTTTTTTGAACTGTTAGTTACTCTGCACATTGAAATCAAACTTTTACAATACAAGACCACATTAGTGGCAGAAAAAGGCTATTTCTTCACAGTTGTCTTGTTTCTATAAGCCTAGATAGACCATAAAATGGAGAAAAAAGACAATAAAAGCTGAATGAAATAAAGTAAGGCTGAGTTAAATCAGTTCTAATGTACAGATCAAACATGTGAAATGAGCACGTTATCCTTTTTCAACCAAATAAGCCCCAAATTTGGAATGATGCCTAATAAGCTTATCATTAACACAAACAAGAATTTTTAAAATTCTCTCAGAATTAGAATGTGTTAGTGATCTTATCATTCCTTGTACTCACTTGACTCCTCACAGTTAGAGTTACCCTGGGCCATAAATTCTGTGAGCCTTTCAATCTTTTTTGGGTGAGGTTCGTAATTAAAGCTTCCAGCCCCATCATACTCATCACGGGTTCGCTTGGCTTTGTAACTTTCTGCTGCCATCGAATTGTCGAAATTATGATGGTGAACATCTGAGCCCTCATAAGGAGTGATGCTGTTATTGCTTCTCTCAGCCATAGTTTGGTTAAGATCTTTGATGTCTTTCTTGTATACCATTCGCAAACCGCATTTCTTTACCGTGATTGGGGTTAATTCCTTCCCCAAACTCCCGATATTAATTTTAATTCCAATCTGACAGAATCCACTTGCATCGCAGTCCCACAATGATTTTATTTTTATGCCTTCCATCTCATAGAATTGAGGAAGCAAATATAGTAGCCAAATGTGATCTGATAAAGGAACAATTTTTCCAACGGCTGGCGCTAAGTTCATTTGTTTTCCGTTGACTATCAAACAACAGCTAAGTGAACGGTCTTCAAGGATTTGGTGATTTGAATGAGAAGAACATACAGCGCAAATAGCAATCCCAATCCACTCATTACACAAAAGAGAATAAGGTTCTTGTATACTAACCTCATCCCCAATACTTTGATGCCTAAACCACTTTGGAATTTCACTTCCAGGAAAAATAATTTCATATCTGTAGTTATGAAGCATACCAGAGAGAGGTAGCCGAAGGGACTTTATTATCATTGCAAAAAACATGTCAATGAAGCCTTGATTCTCAACCAATTTACAGCAATTTGAAAGGTAGAGGCCTTCTCCCGATAAAGAATTTAGTTGTGATAGATCTGGTAGCGTTTCCAATGAGGTACAACCAATACCCCAAATAAGTTCAATACTTAATGGAAGCTTTGGCCATGACCGAAGACTCATGCAATTGTTCACCCACAAGAAATTCAGATTAGATAGTTCAGCGATGTTTTCCGGAAGGCAACTAAAATTATTTCCACTTAGACATAAATCTTTTAAAGAGAATAAGCAACAAATGTCATTGGGGATTGCATTGAGATTGCAATAACTTAAATTTAATCTGGTCAAAGAACACAAGCCCGACAAAGAAGTCGAGAACAAGCCCATGCGATTGGGACTTCTGGGCTTCAATCCACCAAAAGCTAGTTTTTTAAGAGTCTGAAAAAGAGCATTAGAATGAGGCAAAAGTCCTGTAGCAGTCCCACTCACGCCAACCTCCTCTACACTTTTCTCAGTCACCAAGTTTTTCAGTAGTTTTGAGCATCCAGAAAGATTGAGATCTTTAAGCCACTTCATATTAAAAAAGGTACTAGGAAGAGACAAGAGATTTTTGCAGTCTTTTACATTCAATGAAACAAGCCCAGTCAAATTTTCAATTGATGCGGGTAATTTTGTAATAGCAGTGCCATCCAAGTAAAGCTCTGACATACTTTTCATATTTTCTCCAAACTCTGGAATTCTTTTTAAATTTGAGCAACCAGAAAAAATTAGGATCTCAAGACACTCAATTTCAAACTTGCTTGGAAGACTTCTGAGGTTTTTGCAACCTTTTAGGTTAAGAAAAGTGAGTTTTTGATGAACTCCAATTGATGGGTGCAAGGAACGTAAATTTATACAACCCTCAAGAACCAATTTCTCAAGATTTGGGATTTTGTTGAAGTCAGGAGTTTCAATCAATTTCAGTGATTTCTTTAATTTGATGAACTTCAAACTATCAAAAGACTATAAAAATCCAAAAAGGAAAAAAAAAATTAGCTGCTACAAAATCATACGGTTTAATGAAAACTTAAAATTAAAGTTGTATAAGGTACCTAAATTACCTTTTGTTGGAAACTTGGTGGAAAATACTTTGAAGGGTATTCACTCCAATCAAGAAATCTCAAGGCATTAGGAAGATATTTGGGCTCGTGCAAAAGGTGAACGTTATCAATTATGAGCAATTTAAGATCATGAACCTTTGAAAAGGATTTAGGATTCCAATATGCCTCCTTTTGTTTTTGCAATGCCTCTTTTTGTTTATGCAACTTTAAGACTATGCCTTGAATTGCTTTTGTTCCCTAGTAATCATGAAGAGAACAAATTAGTAAATTGCAAAATGTAAGATTACTAAAGCAACTCTAAGTTTACTCTTTTAAAGCTTAGGTACAAATACAATACCGTAGGTGCAGTTCATTAGGTTTTCCAATAAAATTCGAACTCATGGTTGAATTTAATTTAGTTATCCTTGAATATGATAACATTCTATTTTATTGGTCAATCCAAGCAAGTGAGTGAATTTCATTTAGGAAACTAATATATTGAACCCAAAGTATTGTATCGAAGCTTTCACCTTGAATAATATAATAGGATACATGATCTAGTTTTCTAAATAATTGCTTACCGTATTTTCTATCAGTACATCATTAATGTCCTTAAATAGCCACAATTTGCCACGTTTTCCCGGCTCTCTAGGACACTCTTCATAAACTATGTTCTTGCCCATTTCTTCAAGCAAATCATGCATCCACAAGGTACAACCTCGAAATTTAATAAGAGATTTATCAAAAAGAACCCCTAATCCAACATCTGGAAAAAGGTCAAGATAATTTAGTATTTCTACTACATCTTTTTTCTTCTCATGATTAAAGAAACAAGCAATATTTAGGAATATTTCCTTCTCTGTTTCATGTAGTCCTTCAAAACTTATTCTAAGTACTTGGAGAACATCTTTTTCAGGAAATTGTTTTAGCCTATTTAATGTACTTTTCCATTGACGGATACTTCTACCAAACAAAAAAGAACCCAAAATCTCAATAGCTAAAGGAAGGTCATTAGCATAATATACAAAATCTCTGGACAACTCTGGATGATCTTCGGGTGGATGATCTTTTTTAAATGCTTTCAAACTCAAAAGATGAAGAGATTCATCATGAGTCAATCCATTAGCCTCATATATTTCATCTACTCCAAGGGTCTGTAGCAAATGCTTATCTCTTGTTGTTATGATAACTCTACTACCTAAACCAAACCAAATATGATCCCCTGCTAACTTGTTTAATTGGTCTAATTGATCTACATCATCAAGAACTAGAAGAATTTTTTTATGACGTAACCTGTTCTTGATCACAAAAACTCCTTCATTAACATCTTCTACACCCATATTTTCATTCAAAATTTGAAGAATGAGTTGTTGTTGTAATCGAACTAAACCATCTTTTTCACAAACTCCCCTAACATTAGCAAGAAAACAACAGCCTTCAAACTTATCTTCAAACTTATTTGAAACCATACGAAACACAACTCTAGCAAGAGTTGTTTTACCTATTCCTCCCATCCCCCAAATCCCTACCATGCGAACACTATTTGACCCTAAATCCAAACATGACTCCAATTTCTCCGCTCGAGAAATTATTCCTACTAGGTTTTCGGTATATTCTGAGAATGCATAACTTAATTTATGCCACAATTCTCCCACAATGTTCTGGATAATTTGTGACTCAGGCCTGCAATGAAGAAACAAAAATATGTAGTTAGTATAAACCACAATAAATACATTAATAAAATGTAGAAAATCCAATTTTCTATTATGCTTATTGAAAATTGATTAGCTCAAGACAGAACTTGAAAGAACTACAGACATGTATTTAAGTCTACATAAGGTTCAAAACAATGCTATATATGAGGTGGGTGTTATGTGAATATTTGAAAGAAAGAAATGACAAATTGGATTACCTATCTTGTACATGCCATCCTTTGAGATTGGATACTTCTCTCAAAGCAGTTCTCCATGCTTGCACTTTCTCTATGCAGTCCTTGAAATGTTCTTCATGTTTAGCAAAGGCTTGGGCATAAGTACCCATTTGTTTTCGTATAGTAGATGGATCGATATCATAAAAAATTGGTAGAACCATGATTTTCATCTCTTTCATGCACCCAATGATCTTTACAAGTTCATCCAAACACCATGTAGAAGATGCATAGTTTCTTGAAAGAATGACAATTGCAAACCTTGATTTTTCTATTGCTTTCAAAAGCTCTGATGAAATAGATTTTCCTGTCTCAAGTTTTTCCTCGTCTCTAAAGGTGAAAATGCCCTTTTGTTTTAAGGCGACATATAGATGGTCAGTAAATCTATTGCGTGTGTCCTTACCTCTAAAGCTGAGAAAGACATCGTATTTCCATTGTAGTGTTGAAGAAGAAATTGATGATGAAGATGAGGCAGTTTGAGTGCTAATGGCAGCCATTAGAAATATATTGGCAAATCTTGAACTACAATAAATATTAAGAAAAAAGTACATTCAATTAAGTTTAAAAGAGAAATAAAAGAAAAAAAAAATGAGAAGAAGAGAACGATTTGATGTGGAGGATACATCCTCTGTTTTCAGTCAAATCAACAACTCTTTTTTCTTTTTTAAACAAAGTAGGCATGCTAGTGCCCTTTACATCCAAGAGTCGACCTTGCAAACTTAAAACTATATAATTGTATTTATCACTACAAAATAAATTCTGTGCTTTTAATAAATTTTTTCTAAGTATTAAACCTCCTGATCTTTATATATAGGATAAGCCCTTCCCCATGTCAATGCATGCTGCATGCACTCATTTTATCCCCACACCATTGACCAATCAGAGCTAAAATGACGCATCCTTCTAGTTTTCCCAAAAAGAATACTCCATCTATTTCAAATTCTTGGCCCTCTAGTAGTCCCATAAGGTTGTCCTCTATTTTAAAGTCAATCTATAAATTTCTCAACTTTCCCTTTATTTTACCTTTATTAAAGACAATGCTTTATTTTCTGTAAAAGCAAAAAATATATAGCATTAAATGTTGTTCCCTTAAAAAGTCATTTTTCTTAATAGGACCAACAACATAGAATGGAGGTAATAGAAATTTGATCCATTTTACAATGATTCCCTAACATGCCAATAGTTAGATGTAACATACTAATAAAAATATTAAGAGAAAAACGTTTGTAATTTAATATTTGGTATAAGAGGAGAATAAGTATGGACTCATTTTTATTGTGTTGTTTGTTACATTATAGTGGTCAAATAATAAATAATAGTCACTAGAGATTTACCGTGAATGGATGACATTATCTTTTACTATAAACATACTTTATTTATGGAAAAACAAAAAAAAGAAACCAAACCAACCAGTTTTAGAGACAGTAAGGAGTCTTAAGCTAGGAACTCATGGGTTCAGTCAGATAGAGTCAGATCATTGGTCCATTAACATGAATAAACATTTTAACTATAATGATTATATATATATATATATATATAACTGTTATGGGTCAAGTCAACAAATTTTTTTAGTTTTAAAAAACTCAAAACTTAAAAGTAAGATTGGATGTTATCAAATTTATTATTAAAAAAATAAGGAAATAACAAAGACCCAAGAAATTTTTTATTTTTTTAGCAAAACAAAGTAGGTAAGTATGCAAGTGGTCATCTATTTTTTCCTAACATTTTAGAGAAAAGAAAATTCGATCTGAAAGAAAAGAAAATTCATAAAAAACCACTTTTTGACATTAATTATACAATGTTTTTATCAATTCAAACTAGCAACTATGCCTATTTATCTATTATAATTTTTATAAGTTTGGAATTTTAGTGAGTATTTAAAAAAAAAAAAAATTGCGTACTAAAAATTATGATTACTGCACTAAAATCAAGAAAGAAGCTACTGCTACACAAACACTATTTTATTTTAGTGAAACATTTTTTTTTTTTTTTTTTGACAATCTCACAACTACTACAAGAGGAAAATTTCAGATATAAAACAGGAAAACACAAAAAACCCAGAAATAAATTTTACTTTTCTCCCCTTTTCCACTGTTTTCCCATCACTCAAACAGAAATTGAACACAAATCAAATATAAATTTAATTAAATAAAACCAGAGAATTCACACAGAGTATTGAATAAGAGAAGAGAGAGGACCTTAAGGATGCTGATCACTTTGTCAAGGTCGATGAGAGAGAGAGAGAGAGAGACAGTCGGTTGAAGAGGAGAACAGAGAATAGAAGAGAAATTGTGGAGAGTATAAAATGTTGATATAATTGTAGAAGTGGAGGGTTAGGTAGAAAGTTTTTTTTTTTTTTTTTTGACAAGAGAAAGATATTATTATGTAAGCAAAGCTGTGAACATGACAATTACCCAACAAGTGGACTAGTAGGTGGTCCAATTACGAAACTTCTTCTTATCTTAATTATTGAAGCAAAGCAGAACTAAATTCCAAGATGGAAATTTGATAATTACCCAACAAGTGGACTACCGTGTTTGGACTTTGTGAACGCTAAATTCTAAGATGGAAATTTCTTTGTAATGAAAAGTTTTGTTGCAAGTATTTGTTTAACAACTTTTATTTGTAATTGAGGATGAAGACAAAAGTTTGTTGTTCACTCAACTTCATTGTACACATTTACAAATTTTGGTCAAATGCACTTATGATCAGTCAAGCAAATATAAGAAAAAATTTACAAGTTTGGACAAAACTTAATATTCAGTCGAGGAACAAAGTCATCAATAAGCTCACGGTGAAATTAGCTAACATTTTTGCATGAAACCTCAAACCTAATATGAACTAGACTCAAGGCCATAATTCATTAAAAACTAATAATCTAACATGCGATCAAAACTAAAAAATAAAAATCTAACAAGAAAGACTGGATAAGCAAATTAGAGAAAGCTATTGGGGTCATGGAACACTTAACTTCTCCATCAATGAGCCAATAGAATTGGAGTCCCACCTATATTGGCAAGAATTTATGTTTTCTAGTGCCAGCACCTCCCTAGACATTTCAACTTGCTTGCCAGACCAATTACCCTATTGGGAATTCTCTATTTCTAACCAAATGATTCTAGCTCTCGACCATCTTTTCAAGATGTCTAGCATGCTCTTGAGCCCCATATGTACCTTCTCACAAGGCCTAAAGTACCAATGATAACATGGTTCAGACATCTACATTGATATGGTTTTGTTCCATGTAAAAACATTTGTACCAAAATATTTAATAATATTAATATGATATAGCTAACTTGAAAAGCTTAAGTGAATTAAGTGGAAAATTGTTGAGAAAAATTCTATATAACTATGAATAAATTTTAGCAAGCATAGCGGAAGCATAACCACACAATAATACAAAGATTTACGTGGAAACCATTTCTCCTTGAAGGGAAAAACCATAGGACAAACTCCGAATAATTTTACTATATTAAATAGAGATTACAACATTTAGAGATACAACTTGAGTAAAAAAAACTCTCTTTTTCTTTTCACTCATTGCTCTATTTCTCACTGTGTATTTTCTCTCACAGTTCTCTCTTGCTCTCTCTATTTTTCTCTTCTCTTTTTGCTTGCTCTCACTCACGCACTTAGTCTTCACACTCTGGGACTTCAATTCTTTTTTCCCACATCTTCACTGGCCGAATGGCCTGCCTATTTATTTGTTCATCTTTTCCTTCTTTTCTTCCTTTCACACTCTTCTCATCAAATCACAATATATGCAAGCCACTCACTTTGACTTTGCTTCATCCAATTCTTTTCTTTAGCTCTGCCATAGCCGAATGGCCTTAATGCATTAACCCTTCTTTTCTTCTTTTTCTCCTCAACGTGTCCAACACGCCTAAGCCAACAACTCCAATAACTCATGCTGACTTACATGCATGATGAAGAAAAGATAAGAAACATGAAGACATGCTCATTAAATGAGCATGTCTATTACGTGGGTTGGACTCACAGTGTAGTGTACCCAACAATCTCCCCCTCCAGCCCACTTATGGAGGAGATCTTCAACTCAACTCTTCAGTTAAAATTCATTTCGACCAAGTCAACACCAGACTCAACCTTCTTCATTATTTTCACTAATACTGAGAAAATTTCATCAAAATTAATACCTTTCTTTCTCAAAGAATTTATATCACTTTGGATATCCTTAATCCAATTTCTTGGCTCCCCCTGCTCAAAAACTTCATGATCTTTCACCTCATCATTCTTCCTAACATCGTGATATTTTTCATCAAATATCACTTCCTCATTTAAATCACTTTCAGGTAGAGAGAATCTTACTCTCTTGGCTGCAACACCATTACTATCAATTCTCAACTGTGGAGTTTTCTCAAAAACTTTGATTGCATTGGCCTTTCTCTTACAAGCCCTCACATGAGTTATGTACATGCCACAACAAGCACGCCCTCTAGCAATAACTAATAATCCTTTACAAAGTTTCCATCTTCCATTGCCAAGATGGTTACTATAACCCGCTCGATCCAAAGCCAAAGTAGACAATACATTCATTCTTAAATCTGGAACATGCCGCACATCCTTCAATATCAACGTGCAACCAACATTGGTCTTGATGCACACATCACCAATTTCCACAATTTTTGAATAACTAGAGTTACCCATCTTCACAACACCAAAGTCGCCTGCTTTGTATGTGGTGAACAACCTTTTTGTGGGGATAACATGGTGGGAAGCTGCTGAATCAACAACTCACTCAACATCATTCTTAGTAACATGCTTACACTTTTGCTCTTAAAGAGAGAGCATCAGAACATCCTCATGAAACACAACTGCTGCAGTATTCTTCTCATCATCATTCTTTTCATCTTTCTCTTCAGTTTGTTCTTTATTCCAATGCCAGCAGTTTCTTTTTACGTGACCCTTTTTCCCACAATGGAAACATTCTCTTATCTCTTTAAACTGAGATCTACCTTTTGACTGTGACCTGTCATTGGATTTGGCCCGATCATCAAGCCCTCTGCTTCTATTTCTGCTCCTGTTCTCCATGACAAGAGTTTGATCTTGTGCATTGTTTATACCAGCATCTCTTCTGCGAATCTCCTCACTTAGAATCAAATCTCGAATATCATTATATTTGAGTTTGCTCTTCCCTGCAGAATTGCTCACTGCCATTCTCATGGCCTCCCAATTGTTTGGCAAAGAAACCAAAACAATTAATGCACGGATCTCATCATCAAAATCAATTTCCACAGAAGACAATTGATTTGTGATGGTGTTAAACTCATTTAAATGTTAAGCCATAGGAGTACCTTTCACCATCTTCAAATTAAACAACTTATTCATCAAATGCACCTTATTGTTAGCCGAAGGCTTTTCATACATACTAGACAAAGCCTTCATCAGATCCACTGTGGTCTTTTCCTTCATAACGTTGTGTGCAACTGATCTTGTTAGAGTTAATCGTATAACTCCCAGCACCTGTCTATCAAGAAGACTCCATTCTTCTTCTTCCATACTATCTGGTTTCCTTCCCAAAAGAGGAAGATGTAATTTCTTCTCATACAGATAATCTTCGATCTGCATCCTCCAATAGCCAAAGTCTATGCCATCAAACTTTTCGATTCCTGACGTCTTTCCTTCTTCTCCGACCATTGCTCCCAATCGAACCTACGCTCTGATACCACTTGTTGGGAAAAATTCTATGTAACTATGAATAAATTTTAGTAAATACAGCAAAAGTACAACCACACAATAACACAAAGATTTACGTGAAAACCCTTTCTCCTTAAAGAGAAAAACCACGGGACAAACTCCGAATAATTTCACTATATTAAATAGAGATTACAACATTTAGAGATACAACTTGAGTAAAAAAAAAAAACTCTCTTTTTCTTTTCACTCATTACTCTATTTCTCACTGTGTATTTTCTCTCACAGTTCTTTCTTGCTCTCTCTATTTTTCTCTTCTCTTTTTGCTTGCTCTCACTCACATACTTAGTCCTCACACTCTTGGACTTCAATTCTTTTTTCCCACATCTTCACTGGCCGAATGGCCTGCCTATTTATTTGTTCATCTTTTCCTTCTTTTCTTTCTTTCACACTCTTCTCATCAAATCACAATAAATGCAAGCCACTTTGACTTTGCTTCATCCAATTCTTTTCGTTAGCTCTACCATAGCCGAATGGCCTTAATGCATCAACCCCTCTTTTCTTCTTTTTTTCCTCAACGTGTCCAACACGCCTAAGCCAACAACTCCAATAACTCATGCTGACTTACGTGCATGATGAAGAAAAGATAAGAAACATGAAGACATGCTTATTAAATGAGCATGTCTATTATGTGGGCTGGACTCACAGTGCAGTGCACCCAACAAAAATCTCACATGTTGGGTGTTTTTTATGCCACCAATGACAATTTAGTTAACTATAACTTTACATGACTTTTACCAACCATGTTTGAGCTGATACTATTGTAACTGTTCCATTATTTTGCTTTTGACATTACAAGATTTTGTACGCATAAGCGCTAGTGTTACTTCTTTCATGGTCAGCCTCTCATCTCCCTTATTCTTGACACATCTCAAAGCAAGCTCTGAGAATGCTTGAATATCTTCATTGCTTCCTTGGCTTAGCACCACATCATCAACAATTTGCAATACACAGTTCTCTTCCATTAATGAAACAAAGTCATCAACCAAATTCATATGCCTTGTTAACATTTCTGAGGGATTTCGACCAGTTAAGACTTCCAAGAGTACAACTCCAAAACTATAAACATCACACTTTACGGTAACATGTAATGTCTCTTGATATTCAGGGTCAAGATATCCAAAGGTTCCCTCAACTGAATTACCTTGAAAAAAGTCTTCTCCGGGTGCAACTGAAACCAAAAAACCGAAATTAGATAGTTTGGCAGTGAAAGACTCATCCAAAAATATACTTGAAGATTTGATATCCAAATGTACTATTGGTCTTGACCTGCCACAATGCATGTAACAAATAGCATAGGATGTCTCCATGGCAATTCTCACACGGTCAAGCCATGAGATCAGGTGAGGAACCCATTTGCCTTTACCATGGAGATTATCAAAAAGAATGCTGTTGGAGATGGGCTCAAACACCAGCATGGGAATTTCAGTTTCCAGGCAGCAACCATAGAGTCTCAAAACATTCTTGTGGCTAATCAATTGTTTTATTGCTACTTGATTTAAGAAGAAATTTATTGTCTTCTCAAGGGACCAAAGGTTAAGAGGGCCGTTAACTTTAATAGCAACTTGCCTATCATCTAGTTTTCCTTTGTAGACAGTTGCAATTTCAGTACCAAGTATTAGATCAGGATCATAGTTATTTGTAGCTTGTAGGACGTCCTTGGCAGAGAAAACCCTAATCGTCTCTAAATCTCTACCTTGGTTGCAGGAGATTTGCTTCTCTAGTAAGATTGCTCCATTGCGGATGAAGTACTCTTCTTTGGCCTCAAATACCCACATTGCTTTCTCCATCTTGATTCTCTTCTCTGTCAATAGAGTCATTGAACAAGTTGCTATCACTTCATATATTCCATCTCAGATTTCTTCTATTACAAAACCAAGAGTTCATAATTTCCAAAAAAACAAAAACAATAACATAAAGATAATGGAATAGTTCCCTGATGTTGTTGTTAATTTGGAATTAAAATACATTAAGATTTTCTCACCTTTTATCATCCCCATTATGCAATTCCTGAGACTCATAACCTGCAACAAGAGAGTATTCAGGAGAATCTTAACCTGCATCATTAAATAATAGTATAACAAGCAGATGTATCTTTTAACTAAAATTACATAACGATGAGCAATTGGCCTAAATCCATTTTATGTGGATAGTTAACTCTGCATAATTTATATCTTGAGTAGAGGAGCAAATTCACATTTGGAATCAAAAGGGAAGGAAATTTCAAGTACCTTCAGTGAAAGGCCACGAAAGTTGAACCAAATACTCATCAGGGTGCAATCTCAATCTTAACAATTGCCTAAAATTCATAATTGATGCTATTAGAAGTTTTGTTGCAGATTGTACCAGAAAGCAACGTTACAATTATGGTCATACTCTGCATATAGTATTAGTAATAGCTTGATACTTCATGACAAACCCCTTCAATAATACAACAATGTTTGACAAGGTCGTTATAATTAATCAAATGTGCTGTGCAAATACATACACACACAAACAACTAGAAATTATAGCAAGCATAAGAGAATTTAGGTGTTTAGAAGAGATTGTCAATAAAGATTCATTGTGCAAGGAAGATCAGATATTACTTTTGAAATAGGATGGTTAAAGCAAAGATAGTAAATACAATTACACAAGAGATACAGATATAATTGTACGAAAGGTTCAACAGAATAGTCCATGTCCACTGCGCAAGAGACATTAAATTTTACTATATCAAACTCTCAATCTCGCTCTTCTCTCTTCTGCTGGTGTGTGTTCCATATACGTGGCCTTTTTAAGTTCCTACATTGATTCTGATGGTGCTCCTATTTGAGTTAATAGGCTATCATGAAACTTCCGTTTGTATCTTTAGATACGGGACCTAACTTGGGCTTGGACCTTATTTAAATTACCTCTAACCCACTATGTAATAAATTATAAAACTATCTAGAAATATTATTTTAACAAATCATATGGGTCATTAAAAAGATTACATGACTATAAATACACGTGAATGAACTTTTTAACAATCACATAGTGGGTTAAAAGAAGTTTCCTCCGAAGATAAACTTTTCCATTATTTATCAACATAACTCTTCAACTTTTTCTGTCTCGACTAGTCCCATTTAAATTTAGCTTCTATCCCACATAGATTGCTCATCTCTCTCACTCTCTCGAATAAGAACAAATTATTTGATTATCTATCTTAAAAGAAAGGACTCTTATAGAAAGTTGGTCTTGTACCTTGGTTTGTGGATCTACATCTAACATGATAGTGAGATTGTTCCTAAACTTTTGGTTTAAGCATCCGTTTGGGATGAGCTAAAAAATTTAGCTTATTTACATTTTTAGCTTATTTTTGCTATTATTTATGGGTCCCTCTGTACTATTTAGTTTATTTTTTAACTTATTTTTTACACTTTCAGCAAAAAGTTTTTAGCTTAAGTTAAATAAGTTGTTCCTAAACATACACTTGTTTGTTTGGAAATGGCTTATTAGCTGAAACTGAAAACTTTTTGCTGAAAGTGTAGAAAATATGTTAAAAAAATTAGCTAAATAGTACAATGAGACTCATAAATAGTATCAAAAAATGCAATGGAATCTATGAATAGTAGCAAAAATAAGCTGAATGGTAGCAAAAATAAGCTAAAATTACAAATAAGTAGAAAATTTCAGCTCATTCCAAACGATCTTTAAGTTTTTCCTCTTGTTGATTTTTGGATTAATCTTGTTTCTTTGCCAAGATTTTGTGCATTCTCAAAAAATATTTCCAACATCCTCTACAGGATTAGCCCAATGGCTGGTGGACCATGGACTCAGGCCACTCTAACAATGGCCCCTTTGCACTACTTAAGAAGCCCAGCCCACAAATACAATATATCTCACAACAAAATGCATAAAAACCAAACATGAATATAGTATATTATATAGGTGTGTGAATATACTGAACCAATTGATTCTCCCACTATTTACTTCTAATAATTTGTTAGAGCCACACTAACATATGCTGAACCAATTGTTTCTTTCTTCTCCTAATAAAGACTAAAAAACTAGCAGTTCTGAACTACTCAAACCAATGACTTCACTGGTATTAAAACATGCACTCAGTTTATCATCCAAGTTAATGAAACCACACATTCACGATCACACTCCGTGATAGGTTAAACTATAGTCTCTCTCTCTCTCTCTCTCTCTCACACACACACACACACACACGTAGAAGAATCATTCCCTAAAATCAAGAAAACCAATAACTTTATGGCCTGTTTGGATGTTTAAAAAAGGAGGGGGAGTAGAGTAGAGGGAGGGAGAGTAATATAATTACCTTGTTTGGAAGTTTTTTAAGGAAGGAGGAATAGGGGTTTGGAAGAGTTTCAACTCCCTCTAGCCCCCCATTTTTAATTCCCCCAAATTGGAGAGATTTGGAGGGAGAGTAGAGTACAAAACTATTGACCAAGTAAATTACCTAATTTACCATTATTATATTAACAAAATTACACAAGGGGAAGGGCTAATTACTCCCTTCCCCCTTACTAATTTTAAAAACATCCAAACAAGGTGGAGGGGAATCATTTTCCTCTACTCTCTTCTCCACTGCTCCCCTCCCCTCTACTCCCCTCTACTCTCCTCCCTCTCTAAACTTCCAAACAAGCCATTAGAGACGTAGCAGATGCCCCCCAAAAAAAAAAAGAACACTGCAAGCAGTCAGGTTTGATATACTTTGATTCATTTCAGCAAGAGCCCTATGAAACAGATGGCCAGGCATGGCAATCCCATGCATGCATTGATGCATATAATCTTATGGATGGTTTTGTATCAATCAGAAATGAGATTTTTCAAGAGAAAAACAAAAAGATGAAAGAAGAAAAAGGCTGTACAGTATACCTGGTTGGGTTTCCTTCAAGCTGTGTCCTATTGTAGACTATCTTTCAAAATCACACTATTTTTTTTTTTTGTCTTCGTAAAGTGTAAACTGAGAAAGGTAAAAAAGAATGCACAAATACACTTTTAATTCTTATATTTTAGGTCAATTTTTATTTTGATCCTAAAATTATTTTGTTACTACTGTACTTTTAAAAAAAAGAAAATCGACTTTATTTTAGTCAGTGCTGTCAACTCGCTCATGGAAATCGAAATCTCCTATGTGGTAGATAAAATATTTTACTTGTTGATGTGACGCAACATTATTATTAAAATGTTATTTAAAAAAATTATTTAACATTTTTTAAATATCCCTCAGCATTTAAATTTTTAAAAAAGTCACATCAAAAAATTTATAAAAAAAAGAAATTAAATTAAAAAATCCTTAAAATCTAATTAATTAAAATTATTTCTTTAAAAAAACAAAAATAATTATCCTTTTAATTCTTTTTCTTTAACCACATCAGTGATCAGCTTAAGTTTATCTATATGTTCTTTCTCTTCTCCCAAAACTTAGCTGAGGCGGCGATTCCGAACACAATATTTCGTATCTGGGTTGTCTGGCGGCGAACCTTGACTGCTTGATCTTGATCTAGAATCGACTGTGGCGGTTGTGATGAGGCGGCGGAGGCGGAGGAGGTAGAAGCAGTGGCTTTAGAGGTGGAGGAGATTTGACGGTGGGGATTAGAGAAAGGCTCTTGGTCGCAGGGCGTGAGGTAGAGACAAGCCTAAGCGTGTAGACGACGTAGGTGACGGTGACGAAGAGGATGAGCCAGAGCAAAAGCCTAGGCAAGACTCCGGATTGTAGGCCCGACCCAGCATTGGGTGTACCCAGATTCATCACCATCATGTTCTCAGTATCTTTCTCTCTTCACCCTCGACGGAATCACTCTCAGACCCAAAACTCTCTCTAATCTCAAAATCTCATCTCCGCCGATCTGCCAAACTCCGATCTGTGGTGGTGCTTTTCTGGATGTTGGGTTCCTATTCTTTTTCTTGGATTTGATATTCATGTTCTTTGATTCGGTGTTGGTGATTTGGGGATTTTTGTTTGTTTTTCCTGTGGGTTTTTCTGTGTTTGTTTCCCAAGAAAATTTATGGGTTTGAAGGGTAAGGATTGCTTTGCTGGAGACATGGGTTTGGCTTTTGGTTGAAATCTGGGTTTGGGATTTGGTTCTTTGCTGGAGATTGATCATGGGGAAGAAAGTGCATTTAGGCGAAAACATGCACGTTTAGTAGAGTTTAGGCGAAAACGCAGATCACGTTTAGTAAAGTTTAGGTGAAAACACAGACCTGGGTTTGGGATTTGGTTCTTTGCTGGGATTTGGTTCTTTGCTAAGAATATGAATCTTAGGGATAGGAATAAAAAAAAAAAAAAATCATTTTAATTAAAAGGAAGTAAAATTTTTGTTTAAAAAAAGTAAAAAAAAAAAAAATTCTTTTTTTTAATTTTTTTAATTAAAATTGAGGAATTAAAATTTTTATAGTATTAAATCTGATGTGGCCTTTAAAAATGCTAAATAATTTTTTAAAATAATATTTGAATAGCAGCGTCAGCACCACATCAACAAGTAGAGCGTTTCCATTAGTGGATTGATGGCAATGACCAAAATAGAATCGATTTTCTTTTTTAGGGACGACATTAGTAATGAAATCAATTTTGGGACCAAAATAGAAATTGACCTAAAATGTAGGGACCAAAAATACATTTTTGCCCGAAAAGAATGAGCGAGCGAAGGAAAGAATTGGTGAAAGTAACTAATGAATTTTCACTAAAAAAATTTGTATACTGCTTTGTATATTCTTTCACACTGTTTTCATTTTCCTTTTTTCTTTTTTTCTTTTTTGGGTGGAATGGAGATTTAAATTAAGTATAGCTTATGCTATGTGTATAACAATAATTTTTTTTTTTTTTTAATTTTATACAAGATAGAAATTCACAGCAACTAACAACCCATATATCAAATAAATTTTAATTTTCCGTGTATAGCATAAAAAATTATATATATAATATTTATTTATTATAAATTTGAAATATATTCAACTAACTAATTTGATCATCACTAATTAAATAAAACAAATTAACATGTGTTTATACGATCCAATTTCAAATTGGTTATATCAAAAGATCTAAGTCGTGTAACTATGACATATGAGCCAATATAATAAGAACTTCCAAAATTATTTATTCATTGACATTTTCTTCCTTATCATCAACATTTGTTATCTCTTATTCTTTCTTTTTTTTTTACTATTTTTTTTATATATATTTCTTCTTGTCATTCTAGCTTCTTAAACTTATAGCAATAACAAGATAATAACACAAATAAAAAGTAATTATATTGTCAGTTGATACCTTATTCATAGTATAAAAATAATTTTGCATATATGTAAGTGAAGTGTGAAGTGTGTAGTCCAAATTTTGTATTAAAAAAGAAACTCATGACTGTGTTACTTATGAGCTCAATCAAGTAGCCCAATAATTTTATGTTTAAAACAAGTTTAATAACTTGTTGGACTTAAATTAAATACAATTCATAAACATCTTCAATATGTACATATCTATGATACGATATTTTTTTTCACTCAATATGATATGTATAGAATGATATTAACAACTATGAATCATGATTGACACAATAATTTTCGATGTATATATAGGCGCATCACCTCAAAACATTGGGAGAGTGATGTATGACCAAAAATTAAATAGTGATTTTTTTTCACTCAATATGATATGTATAGAATGATATTAACAACTATGAATCATGATTGACACAATAATTTTCGATGTATATATAGGCGCATCACCTCAAAACATTGGGAGAGTGATGTATGACCAAAAATTAAACCACTATTTGATTGAGACATATAAACCAAGTTAGCACTTGAGATTTGACAATTACCCCCCCCCCCCCCCCCCCCCAAAAAAAAAAAAAAAAAAAACTCAAGCTAACAACTAAATTGAGTCCATCTTTGAGGGTTTTTCCTTCAAGGAGAAATTATTTGTTTAATTTCCTTAATTCATGTAAAAAAATAGATTATGGCTAGCAAGTTTGGTTGATTTAGCAGGTGTTTTATTGAGTGATTTAACATGAATGATATTTGAGAAAGATGATTAAATTTGTGGAGTTTGAGAAAAGATTATACTTGGTAGAATTTATAATTAGTTTTATTGAAGTGCACGAGAGTATGGCCTTAACGGTGGAATATTTATGGAAAGTTTGTTTTGATTAAGGTGGAATTATCACAAGAAATGAAAGAAAACTACTTGATGGAATTTGAGTCAAGGTGGATACAATTTTTAAAAATTGCCCCAAATTCTATTATGAATTGGTTAACTATTTGGGGTTTTCTTAATAAAGAAGGAAAATTCAATTTGTTAATTTTGGGTTTTCTTGGTACGGAAGAAGAGTAATTCCGTAGTGTGGAAGGAAACTATATTTAAAAAAATAATAATAATAATATCCCTTATTTTGTCAAAAAAAGTAATGTACTTGTTATCCATCAAAATGTAGGAATTGAAGTCTTATAATTAGCTAGATAGAAGATAAGTCTACAAAGGATTTGATAGCTTTTTCTAAAAGACCCTCCCTTACAGAAAGGGGATAAGAATCATAATATTGAGCATGATAATATGAAAAAAAATAAAAACCCTAATATAGGCTTTGGGTTTTGTCTACTTTTTTTAGATAAGTTTTTTCACATGTACAAAGATGTGCAAAATGTGACATCAACAAAGGTCATTCCCTTACAAATGTGATAAGAGAATGAATCATAATTGTCATAAAAACTTTCAACTAGCTCCTTCCCAAGTGTTCAAGAAGCATTTCCTTCGCACAGTTCAAATTGTGCCATTGGAAATGGAAATTCCATAGCAAATTTTCATTTAAAATGACATTCTGTTTTGGATGCACGTCTAAGGGAAAAAAAAAATGATCCAAAATATTAAAAAACTGAGGAAAAAAAAAAAAGACAGAAAGAAAAAGGATGTGGCAATTCCATCAAACCTATTCAACAAAAAGACTATTGTCACTATCTAGGGGGCGGAACCGACCTAATCTTTCTTATTGGGTTCATATGAAAATTGACTTTATTTATTTTATTTGTTGATAATTCAATGACTTTATTGGTAGCTTGGATTTTGAAAAATGATTTTGTTTCCTTAAGCCCCCTTCACCGGCCATATTTGGGCTTTTCAAAAACTTCATCATTCTAGAATATGTATGATTGATTGATTTGCAAGAATGACCATATTTCTTATTAGATAAGACTGATCTTATAACAAAATTAAAAAAAAAAAAAATATTATAGCAAGGTCAAACAAATGTCTTTATTTTCTTTCTCCCAATAAATAAATTTTTTTTTAATAGTCCTTATCTTCATTCAATCATGGATTCCCTTACTACCCTTATTTTCAATACTTTATTGCTTCTCTTTGAAAGTAAGTTATTTTTATAATTCAAGTATTAAAAAAAAAAGTATTTTTTATAATTTCCTCTGATTCTGTGGTTGATAAATGCTTAGGTGTGTTTAAGAAAATGTAACGTGTAGATGTGCGGCCAATGAAAACTAAAGATTTAATGGATATACGGACATGGTTCACCTATAGTTACAGTAGTTTTTGTATCATATAAATAGTCATAATTTTTACCACAATTATTTTACATATGGGACTGTGATTGGATGTTTGTTATTTTCACATAGACCTACTATTTTTTTCCTACTACTCACAATCTGCTATGTGGACAATTGTAGCATAAGTTGTACTAATTTATATGGTTTTAGACTTTTTCATACTTTAACACGTATTTGTGGTATTTGGTGTCTTTTTTTTTTTTTTGAGAAACAAGACAGCTAATTTTATTCAACAAAAGAGGCTAAATCAGCCTGAACAAAGTAAGAAATGTCTGGTGGTACATCTTCCATCCAGACCATTAAAGATGGCGAGTTGAGAGCTCGCCTAGCCAGAGCATGGGCTACATCATTTCCTTGACGGCGAACATGAACAAAAGTAATGCGATTGAAAAAAGATTCTAAGAGTTTGACATCTTGAATCAGGTGTCCGTGTAACGCTAGAGATGGTTCTGAGCTGTTGAGGTCCTTTGTGATAGAATCCGAGTCACCTTCAAAGATAGCTGAAGTAATCCCAACTTCTAGAGCAAATTCCACAGCCCTCCTTGCTGCTAGAGCTTCCACCTGAGCCACAGTTGATGGATTGGGGATTTGCTGAGTCAAGGAAGCCATTACCGCACCATCTGAGTTGCGTATGACGACTCCTATACCTGCTCTCCCTTGTGCTGCAAATATGGCTCCATCGTAATTCACTTTGAAGCTTCCCTGTTCTGGCGGTTTCCATCTAGTATGCTGCCTATGTTGCTGCATAGTTCTGACTGGATGGAAACGCTGAAATTCAGCCTCCCTCTCCCTGGAAAGATGAGCGATCCGGCTTAAAGGGCAAACCGTTTCATTGAATCGAAGTTGGTTGCGGTGGTACCAGAGAGCCCAGGTCATGAAAGCTAGAAGTGAAGGGTCTTTGTTCTCCGAAAAAGCATGCTTGAAAATTTCCAGCGTAGGCTGCCCCTTCATAGTTGAAATTCAGCTCCATTGAGGGTCTGATGTCCAAGCTTCCTGCACACAAGAACAGAAAAAAATAGCATGTGAAACATCTTCATTCTCCGCCTTGCACACCTCACAGGTTGCCTCAGGTATAATTCTCCTTCTGCATAAATTGGCTTTTGTTGGTAGAGCTTCCTTACACGCTCTCCAAACAAAATTTTTAACTTTGCTAGGCACCTCCAACCTCCACACCTCCCTCCAAAATCCAGCGTTTTCCACTGGTACCTGTTCCGGTGAGTCCTGATCATGCAGAAAGCGATACCCCGATTTGACAGAGTATTGACCCGTTGGTGTGAAGGGCCAAATGAGTGTATCTCTCTGTGGGGATGTACTCAATGGAATGCTTTGAATTGCTGCAACATCTGTTTCTTCAAACACATGCTTTATCACATCTAACCTCCAACTCCGCGTGGTCTGATCAATCAAGACCCCCACACATGTGCTCTCCTGCCCATATATCACAGGTGAAGTGATTTTAGGTCTATTTTTGACTGGCAACCAGCTATCTCCCCATATCCTAATCTGCTTACCATCCCCCACCCTCCACATGGCCCCTTTTCTGATTACATCCCTTCCTTTTAGGATACTCTTCCACGCATAGGAAGCTGATGAAGACTCCTTTGCATCAAGAAAAGACCCTTGGGGAAAAAATCTAGCCTTAAACACTCTATAAAAAAGTGAGGTATCATCATTGAGGAGCCGCCATGCTAACTTGGCCAACATTGCCTTATTGAACATAGTAAGATCCTTAAATCCCATCCCCCCTTCATCCTTATGTTTGCATAGCTCCTCCCACTTCACCCAATGAACTTTCCTTCTATTTCCCCGTTGCCCCCACCAAAATTTCCGAATGAGTGACTCAATTTCATGGCACAAAGTCACCGGAAGCTTAAAACAACTCATTGCATATGTGGGTATTGATTGGATGACCGATTTTATGAGCACCTCCCTTCCCGCTTGCGAAAGCAACTTCCCTTCCCATCCTTGTAAGCGCTTCCAAACCCTTTGCTGTATCTTTTCAAAACTCGCCTTTTTATTTCTACCAACTAAGGCCGGCAAGCCAAGGTACTCTTCATACTGTTTTAAATCCGAAACTCCAAGAATAGCCATGATTTGATTTTGAACATCAACTGCAGTGGATTTACTAAAAAAGAGAGAGGTTTTCTCTCTATTTAGTTTTTGCCCCGAAACCCGCTCATAGGATGAGAGGATATCTAGCACTTTGTGACATTCTTCAGTGGTAGCCCTGCAAAACAAAATACTATCGTCTGCAAATAGTAAATGAGTTAGCTTAGGACCACTACGGCATAAAGAGACACCTTGGATCTCACCATTTCTTGCTGCTGCCTGTATAAGTCTGTGGAGCCCCTCAGAGCAAAGAAGAAAGAGGTATGGTGAGAGAGGGTCCCCTTGACGAATCCCTCGGCTTGGTTTGATGTTACCATGGGGCTCCCCATTAACCAAAAGGGAGTAAGAGACAGATGTGACACACTCCATGACAAGAGACACCCATCGATCACTAAACCCCATTTGCTTCATGATGTCTCTTAGGAAAGACCATTCAACTCGGTCATAGGCTTTACTCATGTCAAGCTTAAGGGCCATGTAGCCTGACTTACCGGAGTTGTGATTTTTCATATAATGCAAGGTCTCAAAAGCCACCAATATATTGTCGGTAATCAAGCGACCTTTCAAAAAAGCGCTTTGATGTTCCGATATAATATTTGGTAGCACTCTCTTTAGTCTATTAGCTAGTACCTTTGAGAAAATTTTATAAAGCACGCTACATAGACTAATAGGCTGGTACTCAGTGACCCTCTCAGGGGTTTTTGTTTTTGGGATTAAGGTAATAAAGGTGTGGTTTAAAGGAGTAGGCAAAATTCCCGAATTCAAATATTCCAAAATAGAAGTAATAACATCACCTCTAATCAGGTCCCAAAAATTCTGGTAAAACAGTGGAGGCATCCCATCCGGCCCTGGAGCTTTAAGCGGCGCCATTTGTTTTAGAGCTGCCTCAACCTCCCATGCCTGGAATTCACTATTTAAAATACCATTCATGGAGTCAGTCACCACCCGAGGAATGGAACTTAATTCTGCAGTCATTTGTTCAGGCTCTGATGAGGTGAACAGTTGCTGGTAGTACTCCAGAAAGACATTTGCAATCTGGTCTTGGTCTGAACACCACAAGTCTGCTTGATTCCGAATGCCTGAAATGAAGTTTTTACGCTTCCTTTGTGTTGCTCTACAATGAAAGAATCTGGTGTTGCGATCACCATCTTTTAAGTAGAGAGATCTGGATCTCTGCCTCCACATTCTCTCTTCCTTAGCCATGAGCTCATTTACTTCCTTCTGCATCTGCCATAACTTGCTTGTACCACCACCTTTTAGAGCTAGTTGTTCAAGCTGAGCAAGTTCTTTTCTTTTCTTTTCTAGATCCCTTCTTATATTTCCAAAACTTTCCTTGCTCCACCTTGTTAACTCTTTTCCACACTCTTCAATTTTCTTGATAACTTTAAAATTTTCAGCCCCATCATAGGTGGCTTGCCAAACCCCCTCAATCGTCTCCCCACATCCCTTGTCTGCTAGCCACATCTCTTCAAATCTAAAGACTTTTTTCTTTTGCTGCAAACCCAAGTCTGAAATTTTAATCCATAGGATTTTGTGATCCGAAGTTGTACTGTCAATGTGATTAACTTGGGTACCAGGAAATTCAGAAAACCACTCTTGTGATGCCACTGCTCTATCCAGCCTTTCCCAAATTGAGAACCCCTCTCTAAAGTGCCTACTCCAAGTGTAAGGGAATCCTTTGAATCCTAAATCCATGAATTCGCATTCGTCTAATACCTCTCTGAAGTGCTGCATCTGGTTGTGAGGTCTTAAACTTCCTCCCATCTTCTCGGACTGTTTAGTAATCTCGTTGAAGTCGCCTGCACACAACCATGGTAGTGAGTTTCGGCCATGTAGCTGCCTGAGAATGTCCCATGATTCATGCCTCCTGTGAGTTTCCGGATAACCATAAAAACCAGTGAACCGCCAAGGTTTGCCTGAACTTTTATTAATTACAGCATCAATGTAATTCAAGGAAGAAGCTTCAATATCCACTGTGATCTCATTTTTCCAAAACATTACTAATCCTCCACCTCTATTAACTCTCTGTACAAAAAACTTCTCATCAAAACGGATTCGATCCTTCACATAATCCAGCCTAGCTTCGTCTACCAATGTCTCGGCCAAGAACACGACAGAGGGTGCTTTTGCCTGTACCACGTCTACAAGCTCTTGAATTGCAAGTTGGTTCCCAAGCCCCCTGCAATTCCAAACTAAACAACTCATTGCACTTGGCGGGGCTGTGAAACAGCCTCCGCCAATAAGGAAGAATTTTCTTTATCATTGTTTGAAACCAAAATTTTCTTACTTGGTAACTCACAGTGATCAATGTTCATGTCAAAGGGTCGTTTAGAGCCAGTAAGGTCCTGCAAGGATAAGTGTGGTCCAACTGCAATTCTGGGGAAGCGTTTCCAAGTGGCTTGACCAGAAGTGCCTGCGCCCCCTGATGAACTCTGAATATTCGTGATTTCCTGGAAAGGAAATTTTTGATTCGTATGCAGTGGTGGTACTAATGTTGGGGCACGTGACAAGCTGTTACCATCTTCTAATTCCTTTCCAATCGAACTTAAATCAAAGGGTGGGGAGTTTCCTTTCCTGATGGGGGCCTCCTCGGCCTGTGCTGTAATTAAGGGATTATCATAAATCCGGAGATCCTTGTCTATATCCTTTAATTGCTGGGAAAAAGAAATCCCCTGAATTTCGTGATCCTGAGATTTCGGGCTAGGATTCTCATTAATGATCGTGGACTCTTGTGCATGCTGATGGGGAAAGTCCTGAAAATCTGCCTCCATATCTGCATTATCCTTTTCTACTGAAGTTACCGAGACTGGGATAACCACCGGAGTTGGGCGGTGTTGCTCTGCCTTTCGCCACCGAGAAGACAAAGTTTCCTTCCTACCTTCATAATACCCTGAAACTCGGACAGTGTTACGCTTGGATGGACCTACCGTTTCAGCTCTTAACCATGAACCGTATTGCTGCGAGGAGGTTTGGAGGGTGCCTTTGCTCTCAACCCAAAGGTCACATTCCTTATCTCCATGATCGAGACATCCACACCAATAACATAGATTTGGTAATCGTTCGTATTTAAAATTAACCCACACCTTATCGCCCTCCTCAAGTCTGATTATCCTACCTCGGCAAAGGGGCTGAAAAACGTTAAGTGTGACCTTCACTCTAATGTAATTGCCACACTCACAATCTAACACGTCTATTGAGCGGTCAACCAGGCCAATTGATTCACAAATATCCTCTGCTACTGACCTGTTTCTGTAACTAATAGGAATGTTGTGGACTTGAACCCAAAAAGTCACCTTATCAAAACTCAAATCATCCAAAGCGACGTTCCTGTCATACCTTTGTAACACAACCAAAGATTTATCAAAACTCCACGGGCCCGTAGATAGGATTCTCTCAACCTCCTCTTCTTTGTCGAACACAAAAAGGACCTTATGATCACCTTCGTTGGTGATTTTAAACCCGTTCTGGGACCGCCAAAGTGGTTTAAAGGTCCTGCCCACTGCATCCATATTGAGGGCACGACGGGTTAAGAATAAAGCTGCAATGATATACTCCTTCGAACATCGGTCTTTTTTGAAACTGATATCATCTCCCTCCCTTTCTGAAAGGGATAGACAATTCCAGTGCCTGGTGAGATCCTCCATAGTTGAAAGGGATTGATACTAGTAGAGGGATATATGGTATAATAAAGAAAAAACAGGAAGGAGAAGAAAAAAGAAAAAATTCTGTTTCCCCACCCCCGAAAGGAGAAAAACAAACCACGAGCCCTACTTGCAACAGTGTTACAAGAGGGGAGAGATAGCCTTACTAGAAGGGACAGCAGTTCTACTGCCTAAGAGAAGATGGGGGCAGCCACCTTTCTTAGCTACAGAGAAAAACCTAGAGAGATTGATGAGGTGTCTAGGATGTGAAACTCACATATTTATTCTCCTATTTACTACTATATGGGGAAAAAAAACTAAAAAACTTACAACGTTTCAAAATCGTAGTATAATTTTAGAGAAATAATATATCCACAACATTTTCACAATATATTTACAACAAATTCTAAGTGTCAAGTTGTTATTGGTTGTTATTGTTGGGGCAGAAAAAGTAATTTTAGTGTTGGGTTTAAATTTGAATTAATAATAACTAAACATTTATGATTTGTTGTAAAAATATTGTGGACATAACACCTCTCATAATTTTACATTGAGATTTTAATTTTTCTTTTCACTTGTCATAATTTTATCCCTTTATTGTGGTTAATTATTAGCATTCAATGACTCAAGTCCATCTTAAAAGGTTTCTTTTTCAGGATCCTATTTATTTGCTTTGAAATGGTGACAATTTATTTATTTATTTTTTAATGAAATTTTTTTTTTGAGAATCATTATTTAATGAACTTAGAGTTACATTATATCAAACAATTTAAAATCTCATTCCATTTTATTTAATAACTAATTTTGAATGGCTTAATATCATCTTCACTTTTAAATTATTGAGATATTAAATTATCTCTTTTTCTTTGGAAAAAAGGGTTGGGTTATACTTGCAATCATGGTTGATTTTGCCTATTATAAACCTTCTCTTATTTATTTATTTTTTATTTCTTTAATTTTTTTTGGGGGTTAGAAACACATAAACAGCAAAAGAGAACTAGTCTCATCTGCTTCCCAAGCATATCCAAAACAGATCTTGGAAAAATAAAGAGATGGAATAAGCATGTTTCTTATTATTGCATTTTAGTCTCAAATAAAACTAATAGTAAATTAGAAGGTTATCACTCAGTCAAGAAAAATATTGATGACTCTATCCAATAGAATAATTAGAGGCAAAGCAGATGGTTCTTGTTCAGCCATGTGTATGGTGTGGCTGAGGGTTCATTATAAATTTATTAATGAATCTCACACTTTAAAGTAAGCTTGCTTTGTGGGTTGGCACTTGTTAACATTGCAAACTATTTGCATCGCTTTCTTAGCAACATGTATTACATGATTTCCAGATGCCCAAATCTTATATAAAATGAACAATGAGAATCTTAAATAAAAAAAATGAATAATGAGAAAAAATAGTGTACTATATGTACTGAAAGATTATCTTATGCCTCACAGCAATTAAATGCCGTGTGGCATCCTATCATCACTTAATAAATAGTTAGTAATCAATGGATCCAAAATTTACCTAAGTAGGGATTGGAATTTGAATTTTGGAGTGGGTTGGTGTTGGGTAGATTTTCTAACTTGCTATACTCTAATAGAACCGATATGAGTAATGCTAGAGATGTAATATATATTTTTTTCTCACAATTGTTGCTATAGTCTATTATGATTTGAACAATATTACTTTAATTTTAATTCGTTATTAATACTAATTTCATTATGCAATAATTACAATAAATTATTTAAGAATTATAAAAAATATTATGTACCTAAATTTATTCATTTTGAAATTGTAAAAATAATTTGGATGAGTATATACTATAATTTAAAAGCATACATTATACTTTAGCTATAAAAAAGTTAATTCAATAACACTAAATGTAGCCAAAGGCCTTGTAGCTGAATTGACATCTTCCCATGCACATAGTGCTTGGAGATCTGGGGAGAAAGGGTTCGAGATGCGAAGTTAGCAGTATATTGTAATTATCTCTAAAAAAAAAACACTAAATGTAATAAAAATTTCCAAAAGACTTGGGTGGACCCCTTTTTCTATAATAATCACGGGGACAAACACTAGCAGGCATTAAAATTAGTTTCCTCCCTGAAGGGGATGGCTGCCTAGAGTTATCAATTGAGTTAAATAGCTAGATTAGTACTTATAGATTTGATGAATTTAGAAAATGTTTTTAAAATCAAAATAGAAGGACAGAATATATATATATATACACGTTCTAGCCTCTGAATATGCGCTACTAGTGTATTTAAAGATCTTTTTTTAATTAAATTTTTTTATTTCTATATTACATCGATTATTCTTTCTTTATATTTCTATGTACAAAAGGACCATTTGAAATACATACCAATTTAGTGTAGAAGAGTGTTTCAAGTTTGAACACCTAAAGAAAGTTAAAGAAAATCTTTTCAGAATTATAATCTTGTGTAAAATAAAGATAAACATACAAATATGTGTGCAAGAAAAGAAAAAAAAAATTATTGAGTACTAAGAAAATTAACTCTACTTATGCCTTAGAGAGAAAGAGAGGGAGGGGAAGAGAAGAAATTTATTTATGCTTTGTTTTGGCAATTGGGCTGCAGTTTTGAAAGAATAAAGATATGTGGTAGTGCCTAAATTTATAGTAGGAGCATTTTTTTCCCCTTTATCAAGAGTAAGTGTTTCTTTATTTTTATTTTTTGAATTTGCGGTTTCCTTAGTCCTAATCTCACTTTTTTTCTTTTGTGTTTGTTTTTTTTTTTCAAATATCTTTTCTATTCAAATCCCTGAATACAATGTGGTCCTATTTTTTAGGCACTGTTTTATGCGGAGTTAGCGATGTATTTTTACCGGGTTGTCCTCAAATTTTGTCTTTGCTTAAACTTAGGGTGTGTGTATTTTTGAATCACATAGTTGTCCATCTCAAAGAGAGAGACTCTTAAATATTGTGTGTATATATTATCAAGTTAGATAATTTGCTTGGCTACATTTTCATAACATTTTTTACATCTTATTTAGCCAAAAACTATATTTACACTAGTTGAATTTATTAAATTTAATCCATCTTAAAAAAAAAAAAAAAGAAAAAGAAAAAGAAAAAACATGTAGTTTCTATGACTTCTTGATCTCAAATCGTGTGATAAAAAAAAGAGAGCTCATGGCAAGGCAAAATAAACACAACCTCATGCCAATCTTCCTTTTTCCTAATAATAAAACACAAAAAAGGAATTTCACACAATTATAAAATAGTCAACGAGTAAATTTAAACATCATGGCATATGAGTAATAAAAACAACATATGAAGGCCATTGTCGGCACAGTAGTTGTCGCCTTCTCGTTTGACTCTGTCTCTCTCTGTCTCAACAAAACATAAACAAAAGCTTTTTCCGAGAGAGAGAGAGAGAGAGAGAGAGAGAGATGTCTGAGACTCGTCGTCGTTTTGTTGTGTTTCAAAAACCGTTTTGAAGTAAACTCAATACTGAGCTTGTTTCCTTTTCTATTGGGTTTTTTTATTTTTTGGAAATAGAAACCAAAAGAAAGTGAGAGAAAGTGAGGGAAAGTGAAGGAAATTTTTTGAAAAATAGAAAAAAGAAAGATGGGTTCGTTGAGCTTTGACAGAGATGCTTTTTCTGATACAGTAATGGCTGCTTCACTCAAACCCTCTTGAAGTCAAGAGCTGAGCTGAGAACAAGGGAAACAAAAGCATTGCTTTACTCTTTTATTTTTATTTTTTATAAGGTATTATTTAGATTCCACTTTTTATTTTAATCTAATTGTTTTTGTAAAGTTTTGTACTTTTTCTGATTTTTGACCTGTGATTGATTTATTTTTGTCAAGCTAGGGTTCTTGGAACATGCATCTATGTATGTATGCATGTGGGTTTGTGTTTATGTATGTGATATTTGAATGTGATGCTAGATTACGGGAATGAGAGGATGTAGAAACATCAAGTAGCTCAAGAAAGATATTGGTACTTGTTTTGTGCTCAATTCAATTTGTTTTCAAATGGGGTTTTATTTATTTATTTATTTTTAATCAAGAATGTGTTTTTATTGCTTAGGTAAAATTGGGACTAGCTTGTTACTACATGTTAATTGTCATAAAGGGATGATTTTGTAGATGTAAGTTGATGAAGGCTAGTTTAAAGGTGAAAATGTATGAACCTAATTTCGGGCTGATTTGGGATTTCATTGTGTATGTATTCTTCCATTGAATTAGCTAAATTAGTAGCTTTAGTGTGTCATGACTCATGAATCAAAACTTTTATTCATAATATGAATAATGTAGACCAAGTACAAAATCAATTTAGTTCACAACCATTATAAAAAAAAAGTACTAAAATCATCAATCCAACGCAATTCAGGATATTGCCATCCAAATAATTCAAAATTTTAATCATCTACCCATTCAAAATAGTTTAACATGTCAACATTTCCAATTGTTTCAAACCCAAATTCAACAAATCAAACAATCCACTTGGTCAAAATAGTTCAACCTAATAATACAATGTCTTCATATCCTAGTACAAATATGCCATTAATTTCAACTATTTTGGTTGAAGAAACTCTCTAATCACTATCTATGAGAATCTAGTCTTCTTCAACATGAATGAGTCAACTATTTGTTCATCCTGTATTTGATGGTCTCATTAAACCCTTCAATCTTCGTGACTTCTTCATATTGATTACTCCAATTAAGTTGTATCTATCCTAAAAAAAATTGGATTTTTAGTAAATCTTTTCAATTCTGCTACAACTCTTCCAGTTTGGTTAGACAATTCCTTATAAGTGGCATCTTCCTTCACACTAGCATGACCCCTTTTTTCTGTTAGACCTTGATTGAGCTGAAGTTTCACTTGAGGAATCTAATTTTTTTCTTGTGGATACACCATCAAAATCGATGCTGAAATCTTTCGGATTTGAGTAACAAAAGAGATGATAACTAACCTAAAAAAGAAGTCATGCTGCAATAATATGACATGCACAGGCCAAAGGCTTTCATAGATATATCACAAATATGTAACAACAATAATAACAAACTAAAGTAAAAAAACAAAAAAATTATTAACGTCAAAGATGAGGGAAATATTTTGATTTTGGAAATTTGTTTGCCCATTTAAACACTAATTTGACATTGGAGATGACCTTCTTTAAATAAATTAAAATAAATTTGAAACACAACACAACCAACCCCCCAATAACCCTAGGATAGAGGGACGTGAAAGGATGATATGGAAATTGCAAGGGGGTGGCATCTTTACCGTTTAGTCTTATTATGATCCTATCTGTGGTGGACCGGCCAACTCTATCCCCTGTAAGTGTTTGGAGTGTCAAGGATCCTACGAGGTCTCGTTCTTTGTTTAGAAAGCGGCTTGGGGGAAGATCTTACTTGTGATAATCTTATCAAGCGAGGATTTACCTTAGTAGGATGGTGTTGCATGTGCTGATGTAATGTAGAGACAATCGATCATTTCTAGATTCATTGTGATGTAGACTACGATTTATGGAGCTTGAGTTTTAGATCTTTTGGGATAGGTGTTATTGAGGAGGGTGGTGAACCTTTTGTTCAGGTGGAAGAATTGGTTTGGGAGGCACTCTTCAGGGATTTGGAATGCAGTACTGTTATGTGTGATGTAGATATTTTGGAAGAAGAGAAATAAACGCACCTTTTGAAGATTCCAAAAAAACAAAGAGTCAGTTGGAAGAGTTGCTAATTAGAACTCTGTTTGATTGGTCTTGTGTCTAGGGTCTTACAAATTTAGCACTCTATTTTGTGCATAATTTTTTGTAATTCTTTTCGGTTACAGAGTGCTCATCATTGTGAGCATGAAGTAAGCTATTTTTAAATAAATTTTATTACATATCAAAAAATTATGTGGTCCATAATGGGGCAATTCACCTGCTCTTGTGTTCTAGAATATAATGGAAACTATGAAAGAACAGCTAAACATTGAATGCTAAATTTCCATTTCCTGGGGCAATGTTGATTACAGCTTGCTAAGTAGTAAGTAATGAGGATATATGTAATTTAGCCTGGTGTATCATTTATTTCTGCATGAGTTAATGACAAGGTTTTGACTACCAAAAAAGGGCCAAAATGTGACTCTGTTTACTTTTGCTGAATATTAGAAGTGCCTCTTTTATTTTCCATTTATTTATTGGGTTTGAATTTCATTCTTAGTTTTCATAATGTTATTTTTCTAAGGCTCAAATTTTAAATTTACTTTCAGTCTTTCAGGTTACTTTAAAGTTTGTGTTTCTGGATTCACTTAAATGTTAGATTTACTTCTTTCCTGAATTATGTTATGTGTGCAGCATAATATGCCTTAAAGCTCCCTAAGTTATTGAAGAAGGTTTAAGTTACTTTTCATTTCCACTATTTTCAGGATTAGTGAAGCTTCTGATCTCTGTTGGGAAACTGAAACTGGAATCAAACTGAAGCTTGATTCCTGTTTCAGTATCTGTTTCTGAGAATTCCAGGTTTCTCTGCAGTCTAATTATAGTTGATAAGCAAGGCCGTAAGTGAAGTTTTTAACTTGGTATGTTAGATGGGTTGTTTGTAAATTTATTTACTGTGTTCTTTGTGGTATTTTGGCATTGGGGTTAATCACAGTAAAGTTCAGTTAAATGGAAAGAAAACCAGACAATGGTTTGATGGAACAATCAAATGCACAAAAACAGTTTCATTACAATTCCATGGATCCTCAAGATGAGGAATTCTATTCTGCACCTCAATCATTTGTGCAGGACCCTCTGAGTACTATCCACACTAATATTAGATCACCTGACCTTAACATATCAGAATTTAAACCAGTTCTTAATTACTCCATACAGACAGGTGAGGAGTTTTCTCTTGAGTTTATGCGTGATCGGGTGAATCCAAGGAAGCCTTTGCTTCCAAATATTGATCTCAATTATGCAACAGGCTATATGGAACTAAAAGGAATTTTAGGTATCAGTCGTACAGGGTCTGAAAGTGGATCAGATATTTCAATGCTCAACACAGTTGAAAAAGGTCAAAAAGGTGTTGAGAGAAATAACTCTTCTTTATATGAAGACAGAAGTAACTATGGATCATTTCAATCAGTGCCACCACCTTTGTCAGGTTATGAAAGTGGTAGAGGAGTTCTTGGCTATGCCTCTTCTGGAGCCTCAGATAGCTTATCAATGAAAATGAAGGTTCTCTGCAGCTTTGGTGGAAAAATCCTGCCCCGGCCAAGTGATGGAAAGCTGAGGTATGTTGGTGGTGAAACACACATTGTCCGTATAAGAAAGGACATTTCTTGGCAGGAGCTTATGCAGAAAACTTTATCAATTTATAGCCAAGCTCATGTTATTAAATATCAGCTTCCTGGAGAAGATCTTGATGCCTTGGTTTCTGTTTCTGGTGATGAGGATCTGCTGAATATGATGGAGGAGTGTAATGAACTAGAGGATAGAGAAGGATCACAGAAGCTTAGGATGTTTCTGTTCTCCATGAGTGATTTGGATGATGCTCAGTTTGGTCTGGGCAGTGTGGATGGTGACTCTGAGGTTCAGTATGTGGTTGCTGTCAATGGTATGGACATGGGATCTAGAAACAACTCTACACTGCATGGTCTGGTGAGCTCTTCAACAAATAATTTAGCTATGTTAGACAGACAGGAGAGTGAGAGGGAAAGTAGGCTTGTGACAGACTCGATAGGGGTTAGCACTTTTCCTTTGACTGGTACTATTGTCTCATCATCAACTATTCCATCTTCACCGCCAATTCTACCAAGTTCCTCAGATGCTTATGAAACCTATCCACAGGTTTACCCTGGCCAGATGATGCATCATGTAGAATCTAGGCGGTATCCTTTGCACCATGGCCAGGATCCTGCTTATCACTCCCCTTTTGGGGCAATTCCTACTCTGGTACCTCTTCATGAGCTTATGAATCAACAGGGAGGTTTGACTGAAGGGCTGCCATATGGTGGCTTACGGGTACTGAATTCAGAGTTGGTAGGAAAGCAGGTGAAACCAAAATGTGATGGTTCTGTTCAGCAAAAGATTGACACCAATACAATTTGCTCATTGGAGAAAGATCATACTGTTCCTTCACAGCCTTATGATGGTAACTTGATAGATAATCATTCTGTTGAAGAAGCAGGGGCCACCATTGCTGCACCTGATGGAGATCTACCTTTATTGTCTTCAAAAAATGAGGGAAAGCACCAGGAAGTTGAACATGTCTCTTCATCCGTTGATGCTGTGAATTCCACACAGGTGGCTAAATCTAGTGACGATGACCATTATTCCACATCAAGTAGTGCATTTGCTCCTGGTTATGCTGATTCTGAGTCCAGTGCAATTGATCTTAATAACCTTGAGCTGCCTATGCCTCCTCAGAGATTCTATTATTCAGAAAGAATTCCCAGGGAGCAGGCAGAGTTGCTGAATCGATTGTCAAAGTCTGATGATTCACATGGTTCTCAGTTTCTCATATCTCAGTCACGTTCTAACATTGATCAGCAGGATTCTATTACAGAATGCGTTGACAAATTGCGTGACAGAAATACAGCTCCCCAAATTGAACAGTCTACTCCCCAGATTGAACAGTCTACTTCAAGATCAAAGCCATTGTTTACAGATACTCATACTATTGGTGATGGACTTGCCCAACTTCAAACGTACAAAGAGTTTGCTGATGCACTTTGTCAGATGACTTCAAAGCCTCCACAAGATGTGGATTATGAGTCAAATCATGAATTGCCAAAACTTAAGGATAATAAAGATGCTGTGAACGAGAATTCTGTTCTTACGTCTGACCATGCTACAAACTTCTCTAAAGATGGGCACAAGAGACCTTTGGCTGATGAACCTGCAGAAGCTGGATCAGAACTTCCTGCTGTGAGACCAGTAACCTTAAAGCATGATGAGGATATGGCATCTAATCTTTTGGAGGCTCATTGGGGTGAGTCCAGTGGCAAGGGTTCCAGTAATGATGATGCAAAGGGATATGCACAGCCATTTTCTTGGATGGGAAGCTCAACTGAAGATGTTTCTAAAGAACTTGCCTCTGGTGGTGATTCCGCACCAGTACAAGGAGAGATTGTTATTGATATTGAAGACAGATTCTCTCGTGATTTCCTTTCTGATATATTCTCCAAAGCAATTATTTCTGAAGATTCCTCTGGCATTAGTCCACTGCATAAAGATGGAGCTGGCTTGAGTATAAACATGGAGAATCATGAACCTAAGCGTTGGTCTTATTTTCAGAAATTGGCACAAGAAGGATTTGTTCAAAAAGACGTTTCTCTTATAGACCAGGATCATTTTGCTTTTTCATCTGCAGTTAGAGAAGTGGAAGGAGTTTTAGATAGCCAGTCTCAGCACAATTTTGGTGAAGACAATCAGAAAGAATTACCTGGAATACCTGGAGCTGACAACAACACTCTGCATCCAAAATATGATCATTCCCAAGAGAAGGACACTGAAAGTGTGCAGTTTGATATTATACTGGAAAACCTAAGAATACCAGAGTCAGAGTATGAGGTATTCTTTTGAATGGTTATTTGGTTGAGAATTCCTTCTTCTAAACATCTACACTCTCATGCTGAATTCATATTACTTTGATGTAGGAGGGGAAGCTTGAATCTGGAAATAGTGGTCTACCTCCTCTAAATCATTCACTTGGAGATTTTGATATCAGCACTTTGCAGGTATGATTCATGTATGAGCAATGTATACATGTGTTTTGTTATGAATACATTTGCATAAGATCTGCCCTTCCTGAATGATGTAAATGATTTACTTGAGGTTCAATTGGTATCATAGAAATCAGTCCTTGATTTTGTCTGATTAGTGAGGTGCTGTTTCTGAAGCATCTATCTTCCTTAACATTGAAGTCATGGTGTCTCAACTTGCAAATTTATGGACTAACCTACTTCCTGAGAAATATTAACTAATTTATACTATTGTCAAGACTTTTTGGAAATAGATCATGGTGTGGCTTTATTTTCATTTTGATATCTTATAAATATTAGGTACTTGGTTGATTGAGCCAATCAATGAAACCTAGTCTTAAATATCTAGAACCCTCAAATGGTGCATGCTTGCTACTGAAATACACCAGTAATTATCTGTTTAGTTATCTTGTATTTTATGGTGTGTTAAGGGCTTATTTTTTTCATTTAAGCATGCAAGTTAAACAGTAAATTAGTATCATTATTTATTGATGTCTCATGAGAGCATCTTTGAGTACTGTTTGCAACATCTCTATACACATGGCACCATTTTGAACTGTTAACAAATTTGAGAATTTTTGTAATTAATTCATACTTTTCTTATAGTGTTTTTAGGAAAGTTTAGGTTTCCAATGAGAAAATGGACTATTTTCTCTATGTGCCAAATATCCTCCTTTTCTGGTTGAACTAGTGAACTTGATTACACTTAATTTTTTGGGTTCTCTCATGATGGCAAGACGAATAAGATTATCATTAAAGGTTTTTTTTTTTTTTTTCTTTGTCTACTTTAAATAGTTGTTTATATTGTGCTAATAAGCTCTAGCTCAAATAGTATTTCCTCCACCTGGGTAGGTTGGATGGTGTCAAGGTAGGGTTTAGGGTAAAATTGCCCTAGAAAGAAAAACAAAGGGTGGAAAAATTAGTGTACGTGAGAGTAATAGAGGGTAGATCACATCTCTCTCTTTGTGAGTTTTATCTTTTAATGAGCATCGTTTGGAGAAACCAAGAAAGTATGAATGTTTTGCTGGAAGTGGTAATTCAACTTAATTAATCGCTCTTGGGGAGGAATTAGCCCCCAATTTTTTTTGGTATTTGGTTTGTTGGTGCATGCAAGACCAAATAATGGATATCCTGGGCAGTATACATTTCTATTCTTTGGGACAACCAACCTTTGTAGTCTTCCCCTCTCCAGAAAAACCTATCTAATGGGGTGTTGTAAAATATTAAGCGGAATGAAGATGTTCATGTCCTTATAAAAGCTAGTTTTTACCCCATCTTGGAATATGTATGAATCTGTACTACAAAGTTCTGTAAACATAATTAAAGACCAGCCTTCACATCGGTTTTTTTTTTTTTCCTGATAATGTAGGGAACCTTTCTAAAGAAGAGCCCTTTGGACTAGCCTCTAGCTAGTAAAACCTATGGACAGCTGACTTCTCAGAGGCTCCGTTTGGTCTGGGTGAGAAAAGGGAGGGTGGGTGGAAAACTCAGCTTTCCATTGTTTGTTTAACAAGGGAAAATAAGGGGGGGAAATGGTGGTTCCCAGGCATTCTCCACTCGGGCCCTCCAAATTGGGGAGAAAACTTGGGTGAAAATGGGTAGTTAAATCAAAATGACTTAACTGCCCTTCCACCACTTTTGTTTTTTTCTCCTACCCACCAACTATCATTTTTTCCCTATTCCAGCCCCTTTTTAGTAAATTCAGACAAACTATATTTTCCATCTCTCATTTTTCTTCTCAACCAAACAAAGGAAATTTATATTTTTTTTCCCATCCTCCCAACCAAACATACATGGTGGAAAACTAAATTGTTTTCTATCCTACTTATTTGTCATCCTCCATCCTTCCACTTTTCCATAATTCCAACCAAACGGAGCCATAGTTTTTTAATCAGAAAATATAGGCATATTTAGTACTATTTGGTACTGAAACTACTGATATAGTGATATGTTTGTCATTAAAAAAAAATAATTGATCATACTTATAAATTATAATTTATGGATGCTGAGATTTGGATTTCCTTACTGGATTTAATTTTTTCAAATTTGTAATAGCATTTGCCTTCCCAGTCATTAGTGCTTTTTTCCTTTTTCTAGAAATATACAAAGAACTTAACATGCAATGGCCTGCAAAGTTGCCTTATATTGTGGTTTTGTTAGTTTGAGATTGCTCAACCTCTGTTTTTTACAACATTGATTTGTCCTTCCGCTACTGTTTGATTATTTATTCTGGATATGCATATAGATCATAAAGAACGAAGATCTTGAAGAGCTGAGGGAACTGGGTTCTGGTACCTTTGGGACAGTGTATCACGGCAAATGGAGAGGATCAGATGTTGCTATTAAGAGAATAAAGAAGAGTTGCTTCATGGGCAGATCATCAGAGCAAGAGAGACTGGTAACTCTTGTTCAATATGTGGAACATTTTCATATTCATAATTTTGTGATGTATATTGTAATGAACCTTGCATATATCATAAAAGCAAATCATAAGATTAAAACCAGCACTCTGTATTGCTATAGTGACATATTAGATAATTCTTACCATTATTTTCAGACTGCAGAGTTCTGGCGAGAAGCTGACATTCTCTCAAAGCTTCACCATCCAAATGTGGTGGCATTCTATGGTGTAGTGCAAGATGGACCAGGGGGGACATTAGCAACTGTGGCAGAGTTCATGGTTGATGGTTCTCTTAGGCATGTTTTACTTCGCAAGGATAGGTAATGCATCCACTTATATAATTCCTGAATTTCAGTTTGGTATCTTCTGGGTCATGTCCCAATTATGAATTGTATGTTAAAATTTCTACACATATTGTCGCTAAACAGGATAAAGAGAAATGTAGGTTAAATTTTTGCAATGGTGATTACTCTAAACAAATCTAGAGTTTTTTCATTTGTTAAAAAAGCTAGGCATTTGTTTGTCTTCTCATGTTTGCTGTTTTCAAATTGAAGCAGTTACTTTATTAATTTCCTGCATCATCTTTAACATGATCTATCTTGCAGGTATCTTGATCGTCTCAAGCGGCTAATAATTGCTATGGATGCAGCATTTGGAATGGAATATTTACACTCAAAGAATATTGTGCATTTTGACTTAAAATGTGACAACTTGCTAGTGAACTTGAAAGATCCTTTACGACCAATTTGCAAGGTAAGAATTATGGCTTTACACATTTCAGGGTACAGTTCATCCCAGTATGGATTTAATGCTAACCGTGAATGTTTCTATGAAATGCATTGTTACCCAGGTTGGTGATTTTGGCCTGTCAAAAATCAAGCGAAATACGCTGGTTTCTGGTGGTGTACGCGGAACCTTACCATGGATGGCCCCAGAGCTGTTGAATGGGAGCAGCAATAAGGTATCCGAGAAGGTAAGATACAAAAGATGGTATTTCTATGATGGCATGAGAGAATTCAACTGAAATTTTTTTACAATTGTACTAATGTTTATCCCATTTAGATTTACAGAAGTCTGTATCTGATGTGATGGAAATCTCTTACTGATTTTCTCTTGGTACTTCAGAAGTATTCTTCATTATCATCTGGAGAAAAAAATGTTTTGAATCTCTATGTTTTGCTTCTTCTAGTTTATTGAGAAACTCAAAACCAGAATCCTTTCATTTACAGTAGAGGACTTTGAGGAGTTTTTAATCTGTACATCATCTTTTCCTTGAAAAAAGAAGCATAACTTGGTTTATGGTTTTATCTTCTTTATTTCTTTTTCCTGATCTCTACCTCTTGAACTTTTGTGCCTTGCAATGCTCTTTAATTTTGTTGAATTACAGGTTGACGTGTTCTCCTTTGGTATCGTCTTATGGGAGATTCTCACTGGCGAGGAGCCATATGCCAACATGCACTATGGTGCAATCATAGGTATAGCTTAGCTTTTTTGTTCTTTACCTTTTTGTTGTTGCAGCTCCACCTTTTTGGTCATGTTAGTCTGCATGCTAAAACAGCAATAAGAAATTGGCACCATTCCACAATAGTTTGTCCACACAAAGAAATGTCAGTTATAAGGTTCTGCATGAGTCAACTAGGGGTTTGTTTGGATACCGCTTATTGTTGAAAATTGAAAATACTGTAGCAAAATAATTTTTAAATGTGTGAATAGTGCCGTGGGACCTAGTTTTAAGTTAGATTTACATTTTTTCGTACTTGCGGTCCCGTGAACAGTGCACAAGATCCAGCCAAAAAATGCAGACGTGAGCACAAACGCAAATGCGTTGCTATCCAAACTAACACTAGAGCTCTGCAAACAAGTAGACCTGTTTGAGGCCTCATATTATTAGCAGATAACCTTTACCTCTATTAACTAATGTAATTTATCGTTGTATGTAAGCCACCGTAAATAGTAATCCACCTTTTCTTTACATTTTGTTCATCAAGTATTAACTAATGTAATTTATCGTTGTATGTAAGCCACCGTAAATAGTAATCCACTTTTTCTTTACATTTTGTTCATCAAGTATCAACGTTGCTGTCACTTGTCAATGCATACAGATCATTTATCCCATCTCTCTTACCCCCAAAGTCATTCCAAACTGCAAGGCTAAAGTTATTTTGAAAATTCTGTACATGTAGGAGGTATTGTGAGTAACACGTTGAGGCCAACCATTCCAAGTTACTGTGATCCTCAATGGAGAATGCTAATGGAGCAGTGTTGGGCCCCTAATCCTGCAACCAGGCCATCCTTCACAGAAATTACTAGTCGTTTACGCGTCATGTCTGCAGCAGCTAGCCAAGCCAAATCACAAGGTCAAAAGTCATCTAAGTAATGGTTCAATGGCTTCTTATGCCATTTCCACTGTGAGCTATTATATGATAAATTTATTAATTTAATTTTACACACTAGAGAGATTGTATATTACATTAGTCACAGGAATAATTGGCTCCCATATTTTTTTTTTCTTAATATGGAATAGCCTCTCTTTTCAAGGAAATCCCTTATAATCATTTTCGTTTTCCACAAAATTCACAAATTTTTTTTAATAGATGTTACAGTTCCTTAATGGAATTGCAAAGTTTCCATCTTTCTTTGCTGTTGCTGGACAGGCATTTTTTAACTAGTTGTTAATGTCTCTGTATTTTCTGGAAAGCAGTGTTTGTGTCATTGTGTTATATCCCAAATTGTGTGATTTGATTGGATTGCATTGTATAAGTGTGTTGCGTGATTGTTTGTTAAAATTCACATTAGGTATTTAGCACGTGAAAAATAAATCTTGGGTGTATAAGTGATTGTAAGTCCTAATTCTAACTTGACTAGTCCTTGGGGATGTAAGGCACCTTCTCCCTCGTCATTACAGTTTGGTTGGTCAAGGTTAGCTTTTGTGGTACCTAACTGACATATAGAATGATTTTATCAAGAATGTTTGATGGAGGATGAGGTCAACTAGCACTTCCTTATCCCATAATCATGGGATGGTGGGTGAGAATATCGTTCTCATAAAAAATTATTTAAAATGGTTTATTAATAAATGACCTAAGGCCGCTAGTAAAATCCATAAAAAAAAAAAATAATAATAATAAAAAAGAACTATAAGAGTTTGACTTGAGAGATTAGACTTGTTGAATATTCATCTCAGCTGTTACGCGGACGATGAAAGGTCACATCTAGATCAAGATAATAATTAGATGTTTACCTATTAATTTTCTTGAGCTAACATAATGGCATTTAATCATGTTCCCTACCATCAGCTTTTTGGTTTCAAAATCACTAGGACCTATAAATTTCAGTAGTGTATAATAGCTCATAGCAGGACCGCACAATTGGATTAATGTTGTCAAAAGAAACTACATCCTGCAAATACTGTGACAATTAGAAACAAGTTGCAGTCATGTACATCAAAGTGTGCCCCATTCTTATCAAAAAAGAAAAAAGTGTGCCCCCATTTTTTGTTAGTCTTGGGATTATGTTTCATTTTCTATTGATGATCCAAAGCTGAAGGGTTAAGAATGATCATCAGTAATATCAACGTTGCTCTTTGAAGTGTGAACCTAATAATTTGCAAAAAGGAACCTGTAAATTAAGCTCAGCTTTGCTTCAATTGGTCTCAATATATGAGTGTATGAATGATGTTTTTTGCACTGTTACGCCTACTTGGATTTAAATGTTTAAACCAACCCCCACCCCCCCAAAAAAAAAAAAATATCAATTACTTTTCACACATGAATTATCTAGTATATTGCATGGCGATGTACATACTGTTGGTTGTATATAATGAAAAAATATGGAGCCTAAGGAAAAGCATTTTCTCTTAAAGAATCATGGACTATTAAATTTCCAACAATCATTAGGAATATGGAGACCTTCGATCACAAGATGCTTCACCATATTATTTCCTAATTAACTAATGGCCTAGCCAGGAAACTAGGTGGACAAAACATTGTGCACTTGCCATGCAGATGCAAGTATTATAGGCCTCCCTTTCCATCCAAGGAGAAGGCAACCTTTCTCACTAGACAGAGTATAGCCATCACAGCCATAAACTGATATCAACATCTTAGCTTGACTCATGCACTTCATTCCCATTACCTGAAACCCGGCTCGCCCTAATTGTCTTCGCCATTGATCTATCCTTTCGTGCCTCTCAACCCTATTCGTGCCTTCAAAAGCAACAATGTTGCGAATTTCCTCCGCAAAGAGAAACTCTATCTTTATCCTCTGTGCACTATTTCGTGGGAGGCTGGCCTCGAGGGAATCGAAAATTGCAGAATAATAGTGTAGAGACTCAAGGAATCTCCCAAGAAAAAAGGGTCCGTTATGGTTTGCATCTTGCTCTACAACTATAAGCACAGTCGGTCGTAATTTCTTGATTGCTTGTAGGATTGCTTTAAGAGACCCTCTACTCTCTTTAACAAACTCGTGCAAGTGCATGATGCTATTGACAAATAGTGTTTCCTCTTCTCTCAAGTTTAGGTTCTCTTTGGTTAGAACTGATGGTGTCACTGGCCCTGATATCATGTTGAATTCTAGTGTTAGTCCTAGTGTGCTAGCATCATCCACAAGAATTTTCATGCTTACCTCAAGTTCTGAGAGATAGTGCTCACTGATTAATCCAGTGATTCTGAGATTTGGAGGACCCTCAGGCCTTGATGCAAGGGTTCTAATTAAAGAAGGCCATTGAAGGGTACTCTCCATTCCTATATCCATGATGTGCAAGGAATCCTTCCCTTTTGCTGCTTGACATATAGCTTCATTAGCAGCCATAAAGCCAAAAGCAATGTATGGAGTTGTTTGATAAAGGAGTTGGAAGGCTTCTGATTTCTCCTCCCTTGTGATCAAAGGTTTCTCCTTAGCACCATTTGTGAATGTGCCGTTTGCATTGACATTGTGGAGAAGTGATAGCCTAGACTTCAATCCTGTTGCAAAGCAGTAGGAGACTCTTTGCAGTGAATCACCCCAAGGACTTGCTGAAACCCATATTTGGTTGAGTATTGAGTCTGCAAGTTGAGTATCCCTGCACCCAACAGCCTCAGCACAAGCCAACAACAAGTGCACCAAGTGAAGCCCTTGGTTCAAATCACCATGGCTCACCTCTTCTTGCACACTAGGCACCATTTCAGGATCAAGTACTCCAAAATCCTCAAATGAGCCACTTAATTATTTCCAATCCATCTCCTTCTATCATCATTGAAGCATCACCATAAACATCATTCACCAAAGAAAATGTTTCCCTCTCTTCTTGGAACAGATCGAAATCGTGTTGCAAGTTACTACATTCTTTTTCATAATGATCCATGTTAATACAACTATCAACAAATTCATCTACCCCTGGAGCTGGCAAACAGGGTATGGTAGTGGTATTAGAGGGAGAACATAGTTCAAGCTCATTCAGTAGCTCATCCTCCCACTCACACTCTCCGTGTTCTTGCTCAACTCGTGCCGGACAAAACCTTCGAATGGCCAGATCATGGTCGAGATTATCATGCATGGGGAAGGACGACCAACCATTCAAGGCTGCCATTGTTTGGGGGGAGGAATGAAATATGGCTAAGAGTTTCAGATTTAACTCTTATGAGCCTTGATCACAATACAAAAGTGTTTAATATATACTGTACAGATCCACTATTTAATATTTATTTTTGGCTAATACATTTATTTAGTATATTGAGTAAGAATATTCTCCTTGTTTCCAGGGAGGGACATATGTATATGTCCCTCCCTGGAAACATATGTCCCTCCCTGGAAACAAGGAGAATATTCTTACTCAATATACTAAATAAATGTATTAGCCAAAAATAAATATTAAATAGTGGATCTGTACAGTATATATTAAACACTTTTGTATTGTGATCAAGGCTCATAAGAGTTAAATCTGAAACTCTTAGCCATATTTCATTCCTCCCCCCAAACAATGGCAGCCTTGAATGGTTGGTCGTCCTTCCCCATGCATGATAATCTCGACCATGATCTGGCCATTCGAAGGTTTTGTCCGGCACGAGTTGAGCAAGAACACGGAGAGTGTGAGTGGGAGGATGAGCTACTGAAATTTCCCCTAAGGTATGCATGTTTCTTTGAGTAATTATAGGATCACAACTAATTCTATACCCATTTTTATATTTATCTTATCTGACAATCTGTGATTAATTATTTGTCATTTTTTTTTTAATGAAAGAATTACTTGTCACTTCATATAAACCTGTCCTTTTTTTTTTTTTTTTTTATTTTATTTTAAACTTTTAAATCAATCACATTTACTTCACATCATATAATTGTGCAAATGGATTGAAATTTGAATTCTTTTTTCTGTTTCTTTTACTTTGCAAGCCCACGAACTTAATATAGGTTCTGTAACTCAGCTTTAAAAGCCCAAAGTTCCACCGAAAAAAGTGTTCTGCTAACTATTTGCCGACAAAGCAGAAATATGCCCACAAATCAGAACCATAAAAAAAAAAAAAAAAAAAAAAAAAAAAAAAAAACGCATCACTATTCACTACACGTTACCGACAAGTCATTTAAAATATAGCTACAAAATTTTTCATCCCTTTTTGTTTTCCTTCTTTTTTTTTTTTTTTTTTTTCTTCTCCAGTAAACAGGCATTATTAAATCACAAAATTGATGGTATTCTTATAGGATTCAAGGTTCATGAATAAATTAGTTTGTAATCTGTACAATGCACGAAAAAATTTAATAAAATATGATATTTGTTTTTTTTTTTTTTGAGAAGGGATATGATATTTGTTTTGGGTAAACGAAAATTGAATTATTGTCTAAATTTTAGGAGTTCGATTAATATAATTAATGTTTAAGGATTAAATTAAAATTAACCCATAATTGAAAAGCCAAATTTGCCCCTACTAAATAAATTCTATTAGTTGTAGAATAACCCCAATGAGTAGTGAAAAAAAATAGAGTTATGGAATAGTATATATGTCTGGATCCATATGATCTCTAAATATATTTGTTGATGACCATTTTGACAAAAAATTCTACAAGCTTAGTGCAAGTGAAGCCCAATTATTTCTGGGACTATTAGACATATGTTCTTCTCTACATGGCGCAAGTTCATGCAATCTTAAGGGGGATTTAAGGGAGTGTAGTTTGGAGGGTAATATTAGCCATATTTTGGCATTTTCATGGATTTTGGCAAGTATAATTAGGCTACTTGCAAAATTTGAGGATCCATGAAGAAGCTACGTGTTGACCACTTTCACGCAAATGAAACCATGTCTGCTCTTCTCTATGTTGCTAAATCCGTGGTTGAACCCATGTTTAGCCCACAAATGCATGCTACTTCATTTATTTACTTCTCACGAGCTTTGTCACATTTAGCAGCTGCTCTAGGTGATGTTTTAGGATAGAAAGCTTAGCTAATAAAGTTTAGTCAGCATATTTCCTTAACCATGACTTAACCAGTTCCTATTTTTTACCTAAGCAAAAACAAATCATAAGCTAACCCTTGGTTTAACAACAAATCATAAGCTAATCCTATTCAAATTTGGGCCCTATGGATGTCCCAATTCCAAAGCTATATGAAACCTCTTCATCAAGTCTTGCATTAAAAACTCTCATTACACCTCAACTAACCATACTTCACTCAAATTTATGAGTAACTAAGCTGTAGAATATTAAGGGTTTGGTGTAAACGTGTGGCAGCATAATAGAGTTATCATTCTCCCATATAGATTTTTTATAAAAGTATACAAATTTTTAAATGATTGAGCATTTTATTTCAAAGTGATACTAAAGATACCACAAATTTTACTATAAATTTACAAACTGATTTGTCACTATACAAACGTTGGTATCGACGTGAACTCCCTTGTCTCCAAGGTGAGCGGTGCTTGGAATCTGACTGCCGGGGACATTTTGGTGGCAACAGTCTCCTATGATGGAACCTCCGAGATTCTCAGTGTGTTTTTGAAATACTTGAATCTTCCAAACCTACCCTTGAATCTTACTCATAACGTAAAGTTGAGAGATGTTCTCCCAGAAAAAGTGATGATGGGCTTCTCTGCAGCAACTGGAGGAGTCGTCCCAGTCCAAGCAATCAGAAGTCAGAATTTCAGTTCAACTTTGGATCTGGGTTCGACCCAAAATGGAGGGAAAGGGAACTCTAAGATGTGGTTGGTAGGATTAATAATAGGACTGGTGCTTTTGATTGCTGGGGTAAGTTTTGGCACTTACATTTTGTGGAGAAATTCGAAAAGAAAAAAAGTAAAAGAAGATGAAGATCTAATAGAAGGAATTGGACCAAAAATGTTCGCCTACAAGGAGTTAGTTGTGGCAACTAATAACTTTTCAGAGGAAGGGAAGCTAGGACAAGGTGGTTTTGGAGGCGTCTACAAAGATTTCTTGGCAAAAATGAACATGGAAATTGCAGTGAAGAAGATATCAAGCAACTCTAACCAAGGGAAAAAGGAGTACATTTCTGAGGTGATAACTATTAGTCGTTTGAGACACCGCAATTTGGTTCAACTCGTCGGTTGGAGCCACGAATAGGAGTTCGTAGTGGTTTATGAGTATATGCTAAATGGAAGTCTAGATTCACATTTATTTGGCAAGAAAAGTCATCTCTTGTGGCTAGGGAGGTCCAAAATTGTTCATGGATTAGCATCTGGATTACTCTATTTCCATGAGGAATGGGAGCAATATGTATTGCATAGAGATATCAAATCAAGCAACATGATGTTAGATTCAAACTTCAACGCAAAAACTTGGTGACTTCGGTCTAGCGAGGTTTGTGGACCATGGACTTGGCTCACAAACAACAAATTTGGCCAGAACCATGGGCTGCATTGCTCTAGAATGTCTTATTACAAGCAAGTTTAGTAAGGAATCAGATGTTTTTAGTTTTGGGGTGGTGGCATTAGAGATCGCATATGGGAGGAAAGTAGTGGAGCCAAAGGCAGAAGAATCAAAGATTAGTTTACTCAATTAGGTGTGGGAGCTATATGGAGAGGAAAGGCTTTTAGAAGCAGTGGATGAGACGCTAAATGGGGATTATGACATGGACGAGATGAAATGTTTGATGACTACTGGGCTATGGTGTGCTCATCCAGATCACACTTTAAGACCTTCTATGAGGCAGGCAATTAAGGTTCTTAATTATGAAGCACCATTGCCTTCCCTTTTGTCCAAAATGCCTATGCCATTGTATTATTATGCCCCTGGAACGATGACTGCCGATTGTAATGAATCAGAATGTCTTACAGCACCATTGCTCTAGAATGTCTTATTACAAGCAAGTTTAGTAAGGAATCAGATGTTTTTAGTTTTGGGGTGGTGGCATTAGGGATCGCATATGGGAGGAAAGTAGTGGAGCCAAAGGCAGAAGAATCAAAGATTAGTTTACTCAATTAGGTGTGGGAGCTATATGGAGAGGAAAGGCTTTTAGAAGCAGTGGATGAGATGCTAAATAGGGATTATGACATGGACGAGATGAACTGTTTGATGACTACTGGGCTATGGTGTGCTCATCCAGATCACACTTTAAGACCTTCTATAAGGCAGGCAGTTAAGGTTCTTAATTATGAAGCACCATTGCCTTCCCTTCCGTCCAAAATGCCTATGCCATTGTATTATTATGCCCTTGGAATGATGACAGCCGACTGTAAGGTTGAAATTTATCAACCATCTTGTTGGCTTTATTCCGTGCCAATTTGCTTATAATTTAGCACTTAGTAACCCTGTATTTAGGTGAGATTCATGTAAGGGTAGTGTGTGAAGAAAGTGTGAAGAAAAGCTCAAGTTTGTGCAAAAAAGCAAAGTTTCACGGCAAGGACTCGAGGCTAACTCGCGACTGGCAAGCCGCCAACTGCAGGCATGTGAGAAGCACACAGGGGAGCTGAAGCGTTGCGCTAGCTATCGCACTACAGGACAAAAGTCCCAGGCTGGCCAGGCCGTTACGTCACGACTTGAACTCGCGACTTGGACAAGCCGCCAACCAGCCTTATTTGGCAAAAACTGTCTCTTCGTATTCCAAACACACACCACTATACATAGACTCTTATACCCACAAAATGTAGAGAGTTTCCAGAGAGAATTTTTGAGAGAAACCTTAGAGAAAAACAAGATTGATTCATCCACAATCTTTACCTTAGAGTCTCTACAAATTCCTCTACTCTCTTCCTCTCCATTGTCATACCCTTGAGAGGTTCTTTGCCAAATCCTTATCTCATCATACCCACTTCTGTGAGAAGGTTTATTTGGTGCGTTTGGAAAGCAGTTATGAAGGAACCAATATACATTGGTTGATGCTATGGTCTAGTAGCAGAATCCGGGAAGTTAAAGAAGAAATAGGTTCGGCGTAACCTCGTTGGAGCAAGAAGGTTGGAGGGCTTAGGTACTTGGGTAGATTAGGCTTGGAGGGTCTTCTGCTGTTCATGTATCCCAACCACATTCTTTAGTGGATTATTTCACCGCTTGGAGGGCGGCGGAGAGGTTTTACGCCGAAGACTTCAGTTTCCTCTTCGATAACACATCGTGTGTTGTCCGTGTGTTTGCATCTTCCTTCCCTTTATCTTTGCCTTATATTTGCTGTTGTGGATGTGTTTATATTTGTCTTAGATTATATATCAATTCTATGGTTGGCTTATGTTCATGTTCCGCACATTAATTGTTTGTTTATAAGCTTGAATTGATAATTTGTAATTTGGGGTCTAAACGTTCAAGGGTGTTTCACACCCATTTTGAATTTTCAATTGGTATCAAAGCAGGTACACTTGTTGTGGTTTTAATACCTAAGTGTGATCCTTGACCCCTTGTTGAGATGGATAGGTCTCAATCTCTTAATGTACCACCATTTTTTGATGGTAATAATTATGCCTTCTGAAAATTTAGAATGAGGGCATTTCTATGCTCTATTGATGACACCGTTTGGGATGCGGTTGAAGTAGGGTGGACTAGGCCGGAGGCTGCTAAATCTACTTGGGATAAGGCAGCTCTTGCGGCAGTCGATACTAACAGTAAAGCTTTAAATACTATTTTCTGTGGTGTGTCTCCAGATGAATTCCACAGGATATCTCACATGACAATGGCCAAGGAAGCTTGGGAGATTTTGGAGACAACTTATGAGGGGACTAAGAAGGTGAAGGACACAAAACTCCAAATGCTTACCACCAAATTCGAAGAGCTTAAGATGGGAGATGATGAGTCCTTTGATTCGTTTTATGGGAAGCTTAATGAAACTGTGATTGCGAAGCTCAATCTTGGTGAGAAGATTGAAGATACTAAGGTGGTGAGAAAAAATTTGAGGTCCTTACCGGAGAGCTTTCGAGCAAAAGTCATAGCCATAACGGAAAGCAAGGATTTGGATGAAATTAAGATCCAAGAGCTCATTGGGTCACTTCAAACGTATGAGCTTGAACTGCCTTCCCATAAGACGAGTAAATCGCTTGCTCTCAAAACCATCATCGAAAGAATGGATGATTCTTCCGAAAAAGATGGAGTGGAGAAGGAAGTAGCATATCTTGCGAAAAATTTCTGCAAATTTCTGAAGATGAAGAACAGTGGGAAACCATTCAACAGAGGGAAATTTTCATCTTCAAGAGGAGATAAGAAAGAGTTTATGAGGAAAGAATGGAAGGATTTTCAATCTCCTTTGGACATTGTGTGTTTTGAATGCAATGGACATGGACATCTCAAGAAGGAGTGTCCCAATTTCTTGAGAGGGAAAGGCAAGGCGTATGCCACAATGCTGAGTGATACAGAGTCTTCAAATTCTGATTCTGAAGAGAGCTGCGACGGAGAAGGAAACTACTCCGTATTTATGACCATTGCACATGTGGAATCATCAGATGATTTGGGTTCACTTGTGAAGAAACTTGGCGAACATTCTAATTTGGAGTCTATTGGGTAGTTGAAGAATCAGAAACTGAAGAAGATGAAGATACATCTAGTCTTCAAAAGAATTACGCTTTACTCTTTGAGAAATCGAGTGAGTATACGAAGGTGGCAAAGGCGGCTATGAAGAAGATGAAGAGAGCTGAGGAGGATTATAAAAGTCTACTAGTCAGATACAAGGAGGCAAAGTGTGAGACTGAAGCACTTAATGGTGAGCTATCAGAAGCTTACACAAAAGTGAGATTTCTTGAGCAAGAGGTAGTGCAAACTAATGCCAAGATAGATAGGGTCTCCTCGAAGAAGTTAAATGATGTTATTTCATCTCAAAAACATGCCTCAGACAAGTCCGGATTGGGATATACCGGAGGAAGTAGCTCATCAGCAAATGTCACCAAAGAAGTGAAGTTTATAAAGGCCAAAGGGACGGCCGTGGATAAGCCTATTCATGAGAAAGTTAAGGCTGAGAGGAAGAAGAATGCGGCTTATCAACGGGTGTTAATTAAGTCTCGTAATCAATTAGAATCCAGATATGGAGCTAGAGGAAGATCACTTCCAAGATCATAACAGGGTCCTAGAACAGATTATGTTTGTCACTATTGCGAATTGCAAGGACATACCAGACCCAACTGTCAAAAGCTAAGAGCAGACAACAATGCAAGTGCACCTCGATCACGAGGAAGAAGAAATGACATGAAGTCTTGGAGTGGTGAGCAACCAAGAAGTCAAAACCGTGATCCAGAAATGATGGACGTGATGAAGATGATCGGTGCCTTCACCAATTGCCTGGAAAGCTTCACACGAAGGTTTGATAGTCCTAACTCTCGTACCTGATCCGTCAAGGATATCACCCCAAACGCACGTGATGTGTGGGTGACAAAGGGTACTCATGCATAAGCATTACAACTTGTACATGCATCAATACTTCCCATGTTTGTGAATATGCTTGGTTGTGTGCTTCTTGCTAGTATTTAGATTGTTTGTGAATAGTCTTTGGTTCAAATGTTTTTACATTATTTTTTTGTGTTATGTTTTTTATCAATCTTTTACTGCTTTTGTGTCAAAAATCCAAAAACACATAAAAAGTAGAAAATCCAAAAAGTTTGATCAGATTTGTTGAGTTTTGTCTCAAAGCATGTTTTGCCTTGTACTTTTGTACTTATGGCTTTGTGCATTTAACAAGCTTAGCTTGTCTCTTATGCACTCATATCATTTGTGGAAGAAATTCTGAAATCTATGTGACTGTTGTAAATAGATCTTCAATCTTGTCATGAATGATTAGTGAATGGTTTTGTTGATCTTGAGACATGCATAGACTCATGCCTATATATCTTCCCACTTTTTATTTTTATTCTTAAAAGAGCTCTCTAAATGTAAATCTTCAAATGAAAAGAGACATAGAGCTGCAAAAGCCTGTCGCACATACTAGTATTTGACTAGGAAAAAGGGAAAGCGACCAAAATAAAATGTATGATGCCCAAAAAGCCAAAAGCTAACTCATTAATTGAAATATCAAAAATTTCAGGCATCTATCTCACAATGAGATTTTCTTTGCTCAAAAAGTGCAAATGATATGTTGAATATAGAGCCAAATGAAAAGCTTCAAAGAATTGTTATCAAGTGCATGTGGGAGGCCATATATGCATGTTTCTATAATTGAGATAGGTCACATTATCTAGTGCTAGTTATGTATGCCTTGATTGAATTGATCATTGAAGCTTCACATTGGACTAAGGACTATCTCATTTTTGATATCCACACACAACACACAAGTCTATGTTCAATGAATGCCATATTCATTTTGTGATTGTACTTGATTAAATGTGTTTTCACAAGCTCAATCTTTGTTGATCAAACACAAAAATATTTTTGAGTGTTTTAGTTTGTTTTTGGAAAGTATTTTGTTTTACAAAAATGTCAAAAATTTCAAAAACAGTGTTGCCCTGTTTTGGCGACTAAGTCACGGGTTGACTCAATCGCATGTCCAAGTCGCGAGCCCATTCTGAGATTTTTCGCGGCTCACTGGCGGGTCAGTATCTCAGTCACGAAAAAGACTTAGAAAATTTTTCAAAATTTGTGTTTTTGCATATTTCGCGGCTTGGTGTGGCGACTTGTTCGCGGGTGGAAGGTTCAGTCGTGAGGGGTACATAGAGATTTTCGTGGCTCAGATCGCGACTCCCTCGTGGGTAGACCCTCCAACGGTGAAAAACACTTAGAAAATTTTTCTAAAAATTCAGTTTTGAGTGTTCTAGCGGTTCAACTTTGCGACTTGATGGCAACTCACCCCAGGCGCGAAAATCGCTTGTTTTGTAGAAATTGGGTCAGTTTTCAAATGCTTTAAAAAAAAAAAGTTTCCCACGAACCTTTGTGTGACTGTTCACTTTCTCCCTCAACTATACCTCACCCACACTCAGTATTCTCAACTTTCAAACCGCCATTGTTGCTCAAATCCCAATCCTCTATCTTCAAGAAAAAGGTATGTGTTCTAATTTTCTCATGTTTTATATACTGTTGTGTTATTTGTCAAGTGAGAACTTGTTGGGCGTTTGTACTACATTTGTTCGAACATGGGTATGCTCAAATCTTTGGGTTCTGCTATTTGGGGTTTGTTTGCTCCTACTTTGGGGTGTTTAGTTTTGGGTTGTTCATTATAGTGAATGTCATCTGTTTGACTGTTAGTTTTGTTGTGAATATTTTGGTCTTTTGGTTGGGTTTGTTGAATGGGTTGTTGTTGCCAATGACTTGCTCAGAGTTGCTTCACATAGTGTTTTAACTTATCTGAGTTTTTTTACCTTGATTGTCTCTGTCGTGCATATCACTTTCATGATATTATGTTGAAATGTCTGTTGTCTGTGACACGTTGCTACTCATTTTTGACAAAGTGAGTTGTAATGCCTGTTACTCTCTGTGTGTTTGGCATCTGTTTCCTGTTTCATGTGTGTCAGGTCTTCAGCAATGCTTATTCTGTCACATTATTGACTTAGTTCTCGTTCTGTGATTCTATGTCTTCTAAGTTTGTTTGGTCTTTGTACTCTCATCTCTTGACTAGATCTAACAAAATGAGTGTGTTGTGGATTTGGTACTTTGCTGTGTGTTTGTTCTTTTACAGATGACTCGACGATCCTCCAAAGGAAAAGAGGTTATGACAGAAGAGGAAACATTACCTGTTGCAAAACGAACATGTTCTTCATCACAGCCATCTACTGAACTCAATAGTGATTTGTTCAGAACTCCTTAGCACCTACATGCTTACTCAAGCATTTTTGACCGGGCAACTCCTATAGTGGAACGAGAGGTCAGATTTGACACTTTGGAAACCACTTTTGTCCTTCGGATCTTCGAGGCAAAAGATTGGGCAGAATTATTTGGAAATTTTGTTGATCCAATGATGGAACTAGTGAAGGAGTGTTTCGCCAACACAGTTGACCTTGAAAGTGAACTACACTGTATGGTAAGAGGAACGAAGTTCATCATTAGTCCGGACACCATAGCTGAACTTCTCAAAATCACTAGACCTGAGAATGCCAACCTAACTACTTATGATGATCGCACCCCAGTGATTCACGACATTCTCGAAGTTCTTGGTCCTCGCCATGACATATCCAGTGCCGGCACATCCATAAGTACTACCAAGTTTTCACCTGAGTTGACAAATTGAAGCTGATCATGTTTACCAACCTCTATCCGTTGACCAACATGGTGTATATCAACCTTGGAAGGGCTCAATTTCTATGTGATCTCATCACAGGCACCACCATTGACATCTGTGCCCATATCTTTTATATCATAAGAAAGACAGCGACTCGAACAGTAGCACGAGGGTGCCTTCCATTTTGCAGTCTCATTATGAAATTTGTTCTAAGTGAAGGTGCTACTTCTCCCTTAGTTGGGAAAATAATTGTCGTCCTCGTCCAATCTCTATGTCCACTCTACAAGCTAGTAGAAGTCATTCATCCAAAACTCCAAAGAGTGCACATTTCTCTCCTGCTACTCCATCTACTCCTGAGCCAGATACACATGTACATGCCACCCATGTATCACAGCAACCTAGCACTACACAAGCACAGTCTACCCTCAACCTGATAGGTTGGAGATGCTATTTGAGAACCTCCACAAGCACCTTGAGGAATTGGAAAAGACTCTCAGACAAGGCCAGAGAGAGCAGTCAGAGAGAATGGCAGTCATGCAGGACCAGATCGATGTTTTAGCAGCACAAGTTGATAGCATTTTCACCAAGTTACAACAGTGACCCTTTGGCCATTCGTACCAAAAATGGGGAGAATTTTTGGGGGGCTGTTCTTAAGGGAGCCTTCATATTTTATGATGTTTTGTTTATAGCTTTGATATTGTGTTGGTTAACTGCTGTTAGTATAGGTTTGTTACTCAGTGGTTTCAATTTTTGGTTTGGCTAAAACTCTTAACTCTTGGATAGTTTTATTTCAGTAGTTACACAGTATATAATATGATGTTTATTCAGCATTTGTATTGTTATGCTTTTGGTTTGTACCCATATTGCTTTTGTAAGCTTTTAGGGTTGGTTCTTTGCACCTTGTAGGCCTTTGTGGTTTGTACCATGCTTTATGCAGCCTTTGTGCTTTGTTAAATCAGTACTTCTAACTAAATGTTTTGCATTTCCTTCTAAGTACTGTCACTCTTGTGCCCGTGTAGGATTTTTCCTAGATGCACATACTTCATGTACTGTGCATTGGTTGAGTGTTAATCATTCAAGTGATTTGTCTTGTGTTTGTCAGCTTGAATGTCTGGATGTTCATTCCAAGTGTGAATGAGCATCGTGATCACTTGGTTATAGTGATTGCTTGTTTAGGTCTTGCCATGGTTTATTGCTTTACTCTATTATGCTTGATCGTTTTATGCTTGCTCCATTTACATTACAAGTTTTCTGCATACATTAAACTTATTGTGTTGTTGTGTTTTAGGAGTTCTTGTTCTTATGGTTCTCAAGCTTCACAGATTCTAGAGTTAGGTGTGAGTGAGTTTTCCAACTGTTCCCAACTCACGCATTAAGTCTAGAGTTTATTTAGGGTTTTGTCACGGAATAGCCAAAGGGGGAGATTGTAAGGTTGAAATTTATCAACCATCTTGTTGGATTTATTTCGAGCCAATTTGCTTGTAATTTAGCATTTAGTAACCCTGTATTTATGTGGGATTCATGTAAGGGTAGTGTGTGAAGAGAGTGTGAAGAAAAGCTCAAGTTTGTGCAAAGAAGCAGAGTTTCGCGACTAGGACTCGTGGCTGACTCGCGATTGGCAAGCCGCCAACTGTAGGCACGAGAGAAGCACACAGGGGAGCTAAAGGGTAGCGCCAGCTGTCGCATTACAGGCCAAAAGTCCCAGGCTGGCCAGGCCGTTACATCGCGACTTGAACTCGCGACTTGGACAAGCCGTGAGGCCAAGCCGCCAACCAGCCCTATTTGGCAAAAACTATCTCTTCGTATTCCAAACACACACCACTATATATAGACCTTTATACCCACGAAATGTAGAGAGCTTCTAGAGAGAATTTTTGAGAGAAACCCTAGAGAAAAACAAGATTGATTCATCCACAATCTTTACCTTAGAGTCTCTACAAATTTCTCTACTCTCTTCCTCTCCATTGTCATACCCTTGAGAGGTTCTTTGCCAAATCCTTATCTCACCATACCCACTTCTGTGAGAAGGTTTATTTGGTGCGTTTGGGAAGCAGTTAGGAAGGAACCAATATACTTTGGTTGATGCTATGGTCTAGTAGTGGAATTCGAGAAGCTAAAGAAGAAATAGGTTCGACATAACCTCGTTGGAGCAAGAAGGTTGGAGGGCTTAGGTACTTAGGTAGATTAGGCTTGGAGGGTCTTCTGTTGTTCATGTATCCCAACTACATTCTTTAGTGGATTATTTCACCGCTTGGAGGGCGGCGGAAAGGTTTTACGCCGAGAACTTCGGTTTCCTCTTCGATAACACATCGTGTGTTGTCTGTGTGTTTGCATCTTCCTTTCCTTTATCTTTGCCTTATATTTACTGCTGTGGATGTGTTTATATTTGGCTTAGATTAGATATCAATTCTATGGTTGGCTTATGTTCATGTTCCGCACATTAATTGTTTGATTATAAGCTTGAATTGATAATTTGTAATTTGGGGTCTAAACGTTCAAGGGTGTTTCATACCCATTTTGAACTTTCACCAACCAAATCCAGTTCACTTGTAAAAGCAAAGAAAGCAGCACATCTGCTACCAACGACGACCCAAGGGTGTGACACTGAGGGATTATTGCAAAGTTGAATGGCAATTGGAGCACAGGATTATCTTAGTAATGTTAATTTTTCATTTACAGATACAAATGTGGGATATGAGTTAGAATATGAAGCAACATTCTTTCCAATTGATGATAATGTATGGTGTTTATAGATTTTCAACTGCGTGACAGACTTATGTGCTTAATTTCCCAAATTTATTGATTTTTTTATATATAAATATATATCAGTACAAACTGAATTTCTAAGCTGTTGCCTTTATCTATGTTCAATGCTTTCTTTTCATCATGCTTTATAAAAGTTACATCACATATTCTTTCTTTTGCACTCTAGAGAAAAGAGATGAATGAATTCAATGCTTTTGTTGTTTAATTAGCCAAGCAATCTTAAATACACGAGTACCAGACTTATGTGATGCTCGAAAAAATCTAACCATTTGTTTTTTTGTTTATTGAAAAATGAAAAATAGTAGACAAAATTTATAAGTGTTAGTTTCAAACCTTTCTTAAAATAATATGATTATTTTCTAAAAAAATATAGTTGATACAATATATTAGATTTTCTAAATTAATCTATCTATATTTGTTATTTGAAAGTGTTTTAAAATTTGTAAGTTATTATTATTATTATTAAGGAAACATAATGCATTTTGCATATATTCAATTATTATATAAGGTGATATATTTTGTGAATTATATAATGTGTGGTTGGAATTTATTTCTAATACTTCTTACAAATAGTTCATCTTCTATACATCTTGAATGACCTAAAAAGGAAGTGACTATAAGTAAATCTATTGGAAAAAAAAAAAAAAAAACTTTAATAACATAAGAAACATGTAATTTTATCTATAACCTATTAATATTACGCTAAAAATATGACACAATTGTTAATGAAACAATTCCTCTTTTTATACAAACCTTTCCTACCCAAACATCACCGAAGTGGATCGAAAAAACCAAAATGGAACAAAGTGGACCAAAGGAGACCAAAGTAAGCTGAAGTGGACCGAAAGAGAACAAATGAATCGAAATATGTATATATATATGTGTGTGTGTGTGTAAGTTGAAAATTCAGCTTATGCTTGCAAATTGCAATAATAGCTACTAGCTAGCCATAGCCAGTGGGTAACGTCCAATTTGTTATTACTACAGTTTTAAAAACCAAACCAAACTGGCTAGTTCAACTGAAAACTGGACACAAATTCAGTCCAACACGACTTGCCAAAAATCGAGTTAAACTGAAAACTGGGGGTAAAATGGTTTTTTTAACCACTCCAGTTTTTAAAGCCATAGTTAATTAGTTATTACTTATCAAAAGTATCCCACTTGTTTTTGTTGTAACTTGGTGGGTCATACTTCGTGTCCCATTACATATTCTCCATGGTTATCCACCTAGTAATCATTTATCAAAATTTTCTACCAGCAACAAAAACCTCTTTATCCCAAATTTTCAAAAATAGAGGAAGACATAAAAATAACAATAATAAAAGTTGTATAAATCAAGCAACTCATAGAATAACTTTAAAAAATATATGTTACCGGTCTTTATTAGATCGTCATGGATTCATAACCGGCCTCAAAGCTATTAAATTAAAGTTTGGTTGTTGTGAGAAAAGAAAAGCCTCTTTATCCCAATACCTCAGCCAACAGTGAATGCATGTGCAATGTTGGTAGCAAGTAAGTATTTTTCTAAAGCAGTTGTAATTTTGTTTTCTTTTTGATAATTTCTCTTTTTAGTCAAGGAAATTAAATTACTATAGGGTTGTCTGTTTCCCTTGTGGTGCCTATCCCTATTGCTTAGAAGGTTCATTTAGTAAAATTCCACAAGCCCTAGCATCATATTCACTTTATAATACAGGCATGATAAACTTGGTGAGTAAAAGGTTCCATAAAATATGTAATTCCATTTGCTTGTACGTACGCATGCATGCAATACTTCAGCTTGCATACTTACATATGCCTTCTTGCATTGGAAAATTAAACATATTTACACAAGCCTTTTTGTGTGTATTATATATATGTATGTATGTATGTATTTATTTTTGTATGTATGATTAAGAGCTAAACCAAAGATGAGTGGAAATTAGCCTAGCTTGCAAAATAAAGATACAATTGTTAAAATATATATTACTACAGTATTCATGTCTTGCATGTCTTGATTCAGTATTCTAATACGACTGTATTAGCATGCAGACTACACCTTGCATTACACTGAAAAAAATTATTCATTAAGAACATTTAATGACATTCGTTCATAGCAACATTTAGTCTATTAACATCTTTCCAATGCACTGACAAAAAATAAAAAAGATTGAGACTTCTGAAATTCTAAGCTTAAATTTCGAAATCACACTTAATAAGCTATAGAGTTTAAAATGTAATATGAAGCACAGACAGAGATCCACAACCTTGCTTCTGAATTTGAATGTGAACATAAAGCAATCAAAGATTATACACTAAAATTTATGTAATACCCACATAGCCACTTATGGAGATATAGTGAAGAAAGATAAAGCCACAAACATTCATTGCTCCTTATGACATCATATAAAATCAAGAGATGTTACCTTGGATCATCCCTTTTAAATATCAATATGTGATAGCAATTTTCTACAAAAAAAAATAGGGTTGATAATATTGTGAACTTCTAGGAAAAATCATTGAAAATGAGACTTAGGAGAAAAGAACATTCATAAAAAGTGTTAACATGTATAGTGTTGTGGACTTTAGGCCTAACTAGATTAGATTACTTGTATAGCACACATTCTTGTACTACATTCTTACTTGTACTGCACTCATATGCCTCCTATATAAAGGCACTCATGTATATTCTTTCACTGAGAAATACAATACACTTATTCAGTATTTTTAACATGGTATCAGAGCCACTGTTTTGACCTTTTCTTAGCAGTCTTGTTTTTATTGGTGTGACTCCATTCTCAACATTGCTTCCGCCATCACAGCAGCCGCCACAGCCTCTCGCCGTTGAACCTTTGACGTCTTCTAACCGTCATCTTTGGGTTCCAGACCTGCAGCCACCATCGTTGAGGAGTTTCACACTACAAAGACCACTGCCCGTTGCATCACCGTCGCAAATATTGCTCCAATTACGTTTGTGAAGGTACCACAGAGATCGTCTTGCACCGATCTACACACTCATGGAAGCCTTGAAGCCATCGAAGATTGCACGCGCCCCCATGTGCCACTCAAAGGTTCTATTTTGCAGCGCACGCGCTCTACGCGCCTCCCACGTGCCACTACACATCTGGGTTGTTCCTCACGCGCTCCCACACGCCGCATCTACAGTGCCATGCGCCTTCACGCGCTCTCACACGCTGTCTTTGTTGTCTCACGCGCACCACGTGCCACACGCGCGAAATAACTCTACCACATCAGCCCTAGTTGACGTCAGCGCCTTGTCATCTGCTGACGTCATCTCCTAGTCAGCCTGCTAACATCATCTGTTGACTTGACAATCTAGAGTTGACTTTGACCAGGATTGACCGTTGACTTTTGCAGTTGAGGTGCTTCTTACTCAGTTTTTCGCGTAGATTTCATTTTTGCAATCCGTTTTTGCATATTTTGCTTCTAAATGAAGAATAAGGACATGTTTTCTTCTTATTGCAACAATCGTCGCCGCCAATCCATCAAACGTTTTTGCAAATTTTGCAAACGTTTTGGCCACAATATTGAGACTTGCTATCATCGCAACAAATCATCTGTTTCAATTTCTACTGCTATTGTTGCTAACACTAAGAGTGTCCAACCAATGGCTCTTGTCTCTGCATAGTCTAAGTCTTTAGGACGCACTTCCACCATGTCCACAGATGACCTTAAAAACATCATCGCCAATGTCATTCGTATGGTTGGTAATGCATCTTATTCCTCTTTTCTCTCAGCTTTATCTGGTATGTCTCCTTCCTCTTGGCTTGTGGATTCCGCTTGTTGCAATCACATGACACCTCACTCATCCTTATTTTTTGAACTTAAACCTGCACCACACCCTTTTAATATTCACATAGCAAATGGTTCCACAATATCTGGTCCTAATATCGGTTCTGTTTTGACTTCTAACCTCTCGATTCCTAGGGTCTTTAATGTTCTTGACCTTTCTTACAATTTATTTTCTATGGGACAATTAGCTAAGTTGGGTTATCACATTATATTTGATTATTTTGGGTGTCTTGTGCAGGATTCGAGGATGGGACAGGAGCTTGGGATCGGTCCCAAAGTTGGGCATATGTTTCCCGTGGACAACCTTCGTCTTCCACTTGTTGCTCCTGTTTTTGTTGTTGCAGCTACTACAGTTTCTTCAATTCCTTCCCTTGCATTTTGGCATGCTTGACTTGGTCACGCATCTTCCTTTCGGGTACAACAATTGGCTTTTAGAGGTTTGTTAGGTTCAGTGTCTACAGAAAATTTTGATTGTATTTCATGTCAGTTAGGAAAACAACCAGCTTTGCCTTTCAATACTAGTGAATCAATATCCATTGATATCTTTGACCTTATTCATTCTGATGTTTGGGGGCCTTCCTCTATCTCTAGTATTGGTGGGTCTCGATATTTTGTTGTATTTGTTGATGATTACTCTCGATATAGCTGGATTTTTAATATGAAACATCATTCTGAATTATTGCAAGTATATTCTAATTTTGCAAAAATGGTTGAAACTCAGTTTTTCAAACGCATCAAAATTTTTCGATTTGATAATGCTCTTGAATACACTCAATATGCTTTCCAAGCTGTTTTGCATTCCTATGACAATGTTCATCAACCAACTTGTCCAAGTACCTCTCAACAAAATGGTAGAGCCGAACGAAAACTTTATAATATTCTTGACACTGTTCGTACTCTCCTTCTCTCTGCCAAAGTTCCTGCTCCTTTTTGGGGCGAAGCTGCTCTTCATGCTGTTCATACTATTAATCGCATTCCAAGTCCTGTTATCCAAAATCAAACTCCATATGAGCGCTTTTTTGGGTCACCTCCAGACTATCACCACCTTCGCTCGTTCGGTTCTGCTCATTTCGTTCTTCTTTAGCCACATGAGCATAACAAACTTGAGTCTCGGTCAAGCCTTTGTTGTTTTCTTGGTTATGATGAAACTCAAAAGGGGTATCGGTGTTATGATCCTGTCTCTCATCATCTTCGTATCTCCTGCAATGTTGTCTTTTGGGAACATCGCCTCTTTGTCGAGCTTTCTCACTTTTGTGCCTCCCTATCTTCATCCTCTATCTTAGATCTTTTTCCAAATGAGGCACATATTCCTTCTGTAGCTGCTCCTGATCCTCCTGTAGGCTCCTGATTCTCCTGTAAACTTCTCTGTCCAACCACCAGATATCATTGATATCTTTCCTAATTCACCATTTAATGAACAGATGAAAGATGAACAGGTTGAAGATGAGCTAACCAACCCCAACCCTGAGCTTCAGTCCCTTGCTCCTGCTCCACTTGAAGATCTTGCACAAGACATTCCTCCTCATCACTCAACTCGGGTAAAATCCATTCCTGCACATTTACTTAACTATCATTGTTACACTGCCCTTGCTACGCTACACGAGCCTCACACCTATCGTGAGGCTACCACTAACCCTTTATGGCAGATTGCAATGAAAGAGAAACTTGATGCATTATCTAAAAACCATAATTGAGATTTGGTAACACTCCCCCCTGGAAAATCTGTGGTTAGTTATAAGTGGATCTACAAGATTAAGACTCACTTTAATGGGTCCATTGAGCGCTACAAAGCTCGTCTTGTTGCAAAAAGTTTTACACAGGAGTATGGGATTGATTATGAAGAGACTTTTGCTCCGGTTACTAGTATCTCATCTGTTCGTGCCTTCTTAACTGTTGCTGCTGCTAGTAAATGGGACATTTTTCAGATGGATGTCAAAAATGTATTTCTTAATGGAGATTTAAGTGAAGAAGTTTATATGCAACCTCCTCCTGGTCTCTCTGTTGACTCAAACAAGGTTTGTCACCTTCGACGTGCACTTTATGGACTTAAACAAGCTTCACGAGCTTGGTTTGCCAAATTTAGCTCTACCATCTCTTGCTTAGGTTACATGGCCAGTCATTATGATTCTACTTATTTCTTCATCGCATTGACAAAGGCACTATTTTACTTCTCTTGTATGTGGATGATATGATCATAACTGGTGATGACCTTAGTGGCATTCAAGAACTCAAGAATTTTCTTAGTCAGCAGTTTGAGATGAAAGATTTTGAACATCTCAGCTACTTCTTGGGTCTTGAAATCACTCATTCTACAGAAGGACTTTATATTACTCAAGCCAAGTATGCCTCTAAACTCTTGTCTCGAGCTAGACTCACTGATAGCAAGACTGTTGACACTCCAGTTGATCTTAATGCACATCTGACTCCCTTAGGGGGGAAACCATTGCCTAATCCCTCTCTTTGCAGATGCTTGGTTAACAGTCTAGTTTATCTCACTGTCACTCGTCCAGACATTTCTTATGCTATTCACCAGGTGAGCCAATATCTGTCTGCTCCACGATCGACTCACTATGTTGCTGTTATGTGCATTCTTCGATACCTAAAAGGTACTCTCTTCCATGGTCTTTTCTACTCTACTCAGTCTCCTCTTATTCTCAGTGCATTTTTTGATGCTGATTGGGCAAGAGATCCCACTGATCGCAAGTCCACCACTGGTTATTGCTTTCTTCTTGGTTTTTCTCTGATATCTTGGTGAAGCAAGAAACAAACTCATGTGGCCTGCTCAAGTACTGAAGCAAATATCGTGCCCTTATTGGTATCGTATCTGAGCTCCTTTGGCTACGATGGCTTCTCAAAGACTTAGGTGTGTCTACATCCTCTACTACTCCTCTTTATTGTGACAATCAGAATGCCATTCATATTGCTCATAATGATGTCTTCCATAAACGGAATAAAACATCGAGATCGATTGTCATTTTATCTGTTATCATCTTGTCCATGGTGCTCTCAAGCTGATCTTAGTCTCCTCTAAAGATCAACTTACAGATATCTTCATCGAGTCACATCCTAAGGGATGCCTTCGTACTTTGGTTGACAACCTCAAGTTGGTCTTACATCCACCTTGAGCTTGAGGGGGGCTGTTAACGTGTATAGTGTTGTGAGCTTTAGGCCCAACTAGATTAGATTACTTGTATAGCACACATTCTTTTACTACACTTTTACTTGTACTATACTCATATGCCTCCTCTATAAAGGCACTCATGTATATTCTTTCACTGAGAAATACAATACACTTATTCTATATTTCTAATAGAAAGCCTCTTTTTGACATCAATTATATATATGTCAAGCATAAAAAAACAAAAAAAGTTAAAATAAAAGAACAAGTAACACGTTAGATGTATTATAAATTTTAGTACCATCTTACAAACTAATGTATCAAACTTTTAATTAATTAATTGTCCTGAGTCTCATGCTTTTTGAGATTGTACGTAGTTTTGTGGGATCACAATTCACAAGGAGTGTACCTGCCTGCCTCAGTTGAAATTGTGTGGCACAGATCTTTCATGCCATAATTGCTCTCAACTGCTTTAGTTGAGAAGAGGCCAAAAAGTGAGAGTCTAGGCAAAAGAGAGAGTCCATGCCTCAAGAGCATTCTTATCAGGATCTCAAAAAATTTAGTATTTAGCATCTTAAAAAGTTACTTTATTAATTTTATCAACACATTTTACAATATATTCAATATTAAATGTTCTATTTTTTACCATTTCGTTTAAAATAATATAAACTACTCACTAAAATAATAAAAAATAACTACACAAATCACCTTTTCCACCACAAGCATTAAAATAATAATATTTTTTAAAGATTGGAGCTACAGTGGGCTTTCAAAGATGAAAGCTCACTGTAGCTCAGATTGTATTTTTTTTAAGTTTAGCATGTTTGTTGTAGCTTGCTTTTTGGTGCTTTTTACAAATTTGATATTAAAATTTAGCATTTATAGCATTTAGCATTCTTAATGAGAATGCTCTAAGAGTGTGAATTTGAACCGTGGAGCTTGTAATGAACTAACCAAAAGCTTGTCGTTTTTCGTACTTGGATAATGTCATTATTTGGATAGACTCATCTTTTGTGGGTGCTCTATGCACAAAAATCCTTATGAATTTGATGTTTTTTCTAATGATTGTAGACTTCCTCTAAAAATGTAAAGTCACATCAATAATATTTTCGCAATAAATTTTAAGTAACAGATTGCTATTGGTAGGTAAAAAGTGATGTCAACGGTGAGCTCAGAATAGAATTAATCACAATCAATAACTTAGGACTTGTGAAATATTGTGAACATAAAATTACTCTTAAAAATTAACCTTAATTCAAGTTCAGATGAGAGATCTCTATCACATAAATAAAGAGTGGGGCAATTATTAAATAAAAAAAGAAAAGAAAAGAAGAAGAAAGTAGCTATGTTTCATTGATTTGAAATATTCGTTACATAAAAAATGACTCTTGACAAGAGGAAAGAAAAAAAAAATCAATTTATATTAGTTACAGCTTTTGATAGCAGAAATCTTAAATATAAAAAGTAAACAATATATCAATTTCTATACTACAAATTTTGGGAATGTAATTCCTAGTTAGAGTTAATTATTTATATATTTTTCATAGCTCTCGATCATCCGTTCAAGATTTTGTCTAGCATGCTCTTGAGTCCATCTGTACCTTTTCACTAGTTCTAAAGTGCCAATAGTAATATGGTTGGGTCATTTGCATTCATATCATTGAGTTCCATATATACCAAATAGTTCCAAAAATTTTTATAATCTGCTATAGCTGAGCTATCTTGAAAAAATTAAAAGGTAAAGTGGGAGGAAAATCTCAGATATGTTGGGTTATTGATGAGTAAGGCAACAGCAATTATTTTTTAATTAGCTATTTATTTTTAAGACTGAAGAAAGCCGCTTGACAACGTGGCCTTCCTCCTATGAGATTATTCTTAACTGTGAGTAATCATAATTTTCCACTAAGAAGATAATTTAGTATTTCTATTACACTCTTCCAGGAATCGTCCTAGCAAAACATTGACTGAAAATTATTTTTAACTATAATGATTATATGTAGAGGATAGATCCTTCCCAAGTAATTGGTTGTTTGACAGCTATGAGTCAAGTCAATAAATCATTTTTTTTTTCACTCAAAAGTTAGACTAGAAGTAATCAAATTTATTTATTAAAAAAAAAAAAGAAAAAAAAAAAGAAAAAAAGAAGGAAAGAACAAAGAACCAAGAAAATTTTAATTCTTTAACAAATATGGCATGCAAGTGGCTATCACGCTTTTTCTGTCATCTTCTAAGAAAAATCACTGAAAATGAGAGCTGGGAGAAATGAACATTCATAAATAAAAAAAAAAAAAAAAAAATTTAAATCTATGAATTATTCTAGAAAGATCCCTAAAAAAAATAGTCCAAATAGAAAATTACATGTAAAGTATAATATAGTAATCCATGCAAATGTTGAAAGTAACAAACTATCTTCTACATCTTTATGCATCTATTTAAAAAGTAAATAAATAAATAAAAGCCTAGTCAAAATATGAATGTGGAATCTTGAATGATCACGTGAATGTAGAAATCCAAGGCATTGAGTGAATGACCCATATTATTATTAATTATTTAGGACGTATTTTGTAAGTTGAAGGAAATTAATAAAACGGATGTAGGCCCACTTTGTCTTTTTCATTGCAAAAATTAGAGTCCCTAATTTAATAGTATATTTCGCTACGTTTCAATTTTCAAACAAGATCACTTTCACGCGTTATCTATTAAAGTATATATATGATCCTTTTGTTTTTTCCTTCACAAGTTTATTCACCTCTCTCTATATTGTGAGGAAATTAAATATGAACTAAAACAATAAGCACAACAATAGTAAATGACTTGACAATAAACTACAAGGGTATCATGACTTGACTCAATTATCCCACCCACTGCCTTCACAGATTTATTGTCCATAATTTCATGCACGTTGAGCTTTTTCCTTTATTTATTTATATATACCTCCAATCACAGTTATTATAACCATCTTTCTTTTCCTCATTTTCTGATAGGACCTGCCTCTTCCTCATTGATTCACCTTATGGATTCTCAATCCTTACACTTTCCTCTCTTCCTTTGTTTCTTCTTTTGTTGCTTCCCTTACACCACCTCCATGATAAGCTTTTCCTTCCCGAACTTCTTACCCAATGACAACAACATCACAGTTTCTGGTACAGCCACGAAAGCCCAAGTTGATGAGCACCCATCAATACGACTCACCGATAACGTGGATAACTTTGGTGACAATAAATATCTTGCCACAGGCCGAGCATACTATTACAAACCCATCCCACTGTGGGATCCCGATGCAAATGTCACAACAAATTTCACAACTACTTTTGAGTTCGTAATCAGAACTCGTAATAATGAGTCATCATGGGGTCACTCCGGTGGTGGAATTGCATTCTTTATCACTTCAGAAGATTCCGTTGATGTTCCTACGGGTTCCGATGGAAGTTACATGGGTCTCTTCAATGGCACAACTGCGGGCAAATCATCAAGCAAGATGGTAGCGGTGGAGTTTGATACCTGGCAAGATGCAGCGTGGGGGGATGCTCCTAGTGACAACCATGTTGGTATTGATGTGAACTCCCTTGTCTCCATCGCTAACAGTACTTGGAATCTAACCGCCGGGGACATTTTGGTAGCAACAGTCTCCTATGATGGAACCTCCGAGATTCTCAGTGTATTTTTGAAATACTTGAATCTTCCAAACCTACCCTTGAATCTTACTCATAATGTAAAGTTGAGAGATGTTCTCCCAGAAAAAGTGATGATGGGCTTCTCTGCAGCAACTGGAGGAGGAGTTCCAGTCCAAGCGATCAGAAGTTGGAATTTCAGTTCAACTTTGGATTTGGGTTCGACCCAAAATGGAGGGAAAGGGAGCTTTAAGATGTGGTTGATAGGATTAATAATAGGACTGGTGCTTTTGGTTGTTGGGTTAAGTTTTGGCTCTTACATTTTGGGGAGAAATTCCAAAAGAAAAGTAGTAGAAGAAGATGAAGATCTAATAGAAGGAACTGGACCAAAAATGTTTGCCTATGAGGACTTAGCTGTGGCAACTAATAACTTTTCAGAGGAAGGGAAGCTAGGGCAAGGAGGTTTTGGAAGCGTCTACAAAGGTTTCTTGGCAAAAATGAACATGGATATTGCAGTGAAGAAGATATCAAGCAACTCTAACCAAGGAAAAAAGGAGTACATTTCTGAGGTGATAACTATAAGTCGTTTGAGACACCGCAATTTGGTTCAACTCGTTGGTTGGAGCCACGAACAGGAGTTTGTAGTGGTTTATGAGTACATGCCCAATGGAAGTCTAGATTCACATTTATTTGACAAGAAAAGTCATCTCTCGTGGCCAAGGAGGTTCGAAATTGTTCACGGGTTAGCATCTGGATTACTCTATCTCCATGAGGAATGGGAGCAATGTGTAGTGCATAGAGATATCAAATCAAGCAATGTGATGTTAGATTCAAAATTCAATGCAAAACTTGGTGACTTCGGTCTAGCGAGGTTTGTGGACCACGGACTTAGCGCACAAACAACGATTGTGGCCGGAACCAGGGGCTACGTTGCTCCGGAGTGTTTTTTTACAAGCAAGTTTAGTAAGAAATCAGACGTTTTTAGTTTTGGGATGGTGGCATTAGAGATTGCATGTGGGAGGAAAGCAGTGGAGCCAGAGGTAGAAGAATCAAAGATTAGTTTACTCAGTTGGGTGTGGGAGCTATATGGAGAGGGAAGGCTTTTAGAAGCAGTGGATGAGACGCTAAATGGGGATTATGACATGGACGAGATGAAATGTTTGATGACTATTGGGCTATGGTGTGCTCATCCAGATCACACCTTAATACCTTCTTTAAGGCAGGCAATTAAGGTTCTTAATTATGAAGCACCATTACCTTCCCTTCTGTCCATAATGCCTATGCCATTGTATAATTATTATGCCCCTGGAGCGATGACTGCCAACCAAATCCAGTACACTTCTACAAGCAAAGAAAGCAGCACATCTGCTACCAAGGACGACTCAAGGGTGTGACACTGAGGGATTATTGCAAAGTTGAATGGCAATTGGAGCACAGGATTGATTGTCTTAGTAATATGCATATGTTATGGCTTACCACTCTCAAAATTAGTATACCTTAGGAAGTATCATTACAATACACCCGTCATCTTGCTTCCTTTTTACTCTTCTTCATCCTCTCACATTATGTTAATACTGGCAATCTTAAAATGCTTGTAGTATCTCATATTCCAATGAAAATGCTACTATTTCTTTGGTGGTAATAAATCAATGCACAAATATTGAGCGATACAACTATAACAAGTTTCAGAATAGTTGAAGTTCGCTTGTGCTTTCATTCTGGGGGCTGCTTGTGGCCTCGTGTCCCAATTATCATATTCATGATTAGAAACTCAAATAGATCCCTCCATTTCCCAAGATTCCATTTTTTAATTGAAAAAAATGGAGTATTACACATCATGATCGATCTCAAAATTCCTGTCATCAAGATTTAATCTCAGTTTAATCAAGTTTTTCTAGACTTGATTAACTGATTTCATTCAGTTCAGTATCTTTAAAAAAAAAAAAAAATAATAAAAAAATAAAAAAAAATAAAAAAACCCCGATAGCTTAGTTTTAAAAAAAAAAAAAAATGGTTGCTGTAGTTTACACTAATTCTTGAGCTATAATAACCAACAGAGTTGTTGCATTATTTAACCATCTCTAGACTTATATATGGCCAGCCTTTTATTACCAAATGACTCATTAGAAAAATGTGTGCTACTTTTCAACGATCTATAAAAATAAGCATAATGTATATGGTTTTTTTTTTTTTTTTTTGGGAGAAAGTTATGTATATGGTAATTGATAATCCGAACCAATTACCAGATCTATCAAAATCTGAGGTTTGCATTTTTATGTTGCAAATCACACCTCTATGTTCTTGTTCATGATGGTGCTTGCTACTAGAGTAAGCCACACTAGTTCTATATAGCTTAAAATTCATACCTCATTGAAGAACTTTTTACATGCATGATAAATGTGATATGACATATTAAGATGCAAAATGACTAATTAATCACGTAGAATTTGTTTTTGAGAAAGCTTATAGACAAAAAAACAATAATTGGTTGTTTAATTGTTATGAGTCAAGTCAATAAATTGTTTTTTTTTTTTTTTTTTTAACTCAAAAGACAGACAAGAAGTAATCAAATTTATTTATAAAAAGAAAAAGGAAAGAATAAAGAACCAAGAAAATTTTTAATAAAATAAGTATGCAAGTGGTCATTTCTCTCTTCTTGGCATCTTTCAAGAAAAATCACTGAAAATAAGAGTCGGAAGAAAAACACATTCATAGAAAGTCCCTTTGTGAGATCAATTATACAATGTATTTTTACCAATTCAAACTAACAACTATGCTTTTTTAATTGTAGGAATCAGATGAAGCAAAAGGGGATCAATCTCCAAACACCCTTTTTTTCTTAAAAAAATTGAACAAGCCAACTTATGCGTGTTCAGCATATAGACTCTTGTAGTACCAACTTAATTGGTACCTTACCTTCTTAATAAGTAATAAGTTTATGATTCCAAATCTGCTAATTCTTTACCCGTGATCAATAGTTGATTTCTGAATCTTTAGAGCTAAACTTCTAGATTTTTTATGAATTAAAAAGTGAACAGATCGGATTATATTGGATTTGGTTCTTTTCAAAGTATGGACACAATTGCATTTATCTTTGACCTTTTGAACAAATGCCAAACCAAGTATGTACACAGCAAATAGACTCTTGACTTTGCTTTCTTGGTTTCTTTAAACGTGTTACATGGGAAGAACTTAATTAGTGCTATATTAACAAAATAAAAGAGAAGAAAGAGAAAGTTCCGTAGTGGACTAGGAGGTCTAATTATGAAACTTCTTGTCCTAATTATTTAAGCAAAAGCTAAACTTTATAATTACCCAACAAGTGGACAAGAAAGTCCAATTAAGAAACTTTTTCTTCTTAATTATTTAAGCAAAAGCAGAACATGATAATTACCCAACAACTAGACTAGAACTCACCAATAGAGACCTACACTTTACAGTCATATTCAAAGTAGATGGAAAATGAAAAGGAAAAGAAAAAAAAAAGTGAAAAGAATGTAGTATTTTTTTTAGTAGTTGGATGGAAAGAGTAAATGAGGGAATATTGGAGGGACCTAGATCAACCGAAATGTTTTTACAGAAAGAATACCGGGGAGAGAGGTTGACTAAAAAAAACCCATGTGCATGGCTTTCTCTTATTTTTATTATACCAAATTGATTTTCTCTTTCTTTTTCTTTGTTTTTTTTTTTTTTTTTTCTTTTCCTGTATTTTTCATTCTCTCTCTCTCCCTCTCTCTCTCTCTCTCTCTCTCTGCTTACATTTATTTTGGATTCTTTGGCTTGTGTTTTTTTTTTTTTTTTTTAAATAAAAAGAAGGCTAAAATGCAAAACTGATTCTTTAAGTTTCTCCAGAATTCATTTCAGTCCTCTAAGTTTGATTTTATTCATTTTAATCCTTTAAGTTTTAGATTTAATCAATTATGGCATTTCCGTCAACTTTTGCTAAATTAAAAAAAAAAATCTAGAAAATATTTTTTAGATCAAAATTTTAAAATGATTTTAATGTGTTTCGTAGCAAGTCATATGATGAAAACACACTTATTGTAGGGTCACGATTTTCGGACCGAGCCCAAAATGTATGGGATTTTGACCTAGTGAGTCTAGTACAATAAATTTGTAGAGAGTGAGTCAAAGAGTTATGCCTTAGTGCATGGGTAATAGTTAAGAGGGATCTTCATGTCGATCAAACAGAAAGGAACTGAGTTTATCAAAGAAAGTTTGTCCTTGGCACAATCTGAGGAGCTCTGCTGTTATATATATTGGATGACAATGGTTACAGGAGCTCTTGAGATTGCTATAGTGCTTTCTCTCTCTCTTTCTTCCAGTCCCCTCTTTCTGGTGGGTTTCTCCTATTATATAGTCATCTTTAGACGATCTCGACCTTTCACTTGTTGATCATCCAAGCCTATACTTGAGTGCATGTCCCATCAGACACCCTCTCTGGCATTCTATGAGTTGCGGTAACTGAGGTAGCACTGTTCAAGGGTCATTTTCCCATTAATGCGGCCAGAACGTTAGTTGTGGGCATTTAATGCGGAGGTGACAGTTTCTCCTTGAATTGCTCCTCCACCATGCTCCCATGACTAGTCCATTGTACTCGTCCTTCTTTTTGGAACGCTCTGGGAGGCTGCCCTTAATGGCGTGCCACTCTTCCTTTCTATGATCGTGGTTGACCGAGGACAGGATTGTCCTTGGCGATGTTCCTCGACAATTTGGGCTTTCTTCGTTCGTCCTCGGACATTCCTTCCTCCTCGGCGTGGGCCTTGGGCTCAGTATAAAATGGGCCGAGGTTTTCAAATTCATAGGCCCCACACTTACGATTACATTTATTTAAGAATAAAGTGTAGTTACAAAACTGGTTGTAACTCAATAAAATAAATATTACTACATATTTAAAAAATCTAACCGTTAAATTGCATGTTCTCTACGCTCTTAATGCACATGTCAAATTTTATGTCAATTGGATACTTATTTACTATATGTTCTATGAACTTATATTTGAAACTACAAAAACTTGCAATTTAAACGATTTATTGATGACATAACTATTGATCTTTAATTTTCTAGAAACTATGCAAGCATAGAGGATATAAGAAGAAGATGTAATCCAATAGTGGATTTATCAAAATTCACATCCAGTAAAAAAATATGGAATAAAGTTGTAACATTAGGCTATAACTAATTTTGTAACTAAATTTTCTCCTTAATCTATATTGTAATATTTACATTTAATCAAAATGTTATAACATTCTATCAAAAAAAAATGTTATAACATAAAATGTATTACCTACCTTTTATTATTTAAATTTCTATATTAAAAAAAAATTGATGAAAATAATTTTTTCAACAATAATACTATTTTTTTAAAGGAGAAGATACTAGTTTGTTTAGGTAGTTTTTCATGTCCAATGGGCTCCGGGCTCCGGGCTCCCCTTTGATGGGCCGAAGTGAGAGTTTAAAGTGGTGGCTCCTATTTTGGTTTAGAGCGGTTGTTATGGATGAATCTGCCCCTGGATCATAGCATAGGACCAGGTGGTAATTAAAATTAGTAATAGGGAAAATTGCGGCATTTAATTTTTTCAACATACGGTACTCAATATTTTCTTTTTTCTTTTTTCTTTTTTTTTTTTTTTTAATATTGATTACCTGTAACTCATTGTCTTTCTTCTTATTCTTAGTTTCTTTGGTTGCAACTAGGGTCATTTGGTTCAGTGATTTCTGTTACTTATTTGTGCAAATTAAAGAAAGCTCTTGTGGTCATGCAATACTTAACTTCTCCATCAACGAGCCTATATAGAATTAGTGTTCCTCCTATTTTGGCATAAATTTACATCTTCTAGTGCCAACAACTCCCTGTACATGTGGGATTGCTTGCCAGACCAATTCCCCTATTGTGAATTCTCTTTTTCTATCCATATATGCTTATAGCTCTCAACCATCTTTTCAAGATGTCTAGCATGCTCTTGAGCCCCATGTGTACCTTTTCACTGGGCCTAGCTAAAGTGCCAATGGTAACATGGTTCGGACATCTGCATTGACATGGTTTTGTTCCATGTAAAACAATTTGTACCAAAATATTTAATAATATGATATAGCTAACTTCAAAAACTTAGAAGGTGAATTAAGTGTGTAAAGTTGTGATTTCCAACTAGCATTTGTTGGCTTTAGTTCCATACCAAATTTGGTAGTAATTCAATCAATCATTTCCCTGTATTTAAGTAGGTTTAATTGTAAGGGATGACTGTGAAAGATTGGTGAAAAATCAAGCTTGCTATGAAGATCAGTGTAGTTTCGCGACTAGCTCGCGAGTAAAGGAACCCACGAAAATGCCACGTGTGAAGCACATGACTAGAAGCTGAAGAGTCATACCAGTCTATTATTTCACGAGTACTTTGCGAGAAAAGTCATCTCGCGAGGTACCCGCGAAGCTCTCTATTTGGCAAAAATAAAGAGTGCTTTCCTAAATTCTTTACACATACTATATATACCCTCATTACCCATGAAATTGTAAGGAGTCCTTTTCAGAGAGAAAACAAGTAAGCAAGTAAAATTGAGAATCTAAACAAGTATTAGTATTTTCACACTAATTGAGCTTTCAAAGTGGAAATTCTCACATGTTGGGTTCTTTATGCCACCAACGACAATTTAGTAACTACTTAACTTTACATTACTTTTACCAACCATGTTTTAGCTGATACTGACATATTGTTGTAACTGTTCCATTATTCTGCTTTTGACCTTACAAGATGTTGTACTCGCATAAGCTTTAGTGTTACTTCTTTTACGGTTAGTCTCTCATCTCCCTTATTCTTGACACATCTCAATGCAAGATCTGTGAATACTTGAATGTCTTCATTGCTTCCTTCACTTAGCACCACATCGTCAACAATTTGCAATACACAGTTCTTTTCCATTGACAAAACAAAGTCATCAACCAAATTCATATGCCTTATTAACAATTCTAAGGGATTTTGACTAGTTAAGACTTCCATGAGTATAACTCCAAAACTATGAACATCACACATTTTTGTAACTCATAATGTCTCTTAATATTTAGGGTCAACATGTCCAAAGGTTCCCTCAACTGAATTACCTCGAAAAAAGTCTTCCCCAAGTGCAACTGAAACACCAAACCAAAATTAGATAGTTTGGCAGTGAAAGACTCATCCAAAATATACTTTTTGAAGATTTGATATTCAAATGTATTATCGGTCTTGACCTACCACAGTAACAAATAGCATAGGATGTCTCCACAAAAATTCTCACGCAGTCAAGTCACAAGATCAGGCAAGAAGCCCATTTGCCTTTACCATGGAGATTATATACGAGAGTGTTGTTGGAGATGAGCTCAAAAACCAGGATAGGAATTTTAGTTTCTAGGCAGCAACCATAGAGTCTCAAAACATTCTTGTGGCTGATCAAGTGTTTTATTGCGACTTGATTTAAGAAGAAATCTATTGTCTTCTCAAAGGACCAAAGGCTTAGAGGGCCTTTAACTTTAATAGCAACTTGCCTATCATCTAGTTTTCCTTTGTAGACAATTGCAATTTCAGTACCAAGTATTAGATCAGGATTATAGTTATTTGTAGCTTGTTTGATGTCCTTGGCAGAGAAAACCCTAATCGTCTCTATATCTCTACCTTGGTTGCAAGAGATTTGCTTCTCTAGTAAGATTGCTCCATTGCCGATGAAGTACTCTTCTTTGGCCTCAAATACCTACATTGCTTTCTACATCTTGATTTTCTTCTCTGTCAATAGAATCATTGAACAAGTGACTATCAATTCATATATTCCATCTCAAATTTCTTCTATACAAATCAAAGAGTACATAATCTCCAAAAAAAAAAAAATAAATAAATAAAATAAAATAAAGATAGTGGAATAGTTTCTTGATGTTATTGTTAATTTGGAATTAAAATACATTAAGAGTTTCTCACCTTTTATCATCCCCATATGCTATTCCAGAGACTCATAACTTGCAGTAAGAGAGTATTCAGGAGAGTCTTAACCTACATCAACAAATAAGAGTATAGTAAGCATATGTATCTTTTAACTAAAATTACCTCTAAAATAAACTAGAACTAAGTCTTTGCTAATCATGATATTTTTACATAACAATAAGCAATTGGCCTAAATCCATTTTAAGTGGATAGTTAACTCTCCATAATTCATATCATGAGTAGAGGAGAAAATTCACATTTGGAATTAAATGGGGGAATTTCAAGTACCTTCAAAGAAAGGCCACCAAAGTTGAACCAAATACTCATCAGGGAGCAATCTTAATCTTACCAATAACCTAAAATTCTTAATTAATGCTAATAGCAGTTTTGTTGCAGATTGTACCAGAAAGCAACGTTACAATTTTGGTCATACTCAGCATGTAGTATTAGTCATAACTTGATGCTTCATGACAAACCACCACACAGGCAATCCAAAGTCCTAATCCAAACCCATTCTCCAGCCACAAGTTGTTAAAGCCTCAAGCAATATGTTTGGGTTTTTGTGAAACTAAATTCCAAGATAGAAATTTCTTTGTAATGAAAAGTTTCATTGTATTTTGTTTAAAAACTTTTATTTGTAATCGCTCAGTGTAATTAATGATGAAGTCAAAAGTATGTTGTTTACTCAACTTTACACATTTACAAATTTTGATCAAACAAACTTATGATCAATCAAGTGAATATAAGAAAAAATTTAAAAGTTTGGACAGAACACAACATTTAGTTGAGGAACAAAGTCATCAATAGGCTCACAATGAAAGTAGCTAACATTTAGTCTCTCTCTTTAGCACCATTCTCTCATTTGGACTATTTTGCATGAGACCTTATACCTTATATGAATTAGAATCGAGGCCATAATTTCTTAAAAACTAATAATCCAATATATGATGAAAACTACAAAAAAAATAAATCTTACAGGAATGACTGGATAGGCAAGTTAAAGAAAGCTCTTGGGGTCATGCAACACTTTACTTCTCCGTCAATGAGCCTACATAAAAAGAGTCCCTCCTATTTTGGTAAGAATTTACATTTTCTAGCACCAACGACTCCCTGTACATGTGGGATTGCTTGCCAAACCAATTCCTCACTTCTGAATTCTATTTTTTAACCATATGCCCGTAGCTCTTAATCACTAGGCCTAGGTGCCAATGGTAACATGGTTGGAACATCTACATTGATATCGCTGTGTTTTATGTATACCAAATAGTTTCAAAAAATTTTATAATCTGATATAACTGAGCTATCTAGAAAAAGTTAGAAGGTAAAGTTGGTGGAAAATCTCGTACATGTTAGGTTATTGAGGAGTAGGGCAAGAACAATATTTTATAAATAAGGAAGTCCTTTAGAAAAGTAATTATTATATTATACAAGGTACATACATAAACATTACTGTTTGTTTGTTTAGACCCCTTAAACTAGATTGTTTAACCTAATATATTAATCAAGTGATTACTTAGATTAATTATATAGATCTAGGTTAAACACAAATATATCATATCATACAAAGATGCGGAAAAGTAAATAACACGCGATATGATGACCCAAGAAAACCGATGAAACGAACCGTTTCAAGGTAAAAACCTGGAGAGGATTTAACTTAACTATCCTCAAGGTAAAGTAAATCCACTATAAGAGAATTGAAATTTTTATAATCAGATTTAACCCTAAATCTATTGCTATCTCTAGTAGTAACTTACTAACACAACCACATGCAAGCTCCAAATTCACGAACTCCTTATCTTCTTGGATTTACACCAACAAAAGTCGCCTTGTTTGTGACTTTCACTTAAAGTTTTCAGATCACCTTCACTTGTTAATCTTGTATGCAGCAACTTCTACAACATCAGATCTTGAGATTCTTCAAGGAATATCACCGATAGAAGACTTTAGAGAGGTTTTGGTACAAAAACCCTAGATCTACAATTTGAGGCACATGATGCACTCTTTTCTCTCTAAGAGCTCTAAAAACGTAGTTATGGTTTTCCTTTTTATACTAGAAGTGTTTCACTTGAAACCCAAAACGTTTAAGCATAGTTTGGGCTAAAATAGAATTTTGCAGAAATTTCATGTCTGCGATTTTTGATCGGTCGGATCAAATTTTCGATTGCTCAAATTTCACTGAATTTGAATTTTCCTTTCTCCAATTTGAATGTTCTTGTATTTTGACTTGTAACACCTTGAGCATTGTCTAATCAAACCTATAGATCTAGGAATCTATATCTAGACAAGTTTGTGCTCACGGTTCGCCAATTGTTCTAATATTTTAGAACCTAACAATGACAAACAAAATATGCCCCAATCAAGCTACATTTACTTACTTTAAAGCATTTGAAGCTAATTTAGCCCCAATCAGGCTACATTTACTTACTTTAAAGCATTTGAAGCTAATTTAACCATCCATTCCAGTATTCTCTATCTACATATTTAAGTATATTACCAAAATCCCTCCTTAATACCCTTATATGTTCAAAAATAGGTTTTAATCTCCAGTATATGCAACCATGTTTGAGGAGCATTTGCAAGAAGTTTTTATTCTCGATCAGCACAATGACACCATGAATCCCTTTCTCTTGACTGCCATCTTTCTCTAAATGAAATAAAAGTTGATTCCCTTTTAGATGACGCACTTCTGCTGTAGTAACCCATAATCCGCTTATTCCCGGACCTAACCCTACACCCAAAAGCACATCCACCAAGCTTTTTCCTTTTTGAATAGACACCTGCCAAATAACAAAATTACTTGCCATCCTACACAGTGACCAAAATTTCTAATATCTCTTTTACTAATCACAACTTTTTATTGAACTCTACGATTCATCATCAAAACTCTAATACTTCCATGCAGTTAAACATTCACTTTCAGCTAAATTCTACTATGACTATAGGTTGAACTTGAACATACATCCTTCAAAATAAACTTTGCTCCTAAAAACCATATAAATCATAAAATACCCACTACCACAGATACAATAACTACATTATGAGATTAATTATCAGAGAGAACATACAATCATCATCTAATCAAACATCTCTGATTGGGGTTGATAAGAATCCATTCTAATACCTCACATTGAAGCAAACCAAATTTCTCTTGCAATTGGACAATAGAGAAATAAATGATCCACAATTTCCACATATTCACCACACATCAAATGTGAATCAGAAACAACAACTTTTCTTCTAATTAGTTCTAACTTCACAAGAAAAGTATTATTAATTATTTTCACAGAAAAATTTGACATTAATCAAGTGTGCAAACAAATGAAGTCATCGGAATGTAGGCAGATAGATAGAATTGTAATGTTTCCTCTTTGGTCCCCTAGCAATTATAGTACATCCAATATAGTTCCGAAGCAATTTAACCAATTGTCAGTAGACATCAATTGAAAATAAGTCATTTTCCTCTAACTACAAAAATTGTTAGTTTACCACAACGAAATATCCAAAATGCAACTAGAAATTGACAAAAACCATAAAAATAAATAAATAAATAAGCATGAAATGCATCTTACCTATCTTCCTCAGTAGGCACATTGATTTTAGCTTTTCCGGCTGCTTACTACATTTGAAAAATCTAGCTAGTAAGAGTTTACCCCAAAGACAACCAATGAAAATTGGAAATCAAGTTCTTATCACCAGCATAAAATTTAGTTGTCTTCCTCTTTTAGTAATCAATAGATTACTTCCATTTTTAAATGAACATTTCAGATTTGGTTCCAACTTCCAAGTTTGTGTCTTGATCAAAATAAATTGACATCTCAAGCCAAAAATCATGAACAAACAAAGACCATTAAGTGGCTAAATATTGAGAAAATGTACAATATGATTTACCTCTACAGATTTTTAACTTTGATATGTGGTCTTCAAGGAATTTGTATCAAAAAGATAGCCTAATCTTCACAAGTTTTCAAGGGCTCAACTCTCAACCGGGGCACTTTGCGACAGCTTGTGACACCTTGGAAGCTCATTAAGGTTAATTCTCCTTTCATTATTTACACCTTCATTTGTAGCTTGTAGTTTTGCAAATTGTACTATCTTGAAAATTATGATCTTGCATCTGTCATCTTATATTGTCATCTTGCAAACTGTCATATTGCACACTGTCTTCTTGCAAACTATCATATTATGTCTAACCTGTAACTAGTGCTTCTTTTTTGTACCGGTGGGTGGTTAGGTATGGCCTCATAACTCTGAGCACCAACCTAGTTCTGAGGGATTTTCACCAAGTGAGGATGCATCTTACGAGGTTGACTTCAAATGAGGTAAATTTTAGAGTTCTAGCTTCTTCATGTACTACCCTTAGAATACTCTCCTCCTAACCTTATACCTTTATAGGTAAACCAAGCCCCATAGGCTAGCTAGTCCCTTCCAGCTACTCGAGACTTGGAGCTTACTGCTCGTATTGCTTCGAAGATTACCCAACCCCTTGAAGGAGCAGGCTGGAGGGCTCTATATTTGGTAGAGAGGGTGAGGTACCAGTTGGTGGGTAGGGATGACCCACAGATTCTGAGGGACCCTATTGAGTTCATACTTGCCCCACACTCCATGACTAATGCTGAAACTCTTGTTCTTCTTCTCTCTTTCTTTTTTCTTTGTCATGTCTCCTAATGTGGGAAATTGTAAAAGGGGGGACCTGCTGCCAGTGAGCCCATTGATCCTCCACATGTCCCTTGGACGATTTATGCTTATGCCCAAATGGCTTTGTTGGGAAGTGTGTCGTACCTCGTAACCCTAATGCCATGGGCTATCCTTTCCCTCCTAACACTCAAGCGGTAAGTTCTTCCTTCCCTTTGTTCTTTCTCTTTTTGCCATTTCCTTTCTTGTTTCAGTCACTAACCCTTCTTTCCTTGAATTGCAGCCCACTATCCAAGAGCATGAAGAGTTGGTACGGCTGGCTGGGAATCTTAAGTTAGAAATGACCAACTACTAGAGGAAGCTATATGGTCCTGGAAAAGCGGCCCACCCAAGCGGTGGTGATGATGATGATGGTGATGGTGATAAAGAGGAAGACTCGGAGGCGACTCCTAGCTACCAGCCAAGGAAGAGGTGGCACTTGATTACCTTCAATTACAATATATACACAATACACAACTTTTTCTTTTCTTTTTTGCTTTTAATGTTTTTTTATTCCTTTTAGCAGACATTTGGGTTTGGTTTGAGACAAAGGATTGTATTTAAGAACATCTTTTTACATTTATGCTCTTGATTGGAACTTAATTTACAAGGTAATGATAAATTGTATGTTTCTATACAACTTTGCTTCTTTGATGTTTGCAATCTTGTACTTGAAATATGTCTTGAATGATTCTTTAGGCCATGAGAACCCTAGGAATGCTTGGGAGTAGAAAAAATTTGCTCAAAACAGGGGAACATGGGCTTCTGCCTAGCGTCATGCGTACATGGAGATAAGCCTGCGTACGCATCTTTGACTTTGTGTATGCAGGGTTGATCTTGCATATGTGGGCTGCAAATCAGAGGAAACCCTAACCGCCCTACTTAAGTATAAAAGTAGCTGTTTGAGTCCAAAACCCTTACCAATATATTTTCAACCCAAAGAGCCCTTTTTTGAGGTCCCTCAATGGCAGAAAACTCTCCACTTGATGTCTCGGCTTGGATTAGGAGGCTTGGTTCCAATTTCAAGGATTTTTTTGCTCCCTATAGCCTTTCTTGCATCTTCCCTTACCATCAAATTAGGGTGGATAAGCCTCTTCTGCTACTACCAACTATCGGGTTCCTTCTTAACATGTACTCTACTTCAATGGAATAGAATTATGCCCCACTATCAAGGAATTTGCTACCATCATGGGTGAACCGGAGATTGATGATCTCATCTTTCCTACCATGGGTGGAGATCTCCCTTCCTTGTTGCAAGTTGTGTGGGTGTCCCCGAATCCACAACCAATATGTGATGTGTCTTTGGACAACTCAACCTTAGGCTGGTCTTTGATTACTTTTCTAGTTCCGACCTTCCTGAGGGTGAAAGGCCACAATTGTACTACCTCCGTGGCTTTTGCTTATGTGCCCTTGTAATGTATTTCTTGATCCAAAAGTTATATTGTGTGGACCTTCAAATGTGCATGGTGGCTTATGCGCTAAAGAAAGGTAATCCAATGGGCTTGATCTTGGTGGAAACCCTCAATGGTTTGGATGCCTTTTAAAGGAAGGAAGCAAGCTTCTTTGCGGGAAGTCCTCTTCTTCTTCAGATATAATCCCTAACTTTTGCCTAGATTCTCAACCTAGCAGGATTCCTCTAATTTTGCATGGATTGCCTTTCGGTTTCCAACCCATCAAGGCACCTTATATCATCTTTCATCATTGTTTCTTTATTTTATTTTTCACTCATGCTCTCTACTCTCTTTTTTTCTTTACTATCTATCTTCTTTCTCTCTCTCTCTCTCTCTCTCTCTCTCTCTCTTCAAATTATGGCTACAAGAGAGGCTTACATTGCTTCAACCTCCTACTATGTCCCTCAGCACCTACCTTCCTAGGCATCTTAGAGACCGCCAACTTCATAATGTTATAAGCTTTGAAACGTACATAGAGTTTATGGGTCGCCTTAAGGAGACCGACATTCAGTGGGTCGTGGATTAGTGGCATATCTCAAGCATGGTCCATAGTTGCTGACTTTAGTTGGGCTTCGATGATGTTCTTACTACTCCACTTGTCGTATCTCGAGGAAATTTGGAAAGTGTTAATGAGCTCCTGATGATGAAGGTGCCTTCCACATCGCAGTGTTCACCAATAGAATCTTAGGCAGGATTAGTGAAGCTTGGGCACATCATATAGCGTGACAAAAGACATTGTTCCTCCCAAATACATCTACCCCATTGCAAGCTACAAGCAATGGTTGAAGGATGACATGAAGTGGATTCTAAGGGACGAGAAAGCTTATATGAGGACTAGCAAGAAGGGAAGGAGGACCGAGAGACCACCTTGAGGGGCCCCATAATTTACTTTTCTCCACTTTTATAATTCTTATGTTTTTGTTTTTGAATTTGATAAAGGATTGGAATGTTCCAAATCCCCTATAAAAACAGACTAATTATCTTTTAATTTGAGCAATTAGAGAATTTCCTTCTTCTTTTTTTGTTATCTTTGCTTATTGTCACCTCATTTCTTTTCTTTTTCCTTTGCAATGTAATTTTTGCCCATGACGTCCTTTGAGGAATTTTCAGCATGCCCATGGTCTTTTCCCCTAACTTTTGCCTAGACCACCCTTTCAAGTTTTTAGTCTAGTGGGGTTTTTTTGCCTTAATTTTTGCCTAAGCCGCCCTTTCGGGTTTTCAACCTAGCATGATTTTTTCTTTTTCTTTTTCTTTTCTTTTTCTTTTAAATGTGGTATTTCCGGAGCTTGTCCATGTTAATGGGGTGAAGCATCTCTTCCCCATCCAAATCTGTGATTCTTGTAGCACCTCCAGACATGATCTTCTTAATGATAAAAGGCCCGGACCATCTAGGCTTCATTTTTCCTCTTGGATTAAAAGTCTCATCTCTAAGCACCTTTACGACCAAGTCTCCTTCTTTAAGGTTTCTTGCTTTCACTTTCTTGTTGAATGCTCTAGCAATCTCTTTTAATACCCTTGTACATGGTATTGTGCCCTAACTCTCTTCTCATCTATCAAAGCCAATTATTCATATCTTTCCTTTGCCTAATCCTCTTCTAGGACCTTGGTTTCTACCAATACTCTTAAAGATTGTATCTCCACCTCAATAGGAAGTACCGCCTTACTACCATAGACCCAGGAGTAAGGTGTTACCCCAGTCGATGCACGGATAGAAGTCCTATACCCCACAAGGCAAATGGAAGCTTCTTTGAATGTCACTACCATCTTGGCTAGGATATTCTTCACATTCTTATTGGCTGCTTTCATGGCCCCATTAGCTTGTGGTCGATATGGTGAAGACTTGTAATGGTCAATGCCATATTCTTCCATAACCTTTCGAACTTCACCTTCAAAGTGGGAACCATTATCGAAAATGATCTCTTGGGGCACCCCAAACTGACATATGATGTTGTTTTCTAAGAACTGAGCCATATGCTTAGCCTTTAACACAGAATAGAAGGCTGTCTCCACCCCCTTAGTGAAATAGTTGATCGCCACTAAAATGTACTCATGCCCATTTGAAGCCTTAGGAGTTATCTTTACAATCACATCTATGCCCCAAACCAAGAATGGCCATGGAGAAGTCATGCTATATAACTCACTAGGTGGTACATGGTTCAAGTTAGTGTGTGTTTGACAATTATGACAACTTTTCACGTAGTCCACACAATCAGTCTCCATTGTATTCCAGTAGTACCCTATCCTTAGAATTTTCTTGGCTAACATTCTCCCATTCATATGAGGGCCACAAATCCCTTGATGAACTTCTTTCATTACTCTCTTGACTCCTTCTCTATTCAAGCAACGAAGATGTATACCATCATAAGACCTTCTATAGAGTTGTCCCTCACATAGGATGTATTGAGTTGCCATCATCCTAATGGAATGTCGTTCTCTCTTGTCGGCACCATCCGATATGCCCTTAGTTCTAAGAATTTCATGATGTCATAGTACCACGGAGCTTCCTCTTCCTCTATGGTCATAACTAAAGCTTCGGTCTTCATTTTTTGTAGTTCCTCATAATGTTTCTCAATCTCCAGGGGTCGTGTCCACACTCCCTCAGGTATCTCAACCATGGAGGTTAAGGTAGCTAAGGCATCCGCAAACTAATTCTGAGCTCTAAGGATGATTGTGTACTCAATCTTGTCAAAGGTCTTGGTTAAGTCCTCTAAGTATTGTTAATAAGGTTTCAAATTTTCCTCCTTCACCTTCCACAACTTTTGCGCTTGGGCTATAACCAAAGTTGAGTCCCTAAAGACTTTAGCTTCTTCTACCCCCAGTTCTCAAAGAGCTTTCATTCCGACAATGCAAGCCTCAACTGCAAAGTTTAATTTGATTGCCAAAGGCATGTAAGACCCCTTGGGAGTGATCAAGAGTATCCCTATCCCATTCCCATTTTGGTTTACGGCTCCGTCAAGGTACATCTTCCATGTCCCTAACTCAACATCCAAAATGTCCTCATCTAGAAAGTCTTCTTTACCATCTTCCCCCTTTATAGGATTCTCGGCACAGAAATCTGACATGACACATCCTTTGATAGTTTTCCTAGCCATATACTTCAAATCAAATTTTTCCAGCAAAATCAACCATCTTGACAATCTTCACCTCAAAGCGGGCTTCTCAAAAAGGTACTTCAATAGGTCCATTCTTACTACCACCCATATTTGGAAGGGTAAAATGATATGTCTCAATTTCTGTATGGCCCAAACAAGTGCAAAACATGACTTTTCTATAGGAGTGTTCCTAGTCTAGTAATCATGGAATCTCTTGCTCAAGTAATATATGGCCTTCTCATTCTTCTCATCATCTTCTTGTGCAAGCGTACTCCCGACTATATCTCTTATGATGGAGAGGTATAGGAATAAGGGTTTTCCATGTTGTGGAGGCACTAAGACAGGCAGGTGGAGGAGATACCCCTTGATAAGTTCAAAGGCTTTTTGGCACTCATCATTCCATATGTGGTTCATTCTTCCTTAGGAGTTTGAAGATGGGCTCACAAGTGGAAGTGTGTTTGGAAATGAATCGACTAATGTATTGTAGTCGATCTAAGAAACCCCTAATCTCTTTCTCACTTGTGGGTAGAGGTATCTCCAATATGGCTTTAATCTTAGATGTGTCAAATTTTATCCATCACTCACTCACTAGGAAACCTAGCAATTTTCCAGCGGTTACTCCAAATGTGCACTTTTATGGATTCAATCTCAATCTATATTCTTTAATCCTCTCGAAGAACTTTCTCAGGTTTGTGGTGTGGCCTCCTATATCCTTGGACTTTACTATCATATCATCAACATACACCTCTACCTCATTGTGCATCATATTATGTAGCAAGGTTGTAGCCATCCTTTGATAAGTTGCCCCAGCATTCTTGAGGCCAAACAGGATTAACGTGTAACAATAGATTCCCTATTTGATAGTGAAGGTGGTTTTGGTCATGTCCTTGGGAGCCATCTTGACTTGGTTATACCCCGAAAAACCATCCATGAAGGACATTAATGCACTTCCTGCCGTGTTATCCACTAAGACATCAATGTGAGGGAGAGGAAAGTCATCCTTAGGACATGCTTTGTTCAAGTCACTAAAATCCACACACATCCTCACCTTCCCATCCTTCTTAGGTACGAGCACGACATTGGCTATCCATTTGGCTTGGTGTACGAGTTTGATAAACCCCACTTTTAATTGCTTAGTGACTTCCTCTTTGAATTTTAAGATCCATTCGGTCCTTATTCTTCTCAATTTTTGCTTGATAAGGATAAGTATCAATGTGATGTTGAGCTATCTCAGGGTCAATTCCAAACATATCTTCATAGGACCATGCAAACACCTCTTGAAATTCCATGAGGAGTTCTTGAAGATCTTTCTATTCTTTTTCATTTAAAGTTGAGCCAATTTTAATTAAGTGTGGATTCTCATCATTGCCCAAATTAATAGTTTCAAGAGTTGGTTCCATAAGTTCAATTTTCTTTTCCAATTGTTTTTTAATTTCATTTTCAAATTCATTTGAATCATTTAAGTGCAGAATTTCAATGTTATGGGATACATCAAAGTAAGCCAAATCAGAATTCATCTTATTAAAAATATTGAAAAGTACATTGGAACTTGCATTACAAAACCTTTTCCCCATGTTCTCAGAAAACCCAACCCAAGTCCAATTATTAATGGGCCCCATGACAGGCATGATGAATTTGGAAGGATCACTTGGCTCTTCATTAGTGATATTGAACACATCCCTACTCATCTTCTTCATGGTCTTCATTGCTTCAACAGCCATGTAGTTCACTCAATCGACCTCTTCTTGCATTTCTTTGATCACCATAGTAGGCTTCTCCTTAAAAGTGAGTTTTTCATTAAAGAACATATCCTAACCCGGAGACACCCTTCCATCTTTACCCACCCAAGGTTTGAGGAAGCCACAATAGGAGAAGTCTCCTCCTTCTTTCACGAAGTTCCCATTAAGAGTGTCATGGTTTTTCTTGATTCCGTCGCAGCCTTCAAAAAATCCTAGGCCTTCCTTGGTCACTTGAGTCTTGATATTGGGGAACTCAACTACCACTTTTCCTTCCTTTACAAGGCCCATACCAGGCATGTATCATGTATTCTTCATCATTGCAATCACCTCATGGCTACAATATAAGAACAAGTCGGTAGCATACCTCTCATCCTTCAACCTATAGTCAGCCATATTCACGAATTCAAAGCCACTCATTTAAAGCTTACTCCTTACTTCCTCAAGTCCACAAACTGGTGCTAGGATCTCACCATCTCCAAGCACTGTGGCAATCCCTCCTTTCCATGGGATCTTCATCTTTTGGTGTAGCGAGAAAGGGATTGTCCCATTGGGGTGAAGCCAAGCTCTTCCCAAGAGAAGATTGTAATTTAGAGTGATGTCCATGACATAAAATTTCACAATTGTTTCCATTAGCCCAATCTTACAAGAGGCCTTGAAAGTACCTATGACCTTCCTTGAAGTGTTGTCATATGCCCTTACAGTCAAGAGAGAAGGAATGATGGTCTCTATATCTAGGCCAACAGTGAAGGAGGTCCTAAAAGGACAAACATTCAAGGCGGATCCATTGTCAATAAGAACCATTGGGACCTTGGCACCCATGCATGCAATGGTGATTTGTAAGGGTCTAGTGTGAGTAGCTCCTTCGGGAGGGAGATCTTCATCGGAAAAAGCAATAAGAGGACTTAAAGGACCTTCAACCCCTATGAGAGACAAGACTTCTTGTGGGGTATTTTATATGGGTACTTCTTTCCCATTCAAGGTGTCCAAGATAGCCTTACTGTGCGTTTGAGAGGCCATGAGCAAGCCTCATATGGACACATGAGCTTGGGTCTTCTTCAATTGCATTGAGACCCTATATTCTTCTTCTTTATCTTCTTTTCCCCTAGGTTCTGTGGGTTTGGATCCTTCCCTTAGATCCCTAACAGGATGATCCTTTTCCAAAAAGGATGGTTTGTAGTGCTTTCCACTTCTAGTGATATTTGCCACGTTGTCCTCCAAAACCCTTTTCTTCAATTCCATCACTCCTTTGGGAAGTATTCCTCATATTGCTATCACTTCTTTTAAGACTTCAAATTCTTCATCCCATATTCCTTGAACTTCCATTTCATTGATATTGACATTTGCAGTTTCTATCAACTTCAAGCAATCCCATTCAACCTCATCTACTTGCACCCAATTTTGATATGAAGGGGGAACCCTTTGGTAATCGGGCAAAAGTTTCTTTCTAATGTTGGTTTTGGTAACGATGTTGGGATTTAGGAAGGTTTCATTGTCTATGAGGTCTTGTATCTTGTGTTTAAGGTGAAAGCAATTGTCAGTTTTATGGCCGGATTTTTGGTGGTGGTGGCAATATTCATTGAGGTTCCAAGAGGGAGGTATAGGATTAGGCATGGGTGTGGGATCTAAAGGCTTGATGAATCCTTTGGAGGACAGGTTTTCATATGCTTAAGTGAGGGTCATTCCTAGGTTGGAGAATTCTTAACGAGCTTTCTTTGGGTAGGCTAGTGTTTGTTGGGGTATAATGGCGTTTACATTTACGGGATTGGGTGCTTTACTGGTGGTCCGCCTCCACATATCTTCTTGGTTAGAGGTTGCTTTCCCGTTTTTCCAATTGTCCATTATTGAGAGCATCTTCAATTCTTGTCCCACAATCACATAATTGTCCAAATGAGCTAATAGGCGATGACAAAAGCCTACTATTTTAAATGGGAAGCAAGTTCCTGATGATCATGTTGATTTGGTCTTTCTCATTTGGCCTATTGACCATTCTAGATGCCTTGTTCTTCCATCTAGTCATGCATTCGGAAAATGTCTACCCACGCCTTGTTTGGTAGTCTCTAAATCCCTTAAAGTCACATCAATCATGGTATTGAAGATGAATTGGTCCACAAACAACTCCACTAGCTCATTCCACTCCTTAGTTTTGCTTAGATCAAGGATATAGTACCACCTTGATGCACCTCCTGTGAGTGAGAGGGGAAACACATGCAAAGTTTGCTTCTCATCTAACCCTTTCATTTCAGCAATGCTTAGGTATCTTCTTATGTGTTGCTTTGGATCCCCAGTCCCATCAAACTTTTTTGCATTGAATATCTTGAACTTGGGAGGCAATGCAATAGGAGCCTTTAAGCTTACTCCCCCTATGTTATAGAGGTAGTCATCCATCCTTTATGCCTTATGGAAGGCAAGTTGCATCTTCTCCATTTTTTTCCCACATGGCTATGGTTTCTGTGATGTGCTTCTCAAATTGCTTGTTTCTTTCATACTCCACTTTGTCTTTTTTGTCCCATTCTTCGTCTTCCTCCTCATCGTCATGGATTTCCACATATGTGGATTTCTTAAGTTTAGATTCTTCCAATCTCGTGAGACATCCTTCCATTTTTTTAAGAGCTTCTCCATGTTCGTCCAAAGCCTTAAGGATCCTTTGTACCATTGGGTCTTCCATGGAAGTAGCCATTGTTTCTTGGGGGTTTTCTTCTTCTTAGTATGTGTCCTCTATTGTGAGCAAGCACCTTCCTTTCTCTCAAATCCAAATGGGAGTGGGGACATGTTTTCTTGACTTTAATAGTGCAATGATTCCTTTAAAAAAAAAAAAAAAGCCCCATTTTCATTAAGTTCGATCCCAATTAATAGGTTCCTTTTACTTTTAGATGTTTCTTAGAAAATTCTTAAGTTCATTTTAATGGAGACCCAATTACAATATCACTCCCTTCCCTCTCATGGATTCCTACCCCTTTTTTAATTGGGCTTTGGTCCATTTACAATAAAACTCTTATCTTACTCTAATGAGCTTTCATTATAATGTACTTAGGAATTTTCAATCCTTTGTCTCAAACTTGGGCTTATAATGTATTCATCACCTTTGGGCCTTTCATTCTTTATTAATTATCATCATTTTTTCCTTGAAATAGCCCTCTAGCTAGAATATTTTGTAGTCTTCCTTTCAAAGTCTATGAAATTATCATCACTTTGAGCCTAGTCATGCAACAAAGAGGCCAAGATTAGGAAAGTTCATTTTGGCTTTAAAGGATGTTGGATGCTAAGTCCATAGCATATTTGTTACCTTAGACCCAAAGTCCTCTTTTTCAAAATGGCTTTTTCCACTTGAGCCTAAAATAGCAATTAAGCTATGGTCTTATGAACCTTTCAAGTTAAAATATGCCTTGGATTTAAGGACAAGCCTTTTATATGTGAGAACTTCTTTTCTTTTGTCCCACAACATCTTAGGGTATACCATAAGGGTAGGCTCCCTAAGGCTAAATGAATAAATAAGTAGGTCACTCACAACTAGGTGGGCCATGATTCCAACCGAGGGCCTATGTGGACCCCATAGTGCATTGGTAGCAAACCTTTAATGGACTCAAGACCCATTATAGGCGATGGCATCGATTGTGAGTTGGTGGGATGAACTTCAAAAAATTTGGGCTCGAATGGAGCCTTCCACCTTCCCACTCATCACCAACCAAGGTTAAGGGACAAAAGAACTAGTGATGTTATTGAAAAGTTTTTATTAAGGTTAAGAAACAAGGCACATAGGAATTAAACTCACTGTCCCCAATGGAGTTGCCACTCTGGACACAAGGGAAAGTGTTAGAGTCGCCACTTAGTTATATGGTCTAGGAACCATAAATATAGCGTCCTTTTGAGGAAGAGCCTTTGATCTTACTACTAGAGTATAGGTACAAAGTTTAGGTATGCTCCTGGGAAGGTGTTAGGCACTCAAGATTGCCCAACCCTAAGGTTAGCCTTCCATCATTATGTCTTATATCCTAACCTTAATAAAAACATGTTCAACACTTGCATCTATACTCACACACACATTAGCATACATCGAAGCATACAACATAGCATGTTTATCCCAAAACAACATACTTATCAACCTAAAGCAAGAGAGCCAACATAAAAGAAGCCCTAGCATGTGAAACCCTATCATGTATCGTACAAAGCAACCACCCAAGCACAGCAACAAACATATCATCATAGCAAGGAAAACATATTATGGACAAGGTGATATACATATATCAAAGGAGGATTTAAACAAACAACATGCATGTTCATGTGAATGCATGACTTACCTTACTTACCTTGTCGCATCTTAGTACCTATGGCATCATGAATGGGCATAGAATGCATGTTCACGACATCTAGGCAAGAAACAAACATAAAACCCTAATCTAAGCATGTTAAAGACAAACAAACATGTTAAAAGGTGAACAAGAACTCATGGGGCTTATACATATATAAAAAAAAAAAAAAAAAAAAAAAAAAAAAAAGAAAGAAAAGAAAAGAAAGGCTACACAGAACAACCATGTGAATGCAGAAATAAGACAAACAAAAAAATTAGGGTTTCTGGGTAATGGCATCACGCACGCTAGAATAGGTCTACGTACGAAGAATCAAGCCTATGTGCGCAGGCTAGATCGTGCGTACGCAGATCCTTACCCATAAAACATGAAAACACAGAAATAGAGCAAAACATTAAAACAACAAACTAGCAACCTATCATACAAAATATGAAATGAACTAAAGGGCTAAAATAAACAAACATATACAAACATAAACTAAGCAAGAAAACGGGATTAAAACACAAAAGAAAAACAAAAAAGGAAGAGAAAAAGAAAAAGAAGGGTTAGACTCAATACCATAAACAAAAGCTTTCCAAGCTTGATTTTGACCGTTTCCCTTAGTTAAATCTATTCACAAACCAATAAGAGAGTGATTAGCAATGTTAAACTAGAAGGATTGGGGCTAGAAAAGGTCCCCATCAAATAAAATTGACTTGAGGGTGTTTTGTGAAAAACTCCCTTTTGATTCTCACCATTTTCTAGTGAATCTCAAGTTTTTTCCGTGGGATCTCTATATGTTTTGAAAATGTACCGTGTAATACTTTTTATAATGGAAAAAATGGGGTTTGGAACAGCTTCCAGACGATGTGGGATTCATTCCAAACCTCTGCCATTATTACAAAAAACTTGTCTTTCTTATGCTTTTGAAACTCTAGCTATGTACGTAGGAATGTGCCTGTGTACGCATGCATTGGCTCGCATACACAGGCCGTGACCCACGTATGCAAGCCGAAGGCCATTTTGGTTATTTTATTTCCAAAATTAGATTTTTACTCATTTAAAATGTTATGTTTTCCATTTTACTGCTCCTCAAGTCAATTTAATATCTGATTAGGCTCCAAACTGGCCTTGGGCCTTAGAGTTCAAGCATCATTAGGAAACGGAGGCTTGAGTCGTAAGGGGTACAAAATATAGTGTCTACAATCATGACTTAAATATGTCTGCCAAAACCTAATCAAATGAGTGCAAGAGACAAAGAATGACTCTAGAGCTTGCAGATGAAATTGAAGCATAATGAGGCAAATATTAGTAGCCCAAGTCCAAAGGGTATGAACTCAAAATGAGTTTTGTTATTTTTGTTATTCTTATTATTTATTTATTTATTTATTTCCATCTCATTACTTGAAAAAAAAAATAATGTAATTCAATTTTGGGATTTCATGATGAATGAGTTTGAGTTTTCATTGCCTCAAAACTATTCAAATATATTTCTTCTTTTTCAAAATTGATTTGAGTTTAGCATTTGATCATGTTTGTTATAAATTGTTTTATGGTTTCCCTTCTCTAGGCTGCAAGAATGTTACTTTCAATATGTTTGCTATAATATTTTTCTATTTGATAATTAACTTCAATGTGATGTTTTCATTTTGGTCTTTGTTTTATAGCAAGAGTGGCATTTATTTTCACCAAAGAAAAATTGCTATTGTTCTCTTTTTCTTTTCATTTTATATGATGAACTAAATTCCTTTTTTATCTCTATTCCATTTGTCCACTCATTGATAGATGTCAACAATCAAGCCTCGCAACCATTGGAAGCTTTTTATTCTATTGAAGATCATAACAATCAATTGGTAACCATTCTTTTCTTAGAAACTTTTGAAGGAAGGAGAATAAATGTTTTGCTTTTCTTGGGTGGTGCTTGATAATTTGCTTTTTATGGTTCAATACACATTAGTTATATTAGAGTTCTTTTTTCCTGTATTAATAATTTGTTATTTACTGTTTAATTGACTGTTTGGTGACCAAGAAATTGTGAACATGGAAGAGAAAAGAGAGTAGCGTTTGAATCTTAAATTTTTTTTTTTTTTTTTTTGGATTGTATAGAACTTGGGGTCTAACAATTTAATTTTTTTTCTATCTTAATTTTTTAAATGAAACTTAAATTCTTCAAAGTAGATCAGTTTAAGTAGACTATTGTGTTGTGGCTGGAATTTTTGAGTTTTGGACCTTAGTTGGCCTATTTGGTTGATGAGTAACTTTGTGGATTGTTTAGCTTTTGAGAAATATTTTGGAATTTTAGGAGTGATAAAATTCAAAGACTGAATTCCTTTTAAATTTCATTAGTATCTAGCTTTAAGCTAATTATTGTGTGGATGGAAAAATTAATTGGTTCTTGATGGCAAAATTTGCCAAACAGTGCAAATTTGGAAATTTTTCAGGCGGATAGCACGCGTCCAAACTTATTTAGTTAAGTAAACTCTTTTTGAAAATCGAGTTTCTTAAACTCGACTTCCAGGCATATTCAACCGCGCGGCCCTCGAGTAAAAAGTCTGGAGTGGATTAAAAAAAGGAAAGAAAGCCACGTGGAAGTCGAGTTTGTTAAACTCGACTTCCATTGAAAGTCGCCTACCCTGAACCCGACTTCAAACAGGGGTTAAAATTTAAAAACACTGCCCAGTGGGTTAAAAAGAAAGGAAATCCGAGTACACTATACTCGATTTGGAGGCCTTCAGTCTTCTCTCTCTCTCCGGTGTCTCTCTCTTCCGACGCCGTTTTTCTCTCTCTCTCCGGTGTCTCTTCCTTCGCCGTTTATCCGTCCATCATCTTCCTCTGTGGCGAGGAATCCGAGACCAGTAGGTTTGTTCTCTCTCTCTCACTCATGCGATTTTTTAAAATTTTGGTCTAAATTTCTGTTTGTTGCCGAGAAAGTATAACTGAGAAAAGTTCATAATTTTTGTAGAGCTAAAAATGGGCGCATTACGAGTCTTGCCGAGAAATTAGAATTTTTGTTGCCTAATATATTTCTAATTTCATCATATTCTTAGTCCTTTTCTAGGAGGACCATTACGAGTCTTGGGTAGTTACGGGTCTGCGAGAATGAGTGAGCATACGGGCTATGTATGTGAATTGATGGGGATTGGTTTAAATAAGATCTGGTTGTGAATTGAATTGGGCTTTGACTTTATAGAATAAGCTTTGAACCCTGCTGCCATTGTTGTTGGTATAACTTCACTGAAGATTTTGAAAAGTGTTTTATCTAAAGAAGAAGAGTGTGAAGCACTGGCCCTTAATTAAAGTCATGGGCAATTTTGGATGACAATGACTTTGTAATGACCATTTTGTTTATTTTAATTTCTTAATGCTAGAATTGCATATATGTTAAAACTATCTATTCACTTCTTTGGCAATCTAATTTTTAAGCAGTAGATAGGAATTAATTATAATGTCAAGTAGTAGATAGGAAAAGAAAAGGAAATCATAATGCCACACATAAATAAAGCCCCAAAAACAAAACCTAGATATGGTGTAAGTCTCTCTCTATTCAATGTCATTAACCAATATTGCACATTACACAAATCTATTATTTACAGCTGATATGACAAAAACTTTTTGTAGCATGACGATAGATCCTGGACCCATTGATCGTACTGTATTGACAGAACAAGTTAAACATCGATCTGAGTTACTGTGGAACCCTGGGGGACAGGTAATTGCATGAGTTTTCTTGTACTATGCATTCATGTCATAACTCTAATTAGCCCTAAATACTAAATATTTGCATAAGATTTTTATCAATTGTTATAATATTTGCAGGATCCTCCTGGCACACTGGATTGTCGAAGTCGCCATGAAGAATTGAAACATCGAGTTCCTATGGTAGATGATCGTGTCCTTGCCATTGTGAGGTTGCTTGGTCTAGAGGGTCAGCACTTGGTCCCATCCATACAGCTTGACCATGCATTGATCACTGCATTTGTTGAGCGATGGCGCCCAGAGACCCATACATTCCACCTACCACATGGTGAGATGACGATTACTTTGCAAGATGTGGAAGTTATCATGGGGTTGCCCATCGAGGGTGAGGCACTGGTTGGGCCCACTAAAAGAACTTGGACAGATGTGTGTGCTGAAATGCTTAGAATTCAAATTCCAAATGACAATGAAATTGTGCTAAAAAGTCAACGGATTTTGATACCTTCACTTGTGGAAAGAATCAGACAACCACTGCCTCCGGATGCCAATGAGATTCAAGTTCATCAGTACACTCGCTGCTATATACTAGCCCTACTAGGGGATATGATATTTCTTGACAAGTCCGGAGATAGGGTCCATCTCATGTGGTTAGAGTTCATGCGAGACCTTCATAATCCACGCAAGTATAGTTGGGGTATTGCAGCCTTATCATGGTTATACAGACAGCTGTGCAATGCAACCCAGAAGAAGGCAAAGCAGATTGGCGGACCATTGATTTTGGTCCAATTGTGGATATATGCCAGGTTCCCACATATGTCCCCACAGATGGTGCCCCAACCCGAAGGTGTTTATGGTCCACCACTACCACCAATTCCTCTTGCTATGAAGTAAGTATATATTGCATAATTAGTGTGTGATCATGTATTATGCCACATTTTTATACGTAAAAAACTAATGACCATGCGATGTTACCTGCTTGTAGGTGGGCAGAGGCGATGAGTACAAAGAATGCTCCCACGCACGTGCTTTCCGCATATCGCAATCAAATTGCCACAACACAGCCCGACTAGGTATAATACTTGTATTTTCATTGCCTGCTATTGTGCTACTTGTTATGCAAATTATGGAAAAATTTCTAAATGTGGTTGCTTTACTTGGTGGCTTTTGTAGGTTAAGTGGGCGCCATATGGAAATGACTTAAGCTACCTTCCTCCTAGTTTTCGCATTAAGGGAAGTGACGTGTGGAGGTCGACCGTTCCACTTATATGTTTTTGGCTTGTAGAGTTCCACCTACCCGATCGTGTCCTACGACAGTTTGGGCTAAAGCAGGAACAACCCAGAGATGCTAATAGCAATCGCGATTTGCACAAAATAGATGCGAGGGGCAAGGTAGAGAAAAATTGGTCGGTAGAACATGCAATCCATATTCGGAGGTGGAATGATCGTGACGAGTACGTTTGTAATGCACTCAGGATGGAGGAGGTGATGTCACGTCATCATCCATATATGGTGTGGTATCGTAGGATCACTCGATTGTATATTGACCGCGCTAGTGCAAAGATGGAAATTTTGGTAATGTGCATAAACTTATTTTGTTTTGCATGTTGTGTTTGATGTTATGTATGCGTCGTACTTAATAATGCCATTGATTTAATGACAGCTTGCAACCTAACTGGCTGTCCTCAAATGGTTCAATGAAGAATCTTACGAATACAAGTTCATTAAGAAGGCCCTTGAGGATGTGGATGAGGTTGATCGTATCGATGTGCCAACCAATGCCGAAGCAACAAACCAGACTGAAATACCAGATGTAGGGCCCAGTACGAGTTCAACTGCTCCAATGACACGTCATCAACCTGCCCCCACCCCTCCTCTGGCCACTGAGACCCCTATTCCACCCATGTCCACCCCTCAGGACACAACCAGACCTCCCATGCCACCTATCCCTCCCATTTACACCGGATCTCCCTCGCGGTTTACCCATGCTGAATTCGAGTTCTCCCCACACGCCACCACTGTTGACCACAACTCACCCATGGCCCCATCCTATAGCTCCCCCCAGATAGTTATACCCACCCCTAGCCTTCAAACACCCCACGTTGAGCTCATGTCTACCAGCCCAAGTCATACACAATCACCTCCTACCTCCTCTACCTTTATACATGTTCCACAAGCCACGCATCCACATGACAGTGACGTTGAGCAGGGGCAACATGACCAAGCTGAGCAGCCACAGGATGCAAGCGCTCATGCTGCACCCATGAGGAAATCGACTCGCGCCATCCAACCAAGGAGATGCGGCACAGGTTCCCACCTGGTATTCCAAGTGTTTTACTTTCATTTTAATTTCATATATTTTTTGGGTTGCTTTGTGCATGAATTTGTTTGTTTGTAAACGCTTAAAAATATAACATTATGAGCAGGTAACAGAGCATGTTCCCGCGAAGCAGTAAACTAGACGCAACCGGAAAAGAAGTAAACACGGGGAGGGTGCAGCCTAATATGACCAACAGATGATCTATTTTTTTTGTTTTTGTTATTGTTCCCGCAGTTTATGTAATTGGTATTTAAATTGGTCAAGTGCCACAATTTATGTAACTGGTTCCCACTATTTGGTTGGAAGATGTGCATCTCTGATGTGTAGTGGACCAGTAGTTAGGTTTTGGTTGTAAACCTCTATGCATGTGGCTAAAAGACAAAATTGATTGTCTTTACTTTTGGCAGATGATAACATTATATATGTTTAATCAATGCAGCAAAATTTATATTTGAAGAAATTTGCAGCAGAAATGTGATTGATGTTGCAGCATTTTTTCAACGCAGCAGATTTTATTTGTATTATTGAGTTTTATTTAATGCAGCAAATTTTATTTGTATTACTGAGTTTTATTTAATGCAGCAGAATTTTTTCAATGCAGCCGAATTTTTTTAATGCAGCAGAATTTTGATGCAGCAGATTTTTTTAGTGCAGCAGATTTGATGCAGCAGAATTTTGATGCAGCAAATTTTTAATGCAGCAGATTTTTTTTAGTGCAGCAGATTTTATGCAGCAGAATTTTGATGCAGCAGATTTTTGATGCAGCAGATTTTTATTAGTGCAGCAGATTTGATGCAGCAGAATTTTGATGCAGCAGATTTTTTTTAGTGCAGCAGATTTTATGCAGCAGAATTTTGATGCAGCAGATTTTTTTTAGTGCAGCAGATTTGATGCAACAGAATTTTTTCACGTGAAATTGAGCGCTATGGTTGCTTTGTTTTTCTGTTTTCTTCATGTATTTAATCTGGAATTAGGTAGTTTAGGTTAAAACTAAGGAGATTTTTTGTTTTGGAACTGTCTATTATCTCATTATCTCATTAGGTTCAGCAAAAAGTTACATCCAAAAGCAAAAGTGCCTGTTAATATTGAAAACAAAGTTTAACATTGTCAAAATATATCACAAATTTCTAAATGTTCATATGTACACAATCATGTAGTTGCAGTAATAATTGTTAAATATTTTGATCTCCCTTTGGTAATGCAGTTTGAAGATGTGGAGTATAAAGTGAGAAATAGCCAAGCTTCCTCCAACAATCCTATGAAGGCAGTAGTGTCCAAGTTAGCCACACAGCTGAACATGGAGAAGGACAATCACAAGCATATATTGAAGGGGATAACGGGAAGTATTGGCCCTGGAGAAATTCTGGCTCTGATGGGTCCTTCTGGTAGTGGGAAAACAACCTTGTTAAGAGTGATAGGAGGAAGATTACTTCACAATGTTAAAGGAAAAATTACTTATAATGACATCCCATATAATGCAGCTGTCAAGAGGAGGTTAGCCAACTTCACAGAAACTTAATCAGTTGCTTCTGACTATACTGTCGAAGGTGTAGGTGATGGTTAAATATTGAACTTTTCATAAAATTTATTTTTGCCTTGCAGGATTGGATTTGTGACGCAAGATGATGTGCTCTTCCCACAATTAACAGTTGAAGAAACTTTGATTTTTTCTGCATGTTTAAGGCTTCCAAGCAACATGAGCTGACAATAAAAATATGCACGAGTAGAGATGATTGTGAAGGAGCTAGGCCTTGAAAGGTATGTATTGGATGGCAGTGTGGCTGGTGGAAGTCTTTATAGATATATTCAAAGATTCAAGAAGAAAGTTCTTTTTGAACATATCTTTATGATAGTTTCTCTGAAAGTTATTTTGTATAATCATAGATGTCGTCACACAAGAATAGGTGAAGGATTTATAAAAGGAATATCAAGAGGAGAGAGAAAAAGGACCAGCATAGGTTATGAAATTCTTGTCGATCCTTCCTTATTATTGCTTGACGAACCAACTTCAGGCCTTGATTCCACCTCGGCAAATAGACTCCTTGTAATTCTTCAAGTACTTGCGAAGGTACTATAGCTAAATGCAATTTCTATTTGTCATACTCAACTCTTGGAAATTGTTCTAAACATTAAATTTGAGGGTCTACAGGCAGGAAGGACAATAATCACAACTATCCACCAGCCATCAAGCAGAATGTTTCACATGTTTGACAAACTCCTGCTAATATCAGAAGGCTACCCTGTGTATTATGGAAAGGCTAAAGAGTCAATGGATTACTTCGCGTCATTAGGATTCATCCCAGAGATACCAATGAATCCTGCAGAGTTATTGCTTGATTTAGCAACTGGTCAAGTGAATGGCATAAGTGTCCCAGCAGATTTGTTGACGCTTCAAGAATCTCCTGACTATGAGAAGGCTGTAATCAAAGTAAGAATTTGAAATTTTACATGTCTTCTAAATTCTCTCTTTTTTTGGCCCTCTCAATGTCTATTTGTGTATTGTATTAGTTTCTACAAGTCAAATACAAAAATCAACTGGAGACAAAGGAAAAGGAAGAAAATCACCAAACAACAAAGACACCGGAACATCTTCAATTAGCCATTCAAGTAAAGAAGAATTGGACAATGACTTGGTGGGAGCAATTCATGATACTATCAAAGAGAACATTCAAAGAAAGGTGCAGCAATTATTTTGATAAGCTAAGACTTGTTCAAGCAACTGGAGTTGCAGTCTTGTTAGGCCTTCTATGGTGGAAATCCAACACTGACACAGAGGCTCAACTCAGAGATCAAGTAAGTACTACACTGTCATTTTACGCAGTTACAAGATTTAGCTGCTTTTCAATCCCACTTTCTAGTTCCTTTGCTACTCCTCTCTTTTAATCCTAATATTCAGACTGACTTTTCATTACTACATTGCAGGTTGGTTTAATGTTCTACATTTGTATTTTTTGGACATCATCGTCAATTTTTGGAGCAGTATATGTGTTTCCATTTGAAAAGATCTATTTGGTAAAAGAAAGGAAAGCAGACATGTATAGATTGAGTGTATACTATGTGTGCAGCACTCTGTGTGACATGGTGGCGCATGTTATCTATCCTACCTTCTTCATGCTCATTGTGTACTTCATGGCTGGCTTCAGCAGGACTGTCCCTTGCTTCTTCCTGACATTATTTGCAGTACTGTTGGTAGCTATAACAAGCCAGGTAAGTTAGATCAATTCCAAAACTGGATTATCTTGCACTGACAGTCAAATTAATCTTTTACGCTTCTAGGGGGCAGGAGAACTATTTGGGGCTGCAGTTATGAGTATTAAAAGGGCTGGCATGGTTGCTTCTTTGATACTTATGTTGTTTCTTCTCACAAGAGGTTACTATGTCCAGGTATACACATCTGTTAACCCATTTTTTGTTTTGGGGAATAAAAAAAAGAGAGCAATTATGCCAGTTAAGATGCATTACTTGGCTTTCTTCTAAACCGACTTTGCAAATTAAGAAGTGAGATGGAGAATATTCGTCTCACATTTAAGATTCTATTTCTTGTATGTAAAATTTTACATGGTGTAACATCATTTAAAATTTAAAATGATGTAGTAATAGATATACTTACACTTTTAGATTTGTAATGTTTAATCTAAATTATAAAATGGATCCATTTGAAATGAAGAGGATCCTTTTCTGTAACATTAATGGTCCGATAAATAAAGTCTTATTTTCAAGCTTTATGAAGATCTGCATTTCATGTAAAAATGATAGTTGCTAATAATTAGAAGCCACCAAAACCTTCTTGGCTTGTTGCCTAAGTTTGTTGATAACAATGGCCAAGACAAGGGTTCAATCAAAAGCTACTATTGGGAACAGAATGACCATATTAACTGATTGCAGCTATACCAATAGTAGTTTGGCTTGTTTTCTTGGACGCTTTTAAGGCCTACGTTTCACTATTTTGTGTGTCAGTGATGATTGGAGACACAAATATACATAAAAACTCACAAGGTGTTGTTTTAATTGCAGCATATACCAAATAGTTATGTTGTTTCTTCTCACAAGAGGTTACTATGTCCAGGTATACACATCTGTTAACCCATTTTTTGTTTTGGGGAATAAAAAAAAGAGAGCAATTATGCCAGTTAAGATGCATTACTTGGCTTTCTTCTAAACCGACTTTGCAAATTAAGAAGTGAGATGGAGAATATTCGTCTCACATTTAAGATTCTATTTCTTGTATGTAAAATTTTACATGGTGTAACATCATTTAAAATTTAAAATGATGTAGTAATAGATATACTTACACTTTTAGATTTGTAATGTTTAATCTAAATTATAAAATGGATCCATTTGAAATGAAGAGGATCCTTTTCTGTAACATTAATGGTCCGATAAATAAAGTCTTATTTTCAAGCTTTATGAAGATCTGCATTTCATGTAAAAATGATAGTTGCTAATAATTAGAAGCCACCAAAACCTTCTTGGCTTGTTGCCTAAGTTTGTTGATAACAATGGCCAAGACAAGGGTTCAATCAAAAGCTACTATTGGGAACAGAATGACCATATTAACTGATTGCAGCTATACCAATAGTAGTTTGGCTTGTTTTCTTGGACGCTTTTAAGGCCTACGTTTCACTATTTTGTGTGTCAGTGATGATTGGAGACACAAATATACATAAAAACTCACAAGGTGTTGTTTTAATTGCAGCATATACCGAAATTTATGCGTTGGTTGAAGTATTTGTCATTCATGTACTACGGCTTCAGACTTCTTTTGAAAGTGCAATATTCTGGAGACCAATTATACGAGTGCCAAAGCCAAGGAGGGTGCAGGACCCTTCAGAGTTCGCCTTCATTCAATTTAAACTATTCTTATATATGGATTTTTGGTACTTGGTACATTGATAGCTAACTGATATTTGGTTGTTTGCTGACTGTTGTTCTTCAATGCAGGGTATAACATTTGAGCTAGATGAAGAGATGGCTGCCAATGATGATGACCGAGAGGCATTACAGGACATTATAAACAACACCAAGCTAAGTAGGCTATCTAACACTTGCTCGTGATATTGAGGTTATTTCATATATGCTTGCTTATTGTTGTTTTTTTAAACTGTGGCATATTATAATAGTAAACAAACAATTTTGACAATAAACGTTGGTCACAGTCACACACCTGTCTTAAGATTGACATTAATTTTATGCATTTTGGTTCCTTTTCTAAAATGCATGTGGCTCTTGCTTGGCTATGGTTATAGTAGGTAATTTCTGATTCCTTTTCAATTTCTACTATTTTGCTAGATATTTTAGACTACCTTTTTTTTTTTCTCCTAGTATTCTTCAAATGATGAGGTCACTTATTTGATTTCTTTAACCCTTATTTCATCCAGTGAGCCCCCCAGCATGTGTTCTAGGCTACTGGGGGCTGTTGGCTGTTGGCTGCTGGTTGTGGTTTTAGTTTTTGTTTTAAAATGTGGGAAGGCTCTTAATGAAAATCATAAGCTCACTGTTCACGAATGCATGATCTGAGGGCTGCAGCCCCTTCTTCACCCGTAACCAACTTTTGTCCTCCTTAAAATTGGTGTATTTTTGTCATTTTGAATTTCTTATTTACTCCATTTAGCATTAAAAATTTAAACTTGTGTTTTGCATTGAGGTCTCTGATGGATAATTGGAGTCTTAGGCATGGTCATATTATCTTTGTTCAATGGGTTTTTATTTTGACAAGGTTCTATGTTAAGTGTATCTTTATTCAGTGGGTTTTTATTTTGACAAGGTTCTATATAATAGTATATTAATTATTATTGTTAGAATAGTGATTAAATTCATAAATTTGTGGATTATGTGACAGTCATCTTCGACTCATTTGGTTAAACTTTTTACAGGTTAATGCTAATGGACTATTTTGTGGGGTACCTGAAATGCAAATTACTGGCAGCAAGATAGATGGGGTGGGCAGCAAGAATATGCAGCTGGGCATTATAGGAGTTATTTGATTTGTTTAGCAAATTTTCTTAGATGTTGTATTGGAGGATATAGTAGTTACTGGCAATGATAACATTATGTATTGGAGGATATAGATGTTTAGCAAATTTGATTTGTTTGGGCTACAGATGATAACATTATGTATGTTTAATCAATGCAGCAGAATTTTGACTTGATGCAACAGAATTTTTAACATTATGTATGTTTAATGCAGCAGCAGAATTTTGACTTGATGAACCAGTATATTGAGTTTTGTTCAATGCAGCAGAATTTTGTCAATGCAGCAACAGAATTTTTAATGCAGCAGCAGAATTTTTAATGCAGCAGAATTTTTTGTATTATTGAGTTTTGTTTAATGTAGCAGAATTTTTAGTGCAGCAGCAGAATTTTTAATGCAGCAGCAGAAGCAGAATTTTTAATGCAGAGCATAACAAGAATAAATAAAAAAAAACACACATGCACAAACGAGACTTCCAAGCAATTACTTAGAAAATAAGACTTTAAACATATTTTTATAATCCTAGTAACATATCACATGGAAACCAACATGTTGTGCAAACAATTGTCCAAGTTGTCCTAACAACTGTGCATCACACCATCCAAAAGTTGGTCCAATATGCTTTAGCAATAACCGTCCAAAATACTTCAAAAGTTTGTATCATCCTTTGATGTGGCATAGTCCTACATAATTATATACTATATATCACAATCTTAGAAAAAGTAATAAATAAAAGCACATGTTAAAGTTTTAAGCTATAGAAATTTGAAAGTACTTGTTTCAATTGTGTAGAGCGAACGTGGGATAATCACAAGACACCTCAAGTGGAAAAAATGGTTTTTGAGCATCTCCTACGAAAAAAAGGAATAGAATCAAAGGATTAAAACCAACAGGTAAAAGTAAGAAAAAACAATTATTTCAAATAATAGAATTGAACTAACCATGCACAATTGAACTAGGTTGGAGAATCATAAAATTGCATGCATTGCTTACCTAGTTTGGAACATTGTTGCTTGTTGATGCGCGAATCACATTCGGACATCTCCTACGGTTATGGCCCTTTGTATGACACATTGTACATTTCGGCTTGGGTTGACTCTCCCTCCAATCCATCTCATTTCTTATTCTTGTTGACATAGGTCTACCTTTTTCTCGCAACATTTCAGGGTCAAGGTACAACTTTGGGCCGGCAACCTCCCGCCATAATGACTTATCCTTGGGCACACGAAACTCATGCGAATAAGTGGCAAGTCGTCGTTGTAAAGTATAACATGGGTCAATATACCTCATTGCATATGTTCCCTAATACAAACTGCAGTCACATGTGAACAAGGGATCTTATAGATTTCCCATTTGCCACAAGTACATGTGTTCTCTACCAACCTTACTTCATGACTATGGTCTCCCCCATCAGATCTATGTGGATTATACATCATGCAAACCTGATATACACCGTCTTGCTGGTTAAATGGCCTCACATAGTGTCTTGTCCCTTTTTCGTAATTTGCTTCATATTTCTCCATGGCATGCTTGCTAAACTTCTGACCAAGTTCAATATCACCCAATGCAGATATGAGTAGTCCACGTGCACCTTTTAGAACTCCATTGAAACACTCAGACATATTGGTAGTCATTGCCCCATAACGGTGTCCACCATCATGTGATAGTGTCCATGTCTCTAGATCCTCCTTCATTAGATAGGAATATGGCTTCTTCTTTGATATATTGGGACTAGGATCCTTACTGAATTTGAGTTCAGCTTCCTTAAGGCAATCCAATATTTTTTCAAGTTTGCAATCTTAATGCTCGTATCCGGCTTTCAAGGCCAAAGACTTTAAGAATTTGTCATTAAATTGAGTGTTGAAGTTGCTGGCCACATGTCTAATGCAATATCTATGATATACTGGAACATAATCATTAGGCCACTGTGCAATGGATGATATTATACCTCTATGTCGGTCTGATATTATGCAAATGCCGGAATCGGGTACCATATGCCGTATTGCGGTCCACAAGCAAGATAAAAACCATCCCCAACTGGCCCCCATCTCATCATCCACAACCGCAAAGGCAAGCGAAAAAATCTCATTATTAGCATCGGTTGCCATTGCAATCAACAACTTTCCTTTATATTTTCCATAAAGATGAGTTCCATCAATACTAATTACTGGCCTACAATGTGCGAATCCAGCAATGGAAGGAGCGAAAGCCCAGAACACATACTTGAATATAATAGTATCTGGTATGTTCCCGTTGATCGACCGAAAAGACACTTGTGTACCCGGATTGCTATCCTTATATGCCAACAACAACTTCTGCAACTTTTGATACGACTCTTCCCAATTCCCGTGTATGTTTGCAATAGCCTTTTGTTTTGCATCCCATATCTTGTAGTATGATATATCATGGTTAAACCTTTCTTTCATCAGATTTTGGAGATCCTTTATTTTGCTGGTGTGATCTGCAAGTACATATGTATGAAGTTCTTTGGCAAGAAAATTGGAATCCATCATTCTGCCATCTTTGTTCACCCCAACTGACGGACAAGTGTGAGGACCATCGTATACTGTGACGGCCCATAACCCGTTAAGCTTCCGTTGCGGGAATGCTCAGACTTTCCATGCACATGACTCATTCGCGCACTTCACACATAATCTTTGTTGGTTGGACCGCTCAGTTATATAGTTCTTGTTGTTGTCCATAGAGTAAACTATTAATGCCTGTCTCACAGCCTCTTTATTAGGGAAAATCAACCCTTTGCTAAAATTCATTCCCCGCACCCAACTTGATGAAAATGGTATCTCCACATTTGAAGGATCAACTATATTATCCCAAGTGTTTGCATGGAATGACGGGCCATGAGCTTCATATGTAGGGACTGTAGGCTGCACACTTATACCACCACCTATATCATCTTGAAACTCTATAGCATCATCATCATGATCATCCACGACATTGTCAACATTTTCATAGTTTATAGTATTCTCGTGAAAGTCATCTCTCCCAATCATCTCTTCATACTCATCTCTATCATGATCAACATCGTCTTCGTCTTCGTCTTCGTCTTCCCTCCCTAGAGATTGAATATATTCTTGTTGATAACTAGATCCGCAAACCTCCAGTGGAGTTGGTGTCTCTTGGCATGGTGGTGTATAACTCCCAACTGTGGTGCACGGGGTAATAGTCAAATAACTATCCATATGTAATGGATGGAATTCTTCCCCGCCACCACCCTCTAAAGTTGTTTGTTGCACGTCTTCACCACCAACTTCTATACGAGGCTCCACAGTTATATACAACTCGGCAGCTTTTAACTGGGGCGTAGAGTTTATCCTGTCAAACATAATTTGAACATGTTTGTTTCCTTTTATTTCAATGGGCATGAAGACAATACGGCCATTGAACACTGCATAAGGAGCACGATATACAATTTTTATGTCATGCAACCGACGGTCCAAATCCAGCTCTTTCATAATTTTCTTTTTCAACTTCTTCAAATTGATCTCTCGCCGTTTTTTTAGCCGAATAATCTCTAATTTTTTACCAGCCCCTTCATATGTCACTCTATAAGTCACATCACTGCAGGGCTCCCCACCATAATATAAATAGAAATCAATCGAACTCATCCTATAAGTCAAATAAGTTTACTAAAAGTTAGTGACGAATATAACACCTTCATTCGATATGAACTACAAAATATTGCCTCAAGGCAAATACAAAGATAACATAGTCCACCAAACAATTATAATCAATTGAAATTTTATTCTCTCCAAGCAAAAATTCGAATTTTTAAACTCAAACAAATTTTTACATGGTTGATAACATTAAAAAATTAACATTCGTTACACCTTACAACTAACAAACCATTACACATTACAACACCTTGCAAATAAATAATATGCTATCCATTCATTCACATTATACACAACAACACATTACAAAGAAAAACCCATTGCATATCAAATAACAACCCATTACAAAGCACAAATAACAAATACAAATACAAATACAAATTCAAATACAAATACAAAAAACAATAATAATAATGATAATAACAACACATTACTCATCAACAATATAAAAGTAGTATGTGTGTGTATATATACACAACAACACATTACAAAGAAAAACCCATTGCATATCAAATAACAACCCATTACAAAGCACAAATAACAAATACAAAAAACAATAATAATAATGATAATAACAACACATTACTCATCAACAATGTAAAAGTAGTATGTGTGTGTATATATATATATATATATCTACCAAATGTAAAAGTGAGTATATATATCCAGGTCTAACAAAAAAATAAAAAATAAAAAAGGATTGAATATTTACCTACAAATTGAAGAAGAAGAAGAAGAAAAGCTTTAATTTGTAGAATGATCAATGTGATTTGTGTAGAGGAAGAAAAGCTTTTGTGTGAAAAGGGAGAGAGTTTTGGCGTGGGAGAAAGCTGTGAGAAGTGAGAGTTTGAGTGGAAAGTGAGCTGAGTGTTTATGTCTGAGACGGATGGGGCAGTTGTAAAATTTATTGGAACTTGAGTTTCACATACTCGAGTTCCATTTAAATAAATTTTTACCGTTCCGCGCGTAATTGAGTTAGTTGGGGTGGTTGGGTACCTTTACTGGAAATCGAGTAAGCTATACTCGACTTTCACTGAAGTCGAGTATGTCTTACTCAACTTTCCAGATTTTACACTAGCTCCTAAAAGGAGTTAGTGCAGCTGGAAGTCGAGTTTGGGCTACTCGACTTTCAATGGAAGTCGAGTTTAGCAAACTCGACTTCCAGGTAGCTTTTTTCCATTTTTTTAATCCACTCCAGACTTTTTACTCAGGGGCCGCGCGGTTGAATATGCCTAGAAGTCGAGTTTAAGAAACTCGATTTTCAAAAAGAGTCTACTTAACTAAATAAGTTTGGACGCGTGCTATCCGCCAAAAAAATTTCCAAATTTGCACTGTTTGGCAAATTTTGCCGTTCTTGATTATTGAATATCTATCTATAATATTTTGTACATAAACAATAGTTGGGTTTGTAGTTTTAGATTTTGGATTATGTAATTTTTTTCAACAACTTGATTTTCTTTTTAGAATTTTCTCCTCTTGAATATCTAGAATACTGTGTACATGAGTATTAGACAAAACTTAACAATACTACTATACGTTGAGTTTTAAATTTTGAATTTTGCTATTTTTTTAATTATTAAACACAGTATGATATAAGCTGATGTGATCCAATGAAGGCAAAAGCAACTACTATTTTTGGGGCATAGCAACTGATACAATCTGATAATTTTCCATAGCCATTTAAAATTCATAAGCTGGAATGCTAATAGCCATCTTCTCCAAGGCAAGAACAATCGGTCGAGCTCAACAAGTTGGCCACCAACTTTGACCACAACGTGTTGAAAAATTTTTATAAAATTTTTATTATTGATTAAATGATCATTTAAGTTGAAAGATTAAATTAATTTATTTTTCATATCTTTTTCATCAATTTTCTTTTTTATCAATTTTTGAGATTTGTAAATTACTTTCTATTTAACAATTAATTTCACATATACAGTGATATAATGCATGGTTTAATTGTTTTTTACCACAAACTTAAATGCTTAGGCTGAAGCTTTTTAAATCATAGAATTGATTGTCATGAGTTAATTACTTTTATGACAGACGTTTTGAATTCTTTAAATTCATAAACATTACCTATACAACTATGAAACACCGGGTAGAAAAAGCTACAATGCAATTAAAATATGGATTTAATTTGGTAAGGCTATGTTTGACCACAATATTATATGGATGTACATGGTCAGGTTAGTAAGATATAATATATATGCCTATGTTCTTAACTCACTTAGTCACTAACTTACAATTTGTATATGCACTATTTTGATTCTTTGTGGGAATTCAAAACATTGATAAAATGAATGTAATGGCAAGTGGGTGATCGGTATATGGACACATTAATAAATGTGTGTGGTGGACTAGACATGGGTGGAATCAAGGGCACATTATTGTTTAACGATTTGATCATTTTGATTAAATAAGGTTTTTTTAAAATATTTTTTATTATTTACTCTGTTGTAAATAAAGTTTTGAACACGATGATTCTAACCTATTAAACCATACTTTAGTTTTTTTTTTTTTTTTTTTGGTGTTCTTATCATTTTTTGTTGGCAACTAATGTTCAATTTTTGAGGTGACCAGAGATGAACAGATTACCTTCAATTAATAAATTATGGATTATATTATATTACAAAATAATTATATATTCTCACGCATCGTGTGGATCTGCGACTAGTTAATGGTAAAAGTCAAGTCACCTAGCTCTTCAGCACATTCTGTGTACAAATCTGTGAGCCTTTTTGGGCAAGGTTCATAATTAGAGCTTTTACCCCCATTACAGTCATCACGGATTCACTTGGCTTTGTAACCTTCTGCTACTGCTGCCATCGAATTGTTGAAATTATGATAGGGAACATCTAAGCCCTCATAAGGAGTAATGCTGTTATTGCTTCTCTCAGCCATAGTTCGGTTAAGATCATTGATGTCTTTCTTGTATGTCATTCACAACCCACACTTCTTTATCATGAATGGGATGACTTTCTTCTCAAGTAGACTATAGGTTTCAATTTTAGTTCCAATCTGACTGAATCCATTTGCATCGCATTCCAACAATAATTTTAAGTGTTCCTTCTCATAGCATTGAGGAAGCAAATAATTTAGCCAAATGTGATCTCACTACAAGAAATCTGGGTTTAGGTGGCATTTGTTTTAGCGACATTTTTAAATCCGCCACTATAAGTGGTATATTGTGGCGTTTCTGACTAGCACTGCTAAAACGTGTGCATTTTGCAACGTTTTGGAAAAAACGTCGCTGTAACCCAAAACAATAGCAGCGTTTATTAAAACATTGCAAAAAGTACAATTTTAGCAGCATTTATTTGGCTTGTAGCAACGTTTTCGTAAAACGCTGTTTTCAAAACATCATTATATGTTCCCTCCAAAACTTTTGGTATTCCCGCACAAAGTTTCCCTCATTTTTTCCTTTTTTTTTTCCTACACTCTTTTTTTCTCTCTCTCCCTTATAACTCCTCTTCTCACTTTCCCCTCACACTGCCACTGCCCTCCACCCAAGCCTAGTCGCTGCCTAGCTTCTGCCTTAGTCTAGCCTCCGCCCTAGTCTAGTCGCCTAGGATCTTTCTTCCCTAGATCGCTAATGACACTCTTCCATAGATCGCCAACCTATCCACCGCTACCCTTAAAGCCACCACGGCCATTGTTGACCTCCACCAATCCAGACCTCCCATCATCATCACTATCTTGAAACCATTCCTCCCAAAATGCACTGTTTCGTCCTCAAAGCCACCAAGTTAACTCAACCCATCTCACTCTCTCCTCCACCACTTTCACCGATAAAGGTACCTTTCCCACTTTGCTCCTCATGTTTGATGCTTCATTTGCTCTTCCAATGCTTCATTTTCTCTTATTTGTTTTGTGGGTAATAGTGCTATTCATCATCTATATTGTGTTTGGTTTTGTGTTTGTGTTTGTGGGTAATAGTACCTTTGAGATTTTGTGTTTGTTTTCTAAAATACATAATGGAGTAATGTAATGTGAACAGTACCTTTGAGATTTTGTGTTCGGCTAATACACTGGTAGGAAGTTATGAACAGAGCTAGAAGAAGTGAAAAAAGAAAAAGAAAAATTGAAGGAATAAGGATCTGATAATTTTTTTAGGTACTTTAGCTTCATTGATTCATTATCTTCAAATCTAAAGCAACAAGAGACTCAATCTTTAGATCTACTGCAAAGAGAGATAGAGAGTTAAAGGGAACAAAAATGAGAAGGAATAATGAAATATGGTTTCAGCTGCCAAAAGGAAAGAAAGAGAAGTAGTAGTTGCTAAGTGTAATATTGAATCTATTAACATTGTTAATTTCTAATGTGTTATTGTGTTCAAATTTTGAATATTAGGAAAAAATCAATGAACTGTTGAGTGAGTCTTTAAATCGTGTGCAGTCATCCAACCTTACTGGTAGTATTGCATGGGCACCAGATGATGTATATGCTCAAGTGTTTGGTAATGAGCGCAATGGTCGTGTTCGAGGTGTGGGATTTGGCCCAACCCCAAGTATGCATCCTGCTAAGAACACTCCTACAATTGCTTAGGTAAGAAGCCAAGAAAGGGATCCTGAAGTGACTCAGTTGAAGAATCAAGTGGTTTTTTTTACTGAAAAAGTGATTCATTATGAAAACTTGGAGGAGCGAGTGACCCAATTGATACAACTAGTGCAAAATCAGCAAAATCATTCTTCAGAAGCTAGTCAGGTACTAAATTTTAATGTTTTAAGAATGTATTTGGTGTTTAAATATTTTAAGTATAGCAACTACTATTTTGTTACTTGAAATGATTTCATTATGAACTTATTAGATACTCTTAATTTGTATTCGGGGTGGTTTTAGTTTAGATCATCAATCTCCAACTCCTTATAGATCGCAGGCTTCATCCCATCAAGAAACAAGCATATAGCGGTATATGTAGTGTTTTAAGGACTCCATGGGCTATTACATAATTGTTTTGAGCAACCACAATTATTTTGGAGCTATTGTACTTTGTTTATAATATTGTCATAGTTTAGGTGGTTTTCTTTTTCTTTTTTCTTTTTTTTTCTCTTTTTTTTTTTTTTTTTTTTTTTGGTAATAACCACATTTATTTTGGAAGTATTGTACTTTGTTTAATATTGTCATAGTTTAGGTGGTTTTTTTTTTTTTTTTTTTTTGTAGGTAGACAAGTGTTTTGTTCAATTCAAGATGATACATGTATTGGTATTAAACATATATATATTGAATCTATGGTTAATGTGTTAGTGTGTTAGTTTGGACATTTGTTATTGTGGAATATTGATGATATGTATATTTGACCTATTACAAGCTTATGTTAGTTATTGTTGAATTTTAAGCAGGTTTATATAGCATTTTTTATATTTTAAAAAAAATGAGCAAGTTTTTGTGACATTTTAAAAACATCGCTAAAAAGCAGGAGGAAATCCTTGTTAGCAACGCCTTTAAAATGCCGCAAATAATCAATCCTATAGCAATATTTTTCTAAACGTCACTAAAAAGCAAGAGGACAAATGTTTTTGCGACATTTTTGAAACGTCGCTAAATGTATTTTCCTACATTATTTATGAAAATGTTATATTATTTAGTGATGTTTTGGAAAACGTCACTAAAAGTTTTTGAACACCACTAAAGAGTCACATATGGTGACTTTTTCAAAATGTCGCAATAGACGTATAGTGACCGCTCTATAAAACACCGCAAAAAATAGTTGCTATAAACCATTTGTCTCTATAGCGGCATTTTTTAGGTTTTTAGTGATGTTTTACAAACTTCACCTAAACCCAAATTTCTTGTCGTGTCTGAAAAAGGAACAATTTCCCTAATTAAGTAAGCTATAGGCATAAAAGATTTTCTATTCACTAGGTTCACACATCTATAGCCAACATAATAGTCTTCAAGGATTTGTTGAGAACAAAATACAACGAAAACAGCAATCCTGATCCACTCATTGCACAAAAGAGAATAAGGTTCTTGAATAATAACTTCAGCCCCAATACTTTGATGCCTAAACCACTTTGGAATTTCACTTCCAGGAAAAACTATTGCATAGACACATGCAAGTTAATCCATATGAACTGTGTATGAGATGTATTAGAAGAAAAACTAGCTGCTAATCTCTGTCTCTACTAAGCAAGGCCTTTTTTTTCTTTAAGAACCCCTGGCATTAATCAACATTCATATACACATATTGTATTTCTCTACTAATACCTGCACAAAGGCCCATGTACAATTTTGTAACACAATTAATGCATTCAGTTTTTACAATAATACATCTATAGTATTAAATCCAAACCTTCTTTTGGGTCTCTCTCACTTCTTACACATTGCTTTTCCCTTTTATATATGAATGTCCAACAAACATCTTTCATCTCTTCTTCTCTTATGCATTCTTTGTGCCTCTTCTGCCTATATAAGAAGTTAAGAACAAATGTATTCAAGTCCAAGACAAATTTTGTTTATTAAGAACATTTAATGACATAGATTCCGACCAACATTCAGGCTATTAAGTATTAACATCTTTCCAATGCACAACACAAAATTTAAAACTTCTGAAAGTGTGAGGTTTAATTTAAAACACCCTTAAATTATAGAGTTTAAAATGTAATGTAACCACAATTTTATTCTTTAGACTTTAGTGTTTGTGTGCTTCATACATTGTTTGTCCACTCCCTAACAGCTTAAGCTTGATACAATAAATATGAATGTGTACATGAAGCAATCCAAGATAACAAAGTAAGAAGGAATACCCAAATATGCTATACAAGCAGATAATAGTAAACAAGAGCTACTTGTAGAGGTACAATGAAGGAAGATACAACCACTAACTCTCATTGTTTCTCACATCATTTAAAATCATTAGATGTTATCATTCGATCATAGGTTTTAAATTTCTACATATGTGAATTTTCTACAAAGCCTATCGAGGATACTGTGAGAATGACTCAGGAAAACTTTTTTCATCATGCAACTAAGTGGAAAAGGATTCTGTACACTTCAAATGGATCAATTTCATAGATATTAAATATTACAAATCAAAAGGTATATCTAATATTATTTTAAATTTTCAATGATGTGGCTCTATATACATTATTAGATATGAGAAATCATATCATCTTCTTAACTTGAATTAATGTATGAGGAAAAACTTGAATAAATCAAAAATTATTTTTTATGAATATATTCTCTAGAATATTTACACCACTATACTCCTAATAAACAGGAATAATAATTAACCACTAAAGAACTAAATCCCTATAGTAAAAAAATAGGAAGTGTAATTAGTTAATAAGCAAGGTGTATAACTTTTATTTTAAATATATTTTTTTTTTAAAGTAAGTTTATTTTGGGAAAAATCTAGCTAAAAGCTAAATTATTTACCAAAAATATTTGAGACCAAAAGAGAAAAGTAAAAAAGCAAATCTTTTTTCAACATTTCCCAAACGCACTATAGCTCCAAAGTTAGTTTGTGAAGTGAAAAAATTGTGGTTCCACTTGATGCAAAAGATATGGCTCTAATAACTTAGAACTTAGGACAAAGTATTATAAAGAAGTATCCAGGAACCCCACTAAGTGAACATTGATGAAATCATGATAAGAGTGGTCTAATGGAAAGTAGGGGTGGCAATTTAATATCTATATCCATTAACCTACTCATTATCCACTTAATTTAGGTAAGTCTTAACGCAACTCATCTAAATATTTGGGTTAAATAGATAAAGACCCATTGGATATTGTAGTGAACTCTTCATTCAATTGAAAATCATTTGGCAAAAATAAAAATAAAAAAAATTATGTATTGTGGTTTGGTAAAACGGCTCTTCTATGGAGAGAATTTGGGATAAATTTTCCACTTTTCCACTTTATTCCAAATGACTTGCAGAATTCGTCAAATGTCGATTTTACTCTTGTCAATTTTTACCAAACTTAGTCAAAGTACAAAACTGGTCACACTTGACATGAACTTGGTCACAAATCAAATTGAGTTTCAACGACATTAATTATTTTCTAAAGATGTGCATTAATTTTTCTAATGGATTTTCTAAAGATTGCACTTGCATTATTTTTTTTTTTATTCCCAGATTAGTGGAGAAAGTTTTTACTCAAAAAAAAAAAAAATAAAGTTTTTACTTTCTAACAAATAGGGAAGTGGATTCAAAACCAGATTTTCAATATGAGAAAAGCTAAATGATATCGTTGAACTACAAAGAGTACATCTTAACAATTGGAGAAGGCTTTTGATGGTTAAGTTTCCTTGAACAAAATGCTTTAGGTGTGGTACTAAACTCTTCACTAGGGATGTGTATGAGTTGAGTTATGTTAGGCAGTTCTCTTTTTTATTTTTTATTTATTTTTGAGGGAGAGGGGGTATTAATTCAACTTGACTTTAAATCTCTAACCCAACCCAACCTATGACAACTCTAAAAATCAAATCTACCCAACACAACCCACATTGGATGGGTTTGGTTAGGCAGTTGGGGTTGTGGTCATTTCTTAGGCTTATTTTTAATAAAAAAAAATGTATTGGATATTCATTAAATTTTTTAAGCTTATTATTTAATAAATAATTACAATTTATAGAATTAAGTCTAACACTCCAACTTCATTAAAACTAAGTCTTGGGGGTTCAAATGATAGTTCAGTAATAATGACATCTTTTGTGGTTCCCCATATCTACAGTTGAAATCTCATCTCGACCACCCCCCCCCCCGGCCCCCTCCCCCACAATATTATATAAAACACTAATTCTTAAAATATCCACACAAAAGATAAATTAACAAATTAAACTAAGTTTCAAAATCCAATTTTTTTTTTTTTTCAAATTATTAATAGTGTGGGTTGGGCTATTTAAGTGTGTGTTTGGCAAAAATTAAAAAAACCAGTTCATCTTATTATTCAACTTATTTTTGATACTATTCATGAGCTCCACTCAAGGGCGGCTCTACTCTATATTCAGGGGTTCAAATGAACCCCCTAGCTTCAAATACACACACACACACACACACACACATATATATATATATATATAATATTATTTTTTGTTAGTTTAATATTTTAATTTATTTTTAAAAATATTTTTGCACTCCCTAACTTAAATTTTGCACAATCTTATTACAAGTATTTCCAACTCTAAGAGTAAAGTGCAAGTGTTTTGAATTGTAAGTATTACTATTTTTTATAAATTTATATTATGTATGTGAGTGTGTCTAATATTAATTGTGCATTACTTTTTGTTATAATGCTATTTGTGTGTGGACATTTATGTGTACAATATAAATATAAAATAAATTTATATAATTTAATAATTAGGAAATAGAGATGATTTGTTACTTGTGTGTGTATTGTTATCATATTATAATAACTTTTTGTTATAAAGTTAGTAAAATTTAAGGAAAAAAAATTGTAAAATTAGTGATTGTCCAAGTATTTGATTAGTTAAGTAGACACATAGCGTATAAGTTTATGTATGAATGAGTGTAGTTGTGTGTGTCAATAATTATTACAAAGCTAATGAGTTTAGTTTAGTCATTTAGTTTAAATTTTTTTTATAAAAACAATAACAAATAGATAATAACAACTGCATAAAATAAAAATGTTAGAAAAACTTAACAAAATAAAATGGTCATAGGCTCATAGCTACCCATATTAGCAATAGAAACTCATAATGAACTATCTTATAACAATTTAAAATTTTAAAATTTGTAGAAGAAAATTGTAAAACTTCATGTATTAATTTTTTTTGTCAATAACTCAATATATTCAAGTTTTTTTTTTATTAAAATTTTTTAATGACCACCCTAAATAGAATTCTTAGAGCCGCCACTGGCTCCACTGCACTTTTTGATATTATTCATGGATCCCATTATACTATTTCAGCTAACTTTTATCTTTATCTACAATACTTTCAGCAAAAAAATTTCAATTTTAGCAAAATAAGCGAATTCTAAATAGGCCCTAAGTTGAAAGTTAAGACAATCTGAACTCAGCCTAACCTGAACTTTAAAAAAATTGAAGGCTTGGCCCAATTCACAATCCATGAAAACCAACCTAAGATATTGGGTTAAGTTATCTAGTCGTGTTTATCGAGTTGGTAAGTTGAATGCACACATGTTCACCCAAATTTTGAGTCTTGAATTTCTAAAAGTTGGAAATACATCTGTTTTGTATATTGGACGCACAAGATATCGGTACAGACAAATGGAATTTGATATAAAGTGTATTAGTTTGACTTAGAAAGTAGAAGAAATCTTAAGTAGAATCAATATATACAAAATTATTTGAAAATTATTCTTCCATATTTAAAGAGTTCACTTAGTCTGTCAGTTATTAAAAGCCACAATAGATGAATGTATTTTTTCTTTTCTTTTCTTTTCTTTTCCATTTTTTTTTTTTTTTTTTTTTTTTTTTTTTGAGAGGAGCAAAGTCAATAATTTCATCCTCTAGAATTTTAGGATAACATTACGAGTACCAACATTGAAACAAAAATTACTAATTTTATTTTAGTTTCCATTTAATATGATGATAACATGGCAAAAATTGATCCATTAATTTAACAATGAATTGTTAAGATTTAGACATTCCATAATAGATTTATCCTAATAATTTTATATTATAGGATTTTAATACTGTAATATATCTCTACCTTGAAAACCCTAAGTTTATGTGAAAGAAAGCTCCTCAAGGATCTCACAAGAGATTCACATAAACCGCAAATATGAGCAACAAAGACTTAGAGAGGTTTAGGTACAAAACCCTAATAAAATAAAAGGAGACACAAGAGGCACTCTAATCTCTCTCTCTAAAAGTCTTAAAAACGTTTTAGGGTTTTCCTTATATATAGAAGTGTTTTACTTGAACCCCAAGACGTTTAAATAGAGTTTGGACTGAACTGGAACTCTGCAGAAAAATAAATCTGTACGTGGTTCGATCGATCGAGTCTAATTTTCGATCGATCGAGACTTACAGATTTAGTCCAATAAATTCTGCAATCACTCGATTCTAATTTTACAAATAAACATACTTTGAGCAAGCCTAAACCGAGACTAAATGTTTTGATCATGGTTTGCCAACAAAATACAAATTGAAATTCTAATACATTAATTTTTAATTTCTTAGAACCCAACAAAAATCATTTGGCAAAAATAAAAATAAAAAAGTTATGTATTGTGGTTTGGTAAAACGGCTCTTCTATGGAGAGAATTTGGGACAAATTTTCCACTTTTCCACTTTATTCCAAATGACTTGCAGTATACGTCAAATGTCGATTTTACTCTTGTCAATTTTTACCAAACTTAGTCAAAGTACAAAACTGGTCACACTTGACATGAACTTGGTCACAAATCAAATTGAGTTTCAACGACATTAATTATTTTCTAAAGATGTGCATTAATTTTTCTAATGGATTTTCTAAAGATTGCACTTGCATTATTATTTTTTTTTTTTTTCCCAAATTAGTGTAGAAAGTTTTTACTCAAAAAAAATAAATAAATAAAGTTTTTACTTTCTAACAAATAGGGAAGTGGATTCAAAACCAGATTTTCATTCTAAGAAGAGCTAAATGATATCATTGAACTACAAGAGTACGTCTTAACAATTGGAGAAGGCTTTTGATGGTTAAGTTTCCTTGAACAAAATGCTTTAGGTGTGGTACTAAACTCTTCACTAGGGATGTGTATGAGTTGAGTTATGTTAGGCAGTTCTCTTTTTTATTTTTTATTTATTTTTGAGGGAGAGGGGGTATTAATTCAACCTGACTTTAAATCTCTAACCCAATCCAACCTATGACAACTCTAAAAATCAAATCTACCCAACACAACCCACAGTGGATGGGTTAGGTAGGCAGTTGGGGTTGTGGTCATTTCTTAGGCTTATTTTTAATAAAAAAAATGTATTTGATATTCATTAAAAATTTTAAGCTTATTATTTAATAAATAATTACAATTTATAGAATTAAGTCTAACACTCCAACTTCATTAAAACTAAGTCTTGGGGGTTCAAATGATAGTTCGGTAATAATGACATCTTTTGTGGTTCCCCATATCTACGGTTGAAATCTCATCTCGACCCACCCCCTCCCCACCCCCCCCCCCACAATATATATATATATATATATATAAAACACTAATTCTTAAAATATCCACACAAAAAATAAATTAACAAATTAAACTAAGTTTCAAAATCCAAATTTTCTTTTTTTTTTCAAATTATTAATAGTGTGGGTTGGGCTATTTAAGTGTATGTTTGGCAAAAATTAAAAAAACCAGTTTATCTTATTATTCAGCTTACTTTTGATACTATTCATGGGCCTCGTTGTACTTTTTGGTACTATTCATGGATCTCATTGTACTATTTCAGCTAACTTTTATCTTTATCTACAATACTTTCAGCAAAAAATTTTCAATTTCAGCAAAATAAGCGAATTCCAAATAGGCCCTAAGTTGAAAGTTTAGAAAATCCGAACTCAGGCTAACTTGAACTTTAAAAAAATTGAAAGCTTGGCCCAATTCACAATCCATGAAAACCAACCTAAGATATTGGGTTAAGTTATCTAGTCGTGTTTATCGAGTTGGTAAGTTGAATGCACACGTGTTCACCCAAATTTTGGGTCCTGAATTTCTAAAAGTTGGAAATACATCTGTTTTGTATATTGGACGCACAAGATATCGGTACAGACAAATGGAATTTGATATAAAGTGTATTAGTTTGACTTAGGAAGTAGAAGAAATCTTAAGTAGAATCAATATATACAAAATTATTTGAAAATTATTCTTCCATATTTAAAGAGTTCACTTAGTCTGTCAGTTATTAAAAGCCACAATAGATGAATGAATTTTTTTCTTTTCTTTTCTTTTTTTCTTTTTTTTCTTTTTTTTTTTTTTTTTTTTTGAGAGGAGCAAAGACAATAATTTCATCCTCTAGAATTTTAGGATAACACTACGAGTACTAAAAATTCTAACCATTTATGGTTAGGTGAATGGCTTAGATTTTGTCATATTATCAACATTGAAACAAAAATTACTAATTTTATTTTAGTTTCCATTTAATATGATGATAACATGGCAAAAATTGATCCATTAATTTAACAATGAATTGTTAAGATTTAGACATTCCATAATAGATTTATCCTAATAATTTTATATTATAGGATTTTAATACTGTACTATATCACACCAGGGAATGTACAATATACTATCAATTGTAGCAATACATACACAATACAGTAAAACAACACCATTGCCCAGGAAATTCAATGATGTTTGTTTTTTTAGTATTCTATATATCAAATTATCAAATAGGTAAGAAAATTAATTTTATTCTGAAATCAGATTCAGATGAATGTGTTTCAAACTCAACTGAGACAATAATGTTTCTTTTTACCTTGCAAGCCTACGAAGTTATCATAGGACCTGTAGCTGTCAGTTAAGTCAACTTTAAAGCCCAAAGCTCCACTCCAAAGTGTCATGCCGACTAGAAACTAGGAGAAACATGCCCACAAATCAGAACTATACTCTGTAGAAAACACCACATGCATCACGATGAAAACGATAGTCATATAGAAGAATAGCCACAAGAATTTTAATAGAGTAGTTGGAGAGTTGCCTGGAGAGTGTCGGGCTGTTTATTCATTACCTTTCTTTCTCTTTTTATTTTTTAGCTTTTTTTTTTTTTTTTTTTTCCTTCTTCTTCTTTTTTTTAGTAAACACACAAGATTAAATCACAACATTTATGGTATTGTTATAATATTCGACGTTCATAAATAAATTAGTAAGTAATTCGTGCATAGCATGAAAAGATTAAGAAAAATATGATACATTTTGCAAGTAAACTAATATTAAATCATTGATCATGCTGACATTCTAATTTGTGACTCGTTTTCGGCACTAGCCTACGGATTCTTCCCACTAGCAAAATTTTAAGAGTAAGATTAATATATTCAATATTTTAAGGATTTAAAATTAAGCACATAATTGAAACAAATGCATCTTAATGTATTAAAAAAAATTACATATTTATTTTGGTTGATAATTTATTTATACTATAAAGATGCTTATTTAGATTTTTTTTATTTTTTATTTTTTATTTACTTCGGCCCCTAGCATCAAATCTTGGATCCAACCCTAAGCAGAATATTAAGAGTTTGATGTGAACAAGGCAACCGAGTCCCCTCTCTCTCTCTCCATTAATGCCTTTCTCTTACTTATGTGTCATCCCCATTTTCGCCCCTATATATGTTAGTTTGGGGGCACTAATGTCAATGATGGCAGGTGACATTATCCTTGGTTCAATGATTTGTAACTGAATTTACTCTCACTTTGTTACCCAAAAAAACAAGCATTTAATGCCCAACGACCTTGTTTCTTTCAAGACAAGATGCCTTGCTTTCGTTACTATAAGATCCAGCACTAGCATTGGTGTTCTAAATGCTTAGTACTCCAAACACCAATAACATCACTCTATCATATGTTTCAGATGTCAAAAAATTTTAGTATTTTTTATCGTACGCTTTTAATAGTAGAAGCGTATAACCACAAATGCTAAAACTAAAAATTAATTTTCACTCTCTCTGCTGTCTCTCTTTCTTTTTGTCTCTCAAACTCAATATCTATCATCTCTCCTCTCTCACATCAAACTCAATATCTCTTATCTCTTGCCGGTGGAGATCGGTTTGGATTTGCTAGATTTGGTGTTATTGTTGATGGGTTTTGAATATAAAAAAATAAAAAATAAAGAATGGCACATGAAAATAAAATAATTGATGTGGAGTGTATTGTTCAATATTATATTAAAGTAAAAAAAAAAAAAAAATTGTGTTAAAATATGATTGGGATACAAACCCGTTCGATGCTAGTTCTCTAAAAAGGAAGGCCAACCAATTACTGGCAAGCCTAACCCCTTCCCTATTACTAAAACAAAATCACTTTGCCAAAACTTTGTTTCCAAACATGTGAAAGAGGCATGGCCAAGCCAATCCTAGAAGATGGTGCACACCCTTTACCCTTTGCAAAAACAAAATATTGACTTCTCAATATGGGCCAAAAACTGATTAGTGTTTTGGTCATATGTTAAAACCCAAAAAATAAAAAAAAAAACGGGGGTATGCCAGAAATTGTTTTTAAGCTTGACTCTCCTCCTTAAAACCGGGTTCAAAAGCTAGCATATCCTATCATGAAACGTGGCTAGACAAAACAAAAGGATCCCACGGTTTAAAGTTCAAAACACATCAGGTTTAATGTACTGCTAGGCTACCAGTAAAACTTGATTTATCAGCTTTTGGCAACTCACAAAAGTTTTGGCTTTGAATAATCTCAAAAAAATATCAATCAGAAAATGAAACAATATACTAAAAGATGCAATGCAGATTATGATGTCAACTCGAAGAACGAATAACTAAAGTTATATCAATGATTTGATTACAAATTTACCATAGGTCCATATGAATCTTTTATCAAAATTTTAAAGGGAACCCATGCATATAAAATACATAGACATTCTTTGAAAAAGTAATTCATCATCATATTGGGATTCTTAACTTCAAATAAATGTTGGACAAAGATTGGATCCAATGTTCTTGTGTACGAGATCCGTTGAAATGTAGACGTATGACAAATGTTTGACACATATCCACATCCTAAGGGGTCCAACGCACAATAGCACTAGGCCCAAACCAATTTCCCAAATGTAGCACTAAGTCAACCTTTAGAGTTCATTCAGCAAGTCATTTCTTATATAATTGACACTTAAGTAAAAGCAAACAACACATTTAACAAAAGGACAATTTAATGGATGCTCTAAGGGAATTTATTAATGAACTATTTTGAAAAATTTTTTATGGGAAAAGGAAATGTGGGTGTGAAAGCCCAACACTACGTATTGGGCCTGGGGCTCAATTTGAGTATCACTGTTTGTCCGAAGAGGTAAATGGGATTAGGGCTGAGTCCGTATGGGGGAAATGCACTTGAAAATAAATGATGGGATACGTCCGAAGACGATCTTGTTGGTCCGAAGAGGTCCCTCTCATCGGATCACTAAGGAACTTGATCAAGCAAATATACTGAAGGCCTGAGCGACCTTCCCAACTAACTCCACGATAAGAGCAAACTCTGGGCATGCCTAGGGATGAGGAGAGCATAAAAATATCTAAAAGGAAAAGCTGCTACCACCCCATTTAATGCACTGCAGTAACTTTCCTAGCCACATTTATGTGGAGAAGACACCTGAACAGTGAAACCTCAGCTACTACCATTCACGGCAGACTAAAGCAGACGTCTGATGTGACATGTACTCAAGTGAATGCTTGGATGAAGAACAAGTGTACGGTGAAGATGAGGAAGAAGGAGGATATATAAATGGAATAGGTCTCTGAAAGAAGAAAAAAAAGAAATGGTATTCATTTTTTCATAAATATTAAGCCTCTTCGGATTTGAATGTGATCCACTCTACAATTGTCCTAACATCGTTTTATCCTTATTTGCATAAATGAATCGTTGCTAAATCCATAACTAGCCTAGCTTTTTCACCCACTCTCTACAAATTTATTGTTCTATGTTCATTTGGCTCACAATCTGTAAAGTTTGGGCTTGGCCTACCAAATTTGGACCCTACAGGAAAAAAATAAAAAATAAGAACAATTGATTTTTTTATAATCTTTTCTATTTCCAATAAAAGTAATATCAAACTTTTCATAAAATGGTTTATTAACAAATGAACTAAGGGCTCCTGTTAACCGGACCCATTAACAAATTATACAATAAGGGTATATAATGAAAATGGGATAACCCCAAGTAGATCGAATATTAAATTGAATTACATGTGCATGTGTTTAACTGCATAGTATATTTAGATCAATTTTGGTTATATAAAAAATTAGGAAAATTCTTAATTATAGTTTGATTAGTCATTTTGGGTGTGACAAAGATGTAACTAACCCTTAATTAGGTTATAATAAATAGTATTAGAACCAATCTAATAATTATACGTTGCTAGGACATGTGTTAAATTTAATTACACAGAATATGTTCTAGGTCAATTAGGATTGGAATTAATTTTGAAAATTTAAATACAATTATAATAATCCGCTATGATATTGCTAAGACGAGTCGAGATGTAGTTTATAAATAGATTTTTTTTTTTTTTTTTTTTTTTTTTTTTGGCAGCAATAGCATTCTATCCCTTTGGTATATATTATAAACTTATAAAGAACCCAAAAATAAACCAAATGAAGAACTAATTCTTATAAACAATCCCTATCAAAAAAAAAAAAAAATCGGATAAACAATCTAATTTTTTCCTTGCCACAATCATTGTTACCAAATTATTAGTACTAATTTTCCTCACTTTTGCCTCCATGTATTATAATTTACCATCAATAGATAATTCATACCTAGACTTTGTATATCAAACTTTTGTTGGGGACAACCCTAACTAAGCTCAATTGGTAAAATCTTTGATGGTTGTATAAGAGATTTGAAATTCAATCCCCATCTACACCAAAAACTGATTGGTGTCTTGGTTTGATGATAAAGAGTTATCATCAAGAGCGGACGCCATAAGTTAAAAATCTCTCCAAAAAAAAAAAAACTTTTGTTGGGGACTAGTCGGAAATGACAACTTTCACAGTAGATAATTCATATTTATTTTAATTCATTTCCAATTTCATTATAAAAATGTGTTAAATGCTGAAGGAAATTGTTACACACTCTTAGGATTTGTTTACCAGTTGTTTTATATTGCCAAACTTCTATTTTTTTTTTTTTTTTCATGATTGTGCTTGCTCCTAGAGTATATGCCACACTAGTCCCATAGCGTAAAATCCATGTGTCATTACATTTTTTTTTTTTTTTTAGAATACTAAGGGTATATTTAGTATGCTGTAATATCTCCTATAATGGAATAGTTATTTATGTGTAATAGCAATTCAGTTATTTGGATGCATGTTTATTACATGGATTAGTTATTATAATGGAATAAATATTCTTTAAATTGAAAAAATAATTATTCCTCTTTAAAATGGATGTAATAGCTATTCCTTAGTGCATACAATAGGTTTTAAAATTAATATATTTCCAAAAATATAAAGTTTTCTAAGTTTCCTTATACATCATCATTTACAAGCTCTTCATATGTAACAACCAAACTTATAAATAGTATTACACGCACACAGAGAGAGGGGGAGAAGATTTTTTAAAGAAACTTACAGTAGTATATATCCAAAAGGAGCCTAACTCTTCGATACACAATACATGCTTTAAACCTCTTTAACTCACACTCATTTTTCAATGTGAGATTAACTCACAGTTTTTTCTTTTTGAGAATACTAAGTATTTTTAACAAACACACACATAGGGAGTGAGAGAGAAGTTTTTTAAAGAAACTTACAGTGGTGTATATCCATGTGTCATTACATGCATGATAAATGTGATATGATATATTAAAAAAATTCATGTAAAAAAATTATATATATATATATATATATTTAAAAATGTACTAAATTACACATTTGACCCTTAAAATTTGGGTTTGTTTTTTATTTTGGTCCCTTTCTATTGAGATTTTTGTTTCTACGCCAAATTTGATTTCATTTTCACAAAAAGTCATTCAATCCATCTTTTGTTATTGCTTCGACAGTAAGTGCAAACAAAACGACTATGTATTTTTTTCTCCTTCTTTTAACAACCATATTAGTTATAAACATGAACAAAATGATCAATAGAAAAAAGAATTTTAAATATAAAAGGTCACAATGATAATGATTCTAAAATTTAAGAGTAAAAGATATAATTAAAAAAAATATATATATATATATATATATATTTATGTGCGCGCGCACGTATGTTGAGCTGGAGAAAGAGGGCTGAAGCTGGGGTAAAAGTCCAACAACTGTCCCCAATCCTCATGAGAGCACAGGTTGGTCACATGGAGACTGCATTGGAATGGTGGGATCCATCTGTTAGAGTTTGCAACGTGACCCTACTAACAAAAGCAAGCAAACTTGATTGTCCACCAAAAAAAAAAAAAAAAAAAAAAAAGCAAACCTCTTATAATTTTTTTTACCTTTATTCCAGTTAACTCAAAGAATAAAATTTTTTATAGTTAAATAAAAAATTTGGGTACAACTTTCTGCTATACTAAAAATTAATTGATATTTTTGTTTAATAATAAAAAGCTAAAATTATAGAAACAAACGCCATAAAGTATAACTTTATTAAAAAAAAAAAAATTCTTTTCCCCTATTTTTCCCAAAGACCTAGAACCTTCCTTCTTTAGTTCTTACTTTTCATCTCAACGGAAAAGTTAAATCTACAATTTTTTTTTAAAATTACAAATTAATGTGACAAAAATGTGATTAATGTCATTAAAAAATAAGCTAAGTGTCAATCCATCATAGGTCAAAATAAAATAAAATTACACCAAACCTATCACAATTCAAATGAGATAAATAAGAATGTTATGAGATTTTTTTGTATACATGAACTTTATAAACAACATAATAAGCAGATGTTTTAATTAATCTTTTGTAATCAAACCTTTAAAAAATAGTCACATTAATTTATAAAGATTATGTAGTAAAATTTGTATTATTGCGTGTTAGCCTAGACTGGTCGTTGTGGCTCAATTAACATCTTATGATGTTTTAAACGAATATATTTAGGATTTAAAGAAATTAGCTTGGGTCCAAGTGCTCCTGTGCATTGGATGTTTATTTTTATTTTACGAATAAACCATCCCTATTTCGAAAAGGAAAATTCTTAGGCCAAAATGGCCAAATTCTACTATTTTTTAAAATATTTTGCAATCTACCATTGTTTTTGAAAAATGTAGAGATTTACCATTAATTGAGAACTCGAGTTTTCCATGATACTCAAATTCCATAAAAAAATATCACAACAAATTTGAATGCTACTTTTTCAAAAAATTCGAGTTTCTAAAACTCAAGTTACACGACAAACTCAAGTTTCACAAACTCGAATTACACACCAAACTCGAGTTTCACAAACTGGAGTTTCAAAAGGGTGGTAGATTGATAAATATTTTGCAAACAGTGATAAATCTATACATATTTTTCCAGACAGTGATACATGACCATTTTGGCCAAATTCTTAAGTACTTTTGGAGTATAGAAAAATAATGCTCCATCTTCTCACATTCATAGTGAATCTTACTATGAATTTAATGAGTGGACTAGATCATAAATGTGAGAAGAAAGAGCACTATTCTTCATGCTCGCCCCTCCTAGAATACGTAAAAATTACTCTTCCGAAAATACCCTCCCACCCCACCCACATGACATGAGCTGTCTATTTCCACATGTCAATCTGTTTTACGGTGAAGAACCCCCCCTTTTTTTTTTCCTTTCTACACATCATCCACTGATATAACGCCACGAGGAAGCTACAAGACAACCTTCCAATCGTCAAAACTCGCAGTGTTTGACACGTGTCGAGGTCCCGATGCCCCCAGAACTCTCTCTTTCTCTCTCTCTCTCTCTCTCTCCGAAGTAGACTAAAGTAGTACCATATTTCAAACTCTCTGTGTCCCTCCCTTTTGAGCTCTCATTTTTCTCTCTCTACAACTCTCTCTGTCTTTCTCTCTCTGGTTTTGACACAAAAGATCTGGGTGAGAAGATTCAGCTGGAGTTTGATGGGTAACTGAATTTTATGTTTTTGTTTTGTTTTTTTGTTTTCTGGGTTTGGTTTGTTAGGTTCTGTTAAGGCCTCTGTTTGGTTGCTGAGAAAAAAAGTAAAGGGAAAAGATAGTGTGTGTGTGTGTGTGTGTCAAAAAGTTGAAAATTTTGAACTTTTTGTGTTTATATTATGTGGGCTTGGTTTGTTTTAAAGTGATGGGAAGAGAAATGGTGAAATTTTTTAAGATTTGATAGTTTCTCTGTGTTTCTTTTCTTTTCTTTTTTTCCCTGTGTTTTCTGAGTAACCAAACAGAGCTTTAGGGTTTATAAATTCATGACAAGAAATGATTCAGTTGTTACTGTTTTATGTTGTGGTTATAATATTGTTTGATTCTGTACATCTTTTGGTGCTATTTAGTTTTAGTACTATTTTACCTTTACTAATTAGAATCATGAAAGCATGTACTAATATATAAAAATTGAGTTTTTCATATTGGGTTTTCAGAATTGATATCGATTTTACATTTAGATTTTTCCCTAGAGGCCCCTTTTTGATGTTAATTTTGCATGATGTTGGGATTTGATTCTATAAAGTATTTTTTTTTTAATTTTTTTTTTAAATCTACTTTTTATTTTTCATTGAACCCTGGTTATAGTATATCTGTATATGTTTGTGATTAAGCCCATGCATGTGTAAGAAAGGGTTGAATTCTCTGATTCTGGTGGAGCCTATACTCTGTTTGGATCGGTGGGGCACATTGTGTTGTGTAGTCTAGGGGTTTAGTTAGGTCACATGCTGATGAATAATATAAAGTAAGAATGACAAAGCTGTGAAGGTTGAGTGACCATAGCTAGACTTGGAAAGGAGAAAACCCTTGCGGTGAAAATAGGCAACCCTTGTAGGGAAACTTTCATTCTGTTGAAACTAGAAATAATTTTCATGAAATGAAATAGGAAAAATGATCAAAGAAGTAGCTATTTTCACTTTCTTTGAGGAAATGAATCTTGATTTTTTTTTTTTTTTTTCTATATGCCTATGGTACATGTTTGGTTTTGCTCTTAGAAGATGTTTCCATTTCTGGTGGCATGAAGAATGAAAAAGAGCTGAAAATACTTGTTTGCGATGTGTAGCAAGAGTTAAAAAAATTTCTGCCAGGAAAATAGAGAAAAATGTTTTTTGTTTATTACTTTCTACTGTTTGAAAGAGAAATTGGAAAATGTATATTTCCAATAATTCCTTTCATATTTTAGAAGCATGTTTCAGTTTCAACTTTCAAGGGGTTGCCCCTATAATGGTACTGAATGTGCTCTGAAAGTGTCATAGTTTAACTATTTAACTTCTGTAGTGGAGAAAATGTCTTGAATTTGCCTTTGTTGTTTTAATTTCATCAGCTTAATTTCCTGCCAATGAAATGGACCCAAATTTTAGTATATTATTCCTGCTTTTCTCACAAGGAATGAAACTGAGGCACTTCGTAGTGCTTGCATTCTCTCCCTTACATACATTTAGCACAAATCCTTAATGCACACTGCAATTGAGTTGTGTGGCCCGTAGGTTTTACTGGCTACAGGTGAGTTCAATGGGCTATTCTTTAAAGAGGTTCCCTACATTATCTGAAAAAAGAAACTATAAATATGATTTATTAAGTTGATTTAAATTGACATACCCGGATAGTTGATGTACATGGATATATGGATATGAAGAATGTATTTGATATTTGAACTTGCCTACTAGGAATAGAAATTGTGCTCAATGTATGGGTAGACCAGGTTCTAGTATCCCATACAGTATTTGAACTGACTCAAAAAATCTCCATTATTTTGGTGCTTTTGAAGTTTGAAAGATTGTGATGTAGGTGGGGATGTAAGATGGGGTTGCCCGTTTGTTTGAGTTGTGGATATGGTAGTAAGTGGAGATAGGGCATTGGCTCTGTCTTGTTATCCAAAAGTTTCTCCTCCATTGTGAGAATTCATAGAGAGAATTAAGTTTGTTTATGTATAAAGTATGTCATTTGATGCTTTAATTAAGTAGAAAAGATTTGCTTTTATTTTGGGTTAAGTATTATGTATCAAGTATGTCACCACCACTCCTTGGCAAACTTATTTTATTTTGGGGCAAGTATTTTTTATGTAGCTGAAAAATCTTGAATGAACAACTTCTATGCCAGAAAGGTTGCCTCTCTATGACAATTGGTTTGATTTTTTCTTTCTCAGGGATTTTTAGAATTCATTTTTGACTGACAATAGGGTGGCAATTAATGCTCTTCTGTATAATAAGGGGAAAAAATCACAATCACATGATGGGTTCCATCGTCAAGCTAGAACTAGGCCCCCCCCCACCCTTTCCCTGGGTGGCACCCATTGTCACTCTGACTTTCTTAGGGGCATCATTATAGATGATGAAAATTAATTGTCTTAGCTTTTGATCTAGATCCTGGCATAGTTGTCATGTTTGGTGACACTCAGAGAACATACCTTAGCCAAAGCTTCAGTCCAATTTTTCTTTGAAAATAGAAGAAAACAGTCATATTGGTAAGGTTGCTTTTTGTCTGTGGGTTGCATGACATGGAATCCCATGAGGATATACATGTAATCAAACGCTCATACCATATGCTAGGAAATTAATGAAAGTTTTGTGTTTCAAACTACTGTCCTCTTGGAGATAATTAGGAGATGATTATCTGAGCTTTCCTTGTGTGGATGCTGTGATGGTTAAGTTATAGAAATGGTTATCTTCCATCAAATAACCACACCAATGAGCTCTAGCTCAAATGTTACCTCTTCTACTTGTAATAGCAAGGTAAAGCTGAGGTTGTGGGTTCAAGACCCACTGGGTTCATAGCTTACCAAAGAAAAAATAATCACCAGACAACTACAGTTTTATCCTTAATCTGATGTAGAAGAATCTCATCAGATTTGTAACCATAGTTCCTTCTCAAAGGCAGAAGGATGCTGGAGTTTGAATTATGAAAAATGCTGTATTGTTGGTCATTAGATTTTCCTGTAAGATTAAATCAGAGTCCACAGGTCATTGGAACTTTGACTTCTGAATGAGAATTAAAATTTTTCTCATTAAAGCAGAATCTTAAATGGTCTATTTGTGCCCATGCAATGCAATTTTCTCTTCTCTCTGAACTCCATTGTATAATTAGTTCTCAATGACATGTATCTGATAATCTGAGCTTTTCTTGTGTGGTTTCTTTCAGCATTCTGATTAGGAGGTAATTACAAGAGGTGAAACATACTAAAGTAATTTGCCATGGATCAATCAGAACAGACACAAAAACAGCAGCAGCAACAACAGCAGCCTGTGGTGGGAGTTGCCACAGGTGCCAACCAAATGGCTTATGCTGCTCCTAACTATCAAACTGCTGCCATGGTGGCTTCTGGAACTCCTGCTGTAGCCGTCCATTCCCCAACCCAGCCCCCCAACACTTTCTCCAATTCTTCACACCAGCTTGCCTACCAGCAAGCCCAGCATTTCCACCACCAACAGCAGCAGCAGCAGCAACAGCAACTTCAGATGTTCTGGGCTAACCAAATGCAAGAAATTGAGCAAACCAATGACTTCAAGAATCACAGCCTCCCGCTTGCTCGTATTAAGAAAATAATGAAAGCTGATGAGGACGTCCGAATGATTTCAGCAGAGGCTCCAGTCATATTTGCAAAGGCATGTGAAATGTTCATCTTGGAACTGACTTTGCGCTCTTGGATCCATACAGAAGAGAACAAAAGGAGGACATTACAAAAGAATGATATTGCAGCTGCCATTTCGAGGACTGACGTCTTTGATTTCTTGGTTGATATTATTCCAAGAGATGAACTGAAAGAGGAGGGACTTGGGGTCACCAAGGCTACTATTCCAGTGGTAGGATCCCCTGCTGATATTCCATATTACTATGTCCCACCACAGCATCCTGTTGGACCTACGGGAATGATCATGGGAAAGCCAGTTGACCAAGCCGCAATGTATGTTGCACAACAGCCTCGACCACCTATGGCTTTCATGCCATGGCCACAGACGCAAACTCAACAGCAGCAACAATCCCAGCAGCAGCAAACAGACTCTTGAAGACCATGTTCAAGGTAATGTGACAGGGGTTTAGTGGCTTCCTTGTGATTGGTAGAGATAATTTCAGTAGTGTTTTTAAGTGAGTGGTGTAGCAGTAGTGTTAGTTAGTAGCTGTAATACTAAACTTAGTGAATGATGCCAAGCATGTGAAGTGATTGTATTATGTATGGGCTTGTATTTGCTCTAATTTAAAAAGTTTGTCTCAATCTGTGTTTGTGTTTGGCTCTTTTGGGTAGTAGGTGAAATGATGGTTGGTTTGCTTGAACAGAGGTTCAAGAAAGCTTATATATTGTTCAAGAATGACCAAAAGAGTTATACTCATGATACGACTAATGGCTGTTGAGTTTCAATATTCAACAGTTATTGATTTTAAAACCAATTTGCAATGCATCCCTGCTTTGATGTTAGTATTATTGATGTCTGTGATTTCATTCTGTAAATTATTATGGTGGATCTTATTTTGAAACCGTATACTGGCTGCCCTAACCACTAGGGGTTGGATTAAATTGAACTTTCAGGATGTTTCAGGCTGGTGAAACATTTTTTTTCACCCTGTGCAGATAAGGGTGGAATTGTTTTTATAATAGTTCCTTTTTCCCCCTTTTATCAATTTATTTAGTTTTTTTTTTTTTAATAAAGTGTATGGTAACCACTTGCTATGTCTATATGACAAGAATAATAAAGTATTATTTGAAAGTGTTTTATACAGAAAATGATGAACCCACAGCAAAACAAATTTGCAGCCAAGATAAGACTATCAGCTCCAGAAATTAAATAAGCAACTGCGCCCCCTAGACACCTACTCCAAAAAGGGCAGTTTTTGTTGCAAAACTTGTGTGCATTAACACATTACCAAAAACAATTGAAATCATGACTTTAAGTCATGTTTTTAGACTTGAAAATGTGATTTTATATTTGGCCATGTAAATGCATGTGTGCAATAGAATTTTTCCTTCCAACCGAAAAACAGCAGCAAAAAAAAAACGACGAGGGCCACATCATATTCCTAACCTGGTTAGCCTCCCATTGCAGCACCAAAGAAAGACATTGGTTTTAAAAACTGGACCGGCCGGTTCAATTGAAAATTGGGCACCAATTTGATCTGGTAAAAACCCCTAAAACCAGTCAAAAACTGAGAACTGTAACCAAAGTCGGTTCTTTGATCGTATCTATTTTTAAAACCATGCATTGGACACATTAGTGAACCATTTTACTAGAACTATTGTGACATACTGGTATTGTGACATACTGGTATAGCCTAGTAGTGAGCAGTGTTTCTTAACCATCACATACATTTTCAATTCCAAAAAAAAAAAAAAAATAGAAGCTGAACTCACAAAGGCACTGACAAGTGCAGTTTTTAACTCAACATCATCGCTCTTCAACAAGATTAATCTATAGTGAAAAACAGTTCTCATTAAGGTGAAATTATTTATATTGTGCCATCTTCACATAATGATTGCCTTTTATTATTCGAATAACTTATGATAGGACTGCCTTTATTATTCTTTACAAAGTGTCTGGTGCTTAGCAAATGGGCTTGGGGAACCGGGACTTGGTCAGAACGAGGTGCAAGAGGTCTGAAAGATCATGGCTTCCCTCACGGTAATGGATACTTGAAACATGGCCTCCCTATTTTATTTCAAGAAAAAATGGGGGAAGAAACAAGAAGTAGGCTTGCATGTAAAAGGGCTTACATATCATTGAAGTGGTAAATACAAAGGAACTCGGACCAACAGACCTTATTAAATTCTTGTCACTCTGTCTGATTTCAGTAGAAAATAAATCTTGGAATATCAACAGCAAAATCAAAGAGCAAAGACATCAAATTTTAATGAGTTCCTTGCACAAATATTTCTTTGAATTTATTAACTATAAGTGGTATTTCTCCTTATAGTTTGAAATTATTATAATACTATCGTGTGAAAATTGAAGCGTAGCTCCAAGGAGGCGTGGAAAAAGCCTAATTAAGGATTATCTAAAAAGCTCAAAAAACCAGAAAAATTAACTAAACCATAAACCTCATGACAATTGAATCCTTATCTTCACGAGTAACTAAACCCTAAACGCAAAAACAAGAACTAAGAAAAGAAAATATATATGAATCCCAGAAATCTCATAACAAAATAGTAGAACATTTAATAATAAGATTTTGATTAGAAAGATCATTAACAAGCACAAATTAAAACCTAATGAACTATCTCTCCATCACAATTAAATCCTTTTCCTCATGAGTAACTAAACCCTAAACTCAACAAACACACACACACACAAAAAAAAAGAACTAATTAGGAAATCTCTTATCAAAATGGTGGAAATCTATTAAGATTTTGATTAAAAGATCCTTAGCAAAGCACAAAGTAATGAAACTAACCTAAAATCATACCATAAAACACTCCATTAGACTTAAATCCTTATCCTCACAAGTAACTAATAAACCTAAAACCTAAAAACAAAGACAAAATCAAGAAAGAAAAAAAAACAAAACAAAACAAAACAAAACCCAGAAATCAATTTAACAAGGTTATGATTAAAAAGATCATGAATAACAAGTTTTAGTTAAAAACTACTAAACTAACATAAAATCATACCATAACAAAGACCAAAACACAATAATCAAGAAAAGACAAAAAAAAAAAAAAAAATCCAGAATCTCTTAACAAATTAGTAGAAGAACTCTAACAAGATTTTGATTAGAAAGATTATTAATCAATGAATCAAAACTCGTCTACACCCTCAAAAGACCAAGCAAACTCCTCGCGAAGCTTCTCCTCCTCTCCCAGCTCGAAATCACTCTCCAGACCAAAGAACTTGCGAACATACTCGACACTCTTGTTCTGGATTGCACTAGCCACGGCCCGGCAGAAGAAATCCAAGGCCTCCTTGAAGTTGAGGTAGTTCGCGGCGAGTATAAGTTCGGTGAGTTCTTGAGGCATCACCTTCCTCAACAATTCTTGCTCGTACTGCTCCATCTCTTTCTCCATCTCTTTCTTGTTGTCAGCGTTATTGGCCTTGATCTTGAGATGTTTCTTGCAGTAGGTGATGAGTATGGCGAGCGGGTGGCTTTCCACGTTTGGAAGAGGGATCACGGTGGTGGAGGCGCCACTGGTGACGTTGTTGTTGTTTTCATCATCAAAGTACTGCTTGACAGTGCAGAACTTCATGGCCACAGCTTCTTCGACCTCAAATAGTTCATTGTCTGAGGTTTTTAGGGTTATCTTGGTTGAACTTGAAGTGGGGTTTGGGTTTTCGTTTTGGTTCGACATCGTTGAAGGGAGAGAGATTGGTTCGTGGAGAGGGAAAAAAACTTTAGGGTTATTTGTAGTAGAAGTAGAACGTTCTTATGGATTTTGGAAACTACTTGCTGATTTTCTGTTTTTACTTTTTATATTTTGAGAAAGAAGTCTACTTGGAAAAGGATTAGGTTTTTTTTTTTTTTTTTTGGTTTATTAGTAAATTTTATGTATGCCTACGTTATGTTTGTTGATTAATTCAAATACATAATTATCTTGAATTTAGTCATCATTGAAAAATAAAATACTATATTTCTATTTCATGGGTTATTTTTTTAGACATAATTTCAAATTTTAACTTATAACAAGAAACTTTATCAGTTGTAACCATGCATTTAATCTTATAAACTTAATGTATTGTGCCTAATTAAGTTTTACCATTGCAAAAGAACCTTATAGTTACTTGACATCTCCTCTTACACAAAATACTTTTTTTTTTTTTTTGAAAATGACATACACCAAATACTTGAGAGTCAAAGGATATATTATAATTATCTCTTAAAAAAAATAATTAAGTTCTGCCATTTGTTTCTTTTTAAAAGAGATGGGGGAAGAAGGGTAGCCATTACTCTCTCTCTCTCTCTATATATATATATATATATATATATTGGTGTCATAGTATGAGTGCTTTTTTTTTTTTTTTTTTAATAGGAGAGTGTGCTATTTTTCTTTTATATATAAGTAATATGAGTGTGCTTATTTGCATAGTATTTATTAAAAGATATTATTTTTTTGTAGTTTTTATGCTAAGTATGTTTCAAAAATCTTTCAAAAAAAAGCTAAAAGTTAAATTATTAGAAAAATAATTGAAACAAAAAGCAAAAAAAAAAAAAAAAATTAAGCAAATCCCAAATGCACTTTATATGTAGCAATTATTTAAGATACTATTCAATGATGATAATTAAATTTAAATTAAGAAAAAAAATAACAATAGTAATAAATTGAAATACAAAAATTGTTTTTCTAAAGTTAATGTGATTGTTTTGCAACTTTAATTTTCAAAGATTTTTGACTTGTGGATTTAAATAAATTTTTGTATCTTCTTCCTTTGTTGCTCCATAATAGTCAATGAATAACTCCATTCGTACTTCATAATTGCAGAAATGGTGTGAGTTGTATATTGATTGCAACATCAATTCTTTGTAAATTAGTAGAATCATGCATCATCCTTTCACTTGGTAAGTTGCTTTTGCAATCATTTAAAGTATCATTGATACAAGTCCGTCAACAGATTGAACATGCTAATTAGAAATGTATCATTATATGTGGAAGTAAAAAAAAAAAAAAAACAGTAACTAATTAGGAAATCTCTTATCAAAATAGTGGAAATCTAATAAGATTTTGATTAGCAAAGCATAATGTAATTAAACTAACCTAAAAGCATTCCATAAAACACTCCATCAGATTTAAATCCGTATCCTCCGAGTAACTAATTAATAAACCTAAAACCCAAAAACAAAGACAAATCAAGAACCCAAAAAAAAAAAAAAAAAAATCAGAAATCTGTTAACAAAGTAGTAGAAATTTAACAAGGTTATGATTAAAAAGATCATGAATAACAAGCACAAGTCAAGAACTACTAAACTAACATAAAATCATACCATAACAAAGACCAAAACACAATAATCAAAAAAAAAAATTCCAGAATCTCTTAACAAATTAGTAGAACTCTAACAAGATTTTGATTAGAAAGATTATTAATCAATGAATCAATCCTCGTCTACACCCTCGAAAGGCCAAGCAAACTCCTTGCGAAGCGTCTCCTCCTCTCCCAGATCGAAATCACTCTCCAGACCAAAGAACTTGCGAACATACTCGACACTCTTGTTCTGAATTGCATTAGCCATGGCCCGGCAGAAGAAATCCAAGGCCTCCTTGAAGTTGAGGTAGTTCACGGCGAGTATAAGTTCGGTGAGTTCTTGAGGCATCACGTTCCTCAACAACTCTTGCTCGTACTGCTCCATCTCTTTGTTATTGGCCTTGATCTCGAGATGTTTCTTGCAGTAGGAGATGAGCATGGCGAGCGGGTGGCTTTCCACGTTAGGAAGAGGGATCACGGTGATGGAGATGCCATTGGTGACGTTGTTGTTGTTTTCGTCATCAAAGTACTGCTTGACAGTGCAGAAGCCACAGCTTCTTCGACCTCGAATAGTTCGTTTTCTGAAGTCTTTTAGAGTTATCTTGGTTGAACTTAAAGTGGGGTTTGGGTTTTCGCTTTGGTTCAACATTTTTGAAGAGAGATTGGCTCGTAGAGTGGAAAAATAAAACTAGGTTCTGTTTTTACTCCAAAATCCACCATATAAATAACCTAAGAACCCTGACTTTGCACAGCTCTTCATTAGTCTTCTACAGTTCTACTTCTACTACAACATTAACCCTTGAGTTTATTTTTTTTCACAAATCAATCTCTCCCTTCATCTTCAACAATGTCGAACCAAAGCAAAAATCCAAACCTCATTAAGATAACCCTAAAGACCTCAGACAACGAACTATTCAAAGTCGAAGCAGTTGTGGGGACTAAATACTATGTGGCAACTGGCAAATGATCGGTTGGATCTGTTATGATAATATAGCTTGCATGTTATGATAAGGGATAACGTCTATATGTGATATTTGTTTTGGAGAACATGAAGATGAGTTATCTTTTATCTTTTTCCTTTTGAGCATGCTGCTACAATAGACATCCATTAAACAATGAGTTAGAAAGTTTTTTATTCTATTTTAGAAATCAACAATGCTATTTAACTTGGAAAAAAATAATAGAAGTACGTATTTTTTTCATTATATCAAAATTACACATTGCTATTTTACTTCTACATATCATGATACATTTTTGTGTGGTGGACTTGGTGGTGTGGCGAATCAACAAAATATTTGACCTTTCAATTTTTCTACTGCTATGGTACAAGTAAGCCCTAAATGTGTTAGGATGAAAAATTAAAATTTTTTTCCTTTTTATTTATTAAGGTAATTATTAAAATATCTATGTGTTCATTTTAAAGATGTTGAATGTCTAGTTATTGTAATTTTTTTACGTATATTTATCATTAATTGGATTGTATTTTATTTAGATAAAAATTATATTTATTTTTAGACTTAAAAATATAATTTATATTTCCTTAATTTTTTCCCAAAATTTGGGGGGGGGGGGGGGGGGGCAAGGCCGCCCTCGGTCCTCATTTGGCTCCACCACTAGATGCAAAGAACTTATTTCTAGTTGGATGGTATTATATTATTGACTTTCTTTTTTTTTTTTTTTATACCCAAAAACATTTATTCAAAACAGAAACAAAAAAATAACAGCTACATATCAACATTAAGGTTCTACTCAAGAATAATTATATCAACAAAAACAGAAGGAGCAGAGCCTAAAACAAAAATACTAGCTATGCAATTATTAAGAGACCATTTTACAAGAATATGAGTAGCCATTTTCAGATCTCTAGGAACACTGTTGAATTTCACATTATGGACTTAATATTTTTTAAGTACTTTGATATTATTTTGAACTTTTGGACGATGTGTTTTAAATAGTTGATATTGTTATTAACTTTCAAAATGTATGCTTAATAGGTATTTTGATATTATGAGTTTGTTAAAAAAAAAATTGTTTATTAAATTTATTACAATATTATTCACATGTTTTTTTTAAGTGGGTTAAATGTATTGAATTTGTGTCAGCCTAACCTGTTTAATATTTATCAAGTTAAAATGGGCTATATTACATCGTATCAACCCAATACGACCCATTTATTAAGCAAGTTGTGTTGTGTCAACTCGTTTCGTTAACAGATCATGTTAAGGTTAAAAGATCATAATACGATTATTAAATGGGTTGGGTTTAGGTTGAGCCATTTAGCCGAATGCTCCTACCTCAACACAACACAAATATGACAGGAACTTCCATGTCAACCGTATAACGAGACGTTTAATTCAACAAAAGGCATGCAAGACAATCAAGAAACGAACATTTAAAAAATATATTTTCTTCTATAAAATTTATATGAAAGGTTAACATATATGAACTAGTTCTATGAATGGAAATGGAAGAATATTGATTGCATGTAACTATCAAGTACATGCAGCAATTCATAGCATATTAACATGAAAATTTTTCCCTTTTCAAATAAACTTAGCTAAGTTTGAATCTTTAGTAAATATATACATCAGCTACCATTTTTCATTATTTTTTTTCTTTTGTTTTATTTCTTTTTATTTTTTTTCTCTGATTGGAAGTCATTTAATGCATAATTAGACAATACTTCATAAACCTTATTAGTTCCAAATTGAGTTAAGGTTTTGTAGTTCCTAGGTGTTATCTTTTTTAAAAGTTTTAGGGGCTGTTTGGATTTGCTGTTTCCATGACTCATAACTCAAAAATGGTGGGACCCATGGCTGAGAAGTCTGTTTGGTTTTTATTTCCAGTTTTTGTTTCCATCACTCAATTCTCTGATTTTTTTAGTGATGAGTTATGAAAACTGAAAACATATTTTAGGTGTTTTCAGTTTTTTTCAATTTCCATAACTCAATTTTCAATGGTATTTCCGTAATTAAACCTACATACCTGGTCCTATAGTCAGAGCAATACACGTGAGGTGCTGCTTTTGATGCTCTCTTCAACGGCTCTCTTCACTAAAGCAAAGCTCTCTCATCTCCAGATCACTCTCATCTCCATTCCAATACCACCACAAGCTTTTAATGGTTTTTTTTTTTTTTCCTTCTTCTTTTCTTTCCTTTTCACGTTGGTTTCTGGGTTTGCTTGCAATTTTTTTCTTTTTTCTTTTTCCATTCCTTTTCATTGGTTTTCTAGGCTTGGGTTCTCCTTTTTTTTTTTTTTTTTTTTTTTTCCTTCTTTTCATTACTTTTCACGTTGGTTTCTGGGTTTGCTTGCAATTTTTTTCTTTTTTCTTTTATTTTTTTCCATTCCTTTTCATTGGGTTTCTAGGCTTGGGTTCTCCTTTTTTTTCATTTTTTCTTCTTTTCTTTCCTTTTCACGTGGGTTTCTGGGTTTGGTTGAAATTTTTTTTTCTTTTCTTTCCTTTTCACGTTGGTTTCTGGGTTTGGTTGCAATTTTTTTCTTTTTTCTTTTCACCGGATTGGAAAATCAATGAATCAAAGAGGAAATTACAAGCACCAAACCCATACAAAGGAAACCCATATACCCACAAATTACAAGCACCAAACTCATTCAAAGGAAACCCATATACCGACAGCTTACAGGCACCAAACCCATTCAAAGATTACAAGCATCAAACCCATTCAAAGATTACAAGAACCAAACCGATATACCCACAGATCAGCACCAAACAGAGTTATGGGTTATCAAGAATTTGCTATTTTTCTTCTCCATTCCCACCGTCAACACTACTATGTCAGTCTCAGACCCATAAAAAAAATCAAGCACCAAACTTTTCAAACAAAACAATACCCACAAAAAATCTTTACAAATTTCACCGATAAAACTTAAGGGATCTATGAAAAATCAAGCCTTGGTGACGGTGGGTTAAGAAGGTGGGAGATCGGTGCCGCCGCTACATGTCGGAGGAGATCGGCATCATCTTCTATCTTAGCTAGGTTCGGGTTTGTGTTGGGAGAGTAACAGGGCAATGGTGACTGAAGGGGAAGAAAATGAAATGAAAAGAGTGAGGGTGAGGCAGGTAGGCTAACAGAACTTATGACATGATACTCAAGTATGGGTCCCACAAAAAATAGAAACAATTGAGTGATGAGAAGCAAAAATAGTGTGCCAAATGGGTGGGTATAGGAAATTGAGGTATTTTAAGTGATGAGTGATGAGTGATGAAAAAAAAAAAACCAAACAACCCCTTAATCTTCCTTGGAGTTTTCACTTTTGAAAATAATTCAGCAATAACTTCTTTTTATATATATATATATATATATAATAAGTATTTTATTGAGAAAATACTATTTCATGAGCAAAGGACATGAAGAAGCCTAAAGAATTACATAATATAATTATATATGTACAAAATAAATTTTTTTTTTTTTTTAGAGAGAGTTTCAACCTATGGCATCCGCTCCTAATGATAGCTCAACTGGTAAAATTTCTGATGATTGTTTAAGAGATCTAGAGTTCAATTCCTGCTTACACCAAAGACTAATTGCTGTCTTGATCTGTTGATAACATTTACTACTCATTACTACCCACATTATAAGTAATTGAGTTTGCATGGGATGGCTAATAATTGACCTAAGATTTTAAGTACATAGCCTTCCTTCCCACTTTGAAAATATGATGGTGAATCACTAGAGTTTAATACCGAGAGAGTGGCTTAGGTAGTGCTTACTTGTAAAGTTTATGAGAATGGAGTTTGTTTGGTTGCCAAGAAAAACAAAGGAAAATAAGAGAAAGTGAGGGGAGAGGGAGGAGGGGTAAGAAGAGTTAAAAAGATGGTGTGAGATTTAGCTCGCTTTTATTAGTCATGGATGAGTTGGAAGTATAATTGGATAATTCAATTGACTTGGAAAGCTCTAATATGGGCCAATCAGTGGATTTAAACCTTTGTGGTAAGTGGGCAGTTGTTTGGGTCATGGTCGTGTGGTGTTGAGTCAATTGCTGATGTTTACAAATTTGTGTCTATTATTTCTACTAAGATTTTCCAGTCTTAGTGTATAAAAAGAAAAAAAAAATCAGAATAATTATGTAAATTAAAATCCAGATTTATAATATCACAACCAACTTGGAAGAAATTCGACATGATTCAAGCTCACATCAGCAATGTTGGGATAGGTTTTAGTTTTGTTTAGGTTTTAGTGTTGTTTAGCATACTAGGCTATCATATTGGTATCTTAAAAATTGTGAACAAACTAGTTCAACAAAGGACAGTGAGTACATAACTAATAGACCGATAAGAGCATTAGCATTGGGGTTTGGCTATTTTAGTACTATACGCTTAAATTGAGCTTTACCTTGGTGTTTATTGCTAAAAATTTTTAGCAATTGTGAATAGTAAGTTTGTATTTATAGCAACTATTGTATTTTTTATTCATTTTTTATTTTCACCTCTCTCTCTCTCTCTCTTATTTTATTATGTTGTATGTAAAAATAAGAAATGAAATATTGAGTGTATCGTAAAATAGATAAAGTAGTTTTTTAGAGTGTAAAATACGTATTTTTTTAGAAACTCATATGTGAGTGCTCTAAGGAAGATAAACCTATGGGAGCTAGATGTTAAGAGCACTCGCATAAATATTTGTATAATAATAATAAAAAATGACCACATTTTAACCAACAGAACTCAAAATTCACTCACGTCAAGTCATGCAAAGTTGTATAAAAATACATGGTTATTACAGTAACTAATCAAAGTCCAATTTGAAATGGGCTAAACTGCAAATTTGGAGCAAAACAGTGAAATTTCCATTCTTGTAGGGATCAAAATGCATATCTTGACAAGATTTAAAAAAAAAAAAAAAAAAAAAAAAAAAAAAAAAAAAAAAAAAAACCCTTGCAAGGCTCCTATATGACTATGTGCGCGTTTGTTTCAGCTTTTAGGAGCTAAAACGCACGTTTATATAAAAGCTAGAGCAACTTGTGTGTTTGGTTCAGCCCAAAATGCAACTTTTTGGAAAAAGTTGCGTTTTGGGCCAAGGCTAAAAACGCACTAAGAACGTGCAAAATTTATGGAGCTCTGGAGGTCCATGAAGGAAAAAGTCCATGTGTGTTGGAACTATCTGTTGGGCTAATTAGTCAATTACCAAATTACCCTTGATAAACACTACAAACACAACAATCTTTCTCCACGCTGCTCTGCTACAGAACAAACACAACAATCTTTCTCCGTGCTATAGAACAAACACTACAAACACAACAATCTTTCTCTCAAACATCTCTAAACTCAAGCATAATCAGATTATCAGAATACAAACTCAAAAACACAATTTTAAAATTAATCAAATCATAACAAAAACAAAAAAAAAAACAAAAAAAAGACTAAAGACAGAAGCCATCTGACCCATCTGGACTGCATTGGGGACGAAGATGAGAGCTCCCTGGAATGTTCTTCAATGAGGGAGAAAAGGAAAATTTTCTTATCGCAGAGAGTGTTTTGGAATCAAGTAAAAAAAAAAAAAAAAGAGAGAATGGAGCTCCCTGGAATGTTCTGATGAATGAGGAAGAAAAGGAAAATAAAAGAAGGGGGGGGGGGGGGTAGAGATAGTGGCCACGTGTGTGGAGGAGGAAAAACAAGAAACAAATAAAATAAAAGAAAAAGAAATGACACGTAACTTATGGATGAAAGTGAATTAAAGAAATGAAAAATAATATAAAAATAAAAAATCCTAATTGAGAAATGTTACTGTAATATTTTCACAATAAATTTTAAGTAACAGATTGTTATTAGTTAATATTGGTTAGTAAAAAAATAATTTCAGTGGTGGGTTCAAATTAGAACTAGTAATAACTTTCCACATAAATTTTGTTGTGAAAATATTGCAAAAAATATTGTGAACGTAACACTTCTCATAATAAATTTTACACAATAAGTTGTTATTGGTTCTCATTTAGACCTACTAATGACATTATTATTTTTTTATCTACCATTAACAACTTGTCATATAAACTTTATTGTGAAATTTTTGTAAAAATGTTGTGTCCATAACTTGCATTAAAAGAGATAATTAAAACAAAGAATTCTCTTTTATATATATATATATATTGTCCTTTTTAGTAATTTACCTTTCAAACTGCCACTTTTATAAGTACTAGCCAAACACTCAGGTTTTTCATTATGCACTTTTTAATAGCTTTTACAAAATACTCAGCTTTTTGAAAAAGCACTTTTTCATTATGCACTTTTTAAAAACTCCACTTTTTTATTATGCACTTTTTCAAAAAGTTAAACCAAACTCACCCTATATCTAGTTTAATTAAAATTTCTAGTCAGCCACAAAACTTTCTGTGTAAATTTATATTGGTATTATTCATTTTTTATTTTTGTTTTATGTATCTTGAAAATAAAAGAAAAGAGTGGAATAATGGTGTTGTGCTTATATACGAAGAAAGAGAAACAATCAAAATTTTGAAAAAAAAAAAGTTGATATTTTAATAAAATATAGTGTGAAATAGATAATTTGATGTGAAGTGTTTTGAAGAGAGGTATGTAAAATGAAAAAATTAAGTTTTTTTAATGATAAAATAGACAAAAAAAAAAAAATTTGCGAACCGTTCTAACCATTTCCAAACAAGATGGTTTGGGTCTAAGGAAGATTTCTTCTAGGACTAAACTAGCTATGTTGCTTATTGGGTCAAAAGCCTTTTAGCTAACAAATTAATATGCCCAACTTTGTGCCCTATTCCAGTCTTGGGCCTCCAGGCAAAGTTTCATCGGCGTTCAGCACAAATACACAATGTTTCAGCCGAGAGAAACAGGTACCACAAAACTTTTTAGCCTAGGCCATAATTTAGGTGCTCTAATTAAACATAAATTCATACACATTTTTTTTGGAAAATTATTAGATACTTCCGGATCACCATAAATGCATACTCTCTCCTCTCACATAAATAGTAGATCCTACCATAAATTTAATTAGTGAGACCCATCATTAATATGAGAGGAGAGAGTACGCATTTATGGTACTCCGAGAGTATACAATAATTTTTCCTTCTTTTGATGAACCGGAAAGTTACAAATTCAAACACACGTTTCTCTATCTAGAGATATGATTGTATACACAAATGTAACACAAGATCTTTTTAAAATTAATGATATCTAAGATTCTAAACTACAAAATATATATATATATATATATTTTTAACTGCAATAAGATTTGAATCTGACATTCATACATGATGATTACGATTGCACTTCATCATTAATAAGCTCAAGCACCAATTAGTTGCGGTGTAGATGGGATTCAAAACCCAATCCCTTAATTTCGTGTTAATAGGAAACCTTACCGATTGAGCTAACTAGCACCCGCTCTGTCATTAGCTCAAAACACCAATTAGTCGCAGACTAGCAGCATCGTCGGGATTCAAAACCTAATTCCCTCAATTTTTTTACTATTGCTAATAGGAGATCTTACCGATTGAGCTAACTAGCCCCTGCTCAAGATAAGCTTGGAGCAAATTTTATTGGGAAGCTGGCAAATGGCAGATATTTAAAGGCTAGTCTCCCATAATTTCTCTCCAATTTGAAATCCAATTTGGGAAGAAAAGTAAAAACCCCTTTCCACCCTATTTTCTTGCCTTTCCCTTTTCACTCCAACCAAACACAATTCAACAAAAACCCATGTCTAAGCCAAAAAATTTGACAAAAGAGAAAATAGCAACTACGAATCTAAAAACCATGATTAAGCGAAATTACCATCAACAATATAAACATAAACAAATTCTCTCTAATTTCATTAGCATCTAAGCAAATTACCAATCACCAAAATAAACATAAAACACAGTTATAACTCTCTCGTTCTCCTATGTTCTTATCTTCTCTTCTTCTTCTTTTCTTTTATGTTCTCTATGTTACCATTTTGTGTGTCAAAGCGAATTTTTCAGTCAAATCAATCTTCATCAACGCCCTCGAAAGCCCAGGCGTTTTCCTCGCGCATCCGCGCCTCTTCCTCCGGCGTGTAATCGCCCTCAACCGCGAAGAACTTCCTCACGTACTCCACGCTCTTGTTCTGAATCCTCACCGCCACGCTCCGGCAAAGGAAATCCAGCAGCTCCTTGATGTTCAGGTAATTCGCAGCCAGTATCAGCTCCTTCACGTCCTCGTTGCTCTCGTCTTTCAAGAACTCCGCCTCGAAGTCCTTCCTCTCTTGCTTCGCCGCCTTCTCCGCCTCCAAATCTCCCTCTCCCGCCGCCGCAGCTTCCGCCACCGCTGCCGGCGGAATCTTCGACCGAATCTCGAGGCTCCTCCGGCAGTAGGTGATGACGCGGGAGAGAGCCGAGCCGGTCACGTTGGGAAGCGGCATCGGCGTGGTGGCCGAGACGGCGTCGTCTTCGAAGAACGACTTCACCGTGGCGAACTCCATGGCCACCGCTTCCTCCACCTCGAATATCTCCCCGTCTGCGGTCTTCAGCGTGATCGTCCTCGAAACGGCTCCTGGAGTGGCTTCGATAGGGTTAGGGTTAGGGTTTTGGTTTTCGCCGTTCGCCATTGTTGGTTGCTGATGTGTATAGCTGAGTAGTGAGAGAGAGTAAATACGAGAGATGCGAGTGAAAAATATTTATAGGGGCGATTGGCTTTTTGCTTCGTGCAGAAGTCATTTACTTCGATTCAATAATTTAATTTACGAAATTTTATTTTCTACTATTTTTTATAAATTATTTAAATAAAATCAAATATTTTTATTGAATTTTTTAAAAAAATATAAAACTAAAATTTCAATTTATTACGTTTATTATATAATTTTTTTTAATATTAGTAGCTTTTTTTTTAATGTAATTTGAGTTTGAATTCTGGCTTTTCTTAACAGACAATAAAATATTTTATTTATTGAACTAATTAAAATCTATATATTCACTAAAAATTTTATTTATAGTGAAATGATTTTTTTCTTTACAAATTATATAAATAAATAAAATAATTTGATATTAACTTTTTTTAAAAATTATAAATTATAAATTATATAAATAATAAATAATTTGATATTTGCATTTGCTTCGTGAATCGTCAAGAAGTTATTTACTTCAATTCAATAATTTAATTTACGAAATTGTATTTTCTACTACTTCTTTATAAATTATTTTAAAACATAAAATATTTTGGTATTGACTTTTTTTTGAAAATATTTATATAAAAGTAAAATTTCAATCTATTACGTTTATTATATAATAATGGTTTAATATTATTAGTTTTTTTTTTTTTTAATGTAAGTTGGGTTTGAATTTCGAGTTTCTTTATCGACGATAAAATATTTTACTTATTAAGGTAATTAAAATTTATAATATTCACTAAAATTTTGATTTATAGTGAAATGAATTTTTCTTTATAAATTATATAAAAAAAATGATATTGACTTTTAAAAAAAATAAAAATAGAATTTTAATTTATAACATCTATAATATAATAATTGTTTATTGTTATCAGTGTTTTTTTTTTTTTTTTTTGTGAAAGTTTGGTTTTAATTCTGAATTTCTTATTCAACAATAAGATATTACTAGGTCATCTAATTTTGATTTATAATGAATTTTGCTTATTATCTTGGTTTTTTTTTTTTTTTTTTTTTTTTTGTTTAACAAAATTAGTTTTCTTAAAATAAGTTCCTTTTTAGTTTTTTTTTTTTTTTTTTTTGTCTCACTATTAACATTTATTTTAATGTTTATGATAGAATTTTAATTTATGGCATCCACGCTATCTTGAATGCTCTTATGTTTAAGTTAAAATACTAATTATTTATGGTTTAAACCTTAAATCTTTTATTCAACAATAAGATATTTTACCGATTAAGCTAATTAGAACATTAAAGCTACCAAAAGTTATATCTTTCGTATCAAATTTAGTAAATAAGTTACCTTAAAAATATTGGATACCAAACAAATACTAAATTATTAAATTGAGAAACTTGCCAATTTTTAAAATATTTTTATAAAGTATAACTTGAAAATTTCACATATTCAATCTATGCAACTTACCTAAAAAGAAAAAGGGTTTCTTACAAGTCATATAAACTATATAAATGGATTTTTATTTTTATTTTTTTATTTTTTTATTTTTTGAATGGTTGTTTGAATGGTTGTGATTAAAGTATAACTTGACAATTTCACAGATTCAATCTATGCAACTTATTAATAAATCATGTGATTACTGATTAGTACTATATATCAATGGTTGTTTGAATCACCACACAATGAGTTTAACAAAACTTTCCTCTAAATCAATTTAAAAGTAAACTATGTCCAGGACAAACGACATGCTTTTCAATTTTGATCTCCTAGTTTCATTTAACTATTTATGGTGTTTTCGGTATAGATATTGAACCTAAAAACACACTTAAAAAAAAAAAAAAAAAAAAACTAAAAATTTATTTTTTTAACATTTGATATCTAAGGTTAAGGTAATGTGCCATGGGGGTCTAGCAGCCAATGTTTTTATAAGATGTGTTTTTATAACAATACTAAATAAATATGCTTATACTTACGCTTATATTTCAAAGGAATTATGCATGTTTTATGTCAAGTTATACAAATTCTATATAATGGGGTTTGAAAGGAAAATCATGTGGATAAGCAAGATGTTCTAAACCCCTTTTTGAAAGTAAAAAATTTTCAAGAAACGAGAATTATGAAGAGTGTGGAAACTTTAAAAAAGTGTCTTCTTGTAAACTCCTAAAGATTTCATTTATAAAAGTTATAAATTCAGGAAAAGGAAAATTTTAACTTTTAATTAATTTTTGCAAAAATCACCACTTAAAAATGATATACCAAGCGACTATATTTTTTACAAATTTTAAAATAATCTGTTGTGATTGACTATAATAAAAATAGTATAACAGTGATGCTTTACCCAACAAATTGGCCAACATTTGGTATTGTATGGATAACTTCAATGATTCTTTGAAAACTATGGGTGAATGAGTCCAAGAGCCCTTAAAGACGTAACAGAAAAAGGTTTGGTTCGATTCCTTGTACCATTTAATGTCGGTTTGCTACCAAAACCCAAGTAGTACTAGAAGAATAATATATATTGATTTTTTTTTTTATTCAGTGTTTAAGTAAATAAATATCTTCATGATTTGTTTGTTTATCCCAAAAAACAAAACAAAAAAAACAAAAAAGACAACTTATACTGCCAGCTTAGAAGGGAAAATCACCTTAAGCTCTCCTTAATAAAAAATAAATAAATATAGACTATATTTCATTTTTTGGTCATAATCAAAATTGAGCTAATGTTCTGTAGAGAACAATGTAATATATTGACATTTTCAAAATGAGGGCTCATCTATAAAACTCTCATCTATCACTCATCCGAATAAGTTGTCACTCACTGATTTAGTAGAAATACAAAGGTGAAACTACAATTTTCAACCTATTTAGTAGATTTATCTCTTTTTCTCTTTTTACTCCTTTTCTTCAACAATCCTTTCTCTGCTAGAGTTTTCAATTTTTGTTTCTTGCGTTCTTTTTCTTTCTCTTCAAAGCCGTCATCCATCATCTTCATCACTGCCACGCGTTTGGCCTTGTAAACCTGCATATTAAAGTAGAACATATTTAAGCGCAGGAATGAGATCTCTACTTAGTTTGATTTTTGACAAACAAATATAACGTCTCTCATACAATTTTTTTTTTTTTTTTTTGGGATAATTCAATCACTACAATAATGAAGGAGGGAGAATTCGAACATGATTGTCCTTATGAATAAATGCTAAAAAGCTCTTGCCAAGCAAAAGAGAAAAACTAATAGGCCTTAACAGCTTAGACATGTTGACACACTTAATACATACCACTAAACTGAAATGATGAGAAAAGCTAAAAATAATAGCATCTTAATAAAATCATTATCAGAATAAGCATCTATTTAATCACAGCCTAAACGAAAACATGAGTTTTCTCCAAAAGACATTTTGTTGATGCGATACGACAATTTTGAGCCTAAGGTTTCATAATAATTCAGCATTGAAAAGGTTTTCATTTCAGGATTTGATTCAGACATGTTGGTACACATTGATAGATTCTGGGGATGTGTAAGAGTAAGGGAAAAGTAAGGCATACCTTCTTATCATTCAAAATAAAGGATAAGCTAGATTAATATAAAAAGTTCTGTACCACATTACTAGTGTCTAATTATCTTAAAGATTACTTGCACTTGACAGAAATCCTGGTAATTATATGGAATCCAATATCAGTAAGATTTTTGAAAACAGAAAGTTGCAAAATATTAAAAGAAAAGGTACGGGAAAGGCCTAAATATTCCAAGAAAAGGGCTAATATTGATTTTTTTTAAAAAAAAAAAAAAAAAGAATAAAGCCTGCTTTTATACTTTACAAGACCAGTAATGCATGCTGCCCCATGCTAAACCCAGCTTTTTAGTCTTTAACCCTTCCCATGCACTTCTAACAGTGAATGAACCTAGGGTGATCAATCCATTGTACTTCACTTATGAAAAGAATTATAAATACTTATTTTTCTAAGTTTCCTTCCAAATAAGTCCTAAATCATCCCCTAAAAATTCTTATATTATATTTATCCTTTTCTTATTTCCAAATTATAAGTAACAGGACCAAGTTCCAAATGTCTAAAGTTCTGTTACCTAAGATGCAACCGAAAATTCTTATATAAATATAAGAATATTCAATTGCATCTTAGGAAACTCAGAGCTCGGGACATTAAAGTATTGAACTAATATTTGACAAGGTTGGTCTTATCCATTCAAAAAAAGTTGTTATTTATATTTTTTCCATAGCTACCTCACCGCCTTGGAACGCTACTTTTGAACCATACATCTCTAGGTATTTAACCTTGGTCCTGAGGATGACAAAACTATTAATTTGGATGCATGTGGGACACTGAGCATGCATAATCATCAATGCTTTCAAATGAATTTAATGGTTATATAAATCAAATGAAATTATTTATTACATCCATCATCTATCTATTTGTAACTGAAATGGATGAAAACTGGAAAGTTCTGATTAGCATAAATTGGAAGAACTACAATTTCTCAGATATTAAAAACTCTTCCTCAGTGTAAAGCTTATTGCCAACGAGACTTCTTTTTGGAGTAGCGTAAGAAAAAAATTCATCATATAAAAGTCACTTGTAAAAGGACAAAATTTAGCTACAAAATTGGTTGTAGCCTTAGGCTATAAACTCACTTAATAAAATAAATATTACTGTATATTTTGAAAATCTAACCGTTGAATTGCATGTTCTTTATGCTCTTAATGCACATGCCAATTTTTGTGTCAATCGGATATCATTTACTATATAATCTATAATCTTATATTTTATGCATAATTTTAAATTACAAAAACTTGCAATTTAAAAATTTATTGATGACATAGCTATTAATCTTTAATTTTCTTGAAATTTTGCAAACATGGAGGATGTAAGAAGAAGATGCAATCCAATGGTGGATTTTTCAAAATTCACCTCCAATAAAAAGATATTGAGTGAGTTTATAGCCTAAGGCTACAATCGATTTTGTAGCTAAACTTTGTCCCTTATAAAAAGCTCTTGGTTTGGCTTGGCTGTTTTCGCTTGGGCATTTTGTTGCTTATGTACATATTTTTAAGCCTCACTTTTTTTCTAGGAAATAGAACAATTATATTTTTGCCTAGCTTGTTATTTAAGCAAAATAAGCCAATTAAAAAAAGCTATACCAAACCAATTAGAAAGAGTAGCAATGAATTTTTAATGTGACAACCCGGCTACTAATCTAGTAAAATCACTAAAATCATTCTGAGAGATCTTACCTTTGTAATATCAGAAAGCACCTCATTCTCTTTACATTCAAATGCTTCCAACTGTTTTCCAATATCAGCTTCTATTTCATGAATGAGAGCAACATCATTCTGCATACAACAAACATTAGAAGTAAAGAAAACAATTTAGAACTGGTCTCATATACTCATGAGGGTCTTCACTAACTAAGATATATAGTATGAAAATTTTCAGCGAAAATCTGTTAGTTGATTATTCTTGGGACAGTTGTCCTGCAACAATACTCAGACAAGAGTTGAAAGCTATGAAGAAAAGGAATATGGAAATGCAATAGACTCTATGGCATTGAATCTAAGGAAGGTCTTGTGCATCTTCATTGTGCAATGGTGAGTGAGAGACCTTGTTTTAAGAAGTACTAGAAATCCAGAAAATTTCAACTCTATTTATTTTAAATAGAGAAAATACCGGTGTGAACTAGAAAATTGATGAGAATATTTCATGGAGTATTGTATACTCTGGATAAACTTCCCATTGAAGCTGGAGTTCTCCATGTAAAAGATATAACAAGATGCATGAAATTCGGAGAAATTGAATCACATTTTTTCTTAGTTGCCACTTAAAATATGGTTGCTAATCTACTGAAAAAAAAAAACTGGATTATTCCTACCATGTGACATAGGACAAATTGGGGAATTTGTCTACATGTGCTTGTGGAGGGTTTAGGGTTAGGAGAACTTGTGGGTCTAGGGTTCAGAATTGTTGAAAAAAGGGTTGTGAGGTTGTGTTAGAAATTAAAAGACGGTTCGATGAATTTTTTATGGCTATCTGGTAGAAGAATTATGTGGGATTTTAGGGTGTTGATAGGAAAAAGAAAGGTGTTCTAAGAAAGAAGCAAAGAGAGAATTTTATGGCGTCGAGGGGCTATATGCACAATACTTGTGAACAGTCATTACCACAAGAAAGAGAAGAAGAAGAAGAAGAAAAGAGAGAAGAGAACGCGAGAAAAGAAACACGCGAAGGTCGATATGCCTCAATGCTCAAAACACTCAATATTATCATTAATCAACTCCCACTTATTTGAATACAATAACACACTTACATAGACCGTAACCTTGTCTTCTCCTAATAGAACTATGACCCATACTTAGACTATCAAACCAAACCATAATTGAATTGAACCAATTCCACAAACAGAGAAAAAAAAAACCATGAACTAAAAAATAAAACTACTTATTAATAAAAATAAAACCCAAGGCCCATTTCTATTGTAGAATTACTAAAATACCATTGACTCTAGAATAACCAAATAAAATATAAAACCATAGGTAACTACTATGGACACTTATTCTTGGGCCTTGCCTTAACCTGGACTTCCAAAGAGGTTATCGCTTCTTTAACCATGCTATGGATGCGACATCACTATGTGTGGCTTCTAATGTACAAAAAGCTTATGTTAAGAACTTAAGATAAATGGTGAGAAGTTAGAGTTTAAGTGTCCGTTTGGCAAAGATTATATTTGCCAATTTATTTTACTATTTAGCTTATTTTTTCTATTATTCATGGGTCCCACTGCACTTTTTGGTACTAATTATGAGTTCATTGTACTATTTTAACTAACTTTTACCTTTATCTACAGTACTTTCAGCAAAATAAGCAGATCTCAAACAGACCCTAATAATGAAATCATCCTTAATCCTTAAATGCAGAAGGGACAGAAGCTGAAGGTGTCACATTGAAAAATCTTTTTTTTTTTTTTTTTTTTCCTTTTTCCTTTAAAAAAAAAAAAGATTTTCTATATAGGATTTTTTTTCATTGTAGATAAAAAATTATAGTAAGCATATCCCAAAGTAAAGCACCCCTAAACCGCACTCAGCAAATAGTCAAGGAGAATTGTTGAGGAATTTGTCTTTAAATAGTATCTATACATTCTCTTGAAATCTGTAGACAGGGATGGAGATGCAGAACCTAGCATCCACCATTGTTTATATAAGACTTTTTTTTCTATAAATATATTTATAAAGAAGTGCTAGAGGGCTCAACCCACATACACAAGGGGTATGCAAAATGACGCACCCTGAAAAAAGAGGATTTTGGGTCTTACTGCTACCCTATTTGTGTGTGTGGGTGTGTGTGTAGCACAAAAGTACTGCAAGTGTTATTTGTGGTAAGACAAACAAGAAAGCAGCGCAAATTCATAATGAAACATAGGAGTTTAGCCATTCATAGAAAGAAATCACTCGTGACATAATTGTTAGCATTAAAATCTTTACCAAAGATACTTTCAGCTTTGATGCAGGATCAAATGATGCTCTGAGAAACATCAAGAGTTCTATATGGATCTCTATATCATTTCCAGCAATATTTTCACTACTTACCTCGGTAACAAAGCTCACAGCCAGCCCTCCTCTGCCTGCTCTTGCCGTACGCCCCACGCGATGGGTATAATCTCTAGTGTACCTGCAGTGGGCTGGCAGTTAAATCCCAACATACAGATGTCTTATAGGGAAATTGACAATAACTAAAATTAGTCAAGAGATGTAACCTAGGAATATCGTAATTTACAACAAGATCAACTGTAGGAATATCCAAACCACGGCTGGCAACATCAGTTGCGAGCAATACAGGAACTTGTCCAGATTTGAATCGATGTAGAGCAGCAAGCCTTAGAGACTGAGATTTAAAAGAATGTAATGCTGCTACTTCCTGATCAAGCTCTTCCAGTAATAAACTCAAAAGGTGACAGCTTCTGCATCCACAATGTTTTTTTTTTTTTTGATAAGTCATACTAGTATTGCTCATACTATGGATGAGAAATCAATGCACATTTTTATATTATAAACTTTCTTCACTGAAATGAACAACTAAGATAATGCTTAATTTTTTTATGAGTTTTACTAAAGATAAAGAGACTTCATATTCACAATGATGAACGCCAAATACAAAGATAATGCTGGAAATATCCAACTCATTGCATCATTTTTTTTAATATTAAGATAATGCTTAATTTTTTAATAAGTAATGAGTTTTATTAATGATAAAAAAATACTTTTTGTTCACAATTATGAACACCAAATACTAAGATAATGGTTGAAATATCCAACTCATTACATCATTTTTTTTAATAAGTAGACCAAATGTTAAAACTCATTACATCATTTAGAAAAATACTAAGATAATGCTGTGTGGAAGTGAAGATGCTATTGATTATGATCTAAAGAAGAAAAAACAAATGATAAAACCAAAAAGCCAAAGGGAAATATCTATAGCCATTGGGTGACATGACTCAAACTTTAAGTTTCCAAAGGCACAAGGGGAAATGGCATTACTCATTTTTTTTTTTTTAAATAAGAAAATAGAAAATGACATTACTCATGAGACTCCAATATTTAGAGAGAGGAATTACATCATGGCTATATCAATTGACTTTTATTATAGCCCTGAAACTTTGATAATGGAAACTATATTGGAACACCTCACCCCAATAAAATAAAAAAACTAGAATGTAACTGTGAACAACTTTGCATCATGACGAAAGATTTAAGGTTGTAATTCATATCATACTCTGACATAAGAAGGTTTGGTTACGATATTTTGAATAATTTCCTTGTTGAGAACAGGTAAGAAATTTATGATCACACTCAAATGAGGATACAATTTGGGAAAAAAGAAGTAACAAAATAGAAACCACAAGTGCAAAATTAGCTAAAATTGTTCAGAGCTGAATCAGAACTAGCTAATCCTAAATTGTATATACCAGTGACAGAATTCTTATTTTGGCACAATCTTTTTGCAATCAAACTTGACCTAACTGGAAGTTCAAGCAATAGTTGACTGGCCAACACATATATCTATAAAAGCAGGCAAGAAATTAGTGGTAGCAGAGAAAATATAATACAGCTAGCTATTAATGGACGAGGTGGGCCAAAGCAAACCAGGATGACTAGAAAACACACATCTATGTCCCACCTAATTTTATTTAAGTCTTTCAAAATGAAAACAGGTATGTATCAAGTTGTATGTTAAAGGATCATATTTCATAATTCAACAAGCCATCAAACTAAATGTCAAATAGGAAAATTGTTGTTAAATATCTCTAGCTACATGCTATAAGCCAAACTTACAAGGTACAGGAGGCCCCGATTTTTCCTCTTTTTCTAATTCATTTTTTCCCCCTTTCTTTTTTTCTTCTTTTATTTTGTTTCCCTCAGGGAAGTTGGGTATTGGGTAATGAGGCCCTATCTTAGTCTTGGCAGACATTGGGCTATTCCCAAATTATAAAGCACCAAAATCCCTCAGGATATGAAAGCATTTAATCATTTACATTAAGATCAGGGATTCAAGGTTCAATGCCAAACATTATTTCAATAAAAAGTAGCCAATTAGCTTATGTATAGGAGCATTCCCACCAAGCTCAATACAGATTTAGCCAAATCTGGTCTGAAAATCCTACTTCTACTATTTCAGAAAACTTAAATTCACATAGACCTGCATCAAGCTTAATATTTATTTGTCTATTTATATAAATATTATTTCTTCTCTCTCCAATCTCTTTTTTTTTTTTTTTTTTGATAAGTAGAAGTAAATGATAATATTGTTTCTCTCCCCAATCTCTTCCACTCTTTCACAATTTTCAGTCAAAATCTTCCCCAATCTTCAAGCCCCAATTAAAGCGCACACAGCCAACAACAACAACAACAACAAGATGATTAGAATCCCCAATTCAGCCACCCATAGTCACTCAAGCACTCATACACACAAAACCAATTATTGAGAAATTAAATGAAAAATAAAGCAAAAATCCTCCGAAGGAGATCAAGAAGTGGAGGTGAGCATCTGATCCAACCTCAACACCACATTTGATGATCAAGTGCCAGCTGTTGAAGCCCTCAAATTGAAACTTGAGAAGATCGATGGGTAAGAGGGGCTTGGACCCAGCGAAGAGGTTCTTGTTCTCCACCATAGGGATCGAGACAATGAGTGGGATAAAGAGAGATACAGAGAGTGAGAATTTTCAGATGTGCACACACACGCACACAGAAAACAAATATTAAGTCATTTGTGGTGGTCTGCCTTTTTTTTTTTTTTTAATGGGTATTGAGTTACTGTTCAAGAATGACATTTTGTCTAAAGGCTGTTGATGCAAACCAGTTTTAAGTTAGTTTAGCTATATTTGTTGTAAAAATTTGGTTTGTTGAGCCTGATGCTAATGCTCTAACAGAGTAATGGTTTTACTCATTCCTCCAATCAAATAAGAGCAGGAGCAGATTTTAAAAAGGATTTAGCGCAGAAGGCACAAACACAAAGCATTTTTTATTTAGCTATTGTTGTTGATATCTTATGAAAAGGTGCTCTATTTGTATGGCAAGTGGAAATGGTTCAACTACCAAACTAAATTTGCATGAGAAAGCTTGGTCCTAAGAATCCAAATCATATAGAAGCCTATATATATGGTACATAATTCAACTCACTATCAGTGGTATCAATATAACAGGTTGGTGACTTCAAAGTTCAAAGCTTGAAGTTTTAAACAGCAAGGGAAAACCAGCAACTAACATCCCAACTCCAGTTCTCACTTGAATGCATACTCAAAAGTCTTATTGATTTGGACCATATATGTGCAGATTATTTCATAAACATACTCATATTAAAAAAAATGGCAAATTATACTTAACAAACAAATTAAAAGAAAATGAAAATTACACTTTTTTTTTTCCTATTGTTGAGGCAGAAAGCAAGTCTGGAGCAAGGATATATAATAAGTACTTTCATTGCATATGCATATATTGCTATTGAAAGGTTCACAACAAATGTTTATTGTGATCATATGTGCAAGTACAATTAGGAAAGACAATAAACTACAAAAAACATCAGAAAACAGTTTCAAAAATTCAGACTGTATTGTTCAAGGAAATAGTACCTGCAGGTGGAGACAAATATGATGGCGGACCGAACACCCATATCTTCCATTTTAGACAAAATGTGCATTAGATAAACGTCCTTCACATTGTTAGGAATAAAAATATACTGCTGTTTTAGAGTAGCAACTGTCTTAAAGCCTTCGTATGCCTCGTAGAAGTATGCCTTATTTGCAGAAAGCTCAAGCAGTGCTTCCAGTTCACTTGTCATTGTTGCAGAAAATAATAGAGTTTGCCGATTTTTTGGCAAACACTTAAAGACCACCCTCAATTCCTCTTCAAATCCAACATCTAGAACTCTATCTGCTTCATCCAAAACTAAGAACTAAACAAAACAAAAAGAACATATAAATAAGTACTTTGATTAAAAAAACAAAGAATCACTAAATGTTTCACCTTGAGTGTAAATTTAGAATTGATGTTGTGCAAAACTCGGTTGCAAGCAAATCAACCTCAGAGAAAAAGACAATGAGGCTGCATAATCAACTCCAATGGAGTTTGCTGACCCCATTCTAGTGCAAGTTGACACTTGACAAGCACAACATGGCAATAATGATGACAATAATTAATTAGTGGACTGGTTTAAAAACATGGTGAACATGCTTCTGAAAAATTCTTAAAATTGTTGATCAATGAACTTAAAATATTGAAAAATGAAAGGATAGATTAATTAAAAATAGTCACTCCAAGAAAGTTCTATAGGTTGCATCACATTACATATTAAAGTATCTAAAATCAATTAATTTGGCAGACAACAATTATTTGAAACAAGATCCATCGCTGTTGAGTTGGATTAACAAAACCAAAACAAAACAGAAAGGTTAGATTATAAAAAAAAATTAAAATAAAAATGATTACCCTAGCATTGGAGAACAAGGGAGGAATATCAGGATTTTCTTCCAGCAAGACCTTGATCCTCCCTGGAGTTGCGATCACCAAATGTGGCCTCGTCATCAAAGTCTTTGCCTGGTTCAGCATGTCCATTCCTCCAACCACCACAGTACACCGCAAATGCAAGCATGACCCAAGCGCCCTAAACTGCTCAGCCAACTGGTATGCAAGCTCCCTCGTTGGTGTCACCACCAACCCAAAGATGCCAAAGGGATCTTCAGCGAGGCGGTGCAGGATAGGCAATGCAAATGCAGCAGTCTTGCCACTGCCAGTCTGTGCAAGACCAAGTACATCACGGCCTGCAAGGATTTTTGGCATGCAGTGGGTTTGCACCGGTGTGGGTTTGTGCATTCCGAGCTCTTTGCAGGTCTGCACTGCCCACTCAGCGAGGCCAAGGCTGGCAAATGTGGCGGTGGTGGTAGTATCATGGTCAAGGTTTGTTGATTTTTCGATATGTGGGGTGTTTGCCTCAATGTTTTGGGCGGTGGTGCTGGTGCTGGTTGTGGCAGTTGGTTTAGAGCGTTTGGTGGGTTTCGAAAATAGGGGGAAGTCCTTGTCAACTAAAGCATCTTGATCCATTCTGTTTACGAGGAGTGAAAGGTCAACAGTTTGGGACCAGAAAATTACATTCGCATGAAACTATCCTTTACAAACTTCTCCAAAAAAATTAATTGGAGTTCTTGCAACTGTGTGAGGTAAAGCAGCTACCAGAAAAAATCAGGGATTCACTTCTACAGTTTAAGTTAACGGCCCCACCAAATTCTAGTTATTGTTTTACTCCCAAAGACAGTTTGCTCTGTCCTCCTGCCAGATCAGCATGAAAATAAAAGTCAGGGAAAAAGATGGAAGCTCCAATGTCCAACCAGTTTCAGCACAAGCCAAACATATCATTGGGCGCACCAAATAAACAGAAAATTATCTAATATAATAATTACACCCAGGACACATGATTGTTTAGAGATTGGGCCATGATAGTTTTATGAACCAGTACTAGGTGGAATTCAGTGCCATTTTAATTAGAACCATAATTATGCATACAACTAATAGCAGCAGCATTTTCAATGTATTTCAGAAAAAACTAAGACCTACCCATTGCTAAAATGAATCCAAAAAGTTCAAAAAATGACCAAAGATTTCATCTACCCATCACTTTAATTACAACCATAAATTATGCATACAACTAATAGCAGCAGCATTTTCAATGTATTTCAGAAAAAAACTAAGACCTCCCCATTGCTAGAATGAATCCAAAAAGTTCAAAAAATGACCAAAGATTTCATTTACCCATCACTTTAGTTATAACCATAAACTACGTATACAACTAATAGCAGCATTTTCAATGTATTTCAGAAAAAAACTAAGACCTACCCATTTCCAGAATCCAAAAAGTTCATACAATGACCAAAGATTTCATCAGGGCCGGCCCTTCCCTTAGGCGAGTTAGGCAATTGCCTAAGGCCCCCAAGTGGAAGGGGGCCCCAAAATTTTAGAAAAGAACCGGCTAGTTTAGTTTCAAATGAATTACAAAAATAATCTGGCACATCCTTTTAACCAAAAAAACAAAAATTTTGGTAAATCCTATTAAACATTGATTCTAAACAAAATCATTGACCAAAAATCAACCAGATAAACTACAAATCCGGTCTAAGAGATTAACCACAAAACAATCACAAATCAAAACAAATAAATCCACTCAAAACCCTAAAAATTTTACCTTTCTCTCTATTCTCTGCTCTCCGCCTCTCTCAAGTCTCAACTGCTCACCTCACCGTATCAGGTTCTGAGGTTCAGGAATCAGGTATAAAATTATAAATATTTGGGCACAGGGCACTCCATTTTATTTGTTAAGAACTTAAGATAACTTTGTTTATCTGGGCCCTCCCTGGCTTGGCTGGTTTTGTAACTTTGTTTTTCACTTTTCAGTTTATCATTATGGCTGCCTGGACCCTCCCGGACTGGCGTTAAGTTTGGGCCTTCAAGTTTTTTTTTTTTTTTTGGTTAAAAGCCTGCATTTTTTTATTTTTTATTTTTGGTTATAAATAGGATTTGTTTTGTGTTTGTTTTTTTTTTTGGTGGGTGGGTCTTATTAATAAGTCTTGTGTCAGTGTTATTGCTGTGCTTAAATTTTTGTTATGCTTGTGCTTAATTTTATTTTAATTTATGCAGGTTGAGATTGTTAAAAATTTGTTATTGTTCGGTGAAACTACAATAATACTTTTTATATAAATCAGGTTCTATTTCTCATTTGCTCTACACTTGAAAGTTATTTTTTATTTTAGTCTTTATAAATATATTGTTTGATTAGAAATGTCTATTAGAAAATATGCATCTAGATATGAAAAACTTAAAAAAAGAAAAAAAAAATTAATTGAGTTTCAAAAAGGATCAATGGATAAATTTGTTATTAGTAATAAACAAAATATAACACAAAATTTAGATGAAAATATCACAAATGAGCAAGAAATTTACCAAAATAATTTAGAAGAGAATGATGTTCAATTTTGCAATACAACAAATCTTGATAATGAACTTCAAAATAATTTAAAAGAAAATGAAAATAATGATGAAAAATATAATATAAAAATATTAAATAAACATTAATTTAATTAATATATAAGTATAAAAAATGCTTCATTTTTAGTTCTCGCCTTAAGCCCCACAATGTCTAGGGCCGCCCCTGTTTCCCTCTCATCCCCTCCAACCACGCACCACTGCCGAAACCCAGCCAAAATCAAATCACGACCACCACCACGGCCAAAACCCATTCAAAATCAAATCGCAACAAAAACCCAGAAGCCCACCAAATCACAAATCAAATCACACCCATCGAAATCAAAGCACAAAACAACCAAAATCACAAAATGAAAACACTGAAAGTGAACCCACCGTTAAAAAAACATATATTGGTTTTGTTATTATACTTTAGAAGAACTTGTTAAACTAATTTTAGATCCAAATTAATTAAACACATACCACAAGCAAGAATGATAGACTTAAAGCAAAGCAAAAAAAAATGGTATTTCCCAGAAAAGTGTTTTCAGAAAACAGAAAGGGTAAGCAAAATATAAAAACTATTTGCTTCATAATCTCAAATAAATAAATAAATAACCAAAAATCACACACCATAATCCGGCGAAGTCTCGTGAGCCACAATTTCACCTAAGAGAATCGTCTGAGTTGAGAAGAATAGATTTTCATAGTCTTTGGCTCGGCAGCACAATCTTTGATTTCCTTTATTGACGTGGTTTTCGCTCGCTCCTCTCCTGTCAGCCTAGACAATGTATAAAGAAAAATAAAAAGAAGAAGAACAAAGCACCGCATAAAAAAGAAGAAAAGAAAAATGGTGAGAAAAGAAAGACGGACTGAAATCAGTTGCATTGTCATAGGTATTTTTTTACATTTTTTACTCTTTTTTTTTAACTTCTTAACTCTCCCTTAATATATTTTATTTAATGGTTGAAATTGAAAGTTGTTTTTTTAACTTTTAATCTCAGCCATTAATTACAATTACATCAGGGTATTGCACCTGAATCTGAAAAAGATAAAGAGACCTACACATACACATACACATACACATATAAATACACATATACATAGACACACATACACATACATAAGCGCACATACACATACACATACACATAAACATACATAAATATAAGCACATATAAACACATACACATACACATACATAAGTACACATACACATACACATAGACATACACATACATAAGCACACATATATACACATACACATACACATATACATACACATAAATATACATATACATAAATATAAATACATATAAATTCACATAAACGTAAACATACACACACATAAACTTAAATATAAACATAAACACACATAAAAGCTCAATTTAGCACACCGAAGTAACAAACGAAATTGTTTGAGGATTGGTGTTAGTTTACAATTTTTTCCAGCTTATATGAGGGTTTAATTTTTCTCAGTCTGTATGTGTGTTTATATCTATGTATGTTTATGTTTGTGTGTGTGTTTATGTGTATTTGTGTTTATATTTGTTTGTTTTTGTTTATGTTTGTTTATGCGTGTTTATGTGTATGTGTGTTTATGTTTGTTTGTTTTTTGTGTATGTTTGTTTGTGTTTGTGTTCATGTATATTTATGTGTATGTGTGTTTATGTTTATATTTATGTTTATAAATATAAACATACATAAACATAAATGAACATAAACATAAACACACATGCACATAAACATAAACATACACATACATAAATATACACATACACATACACATATACACTCATACACATACACATACATAAACATATATACACATACACATCCACATACATATACACATACACATATATTTTTAATTCTCGCCTTAGACTCCAAAATGTCTAGGGCCGCCCCTGGATTTCATCAACCACAAACAATGTATACAACTAATAGCAGCATTTTTAATGTATTTCAAAAAAAAAAAAAAACTAAGACCTACCCATTGCTAGAATCCAAAAAAAATTCAAAAAAACTAACCAAAGATTTCAACAAAAACAGAACAGCATTAAGAACAACTCGAATGATACCAAGTTCGCAAATTCAGTGTCTGAAATTGTAGCTTGTTCACTTTGTAACTTGGCCTTTTCTTTTTCAATTTTCGCGGGAAACAAACGGGGATTGAAGAACGTTGATGAGAGAGCTCACCTTGGTAAATTGGGTATAGAGGCCACGAGTTTCAGAGACTAGGGTTTTTGAGGAGAGAGATTGGGGTTTTACTTGAGAGAGAGAAAGAGATTTGAAGGTGGTGGATTCTGGGTCGTTAAACCTATGATTCGACCCGATTTAATAATTTATATTTTTCTTCTATTTCTTTTTTTGTTTACCAGATTTTTTTTTTCTAATTCTATTTAATAAGTTTTATATATATCATATTAAATTATATAGAATGAAATTTCAGTTTTATATGCTTTATTTTATGTCACCTACACTATTAGGCATTACATTGATTTATTTATTTCTTATATTTTACATTTTAAAAGAAAAATGCATCTACAACATATTCATAGTAATTTCACAATAAATATTAGTTGTCAAATGTTAATAGTAATGTAATAAAATACTACATAACATATTTATGCCTTATGACTAGTATCAACATTACATATCATTTGTTATCAACAAAATAAAAAATAAATAAACATTACCTATCGTCCTTTTTTTTTTCTTTTTTTGGTAAAAGTTTAGAAAAACTTATATATCATCTTCTTATTACAATTTGATTCATATTTTTTAATTATTAAAATTTTTATGAGTTTTTAAATTTATTATAAAAAAAAATACATAATTCCATTAAAAAATTATATATATATATATATTTTATTCCATTTGAAGTTAAGTTAACAAAAAATTTAACTAATTTACCAATTAATGTGTTTGGCTTTTGGTTGTTTCCAATAACTTGTTTTCGTAGTGTTTTGTTAGAAGACATGAATTTTCAGTAACTTTTATGTTATATGTGTTACAAAAATTTAAGATTATTTTATAATAATAAAAAAATAAAAATAAAAAAACTAAGACAAATGACATAACTAAGGTTTTTGATGAAAGAGATTGGGGTTTTGCTTGAGAGAGAGAGAGAGAGAGAGAGAGAGAGAGAGAGAGAGAGAGAGAGAGAGAGAGAGAGAGAGAGAGAGAGAGAGATTTGAAGGCAATGGATTCTGGGTTGTTAAACCCATGATTCGACTCGATTTAATAACTTATATTTTTCGTCTATTTCTTTTTTTTTACCATATTTTTTTTCTATTTCTATTTAATAAGTTTTATATATATCATATTAAATTAAATTAAATAAATTTCAGTTTTATAGACTTTACTTTATGTCACTAAACAATTAGGCATTACATTTATTTTTTGTCATATTTTACATTTTTAAAAGGAAAATGCATTCATAATATATTCTTAATAATTTTACAACAAATATTAGATGGCAAATTGTTACTAGTAATGTAATAAAATTCTGCATAACATACTTATGCCTTGTGAGTTGTGACTAGTATTAACAATACATATCATCTTTTTTTTTTTTTTTTTGGGGTCAAAAGTTAAAAAAAAAAAAAAAAAAAAAAAAAAAATTACCTATCATCTTCTTATTATCATGTGATTCACATTTTTTTAATTATTAAAATTTGTACAAGTTTTTAAATTTTTTATAAAAATAGGTAATTCCATATATATATATATATATATAATTTATTTTATTCCATTTGAAGTTATGTTAACAAAAAATTTAACTAATTTACAAATTAATGGGTGTTTGGCAGGGGTTGTGGCACTTGAAGGCCAGGGTGGTCCAATGACCACCCTGGCTTGAAATTTTTTTTTCTTATATATAATAATTTAAAATTTTATATTTGTCTACCCTTCAAAAAAAATTTGAGAACACCCTCAATTTTTTTTATGCCAATAAAATTAAATTTTGCTCCATAATTTATTCTACTTAACAATATATTGGGGCTTTCAAGCAAAAAGAAGCCAAAAAAAAAAACAAATTTTGAACTAAAAAAAAAATTATAACATAGCAAGCCCAAATGCCCAATAGACCCCAAGAAAAAAGCCTGAGATCAATCTCTTTTATTAGATTGTGTAATTTATGCTTCTTAAAGAACACCTTGAGAAAAATTCCTAGAGCCGCCATTGGTGTTTGGCTTTTGTTTATTTTCAATAACTTGTTTTTTTAGTGTTTTGTTAAAAGAAATTATTTTTAAGTAAATTTTATGTTAAATGTGTTACAAAAAAAATTAAAAGTTAGATTATTTTATAATTAAAAAAAATAAGACAAATGACTTAAGTAAAAAAAAAAAAAATTTTAAGTAAATCCCAAACGCACAATTAATATGCCGTATTTATTCTATTAAATTAATACAAATCTGTATAGAAATTTTATTGATAAAAAATGTATTTATATGTCTTTCTTTCCCTCTTTTCTCTTTTTCTACAATCTTTCACATAAATATTGATAGTAAATTTAACAACAAATTTAGTGACATAAGTTTTATCCAAAAAAAAAAAAAAAGTTTTCTTTTTATTACCTGTATGACATGATTTTCCTATTCCAAGGATGAAGTCCCTTGTCTTTTTGGCTAATTATGTCAAGGAGGTAAAAATCACAATTGGATAATAGACTAGACCCAACACCACAAACCCTTGGGAGTTGAAATTAAATCAAATTAAATTACAATAAAAATAGTAAAGTGTAAGACTCATGTAATTAGAAGTAATACTTTTTTTTTGACCAAGTAATTAGAAGTAATACTATTTACAACTTATTACCTAAAAAATAAAGTTAAATTTTAATCCTTATATGATTGCTGTTAAAGGGTTTTTAGATCGCTTAATATTGTGAACATTCAAATAGCATTATAGGAATGTGGGATAGAGTTTTACATTAAAGGAATTTTTTTTTTCCTTTGTGCTTTTGGTTTGTAAATTTAACAATAAATTTAGTGACATAGAAATTTTCACATTTTTTTTCTCATAACTGTTTAAATGACATGATTTTCTTACAACAAAGATAAAGGCACTTCCTTTTCTTTTTCTTTTTTTTCTTTTTTTTGGGAGAATCCAAGGCACTTCCTTTTCGGTTGGTAGCGGCGAGGAAGAAAAATCAGGATTTGATCATAGACTAAACACAAAACATATTAATTGAGAGTGAGTTTTTTTGTCAAAATGAAATGTTCTTACAATAAAATAAAAAATATAGTCTTTTTTGTTAACATGTATATATATATATATATATATATATAAAATAGAATTTCAACTTATAGCATCCACCCCATAATTATTGTTTTTTTTTTTTTTAATTATTAGACTAAGATATTAATTGGTTTATAGTATAAACGAGGTTAGAATCTTAAATCTCTTATTTGACGATAAAAAACTTTACCAGTTAAGTTAATTAGAACCCATTACAATCAAAATAGTGATAGTAGTGTGTTCATGTAATTCAATGTTATATCACTTCTTAACTTAATTTCTTGAAGGAAAAAAAAAGTTAATAATTTTTTTTCATTTACTATATGATTGCTCTAAATAAGGGTTTAGTTTGTTAATAGCTTTATAGTCATGATTTTAAAAATTGGATCGAGATCAGCCAATTTAACCAAATACTTCTAATATTTTTAATTTTTAATATAAATATTCAATATTCAAATCTCCACTCCATTGTTTCTATCCAACCATTAAAAAAATTACAGTATTGGCTTGTATAGTTAGAGGACTAGCATTAATATGATAAAAAAAGAATCACATATTAGCCAATCAAGTCCAAATTAACTCACATCAGATCATGCAAAGTTATGTATAAATTCATGATTGCTACAGTAAGAGCACTAGCATTATAGGGTGTAAACACCCTCTAGTTGCTATTTTACAACCCAAGACAACAAAAACTTACTCCATCCAAGTTTGAATACATAAAAAAATTTGCAACTTATTAGGTAATTTATTATTATTTTATTAGGTAATTTATATTATTTTATTGGGTTGTATGTAAAAAAAAAAAAAAAAAAAAAAAACAAAAAAAACTGAGATGTAGGGTAAGTTGTAAAATGAATTGATAAAATAGTTAAAGTAGTTTTTGAAGATGTAAAATAGGTTTTTTTTTTAAATCTCCGATTGCTAGTTCTATAACAATATAAATTTACACTTGCACTATTTATTTTCCATTTTTTGTTTAGTACATAGAAAGTGAGCGGAAGATAATTGTTACTGTGTGAAAAGAGAAAAATTAGATAGAAATTTTAGCACCTATTCATGCCAATGCTCTTATACACAAACAACATGACACAGTTTCACATGAGCGATAATTACAATAGTTTTTTTTTTGACAAAAATGCAAAACTGACACTCTAACTTTTACATTTTTTTCATTTCAGTCCTCTAACTTTCAGTTTTGTCAATCCAATCCTCTAACTTTTAATTTTTATCAATTTAAAGTTCCATTACCACTCATTTAGTACTGCCGTTAGAACCACTAAAACTTCATTACAAGGGAATAGCTAACTTGTATTCCTTGTCATCGAAACGGTAGCACTCACTTGCTATCTAACCCCGTTCAACCTACCTAAATCTCAATTACAACTCAGTTCAGTTTCATATCTGATTTTGTTCTCTGATTCAGGAGCTACAAAAACGGCTTCGTTTGGGTTTGGCACGATTTATCAGAGACAGTGGCGGCTCCAAGATTTTTTTCTAGGGGGGTCAATAAGAAGATACATCTTGGGTAAAATATGAATTTTACGATTTACACGATTTCCTTATTACAAATTTGTCTATTGTACATATTAGTAGTAGAATAAAAAATAAATTAGAGGTTCAATTGACATTTTTTTTTAATATAATGAACATGTTAATTACGTTAAGTAAATTTTAATTATTACTGATAATCCTGGAAAATCAGTGGGTCGAAAATCTCCGGGCTTCGATGATCTTGAAGGCTAAAACCTGAAAGAAACGAACTCAATCAGAGAGAGAGACCGGTGGAGGCCGGTCTAGGGTCCTCCGATGGTTAAGTCAGTGAGTTGAAAATCAAAAGAGAAAATACTTCTGCGAACTTTTTTAAGAAAAAAATGTGCGAATGGCCTACCTCTTCCTAGAAAAATGCTTTTATAGTGCACACTGAACGGTTATTCGCTCTATCAAACGTTCCTTCTGTTGAGAAATTCGTTAAAGCCAGAGATAACTAAAATAACTTCCATGGCAGTTATTTTATCTGGAACGATGCCTCATCTTGACTTGTGGAGGCCTTGGTTCATAAATAAAAACCATCATCGCCAAAGACTTCTCATCCTCGTCTATCATTAGGGATGGACGAGGATGATAGACGAGGCTCCGTCCGTCCTTCATTAAGGACGGACGAGGTTTATCAGGACGGCTCGTCCGCCCTTTACTGGGGATGGACGAGACTGGAAAGGCTTTTTCTGTTACGTCCTTCCTCCATTCTTTACCCAAGGACGAACCATATGGACGATTGTGGGAGTTGTATTTTATAGCATCATCAGTTCCCCCCTTGCCCGTGGGTCGTCCAAGGAAATTCAAGACAAGCGTTGACTGCAGAATGGTGTGCCACATGTCAAGAAATCATTAGTGAAAAAATCTCGTCGATTGATTTAACCGAGGAGCACGCCACGTGTCCCTTGCTGATTGGGCCGTGTCGCTTCAGGTGCTAGGGTTAGTTCCCTATAAATAGTGGAATACCTCCACTATCCTCTTCATTTCTGAAATTTCTTTCCTTGTCCTTCCTCGTCCTAGATCTTCGTCTAAAAGCTTCTCGCGTCCATAGCTTTCCTTCGTTTTAGATCCAGGTAATTCTCTTCTCCTCGTCCTTAGTTTTTCTCTTAAGATGGCTGAGGTTGTACTTTCCTCGTCTAGCGATAGTGTAGATAAAGCCATAGACGAATATTATGATGAGAGTAGCTACTATAGTTCCAGTAGCAGTAGTGATAGTAGTGGGGGGAACACCACGGACGAGGAGTATGTCTCTGGCATCCTTGGGCTTCCTATGGAGGTTGTACAAGAATAGCTTAGGAAGGCCTCAGGGTCTCAAGCTGGTACCTCGTCCGCAGTCCTTTCTTCTGGTCCTTTGGACGAGGAGAAGGTTACTGTTTACAGTTGTGCAGTAGACATTCCTTCTAGGACGGACGAGCAAAGACTAAAAAATCTTAGGGATTGGTACCAAATCCCAGACGAGTTTAACCCTAGGGTACCCGTCTGAGGAGAATGGTGTTGCAACCCTCATTTTGGAATAGGCGTCTATGAGGCTTATCTTCTGGGGGGTTTGAGATTTCCTTTAAATGCCTTTACTAGAGAGTTGTTGATTAGATTAGGTTTAGGAGTATGCCAATTCAACCCAAATACATGGAGATTGATCATTTCAATGCAAATTTTGTGGGGTGAAGTATTTGGAAAGGACCGTCCTCTTACTGTGGACGAGTTCCTTTACTGTTACAAACCTTCAGAAATACATCAGTCCCTTGGCTTTCACCAATTCACAGCCAGGGATAGAAATTGTAGATTGATTAAGTCCCTGGCCTCGTCTGACAGAAGGTGGAAGACGGAATTTTTCTTCGTCTCCGGCTTTTAGGCTGGAAATCCTGTAGACGTTGGCCGGGACACGTTTGGTCGTTATACCAGGGACCTAGGAAACCTTCGTCCTGAGGGTAAGTTGCTCCCCTTTTTCTTTTGATTTTCCCTTTTTTTTTAATTGATTAATTAAAAATTTTTTATTTGTTTCATTTCAGCTGTTAAACGACCGTCTTTAAGCAAATTCCATCGTGATCGCGTCCACAGGGCTCGTCTTCACGCGGATAGGGACTTTCATTCTTTGGTCTCACTTAGACAACTTGCTAAGTGGGGATTGGGCCCTAACCCATCTGACGAAGCAATTGCACACGAAGTCACAGTAAGAAAAAGTAAGTGCTAGATTTCTGCGTTCCTTGTATGTTTTACTTTCATCTTTCTAAATTCTCCTCGTCTCTTTATAGGAATGGCAACTATGAGGGGTAGTAAGGGAAAGGAGGTAAGTGCTGAGGAGGATCGTCCTGAGGTGGGATCTCAGGCTCGTCCTGCGACTGGGGAGAAAAGGAAAACTTTATCCAAGAATTTGGATTTGGGAAATCTTCCCAGTCACAGAGGCAAGAAGGCTAAGAGTACCTCGTCCCAGATAGTCAAGCCTACCCTTCCCTTGTCCCAGCAGTCTGTGCATATAGTTGATGTAGATTTGTCCATTCCAACAGAGACCACTCCGTCCCAGATCACTCCGTCCAAGACTGTGTCAACCCCGTCTCAGCCTTCTCGAACGGTCCCTTCAAATATTATCGAAAATGAGGACCTGGCCTGGGAACGTTTCAAGAAGGCTGTAACTGACGAAGATATAAACGTTTGCTATGATATGTCCCTTAAGGAGTTTGAACACTCTGGTGTTCACGACCTTTTCAAGGTAACACTCACACCTCGTCTTGACAAAGGATTTTGACTTTCCTTCTTCATCTCTCTTTTTTAACTTTTATTTGTAGTTGTGTTTCTTTTTTGTAGGGCATGTCAAAGTTTATAGCGGCGTCCAGGCAAGCCACGGGGTTGGACAAGACGAGGATCCTATTAGAGACGAGGATCTAGAAGTTAAAGGTCGAGGCTAAGCAATGGGCTAAAGTGGCTGTCAAAACCACGGACGAGGTGAAGGAGTTGAAGACTATGGTTGAGGAGTTAAAAACCAGTGCTGCGGAGAAGGACGCTCGTCTTGAGGTCTTATAGAAAAAGAATGATGAGTATGGCACTCTTCTCTCCAAAGCGAAGGAAGACGCAGTGGCTGAGTTTAAAGTGTCCAAACAATACACTGATGTTTTGGACACTAACTATGCAGCTGGGTTTGAAGATTTCAGAATGGAGGCTATGGAGAAATTTCCCAATATAGACTTCAGCCCCATCGTCCTTAATCTGAATGCTGCTGCCACTAGTTCTCTCCTTCAGACTGGTTCTGAGGATATTAATGTTGAAGACAATGCTACAACCCTTCCTCAGGACGCCTTCAATGCTGATGCTTCAGTTTAGAAAATATTTCAAATGTCTAGTGTTTTTACTTCCATTGTATTTTTTCTATCTTCTTTTTATATGTAATCCAAGCACGTTAGATCCGTCCACGTCTAAGGACGAGTCTTTATGAAACAATTTTAATTTTGGGTGTTTGGACGTTATTCGTCCGCCCTTGAGAGTTTGAATGAATGTGGTTTCTTTTATATTTGTATGGACGAGAACTCTTATTTTCACTTACAAAAACTCTTGTTAAGCTCGTGTACATTTCATATATATACATGTATACTTTGACCATTTTTATTGGAATTTCACTAAGTGTGATTTATCCAAGTGACATGGTAATTGAGCGTTTATTCGTCCTTTGGACTCGTCGTTGTATTTTGCTCGTCTATGTATGACTTTTTAGCAGGTGACTTAAGTTCATAAAGTGCTTTTCTCGTCCATGGTATGGTTGGGTATTATGTTTTACCTCGCCCATCTTATGGACGAGCATGCCTTAGATTTGTTTGTAATTTGCTCTCAAGGATTTTACCTCGTCCTTTTCTTGGACGGACGAGCATGCCTTCGATGTAATTTGGTCTTAGGCATGAGATTTATCTCGTCCTTTTATTTGGACGGACGAGCATGCCTTGATTTTACTTTCTAGGAAAGCTTGAGATCACATCTCCGCGTCCAGAGAATTTTCTCGTCTTGTGCTTTTCAGCTTTCTTCAGGAGTTAATATGAACAGGAGTGCTATGGAAATCATTGATTCACACAACATTATGTACATTTCACAAATATTGTTCATAACATAGATACTGTTCATAGACGAGGCATGCACCTTAGAGGCCAATACCTTTATTTAAACAAAACACACTATAACGTTGTCCATAAATTTATCATAATAACAAAACCACATAGTATAATAATAAAGTTTTTGAAACCAGAGCTCGTCTAGAGTTATGCTCCTCCAGGCTAGTATTCTACTGATAGTACTTCCTTAAGTGCTCCACATTCCAAGAATGCTCTAACTTCCTCCCATTAAGGGTTTTCAAGTAATAGGATCCTTGTCTTTTGTTGTTGACAACTCTGTAGGGGCCTTCCTAATTTGGTCCCAGCTTTCCATGGGCTGGGTTCTTTGTTGCTAAGGAAATCCTTTTTAGGATGAGGTCCCCTATGTTGAATCGCTTTGGCTTTACCATTGCGTCATATCGCCTAGCCATAAGGTTTTTATACCTCGCCACCCTTTGCTCAGCGTCCGTCCTTACCTCGTCTATTAAATCAAGGTTCAAACAGAGTTGCTCTTCATTAGCTTCGTCCTGGTAGGCTGTCACCCTATGGTTGGCCATGTGCACTTTCGCGGGTATAACTACTTCAGTCCCATATGCTAGTTTGAAAGGAGTCTCTCCTGTAGGAGTTCTCACTGTCGTTCTATATGCCCACAGAACACCTGGTAGCTCATCTGGCCATACTCTCTTAGCCCCCTCAAGCCGAGTCTTGATTATTTTTAACAAGAATCGGTTTGCAACTTCTGCCTGGCCATTAGCCTGTGGGTGGGCTGGTGAAGAATAGTGAGTTTGAATTCCAAAGTGTGTGCAAAAATCTTTGAAAAGCGCATTGTCAAACTGTCGTCCGTTGTCCGATACTAGTACCCTAGGTACTCCAAATCTGCACACAATGTTCTTCCACACGAAGTTCTTGACATTTTGCTGTGTGATGGTGGCCAAGGATTCTGCTTCTACCCACTTGGTAAAATAATCAATACCAACCACGAGGAATTTCATTTGTCTTATACCTAGTGGAAATGGGCCCAGAATGTCAAGTCCCCACTGTGAAAAAGGCCACGGGGCCGTCATTGGAGTTAAGTACTCTGATGGTTGCCTGGGGACGTTGCTAAACCTCCGACATTGATCACAGACCTTGACGTAGGCTTTAGCGTCAACTTGCATGTTTGGCCAATAAAATCCTGCACGGACGACTTTGTGGATGAGCGACCTAGCTCCTGAGTGATTGCCACATGCTCCTTCGTGAATTTCTCTTAGTATGTAGTTCGCTTTGTCTGGGGCTAAACACTTGAGATAAGGCTGGGAAAAACCTTTTCTGTAGAGAATATCGTCCATAAGAATGTACCTGGCTGCCCTTGCCTTCAGCTTTCTTGCCTCGTCCTTTTCTTCTGGAAGTTGTCCATCTTTTAAGTACGACACAATTGGACTCATCCAATTTGCTCTATTTTCCACCTATTGTACTTTTGGTATGTCTATACTTGGCATATATTGAATTTCATCAAATTTATCTACGGCTGCACTCGCTGAGGCTTCTTTCGCCAAGGCATCAGCTTTCATGTTCTCCTCCATTGGGATTTGAACGAAGCTAACTTCTCCAAACTTTTTTATAAGGCGCATCACTCTGTTTAAATACTTCCTCATTCGTTCTTCTTTAGCCTCAAACATTCCATTCACTTGGCCTATGATTAGCTGAGAGTCTCCCAAGATGAGGAGTGATTTCGCTTCTACAGATTTGGCCAACTCCAGCCCTTTGAGAAGAGCTTCATACGCAACTTCATTATTAGTTGTCTGGTACTGCAAACGAACTTTGTGTTTTAGTTTGTCCCCCTCTAGAAATTGCAAGACCACACCTATTCCACCTACGTACTGTGTAGATGAGCCATCCACATGGACGACCCACTTGCTGTTTTCCTCTTCACCTTTATCCTCAGAACTTAAGGTAAACTCAGCAATGAAATCTGCCAGAGCTTAAGCTTTTATGGCATGCCTTGGTTGGTACTTTATGTCAAACTCACTGAGCACGACAGCCCATTGGATCAAACATCCCGCAGCTTCTAATTTGTTCATTGCCTTCTTGAGTGGGTGATCTGTCATGATGTTAATGATGTGAGCCTGAAAATAATGCCTTAGTTTTCTGGAGGCTGTTATCAATGCAAAAGCCAATTTCTCCATTAACGGGTATCGTCTCTCTGCTCCCCTCAATGCTTTGCTGGTATAGTATACAGGTCTTTGTACCTTGCCCTCTTCCTTTACTAGCGCTGAACTCATTGCGTGTGGGGTGACTACCAAATATAAGTACAACTCTTCTCCTTGCACGGACGGGCTTAATAACGGGGCTTTGGTGAGATACATCTTCAAGTCTTCAAAAACTTTCTAACACTTGTCGGTTCATTCAAATACTTTTTTAAGAACCTTAAAAAATGGCAAACATTTGTCAATAGCTTTAGAAACAAACCTGTTGAGGGCGGCAACTCATCCTGTGAGGGATTTTACTTCTTTAACATTGTTCGGGGACTTCATATCCAGTATTGCTTGAATTTTATCAGGGTTTGCTTCGATTCCTCTGTAGGAGACCATAAATCCTAGGAATTTCCCTGATGATACTCCGAAAGCGCATTTGTTGGGGTTTAACTTCATATGATACTGCCTCAATGTGTCAAATGTTTCCTGCAAGTCGTTCAAATGCCTCTCCTCGTCTTGAGTTTTCACCAATATATCATCTATGTAGACTTCCATATTCCGCCCGATCTGTGGACGAAACATATGATTGACCAGTCGTTGGTATGTTGCTCCAGCATTTTTCAAATCGAAAGGCATCACTTCATAACAAAATAGTCCCTGACTGGTGATAAAAGACGTCTTTTCTTGGTCTGCTTCATCCATCCTAATCTGATTATAACCGAGAAAGCATCCAGGAAACTGAGCAACTTGTGGCCTACAGTAGAATCTATCAACTGGTCAATGCGCAGCAACGGGTAACTGTCCTTGGGACAAGCCTTGTTTAAGTCATAAAATCAACACACATTCTCCATTTGCCGTTCGCCTTCTTGACCATGACCACATTGGCTAACCAGTCAAGATAGTACACCTCTCGAATGAACTTTGCCACTATTAACTTCTGAACTTCCTCCTTAATAGCATTATCTCTCTCTGGGGCAAACACCCTCTTCTTTTGCCGCACTAGCTTGGAGGAAGGGCATACACTCAGACGGTGGGTAATGACATTGGGATCTATACCCGGCATGTCTTCGTGACTCCATGCAAACACATCTCTGTTTTTCTTTAAAAAACAAATGAGGTCCTTCTTAATCTTTGCTTCCAAATCTGCTCCAACCCTGGTACACCTCTCAGGGTTATTTTCATCTAAGGGGATATCTTCCAATGCTTCCATGGGCTCTGCCAAAACTTTCTTTTCTTCAATATTCATTGCTTGCATTTGCTCGTCCGTAGCCAGCATGGCTAGATAACATTCCCTTGCAGCTAACTGGTCTCCTTGTGCTTAGCCTATCCCATGTTCCGTTGGGAACTTGACTGACAGGTGGTAGGTAGATGTAACTGCCTTCCACCTGTTTAGGGTAGGCCTTCCAATTATTGCATTGTAAGATGACGAGCAATCTACTACTAGGAAATTCACATCGGTAGTCAACTGTTGTGGATATGCGCCTACCACCACTGGTAATGTAACAGTACCAACAGGCTGTACCTTCATTCGTCCGAAGCCTACTAGAGGCGAGTGCACTGGGTAGAGCTAGTCTCGTCCAATCCTCATCTGCTGAAAAGCTGGGTAATACAGAATGTCTGCTGAACTTCTATTATCTATCAACACTCTTCTAGTTGTGTAATCAGCAATAAGTAGGGCGATGACAATAGCGTTATCATGAGGATGATGGATTCTCTCAGCTTCCTCGTCTGTGAAAGTAATAGGTTGTTCGTCCGTGGACTTCACCCTTGGTAATCGTCCTGAAAGTTGAACGGTCTACACTTCCTTCAAGTATGCTTTCTTCGTCTTGGATGATCGTCCTGCCAAACTTCCCCCAATGATAACTTTGATCTCGCCCAGTGGTGGTCGCGATGACTCTTCTACTTTCCCTTTCAACTTTTCATCCTTGTGATCTCGTCCAAGGAAATTTCTCAACTTCCCTTGCCTTATGAGATTTTCAATTTGCTGCTTCAAATCAAAACATTCATTTGTGTCATGGCCATGGTCTTTATGAAAGCGACAATACTTGTTCCTGTTGCGCTTGTTAGGATCTTCCTTCAATTTCTCTGGCCACTTCAGGGAAGGCTCGTCCTTGATTTGCATAAGGACCTGTTCAAGTGGCATGTTCAGTGGAGTATATTGCTGGTTGCGTGCTGACGAACCTTTCTTGTCTCGGTCTCTTCTGTCGTCCGTCCGTCCCTTCTTTGGACGAGGAGGGCCTTGTTCTGGGTGCCGATTTGTCTCCATTTTCTCTGTCCTCTTTCTTTTCTTAGCTATAATCGCATCTTCTGCGTTCATGAAGTTTTGAGCTGAATGGACGAGTTCTACCATAGTTTGTGGCTTTTGCTCATAGAGTTTATGGATGAACAAATCCGAATGGACTCCGTTATGGAAAGCTGCTAACAGCAACTTGTCGTCCATCTCGTCTACTGTCAAGGCCTCCCTATTGAATCGAGTGATAAACGATCGCAAACTCTCATTTTCCCCCTGTTTTATTGTTAACAAATTGGAAGTAGAACGTTTGTGTCGCTGACCCCCTATGAAGTTATTGACAAACAACTTGCTTAATTCTTCAAAAGAACTTACTGAGTTTGGGGGTAATTTGCTGAACCATACTCTGGCTGGACCCTTGAGAGTGGTAGGAAAGGCTCGACACATTATTTCGTCTAGAACTCCTTGAAGATGCATAGTGGTCTTGAAGGTGGCAATGTGGTCAAAAGGATCTTGGTTCCCATCGTATGAATCTAAAGAAGGCATTTTAAACTTTGGTGGCAGGGGATGGCCATTGATGGAAGTAGTAAAGGGAGAATCAGTTCTATGAACCAAATCCTCTACTGGGTTCGCCCTCCTCATGTTCTCCTTCATTTCGTCCATGGCCTTCTTCATCTGATCCAACTCTTTTTTCAAATTGGGTACCCTTCGTGAGGTGGTACCCCTCAATGGACTCCCATGTTGAAAATTCTCTCTGCCCTCTTGACTCCGAGTTTGTCATTCTTCTTCATGTTCTCTATGTGTCTGCTTTCTTAAATTAACCTCTCTCCGTAATTCTTGATTTTGGCAAGTTAACTCCGCCATCGCAGCCGTCATGGAATGCATATGTTGAACAGATGACGCCTGCATAACTGATGCAGACTGGCGATCGCGATGAGGGTTACATGACGCGTCTTTACTCTGTTGCGGGCCTGGGCTATTAGCCCTTGATCTTGTCCGAACCATTTCAACCCTTTATGAGAAAAAGAAATTGCAAAACTCAACGAGTTCAAGAGCGACAAATATTTCTTATTTTTCCCACAGACGGCGCTAACTGATAATCCTGGAAAATCAATAGGTTGAAAATCTCCAGGCTTCGATGATCTTGAAGGCTAAAACCTGAAAGAAACGAATTCAATCAGAGAGAGAGACCGGTGGAGGCCTGTCTAGGGTCCTCCGATGGTTAAGTTAGTGAGTTGAAGATCAAAAGAGAAAATACTTCTGAGAACTTTTTTAGGAAAAAAAATGTGCGAATGGCCTACCTCTTCCTAGAAAAATGCTTTTATAGTGCACATTGAACGGTTATTCGCTTTATCAAACGTTCCTTCTGTTGAGAAATTCGTTAAAACCAGAGATAACTAAAATAACTTCCATGGCAGTTATTTTATCTGGAACGATACCTCATCTTGACTTGTGGAGGCCTTGGTTCATAAATAAAAACCATCATCGCCAAAGACTTCTCATCCTCGTCTATCATTAGGGATGGACGAGGCTTCGTCCGTACTTCATTAAGGACGGACGAGGTTTATCAGGACGGCTCGTCCGCCCTTTACTGGGGATGGACGAGACTGGAAAGGCTTTTTCTGTTACACCCTTCCTCCATTCTTTACCCAAGGACGAACCATATGGACGATTGTGGGAGTTGTATTTTATAGCATCATCAATTACTATTTAAAATACTTTTATTTATTAGTTTAGGATAACCATATGTTCACATTGTACTATCAATGCAAGACTTACATTGCAGGCAATTATACTGTACACGTTTGTTTAGAATTAATGTAAGATTTACATTATAGATAATGATACTATACACATTTGCAAAAAATATACAATATTGTACACATTTGTTTAGAAACAATATAAATATACAAGGTAAATTATGTATTTTCTATTAGTTTATTTCAAATTTGTTAAGATCTAAATGGTTTTTATTTATTTAAGATTTAAGATAAACAAAAAAAATTACTTTTGTTGTTGGGCTTACCATTTCTCCCAAATTTTAAATAAAATTGGTTTATTATTAGGCATTTTTTTGTGCTTAAAAAGATCAAAACATTATTAAGAGAATCATAATTAAACTTATTTTAAGTGGGTTTTAAAAAATTTAGCATCAAAGTGTTCAAATTTTTATTTCAGGAGGGTAAAATAACAATAAAAAATTATATGTATATAAAATAAAAATAAAAAAATAAAAAAAAATTATCTCAGGGGGTTCATTTGAACCCCCTGAACCATGCATGGCGCCGCCCATGATCAGAGAACGATTTCATATACCCAGCTCACGGCCAAGAATACGTTCTCAAAGGCTTGAAGTTTCACGAACTCAATCTTAGCCCTAAGCTCCACGAAACGATTACGCCTTCGACTTCATCTTCGTCGAGATCTCTGAGGCCACCACCGCCGGAGACGAACAAGTCCGACGAGGATTCTGATTTTCCAGTGGTGATAACGCGGCGAAGGAACCAGCCGTGGAGCTCGATCGATCTCCACGAGTACAAGGTCTACAAGGTCGAGTCATCTTCCGGCGAGTCCGCCGGAAAAGCCGCCGCCGAAGCGTCGACTCAGACCGAGGACAAGTGAAGGAGACGCAGACCAGTCAGAGCGAAAGAAATCGAAGAAGATGAAGAAGAAGACGAGCAAGTTCGCGCAGAGAAAAGCAACGCGAAATGTGCTAATATGTATCTAAAATGTTTGCTGAGTTGTAACAGAGTTTTAGTGGTTCTAATGGTAAATTTTGAATAGACAGGAATTGAAGGTTAAAAGATTGAATTGATAAAACTGTAAAATAAAAGTCTGAAATAAAAAAAATGTAAAAATTAGGGGATCAGTTTTGTATTTTTATTTTATTTTTTTTTTCTTTGTGATTTAAGGCATTATTTTTGGAAGGTTGAATTGACATTTTAGTATTTTACAGATCAGATCCACGAACCAAAAGCTATTTTTTTTTTTGAGCAACAAACGCTAGTTTCCTTTTGCGAAAGTTATTTTTATTAATTTATTTTACTATTTAGTTTATTTTTATTATTATCTCTCAGTTTAATTATATTTTTTGATATTATTTATGATTTATTATATTATTTTAATTTACTTTTATTTAAAGTATTTTTAATCAAAAAAATATTTTAATTTTAATAAAATAAGCAGATGTAATTATAGTAGTCCCACTTTTTAGAGTTAACACTTACATAGGACCGTTTGGTACAACCGTTTTCAGTTTTGTTAGAAATGCGAATGGGTGAAAAAAAATGTATAGCGATAATATAATATCGTTTAAAAACTAAACAAGGGGCCCATAGGTTCTGTCTTGTCTTTCATTGGTTCCAAAAGTCTGACACGATTCCACAAACTTGTGAACCTGTGACACTGACAAACGAAGCCAGACTCACCAATCATCAGAGAGAGATGGAGTCACCGTTCAAGGCAGAGGTATTGAAAGGGAAGGTGGCTCTGATAACAGGTGGTGGTTCTGGAATTGGGTTTGAGATTTGCACTCAGTTTGGTAAACATGGAGCTTCTATTGCTATCATGGGTCGGCGCAAGCAAGTCCTCGATTTAGCTGTCTCAGCTCTTCATTCTCAAGGAATTCAGGTACTCTCTTCTATTTTATCATCAAAGTTGTTTTCTTTTTCAAAATTTTCATCTGGGTTCTTTTAGTTCTTTGTTTTTTCCTCGTGGGGTTGTTTGTTTGCTGAAAAAATCGATCATATGAGGAAAAAGATGGGTTTTTGACTCTTACCCCGTATTGAGTAGGAATTCAGGTTCATTTTGTATGTTTATCGGCTATATAGGATCTGTTTGGTTGATAAGAAAAGTTAGGAAAGGAAAAGGAAAATGAGTTTTTTTGTTCCTTTTGCAAGATTTCCATCTGTTTTTTTTTTTTAATAAAATAATTTCTGCTTTTTGTTTCACACATCATGTTGAATGGTTTGCTTGGTCACCGAGGAAAGTGTCCAACTGTCCATGCTTTATTGTAATCATCAGTTTGCTTGGTAGGATAAATTGGATCCATGTGGTGATCTATTTATTGCTTATTGTTCTTTAGAAACAGTGAGCTTATGTGATATAACTGGTCTTTAAAATTGTTAAAATAATGTGACTGAATTCAGTATGGGTATAACTTAAGAATGGTAACTTAGATGTAGGCCTTCAGGTTCCCAATTAAATTTAAACACATAGCTGCATTGACCTAAGTATCCTTGGAAAAGATAATTCTTTTTGTATTTCATTGGTCAAGGCAACCGTGTGTTTGAATTTAGTTGGGGAAACTAATGCACAACACTTAAGTTACTGTACCTAAAATTTATCTATTCACTATTTCCTAATAACTTAAAAGCTTTCATTACCAAAAAAAAAAAAAAAAAAAAAAACCTTAAGATTTCAAGACAATCAATAATTTATCATTATATCTATACATGTCTTCCTGAGTTCGAACTACGAACCCTGTACTCTTCACTCTACCTCCCATTTAAAGAATTTAAATCCCACGTGCTGGGCCTCACTTACTAATGTGTGAGGTCAAGTGTTAGAAAAATTTAAACATTTGGGACAATTGGTAGTTTATCATACACACTATTATTTAGAGATGTCAGTTCTTTCTTAGTTTGTTTTTAAACTGGGAAAGAAGAAAATGAAAACAAGAGATGTGACCAATCAATAAGTTAAATTGAAATGGATGGCTCGGTCTGTTAAGGTCCCACCAAGTTTCTGGACAACCTAAACATGCAGTTCAACTAGATCTGCTAAAGGTCCATAACTATGTTCATTGGGGTAACTGGTCGATTCCAATTAGTTGTTTTGTTTAAAGTAATGTTCATGACTTTGATATATATATTTTTTTGATAGGTAGGCATACCATTATGTAATTTAATAACAAAATTAGTTGATTGTATAGATCGCAATCTTATACTTTTTTCTGTTTTATGGAGGCTGTTGGCTTTGAGGGGGATGTTCGGAAGCAGGAAGATGCAAAAAGAGTTGTAGAATCAACTTTCAAGCATTTTGGCAGGCTTGATATTCTTGTCAATGCTGCAGCTGGAAATTTTCTTGTGTCAGCAGAGGATTTGTCTCCTAATGGATTTCGAACAGGTTGTGTGTTTTATCTTGTGAAAATAATGAGTTTCTGTCTGATCTTCGTTTTCTTTTTTAGGTGACTTCATCATAGACATGTTCGTTAAATTTCTTCCCATATCAAATTATGCAATTTTTTTAAATAAATGATTTAGAGCTAATTTCACCTTATTCTATAAATGCTTAAATTTTGGAGTTTATTTTTTATAGGAGGGTGCTTCTTTTCCTGGACTTTTTATTTTTGCTTAATGACATGATAATTCGTTTAGCTTGGGAGTTATTGAGTTCAAATTTGGTTATCTAGCTTGAATTGAGTCTTTCTAGATAACTTTATAGATTTATGTAGACAAATAACTCAAAAAAAAATATATGATCCAGTGGCTTTACTCTTTTAACTCCCAAAAAGAAGGATGACAATGAGGAAATTAATTCTGTTATTAAATAAAAAAACATTGTCCTGATACAAGTCATGGTTACTTGTGTTGCAGTGCATTGTGAGCTTTTTTATTATTTATTTATTTTTCCCTAAATCATTAAATAGTTTAGAAAAATGATTTGCTTAATTAACCTTTTAAACAACTTTTAAAGATAGGCTCTGTTGGGAGTTTTGGACAAGGTGTAATTGGTTATAACCTTTCCCTACAGTTATGGATATTGATTCTGTTGGTACCTTTACAATGTGCCACGAAGCACTTAAGTATCTTAAGAAAGGTGGACCAGGAAGGAGCTCATCTGGTGGTGGAACAATTTTGAACATTAGTGCTACTCTGCATTACACAGCTTCTTGGTATCAAATCCATGTATCTGCAGCCAAGGTTTGTCACATAAGTTTCTAAATGTTGCACATATCTGAATCTGGTGCTTAACTTCTTTTCAAATCTCTCTCTCTCTCAACAGGCAGCTGTTGATGCCACTACAAGAAACTTGGCCCTGGAGTGGGGGACTGACTATGATATTAGAGTCAATGGGATTGCACCAGGCCCCATTAGTGATACTCCTGGAATGAGTAAACTTGCACCAGACGAGATTAATAGCAGATCTAAAGACTACATGCCTTTGTATAAACTAGGAGAGAAATGGGATATTGCTATGTCTGCTCTCTACCTTGCTTCAGATGCAGGTCTGTAACCTTGCCCACTCATACATTTATATCTCTATCTTGTTATATCGATATCATTATATCTTGAAGAATGTGGTAAATTTCTCTGGATAAGTCAATTGATAATTTATGGAGAACTATGATTTTCATGCGTTATAGTCCATGTATCATATAATAATGTGGCCTCCTTCCTCACCACCCACGCCTCCTATTGGTTATCCTGATATTTAGAGCTTCAGAGTCTGTCCTTCTGCCTTGAGGTTATAGTTTCATTATTGGTTATCCTGATATTTAGAGCTTCAGAGTCTGTCCTTCTGCCTTGAGGTTATGGTTTCATTGTCACATTCGGTGATATTCTCCAATGTGTTAAAAATATGCAATTCCTATATTTTGCTTCTCAGACCATTACTCTAATTCTGACTTTTTAATAAGTATTCCTTTGATTCTGATTTATTGACTGCATAACAATTTGGAAGCATATATTTACTTTACCAAATAAATTCTTAATTTGCATGGCTTGTTTAAGATTTCCTCTTTTATATAAAATAAGATGACTGGACAAAGTTGTTAATGAAAACAGATCGCCCTGTTTGGCATGCTACCTCATTTAAGTGATATTGACCATGCAGAATGCCTGTAGTCCTGACTCAGTATTTTTCTTGGAAGGAACTCATATGAGTCATCATGAGCATCTGCATTGACATTTTAAAACAACTAGGCATATGTGACCAAAAAGAAAAGCACACAGTAGAATGGACGGTTAGACTGTCTCAAATAACTTATTTTAATGTGATGGTCTGCTGTTGGTATGGCATGCAGCTTGATCATTATTCATTGATGCTTTACATCTTGGTGGATCTTTATTTAGTTTTGGGGCTCAAAAGAACGTCTACTGAATTTCATGTGAGTGTGAACTGATTTATACTGGTTTTTTGGGCCCAAAGTTTTTTGTTTTTAACTTCTAAACTGGTCTGAGTGAATGTAGCTTGACTACTTTGATAGCTAAAAAGCTTACATGGAGATCATGACCTGTGTCTTTAAAACTATTGGTTTAGAATTGGTAAATTGTTGAATTATTGGTGTTTTACAGACTGGCCTGCATTACAAATTTTCTGAAATCAAGTTAGTATTTGTAATGATTACTAAGAAAGGAGGAGAAGGCGGTAGTTTGATTTTTGATATTTTGATGGAACCAAATCTTTTGAAATTATACTTATAAAAAAAAAATAAAAAATAAAAAAACTTTTGAAATTATGTGGTTATCAAAAACACCAATTATTAGTTTCTTTTACATTGCCCTTCAATGTAGCGAAGATCTGTGTGTATAGAATGAGAATTACCTCCAAATGACTGAATAAGTAGCATGCTATTGAGATTTCTTATTATTTTCATTGGACTAGTTTTTATCATTATTTGCTATCCATCTTAGTTCTTTCTTGAATCACCTAATTATTTATATAATTTTTGAAGGTAAATTTATCAACGGAACCATTCTTATTGTTGATGGAGGACTCTGGCTGAGCCGGCCTCGCCATCTACCAAAGGAGGAAGTTAAGCAGCTTTCACGAGCAGTTGAAAAGAGGTCTAGAGATAAACCAATTGGGGTTCCAACTAGCAAGCTGTAATCCAACCGTATAAGAATATGGTCCCTTGTGGCCTTGTTGCCCCTTTACTTGGAAAAACTATAATGAATTACATTTTGAATATTTCAAGTGTCCATTGGATGCCTTGCCAAGAGTCTTGTAGTTCAATTGGTTGGCTTCTCTTAGTATGTTCATGGCATCCAGGGTTTAAATCCAACATCTCATGTTGTAACTATCAAATTATTAAAAAAAAAATTATATTGTCTACTGGATGCCATATAGAACATGAATAAGTTTCATCTAGTTGGCTCTTGTGACATTCGGTCAACAGTTTCAGACTTTCTTCCACAATAAATGATAACATTTACTTGCAAGTTCTCTTGATTCCTATTTATGACCAATAAAAGTACATCTCTGGTCAAATATGTAGCCTTTAAATGGCTGGATCATAATTCCAATGCACCAAAATGTGATATACAAATTAAGACTCCGTAAGTCTAGTGACAACACCAAGAGCTTGATTGACACTCTTAATATATTTTATGTAGCTGACGACAGGCGTGTGTTTGGGTGGTCTCGCAATGGAGTTTTTCGAGGAGGTAGTCCCGATAACAAGGATACCAGTGGTTAGTAATAGTTCCGCTAGTAATTATTAATTGCTTGGAAATAGAATAAATACGTTTATCACTTCATCTTCTGTTTTCTTGTTCACACTTAGGTTAGGCACACACTAATTAGAAACATGGACTATGATGATATAGATTATGATGAAGGTTATAGTATGAGAGATATAGACAATAGTTGGTTAAATGACAATATGGATTATGAAACAGATTCTGATTGTGAAATTGATGATTATAATTATAACTATAATAATAACATAAATAATTGGAGTACATACACAGGAGATAAAATCAACAGACAGACTGATAGACACAATAATAGTTTCTTAGGTAGGATTAATAAAATACCGGAATCTTTAGAAGCTATTAAAAGATCCACCACTGAAGAAAGAAAAAATAATAAAGATAATAGAATAGACAGTTTTTTAGACCTTTACGAAAAAAATTAAAGCTTTAAATTCAGAACAAGAAAGAAACTTTGAAATCAAAGATCATCTTTAGTGACAGATAATTGGCATGATAGAAAAAATAGTAGCTTAGTAAGCACTGACAGATTCATAAATATTACATGTAGAAAAGATGACGTGAGAAATAATTTAAAAACTCTAGAGACCACTCTGACAGAAAAGAAAGACTATAGTCACGTAGTAAGAAGTTCTATAGAAAGCCAAGAAAATAATAATAGGAAAGATGACATGATAGAAGCAATACAAAAGAAGAAGCTAAATATAATTGATGGAGACAAAGAAAAAGGAATAATACGGAAAGACATAGTAAAAGAGATGTTAGAAAGAATAGAAAGACAACAAGGCAATAGTATTCTTACCAACTCAAAAGATGGAACTCTACGTAAAGAAATAGATATAGAAAAAGAGATAGGAAAAGAAAGAAAAATGATAAGGAAAGAGAAAGAAGATGATAGTCTAGTTAAAGAAAGGACAAATAATAATCCTAGGAATAATGATAGTTTAAAAGAAAAAATCGATGAAAGACTAAAATCAATTGAAAGATCTACGATATATTCTCAAAATGATAGTTTAGCAGAATTAGCAAAAAAGATAGAAATTTTAAATTCACATTTAGATACAGATAGAAAAAAAGAGATAACAGTTTTAAATAATACTGAGTCATAAGATAATGAGAAAATTGACAGACATATTAGAAATATTATTTGTCATAAATGTAAACAATATGGACATACTAAGAAACAATGTGACAGACATAATAAAATTGTTAAACAAATCAGTAAATTAGAATTGAGAAAGATGTATTAAATGAATTAATGGAAATGTTTAACGTTTAGCAGAAAGAGATAGACCAAGTAAAGAAAAAGGAAGAACTAAAATCAATCAACCCACTTAAAGTCAATAAAAGAAAAAGAAAACAAAAAGACATAATAATGAAATTGATAGATAATTTACCCAATCATCTAAAAGACAAAAGACTATTTGCTAAAATTGAAAGATTCTATAAAAATACCTATTGCTTGTATTAAGTGTAGGAAATATGAACACCATGTTACGGAATGTAAAAAAGAAGAAAAAGCTATGAAAGGAAAAGATAAGAAAGAAAAGACAAAAAAGAAACAAGATGACGTAGATATAAAACCAGTAACTCTACAAGACTTAATAACAGAAGCAAAAATAGTAAAACAAGAAATTAAAGAAGATGATTCAACGGACATAGATGAACAAAATATTGCAGAAATAGTTATATTGACAGATTCTCCCTTAATAGCCATAATGATGGCAAACTCCCCTGATCCTCCTACAGACAAAGAGATTATAGATATTAATGTTTCAAGTAATAATAAAGATGATAGTAATAGACAGAATTTCTTGAGATTAATTGATAAGAGTAATTTTTCAAAAATGGCATACTAAAATCACTTAAGTAATTAATAAAGAGTTTTCTTTGACAAAAATTGCTTTAATAGACTCAGGTGCTAACATGAATTGTATACAAGAAGGATCAATACCTTTAAAGCATTATGAAAAATCTTTAAAAGATTAACTCAGGCTAATGAAGAAAATCTCATAATTAATTATAAAATACCTAATGTTCACATATGCCATGATGGAATATGTTTTGAAACAATCTTTGTTTTAATTAAAGACCTTCCTTTTAAAATTATTCTAGGAACTCCTTTTATGGCTTTGCTTTACCCCTTTTTAGTAACAGATGAAGGAATTAAAATTAATGTGATGGGAAAAGATATATTCTTTAGATTCATTTTACCACCTGTCCTGAAAGAAAAACATTCTTCCAAAAAGGTCACTATTTTAAAAGATAACAACGAAAGAGAAATTTATAGAACTGAAACAAGTTTGTCATCTTTAAAGACAGAAATATCATTTGATGACCAATTGACAGAAAATGACAAAAAGAAATTTAAACAAGACAAAGAGACAGAGATATGCTCTTATTCCCCCATTGCTTTTTTGTATAAGCACCAACATATAGTCCAAACACTTTGTGAAAAAGAATTTGGTGAAAAAGACAAAGACACGAAAGATGGAACTATACTCTCTCTTGGCCAATATGAATGGATTGATAGTTGGATAGATGTACTAAACAAAATTATAATAGGTAACATACTTACACCCTTCATAGTATCCTCAAATACTCATATAACAGATGTTTTAATAACTGAAGTCTTGACAGATTCTCCTTTACTAATTATTAAAGAAAACATTAATTGTGGTAATTTCATGTACATAGACAGGTTTAATTTCCTAATTGGAAGAGTTAAGCCCTTGACGGATTTTCCTATTATCAACATTGATGAAAGACTTTATGGAGAGGCTTTATTTCACATATTCTCGCAGAATGAGATATATAGTAATACATACACGGATAGAATCATGATGGATTTTAAATTTTTTTTTGAATTTTACTCACCTTGACAAACTCCATTATGACTACTCTAATACCACTACTACTCAGCAAGGGCACAAAGGTGTACAAAGAAACGTTTGTTTTATTATAAATACTTTAAATTTTAAAAATGATTTTCTTATAAAACATTTCAAAGAAATTCCACAAAAGACACTGTTGAAAGGATTTTAAAAATAAATTTGAAAGAAGCTTTGCATAAAAATACTTATTCTCAAAATAATATTTCAAGACATAATCCTTTTCCCAAAACCCATTTGTAGACTATTATGAGTAAAAGAACTTCCTAGGCAGACATGAAAGGAAAGGGCAAGGCACCAGCGGTGCAACCCAAACAGTTCTGAAAGCCTTTAGTAAGGATTTTGGATAAGTATGAAGGCGTCTAGATAGAGACAATATCCCTTTAGGATACGTTGCTAGCAGAGGCAATATATTCATGTGGTGAAAAAAGTGAAATTCTGCAAGAAGTGCTTCGCACTGACCTCATTTTCTAAGATGGAGAATTTACAGACCTTCCTTTTCATATTAAATTACTTCTTGATAATTTACAAGCAGCTTTCACCCTCAGACAGAAACCTTTATTCCAAAAGACCCTTAAGGCTTTGGAATTATATCTTGTTAGCACCAGTGCATTCATTGATGCATCTGGTTGTCAACTCCCTGGCAAGGAGGATGGAGATTCAAGCTCCACAAAGACAGAATCACAGTCTCCTAAAAGCTATCTTATGGGAACAAGCTTTTCAAAGCTCCACCCTAAGATTCAGCCAAAAACGAGACTTGCCATTAGAACCATACCCCCTGAAATCCAACAGAATATACTAACCCATAAAGCCATAACAAACTCTTATGACAAATGGATGTACCTTTTCAAAGTATTTGTTTCTACAGCATTTATTAGAATAGAAGACATGACAGACTATATATGGCTATCTCATAAAGTTACATGGTATGAAAGTTTTGGAGAAGCAGACAGAGTTTATGAAGGAACATGAGACAGATACAATCCCTATCCGGGATTACTTATCAATATGGAGACAAAAAATCCAGTAATTCGTGATCCTTTATGGTTATCTGAAATGCTAGAAGCAGGGTTTATCAGCAAATTAATCATAACTTCTGGAATTCAGATTAGTTTATTTCTCAAAGTCATCCAAGAAGTAGCCACATAGATTGGAGGACTTAATTACATGAGGATCACTATTTGGAGCACTCTTCCAACTTGGGACACTACCTATTATATGAAAGCTCGACTAACACACATTTTAGTTCTTATTCATGATTGGGGTTGTATCCCTGAATACAACTGGTATACAAGAGATACTTATTTACCATTTGATGATTCGGATGCTCTGGCTTGAGAATGGTCTAATTGCATGAGTAATAAGATTTATGAGATATAGAGAGAATTAGACAGAGGCTTCCACTTATATATCTACACTAATAGGATAGCTATATATGGTCTAAGACCTTTAGCAAGTAGGCTATTTGGAAAAAGAAAGATTATTAAGGATCCTAGATTAATGATGGCAAAGGATCGTGTCCCTATTTATTTTCCTATTTCATATTGCGTTTGTAGGGACTCAAATTGGATTGGACCCAGAATAGGGATGAGTTTTTAGCCCAACAAGCCCAAACAATAAAATTTTTAGAGAGTGGGTGTAAGAGCTAATTCCGTTTGGTAGAAAAAATTCATGATTGTTATGCAGCAAAGGAAGCTTCAAACTAACTAAACAATAAAAACTCTCCTCTGCTAGGTTTTAGGGGATATCTTTCTGGATTCTATCGTTTTCTTCTTTTTTCTTCCCAAAAAAAAAGTCCTCCTTAATGTCACCCACTTTCCTGTTATATACTGCGTTCCTCACCCCATTTTCACCGTACACGTGTAGGTTCTATTCTGGGAACTTTTTTCTGTCCCATCCAGCACCTCCCGGAACCTTCGCTCAGTAGCCATAAGGTTGCTTGGTTACTGTTCAGATATCACATCCACATTAATGTGGCCAGGGAGTTAGCTGGGAAGCATTTAATGTGGAGGTAGCAGCTTTAGAAGATATTTGTTATCTTTCCCAGTTCCTCCTTTGTTCTATATTCACTTTTTAGTTCATATACAACTTTGTGGAGTATCGTGAATACTAAGATAGTTACATCCACCTCGGACCGTGGTATCCGAGATGGATCTTATCCTCGAACGTGGTTTAGGTCACTACACACGACTTACATCCCTGTGTCTTATATTACTCCCAAAATACCTTTCTTTAACCATCTTTGGATAAGTGAATGTCCTCGGACTGGGCCGTTGGGCTACAAGCCCATTTCCTATGATTTCTATGTCATCTTTTTGGACAACCGGCCCCACAATAGCCTCTCAAAATCTCGCTTTTTGTCACCTCAAAAAAAGGGAGATTTTGATATCTCGCCCTCACCTCTTTCGAGGACTTTTCTAACCTTCAGAATGCCTTTCTACCTGCCCAAGGCACGCTCCTGATGCCGAAGCGTCAGGAGCATGCCATTATTAAATGATGGCGGCTTCTTTGTCCCCCATGCTCAACGGCAAGATGTAAATCTAATGGTGGAGGACTTTCAGTATTTATGGGTGGGATTTTTCCCGCTTACAATTTCTGCGCCCCTATAAAAAGCTTTTCAAATCAACTCTCTTTTTAGTTACAAAAATCACACCGTCCTAGCGTGTATTCATTGAACCTGTCCCTCTTTCTTTCTTCTCCATGCTCTCATAAATACTGGGAGTCTGTCCCAGGTGCTCACTTTCCACACTTGTAAGTTTCCTTAACCCTCCTTAGCCTTCAATCATCTTCGTTAATTTTTCTTCACGACTTTTAGGAAACAGGTAGGTTTAAGCATCTAGTTGATTCCAATGAGCAAATAGAGATATTTAGAACTAAGTATAGGATTCCCCCAACAGTAGGCATGAGATATGCTTCCACAAAAACGTGGTTAAACAATAGGAAAATAGGGGAAGTGGTCATCCCTATGATCGCCTTCATAGAGGGAGGGATGACTATCCCTATGGGTAGTCTTACTAGAAGTTATCTTAGGTTCTTTAGATTATCTTCCACACAATGTGCCTCAAATATGTTCAGGGTGCTAGGGAGTATAGAAGCCCTTAATATGAGGATGAACTTAGGTCTGACCCATCACAATGTGAACTGGGTGTATAACCTCAATCATTTGAAGGGCCAGGGATACTATCTTAAGTCTAGGTTCCCTGAGGTAAGGTTAATCCAGTGTCTCCCTACATCGAACAAGGGCTTAAAAGATGATTTTCTTATTTTTTCTAAGCAACGGCATGATGGTTTACCCTGTCCAACTAAAGAGGGAAAATCAGGTGGGGTTTTTAGGCTATACGCCTTTACAATTTGGATTATATTCTTTAGTTCAAGTTACCTTTATTTCTGACAGAGTTTTTCTCCTGTTTTACTGATTTTGCAGACAAGCGTGCTACCAGACCTCAGTTCAGACTGGTTAACAGGGAGAGCTTAGATAGAATCCTACGATCCGAGATGTATATGAACCGCCAACTGAGAGCAGCACATATAATCCTTCGATACAAGCCAATTTCCCAGGCCTTTCAAGCTCCCAAGTGCATGATAAAGGCTAAAGATCCTCGGCTGCACCGCATCAGTGTAGCCTTTGAAGGATTTATTGTTCCTGAGGGTGTTCCGATTCCTGAAGACACCCCTTTTACTCAGCCATTATCTGTGGCCGCTCTTTCTGTAGGAGCTTCATCATCACATTCTATTCCTCAGGAAATGAAGGAGGAAGAAGAAGAAGAAGAACAAGCTTAAGAAGAAGTTGTAGAATTGTTGGATTCTGCAGATGAATTTGAAGTTTTCAACCAACCCCAATCTCTCGAGGTGACTCCTGACGACATGGGCATCTAGAGAAAGAGCTAAAGGAGTTTAATGGATGTGATCGAAGGCCAACTTGGAAAGGGGGTGCCGGGGAAGTCAATTCAACCCAATCTCCCCCCTCCTCCTTCTCAACCACCCCAACCGCATGAGACCGAACCTATTAATCCAAAGAGGAGGAGAGAGCCAAAAGACAAAAAAGTGATGGAGTCTGGGAGATCTCGTCTGACTCGTGAAGACGAGGTCCAACGAGCTGCGAAGCAGCAAAAGGTTACTCATGGGCCTCAACGAATTGGGGCAAGGCAAGATACTCAGTCCTCAGAGCCCGAGGCCTGGCTCCCTGCTCCTATGCTCGGTGGTGAGCCTCTGAGGGAAGATGCCTCGATTAGGGACTTCAACGGCGAATTGGGTGCCATGTTGCCTCGGCCTTAGAAGAAACCCTCCTTCTTCCCAAGGATATGGTTGAGCTGAGAAGCATAAAGAAGAACGAGGTCTTCCAGAATACGAAAAGATATTTGGGCATGGTATGATACCTTTATTTCTTTTCTTGTCTTTTCTTTTTTCTTTCTTTTTTTTTTTTTTTTGAACGTCCTGCACACAACTCTGTTTATTGTATCTCTAACTCTTTTTCCTCTAGGCTGTTCAAGCCACTTTCAGGCTGGAGGAGATAACCAATGCTTGTTACCAGCAAATAGACGATGAGAGGAAGATGCGAGCAACAGCTATTCAAACACTCACTGTTGCTGAACAGACCAATGTACAGCTGAAGAAAAAGCTAGCTGATGAAGAACATGCTCGAAAGAGTGCTGACTCAGCTTTGGAGAGAGCCCAAAGGCAGGCCGAGGATCAGAGGAAACGTTTGCGCGATGCTAATGACCAGCTGGCAACTTTCCAGGAACAGATATCAGCTCTACAGAAACAACTGGAGGAAGCCTAGAGGCTCAGAGATCAGGCTGAAAAAGCTAAGGCTGAGGCTGAAAAAGCAAGAGCTGAGGCTGAAAAAGAAAAAGACAAAGCCGAACAGCATGGATACGATGTCGGCGTTGCTGAGATCGAGGATAACTTCCGGGCTGAGGTCCCAGTCATATGTCGGACATACTGTGCCCAGACTTGGGAGGAGGCTCTCAACCGAGCTGGGGTCGAACCATCCTCCGAGTTGAGGAGGCCTGAAAACATTTACTTCCTTCCAGCCATACGAGCCCTAGGTCCTTCTTCCCAACAAAAAGAGACCTCCTCTACAGTTGTTGAATCGGCTGGAGAAGCACAAATTCAGAACCCTTCCTCTACCAATCAGCAAAAGCAACTTGAAGTGCCTGAAGTGGCAAAAGATACTTCCTCGGACAAAATAGCAGAGGGGCCTAAGGATGGAACAGCTTCTCAAAGTTTTGAATAGGACTTAGCTTCAACCATTTTACCTGCTGGAGAAGCTCTAAAGGAAAAAGAGAAAGGTGTTCCTCCTCAGGCAACTGACAAAGCCCCCCAACCCAAGCTCCAAATAAAATTAAACAAATAGTTAACACAGTTAAATTTCCTGTTAGATTCTAAAGGTTTAGGAATTTATGTATTTAGAACTCTAATTTGTAATGTTGGCAAACCATGATCAAAATATTGTACTTAGTCTAGTTTAGGCTTGCTCAAAGTTGGTAAAATATTGTAAAGTTGGAATCGAGTGACTGCGGATGTATATAAGGCAAAACCCTAGCCACGTTTTCTGAGTTGCACAAGTTGTATTGTTGCTTATACATTACTGTTTTGTGTAAATCTCTTGTGAGATCTAGATGAGCTTTTCTTTACACAAAGCTTAGGGTTTTCAAGATTGAGATTACTTCAACATCTTGATGATCAACTTGGTTGCTGCCATTGAAGCTTAAAGAATATCAAGCGAGGAGCTTGTAGCTGATTGAAGGAATTCAAGAAAGAAGTAGTCCGTGGATTCGGAGCCTGCACGTGGTCGTGTCAGGAAGTTCTACTGGTTGGTAGCATTAGGAAGTCGAGCGGGGGAGCTTGTAGTCCTTTTGTAAGAACTTCAATTCTTTCATAGTGAATTCTGGTTTGCCTTGAGGATCGGTGGGTCAAATCCTCCCCAGGTTTTTCCGTGTGGTTTCCTGGGTGATCGTATCTTGTGTTGTTTATTTTTCTGCTGCTTTATATGTTTTATATGCATGATATGATTATTTGATTGCTTTAACCTAGAATTGATTAATTTGACTAAGTAACAACTTGGCTAATTAACTAGGCTACGCAATCTAGTTGTGTTTAAAGGGGTCTTAAACCGTTCAAGTGGTATCAGAGCAGGTTGTTCTCTTATTTGAGATTTTTTATCTCTGAGCTGATCCTTGACCCCGGTTGTCATGGAGCATGGACACTCTCTGTTTGTTCCTCCTCACTTTGATGGGAACAACTATGCTTACTGGAAAGTAAGAATGAAAGCATTCCTGAAATCTATTGATGAGAGGGTTTGGAATTTCGTTGAATACGGATGGCAGAAGCCCACTACTCTTGTGAGTGAATGGCAAACTTCTGAAAAAGAAGCAGCAGGCTTCAATAGCAAAGCTATGAATGCCATCTTCAATGCTGTTTCAATGGAGGAATTTAAGAGGATCTCTAATGTTGAGGTTGCTCATACTGCTTCGAAAATCCTCCAAACTGTGCATGAAGGCACAAAGGATGTTAAGATAAACAAATTGCAACAATTAACTTCTAGGTTTGAAAGCATTAGAATGTCTGATGATGAAACCTTTGATGAGTTTTATGCTAAACTTAATGATATTGTTAATTCTGCTTATAACTTGGGAGAAATCTATGATCAAACTAAAATTGTTAGGAAGATACTTAGATCCTTAACTGAAGACTTTAGACCCAAGGTGACAGCCATTACTGAAAGTAAGGATGTAGACTCCATCCCTGTTGATGAGTTTGTAGGATCTCTTCAGTCCTATGAGTCTGACTTACCTAAAATGAACAAATCCAAATCAATGGCTCTTAAGTCAGTTGATGATGTTGATGGTAGTGGATTTGATGATGAGCTCTCTGCTACAGAGATTGCGTACCTTGCCAAAAATTTTAAAAACTTTCTTAGGAATACCAATAGAAAGGCAAGAGGTACTTACATTGCTGAACTTAGAAATTTTAGGAAGAATGATCCCACTAAGGTTAATAACTTTGAAAAACCTAGAGAAATAGTTAGTCAATCTTCAAATAATTCTTTGGGTCCTCAGTGTTTTGGCTGTCAAGGGTATGGCCATGTGAAATCTGAATGTCCTACATTCTTGAAGACTAAGGGTAAAGCTATGGCTGTAACCCTTAGTGATAATGAGGTTTCTGATGATGAGTCCGGTTGTGACGAGGATGAAAACTTCATTGCTTTCACTGCTACTGTGGTAGTCAATGATAGCATATCTGCTGAGGAGAACCCTTCTGATGGGGAACTCTCTGAAGATGCAGATCTTCAAGAGGCCTACAACAAACTTTGCAAAATTGCTGCAAAGGATGCTATGAAAGTTGATTTAGGCCTGAAGAAAATTGATGCCCTTGAGCTTGAAAAAAAAAATTTGCTTGTTAAACTGCTTGATGCTAATGAGCTTTTGAATAATGTTAAATCTGAAAACATGCTTTTGCTTGATAAAGTTAGAACTTTGGAACATGATTTATCTGTTGCTAGATCTGCTAGTTCTAAACTTGATCACATGCTGAATGTACAAAAGTATCCTTCTGATAAATCTGGGATAGGATATGTTGAAACCATCTTTGATTCTGCACCCCATTCCACTGTCTTTGTTCCTTCTTCTTCTTCTTCTGTACCTTCTGTGAGTGAGGTTGTGTGTGAAACTGTTAAACCCCCTGTGAGTGAGGTTGTTAAACCCGTAGAAGTTTCACCACCTAAGAAGATTAGGGTAGGCTTAAGAGAATCTAAACCTAAGGAGCCTACCAAATCCAAGGATAAGATGCATGGTAAACCTGCTTGGGTTTGTCATTACTGTGGAAAGTCTGGATACATTCGTCCTAACTGTTTCAAGCTTCAAGCTGATAAGAGAGCGAATAAACCAAAAGTGCCTGTTCTTCAAGCACAAGATCCTATGGCACTAATTGGTGAATTGGTAAAGGCGTTAAACCTTTATTCAAATTCTGGAGTTGGGAATCACTCTAATGTGAATAAGAACTCTAATGCTCGTCGTGCATCTAAAAAGTTTTAGATGCAAAAGACTCGAACTAACTGAGTCTTTCTGACATGGTCCTTGTGCTTCTTTACTCTATTCTGTTGTGACCATTGTTCTTTGGTTTTTGTGTTTTTTTTTTTTGTTCTAGGACTTGCATTGCATATCATACATGCATTTCATTCTAGGATTTATTTGTTTTATCTTTTATTAATAATAATAAAATAAAAAAAAGGGAGAAAGAAAAAACTATGTTTGACACTATTTTTCTTGATTTTTGAAAACAAGGTTGGTCACTCTTTTTACACATGTCATGTCTAGTGTACCTTGTTTAGCTTTGATGAACTCATTCATTGCACTTGACTAGTTGAAACTTGGTAGTGCATGTTGTGTGGGAAAGATGTGTGTGGTTCTTAATCACTTTGCCTTAATCATGAATGTTCTTTGACTGTCGGACTTGATCCTTTTGAGAAAGGCATAAATAACCATCTCACCACTGTTCACTAGCCAATCATGAACACCTTAGTGCATATCATAAGATTTTGTGCTCAAGAAAGTGTAGCACATGCACAAAAAGAACATAAGGTGTAGCCTCAATTAAGATTAAAACTGGGTGTACTATTAGGCTTAATGCCAATTCACTTAATTCAAAAAGGTGTGTACTATTAGGCTGAATGCCAATTCACATAAATAAGAGGCAATAATGCAAGAAACTTACATGATTATAAGCTTTTGTTCTAGGAGATGTGGGAGTTATAGGATGTAACTCTTTAGGTGATAGTCTCTTTTAAATTCTATGTGATGAATTGTGTAGACTTTGTGTTTGATTGCTATTCACATATCCCTTCACATGTATCTCAAGTTTTTGCTAGTATCACACACTTCACAAGTTACTCTTTGTTAAACACTGTACAAGCTAGTATGTGTGTTTTTGGTCTGACCAACCAAGCTTGAAATTATCTTGAGAATTGTGCAAAACATATTTGATGCTTAAGGAAAATCAATGGAGGATGATTGAAACTTGTTTTTGAGAAAATTGGGTTTAAAAATTTGGGTTTTTGAAAAAGCATTCCATCTCATACTCATGCATTTTGTTTTCATTATTCAAATGCTTTGAGGAGTTGTTTTCAAAATTGGGTTTGCATTTTTCAAAACAGTGGTTTTTTTTCAAAATTTTTGTGAGTTTCTGACCATTTCGATCGATCCATTGTGATTTTCAATCGATCGAAAAAGTGTCATAGATTGTTCTAAAACGACTGTCTCATTCGATCGATCGAATGTAATTTTCGATCAATCAAAGATCGTGGAGAAGTTTTTTTAAAAGATGAAATCTGACTTTTTCAAAACACTTTTTCAAAAGATTTCAAACTTTTTCTTTCTCTCTTCGACGAGGCAAGCTCACTATTCCAATTTTTTGTCGTTTTCCTCCGGATTTTTTGCAAGATCTCTCTTTCCTCAAGCCGGTAAGACTCTTTTGCCCTTCCTTTTCATTTTATTTTCATATTTTCATGCATTTTTCATTCATTTTAAGGGAGAATTTCGGACTTAGCATATATGGAATTTTCTGTTGATTTAAGCTTTTTTTCTTGCAATTGATCATTGGGTTTTTGTGGGGACACATCATAAACATGTTTCTTAACTGTTAA